>OZ002740.1:377402924-378815859 GCA_963924295.1 Dioctria rufipes | reverse complement strand
GAAAGCAACGCAAAATGGCGATAGTATAATTTACTAAATATTCAAGGATCGTCCTTCCGCCATTTTGTCGGGAAAACGGTGATCCTTTTCGAAAATTCCTTCAGATATAATTTAATCTGAAGGTCCTGCGTCCAAAGAATCCTTTTCCATTTATTTCATTAACAAAAAAAATTTTTTTGCAAATGATATGACAACATAGATACCTACATACATACTTAAAAAAAATTAGCTAAATTTTTTAATTAATTTTGACGGGAAATGGCTCAAAAGAAGCTGAAGGATTCAAGGATCATAAATAAAATAAATTCCAAAAGGACTCTCTCACTGTTTCCGAAAGCAACGCAAAATGGCGATAGTATAATTTACTAAATATTCAAGGATCGTCCTTCCGCCATTTTGTCGGGAAAACGGTGATCCTTTTCGAAAATTCCTTCAGATATAATTTAATCTGAAGGTCCTGCGTCCAAAGAATCCTTTTCCATTTATTTCATTAACAAAAAAAATTTTTTTGCAAATGATATGACAACATAGATACCTACATACATACTTAAAAAAAATTAGCTAAATTTTTTAATTAATTTTGACGGGAAATGGCTCAAAAGAAGCTGAAGGATTCAAGGATCATAAATAAAATAAATTCCAAAAGGACTCTCTCACTGTTTCCGAAAGCAACGCAAAATGGCGATAGTATAATTTACTAAATATTCAAGGATCGTCCTTCCGCCATTTTGTCGGGAAAACGGTGATCCTTTTCGAAAATTCCTTCAGATATAATTTAATCTGAAGGTCCTGCGTCCAAAGAATCCTTTTCCATTTATTTCATTAACAAAAAAAATTTTTTTGCAAATGATATGACAACATAGATACCTACATACATACTTAAAAAAAATTAGCTAAATTTTTTAATTAATTTTGACGGGAAATGGCTCAAAAGAAGCTGAAGGATTCAAGGATCATAAATAAAATAAATTCCAAAAGGACTCTCTCACTGTTTCCGAAAGCAACGCAAAATGGCGATAGTATAATTTACTAAATATTCAAGGATCGTCCTTCCGCCATTTTGTCGGGAAAACGGTGATCCTTTTCGAAAATTCCTTCAGATATAATTTAATCTGAAGGTCCTGCGTCCAAAGAATCCTTTTCCATTTATTTCATTAACAAAAAAAATTTTTTTGCAAATGATATGACAACATAGATACCTACATACATACTTAAAAAAAATTAGCTAAATTTTTTAATTAATTTTGACGGGAAATGGCTCAAAAGAAGCTGAAGGATTCAAGGATCATAAATAAAATAAATTCCAAAAGGACTCTCTCACTGTTTCCGAAAGCAACGCAAAATGGCGATAGTATAATTTACTAAATATTCAAGGATCGTCCTTCCGCCATTTTGTCGGGAAAACGGTGATCCTTTTCGAAAATTCCTTCAGATATAATTTAATCTGAAGGTCCTGCGTCCAAAGAATCCTTTTCCATTTATTTCATTAACAAAAAAAATTTTTTTGCAAATGATATGACAACATAGATACCTACATACATACTTAAAAAAAATTAGCTAAATTTTTTAATTAATTTTGACGGGAAATGGCTCAAAAGAAGCTGAAGGATTCAAGGATCATAAATAAAATAAATTCCAAAAGGACTCTCTCACTGTTTCCGAAAGCAACGCAAAATGGCGATAGTATAATTTACTAAATATTCAAGGATCGTCCTTCCGCCATTTTGTCGGGAAAACGGTGATCCTTTTCGAAAATTCCTTCAGATATAATTTAATCTGAAGGTCCTGCGTCCAAAGAATCCTTTTCCATTTATTTCATTAACAAAAAAAATTTTTTTGCAAATGATATGACAACATAGATACCTACATACATACTTAAAAAAAATTAGCTAAATTTTTTAATTAATTTTGACGGGAAATGGCTCAAAAGAAGCTGAAGGATCATAAATAAAATAAATTCCAAAAGGACTCTCTCACTGTTTCCGAAAGCAACGCAAAATGGCGATAGTATAATTTACTAAATATTCAAGGATCGTCCTTCCGCCATTTTGTCGGGAAAACGGTGATCCTTTTCGAAAATTCCTTCAGATATAATTTAATCTGAAGGTCCTGCGTCCAAAGAATCCTTTTCCATTTATTTCATTAACAAAAAAAATTTTTTTGCAAATGATATGACAACATAGATACCTACATACATACTTAAAAAAAATTAGCTAAATTTTTTAATTAATTTTGACGGGAAATGGCTCAAAAGAAGCTGAAGGATTCAAGGATCATAAATAAAATAAATTCCAAAAGGACTCTCTCACTGTTTCCGAAAGCAACGCAAAATGGCGATAGTATAATTTACTAAATATTCAAGGATCGTCCTTCCGCCATTTTGTCGGGAAAACGGTGATCCTTTTCGAAAATTCCTTCAGATATAATTTAATCTGAAGGTCCTGCGTCCAAAGAATCCTTTTCCATTTATTTCATTAACAAAAAAAATTTTTTTGCAAATGATATGACAACATAGATACCTACATACATACTTAAAAAAAATTAGCTAAATTTTTTAATTAATTTTGACGGGAAATGGCTCAAAAGAAGCTGAAGGATTCAAGGATCATAAATAAAATAAATTCCAAAAGGACTCTCTCACTGTTTCCGAAAGCAACGCAAAATGGCGATAGTATAATTTACTAAATATTCAAGGATCGTCCTTCCGCCATTTTGTCGGGAAAACGGTGATCCTTTTCGAAAATTCCTTCAGATATAATTTAATCTGAAGGTCCTGCGTCCAAAGAATCCTTTTCCATTTATTTCATTAACAAAAAAAATTTTTTTGCAAATGATATGACAACATAGATACCTACATACATACTTAAAAAAAATTAGCTAAATTTTTTAATTAATTTTGACGGGAAATGGCTCAAAAGAAGCTGAAGGATTCAAGGATCATAAATAAAATAAATTCCAAAAGGACTCTCTCACTGTTTCCGAAAGCAACGCAAAATGGCGATAGTATAATTTACTAAATATTCAAGGATCGTCCTTCCGCCATTTTGTCGGGAAAACGGTGATCCTTTTCGAAAATTCCTTCAGATATAATTTAATCTGAAGGTCCTGCGTCCAAAGAATCCTTTTCCATTTATTTCATTAACAAAAAAAATTTTTTTGCAAATGATATGACAACATAGATACCTACATACATACTTAAAAAAAATTAGCTAAATTTTTTAATTAATTTTGACGGGAAATGGCTCAAAAGAAGCTGAAGGATTCAAGGATCATAAATAAAATAAATTCCAAAAGGACTCTCTCACTGTTTCCGAAAGCAACGCAAAATGGCGATAGTATAATTTACTAAATATTCAAGGATCGTCCTTCCGCCATTTTGTCGGGAAAACGGTGATCCTTTTCGAAAATTCCTTCAGATATAATTTAATCTGAAGGTCCTGCGTCCAAAGAATCCTTTTCCATTTATTTCATTAACAAAAAAAATTTTTTTGCAAATGATATGACAACATAGATACCTACATACATACTTAAAAAAAATTAGCTAAATTTTTTAATTAATTTTGACGGGAAATGGCTCAAAAGAAGCTGAAGGATTCAAGGATCATAAATAAAATAAATTCCAAAAGGACTCTCTCACTGTTTCCGAAAGCAACGCAAAATGGCGATAGTATAATTTACTAAATATTCAAGGATCGTCCTTCCGCCATTTTGTCGGGAAAACGGTGATCCTTTTCGAAAATTCCTTCAGATATAATTTAATCTGAAGGTCCTGCGTCCAAAGAATCCTTTTCCATTTATTTCATTAACAAAAAAAATTTTTTTGCAAATGATATGACAACATAGATACCTACATACATACTTAAAAAAAATTAGCTAAATTTTTTAATTAATTTTGACGGGAAATGGCTCAAAAGAAGCTGAAGGATTCAAGGATCATAAATAAAATAAATTCCAAAAGGACTCTCTCACTGTTTCCGAAAGCAACGCAAAATGGCGATAGTATAATTTACTAAATATTCAAGGATCGTCCTTCCGCCATTTTGTCGGGAAAACGGTGATCCTTTTCGAAAATTCCTTCAGATATAATTTAATCTGAAGGTCCTGCGTCCAAAGAATCCTTTTCCATTTATTTCATTAACAAAAAAAATTTTTTTGCAAATGATATGACAACATAGATACCTACATACATACTTAAAAAAAATTAGCTAAATTTTTTAATTAATTTTGACGGGAAATGGCTCAAAAGAAGCTGAAGGATTCAAGGATCATAAATAAAATAAATTCCAAAAGGACTCTCTCACTGTTTCCGAAAGCAACGCAAAATGGCGATAGTATAATTTACTAAATATTCAAGGATCGTCCTTCCGCCATTTTGTCGGGAAAACGGTGATCCTTTTCGAAAATTCCTTCAGATATAATTTAATCTGAAGGTCCTGCGTCCAAAGAATCCTTTTCCATTTATTTCATTAACAAAAAAAATTTTTTTGCAAATGATATGACAACATAGATACCTACATACATACTTAAAAAAAATTAGCTAAATTTTTTAATTAATTTTGACGGGAAATGGCTCAAAAGAAGCTGAAGGATTCAAGGATCATAAATAAAATAAATTCCAAAAGGACTCTCTCACTGTTTCCGAAAGCAACGCAAAATGGCGATAGTATAATTTACTAAATATTCAAGGATCGTCCTTCCGCCATTTTGTCGGGAAAACGGTGATCCTTTTCGAAAATTCCTTCAGATATAATTTAATCTGAAGGTCCTGCGTCCAAAGAATCCTTTTCCATTTATTTCATTAACAAAAAAAATTTTTTTGCAAATGATATGACAACATAGATACCTACATACATACTTAAAAAAAATTAGCTAAATTTTTTAATTAATTTTGACGGGAAATGGCTCAAAAGAAGCTGAAGGATTCAAGGATCATAAATAAAATAAATTCCAAAAGGACTCTCTCACTGTTTCCGAAAGCAACGCAAAATGGCGATAGTATAATTTACTAAATATTCAAGGATCGTCCTTCCGCCATTTTGTCGGGAAAACGGTGATCCTTTTCGAAAATTCCTTCAGATATAATTTAATCTGAAGGTCCTGCGTCCAAAGAATCCTTTTCCATTTATTTCATTAACAAAAAAAATTTTTTTGCAAATGATATGACAACATAGATACCTACATACATACTTAAAAAAAATTAGCTAAATTTTTTAATTAATTTTGACGGGAAATGGCTCAAAAGAAGCTGAAGGATTCAAGGATCATAAATAAAATAAATTCCAAAAGGACTCTCTCACTGTTTCCGAAAGCAACGCAAAATGGCGATAGTATAATTTACTAAATATTCAAGGATCGTCCTTCCGCCATTTTGTCGGGAAAACGGTGATCCTTTTCGAAAATTCCTTCAGATATAATTTAATCTGAAGGTCCTGCGTCCAAAGAATCCTTTTCCATTTATTTCATTAACAAAAAAAATTTTTTTGCAAATGATATGACAACATAGATACCTACATACATACTTAAAAAAAATTAGCTAAATTTTTTAATTAATTTTGACGGGAAATGGCTCAAAAGAAGCTGAAGGATTCAAGGATCATAAATAAAATAAATTCCAAAAGGACTCTCTCACTGTTTCCGAAAGCAACGCAAAATGGCGATAGTATAATTTACTAAATATTCAAGGATCGTCCTTCCGCCATTTTGTCGGGAAAACGGTGATCCTTTTCGAAAATTCCTTCAGATATAATTTAATCTGAAGGTCCTGCGTCCAAAGAATCCTTTTCCATTTATTTCATTAACAAAAAAAATTTTTTTGCAAATGATATGACAACATAGATACCTACATACATACTTAAAAAAAATTAGCTAAATTTTTTAATTAATTTTGACGGGAAATGGCTCAAAAGAAGCTGAAGGATTCAAGTCATAAATAAAATAAATTCCAAAAGGACTCTCTCACTGTTTCCGAAAGCAACGCAAAATGGCGATAGTATAATTTACTAAATATTCAAGGATCGTCCTTCCGCCATTTTGTCGGGAAAACGGTGATCCTTTTCGAAAATTCCTTCAGATATAATTTAATCTGAAGGTCCTGCGTCCAAAGAATCCTTTTCCATTTATTTCATTAACAAAAAAAATTTTTTTGCAAATGATATGACAACATAGATACCTACATACATACTTAAAAAAAATTAGCTAAATTTTTTAATTAATTTTGACGGGAAATGGCTCAAAAGAAGCTGAAGGATTCAAGGATCATAAATAAAATAAATTCCAAAAGGACTCTCTCACTGTTTCCGAAAGCAACGCAAAATGGCGATAGTATAATTTACTAAATATTCAAGGATCGTCCTTCCGCCATTTTGTCGGGAAAACGGTGATCCTTTTCGAAAATTCCTTCAGATATAATTTAATCTGAAGGTCCTGCGTCCAAAGAATCCTTTTCCATTTATTTCATTAACAAAAAAAATTTTTTTGCAAATGATATGACAACATAGATACCTACATACATACTTAAAAAAAATTAGCTAAATTTTTTAATTAATTTTGACGGGAAATGGCTCAAAAGAAGCTGAAGGATTCAAGGATCATAAATAAAATAAATTCCAAAAGGACTCTCTCACTGTTTCCGAAAGCAACGCAAAATGGCGATAGTATAATTTACTAAATATTCAAGGATCGTCCTTCCGCCATTTTGTCGGGAAAACGGTGATCCTTTTCGAAAATTCCTTCAGATATAATTTAATCTGAAGGTCCTGCGTCCAAAGAATCCTTTTCCATTTATTTCATTAACAAAAAAAATTTTTTTGCAAATGATATGACAACATAGATACCTACATACATACTTAAAAAAAATTAGCTAAATTTTTTAATTAATTTTGACGGGAAATGGCTCAAAAGAAGCTGAAGGATTCAAGGATCATAAATAAAATAAATTCCAAAAGGACTCTCTCACTGTTTCCGAAAGCAACGCAAAATGGCGATAGTATAATTTACTAAATATTCAAGGATCGTCCTTCCGCCATTTTGTCGGGAAAACGGTGATCCTTTTCGAAAATTCCTTCAGATATAATTTAATCTGAAGGTCCTGCGTCCAAAGAATCCTTTTCCATTTATTTCATTAACAAAAAAAATTTTTTTGCAAATGATATGACAACATAGATACCTACATACATACTTAAAAAAAATTAGCTAAATTTTTTAATTAATTTTGACGGGAAATGGCTCAAAAGAAGCTGAAGGATTCAAGGATCATAAATAAAATAAATTCCAAAAGGACTCTCTCACTGTTTCCGAAAGCAACGCAAAATGGCGATAGTATAATTTACTAAATATTCAAGGATCGTCCTTCCGCCATTTTGTCGGGAAAACGGTGATCCTTTTCGAAAATTCCTTCAGATATAATTTAATCTGAAGGTCCTGCGTCCAAAGAATCCTTTTCCATTTATTTCATTAACAAAAAAAATTTTTTTGCAAATGATATGACAACATAGATACCTACATACATACTTAAAAAAAATTAGCTAAATTTTTTAATTAATTTTGACGGGAAATGGCTCAAAAGAAGCTGAAGGATTCAAGGATCATAAATAAAATAAATTCCAAAAGGACTCTCTCACTGTTTCCGAAAGCAACGCAAAATGGCGATAGTATAATTTACTAAATATTCAAGGATCGTCCTTCCGCCATTTTGTCGGGAAAACGGTGATCCTTTTCGAAAATTCCTTCAGATATAATTTAATCTGAAGGTCCTGCGTCCAAAGAATCCTTTTCCATTTATTTCATTAACAAAAAAAATTTTTTTGCAAATGATATGACAACATAGATACCTACATACATACTTAAAAAAAATTAGCTAAATTTTTTAATTAATTTTGACGGGAAATGGCTCAAAAGAAGCTGAAGGATTCAAGGATCATAAATAAAATAAATTCCAAAAGGACTCTCTCACTGTTTCCGAAAGCAACGCAAAATGGCGATAGTATAATTTACTAAATATTCAAGGATCGTCCTTCCGCCATTTTGTCGGGAAAACGGTGATCCTTTTCGAAAATTCCTTCAGATATAATTTAATCTGAAGGTCCTGCGTCCAAAGAATCCTTTTCCATTTATTTCATTAACAAAAAAAATTTTTTTGCAAATGATATGACAACATAGATACCTACATACATACTTAAAAAAAATTAGCTAAATTTTTTAATTAATTTTGACGGGAAATGGCTCAAAAGAAGCTGAAGGATTCAAGGATCATAAATAAAATAAATTCCAAAAGGACTCTCTCACTGTTTCCGAAAGCAACGCAAAATGGCGATAGTATAATTTACTAAATATTCAAGGATCGTCCTTCCGCCATTTTGTCGGGAAAACGGTGATCCTTTTCGAAAATTCCTTCAGATATAATTTAATCTGAAGGTCCTGCGTCCAAAGAATCCTTTTCCATTTATTTCATTAACAAAAAAAATTTTTTTGCAAATGATATGACAACATAGATACCTACATACATACTTAAAAAAAATTAGCTAAATTTTTTAATTAATTTTGACGGGAAATGGCTCAAAAGAAGCTGAAGGATTCAAGGATCATAAATAAAATAAATTCCAAAAGGACTCTCTCACTGTTTCCGAAAGCAACGCAAAATGGCGATAGTATAATTTACTAAATATTCAAGGATCGTCCTTCCGCCATTTTGTCGGGAAAACGGTGATCCTTTTCGAAAATTCCTTCAGATATAATTTAATCTGAAGGTCCTGCGTCCAAAGAATCCTTTTCCATTTATTTCATTAACAAAAAAAATTTTTTTGCAAATGATATGACAACATAGATACCTACATACATACTTAAAAAAAATTAGCTAAATTTTTTAATTAATTTTGACGGGAAATGGCTCAAAAGAAGCTGAAGGATTCAAGGATCATAAATAAAATAAATTCCAAAAGGACTCTCTCACTGTTTCCGAAAGCAACGCAAAATGGCGATAGTATAATTTACTAAATATTCAAGGATCGTCCTTCCGCCATTTTGTCGGGAAAACGGTGATCCTTTTCGAAAATTCCTTCAGATATAATTTAATCTGAAGGTCCTGCGTCCAAAGAATCCTTTTCCATTTATTTCATTAACAAAAAAAATTTTTTTGCAAATGATATGACAACATAGATACCTACATACATACTTAAAAAAAATTAGCTAAATTTTTTAATTAATTTTGACGGGAAATGGCTCAAAAGAAGCTGAAGGATCATCATAAATAAAATAAATTCCAAAAGGACTCTCTCACTGTTTCCGAAAGCAACGCAAAATGGCGATAGTATAATTTACTAAATATTCAAGGATCGTCCTTCCG
This sequence comes from Dioctria rufipes, assembly GCA_963924295.1. NCBI lineage: Eukaryota > Metazoa > Arthropoda > Insecta > Diptera > Asilidae > Dioctria > Dioctria rufipes. The sequence goes on along the minus strand of OZ002740.1, from coordinate 378,806,519 downwards.
CCATTTTGTCGGGAAAACGGTGATCCTTTTCGAAAATTCCTTCAGATATAATTTAATCTGAAGGTCCTGCGTCCAAAGAATCCTTTTCCATTTATTTCATTAACAAAAAAAATTTTTTTGCAAATGATATGACAACATAGATACCTACATACATACTTAAAAAAAATTAGCTAAATTTTTTAATTAATTTTGACGGGAAATGGCTCAAAAGAAGCTGAAGGATTCAAGGATCATAAATAAAATAAATTCCAAAAGGACTCTCTCACTGTTTCCGAAAGCAACGCAAAATGGCGATAGTATAATTTACTAAATATTCAAGGATCGTCCTTCCGCCATTTTGTCGGGAAAACGGTGATCCTTTTCGAAAATTCCTTCAGATATAATTTAATCTGAAGGTCCTGCGTCCAAAGAATCCTTTTCCATTTATTTCATTAACAAAAAAAATTTTTTTGCAAATGATATGACAACATAGATACCTACATACATACTTAAAAAAAATTAGCTAAATTTTTTAATTAATTTTGACGGGAAATGGCTCAAAAGAAGCTGAAGGATCATAAATAAAATAAATTCCAAAAGGACTCTCTCACTGTTTCCGAAAGCAACGCAAAATGGCGATAGTATAATTTACTAAATATTCAAGGATCGTCCTTCCGCCATTTTGTCGGGAAAACGGTGATCCTTTTCGAAAATTCCTTCAGATATAATTTAATCTGAAGGTCCTGCGTCCAAAGAATCCTTTTCCATTTATTTCATTAACAAAAAAAATTTTTTTGCAAATGATATGACAACATAGATACCTACATACATACTTAAAAAAAATTAGCTAAATTTTTTAATTAATTTTGACGGGAAATGGCTCAAAAGAAGCTGAAGGATTCAAGGATCATAAATAAAATAAATTCCAAAAGGACTCTCTCACTGTTTCCGAAAGCAACGCAAAATGGCGATAGTATAATTTACTAAATATTCAAGGATCGTCCTTCCGCCATTTTGTCGGGAAAACGGTGATCCTTTTCGAAAATTCCTTCAGATATAATTTAATCTGAAGGTCCTGCGTCCAAAGAATCCTTTTCCATTTATTTCATTAACAAAAAAAATTTTTTTGCAAATGATATGACAACATAGATACCTACATACATACTTAAAAAAAATTAGCTAAATTTTTTAATTAATTTTGACGGGAAATGGCTCAAAAGAAGCTGAAGGATTCAAGGATCATAAATAAAATAAATTCCAAAAGGACTCTCTCACTGTTTCCGAAAGCAACGCAAAATGGCGATAGTATAATTTACTAAATATTCAAGGATCGTCCTTCCGCCATTTTGTCGGGAAAACGGTGATCCTTTTCGAAAATTCCTTCAGATATAATTTAATCTGAAGGTCCTGCGTCCAAAGAATCCTTTTCCATTTATTTCATTAACAAAAAAAATTTTTTTGCAAATGATATGACAACATAGATACCTACATACATACTTAAAAAAAATTAGCTAAATTTTTTAATTAATTTTGACGGGAAATGGCTCAAAAGAAGCTGAAGGATCATAAATAAAATAAATTCCAAAAGGACTCTCTCACTGTTTCCGAAAGCAACGCAAAATGGCGATAGTATAATTTACTAAATATTCAAGGATCGTCCTTCCGCCATTTTGTCGGGAAAACGGTGATCCTTTTCGAAAATTCCTTCAGATATAGGTTTGAAGATCTACGCAATGCCCGCAGCCACCTGTTACAGGCGTTCTTTCTGCCTGCTCATTTTTTCCGCCCCCTAATTAGAGGGCCACCTGTTACAAGCGTTCTTCTTCCTGCTCATTTTTTCCGCCCCAAGCTCCCTACCACCAATTTGTTTGTACTTAAGATCCTATAGACTACATCGTTTTGCTCAAGAAGGCTTAAAACTGTGTTATAAATTGCATGTTTACAAAATTATTTTTACGAATCAAGACAAGAGAAAATATTATGAACGAAAGACGAATTAAGAGATTTGCTTTGCTGAACCTATCCGCCAACAGGTGGCAGCAAGTAAACTACTCGAAAAGGTATCATTCTTGCAGCAGAGGCACACTCCATTTATGCCAACGATCCAGTCTGGTACCAATCAGTCCGCTGCTGAAATTAGCTAATTCACTTACCACATTCATGCTGTGCTGCTTTCTTGTGATTTTGATAAGTTTATGAATTTTCTTTTCAGCTGTTTTTTTTTTTTTTTACTCTTTTACCTATTTTGTTTGATAGATGTTACAAAATTTTCGTTAGCTTTGAGGTAAATCTAATTAATTTGATTCAATTCTGATCCTTGGTTTTCTGTTTTTTCCGGTAAATCTGAATTCTCTTTTGGTTTTGGCATTTTTTATATTTGCAAATATGTCTTAGCCGCTATAGATTGTATAACATAGACGTAAGTTCCGCCGCAAACAAAAACTAGAAATGCGCTCCTAGCCTCGATTATCCGACGCTACAAAACTCATTCGCCAATATGAATTCGGGGATAGACATCAAATATGTCAGCGTCAGGCTTGCAGAAGAATCACAAAAATCACATAATTCACTCCGTTTGTTGTCTGTAAAATGGTCGAACATGTCGGAAAGACTGGTGAGGAATTTTAAGCCAATAGTGTAACGGCCATAATTTTTTCTTTAGAAAAAAAGATTTTGAAATCATATAGGCTTCGTACTATACTGATACCTTAAGCTTACTTTAACAATTGTCTTCATTAACCATACCTTTGGCCTATTTCACAAAATAACAAATTACAACTACAAATTTATAATACGAATTTCTGTTTTACAAAGTACAAATAACTATTTCACATATTTGCGATAAAAATAACAGGAAAATTGTAGATAAACAACGTTGTAGAAGTGTCGTTGTAAACTGAAAGTGTTTTTCACACAAATTTGTGCATTTGATATCCAAAAGAATATAATAGAAGAGAAGCGAAAGAATCGATTGAAAATTAAAAGCTTTGAATAAAATCAAGAGCGTTGAAAAGAAACAAGGTAATATTACAGAATTTTACTTTCAATTTTATTTTTGGAATGTGTTATTCCTTTTCATTAGACTACCAATAAAACAGGAGGATGGAAAGGTGTGAGGATAATGGAATCCTTTCTAAAAAAAATAATAATTGCAGCTTGAAATTTACAATGGAAGTCATTAAAAAGACACGGGAAAGAATGGCCGCAATGGTAATTTTGAATATTGAATCTGATCTCACAACATCCCTGGACTTCGAGGACATTATTCATGACTTTGCAGAAAAAAGGCACCCAGAAAGCCTGTGGCTTAAAGAAGTGTTTTGGTTATATTTATTATTTAAGAATATTAAATATGTACATTGTGCATACATATGTATTAAAAAAATAATAATAATTTGTTCAGTAGCAAATTTTTCTTTCAAAATTTCTTACCATTTTTCACATTCACAAGCCTAATCACATTTTGTAAATTAATTAAAAGATAAAAAGGCGGCAAAAATTTTCAGCCTTGGGGCGGCAAAAAATTTCAGCCTTGGGGCGGCAAATAGTCAAATTCGTCTCTGTTATAAAGAAAATCACAAGTTCTGGCATATGTGTTTGCGTTTGTTTGATAAATGTTTACCTCAAGAATCTATAAGCAGTTCTAAGTCTGGTATATTTGACTCGATTAAGAGGATATCCGAGGATAGAGGCATAGAAACCTGCATTGTCAGATGGATTGGCAACATGCTTGAGAAACGCTGCATAACAGCTACCATGAACGGTGAATCCACAACAATCATGGCCACTATAGGCTGCCCACAAGGCGGGGTGTTATCGCCCCTTCTATGGCTACTAGTTGTGGATGAGCTACTAAACTTACTCCAAGAGGCCGGCTTTAAGGCCCAAGGATACGCTGATGATATTGTCATCTGTGTTAAAGGAAAGTTTGAATCAGCTTTACCAGAGCTTATGCAAACTTCTTTTAACATCGTTACCAGATGGTGCCAGAACATGGGACTATCAATAAACCCAGGTAAAACAGTGCTAGTTCCTTTTACTAAGAAAAGGAGCCTTCAGATTCCACCTCCTAAGTTAAATGGAATTGCAATAGAATATTCCAAAGAAGCAAAATATCTAGGAATAATCCTAGACAGCAAGCTTACCTGGAATTCCCACCTGGAAATGATAACAAACAAAGCCATGTGGGCATTCAGCTCTTGCCACAGGCTTTTCGGGAAAAAGTGGGGTCTGAACCCCAAAATGACCCTATGGATCTTCCAGGGCATAGTCAGACCCATACTTTCTTATGGGGCAAATGTGTGGTGGCCTAAAACATTGCAGGCAACCACCAGAAGAACCCTTGACAAGATGCAAAGTATGGCATGTTTAGGCGCCACTGGCGCCTTTACATCATGTCCTCAACGAGCACTTGAAGCAATTCTTGGCTTACAGCCTCTCTACCTCTTTATTCAGAGGGAAGCTGCAGCCAGTATGCTTCGAAAGAAAAGGTCAGATGATTGCACCTCCTCCAGGGTGGGTCATTTCAGTATCTTCGAGCAGGTTAACATTAACGACCTAGAAGCTCCAAAAGATACTATGGCCAAGAGACTCTCTTTTGAAAGAGGTTACAAGGTAACCATTAATGAAAGAAGCCAGATACTAGACAGAGGACTCCAGCTCCCGCAACGGGCCCAAGTCTGGTATACTGTGGGATCCCGGAAGGACGGGAAAACAGGCGCAGGGGTGATTGGTCCAGAAGTGGAACTATCCATTCCGCTTGGTGTCTCACCTTCCATTTTCCAGGCGGAAGTCTATGCTATAGAGGTTGGAGCTCAGGAAAGCCTAAATAAGGGCAGTAAGAACTCCAACATCTACATCTGTTCAGACAGCCAAGCTGCGCTCCTAGCTCTTTCCTCTCAAGCCTTTGAGTCGAAATTAGTTTGGAGCTGCTACTCGAAACTCCAACTACTGTCTAGGGACAACCAAGTAACCTTGGTTTGGGTCCCTGGACACGAAGGAGTGGACGGTAATGAAAAAGCTGATGAACTGGCTAAAACCGGAGCTGATTGTCCGTATATTGGTCCCTATCCGACATTTGGCCTACCACAAAGCCACTTTAGGGGGAACTGCTTAAGTGGGAAAACAGGCAACTGAATCTCCTTTGGCGTAGCGCGCCCGGTATGAGGCAGGCGAAGAAATTCTTCAATCCTTCTCATTTCCTGTCGCGTCAACTTATTGGACCGCTCAGACTATTTGCTAACGCATTCACTGATCATGGCCCCTTCCGTCACTTCCTGAAGAAGATAGGCAAATGCGACAGTGAACTGTGTCGACTGTGCGAAGAGGAAGATGAAACTTCGATGCACGTTATATGCGAGTGCCCAGCACTTGCAGGTCTAAGGATGCAAATCACTGGAAGAGAACTTATCTCTCCAGATAATGTCTGCAATCTAACTCCGAAAGCAATAATCGAGCTCGTTAAAAGACTCGATTTTGCCTAATCAATATAGGGAAAGGCACAATAGATCAACTATGGTCGCGGTGTCCGCAAGGTCCTGGAGGCCTAGCCGCCCCTACTCTTAACATTAACAAGTCTGGTATAGTTCTAGTAGGTTAGATTAAGTTAGAGGGGTGTCACTAAGATCTGTGTCGGGTCCAAACACCCCATGGCTTCTTGAAAATCTATCGTTCTGTGGACATCGACCTAGATCCACTCTGTTTCTCTAATAGCGAATTCGAATGGGCTGCTCTATTTGCTCTAGAATTGCTCTACATTAGAACTTTTGTTCGAATGACATTTTCTAGTACTCTATGTAAGATTTCGTGTTTGTATGAAAAAAATTGCTCGCAGAAAGAGCGAAGGAGCACTTTTTCGGCTCTGTAAATTGAAGTGAGATTTGAGGTGGCTCTTTTAGGTTATAAGAAATATATACAAGGTGTTTCATAATTGGTGCACCTAGCTCAAGGGTTTGATAGCTGAGGTGGAGACAAGCAAAAAATTGTATGGTCAAGGGGGGTAAGACGCGTCATTTCGGTGGGTGGGTGAGTTTAAGATTTTTCGTACTTCTTCCACTTTACACCCTGTAACTTTCTTGATATACATTCTATCAAGGTGGGATTTATCTCAGATGATAGCAAACCATCTCAGCTTTCCAATGAATGCCCAATCAGCCTGATGCCTTCCGTCGGAAGTTATAGGACTTTAAATCCAAAAATTGGAAAAAGTTCCTAATTTGTGTAATTTATGTGTAGCTGGTATACTTGTTAGAATTTATTTCTATTAAAGTAGCCAACTGCCATACACTATCCAAGGAAATAAGGTTATTGCTTATCATTTCCATATATTATATATTATATATGTAGTGCGATTATTTCACTTAATCAAACTTGCACGCATGTCAATTAAAACCTATGTGTAGTTGGAATACTTGTTAGAATTTATTTCTGTTTAAGTGTATTTGACGTAGCCTTACAATACATGTTTAATGAACTTTTCAAAATTTTTAAAGACAATATTGAATTCCAACAAAATAAGTTTCAAGATATGTGTAAAATAATACCTTCGCCATTTCCTGAGCCCGAAATTTCTAATATAATTAAATGTGGGGACTTGGTGCAACAGGTCACAGAATTGTCATCCAAATATAAAAGGATGGAATACGTCAAGAAAAATTTGATGGTCCACCCGAAAAAGTTAGTTTAGGTACCGACAACTACCACACTACATGCACTTTATATTATGTCTCGATAAACGAAACTATAAAGTCATTGCTCCACGATAAAACTTTTTATAAGTTATTTCATATGCCAAAAGAAAGAAACAACATATTTTTTCCGATTATAATGATGGTGAGGTATACAAAAATAATAAATTCTTCAACGAGAATTATCGTAAAATATAAATTATATTCTTTCAAGATGCCTTTGAAAATTGTAACCCTCTAGGGTCTGCAAAAGTAAAGCATAAGCTTTTAGGTGTTTACATGTCAATAGGAAATAACAACGAAGAATTCAGGTCATCAGTTAAGAATATTCAATTAATTCTTTTATGTCATGACAAGTATATAAGGAATTTTGGCTTAGAAAAAGTTTTTGAGCCTCTTGCTAGTGATCTTTCAACACTTGAGAAGGCAGGAATTCAAATTTTAAATCCGTTTAACGACAGAAAGGAAACTTATTGTGGAAGGTTATTTGCCATGGTAGGAGACAACCTATGTAGGTAGTCACCAGGTTGGAGGTTTTACTGAGAATTTTAGTACATCAGACTACTTCTGCCGATTTTTTCTGATTAATAAACAAGATTTCCCTAAAACCGCATTCTCATTCCAAGACTGGCGATCTGTCGAAAATTATAATGCAAGTTTAAAGAAAGGACTCCAGTGTGGGCAGATATTAGAAGAAGATGTGAAAGTAAATTCAACTATTAATACTTTAGAATATTTCCACGTTTGCAATTTTGACTTACCTCCGTGTATATCGCATGATCTTTTTGAAGGTATAATACCTTATGAGTTAGCTTTCATTATCAATTACTTTTGAGCTAATTTCCTGAGCCCGAAATTTCTAATATAATTAAATGTGGGGACTTGGTGCAACAGGTCACAGAATTGTCATCCAAATATAAAAGGATGGAATACGTCAAGAAAAATTTGATATATGGTCCACCCGAAAAAGTTAGTTTAGGTACCGACAACTACCACACTACATGCACTTTATATTATGTCTCGATAAACGAAACTATAAAGTCATTGCTCCACGATAAAACTTTTTATAAGTTATTTCATATGCCAAAAGAAAGAAACAACATATTTTTTCCGATTATAATGATGGTGAGGTATACAAAAATAATAAATTCTTCAACGAGAATTATCGTAAAATATAAATTATATTCTTTCAAGATGCCTTTGAAAATTGTAACCCTCTAGGGTCTGCAAAAGTAAAGCATAAGCTTTTAGGTATTTACATGTCAATAGGAAATAACAACGAAGAATTCAGGTCATCAGTTAAGAATATTTAATTAATTTTTTATGTCATGACAAGTATATAAGGAATTTTGGGTTAGAAAAAGTTTTTGAGCCTCTTGTTTGTGATCTTTCAACACTTGAGAAGGCAGGAATTCAAATTTTAAATCCGTTTAACGACAGAAAGGAAACTTATTGTGGAAGGTTATTTGCCATGGTAGGAGACAACCTAGGTAGTCACCAGGTTGGAGGTTTTACTGAGAATTTTAGTACATCAGACTACTTCTGCCGATTTTTTCTGATTAATAAACAAGATTTCCCTAAAACCGCATTCTCATTCCAAGACTGGCGATCTGTCGAAAATTATAATGCAAGTTTAAAGAAAGGACTCCAGTGTGGGCAGATATTAGAAGAAGATGTGAAAGTAAATTCAACTATTAATACTTTAGAATATTTCCACGTTTGCAATTTTGACTTACCTCCGTGTATATCGCATGATCTTTTTGAAGGTATAATACCTTATGAGTTAGCTTTCATTATCAATTACTTTTGAGCTAAGAATATCGTATCCGTTGACTACCTAAATTTGACACTATCTTCATTAAGAAAAAAATTCAAATTATCGCTCTCATTCCCAGACGAAATTCGACATATTCTATTTATCTTCCCTTTAGTGATGATAAACAGTCTTAAGGACTACGACGATCTTGTCTGAAAATTTCTCGGGTCTATGATTGAAATGTCCAGAATTATAGGTGCTGGCGAAATATGCGAAAATCAAGTTACGTTAATCGTGTTTTCCTTCTTCCCAGTTGAGACCAAAGCATCACTACATAACTCACTACCCTAGCTTTATAAATAAACTGGAACCATTAAAACATTTATGGACAATGCAGTTCGAACAAAAACACCAATATTTTAAGAAAATTGCACACCCATCTAGAAAGATCAGAAACATACCTTAACACTTTGTGAAAGCCACCAACAAATGCAAGCTACGTTGTTCGAGAAGCGTCTTGATTTCAAAGTTTCTTGCGATAATTTCATAACATTCTCACAAATTTGTTATTTTAATACAATATACAAAGAAAATGATTTTGTAATGAGCAAGGAGAAATTGATATCTTGAACATAAAAGCCATATTTATTAATAATAGTTTTAGTAAGGCAATTTTCTATGGTATACAGCTTTAAAAATGTGGTACAACCATAATAAAATACTTTATGAAAGTTCTAGTTCTAGTAACTTGTATACAGTAGTATACATGAATGAGTTTTTACTTTACAAACCATTGTATGTACTAAAAATACTACTAAAAATATATACTATTTTTCTCAAATATCATCTTTTCCAGATGAACATATGTCACTTTTTTAAGAACAATTTACAATAATAACGTTTTATAAAAGGCAGTATTTTAGGTTAGAAAGATTTAATTAGAAGAACATAGAAAAGCTTCCATTCAAAATTTGGACCGCCGATAGAGCTATCAAGAAATCCTTTATATCAATTGATGATGTAGTAAAAACAGGTAAATTAACTTTAAATGTTGAATAATTGTGTCCAGTTCGTATTAAAATATATTGTTTCACAGCACACATATTAAACTTGAAAGGAACGAAGCTTGTACTCGAAGATGGCAGAACCGAAATATGTGACAATGAAACGCGAGTATCACGCTAAGGAGAAAAGCATCTTTATTTTGCTTAAACTAAATGAAGAATGGATATCGAATAGCTCTTTAAATTTGTCATCTCTCTTTAAAGACTCTGAATCACAGGCATCTTTTCATGACAACTTAAGTAATATGGTCTTTCCAAACACATATTATCAACAACAAAATGCTGACGGCCTCTGTAGTGAAATACCGATGTCGCAAATGCAACACAACGTACTAAATAAAGAGCATATTCCGGATAGCTCACAGACTCCGCAAGCAGAAATTGTTTCCCTAGAAGTGCCAGCATCAATTCAAAGCAAAAATACCTAAAAATTCCTCCCGATGCAATGTCACTTCTACAGAACGGATTAAAACTGGAAAACAGATGTAATGCATTTGTCAACATTATTCTTACTTTATTCCAATGACAGTATATAGGCAGGTAGCGCTGAAAGCTGCATGTAAATATCCCCAATCGTCCACAGAGCACGATAATGACGGTAAATCATTTCCGTAACTCCCGTTGCACTCATATATCAATGATGAGAAATAGGAATAATTTTTTAAATCGTGCACCAAAGAGAATTTCATCGGACAACCACTGAATATTCCAGAAGGTGAATCTTCAAAGACACTAGAATACAAAAAGCAGTATATGCAGGATCTCAACAAAAAAGAAACATTCACCCAAGAAGAAAATGAGAATATTTCACAAGAAAATTCTTAAATAATAGAAGTCAAATACCGACAGTAATAAATATTCAGAATCACTGGCCATTTCTATTCCGCAAAAATGTTTTATACCAACATTTTACCCAATCAATGACCTTAAAGCAATTTTGTACGGAAAAGAAAAAAATATTGCAATTCTTAAAAACATCAAAAAGGAAGGGAATTAAAGAAAATCTGTCACAAGATCCGGAAAATATAATTAAATCTGTAGCAAGCTTTTTTGGAGAAGAATACACACACATCTTTAAGGTGTTTGAGGTAAGTATTTTACTTTCGACAAAACAGTATCTTAGAATTTTATTTCAACAGGTTGAAAAAAGTTTTGAAGATGTGAATAAAAGCATTCCTACCAGCACTCCATGGGTGGCTGTAATAAGTAACTTTCCAGCTTAGTTAGTAAGAATTTATAAAAATCGTATAGTTTGAATTAGACTGTAAGTAGCGCTTCAATCATTCCACCTGGAGAATCGGATCTTTTTTTACAAGTTGAACTGAACCAGTTGAGGTCAGTGAGTAAAGAATTCAACTAATGTTATTATTTAAATGACCTAAAAGAAGTTCTTTCAAATTATTCGTAGATGATACCAATTTTTTCGGGTTTAATTGAAGAAAGATGATTTTAGCTTTCAAATAATATTTATAATTTAAATAAAAAACGCTCATATCTGGCGTATGCCAAGCTAATTAATAGTAATTTACTATACTATTTTATGTATAAATTCGTATAAATTGTCCACTTTAACTCTTTGCCCTCCCAGACAAATTCAGTGATGATGCGGAAAATATAAATGGATCTGAAACTGCCTACATATTCATCGAAAAGACTATGACAACTAAGTATAAAAGCACACACATCATTGATTTATTACTACAAATTCTTTGTTATTATTACATTTTGAATATTATGCACCCAGAAGAAGTGAGCCAAACGTTGGAGTTTTTCTTCAGGTACTTCTTCAATTACGCTTCTGAAAGTGAAAGAGGTGCTAAAAAACATATAAATAACATAAACAAAATTAAATAATTTTGATAAAAACTAAAAAATAACATATTACGAAATCTATGGAAGAGTGGAACTGAATGATTTCAAGAATGATTTATGAATAATTCTTTATTATAAACAAAGATTTAATAAAATTACACAAAACTAAATTCGCAGTTTCTTATTTCAGTGGGTGCCTACATAAGTACTACAATACACTCCAACTTTTTCAAGCTAAATGTTTGTGAAAAAGCAACCAAAACCAATTAAATAAACTTATTAAAATCGATTGAAAATTTCAAGTATAAGGGAATACTTTTTTTTATTCACTTCACCCACTGACATATGTATATATAAATGGACTGCTTGATCTCCTGTTTCATGTGGCACCAATTTTGATTTCAGAAAGTATGCTCTCACTGTCAATGCTACCAACTGTCGTAAATTGGCGCTATATTTAAATTATTTGCGAATTTACTTATATGCATGTCCGTGTGATTTACCGAATTTACTACAAATGTATTTGGTACTATTTGTATGGTTATATTTTAATTATGAGTCGAAGAAAGTGTTTTTATCAAGGATTTTTACAAGCAATTTCTCGTTCCTAATCGTTACAGTTCAGTGGGAAAGTATGCTCTCACGGAAAGAGACAGGAATATGAAAGTGGTACCATTTGCTTTCATGCATTTTTGGTTCAACAAGCAGTCCATTTATATACATGTCAGTGACTTCACCCCATTTTAGGGTAACTTTGATTAATATTAAACAACGGTAGCTGAGAAATCCAGAAAATTTCGAATGGATTTACGACTGCGTTATTTTTGTATTTCTGTTTAATTTTAAGCATTACCTGTTTTAATTTTACAACAGTAGTATGAAAAAGTATAATTCTAGTGTATATTTTTCGACAAAATCGGTTTAAAGATGCGTAATACTTTGCTATTGTTACTTAACCTTTGTTTGAAATTAAATACTGACTGTTGGATTTTAAAAAAATATTGTCGAAAATTGTCGGTTATATTATGCATTTATCCGCAAGACCTGTTTAACGTTATGTGTAAAAATACATATTATTATGTTTAAAAATGCGCAAAATTTTTGCATTGCTCATAAGTGTAAGTTTACTACAATTATACTAGGTAATAGAGTGTTTCACGTAAATTTTATCCCGGATTATAGCTCCAAAAATTATTCTTCTTCTTCGTCTTGGCATATATTCTCTACAAATTGTTACGAAATGTGGTGTCTCCTCAAACGAGGAACATTAGAAGAAGAAAATCGAACTAAGTGGAAAATACTACCAGAATCCGAAAATAATAATAATATTGCGAAGGAACTAAAGAATTAACAGTAAGAAAGAATTCATAGTATATGTCCCAAAGAAGTCATTGTCATTGAGGGGCTATTATCGCCGCTGCCGTTTTGTTTTTAAGACAACTCTAAAAATTTTATTCTTTTATTCTTAATATAAAATTTTTCTTATAAATATTACATACCATATTAGAAGTAGCATTACCTCGAATCCTTTGTCCTGGTTTCATATTTAATTTTATGCATTTCACTCACATATTTGAGACAATTTTCAGAACGTTTTACCGTTAATCGCGAACAGATTAAACACTTTCATCATAATATGTTGGAGGTAGGAACAGAAGGGATGTTTAAATCCCATCGAACTCTGTAGCCAACCTAAGCAGTTTGCCATTATTAGATGATCATAGAAAATTAGCGTAGTAAGAAAAATAAGCTCAAATTCAATCGAACTGCTCAACTTAGATTACTGACGCGGACGAAAAAAAATTCAGGTTACCGGCGCGGACAAAAAAAATTTGGATTATCGACGCGCCCGACAAAAAAATAACGCGCGTGTCTCATATGTGCATACCTGAAATAAAAAAATAAGAAAAATTTTAATGTTGTATCCTTCGTCACACTGAGGAAAGACAGGAGGAAAATCAAACTCCTCTTTATCGAAAAGCTAATAAATAATAATATGCAAAAACTCTAAATAAACAACACTGTCAACTCTAGCATAGATTTATGTACTGAGATAAAATGATCCGGAAGGTTAACATTAGCATTAAGAGAAAAATTAAGTTTTAGCGGGCGAGTGGCCTTTGCACTGCAGCCAACGGCAAACTAGCAGTGGCCTTGGAGGCCCAACCTTGAAGGGGGCCCCGCTAGGGACCGAATTGATGTACATGGAGAGTATAATACATCGGACATTAAAAAAAAAACATTAATTCAATTTATTGTTCCTGCATACAGAGGCGGATTTACCAATGGAAGATTCAATCAAATTAACAAATATTTACAATCTATGAGCATCGTACTTCATATAATCCAGAACTTTATCAGTCGTTGTAACATACCTACAAGATATAAGGAAAGTCGGTACCTTTGATTATTAAGAGTCGCAAGCTGTGGAAACAAGCGGTGAACATAACTACGAATACAATATGAAGAGCAAACGTAAACGAAAAGTCCAGTTTGATGAAGTAAAAGGAAACGAGAACGAAGTCGTACTATCCGGCAGGCACGAATTCAGAGTTACCGTTCTTAACGTCATTATCGACAGGTTGATTACAGAGCTACAAAGACGTGGTTCTGCTTACGAGACTTGAGTAAAAAGTTTGACTTTCTCATGAAGCTACATAGCTTGGAATTTCAAGATAACCGCGAGGACGAACGGAACGTGAAAGTCTTCCATCTAGGAGATTTAGACGAGACTTTGGAAAACGACTGTATACTGCGTGCCCATTTGTCGTCCGCTGAGGCTACACGGGGAGAACAATTATTGCCCCTGGAGTTATACAAAACATTCTGAGAAAAAGCTTGTTGGACATTTATTCAAATGAGTAAATAGCTCTCGGATGTTGTTGTGTATACCATGATAAAACTACTCGGCAGAATAGTCGCTAAAACGACTGAAGAACTATTTAAGATCCATCACAGATATATCAGGCTCAATTCACTCTCTGTATGCTGTACATAAGAGTCAGAAATAATGCAGGCTGTGTACCAAAGTCAGGGAATTCGTTTTTTTGCAGAGAAGAAAATCAGTCGCATAGCAATCTGAGCATATAGTTACACGCAACGTACTTCCTTTCCATATTATTTCGTACTTATTTATAATATTCTACGTCTGCTTGTTTATTTTCTAAGGTAAATTTACGTTAAGTAAATGAAAAATAACGTTAAAATTTTTGTTTTATTCAATTATTTAAAAAAAGGTCCCTAACTCTGTTAAATTTGGCCACAAACTTTTCGGTCTCTGGAGACGTAAAGATCTCTAAAGCGACCTAATCTCTAAAGGCTTTTTCGGTCTCCGGTCTCCCGTCGTATATTCTAAAACAAACAGGTCTCCGGTCTCCAAAATCTATTCATTTGTTGGGTTCAGGTCTCCGGAGACTATTTGTGTGTTCTAGAACCAGATTCTGTAACACGGAGAGTTGGGGAGTTTGGGAGATGAGAATTTTCATTTTCCTCGATTAAAAGACCTTAACTCTCCATTTGCGATTCTCTAACATACTCGGGGAGTTAGGAAAACGTGAGAAGTGTGGAAATATTGAAGGGCGGCTAACTCTGTGTAGGAGGGTCATAGAGTGTTGGGGCTTTTTCCTACGGATTAAGGGTCTAGAGTACAAAAATTTAGGTGATTAATTTCTGGGGATGGGGCTGGAGGGAGGGGGGGGGGGCTTTTGGTGATAGGGGTTCTACCAACCCTCTTGGAGGTTGTCCAAAATACATCATGTTTGATATCAAATTAAAGAGGGAGGAGCGGGTAGTCGAGTGGTGTAGTTTGTTTTTGATCACTTAAACGTCATAACTGACTTTTTATCGGCGAAAGACGGATGTTTTGCACTTAGGCAATATACACCCCAGTTCCTATATTTTGCATATATTGTTATGGCCCAATATATGGAAGATTCTTCCAGTAGTCAAGGGCATATTCTGGTAGAATAATCAACGATCCTTATACAATTTCATCGCATGGAATTGCTCTGCAGCCGTCGGTTATTTTGCTGATTAGCCCAATAGCTGGCTGCGGTTACTTTGCTGATTAGCCCAATAGCTGGCTGTGATGAGAGCAATCGACGATTACAATAATAATTAACCTCGCATGGTAATTATTATGTTAAGCGATTGTTTACTACTAAGCGACTCAGGTGCTGCAACCGGTAGAGCAAACGACGAGGTTGCGTCGTTTGTTTACATATCCCCGTTGTGAGGAAAGCTGAGGAAAGCTTACCTCCGAATATGGGGGCATAAAAGACCACTGACTGGTCTGGTAAGTGCCCGTTAGTTATCAGTCATAGTGGGGTCAAGTTTCGGTTATTGTTAAGTTAGTTCAGTGTGCAATAAATAAAGAATTATTCTATGTTACAAGAAATTCGAGTGTTATTTTTATGAAGTTTTATGGTAATTGATTTGTTTATTTATTCGATTGCTTTTGAGACACAACAATATTTCTTCAATTCTTTGTTTCCCATCCATTGTACTCTGTTGTAAACATTTTCCTCTAAAGTGAATTTACACGACTTACAAAGTTCTTCATAATGATGAGTTGAAAATATGTCCATTTTTCTACCAAAAAACGCCCATTTTTTCATCTTAAGAAGGACTGATTCACTTCTTTTACAATTATCAGCAAAACCATTTATAAGACTCAAAAACTAATTACATATCTAATTAAAGGACATCCTACATACAACCTTTAACGTGCATATTTAAAATTTTTATATTATCTCTTCTGTACTGGAAGGCGACCAAATTGACCATTTTCGCGTGATTTAAAATTTTTAGCGGGTACCTTGAGACATCAAAATGCACATTTCTCTGTAACTATTGAAAGGATTTCCATAATTTCTTGTAAATATAGCCAGGATATGCGGTGAATCCTTAATTTAATTTAAAAATTCCTAGGTACCTAGCTACCTGCACAAAACACAACAAAAACAGACAGTCAGTTGAGAAATTATTCTTCTGACTTCTCCACAACTAAAACAGCCGAGAGTTTTGTCGAGTGGAATAGAGAGTTTGATAATTCTCAATACTGATTCAAAGAGTTACAGAGCTCCGAGTGGAGAGTTAGTGTCAAAAGAACTCTCATCTCCCTAACTGCCAACTCAGCGTGTTACAGAATTCGGCCCCTGGTCAGTTAAGTGTAGGTCTATTCGGAAAAGAAAAGGATTAAAGTGGAGTGAGGTTGACAAATTGTTAAATTAATAATAACTACTCCTATAATGCATTTAGTTACGAAAAGTGGTGTCGTCAATAGAATTCCGGTTATTTTTGAAAAAAAAAAAAAAAAACTCAGGAATTTGAATTTATTGTGGTTATCCCGTAAAATTTGAACACCGACGATATATTTTTTCCCATAACATAAAAATATTAATAACTTTTGAAATAATTCTTTCTAACAATCTGTTGCTCTCTTGCTCTCTTCTAGAGTTAGTGTAAAAATAAATAAACAAATCGTAAAAATTAAATCTAAATACCAAATTCAAAAAACTTAATTAAAAGAACCTGGCCAAGACCACGTCTATGAATTTAATATAACTTTTCTTCATAGAACTAAAATTTCGACAATACCAATTTCGTAATAATTAAAAATAAGAACTTCTCAATTTTAATTGAGCAGTGTTTTTTTTTTCTCAAAATGTACCTCTGCTTAGGTGTACTCAGTGATCAAGGTATATATAACTTGCTCAGTGATGGGAAGTCTACTACAATCGGAGTAGATCTACTCCACTTGCAGCGTTAATAACATTATGTACGTAGTTAACGAAATCTACTCCATTTTCATCATTTTCACAAATGCTACAGCACAACAACTCTGTTTTATCATTTACTGTTTTAAACTTTTGGTTAAACATGAATATTTAAAAAAATGGACTTGGTCAATACATGTATAGCGAACTGGTAACATGCGTAAATTTATGCTGCTTACCTCACAGTAGTGCTGCTGCTCACCGAGTGTTTTCAACATTAAATTTGATAAAAAACAACAAAACGAATAAACCTTGCATTAGCACAATCAGAAATCTTGTGTTAAGTAAGGAATTGATAAAGGATGCTAAAGATGAAGTCATATAACAACCCAGTGTTGAGTTACTATCATTTGCATCGTATTTCAAAATCCAGCACGGTGCTTATTTTTGTAAGAACTTTTTAATTCTACTCCATTTTTTTCAAATCTACTCCGATTTTTGAGGCAGCCTACTCCGCTAATTCTGACTTGGGCTCCCATCACTACTTACTAAAATTCCCTATTTCATAGAAATACCTGATTTAAATTACTCAATCACGCATACCAATGCAATACTAAATTGCCTTTTTCAAGTTGGAAAACAGAAAAAAGAGACAAAGCCAAAGAATTTACATAAAATATTTTACTAGAAAATTCTTGAAAGCCTTATACCAATTTTCTTATCCATTTGATACTTTTCGTCGGATTTCACTTTAGAAAATTTTAATTATCGCGAAAATAACAAAAAAAAAAAACACTCCATTTCCACTTTTATCGCATTTAATTGGAATTTACAAACAAACTTTTTGTCAAAATAAGAACTCACCGCGTCCTACTTTGGCTTCTATTGTAATCTTTATGCCGCTGCTATAATGAAATGAATGATGTCTGTCCCGGGAGCGTATACTACTTTCTCTATGGTCCGACCGCGAGCCATCGTACCGAACTACTGAGCGATATGAGAGGGAAAGAGAGTTACTAAAGCGACACCTGACGGAATGGCTTCACTAACAACAATAAAATAGTTCAAATGAAACCTTGATATTATGTCTAAAAAGTGTAAATTTAGCTGCACCTACCGAAAATTCCTTCTTTTTTTTAGAGACATTTTGAAAGATTTGAGAAGGGTGCGATTGTCGAAGGAATTAATTTAAGATTATTATTTTCGCATTTGTTGAAAAAAAAAAAACTGGAATATGGTCAAAACAGTTGTTAATTCAATTGCTGTAGAAATTAAAAAAGCGAAATATTTTTCAGTCGTGGTAGATTCAACCTCTTATATTTTGTATAATGACCAGTAAGAAGTGATTGTTCGGTATATTAAACATGACGATGGTTTAGATGGTTTCCTGACATTTCTACCAAACGTTGGGCATAAAGGTCAGAATATGCTTAACGCTTTGATCAACGTCTTTGTATCTTTGACCATAGATATGAAAAACAGTCGCGGCTAGTCCTCCGATAAAGCGACTAATATGGCAGGAACTGGTTTACAAGCCTAGTTTAAAGAAATGTCTCCCCAAGCGTACTCTGTTCCTTGCTCTGCACATTCCCTCAATTTAGTGGACGAAAAAGCTTTACAATGTTGTATAGAAGCTTCAATTTTTTTCTCTTTATGTGCCTTTTATCTTGTCCTTAGAATATATATCAAACAGGAATGGTTGAATCGTGTAAAATTCGCGTACATGAGCGTAATTTGTTAAGAGCAAGAGATTATACAGAGGAGTAAGTGAGATGCTGGAAGGAAGATTTGTCAAAGCTGAGTGTAGGATTGTCAAATGTGAATTTGTTTTGTGAACAGATTTATGCAATTTAAAATTCTTTTGCGAAATTCAACAAAAATGCGGAATCTGTTTTTTCAAAACTATTTAATTTGGAAGTTTATTTTGTGTAAAGTTTTATAGTGACATTAGTGCTTGTTAAAACCTTCATAATAATTAAAAAAACAGAAATGAAGTGTTCGGTCAGTGCTTGCAAATATAAATTGGATTATAAACTAGGGAATCCTGTTTGAGGCAACTGCACTACCTAAAATATATTTTTTGTTAATAGAAGCAAAGATTTATATAAATTAATTATGTGAATTTTTTCAAAATAAAGTAGAAAAAGTACATTTTTTACCACAGATGCTCCGCTCAAAACCTTTGTTTACTTTTTGCAAATTGACAAGTTGCTTAGAATAGGGATGGCGTGTAAATACATGTAAAAATGGACAACTAACACAACCAGAAATTCATTATGGAAAATTTGGCTTATCACCATTCCTGTTTGCTATATGTTCTAAGATCTTGTCCCCTTCAATATTCGTTTTATTTGGTGCCTGAAAATTTGATGAATTGTGTTTGAAGATATCAAAATTCATAAATATCTTAGGTAAGTATAACAAATTAAATATACTTCCTTCCTATTTTCTTCTAAACTTAAAACTATAATTATACTAAGAAAGCACAGTTTTTCATAAATTGTTAAGAGGAGCTTTTTGTTTGTTTTTTATACCCGCATAAACATTTCTTAAAGAAATCCTCGAGTTTAACCAAACCTAAAGTTTCGAAACGAAATTTTCGTTAAGAATTTAGCCACCCGAAAGTAAATAACGCACAACGTAAATAGTACAGATCAGCATAAGTATTGTCGATTTCGATGGGACCGCTTCAGTGTTGCACTTTTTCTGGCAGTGAAGCACTGAAGTCTATCGAACATATTTCTGTCATATTCCTTGTATTTGTTTACACATGTATTATATACACGGAACTGTCAAATGTAATAAATGTTCTTTATTGATATATAGAAACAAATTCCTTCGTAAGCTCTATGCAAATTACCTACCAAACAACATTTTTTAATTCATTTAACTCAAAAGATTCACAAATAATCATGACAATCCACTTTGACAGAGCAGGTGACAACTCAACTTCAATACCACCGAGAAAGTATCCAGTGCAAAGTAAGGGAAGTCAGTGCAAACCTAGTGAAGCACTTCTACTATAAAAGTTGTCCCATCGAACATTTTCAGTGCTGCACTGCTAGAAAAAGTGCAACACTGGTGTTGCACTGAAGTCCCATCGAAATAGACATTAGCGACATACATATGTATATATCCAAATATAGATATTCACTCTAAATTGATATTTTCTTGGATAAGTATCAAATTTTCAATGCATATCTAACAAATGAATAAAACTGTAAGCTACCTACTTCAGCTCTCAGCGCCAATCTTTTAAAATTAAAATTTAATTGATAAAACCCCTTTTTTGTATACATAATAAACAGATTTTGATGAAAAGCCGACGGCTTTTTGAGTCTATAATCAATTTTCAATCTGATTCTCGTCCTATCAAAGTATATATTTATTCAAGACTTTTCCGTTTTCTTTTTATTTATTTCGTAAATTTTAAACAAAATTTGATTCTTTTTTATATTCCAGATTCATAAGCACACATTCCACGACTTTTATTCTACTAATCCATGAGTGCACTAGCACTATTATAGTACCAAGATAAAAAAAAAATATTTAACACAATAAAATAGGAATAATGATGATTATGAAAAAATAATAATAATTAATCCTCCCTGGAGGCTTGCAGGATTTAGAAACACAATTTAAGATCGATAGAAAGTATAAACTGCTATAAAACAGCGACAACGTACAACCAAGATAAACTAATAAACAGTCATAAATTGCTTGAGGTACATACATAGGTACAACGTTTCATAAAAAATGTCTGAGGCAGACTTATTGTTTCTTGTCTAAGTTCGAGCGGAACAAGATATTTGTATATTTGTTTAATTGAGAAGGGATATAGTATTTCTGATATTATCGCACTCCACCAAAAACAAGAACAATAGAATACTCCAGGAGACTTAATAACAACAGTAGAAAAATTTCATGAAAACCTACCTTAAGAAAAAAATCACCAAAATCATACAGGGATGCTGTGCATAAAAAAACGGCGAGTTTTAAATCCCAGATCACAGAGAATACTCCTTTTTGGTAACGAACCAAACGCTACCGTTTTCAGTGAAATTTTGCACTTTCGTCGAAAATATTTGCTTCAAGTCAAATCACAGATAACAAAATAAGGCAACTACCGTTAACCGACGCCACATGTGTCATGTAAAATTATTTCCTTTTTATAATGCGAAAAAAATCACTAGCACTAGTAAATTAATTTATTATTTATATAACAGCGGAAAGCATGCACACAACACAAGTTAAAATCACTCTTTGCAAAATATTTGCAGTAATTCACTACCTTCCCATAAATAAAAGATTACCGGTAACAGACTCCACTCAATTCAGACCTGAATTAAGAGGGAAGCACAATGCGACTGCTATCTATCAGCGTTCATCAAGGAAACTACCGTTAACCGACGCCACATGTGTCATGTAAAATTATTTCTTTTTTATAATGCGTAAAAATTCACTAGCACTAGTGAAATATTTTATTATTTATTAAATTATTCACAAAACAATTTGTTTATCTCTTGTGTATCAGCGGAAAGCATGCACACAACACAAGTTAAAACCACTCTTTGCAAAATATTTGCAGTAATTCACTACATTTCCACAAATAAAATAAAGATTACCGGTAACAGACTCCACTCAATTCAGACCTGAATTAAGAGGGAAGCACAATGCGACTGCTATCTATCAGCGTTCATCAGCTCAGATTTCATCAGACATAGGAACAAATTGAAATTTGAGTGAATTGTGTTTCCCGCTTTACAATTACTACTGATCTGTCGACTGCGACTTGATTTTAAGTCGAAGTCGACGCTGAGGAGAAATTTGTAATTAAATTAGCTTCATCTGCTTGAACAAACCACAAGTCCCGAATTCTGTGATTGAACTGAAGTTGGCCGCAGCCAACACCAACTTTACACCTTGAGCAAAATTTAGTTTCAGTCGCAGTCGCAGTCGAAGTCGAAGTTGCAATTATATCTTGCCATATGCATTTACTATTTGGGCAAAGTGGTAATCTGCTGATTAGTCGTAATTGTAATTCAGACCTCACTGCGTTCGACGCCGACCGCGATGGAAGCAACTTGGAATGGAACTCTTTGTCTACGTATGTAAAGATGGGTGAAATTGGAGCAATCTGTAAGCCTGTTAGCAAAGTTTTTGTCAATGAAATACTGATAGGTAGGTTAGCAACCAGGAAAGGGGTGATTTCCGACTGTTTTCCATTCAAAATGTATACGGAAAGAGAAGGAGAGAACGCAGAAAACAAAATAAAAAAATCAAACTCTCTTTAAAAAATTTACCAATAAAGACAAAAAATGTGAAAGCGCATATTACATGCAATGAAACAGAATGGTAAAATGATTCATTTTCGTAAATTAATCAGAGTTGAGAAGAGCAGAGTTTTCAGATTTTAGCACTATAATAGTTTATTACTCGTCAGAGTTGGGAGGTTCTTGCGGTCAAAATTCCCTCGAAAATGGGAATTACTGGGAACTTTTCCCACAGATTATTATGCAAATTCCCACAATTTTTCCCTAGGTATCAAAAAGTATAAGAAATATACCAAAAGGAACATTTCACTTAACTTTTGAAGACTAATTAGTTTTAATTGATAGGGAAGACCTCTATAAAAGTATATTAGCAAACTAAAAGTGAAGCTAAACGGCGGGAGACTTTGGCCTCCAGATTTTTTTTGTCAAAAGATCTCTAAAGAGAAGAGACGTAGAGACTTTTTTGGTCTCCGTTCTCCCGTTTCCGTCCGACGTGTATTTTAAAACAAACAGGTGTCCAGGTTTGGTCTCTGGTCTCCGAAGTTTGTTCATTTGTCGTCCCCAGGGGCCGGATTTTGTAACTTGGAGAGTTTGGGAGATGAGAATTTTCGTTTTCCCCGATTAAAACTCCTTAACTCTCCATTCGAGACTCTCTAACATACTTGGAGAGCTGGGGAAAACGTGAGAAATATCGCAATATTGAAGGACGGCTAACTCTGTGCTGGAGGGTCGTAGAGACAGGAGGGTTTTCCATCGGATTTGGGGTCTAGAGTACAAAAATATAGATGAACATTTTTTGGGATAGGGGCTTTTGGGGATGGGGGTCGTTCCACCCCTCATTGGGGGTTGTCCAAAATACGCCATGTTTGGTATCAAATTAAAGAGGGAGCAGTAGGTAATCGAGTGGTATAGTTTTATTTTGATCATTTTAACTTCATAACTAAATTTTTACCGCCAAAATACGGGTTTTATGCACTTGGGTCATATACACCCCAGTTCCTATATTTTGCATATATTTCTTCTGTTCTTTGTTTCACATTCATTAGTACTCTGTTGTGAATATTTTTTCATTGAAAGTGAATTTCTACGACTTACCAGTTCTTCTAATGATGAGTTGAAAATATGTCCATTTTTGTACCAAAAAAAGGCCATTTTTTCATCTTAAGGACTGATTCACTTCTTTTACAGTTATCTCCAAAACCATTTATAAGACTCAAAAACTAATTACATATCTAATTTTAACGTGCATATTTAAAATTTTTAGATCATCTCTTCTGTACTGGAAGACGACCAAATTGACCATTTTCGCGTGATTTAAAATTTTTAGCGGGTACCTTGAGACATCAAAATGCACATTTCTCTGTAACTATTGAAAGGATTTCCATAATTTCTTGTAAATATAGCCAGGATATGCGGTGAATCCTTAATTTAATTTAAAAATTCCTAGGTACCTAGCTACCTGCACAAAACACAACAAAAACAGACAGTCAGTTGAGAAATTATTCTTCTGACTTCTCCACAACTAAAACAGCCGAGAGTTTTTTCGAGTGGAATAGAGAGTTTGATAATTCTCAATACTGATACCCCGAGTTACAGAGCTCCGAGTGGAGAGTTAAATGTCAAAAGAACTCTCATCTCCCTAACTGCAAACAGAATTCGGCCCCTGGTCAGTTAAGAGTAGGTCTATTTGGAAAGGAAAAGGATTAAAGTGGAGTGAGGTTGACAAATTGTTAAATTAATAATAAACACTCCCATAATGTATTTAGTTACGAAAATTGGTGTTGTCAATAGAATTTCAGTTATTTTTGAAAAAAAAAACGAATTTATTGTGGTTATCCCGTAAAATTTGTACACCGACGATATATCTTTTTCCCATAACATAAAAATATTAATAACTTTTGAAATAATTCTTTCTAACAATCTGTTGCTCTCTTGCTCTCTTCTAGAGTTAGTGTAAAAATAAATAAACAAATCGTAAAAATTAAATCTAAATACCAAATTCAAAAAACTTAATTAAAAGAACCTGGCCAAGACCACGTCTATGAATTTAATATAACTTTTCTTCATAGAACTAAAATTTCGACAATACCAATTTCGTAATAATTAAAAATAAGAACTTCTCAATTTTAATTGAGCAGTGTTTTTTTTTTTCTCAAAATATACCTCTGCTTAGGTGTACTCAGTGCTCAAGGTATATATAACTTGCTCAGTGATGGGAAGTCTACTACAATCGGAGTAGATCTACTCCACTTGCAGCGTTAATAACATTATGTACGTAGTTAACGAAATCTACTCCATTTTCATCATTTTCACAAATGCTACAGCACAACAACTCTGTTTTATCATTTACTGTTTTAAACTTTTGGTTAAACATGAATATTTAAAAAAATGGACTTGGTCAATACATGTATAGCGAACTGGTAACATGCGTAAATTTATGCTGCTTACCTCACAGTAGTGCTGCTGCTCACCGAGTTTTTTCAACATTAAATTTGATAAAAAACAACAAAACGAATAAACCTTGCATTAGCACAATCAGAAATCTTGTGTTAAGTAAGGAATTGATAAAGGATGCTAAAGATGAAGTCATATAACAACCCAGTGTTGAGTTACTATCATTTGCATCGTATTTCAAAATCCAGCACGGTGCTTATTTTTGTAAGAACTTTTTAATTCTACTCCATTTTTTTCAAATCTACTCCGATTTTTGAGGCAGCCTACTCCGCTAATTCTGACTTGGGCTCCCATCACTACTTACTAAAATTCCCTATTTCATAGAAATACCTGATTTAAATTACTCAATCACGCATACCAATGCAATACTAAATTGCCTTTTTCAAGTTGGAAAACAGAAAAAAGAGACAAAGCCAAAGAATTTACATAAAATATTTTACTAGAAAATTCTTGAAACCCTTAACAATTTTCTTATCCATTTGATACTTTTCGTCGGATTTCACTTTAGAAAATTTTAATTATCGCGAAAATAACAAAAACAAAACACTCCATTTCCACTTTTATCGCATTTAATAGGAATTTACAAACAAACTTTTTGTCAAAATAAGAACTCACCGCGTCCTACTTTGGTAGGATAGCAACCAGGAAAAGGGTGATTTCCGACTGTTTTCCATTCAAAATGTATACGGAAAGAGAAGGAGAGAACGCAGAAAACAAAATAATAAAAAAATCAAACTCTCTTTAAAAAATTTACCAATAAAGACAAAAAATGTGAAAGCGCATATTATATGCAATGAAACAGAATGGTAAAATGATTCATTTTCGTAAATTAATCAGAGTTGAGAAGAGCAGAGTTTTCAGATTTTAGCACTATAATAGTTTATTACTCGTCAGAGTTGGGAGGTTCTTGCGGTCAAAATTCCCTCGAAAATGGGAATTACTGGGAACTTTTCCCACAGATTATTATGCAAATTCCCACAATTTTTTCCTAGGTATCAAAAAGCATAAGAAATATACCAAAAGGAACATTTCACTTAACTTTTGAAGACTAATTAGTTTTAATTGATAGGGAAGACCTCTATAAAAGTATATTAGCAAACTAAAAGTGAAGCTAAACGGCGGGAGACTTTGGCCTCCAGATTTTTTTTGTCAAAAGATCTCTAAAGAGAAGAGACGTAGAGACTTTTTTGGTCTCCGTTCTCCCGTTTCCGTCCGACGTGTATTTTAAAACAAACAGGTGTCCAGGTTTGGTCTCTGGTCTCCGAAGTTTGTTCATTTGTCGTCCCCAGAGGCCGGATTTTGTAACTTGGAGAGTTTGGGAGATGAGAATTTTCGTTTTCCCCGATTAAAACTCCTGAACTCTCCATTCGAGACTCTCTAACATACTTGGAGAGCTGGGGAAAACGTGAGAAATATCGCAATATTGAAGGACGGCTAACTCTGTGCTGGAGGGTCGTAGAGACAGGAGGGTTTTCCATCGGATTTGGGGTCTAGAGTACAAAAATATAGATGAACATTTTTTGGGATAGGGGCTTTTGGGGATGGGGGTCGTTCCACCCCTCATTGGGGGTTGTCCAAAATACGCCATGTTTGGTATCAAATTAAAGAGGGGGCAGTAGGTAATCGAGTGGTATAGTTTTATTTTGATCATTTTAACTTCATAACTAAATTTTTACCGCCAAAATACGGGTTTTATGCACTTGGGTCATATACACCCCAGTTCCTATATTTTGCATATATTTCTTCTGTTCTTTGTTTCACATTCATTAGTACTCTGTTGTGAATATTTTTTCATTGAAAGTGAATTTCTACGACTTACCAGTTCTTCTAATGATGAGTTGAAAATATGTCCATTTTTGTACCAAAAAAAGGCCATTTTTTCATCTTAAGAAGGACTGATTCACTTCTTTTACAGTTATCTCCAAAACCATTTATAAGACTCAAAAACTAATTACATATCTAATTTTAACGTGCATATTTAAAATTTTTAGATCATCTCTTCTGTACTGGAAGACGACCAAATTGACCATTTTCGCGTGATTTAAAATTTTTAGCGGGTACCTTGAGACATCAAAATGCACATTTCTCTGTAACTATTGAAAGGATTTCCATAATTTCTTGTAAATATAGCCAGGATATGCGGTGAATCCCTAATTTAATTTAAAAATTCCTAGGTACCTCGCTATCTGCACAAAACATAACAAAAACAGACAGTCAGTTGAGAAATTATTCTTCTGACTTCTCCACAACTAAAACAGCCGAGAGTTTTGTCGAATGGAATAGAGAGCTTGATAATTCTCAATACTGATACCCCGAGTTACAGAGCTCCGAGTGGAGAGTTAAATGTCAAAAGAACTCTCATCTCCCTAACTGCAAACAGAATTCGGCCCCTGGTCAGTTAAGAGTAGGTCTATTTGGAAAGGAAAAGGATTAAAGTGGAGTGAGGTTGACAAATTGTTAAATTAATAATAAACACTCCCATAATGTATTTAGTTACGAAAATTGGTGTTGTCAATAGAATTTCAGTTATTTTTGAAAAAAAAAAACGAATTTATTGTGGTTATCCCGTAAAATTTGTACACCGACGATATATCTTTTTCCCATAACATAAAAATATTAATAACTTTTGAAATAATTCTTTCTAACAATCTGTTGCTCTCTTGCTCTCTTCTAGAGTTAGTGTAAAAATAAATAAACAAATCGTAAAAATTAAATCTAAATACCAAATTCAAAAAACTTAATTAAAAGAACCTGGCCAAGACCACGTCTATGAATTTAATATAACTTTTCTTCATAGAACTAAAATTTCGACAATACCAATTTCGTAATAATTAAAAATAAGAACTTCTCAATTTTAATTGAGCAGTGTTTTTCTTTTCTCAAAATATACCTCTGCTTAGGTGTACTCAGTGATCAAGGTATATATAACTTGCTCAGTGATGGGAAGTCTACTACAATCGGAGTAGATCTACTCCACTTGCAGCGTTAATAACATTATGTACGTAGTTAACGAAATCTACTCCATTTTCATCATTTTCACAAATGCTACAGCACAACAACTCTGTTTTATCATTTACTGTTTTAAACTTTTGGTTAAACATGAATATTTAAAAAAAATGGACTTGGTCAATACATGTATAGCGAACTGGTAACATGCGTAAATTTATGCTGCTTACCTCACAGTAGTGCTGCTGCTCACCGAGTGTTTTCAACATTAAATTTGATAAAAAACAACAAAACGAATAAACCTTGCATTAGCACAATCAGAAATCTTGTGTTAAGTAAGGAATTGATAAAGGATGCTAAAGATGAAGTCATATAACAACCCAGTGTTGAGTTACTATCATTTGCATCGTATTTCAAAATCCAGCACGGTGCTTATTTTTGTAAGAACTTTTTAATTCTACTCCATTTTTTTCAAATCTACTCCGATTTTTGAGGCAGCCTACTCCGCTAATTCTGACTTGGGCTCCCATCACTACTTACTAAAATTCCCTATTTCATAGAAATACCTGATTTAAATTACTCAATCACGCATACCAATGCAATACTAAATTGCCTTTTTCAAGTTGGAAAACAGAAAAAAGAGACAAAGCCAAAGAATTTACATAAAATATTTTACTAGAAAATTCTTGAAAGCCTTACCAATTTTCTTATCCATTTGATACTTTTCGTCGGATTTCACTTTAGAAAATTTTAATTATCGCGAAAATAACAAAAAACAAAAACACTCCATTTCCACTTTTATCGCATTTAATTGGAATTTACAAACAAACTTTTTGTCAAAATAAGAACTCACCGCGTCCTACTTTGGCTTCTATTGTAATCTTTATGCCGCTGCTATAATGAAATGAATGATGTCTGTCCCGGGAGCGTATACTACTTTCTCTATGGTCCGACCGCGAGCCATCGTACCGAACTACTGAGCGATATGAGAGGGAAAGAGAGTTACTAAAGCGACACCTGACGGAATGGCTTCACTAACAACAATAAAATAGTTCAAATGAAACCTTGATATTATGTCTAAAAAGTGTAAATTTAGCTGCACCTACCGAAAATTCCTTCTTTTTTTTAGAGACATTTTGAAAGATTTGAGAAGGGTGCGATTGTCGAAGGAATTAATTTAAGATTATTATTTTCGCATTTGTTGAAAAAAAAAAACTGGAATATGCTTTAGATTTTTCTTGCTTTCTTTGCCCGGATGAGAGGGGGTATAACACATTGAGAAAACTTTCACTTATTTTCCAATTTTTGTTTGTTGATAAAGTTCAAGTTTATCGCATCCAATGCATTCATAAAAAGACAAATTTTTCTTTAACTTATACTAATCCCGCCAGGTAGGTAGGTGCGTTTTCTTTTTGCATTTCCGTCTTTTTAATAATAATGTTAGTCGATATTTTTTTTAATTGTGCAGATTGAGGAATTTTTATATTATGCAATCAATGTAAATGTGTTTATGGTCGCCTCAGAGAAATTGTAATTTCAAAATGGGTTTAAAAAAACACTTATTTTCACGCAAAACTCCCTCTCTTACATTAGCATTATTTTGAGTTCAAAATGTGTACCATATGAAATAGCAAATCTATCAGTCCATTTATATATAAATGTCAGTGGTTGGTTGGTTCATTGAAGATACAATTTTTATCTGAAGAAACACATCGCTCGTTATAGCAGGAAAGGATCTGGAAGCACAAGCTATGTTTCTTCGATTATTTATAAAGAATTTATTGATATTATGGTCAAAACAGTTGTTAATTCAATTGCTGTAGAAATTAAAAAAGCGAAATATTTTTCAGTCGTGGTAGATTCAACCTCTTATATTTTGTATAATGACCAGTAAGAAGTGATTGTTCGGTATATTAAACATGACGATGGTTTAGATGGTTTCCTGACATTTCTACCAAACGTTGGGCATAAAGGTCAGAATATGCTTAACGCTTTGATCAACGTCTTTGTATCTTTGACCATAGATATGAAAAACAGTCGCGGCTAGTCCTCCGATAAAGCGACTAATATGGCAGGAACTGGTTTACAAGCCTAGTTTAAAGAAATATCTCCCCAAGCGTACTCTGTTCCTTGCTCTGCACATTCCCTCAATTTAGTGGACGAAAAAGCTTTACAATGTTGTATAGAAGCTTCAATTTTTTTCTCTTTATGTGCCTTTTATCTTGTCCTTAGAATATATAGCAAACAGTATTTAAAAGCCCTCCGTATAATCAGCAATCAAACGGTCTCGCGAGAGCATTACAAATGGTCAAAAAGGCATTTAAAACGTTGTTGATAGAAACAAAAAGTTATAAAAGGCAATTTAATTATAAAATAGATAACTTTCTTCTAAGATATAGAAATACTCCCACAACAACAACTGATAAGTCCTCATCAGAGATAATTTTTAAATATAAACCAAAAACACTTCTATATATGATATAAGTTCAAAACAAAAATCTATAAAAATTTACAACAATAAGACATGAAAGCAAGAACCGTTTCAGTCTACCAAATTCTGTGTAGGAACAAATCTAAATATCAAAACTAAGAAAATGAATTTAAACAAGGTGAAAATATATTTTACCAAAATAATTTTAAGACACATATAAAAGGGATACCAGGAAAAGTAATAAAAAGATTATCAAAAAATTTATATAATGTAATCGTAAATGGGGTATAAAGAAGAGTTCACAAGAATCAATTAAAGAAAGGATTAAAAGAAGTACATTTTAGTCAATTTACGAAAGCTATAAATGGAGGAAATAATACAAATAAAAAGGATAACAAGGTAGGAAAATATCGGGAGGAAAGAGAGTGTTAGGAAGCTTAGGGATGAGTCAGATGAATTTGTTAATGCAGAAGATGAATTACTTGGTTTTGATAAGAATAATATATTTCAAAAGAAAAGCGATGCTTTAGCTAAAGTTAGATACTTAAAACCAACAAGAAGGTCAGAAAGATTAACAGGAGCTCAAAGATTGAATTATAAACTATGGGAACATTGTTATTAGAGTAGAAATTTATGAATTGATAAGCAAATTAAAAGTCTTATAAGAAAAAAATAAATAAATAAGAGATGAAGTAGGTTAAATATTCAAGTTGGGAAGGATTGATATGTATTAGCTAATGCCGTACACACTGAAATATACATGTACTATTGCCAAACCCTCGAGAATACTTCATAAGCCATGAAACAGACTCCCTCCCTACCACATGCGAGGCCTAACGGAGTCCTTACCTTCTAAAATATTGGCAGTGTTCTTATGTAAAACTAACAAAAGTTTGATTTGAATAGCTCCTCCGCCCTAAACTACTATTCATATAGAAAAATGGTGTTCTGATAATCTTAAGCTTGCTTTCTTATCTTCCGATTCGTAAAAAAATTGTCATACCTTTCCTAACAAAATTATTTAAAAAAATTAATCTTAACCAAATGACTACGATTTCTCAAACAAAAATTCTCAGCTGAGTAATCATTGTAATGTCGCTGTGCCGTCATGGCATGCCGTGGGCTGATGATATCGAATGTACCTGCCTACAGATTCGGACTCCGGCTGCACATACACACATGCAATTATCACTGAGCTGAGATGTATTGAGCGTTAAATGGTAAGGTTACTTTGTAATCAAAACTATTTTATTATTTTGTTAAGTAAGGTATATAGGAAGTGTAGCCTTTGGGAAGATAAGCAATCAAGCTGTAAATTACTAGAAGACTATTTTCCTGTATGGATAGTAGTTTAGGCTCTGTGGCATACATAAAGCCAATGTTTAGCACTTTTCCATAAGTATCAATATAGAACATTTTAGAAAACGGGACCCCGGACGCACACATATAGATTTCTGTTTCATGGCTTGGGAAGTATTCTCGAGGGTTTTGACTATTGTCTAATTCGATTACATCTGGCATATCAGCATGATGCAACGAGGTAATAACCTTACCTCGTTGGCATGATGGTACTGATTAGTTCAGTCCAGCCCCCGAGTTCGATACATTAGTTGATAAGTAGAGTTAAGCGATGATATCAATAAATGTATATGAAGTAAGTAACGGGTAGGTATGTTCTTTTATTATTAACCTCCTACATAATACATAGTAACTTACACTTGCTTTCGGAGAGCTTATTAAAACTGTTTCTTAATTGAGCGCGGTGAATTGCCATTTGATACGATTAACTGTTTCTTAATTGAGCGTGGTGAATTTCAATTAGAAACGATTTACTGAACATTATAAATGTTTTATTCCTATTTTTACGCTTTAGAATACTTTTAAAAGGAGAGGGATTTTTTTTTTTTCATTTTTTTTAAGAACATGTTACCAATAGAGTAAATTGAGTGCATGTTTTGAAAAAAAAAAAAAAACAAAAATCTGGTACCTTTGATGTAGTGTTTCTGGTCGTTACAGACAAGTCGTCTGCGACACTGCGGAGTCTGCGCAGAGGCCTACGTCATGATCTCTCCCAACCACTCCTACTATTTGAGTGCACACATTTCATGGATGAAAATTTCCATATGGAGGCGAAAATCGCTGACTTTTTTTATTGAAGTTTCTAGTATAGATTTATCCTAAAATTTTTATTTTATTTTCCACACACTGCATTGCACTATAAATAACTCATTGTAAGGTCTACTTTACGCAGCTATAAAATTTTGAGAAATGGCGGTAGGTAATGGTTCTTGTAAAAATTTTGTTCATGCAACTTAGTTTAAATGTATCTCTTTCTTCCAGACATACAATACACAGTAAATGTTCCCAAAATAAACCTTGTCACACACGAAGACTATTCCGCTATAACTTGAGGCATTACGCGCTCTTTGTGATTGACAATACTCCTTGTGCCTTTTCCAATACAAAAATGAATATTTGACGATGTTTTGTGTAGTTTGTGACGAATTTAAGACTATATCCTAACCTGGTCCTCTTCTGTTTTTAGGAACGCACATAGCTTATATATACCCCATGTCATGAAAATACCTCCAACAAATAATAAACTGCCTGACTCTCAACCACCAGTTGAGTTGACGATAATTCTCCTATATCTCATTTGTAGGTACAGTCGCTGTATTTGTAACCAAACACTGAGAGGGGAGCGTGTAAAAGGTTCACCATAAACCTCAGGTGCAAAACAGCTGTATTACCAACTACAATAGAAGCAGGAGCAGCAGCAATAACAACAATAAAGGCTTCAGCAGCAGTAGCAACAACAACAACTTGAACAGCAGAAATTAGAACATCAGCTACAAGATAAATAATAACCTGACCTCATAAGGCCATCTTCCTTTCCTACTGATGCAAACAATAAACAACTATAATAGTGGATTCCATTAAGTTTACCTAAAATCAGTCATGTTCCCAATAATTTTGTGAGTTTACACGTAAACAAATATGTATATTTGCCATTTGAGCCGCACATTTGCCAAATCGATTACCTCCATAAAAGAAAATGTAGGAAACATTGATACCTTCTTATAATATTTTTTATTCAACGACCATAAAAAATAATTGCCGTTGAATGATAATTTTTTTTTTACAAGAAATGTATAAAAATGTATCAATGTTTCCTACCTTTTCTTTCATGGAGTTAATCGATTCAGCAAGTGAGCGGCTCAATTATAATACTACAAAATACAAATTCAAATTTGAAGATAATCAGAGTGAATATGTAATTCAAGGAATGGAAATTCTATTAGCTGCAAATTTACAACAGTAGGAACGCAGTAACAGCTAGATAATTTGAATACGGATAACATTAATTTTGATTTAGATAACTGTATGAATGTGAAATTTCAAAATGTAAGGATTAATGAGGTGCCGATACAAGCATTGAAAATAAAATGGCAATATTTGAATGACTTGAGTATCGAATTACAAAATAAAGAAAGTTTTTTGAATACATTGTTGAAACCAAAGAAAAGAAACCTGGGAAACCTGGACACATCAAGAGATATTGTCCACAATACCAAATTAGTTAAATACACAAAGGAAAGTAATTGTCAAAGTAATCACTCATTAGGCTATTTAAATAATTTTTCTAATTTTAGTGAAAAATCTGTAACAATAGCGGTAAAGATCAATAATCACTCATAAGAGATGGAGATTGACAGTGGTGCCTGCTCATCCGTTAGAGAATTAAAATTATTCAAGAAATATTTTTCAGGAAGGAATAAAATTAACTCGATAAATATTCAACCATTATGCAAAACATTGAAAGTAATAACTGGTGAGGAAATTGATGTTGTGGGAAAAGCTTATGTTGGGGTAAGAGTATACAGAAATTAGACATTGTGCATTCTTTAAAGCTAATTATGATAAAGACGAATGAACTATTTGTACCGCTCTTAGGCTATTCATGGTTAGATCAATTGTTTCCGCAGTGGAGGATATATTTTCAATTTCGAATCAAAATGTCAACAAACTCAATAACTTTCAGCGTTATTTATCAGAATTTCCTCAGGTGTTTTCAACAAATTTAGAAAAACCTATTAAGGGTGATAAGATTAAAAGAGGGTGCTACCCCTATATTTTGTAAACCATATGCTATTCCATGGAGTAGGAGAAAGAGTTGAGATTGAAATTGATAGACTTGTACATCAAAGTATACTCGTGCCTGTTAAATACAGCGATTTGGCATCGCCAGTTGTACTTGTTCCAAAGAAAAATGGAGATTTGCGGGTGTATATAAACAGTAAAGTAACAATTAACAATTCAATTGAGAATCAGATTTATCCTTTACCGCATATTAGTGCTGGGTGATGTTTATTGATGTTTTCAAAACATCGATGTTTGGCTCTTCGATATTTTCACATCGATGGCGACTCACTAAAACATCTAGGATATCGATGTTATCCTTTCGATGTTAGGGAATTATTTGCTTCTTTCCGCAAAGGAATCAAACAGAGAAAGGAATAATTGCATACTTTAAAAAGCAAATAAAATTCCAAAAAATTTATCAAGTTCCCAACACTTACTGAAGGTACATACACACAAGGGTCTTTTTAGGTATACTAGGTTATCATTTGGTGACGCAGTACCTCCTGCGGAGTCATGGATGAAATTCTGAAAGGTATGAATAGAGCAGGCTGTTACTTAGATGATTAATTGATTGGTAGTGTAACTCAAAAAGAATGTGAATTCAACTTAGAAAAAGTACTAAGAAGATTAGATAATCAGAATTTCGATAAATGTGGTTTTTTCGAAGATAAAATTTCTTATTTAGGGCAAGTAATAAGTGGAGCAGACATTCAACCTAGCACCTAGCCCCAAAAATGTCAGCCAATTACAAAGTTTTTTTGGCATTCTCAATTTTTATAGTCGTTTTATTCCAAATTAGCTTCAGAATTAAGAATATTATATCAATTATTAAAGAAAAATATGAAGTTCATTTGGGGGCCAGAAAAAGAAAAAGTTTTCCAAAGAGCTAAACAACACCCTGTGAATAATAATCTTTTGGAGCATTTTGATCCCTCTAAAGAAATTGTAGTAACATGTGA
Source organism: Dioctria rufipes (assembly GCA_963924295.1). Taxonomy (NCBI): domain Eukaryota; kingdom Metazoa; phylum Arthropoda; class Insecta; order Diptera; family Asilidae; genus Dioctria; species Dioctria rufipes. Next base: position 378,771,299 of record OZ002740.1, on the reverse strand, counting down.
TGGCAGTCCATATGGCGTGCGGGCTGGTTTAGCTCATATAGTTGATGGTGTAGAGAAACCAGTACTATTCGCAACTAGTACATTGAGTGAAACAGAGAAAAAGTACTCCTAAACTCACAGGGAAGCATTAGCGATAATGTTCAAGGTCAAGAAGGTCCATAAATATTTATATGGATGGAAGTTCCTAATCATGCTGATCATCAACCCCTTCGCGAAATTTTAATGAAAAAATAGGTAATCTGTCAGTGGCAGCAGCCAGATTGCAAATATGGGCAGTACAATTGTCCATGTGTAATTATGAAATCAGATACAAAAAGAGCTCTGAAGTAAGTCAGGCCAGATGCGTTATCTAGATTACCACTTCTTGAATCCACAGAGGTAGCAGAGTATACAATTAACTTTTGTTCTACATCGTCAGAGTTATGTCAGTCACTTAAACATGAAAAAATTAAAATAGAAACTCAAAAGGATAAGTTATTAATTCGCGTGATAAATGCGTTAATTAATGGAACTAAGCAAACAGATGATTGCGAATTAAGGTATTATATAAAAAGACAAGATATCTTTAATTGCGAGGACAGATGTCTTTATTATGGAAGCAGCTTAGTGGTCCCACAGGATCTAAAATATCAGTTTTTGCAGTTATTGCATGATTCTCATATAAGAGTCGTTAGAATGAAAAAGTATGGTGGAAAGGTATAAATAGGGTTATTGAAGAGTTTATGAAATCATATAGCAGCTGTGCCAAGTGCAGCAGGTTTCCGGAGCCCGAACATGGTCTAATTGGATCCCATATTCATATTGCTTTGAAAGGATACATGTGGACTTTTTCAATTTCGGAGGATCTGAATTCTTATTGATGGTAGACAGTTATTCTAAGTGGTTGGAAAGTTCACTAGTGCATAAAAGTTATAGATAGGTAAAAACTTGGTTTTCTATATGGGATATTCGTACCAACATTGTTCCAGGTAATGGCTCTCCATTTTCTTCTTTTGTATTTATTGAGTTTTGCCAGGATAATAATATTGAAGTATTTAAAAGCCCTCCGTATAATCCGCAGTCAAAGGGTCTCGCGAGAGCAGTACAAACGGTCAAACAAGCATTTAAAACGTTTTTGATAGAAACAAAAGGTAATAAAAGGTTATTTAATTAATTAATTAATTTTCTTCTAAGATATAGGAATACTCCCACAACAACAACTGATAAGTCCCCATCGGAGATAATTTTTAAATATAAACCAGAAACACTTCTTTCTATATATGATTAAAGTTCAAAAAAAATCTATAAAAATTTACAACAATAAGACACGAAAGCAAGAACCGTTTCAGTCTACCAAATTCTGTGTAGGAACAAATCTAAATGTCAAAACTAAGCCAAATGAATTTAAACAAGGTGAAAATATATTTTACCAAAATAATTTTATGTATATGAAGTAAGTAACGGGTAGGTATGTTCTTTTATTATTAACCTCCTACATAATACATAGTAACTTACATTGGTGCGCTTGCGCACAACTGGTACACTTGCTTTTGGAGAGTTTATCAAAACTGTTTCTTAATTGAGCGCGGTGAATTTCAATTTGAAACGATTAATTGTTTCTTAATTGAGCGTGGTGAATTTCAATTAGAAACGATTTACTGAACATTAGAATGTTTTATTCCTATTTTTACGCTTTAGAATACTTTTAACGGGAGAGGGAATTTTTTTTTTTCATTTTTTCAAGCACATATTATCAATAGAGTAGAAATTGAGTGCGTGTTTTGAAAGAAAACAAAAATCTGGTACCTTTGATGTAGTTTTTCTGGTCGTTACCGACAAGTCGTCTACGACACTGCGGAGTCTGCTCAGAGGCCTACGTCATGATCTCTCCCAACCACTTCTACTATTTGAGTGCACACATTTCAAGGATGAAAATTGCGATATGGAGGAGAAAATCGCTGACCTTTTTTTATTGAAGTTTCTAGTATAGATTTATCCTAAAATTTTTATTTTATTTTCCACACACTGCATTGCACTATAAATAACTCATTGTAAGGTCTACTTTACGCAGCTATAAAATTTTGAGAAATTGCGGTAGGTAATGGTTCTTGTAAAAATTTTGTTCATGCAACTTAGTTTAAATGTATCTGTACCTTCCAGGCATACAATGTACAGTAAATGTTCCCAAAAGAAACCTTGTCACACACGAAGATTATTCCGCTATGACTTGAGATATTACGCGCTCTTTGTGATTGGCAATACGCCTTGTGCCTTTTCCAATACAAAAATGGATATTTGACGATGTTTTGTGTAGTTTGTGAAGAATTTAAGACTATATCCTAACCTGGTCCTCTTCTGTTTTTAGGAACGCACATAGCTTATATATACCCCATGTCATGAAAATACCTCCAACAAATAATAAACTGCCTGACTCTCAACCACCAGTTGAGTTGACGATAATTCTCCTATATCTCATTTGTAGGTACAGTCGCTGTATTTGTAACCAAAGGGAGAGGGGAGCGTGCAAAAGGTTCACCATAAACCTCAAGTGCAAAAACAGCTGTATTACCAACTACAATAACAGCAGGAGCAGCAGCAAGAACAATAAAGGCTTCAGCAGCAGTATCAACAACAACAACTTGAACAGCAGAAATTAGAACATCAGCTACAAGATAAATAATAATCTGACCTCATAAGGCCATCTTCCTTTCCTACTGATGCAAACAATAAACAACTATAATAGTGGATTCCATTAAGTTTACCTAAAATCAGTCATGTTCCCAATGATTTTGTGAGTTTACACGTAAACAAATATGTAATTTATATTTGCCATTTGAGCCGCACATTTGCCAAATCGATTAACTCCATAAAAGAAAAGGTAGGAAACATTATTACCTTTTTATACATTTCTTATAAAAAAACAATATTTATTATTCAACGACCATAAAAAAGAATCGTCGTTGAATAATAATTTTTTTTTTACAAGAAATGTATCAATGTTTCCTACCTTTTCTTTCATGGAGTTAATCGACTCAGCAAGTGAGCGGCTCAATTATAATCCTACAAAATACAAATTCAAATTTGAGGATAGTCAGAGTGAATATGTAATTCAAGGAATGGAAATTCTATTAGTAACAGCTAGATAATTTGAATACGGATAAAATTAATTTTGATTTAGATAACTGTAGAATGTGAAATTTAAAAATGTAAGGATTAATGAGGTGCCGATAGCAGCATTGAAAATCAAATGGCAATATTTGAGTGACTTGAGTATCGAATTACAAAATAAAGAAAGTTTTTTGAATACATTGTTGAAACGAAAGGAAAGAAACCGAAGAAAAGTTAAACATTAAATAGACGTCCAGTCCACGCGTGCTAAGAATTGAAGATTTGGAGGACAGGAACCAAAATTAAATTAGCTTGTAAGTATTTTGTTCATTTTGTAATGAAGAATACCTATGCTCTGCTGGTTTAATATAATTTAAGCAAATAACAAGTGAGTTCATTTCAGATCATCGGGGTACAAACAACATCGAACACTATTATATTTTCTATAATAAATATATTCTTAACTTCAATAAATCCTAGCGGAGAAGTTATAAAAAATTTTCTTTCTTACTTCATTTAGTCATATCGTACATAACAAAGTTATCATATTGTTGGTGCAATGACAATAGCAAACTAATTACAGAGCTAAACCCTTTCTTAGTCACCAAGCATATTGAGCATTGCTCACCAACCATCCATTCCTGCAAGCCGCTGTGCGACGGGAAGTACCTTGCGTTTTGCGTTCTTTCCATCTAGGACTGCTGCAGAAAAACTAATTAAAATTTTTACCAAGGTGGAAGACTACGAAACAAAAATCGAATATCATCACAGGTTAAATTCGTCTCAGGGCATTGCGTTCGCACCAAACCTAAAGCTTCTTTCGGAACAGGAAATCTTAGAAGGGTTAAAAGAAAAAAATAAATCTGTTACTGAGGTAAAAAAACTGACACTGCAGAAAGACAATGTCAAAACACCATCTGGAGCACTCCAACTATGCTTCCGGTGAGGTCTCATTTGTCAACCACACGCTCAACAGAACCCTGAGAGCAATAGTAAAAATAATTATCTTTAATTATTTGGAAATAGTAAAAGAAAGTCACTTCTTAAGTATACGTTTATTTCCTTTATAGTTGATGTTATCCAAATTTATAAAAAGAACTTAGCTAATTTACAGCTTTGTTAAACCAAAAACATAAGTAATTCTTTTAAATAGACTGAAGGCAACTTTCCCGATCGGAATTTAAGAACGAACTGACTTTTCATTATTGATTTTCTTTAGCGATCGATGAATCGATGAAAAAAGGTTACGCGTGCAATTTTTTTGGGTCAAAAGAAAAGTGATTTCGTCTGCGTATGGGGTCATTGATTCTTATTACTCAAAGAAAAAGTGATTTCGTCTGCGTTTGGGGTTATTGATTTTAATTACTAAAAAAAAGTGATTGCATCGGTTCTTGGGGTTATTGGAAAATTATTTGCTGATAGTGCTTGAAGTAAACAAATTATGTATTGAATATATTGATTTTAGGTTGAAGAATAAATAATTTTAGCTGACTTTGTTTGGAATAAAATTCAAGTTGGGTTTTTAATTTGTTTCGAAAAGGAAATGATCTCAGCTAATTTGGGTTCAATAAAATTGAAGTGGAGTGAAAAGAAGGTCATTAGTCTTTATTAAAAAAAAGGGGTCGATAGTCTTAATGCACTCGAGGGTTTATATTACGATTTTGTGTTGGGTGGTGTGTGATGTTGTAACACCCCCACCGTTAGAATGAGGCTCCGACGAAATTATTGGGAAAGCGATTTTCGGGTAGAAGTTGCCTTTTTTCTTTAAATATATAAATGTTATAATCAAACCTACTAATGTTATTACAATTAAGGTATCTATGCTAAAACTGACTGTAGTATTGTTTTTATTCTTTAATTCTAGTTCATTGATAAATTTTTCATTATTTATTTGTTTTAGGTATAATTCTTCGAATTCAATTTCAGGTATATCAAATTTGTGTTCTTTAATTTTTGTGATAAAATTTGGTAGTATTAGGTTATCATAAACTTTGATATTTGTATTTACAAAAATGTTATCTTCTATTTTGATCTGACAATTTTCGAATTTAATTAGGAAGTTCCCTGTGATACTAAAGTTAGCTCTATTGCAAGTTTGCGTAATGTTTAAACTATTCACATTTTTTAATATGATTATACCTGGTGTAATTTCTTTTATCTCTCGTTTTTGGAAATTTTTTGTCTTACAATGTGCTTCTTCAAACCTTATTATATTGTTGATACAATTATTATTTATTTCAATCAAATTTTTTTCTAGATTCTCTTTTACATTCGTTTTGTAAATTTTATTGTCGGGATTTACTAATATTTCGTTCTCTTCTAAAGATATAGACCTATTTTGGTTATTCGGGATGGGTTCAATTAATATTTTAGACAGGAGGTGGCGGGAGTATTGCGGTATTAGTAAGACTATTATAATTTCGCTATATTGAAGTCTAACGGCGGTCTTTATATTCTGGTAACTGTCGAAGTCTTCTATGAGGTCCAGTTCTGTTTTCGTTAAAATGTCTCTAGATAGGATACCGAGTTTGCTTGCAAAGATCACTTGTTCAATGTCCTCTACATGGTTACGAAGAAGAGTTATGTCGTTGTTGACCTGATATATTTGCTGCATATAATCAATTTCATCTTCCAGGGTTAGGATTTTGTTTTGAATAGCCTTGTTCACTGAGTTTAGATATTTTTGTGTAATATTCTGTTGGTTGTTGATATGTTCCGTAATGTTTCGTATTTGGTCGGCTACGCTTTGACTTATTAAAACCTGGTTTGTTAAAATTTCTTGATTTTTGGATAGTGCTTCTAATTTTCGATTTATTTCTTTTTCGTCGTCGCTGTCCATAGTGCCGGCTACAAACTTTAGACCTTTACCTATGATGTTCACTAGGCCCCTCTTCTGTCTCGGATTTGGGTGTAGGTTTTTGATTTTCTCTTCAAGCAAAATGAAATTTCGGTTTACTGTATCGTACATGGGTTTCATGGATGCAATTCTAGGTTCTAGTAAAGTTATGCTGTTCCGTATGTTTTCTCTGGTAGTCTCGTAGTTTGTAATATTCACTATGTGAAGTATTTTAGTGTATTGTTCTATTACTTTGATGTCTTCTAGTTTTATTGGTAGGTACCCATTGTTATTTTTTAAGTCCTGTATGTCTATTTGCTGCGGTTCTGTAGGAATTATTAAACTTGTAAAGATGGAAATTATGAATATAGTGAGTATATTCATTGTCCTGTAATTAGAATGATAATTTAGTTCGTTCGTTGTCTAGTCTTTTTTAATTTGGGTTTGGATTTGGTACTGGGTTTAGTTCTGTCTTGGTATTTTTTCTTTTTTCGTACGTGTGTCTTATAGTACTTAAGTCCGTTGATCGCATCTACTAGATGTTCATCGTCCAACCTATCTGCTTCGATCTTTCTATATTTAGGATGGTTTTTACCTCCCCTAATTTCTTTAATGAAGTTTGGTCCCGGCTCCAACTGCACGTTATCCCTATTTTTGTTAAGTCTGTTGATAGATCTTTCTTTGGTTTCTATAATTCTATCGCGGATTATATTATATTCGTTTTCTGTCACTTTCCCTGTCACGAAATCTATTGGTTTTTTATCAGTTGTGCTATGGAGAGTATTATTATAGAACCCTATAATCTTGAGAATTTTTTCTTCGACTGATTCGAAGTCGTTATCGTCGCTATGTCTGAGAAGTCGAAGATGTTCATTTATGGTGTTATGGAGGCGTTCTATATCGGCATTAGAAGTGTGATTACTGTTTGAAGTATAGTGTATGTCTATACCCTGATCACTAAGAAATTCTCGGATGGGGAGAGCTTTAAATCCAAGTTCGTTATCCACTATTATTTTTTTTACCTTGCCATAAGAGCTAAAGTATTGTATGAGACCGCGCTTGAATTCGGTCCATGTGCGGCCGGTGATCTTTATTGCCTGGGCAAGTTTGCTAAATTTGTCGATTATCGTCATGAAGAGTTGCTTTTGCAGACTGTAAAATACGTCGACGTGGATGATTTCATTAGGTCGTGAGGGCGTTTCTGTAAGCTTGTACGCTACTTTTAGGGGTCTTCGTTCGTACTTTTCCAAATTGCAGACTTCGCAATTATTAATGAACTGGGTGATTCTAGTTTTCAGTTTTGGATTATAAACCATAGACTTCATTTCTTTAAATACCTCCTCTATACCGCGATGGTTCTTTGAAAGATGCTCTTTTTCTATTAAGTCTGCCAATCTTTCCTCGTCTTCCACGTCCTCCAAAAATGTTGTGCATTTTATTATGCGAAAGCTCGTGTTTTCGGCAAATGAATGGCTATACGCTTTGCACAGTGGTTTGAAAAATTCGTCTTCGGCCATGACTGCATTGAGTTGGTTTATATTAAAGTGGTTTTTTAAGAGAATCAAAGCGGAATCCTCACTCAGGCTTTTTGCATATATTATTTTCCTATTGTTTCTAAAAATTTTAACGTTTCTTATTTTCATAGATCCGGAGTTAGTTTTTTTTATAATTATTTGGTTTTTAAATATATTTAATGGTGAGGTGCTTACTGGAAAGGTGGTTTCCTCCTGGGTTTCTATACCGGTAAGATTGATTTTTACATCCTCTAATCTAGATAAAGCATCGGCGTTACCGTTTTTAGTCCCCTTTTTATACCTTATTTCATAATCATACTCAGATAATTTGAGTCTCCAACGAACCAGTTTGGAATTAGGTTCCTTTACGGAAAACAGCCAAGTTAATGGTCTATGATCCGTCTCGATCAGGAATTTTCGCCCAAAAATGTATGGTCGGAAATATTTTGTTGCCCATACAATTGCCAACAGTTCCTTCTCTATAGTACTGTAGTTGGTCTCGTGGTCATTTAGTGTACGGCTCGCATAACAAATAGGGTGACCTTCTTGAGAGAGAACTGCTCCCAGGGCATATTGGCTAGCGTCTGTCGTCAAAACGAACGCCTTAGTCAGATCGGGGTAGCTCAAAATGGGTTCATTAATTAACAACCTTTTCAGAGTCTCAAAACTTTTTAGGTATTCGGGGTTATTTACGTCGATTTTGGCATTTTTCTTAAGATACCTAGTCATGGGTTTGGAAATCATTGAATAATCCTTGATAAACTTCCTGTAATAGCCCGTTAGCCCTAAAAATTGTTTTATTTGCTTGTTCGTTTTCGGTGTTGGGAAATTCTTGACGCATTCAATTTTTTTTGGATTTGGCTTAATTCCGTCCGGGGTCACGACGTGTCCCAGAAATTCTGTTTCCTTCTTTAGAAACTCCGACTTGTCCAATTGGACTTTAAGATTGACTTCCCTTAGTCTTTTGAATATCGCTTCTAACGATTCCATATGCTCTTGCAATGACGTTGAAAAAATAATTATGTCGTCCATATACACCAGACATATTCTATTTATGAACTCCTTTAGCACACTGTTCATAAGCCGCTGGAAAGTCGCGGGCGCCGTCTTCAGTCCGAATGGCATTCGTAGGAACTCATAATGCCCATTCTCTACGCTGAAGGCCGTTTTATGCACATCTCTTTCGTCGATCTCAATTTGGTGGAATCCTTTCGCCAAATCAAGAGTGCTGAAATATTGGCTTCTTCCCAATTTTTCAAGAATTTCATCTATGACCGGAATAGGGTATTTATCGTCGGTAGTAACATCGTTCAATTTACGGTAATCGATCACTAGTCTCCATTTGGCTTTCCCACTAGCATCTGCCTTCTTAGGCACGATCCAAACTGGAGCCGAGTAAGGGGAATTACTATGTCGTATAATACCATTATCGAGCATTTCTTGGATTTGTTTTTCGACTTCAGCTTTATGAACGTAGGGGTATCGGTAGGTTTTGCATTGAATAGGTATATTATTCTCTGTGCGGATGCTATGTTTAATAGCATTTGTGAATGTTAATTTTGAGTCATCTGTATAGAAGATGTCGTGAAATCTTTTTACCAAATTTGTTAGTTTATTTTTTTCTTCTAGATTGAGATGATCGGTTCTTAATTGTTCAATAAGGGGTTGTATCTTTATATTTTCTATAATGCTAAAGTTTTGACAATCGACAGTTTCGACGTTTACAGGCCTCAGGGCCACCTTAATTGGCATATTTGCTAACAATTGAGCTTTGGCGGTCAGTTTGTAATCTTCAATGCTATACACCCCTTCATAAATCACAAAGGACCCGTCAATACTTCGCTGTTCAGCTAAGTAACCTAAGCCCTCTTTTTGTGTCACTGGTAAAGAAATTTCGTATTTGCCTTTCTCTGTGAAACAATACGTGTTTCCTTGGTCTGAGTTAAAGTGTATTTTGACCCTTTTGTCTCCTGCTGTTAGATAATTTGTTTCGTAGTTTATATTAACTTTGAGCGGGGAAAGAATATTATTTCCTATTAATCCATCGAATTCTGTGTGGAAGCTACATATCAACATTTCTATTTTATTAGATGGATTTCCTAACTCTTCGAAAAGGGGAATATTGACTTTTTCGTTTATGTCGATAGAGTGATTTAAAGTTTTTAGCTTTAATGGCTTTTCAAATTTTGTTATCCATTTAGGGTGGCAAATATTTGGGTTTATGACAGAGTGTGTGGCGCCTGTGTCTATGAGGAACTTTAAGGGGATAGTTTTTGACTTCACTACTATATAGGGTAGGTTTCTATTGAGGCCGGAGAGTGAAAATTCTGTGGTCCAGAGTCCGTGATTTCATTTTGATTGGTATGTATTAAGTCAACCTCCATAGGTTCTGGTCTTACATAGGAACTATTATTATTATTGTAATTACCAGTATTGTTGTTACGAGTGCTATCGTAATTATGACTATTAGGAATATTAGAACGCATATTACTGTGATTATTGTTATTAGGATGGTGGTTACTTGCATTATTAAATCTATTTTGATTGAATTGTCGGTATGTGTTGAGATTATATCTATTTGTAGATTGTATGTTATTATTATATCTATTCGTAAATTGGGGATTGGCTGCATTGGATCCGGTGGGTATGGTGGATTCTCGATTATTGTAATTATTTCGTGATGAGTTTGTATATGAATGAGGAAATTGCCTGGTTCTAATAAATCTGTTTGGTATTTCATTATTCGCGTCGGAATTTCTGTTTCGATTCTGATTATTTCTTGCAGTATTATAATTTTTTTGGTTTTGAGAATATGGATTGAGATATGCGTATCCTGACTCGTGGAGGATATTTATGGAGGCTTCTAAATCTGCGGGATCGCGACAATATAAAATCGATTTCATGGGTTCTGGTAATTTTCTTTTGAATATATCTAGAGCCGATTTTTTGTTTGCTTTAAGAATTTCTTCAAGATTCTCAGGTTGCCCTTCATTCTTTGCTTTTATATTTAATCTCCCTAATATGTTCTTAATTTCGTTGTACATTTCGAGACTATTAGTACGGAAAGTTACACTTCTCAATTCTTCAAACAGTTGGTCTGCTGACTTTCTGTCTCCAAAATAGTGATTTAATAATTTTTTAATCTCTGTCCAAGAAGTTATATCGCAGTTTATATCTATCATTTCGCGAGCCCTACCAGTTAGTTTAGATTTAATTATATCGATGCAGATTAATTGTGACGTTACATCATATTTTGTGAGTTGAGGGTGGATTCTGTCCACTAAATCAGTAAAATTTTGCAGTTTAGTATAGTCGCCGTTAAAGTCGGGGAGACGGGATAGGTATTTTAGAGGGTCTATAGTTATTGCTGTCATTTTGGGAGTATTATTAGTAATAAGAGGTTGAAGAGAATCTACTTTCTCATGAATTTTATCTAATGTAAATCCTAAACCAGCAGTTAATAATTCCAGACTTTTTTCTTGGTCCAATTCAAAATTATTCATTACCTATCATTAGTAGTCTTTGATATTATGTGTGTATTTGAGAAAGAAAAAAAAAAATATTGAAATTTACGCACTATATGCCGGAATATATTATATGTATATTGTATATAAAAAAAAACAAAAATTTAATCGCTATACTGGAAGATATTATATGTATATGCTTATATAAAAAAAAACAAAAATTTACTCACAATACTGGAACTATTAAATTTATAAATTTATTACCAACGTTGCTCAATCTTCTTACTTCAATTCTCCCAAAATCGTTCTAGCTGAAATAATTGTACGTTACTTGGTTACTTTAGGTTGTCCCTTCCTTTTAGATAGTTTATTTTTCCTTCTTTAGATTAGTTCTTCCTTCCTTCTTATAGGGTGATTAGTTCTTCCTTCCTTCTTATAGGGTAACTGGCTCTTCCTTCCTTCTTATGGGGTATTTAGTTGCTTCTACTTCAAATGTATGCGGTGTTCCTTTTCGCTCCTTTTCGCAAAGCGATGTAGGGTTATACGACAATTCGCAGTATAATTGAATGTTACACTGACACTGCTGTGTTGCTTATTTTCCTCTAGATCTTAGATGAAACGTTTGGTGCGTGTCACTTTTGTTTGTGGATGAGAATTTCACTAATCTTTTAGTAAAACGTTATCACAATAAATTTGCACTTCACTAATCTTTTAGTAAAATGATATTGCAATAGATTTACACTTCACTAATCTTTTAGTAAAATGTTATCGAACTTGATTCGCGTTTTAAACATTAATATGCAGAGATCGAGTTAGCTTCGAACTAAACGCGATCCTACCGACTGCGCCAGTAAAAATAATTATCTTTAATTATTTGGAAATAGTAAAAGAAAGTCACTTCTTAAGTATACGTTTATTTCCTTTATAGTTGATGTTATCCAAATTTATAAAAAGAACTTAGCTAATTTACAACTTTGTTAAACCAAAAACATAAGTAATTCTTTTAAATAGACTGAAGGCAACTTTCCCGATCGGAATTTAAGAACGAACTGACTTTTCATTATTGATTTTCTTTAGCGATCGATGAATCGATGAAAAAAGGTTACGCGTGCATTTTTTTTGGGTCAAAAGAAAAGTGATTTCGTCTGCGTATGGGGTCATTGATTTTTATTACTCAAAGAAAAAGTGATTTCGTCTGCGTTTGGGGTTATTGATTTTAATTACTAAAAAAAAGTGATTGCATCGGTTCTTGGGGTTATTGGAAAATTATTTGCTGATAGTGCTTGAAGTAAACAAATTATGTATTGAATATATTGATTTTAGGTTGAAGAATAAATAATTTTAGCTGACTTTGTTTGGAATAAAATTCAAGTTGGGTTTTTAATTTGTTTCGAAAAGGAAATGATCTCAGCTAATTTGGGTTCAATAAAATTGAAGTGGAGTGAAAAGAAGGTCATTAGTCTTTATTAAAAAAAAGGGGTCGATAGTCTTAATGCACTCGAGGGTTTATATTACGATTTTGTGTTGGGTGGTGTGTGATGTTGTAACAAGCAATCTCAGTCTGGGCCGACACTCAGCAAGCTCGAAGCTCTACATGTTTGCCGGAGACGTAAATGTGCGGAGAACGCCTTCGAGAGCGATATAGCTTCTATCCCGCTACTAAAAAGCCTCAAAATCCTTGGACTTGTCTTCACGCGCAACCTGAACTGGTCAAAGCACTTGGCGAACGTTGCAGAGTCGATCAGAAGCAGGAATAAACTGCTGAAGATCATCTGCAGAAGAAATGCTGGGCCTCCGCTAGAGACGGCCACCAAAATAGCGAAACAGTTGGTAGTTGGCAAGGCAGACTATTGCAAAACAACCTATGGCTGCACCACGGTCATGAACATCCGCAAAGTCCAGGCATCCATAAACGCCCCCGCCAGGAAAGCCCTCGGCGCACTTCGGACAACTCCCATCAATAGTCTCCTCATTGAATCAGGCTTCCCTACTTTCACACAAAGAGACGAGCTAGCTGGCAACCTGTTTTTTAAGACCCTCCATATTCCCAGCTCATCACTCCGCCTCTACACCTTGGACATCCTATCCCAGAACCCTATTCCCACCAGGCGCACCTGCTCTAGCTTGACTAGAATCATTGCTAACATCCCAGAATCCCTTTTAATCCCGAACACCTCAACCCAACGCGCACCATGCCTCCTTGGAGGGCTCTTCCGAGAAGAATCCTACTGAACGCAAAGAGCTATGAACACCTATAGACACAACGAACAAAATAAGACTGCATACTGACACCTACCAACGAGTACAAGCTGACATAAAGATCTACACGGACGCCTCAAAGGATGAGGAGACGTAGGAATAGCGATCTGGACAGAGTACAAAACTGCCGAACTCCCATGCGCTTACAAACTGCCAACGTGGCCAGATGTCTTTACGGCCAAGCTGACGGCTGTCTGGGAGGCTGTCAGATGGACCTCCAGACAGGAGGGTACTTGTGCCATCTTCTCAGACAGCCTTTCCTCGCTCAAGGCCATTCAAAACCTCAAGAACACGAACCCCTTGGCAGTAAATATAAGAAACTCCCTTCTCTGTAGAAGGATAACATTGGCGTGGTGCCCGGCCCACGTGGGGATAGAGATACGTCGGCAAATTTAACCGACATCACGGAACATGACACCTCAGAACAACCTTCACAAAATTTTCATTTATATAAAATATAAATGTTCCCAGACAATTATGCTTACTCAACAGAACCCAGGAAATGCAACCGTTCCCATGCATTCCTGCTTAATAGATAAAAATTAAAAAGCTTTTGTGTTTACGGGAATGAATGCAGACAGATAATTGAACTTGAAGTACAGTTTAGATTTTTCTCCCAAACCGTTCAGAAGTTTGTTACTAGTAAAAGTTTATAGAATTAATTTTCAGTGTTAAGTTGTGTTAATCATTTTATTCTTTTTCCAAATTTTTTTTTTATTTTCAATCTTCAAATTAGACTTAAGTCCATAATGATTTACTTTTGAATTGCAATGCTTTAGAATGCAATCCTACCGACTGCGCCAGTTAAGATTTTTTATTATTTTGTTCACAAAAAATAAAAATGAATGTTTAATGAAGAAAACCACATCAATTTGAATTGAGATTTTATTTATTGGAAAGAATATAAACTGCCAAAGTGGACTGACGTCTTCACGGCAGAGCTAAAGGCTGTCTGGGAGGCTGTCAGATGGGCCTCCAAGCAGGAGGGGACATGTTTCATCTTCTTGGAGAGCCTATCCTCGCTCAGGGCCATACGAAATCTAATGAACAGAAACCCGTTGGCAGTTAAGATAAGAAACTCCCTACACACTGGAAAAATTACACTGGCGTGGTGCCCAGCTCATGTGGAGATTGAGGGAAATGAGAGGGCGAAAGAGCTCGCCAAGAGCACGCTACGCGCTCCAGTCGAACTGATTAATCCACCAAGCTACAAAGCAATTAGAGCTCAATCAAGAAAAATACAGTATGACAGCAGAAGCGTCATCTTGCGCGAATCGGGCTCATTCCTGGCCAGCCACCACAAGATGGTTGACAAACCTGTGATGCCAGATCTTCCAAGACGGAATATGATAGCCGTCGCCAAGCTAAGACTGGACCACTTCCTACCGGTAAAACTCCACCTATTCCGCAGACAGCCGATCCCCGCTTGTCCTTACCGTGAAAATGCGACAATGACTGCTACCCATGTACTGCAACAGTGCATCGAACTACAGAGACTACTCAACGAACTCGGTACGACAAAGACACCAACAGAGCTCCTCACCTATAGGGAGGACGAACATACTTCTCGATGCACTGAGGACATATCTACGAAACGGAAATAAAGACACGAGACTCTAACCACTGACACACGTACAGTAGCAGCCCTGGTGCTTCACACCCTACCTACAGACGATAAGGAAAACTGATCTCACACATACCAACATAAGCTAAAAATAAATTGTAAATATAATAAAATATTTTTTGTAAATACAACAAAACAGTTCCTGAAAAACTTATACAATAAAAATATATATGTAAAGAAACTACATTTCTTTAATTTGTCAGTAAAGCAGTGGCCATTGCAGCTTACGTCTCAAGTTGACAGATTGAAGCATATTGTAGGGTCATCATAAAAATTGTATAAAAAGGAATTGAGAATTTAAATAATAAACTTTAAATGTCGTTTCTTTGTTTGCAGGTATGATAATATGATTTATGTTATACTATGTAATTATGGTTGTATGTAACTTAACATAAAATAAAATCTTTGTTTGCAGAGCAACGCAATTGCTTATTAGAAATTTACAATTCCTAATAAATTTGGAGATTTGTCTTACATATATATGTATATACAAAATAGGACAATTATATGCTAGTACTATACATTCAACTTACTCAACTAATCACATTTCTCTTATACTATTTAGGAATATTATATACAATAGGTTCATTATTTGCTAACACTAGATAAGAAATGACTCCCACGCTTGTACGACACTGGCAAACAGTGAAATGGACATTAGCATCTTTTTTGGATCTTACCTTCTTGTCTCGCAAGCTGTATAATTAACGTAGCGTAAAGATTAATTGTAAGGTCTGTCCTCCACCAACGACAGATCATGGCCCAAAAATAAATCAAACATTATACGGCAATTCATAAGTGATAACAAACAAACTTCTTACCTCTTACCAAAGTTGTAATTAATTTTTCTAATTTATTAATATAAGACACTTCCATTTTTCCTCTAGTTATGCGCACTAGTTGTACCGTAGATGAGCCAGATTATTCATAAGACCTAAAAAGATAGGAAATCATTATAAAACAGATAACAAAGGACTTTTGGTAAAATTTATAATTGTTAGTTGTAAGACAAATAAGACTGAGAAATACTAGATAGCAGCCCAGATGGCCTTGCAGCCGTGGGCCCACAAACATTAATTGTTAATTAGTATAGGTGTTACTGCCTAAGTAAACCTATCTATTTATATATATTTCATCTGCATAAATCTATCGCTTTAACTGTTAATGATGATAACTACTTTGCATTGTTCATTGCTACTGTAATTTTGTATAGAATCATGTCAGCCTTGAAATACGAAACATAAGAACATCGAAATAAATGTAAAAAAAAAAGAAAATTAATTATTAAAGTATTAAACGTCTTAAAGTTAACGCTCGTGCATTTTTTATTAAAAGTCCCTATTATTTAGATCTGGTCTTCCGGCTGCATGGAAGTAAACATTGGTGCCGAAACCCGGGACGATAAACGTGTACGTGATTAAATAAGTCTCGAAATCATTTAAAATCGGAATTTGCTACAGTTTGCAAATTAAGTCAGGAACGACGGGTGATACTGACTAACGGGAGGTTCGTTTCTAATCGGGAAACTTGCAGTTGAGTAACTATTCTGCGAGAAAGTGATTTTACGATAATACTTTTAAACTTTAACTTCAAATAAAAGTACTTTAATCTATTAAACCAAAGTAGTAGAAAAAATTAGTGCTTGAAGTGTTAACAGTTCACTTTTGTACAATACAAGTTCAATTTGGATAAAGGTGCTTACTTAAATTGCAGTTGGTGATATTATTATAGATATATACTTAAGTTCATATACGCATAGCTACATGCATACATACTATCAACTGCAGTGAACTGAAAGGAAACAACATTTCGTTAGATTCTTTGACAATCTATACTGGAGATACTTTGGCAAGTAGTCTGTTCCAACTTAACCCCCAGTGTTGCCAATAATAATTTTGAAATTCCGTTGAATTCATAGTAAAATTCCGTCAAAAATCCGCTAGACTAACTTTTTTTCCATCAATAAAATCCGTTAAAATAGTTTCTTAAAATAGAATGCATTACAACTATAGTAAAACATATATTTTGTTGTATTTTTGAAATTAAATCAATTAACACTCTAAATTAAACAAAAATCATTGTCACTTTCGGTGCTTTCGGGCTGTAATGTGGCCATTATACTTGCAGGAGCTGTAGGGGTCGACGGTTGACTATAACTTTGAATTGCTTCAACCGTATTAATTACTTTATCTGTTTATAATAGATAAGTGCGTATGCGAAGTAGTTTTTTGTGGCGATAAAATAGTAGTAGATCGCAGAGACAGGGCTATACCACTGACATGTATATAAATGGACTGACTGATCTCCTGTTTCATGTGGCACCAGTTTTGGTTTCAGAAAATAGGCTCTCACTGCCTATGCTACCAACTGTCGTATACTGGCGCTATATTTAAATTATTGGGGAATTTACTTATATGCATATCAGTGGGATTTACCGAATTTACCACAAAACTATGTTGTACTATTTGTAAATTTTAATTATGAGTCGAAGAAAGTGTTTTTTATAAGACTGTTTTAGTAGGAAATACCGCTGAACGTCAAGCAATTTATTGTTCCTAATCGTTACAGTTCAGTGGGAAAGTATGCTCTCACGGAAAGAGACAGGAATATGAAACTGGTGCCATTTGCTTTCATGTATTTTTGATTAAACGAGCAGTCCATTTATATACATGTCAGTGGGCTATACCCAAACACTCCAAGCAGAGACAAATGAGAAGTGTCGGCTGAAAATGCTGAAAGTGCCAATAATTTTAAGTAGCAGTAAAATAGAAAAATATGCTTAGTTTTTACAAGAAATATATACAGAGGTAGATATCACTAAATTTGTGGCGGGAATTGTTTATGCACATGCGATGTTATCAGGATTATTGGCGGTGGAACGTACAGCATTTTCACCCGATACTCCTTAATTTGTAAAAATATTCAATTCAGTTCAGCCATTAAGGGCACAATTGAATAAAAATCTCACGAGTTCGCTGAAAAATCCGTTCCGTTAAAAAATCCGTCATCCGTTAGAATACCTTTTTTCCCGTTTTCCCTCACAATAATCCGCTAGATCTGACGGGAAATCCGTTAAGTTGGCAACACTGTAACCCCTGTTCACGAGCGCGATACGATACGTGCGATATTTTGGTGACGTCCTGCTCTTTCTATAGATCTATCTCTATTTGCGACTGGTTTTTATCGCGCGATACGTTCATAAGGTTGACAGAGGTTTTTAAAACTTACAGCTACAATTTAATTTGTTTTGGTTTTGTGGATTAAAGTAAATATTATTGTGAAATAAGTTTTTATAATGGATAGACAGATGGAATTAAAAGCAGCACTATTAGTACTACTTTAAAAAAAAAAATCTCCTGGAGCTTTCCACATTAAACTTCGACATTCTTGTGGAGCTATATCACCCGATTGCAAATGTAAACAAACAAAAACCTTGAGGTTAAGGTGAAAATCGCACCAAACTAAGAGCATTGCTGCGATAAATTTTTGTATCGCACGAAACGTAGAAAGAGTAAGCATGTACAGCGACAACTATATTGCTGCAGCCAATCAGCGCTCCGTCGCATGCGATAAATCGCGCTCGTGAACAAGCCCTTATTTATATATTGTCAGTAAAATGGAGAAATTATTGGAGACACAGGAATCATTACGTGCAAATATTGATAATTTTATCATTAACACTGCTAAAACTGGTAAAGAGAAACGTACAGAAAGGCAGATAGTGTTTACCCAAGGTATATATATACCTTGGTGTTTACCATGCGCCGTCTCTCTTGCCCATACGCAGGATTCAGTTAAGAATAACTTTTGAAAATTAAAGTCGGAATTAGTTTACTTTCTTATAAGAGTACTTATAAGCGATTAAAATATCACTTGGACATAAGAAAATAATTTTTTTTTTAAATTTAATTCGATGTACGGGTGTAAAATTTCAACTGATTGGTTGAGTTTTACATATTTTATGTAGTAAACGTTTTAAAGGGTGCTCTAACGGTGATATACAGAAACAATATTTTTGTGACACATTAAATAGCAAATCGCTGTGGTAGATCCTAACTATATGCAACTCTGTAAATATGCCTTTACCTAGCCGCTGTACCCAACACTTGTCTGTATAGACAATAGAGATAGACAAGAAGCGACTAATGAAAACTTATTATGAGTATATCAATGTATGTGTATATCTTATCCAAAAGAAAATGAATTTGAACTCCTAGAATTTTCCAATATTTTACAAAAAACTTTATCTTTATCTTTATACTTCCAACTAAAAATACGATTTGCTAAGGTGCAGATTGAAGGCGAAGGATCAAAACGAAATAATTGACTTCAGGAGCTGCCAGAATTCACAAACAATTCATTCCTACTTCTGGATAAGCTGAACCAAAATCGGAAACTTTGTTCACTAAAATATAACAAACGGCGGCAAAGTTTACAATAGGCGCACTAGCTTATTTTTTCAAACTTTGTGTACTAAGTTCAAATTTACTTACAAATCACGAATACGTAATGTTTATTTGGCGGCGACTTAGTGTCCAAGATATTAAACTTTAAAACTCGCGAAATTTGCAATTGAATAAATAGCTATTTATTCAATAACTGCACTTCGCAACACAATTTGACATTCTCCCTTTGAGGAGAGTAGTTTCCTACGAAGCATTCTCCAAATTAATTAACTCTTCTTCTTCTTTTTAGTTACCATCCGAACATTAGGGCTACCAGTATTGGGTTTTTTTATTCATTACGAATATTAATTGATTTAGCAACATTTAGTTAGAATGGAATAGAAAAACTTTTATTAAACACCACACACAGGCAGGCTGGCAGGTGCACAAACACAGACGCGCGCCAAGGTATATAGAAAAAACAAGTATGCCCATTAAAATTTTGACATATCACAGCTGATCAAACAGCTGATAGTCTGTGACGTACTTCAGTGAATGAATAAAAAAGAAAAAGGAAATCTGACAGTGGCAGTACAAGCGCAAAGAATTTTGACACATTACAGCTGATGCCCTGTGACGTACTTCAGTGAATGAAGAAAAAGGGAAAAAGAGTTTTAACAAAAATGGCGGAACGTGGTTCGAGTCGGGAATACCTTGTCTTCTATATACCTTGCTTAAAGTGCGGTTACAATAATTGATATATATGTATACCTGTGACACAGATTGCAATAAGAGTGCAGCACCGTAGATACAGCGCTCTTATATTGGTACTACATAATTTCATGAGAAGTTGCCTACCCCAAATATAATTTTTTTGTTGGTACCACTGAAAGTGAGCAGCAAATTTAGGATTAGAAATGACTACGCGGCAAAAATTTTGCCGCGCTGTCGCGCCGCGTTCAATGCGTGATGCGCAATAGGAAACACATGTTCTCTAACATTTTACCGCATTGTCGCGCCGCGCACTAAAGAGTAATCTGTTTCAGCAGAAGAGTAAAGCTGGAGTCAGATTAAAAATTTCAAAAGCGTAACTCGCGTAGCACGCGTTTACAGATAATATCGAATGTACGCTTGTTGTATAGGGAGTATTATACTGAGTGCCGATACCCATCCGTGCGATTACTTTGGGCCAATCCTGACGAGAAGTTTGTAGGGTAGGAAGGAACTTCCTTCGTTGGCTTTTCGTGTGGTATGGTCAGTGGTAATGCGGTTGTATGTGATGTGACGTGACGTGCCATGTCTTGTGTGAAGAAAAGGGCGCAATAGTTGTCAAATTTACCAATAATAATTTTAAGTAAATTTGCTTGTTTTTTAAACTTAATTTAACTCTCAGACCAGTTGGAAGAAGAAGTGTTATTAATACATTAATTAAGGCCGTATTGGGAGTTTGTAATTGTGAATTGTTTTTTTAGTTTCACAGTTAAGTTTAATGACATTGTTTTAAGAAGAAATCGATTATGTACAGGGGAGATGCGTCAAAAAGTTAATTTGTATACACTAACGGTTTTTATTTTGCACTTTCTACAAAATTAATACACGGGAATAATTTGTTGATTCATCAATATAAAAAATTGTTTTGTTTGCCGTGAGTTCATTACATAGGCGACTAACTCCTGTAGATTTTTTACACGGAAGGTTATTTGCTCAAGCAGTTTTCAGTTACCATGGTAACCGTTAGTATCATTAGATGACATCTGAGTATCCAAGTGAGAATATAAAAATAACAATTATCATTAAATTCTTCGTATAGCTATTAATTAATTAATATATTAAAATTAATTAATGTTGAATGCAAAATATTAGGACTACACACAGTTCAAAGTCAAAGTGTATTTATTTCTGAACCCCTGCCTAAAGCAACGAACAACGCGCTCTGCTCTACGAAAATCAATAGTTTGGTTCTTAGATTAGTTAATTAAACAGAAAAACAAACGATCATACATATTGTATATTATGATTTATTTTTCTAAAATGTGTTTCTACTATGTAACTGTCTATGATGTGCCCAACGCTCTTGCGTGACTTTGGTACGGATGCTCAAATAAAAGAATGTTTATGTTTATATGGTCACGTCGAATTACTACCAGCAAAGTCAAGTATATTTATTGAGGCTCAAATTCACATAGTTCAGTACAGGACTTTCTTTAATACTAGGTTCCCATTGGGTATGTCTGACTATCATTATTTGGTATTTCTATTTAATGACCTAAATGCATTACAGTTTTAATGGTTTGGACTTTCTTTTAACCATCTTTATTGATTACAGTATACTTGCTCCCGGTATACTAACATTATTGTCTTTTTGACTCTTAACCTAACTTATAAACTAAATAATATACCAGAGCAAAGCTCGATAACATATTGTATCCGTAAACAATGCAATTGTGTAGTTCACTAACGTAGATATTGTTATTATTATTTCGGAAGCTCATTTCCTTGAACATGTAACAATATTCTTTTTTATGGTATAGGTTAGGATATATATCTCTTTTAAAACGGAGATACGCCTCCTACCATTTACCAGTTCAGTCTATGTATCTCTTATAGCCTCTTTATGTCAGGAGACAATGAAATTATGGAAATCCATCTATTTGGGTATTACAGTAATCACAAATGGACGCTTGTTATCTTGTACATGTAATAATATTTTATAGTCTAGTTAAGAATATATATCTTTATCAGTTTTCTAAAGTGTATCTCTTATCATTTATTAGATCAGAGTATCATCTTTATTTATTTATATCAGTAAACATTGTATTTGTGGAAATTCAAATATTTGATTGTATATATTATCGTTCCCTATAGTATGGTTCAGAATATCAATTTGTACAGTTTGTAAAATACAAATTATATCTTTTACCATTTGCTGGTTCAGACTATATATTTATTGCAATTTTACTATTTTACTAAGTTCATAGGCTGATTACTTTGACCAGTGGGTTCAGACAAAATTGTGTATGAGTATACCTTTGTGTATGTGAGGTTATGATTTTTTTAGATTTACTATGTTCCGGAGGTGGTTACCCTCTATAGTTACCAGTAGACGCTTTCTCGTAAAAAGGTACTTTTAGAGGACTAGCTGGTTTAGGCTTAAAAGAATCCAAGGATCTTTCGTGTAGGATATTTACAGGAGAGAGATAGTAGTTGTCCGCAACTGAATCGTTCCTGTTAATTTCTATTATATAATTGATTATCGCGTTGGGATGATTTTCACATCTTAATAGGACCTATTTAGCTGAGTTAGTTAGATAAATTAATAGTGGTTTAATATTTGCTTCGTTATAGAGGAATTTGTTCGAATATCAATTATGGCTATTGGGTCGACGAAATTTACCTGTACAATGCCTCATGATTCTTCCTTCGAAGGCTTCAAGTTCTTTAGCAACGTTGGGCGATATTTGGAATCAGGTTGTAAAGTTGTAGTTTAAAATTGGTCTGATTAGGGTTTTATATATCATAATTTTCGTTTCCTTTGCTAGGACCTTTGACTTTAGTAGCGGTTTAAGTATTGCGGTAGCGGCTTTTGCCTTAGATGCCATTTTCCTGGCATTAGGGTTGAATTTCAGTTTATTGTGAAGGTTAATGCCGAGATGAGTAATTTCTTCCTTCAGAGGTATTATTCTGTTATTTACTCTTAAGGAGAGTAATTTGCTTTCACGGACCGCCAGATAGTGTCCTTTTCACTTGCGTATCGGAAGCAAATAAGTCCACTTTTTCCCTCATTAATTTTGAATCCCCACTTATTATAGTACTCAAGGAGTGGGGGGATAAAGTCCTGAATCTTTTTGAGAGCCTGAGGCCTCTCTTCATCAGATATTATCATGGTGTCGTCAGCATATAGGATAGCAGCTGGATTTTCAGATATGAATTTTTGGAGGGGGAAATCGTTCAGGAAGAAGTTAAAGAGCTTTGGGCCCAGAATAGATCCTTGGGGTACCCCCGAGCGTACTGGGATTAAGTTTGATGTTTGGTAATCAATGGTTATTGATGTGAATCTGTTAGTTAGAAAACTCAAAATCAACTTGGTTATTGCACTCGGACAATTAGATTCAATTAGTTTGAATATCAGCCTCTTATGCCATACTCCGTCGAAAGCCTTCTCGAGGTCTAAATCGCGAGAGGATCGCTTGATCTGTGGAGTGTAATTTCTTGAAGCCGAATTGGTTTTCTGGAATTATTTCCTGTTCTTCCAGGAAGTCATCTAGCCTATCGGCGATAATTCACTCAAATAACTTTCCGAGTGTGGGGAGAAATGAAATTTGCCTAAAATCCTTAATTTGTTTTGAGTTTTTTACTGTAGCTATTGGTACCAACTTGGCCATTTTCCATTTGATAGGGAAGTATCCATTATTAATACAATGGTTAAAGAGAATTGCCAGTTTGGTGTCCTATACAGGTGGGCATTTACGTAGAATATAGTTTGGTATGCCGTCAGGGGCCGAGGATTTCTTATTATTGAGTTGTAGTCTCACCTCTGAAACGCTAGAGGTGAATCCCTCCGTTGTTGGTATCGAAGCAGGATCAGCCTGAGAGAATTGTGTCAGGGTTCTACCCAGGGATTCGTTTTGGAAATCCCTGTATCTGTTTGTGACTTGCATTAGAGGATTTGTGTCATAAGTCGGATTTCGTTCAGAGTATATTATATTTCTGTATAGAAGTTGTGAAATGCCTCATTCTTCTCCGCGGTAGACTTAAGTTGATTATTTAGATAATTTAGTTAGTTTAATTCAATCCTGACTCTTTCTTTGATGATTTGGTTCAGATATTTAATTCTAGCTTTAATTTCCGTATATTCCCTGTTTATCCTATTCCGGTGCCTGTGAAAAATCTCTTTTTGCGAACCAAGCCATGACTTTCTTATTTTAATTAGCCTCAATGTCTCTTTTGATATATGTGCATATTTATATGTCTTTCCGTGCTCTGTCTGACCGCTTCCGTTATTTCTATGATATATCTATCGATCTCAGAGTTGGAAATGTTTTCATTCTTAGGGATCCTAATATGGTTCAGCTCCCGGTTTAAGTCCAATCTGAAATTTTCCCAAATTGTGTCATCGTAACTTATATATGTGCGAGGGGCTAGAGGAGATGGTGTAAAGGCATCGAGGTCTAGGAGTGCAACTAGTGCAACTAGTCCGACGGGGAGGGGATCGTATAACATCGTGTGCTATTGTTACTGTCATTATGATCAAGCAATACAGACGAGACCAAGAAAAAATCTAGTGTAGATGCTGACATGGGAAAGTGGGGCCAGTGCTACCATTTCGGCTTATCTGTGAGTCTCCCCAGTTTACATGTCTCGCATTGAAATCCCCCCCAATAATGACAAGGTCATAGTTGTGAGTTAGAGCATAATGGTTGTCTAAGTCAGTTATGACGGGACCGATATTTCCAGGCATATACAGGGTGATTCAGATCAAGATACCTTCCGGTATACCATGCGATTCCTTGAGGTAAGATGATCAAAAAATTGTTCCACATACTCCCCCTTAGAAACCTTCCTTTAGGGGTTGCGGCCAGTTGAAGATTTCGCCAATATTCGTTAGAATAAAGAGTATAAGTTTTGAACCACCTTATAGATTTTGGTTATTGTTGGCTTATTAAATAGCCAAGAATGGTAGCTGTCGAAAAGTGCATCACTCTGTATTTAATTAAGCTTCTTTAAATTATTCTCAAATATTTCCAAAATTTTCCATATTTTTACACACAAAAGTTTTTGAAATAAGTAACGGTATTTATGAAATTTGTGTGTAAAAAAATCAATTTTTTGGAAATATTTGAGAATAATTTAAAGATGCTTAATTAAAAAATACAGAGTAATACCCTTTTCAACAGCTACTATTCTTGGTTATTTATTTGTTTTAGTGGGTGCTGGGTCTATTTCCATATTGCATATAAATTTGTGATATACGCAACATGATAAACGTCGTGCGAGCGGGTGGTGCACTACTTTCCACCATCGCGGGTACGATTTATACTGGGCAGATATGTTGATATCAAGAGATGAGGAGAGTGCACACACAGTGAATATCATTTGAAACACTTTCATCACATAAAGTATTTGGCTTGCGTGGTACAACTACAACTTATCTCTAAGCAAAAAACAATCGTGGTTTCAAACTTCACGTTTCTGCAATGCAATGACATTTCATCTTTCCATTTCTTGTGTTAGACCTATGTTTGTTTTTGATTTTGTAATTGATATTTTTGATATTATTGCGCGTGTTACAGTTTCTCTAAATTCTACTTTTTAGTAACATTTTTATTGGTTTAGATTGAAAGTATTGGCAATAATTCATGCTGGAGTAATGTTCTTGTCCGAAGAACATTTCTCAAATTGTATTTTTATATATACACCCTCTCACTGGAGTAAGACTCAACTGTTTTCCTACCAAAATGTGCTTTGGTTTTGAATGATATGTCTGCAGAATATGCACGTCAGAAATCCAATTTTTTTATTAAATGATCCCCATCATTCCTCCATTCGTAGATTTCATTATGTTAACTTTATCCAATAACTTTAAATTTTTGTATATAGTGAACAATACTTTGCAGTGGCATACATTTGAGAGTACATCTTAGGTTGCTCTTGATGAAGTGATGTTTTTATTTGAAGGAACTTTTTCGATTTTATTATTGTAAACCCTCCCACTGGAGTGATGTTTAACAGTTTTTTTACTGAACTTTGTTTTGGTACATAATACTATGTCTGCAGATTATGCTGGTCGGGACTTCAATTTGCTCATTGAATGATTACCATTATTTCTTTAATTATGGATCGTGTAACATAAAAGCCATTTAGTATGTCTATAGTTGTGTATTTTCCTCTACATTTCATTCTTTCATAAATTTTAGAATTGTAATTTATTTAATTCGAACCGTCTTTAGGTTTCCTGATATAGGGGGTTCATATATAGTTGTTTATTTTGTATTGCATCCCGGTAACTGCAAATGCATTCAGTGGGGTAGTAATATAACGATTTATATTGTACCCGATCTATAAACTATCTACCATATATATGTATTTCTATAAGGTTTCTTTTAGGTATGTTAATAATGCCGTGTAGGCTCCTAATTGGCTAATTCATCAGTTGTTTCCTAACTAAAAGACTGCCCTGAGACTTAGATTTTTCAATCATAAGTCTTGTGGTTCAGGATAGGAAAGTGCTTAATTAGCATTCCTATCATGAGAAAATTATTTTACGCTGGACATGTTTAAACATGCCCAGAATTATCGCGACGGACAATGGTTGAAAATGAAATTTGATATTTTCATAAATATCACACCATCGTCTTGCTATCGTGCATACATTGTTGCGCCCACAACGTATGCAATTCGCGACAATTTGCTGATAAAGGCTTTTTCGGTGAAGACTTGATCGTTTCAGTCTTCACTGAAGTAAAACTTCATGCGCCCGATATGTATGTATGTATATATGTACATACATATCGTATTTACGACAAATCTTACTGAAGGTAAGATTTGTCGTGGGGCTTTTGCTATGGTCGTTTTTTTCTTTGGCTTTTGAAATAATATTTGCCCTTCGGAATGTTGCGCGTAGTTGAAGAAATTGCTGATGCAACTTTCTTCATATGCGCAAGAGATAAGCCAACCGTGCTTTTAGGCATGATTGGCTTATAAAAATTGTAATTTTTATTTCCTGATGCCTTATGTATACATTTTGTATATGTAACACTCAAAATCTGATTTAAAAAAAAAAATTTCCAAAGAGACGTGTAATCCACTGGACATTTAAACGTGATTCCCGAATTACTACCAGCATTGAGATTGGATTCGATTTCACGAAAATTATATATGCCTGCTCTACAGTTTTAAGGAGCTGTGGACAGTATTAGGGCCAGATAGAAGATGCCGAGGCGGACCAGACTGGATCCAACCAAATGTCTTCCAGGTTCACATTCAGAACCGGAGCCTGATATACGTACTTAGTACATATATACATATAATGAAAATATAAAGGTATAAAGATGTCATGAATAGAAACAAGGCCACATACACCAAGACCAAACTGTCGGTTGATTAGTGGTTCGTCCATTGTTGCAGGAGGTATGAGTGTCATGATCACCCACAATTATTCTTGAAACATTTAAAGCGATGATTTGTTGGGATGTGTATAACGTGGCTGGGTTAGTTATCCGGTGATTCCAGTATTGCCTTCAGTTTCGCTGAGTATATTTTAGAAGTTTTGATGTGTTAGCCGATTTAACTCGTTCGCGGCACATGGTATAGCGCCGAAGTTGTCCCTCACTCCGGTCTAATAGAGCATAAGGTTTTCTTTGCGAATTTCCTAGGTAAGGTGATTTACTTAATTTCTCCAGGCAGTCCGTTCCAATCCGTGGTGTAACGGAGAGAAAACATTCCTGCTACTGAAATGCGTATTTACGCGCGATTAAATCAGTCGTTTATTGTCCCTTGTGCTTCATGAGAAGCGGTTCCGCATATAACCAGGTAGAAGGCCCATTCTGGCCTTATTTATGAACGATAGAGCTTTCACTTCATACAGACACTGCAGCGACCCTGATATCAGCAATGGGCCTATATGTGCCATTCGTTGAAGATTGAAAAAATATCTAGCACATGCTTTGAGTGCATGCAAAAGTTTGGTTATATATGCTTGGGAGATTGGGTATATGGCAATAACCACACAAAGTGTGGCAGAATCAAGGCGGTAAATAGCCTCAGTCTCGTGGTTTCATCAAAATGCAGTGAGGCAGCGTAGAGAGATCGCAGCCCATGATACACTCGCGAGCACATCAAGCTTATATGTGCCTTCCATGTGCGGTTAGGATCCATGAGGAGACCCAGATTCTTGACTGTTTTTGTTGTGAGAGGGATATTATGACCCATAACGCTTATTGTTGTTATCTGTGATGACAGATGAGAGCTTCTCTTTGGTCTTATGGCATAATCAATCAATCGCTTGTGTTTTGGATGGATTCAGCACCAGCTCATTCAAGGAACTTACAACTCTTACAACAATTGATAGTTGACACCAATTCCTGCAATCCTTCCGCCGGAACACCTGCATAGATCTGGATGTCATCTACATATAGAGGGTGTTTCCCTTTAAGAGGTCAATAGAACAGGAGGTGAATGTACTCACCTAGACAAACCAAAAATTGTAAGGCTAGTTTTTCACAAAACACCCTGTATCTTAAAAACTGCAGGTCGTACGGTCACAGTTAAGATCTCATTGTGTGTGTACAACTTTCTGGCCTTTCAAATAATAGCTCAATCAGCTCCGCACCCCTCTCGTCTCAAGAGTTATGGTTGTCTAAATCTAACATTTCGGATTTTCTTACCTTTTTGTTTACTTTGACCTCTATTATTTTTGCAAAAAGGCCATTAACATAACCTTTTTTTATAAAAAAAAAAAATTAAACTGTAGACTCTCCTCTTTAATTTGACCTATTTCACCCTATGGTCTATCTGAAAATAGGTTTCAAAATAGCTTTGAGAATAGGTTAAGAGCTAATAACTCTTTAACGGTTATCTGCGAGTTGCCTTATTTAATTTATTCTAGGTATCAAAATATGATCAAGTGTACAGCTCAAAGTTCACAAAGAAACTCCCCGCTTACAGCTTATCTACTGGATACATAAATCTAGTACTAAATGAGCTAACTAAGAATTGCCAGCTTTACATCAATATATTATTTTCCCCTCTTGAAAATGAGTACTTAAATTCAGCTTACAAATTCAATTCATTTAAACTATTTCGCTTTTCATACAATTCAATTATACATTGCTCTGCGTTATCATATTTCTTTTCATTAGCTCAATATGTAGCTATATATTCAAATTTTTCTTATTTTGCTTATTTCCTACATTATCAGCTTCTATTATAATGAATTCAATTACATTTTCTCTCATCATATCTAGTTCAATGTGTAGCTATATATTCATGTTTTTCTTATTTTTTTTACTGCCTACATTGTACTACTTCGCTTAATTAGTTAACTTTATTTGCGTATTTAACTTTGCTGACCAATTAAGGTACTACTTTTATATAAAAAAAAAAAAGAAAATAACTTTCATCATCCAGGGAAGTTCACATTGTTCAATCTTTTCATTTTTTAATAATATTTTATAGCTGCCTTAAACATTTTGAATTTCTTCTTAATATTGTTCCAGTCACAAGCTCAATCCAATATTATCTCGGAGCTTACGCCTTTTCAACTATTTTTGCCGGTATCCACTTATTTTTA
Source organism: Dioctria rufipes (assembly GCA_963924295.1). Classification (NCBI taxonomy): domain Eukaryota; kingdom Metazoa; phylum Arthropoda; class Insecta; order Diptera; family Asilidae; genus Dioctria; species Dioctria rufipes. Next base: position 378,741,842 of record OZ002740.1, on the reverse strand, counting down.
TTAAGATACCATACTTTTTCTCCTACTATAAACTCATTTCTTAGTTTTGCATGCTTGTCGCAAAAAAATTTATAGCTATTATTATTTCTCTTCAGCACAGGCTCGAATTTCCGATGTCTTGCACTTTTCGCTGGTGTTAATGTTTTCGTTTTTCTTCCTAAAAGTAACTCATCAGGGCTGATTAAACTATTTTTTATTGGGGTGTTTCTGTAATCTAATAAAGTTTTCCATAATTCAGTTTTGCTATCAACTGACTTTTCTAGCATACTTTTAGTCGTCTGTACAAACCTTTCCGCAAATCATTCGCTTGTGGATAGTGAGGACTTATTGTTTTAAGTTCTATATCATTCTCATTAACAAAATTTCTAAATTGTAAAGATCCAAATGGCATATTGTCCGCAACAATTTGTCTTGGAATACCGTGTAATGAAAAAATAATTTTGAGTTTTAAAATTACTGCCTGCCGTTTTATTTCTTAATAAAAAAATATCCAAATATTTCGAAAAATAATCTACCACAACTAGATACGACTTGTTAGAAAACTCCATAATATCTATACCAAGCTTGAAATACGGATATGGAGGCATACCATCCGAAATTAACGGTTCTTTAGTGTTTGCGCGGCGGCGCTTTTGACAAATACTACATTTACCTATCATGTCTTCTATATCCTTGTTAATACCTGGCCAATATACTAGGCTTCTAGGTAAAGACTTTGTTCTTTCAATTCCAAAATGCGAAGAATGTAATATTTTCAGTAAATCTTCTCTAAGCATTGTGGGAATGATAATCCTTTCATTAAACAAAACTAATCCACTTTCTATCGATAACTGATCCCTAAATTTCCAGTAATATTTAATTACCTCTCTCAATTTATTTTTGTAAGTTGACCATCCCGTTCTTATTAGTTGGGATATTTCACTTAAAATCGGATCTTTTGCTGTTTCTTCTTCCAGAATTTTTCGCTTTTTTCACTCACATTAATTGAGTGTACTATCTCATTTAGGTTATCCATTTCCGGTTTACCCTGATTTCCACTTATCAGATTTCTCGAAAGTAAATCTGCTATAAGTGTAGGATTTCCAAATAAAACGAATGAGATTGGTGATAAAATGTTTTATGTGGTTAAAATTCACGATGCCACTATTTTATTTTACACGAATTGCATTCATTACATTGGAAAACTACGTACTATGACTTTACTGATTAATATACGACAAATGAAAGTATTTACAAAAGATAAGTTAAAGTAAAAAAAGGTAAGTATAATTATCAATCTGGTTCTTCGTAAACTTCTTCACTCTTTAATAGGTTACTTCGTAATTGGCGTCTCCTTTGAGCTTTAATCATCTTGTCGAATGTCAGAAAAGTCAGGGTTGTGAAAAGTGGTTGGCGCGTTCAGTGTTACCACAATCGGCCTTCCTAATGATTTTTTCGTCGTCGAAAATATGGTGTTTTGGTTGTTATAAATTTTGTTGGAACGTCTTGTAGCATTTTAGATATCGTCTTAGCGCCTCTTGATTTTTTGTTTTTTTTTTTTTGTTTTTAATTGAATATCATGGAACGTCGGAACAATTTTGGCAACTTGACCATCTTTGAATTTCACCTTGGACATCTTGAACATCTTTAAGTTTCATCTTGGACATCTTGAACATCTTTAAATTTCATCTTGAACATCTTTAAGTTTCATCTTGGACATCTTGTAAGTTGGACATCCTGCTCTTATTAGTTGGAATATTTCACTTAAAATCGGGCCTTTTGCTGTTTCTTCTTCCAACATTTTTCGCTTTTTATCACTCACACTAATTGAGTGTACTATCTCATTTAGGTTATCCATTTCCGGTTTACCCTGATTTCCAATTATCAGATTTCTCGAAAGTAAATCTGCTATAATTGTAGGATTTCCAAATAAAACGAATGAGATTGGTGATAAAATGTTTTATGTGGTTAAAATTCACGATGCCAGTATTTTATTTTACACGAATTGAATTCATTACATTGGAAAACTACGTACTATGACTTTACTGATTAATATACGACAAATGTGAAGTATTAACAAAAGATAAGTTAAAGTAAAAAAGGAATTATCAATCTGGTTCTTCGTAAACTTCTTCACTCTTTAATAGGTTACTTCGTAATTGGCGTCTCCTTTGAGCTTTTATCATCTTGTCGAATGTCAGAAAAGTCAGGGTTGTGAAAATTGGTTAGCGCGTTCAGTGTTACCACATAAGTATGCCCTTTCCAGATAGATATTCGATATTTTAATAACCGGAGCTTCATCCTCTGCAATCTAGGTGACACTACATTTACTAATTCCTTGCTATTAATCCCTAACAGAGGTTTGTGGTCTGTGAGAACTTTCACTCTGCGGCCATAAATGAATTTATGGAATTTGTCACATGCAAACACTATTGCTAACAATTCATTCTATCTTTGCATAATTAGTCTCTGTTTGTGAAAGACTTCGCGAAGCATAAAAAATAGGCTCGCCCGACTGCATTAAACAACACCCAAATCCATATTGTGACGCATCAGCCTGAATGGCAATGATTATTATTATTAATTTCTTTATTTCTGACAGGCAATTATAATGAGCTGTTAACCACTGAAAGATAGTGTTTTTTTTAAAAGCGCGCAAGGGTTCAGAAATTTCGGCTAAATTAGGAATAAATTTCCGTAAGTAATTAATCATTCCTAATAAACTTTGTATTTCTTTTTTATCATATGGGCGTTTTAAATTATTAATCGCATTTACATATGATGGATCATACTTGATACCATCGCCTGAAAAAATGTGACCCAGTCACTTAACACTTGTCACCCTATATTGTATTTTAGCCTTATTAAATTTGATGTTCCTATCAAGAGCTCGTTGCATAGTTTTTTTTTTTTTTTCAAAAATTGCATCGTGCTTCTCTAGAGTCTCTGCTCCAATCAGGATGTCATCAATATAAATTACTACCCCTGCAATATCAGAAAAATTTCTTTCGTTTAATTTTTGAAAGATTTCAGGGGCAGTTTTTACCCCGAATGGCAAACGTTTTAAACCAAAAATCCGAAAGGAGTTGAAAATGAGCATAGCTTGCAAAATTCTTTATTTAGAGCTACCTGCAAATACCCTTTGAAAGATAGCACAAGAGTTTTTGCACTTTATTAGAAAAATAAATCAAGACACAAATGAACTTCTTCAACTTTCTTTCTTTATTTAAACAATTAGATTTTTACAAAGATATGTACCAAACTGAACCGATAAAGAGATAAATTTACAACGAGTTGTGATGTTATCGATATAAAATTCTAACAACGAGTGAGTAATAATTTTAGACAAAAACTGTGATAAGCTATTCTGGACTAACTGTCTGCAATTTTTACAATGAGAGCAATATACCTAACTGTGATACATTTCTGTGATATTTTAGAATGCTGATTACAAATTCAGAATTTAAATTCCAATGATATATAGGTATGTAGTTATAAGTGTTTAGACACTCTTCTTTTAAATCAAGAACGGTGAACAATTTTTTGTTTGCTAATTTTACTGATATTTCTTCTAATAGCGCCTCATTTAAAAATTTGCGGTCAAAAATAATCGCAAACTCTTATCTTTTTTCTCTACTATAACTACGTTCGATATCCATTCTGCTGGTTCATATACCTCTTCAATTATCTTTCTTCTATACAATTCTTGTAGTGTATTTTTTAGTGGTTCATGCAGTGATAACGGTATTCTCCTAGCTGCCCTAACAACAGGCTTAGCCTCTTTCTAATTTTCATTTGATACTCCGTTTGAAAATTTCCTAGGCCATCAAAAGCTTCTGAGTATTTGTTAAAAAATTTTGCCTTCCGTCTATTATCGCATTTACCTTTATAATTAAGCCCAATTCCTTACAAGCATGTAAATCAAAAATAGGAATAGAGTCACTATCTACTACAACAAAATTTATGTAAGCTCGTAGGGTGTGTTTAGTTGACATGCTTGATTAATTTGAGAAAATGTTCTTCAAATTTTCTCAAATTAATCAAGCATGTTAACTTAGCACACCCTACGAGTTTCAATTTTGCTCCTCCATAAATTTCTAAAATTATATTTGTAGGATTTAATCTAGTATTTTGCACTTTTTTAAAGATTGTAAGTGGAACAATATTTATTTCAGCCCCTGTGTCTAATTTAAATTGAATTGAAAGATTATTTATTTTAATTGTTTGGCTGAATTTGATTTTGAACAACTTAATACTATTGATACTGTATCAAGATACATGCTGTTAATATTTTGTGAGACTTCACATACCTTTTTACTCCAACAAGCTTGTGCGAAGTGATATTTTTACCGCAATTACTACATCGTTTATTCGACGCAGGGCACTTTCCTTTTTGATGATTGTCTAAACAGTATGAACATTGATTACTTCTTTTGTTTATAATTTAATTTTGCCTAAAATTGTAGAGTTTTTATGATAATTACATTTTGTTTTATTGAATTTTTGTCTACTCACATTTTTATTGTACCTGCTAACATTCCTACCTATATTAGCATGATCTATATTCTTGTAGGATTTCTATCATTGACTTCTCTCCATTGTAATTAATTGCGTTAACAGCTAATTTTCTGTCCATTTGCCTCATTTGAATCTCTGATGTTTGTTGTTTTGACGTTTCTGCTGTTCTGACCATGTTGATAGCTTTTTTTTTTTCGTCTAAGTCTTCTACCTCTAGCATTCTTTTCTGCAAATTTTTATCAGCTACACCTACAATGATTCTGTCTCGCAGAATTCTTGTTTCCTGGTCTCCAAAATTACAGCCCCGAATTAACTTCTTTAGGTCCATTAGAAAATTGTCAAATGGTTCCCTTGGTGATTGATTTCTCAGGTGAAATATGTAACTTGCATATGCTTCGTTCTATTTTGGCTGGCAAAAAGTTTCAAATGCTTTTACAACCTCCTTGTATGACGCTCGCTGCTCCTCAGTCAATGTAAATGAATTAAATAGCTCTACTGCTTCAGCACCAACTGCATTGAGAAAAATTGCTGCTTGCACTGTCTATGATTTTTGTTCACTCCAGCAGCTGTGTAAAAGTACTGAAAATGCTGCTTGAATTTTTTCCAATTTTCAAAAACATTTCCGTATAGGTTTAGCGGATTTACTTTCTTTAAAAAATCCATGCTTTTGTCAATGGTTATAATACGAACCACTGTTTTTGGTGGTCTGCCACGCGGTCTTTTCGGTTTATTTGTTGCTTCCTTGTTTTTCTTGCTAATTCCCATTAATCAACTTCATTCAAAGTGTTAAAATTTGTTTGGTTTTAGCGCTTTTATTCCACTCAATTATTCTTTCTTTATGCTATTTGGTTAACTGAATTATTGATATCACCGTATTCTGGAAGGTAAGTGAGTGAGATTTGTGTGGGAATGTGAGTGAGATATTACTACTGGGTATACGGTACTCGACACGGCCATTTGTGTTTGATTTGAATAGCTCCTCCGCCCTAAACTACTATTCATACAGAAAAATTGTAGTCTGATAATCTTAAGCTTGCTTTCATCTTCCGAATCGAAATAAAATTTTTATACCTTTCCTAACAAAATTATATTAAAAGATTTATCTGAACCAAATGACTACGATTGTTAGGAAACAAGAAATTGTGATTCATCGAAATGATCAGACAAGTTATTTATTATGAAAGCTCAATTTGGGCACAAGCGTTATAAACTTACTTTGGATTTATTGCGTAAATTATGTCAAGTTTTCCAATAAGACAATAAAACGCTTAATAAACATTTTTCGACCATTTCAATGAATAACAAGAAGTAATAATGCAAGATGACCCCATTATGAAATAATTCTACTTAAGACATAAATGTAATTTCATGTAACAAGAAAGAAGATAATAGAGTATGTTTCAAATTGTCGTGAAGTTAAGTTGTTTTAATTATAACTCCCAACATAAATTGGTCAGCTAGTAGTTTTTACCAATAAAAAAAAAATTGAATTCATTTTAAGATTATTAGAATTAACGTGTGAAAAATAAAGAAGTGAATCAGTGTGAAAAATTATATGTGAAAACTAAAAAATAAGTAAACAAAAAGAAATGTGTTGCAGTTATGTACATACATACACGTGTATGAAAGTGGATTTTAGTTTTCATGTAAATAAGTAAACTAAAAGAAATGTGTTACAGTTATGTACTACATGAAAACTAATATCCTCTTTCATACGCATGTATATGAAAGAGGATATTAGTTTTCATGTCTGGGACGACTAGCACGCCGAAATTACTTTTGGACAACAGGTTCGAAAGATTTATAAGGAGAGTAGATTCCATCAGCTTGAGGAGAGTAGCCCAAATTTTTCTACGTCAACATCCGGAAGTAAGATCTCGGAAATTGCAAGCTCTGAACTCCAAAACAACAATCCAACCATCACAACAACAAGGGAACAAATAATAGTTGATGTTCACGCAGCGGAAAAATAGTAAAAAAAGAAACAAGCGATGCAGCTGTGGAAGAAATAATCAAACAGCAACCAGAAGTGGAGAAAGTAAGTGAAACGAGAGACGTGACTATTATACAGCTACGTCACAGAAGGAAATACTTGAGACCAAGGTTCAACTCAGCGCCATCCAGAATAGAAATACAAAGGTGTGTAGATTTGGAGCCTAATAATAGAAATTTTATTAATAACAATAAGACGAATTCGAGTTCCGAAAATTTACGTAAAATTAGAAAAATGCAGACAGTAAATAGTACTGTTTTAAATCTTATTCCTCTTTTTTCTGGAGAAGATAATTTCAATTTGTCGAAGGACATATGCATGTTTATGACTTGTTGTCGGCTAGCATACGAATTCTTTTACAAACTCCAGAAGAAAAACTTCTATTATTGAAATTAATTCCCACTCCTTTGCGTGGTCGGGCATTAGAATTGTTTTACCATAAGACTTTCCAAACCATTGAAGAGTTTTTCACTTCCTTCAAAGATAATTTTTCGAATGAAAAATCCTATATGTACTTAATAATGAACTTCGTTTAATGCAACAAGTGCCTGGTGAAAGTCTGTTAACGTTTCTAAATCGTGTAAAAAGACAATTAGAAAAGTGTAAATTGAAAGCTAAGGATCAATACCCTGCGGGTGCGCATATTCTTAATACCGAGCTAGAGGAACTCGCGGTTAACAGTTTTAAAATGGGAATATTTAACCCAACTCAAAAGTTGGTAAGATCCAGGAAAAACACTAGAGGCATTGACTTCAAAAGTTAATCGCCTCGAGCAAGCAGAGCAATTCATGCTCTATTCATACATATTACGAAGGCATATGGTCATGCTTATCAAAATTGCCAACGAAGGCAAACCAATTTTAGAAATAATAATAAATTCATTAAGAATGATCAGGGAAATTCGTATAAAAAAGTGAAAATGAGTCATGTCGGTCTTTTTATAACCAATAGCTTAGCAACGGTGGCTAACCACAGTCAATTTCACGTGCCGGGCATTAGTGATCATCTAGCTATTGTAGCATCCTTTAATGTACCAACACCATCTCCAGCATATTCTAGTATCATTACCTATCGCGACTTTAAATGAATCAACCTAGAGGAATTACACCTTGCAGCTGGTGACATTTGCTGGGATTATTTATACTCTGTAAGTGATGTAAATGATCAGGTTACTTACCTCACTAACAACTTTTGCTACCTTTTCGAAACATTTGTACCTCTTAAAACTTGTAATATTAAAAATTCTAACTCACCTTGGTTTACTAAGGAAATTGAACTTCCTATAGTTGAACGCGATTATGTATATGAATGCTGGAGAAGATTCGGAGGTACACTGCTTCGGAATAACTATACCTTCTTGAGAAATAAAGTCACTGCTACAATTAGAAAGGAAAAAACTAACTATTGTCGGAAAAAGCTAGACCCATCGTTGCCATCTTGCTAGCTATGGAAGAACATTAAAACAATGAATATAACCAAAATAGACAAGCTCGATACTCACCTAAACTTGGATGAGCTAAACGACTATTTCTGCAGTTCTGCAGGCGTTGTATTTAATAATTTCGTTCCTGCATTATACTCTACAGGTTATTATGACGGGGATTTTTCATTTGTGAATGTGACCGAGCGGGAGGTCATTTGCGCTCTAAGATCAATCAAATGTAATGCTGTCGGTCTGGACAATATTAATTTCAGTTTTCTCAAGTTAATCCTCCCATTTGTAGTCAGGCCAATTACTCACATCTTCAACACAGCTATTACAACAGGACGTTTCCCAACGCTATTGAAATTAGCGAAGATCATACCTGTGAAAAAACTTTCTAAGGCAAATCTACCGTCTGATTATAGACCTATTAGTATTTTGCCTGTTTTATCAAAAGTCCTTGAAAGGCTTCTTTTTGACCACCTTATAGGTTATATTGAAGTGTATGGACTCTTAAGCTCTGCCCAATCTGGATTCGTGCCAAGCACAGTACAGTCTCAGCCTTCTAAATTTAGTTGAAGATATTAGGAATAACACACAGAATAATATGGCAACAATTCTATGTCTTCTTGATTTCAGTAAAGCTTTTGAGATAAATTTTAATATATTGTGCAATAAACTCAAAACTGAATATAAGCTTTCAAGCCCCACGCTAAAGTTTATGCACTCATATATATCGGACAGGCAACAGGCGGTTGTAAACAAAATGAAGTGTTCCCAGCATAAAACATTATACTTGGGGGTACCGCAAGGGTAAATTTTGTGTCCTCTACTATTTTGTCTCAACATAAATGACCTGGCGAAAGTTCCTAGGCAGTGTTCAATTAAACTTTATGCCCAATTGTGCTTATCTACAAGCATAGATGACTGCATCTGAATGTGACCAAAGCCAATATGGATTAGGAACTTATTTCTAGCTTGGCAAAAATGAATAATCCTACTCTAAATCCTGCTAAGCCTCAATCTATTGTTATTTTTATAGATCACGTCGATACGTCTCATCTGCCTTGTATGTCTCTTAATGATATGCGTATTCCATTCACTGACTCAGTTCCGCTTCTCGGTGTGTATTTTGATACATCTCTTAATTGGAAAAAGCACACATATGTTCAGATTGGAAAAATTTATGGTGGCTTAACGGGCTTATGGCGACATGCATCCTACACTCCTAGAGATACAAAGATTCGTCTTGCGAAGGCTCTGTTACAATCAAATTCAAGTTCTTGGAAACTTGAATAGTATATGTCGTAATAGGATAAATGTTGCTTATAACTGATGTGCAAGGTACATCTATGAGTGTCGTCGACGTGAACATATTTCTGAATACTCCAAAAGTATACTGGGCTGCACGCTTGTTAATTATATTCGACTTAGAATTGCCTATATGATGTTCAGGATAGTAAATTCTATGTGCCCTAATTATTTGCGTGATAATATTATCTTTCTCACACCAGTTCGTACCAGATTGCTACTTGTACCGCAGCAGAAGTTGCATTTCAGCACTCGTTTGTTTTTCGTCTACGGTGTTTGTGTGTGGAATACCCTCCCATTTGAAATTAGAACAACCCGCTGTCCTGTTAGCTTCAAGAGATTGTCATTTAATCACTTTTCTAGTATGTAATCTTATCTCTTTAGTGTTCATTGTTGAATTCAATTACTTAAATTCTCTAAATTCATTTATTCTTTGCGTTTAACTCTTGTAATATATATCTATCTCTAGTTTTAATTATAGTTAGCATAACATAGATTAACGTATAACGACATTTTTGGGAGACTTGTAATTTAATTTTAGTATTGAATTTACCTTGGAGTAGGCGCAAATTAATGAGCTTGATCTCACTTGTGCTCTTTTAATAAAGAATTATTTATTTATCTGATTCTTTTTCTGAATTAATCACATTTATCACTGTACACTTCGGAACAATTCATTTAATTTGCAATTTGTGTTTTTGTTTTAATTTTTTAATTTGTAACCGCGTCTTTTGTTCAATTATCCTCGTCGCCTTGTATTATATCGAAAAGACCTGTGAGTTGCTTTATTTAATTTATTCTAGGTATCAAAATATGATGAAGTGTACAGCTCAAAGTTTACAAAGCAACTCCCAGCTTAAAGCTAATCTACTGGTTACATAAATCTAGTACTAAATGAGTTAACTAAGAATTTTTTTTTTTTTTTTATTATTTTTCCCGAGGACGGGAATCGAACCTACACTTGTTAGAATCGGTCAATGATGGAGAAAGATGAACTTTAAGAACTTTTATTTTTAATGATTCTAAATCAAATTCATAAATGCAAGAAGAAAAAACAACCGCCTCGTCCGGGGCTTGAAACCGGGACCTTCCGCTTGCCGGTCGACTGATCTTACCACTGAGCTAACGAGACAGATGATTTTCCCTCTTGCATTTATCAATTTGTTACAAGAGGGAAAATCATCTGTCTCGTTAGCCCGGCAAGCGGAAGGTCCCGGTTTCAAACCCCGGACGAGGCGGTTGTTTTTTCTTCTTGCATTCATAAATTTGATTTAGAATCATTAAAAATAAAAGTTCTTAAAGTTCTTCTTTCTCCATAACTACGAATTGCCAGCTTTCATGAATATGTTACAAATTCAAATTAAAGAGGAGAGTTTACAGTTTTTATAAAAAAAAGTTATGTTAATGACTTTTTTGCTCAAATAATAGAGGTCATAGTAAAAAAAAAGGTCAGAAAATCCAAATTTTTTAGTTTAGGCAATCATAACTCTTGAGACAAGAGGAGTGCGGAGCTGGTTGAGCTGTCGTTGGCCAGGAAGTTGTGCATACAATGAGATCTTAACTGTGACCGTACGACCTGTAGTTTTTAAGATACAGTGTGTTTTGTGAAAAACTGGCTTTTTTTCTTAATCACCCTGTAATTCCTAAAGGGTTGATTGGGTTCGTTAAAGATTGGGGGCCAGTCAATACTAGCGAGGTCCGCTTTGAGAGCCTCTTGTTGTATTGCATTCAAGTTCTGAAATGATTTTAAGTGGATGGACGAGAGAGCGGGAGGTCCAATAACGCGAACAATATTTCATGATTTGAAATGTCAGGATATTACCCAGTTGATTTCGGACAAAACTAGGGGAGTGTAATAAGTAGATCAGTGACAGATGCTGAGCTTGGAGCATTACGCGTGGGCTCGCTGGTGAGGATGGTCAGTCCTTTTTCGCCCATACGATCGATTAACGTTCAAGAGAGCGTTGTTGTAGATCCAATGTTTATGTTGATATCCCCATCGAATAACACTCGCGATGATCGACTTAGCAGCAAGTCTAGGAAGTCCGATAGACCTGATAGTTCCATGTCAGTGAAAGTAGCCGCATATACCCGTAAGAGTTCAATTTTATCACCAAAGTCGGAGATTTGAGCTGCCATCATTTCCTAACTGTTGTCGCTGAGTTGGTATATTACTCGAGACTGAACTGTGTTAGTTACATATATGGATATTCCACCTCCTCTTCTCTTGTCCCGGTCTAGTCTATGCAATCTGTACCCCTGTCTTTCTATCATTTCCGATGTTTGATGAGTTTTGATCTATGTCTCGCATAACATGAAAGCACCAATTTTATGAACATTCGCTAGGTGTCTTATTGATTGGAGATTTTTAGGCATTGATCGTGCATTAAAGCACAATATGTTGAAGGCAGATTAGGAGAGAGCTGATGTTAGCTCTTCCTGTGTGGATAGTATGACATGAGTCCTATCCATGATTTATTGTATGACTGGGCTCCTGATAGATTTAGAGCCAGTTCTGAAGAAAAGCGAGATGATGTCACATTTACTACATTGTCCTGTGATTTGTATGTCACATAAGTTTTCCTATCTCTTGTGGAGACACTTATCACTCAGAGGTTCCTTTCAAAATCCAGTTAAGCTAAATCCAAGTCTTCATTCATATAGAATCTCGACTCTGGGTTTCCCGATACAATTTTGTTGAACGTGAGGGGTGCAGTGCCTAGTTTTCGAATATAGGATTGAAAGAATTTTTTGCAGTCTTCTTCACTAGAATCCAATAATGAGTGATTTGGGTATATGGGTTTGTTTGGTAGGTGAGCTTGACCTTGATTTAAAAGGTAGGGCCAGCTCAGTATTATTTGTGAATGATGATGATTTTTAACTTAAATTTCATTTTAAAAAAAAAGGCTCGTGAGCAAAATTTCAGATCTCAGTATCCAAATAAATAGTTAAAAACCAAATTTTTGTATGGCAACCCTACGAAAGAGTTTGCCGATTGGTCCCATTTTCGAACTTTAATTTACATTTTTTTTTTAAAAGGCCCGTGTATAAAAGTTCAGCTCTCTACGTCGACGCGTGAGGCAGTGCCCAAATATATAGTGAAAAACTAAAGCTTTTTATAGCATCACCAAAAATGGGTCGCCCGTTTTAGTCCATTTTTGAACTTGTATTGGGAATTTATATGAAAATACAATGTACAAAATTTGAGCTCTCCACGTGTCGACGCGTTTTCAGGCAGTGTCCAAATATATAGTGAAAACCAAATTCTTATATGGCAACACCAAGAACGGGTTGGCAAATGTAGTCCATTTTTGAACTCATATTTACTATTGCTATGAAAACACCATGCACCAAATTTTATCTCTCTACGTCGACGCGTTCTCAGGTGGGCACGAAATTTTTGTATGGAAACCACACAAAGGAGTTACCAGATTGGTCCCATTTTTGAACTTAAATTTACATTTCTTTTAAAATCTCCGTGTACAAAATTTAAGCTCTCCACGTCGACTCGTTCTCAGGCAGTTTAAAAATATATAGTGAAAAACCAAAGTTTCGTATGGCAACAACAAGACGGTATTGCCGATTCCAATTTTACTTTCCCTACAAACCTTGTCCTGAATATTACTAACACACCAACAACAAAAATGAACCAAATCGGTCGAGCCGTTCTCAAGTGATGATGAAGCATACATGCGGCAATTGATTTTTATTTATATTGATATATATACATAGTTTAATCATTCAAACTCGAAATAAGGAAAAGAAATAAAATATTAAATTAAGAAGACAATCAGAAAAACTTTATTATTATTTCTCTGTGCGGTTATATAAAAACTAACGTTATGGTTCGACATTAACTCTGTGGCGATATAACTACGACTACTCTACGCTGTACATTATTCTAAGTACTCTGCTATGCATACATGAGAATCTAAAAAAACAACTTAATTTTATCTTACGTTTAGGATTACACCTAAGTTGTTGCCGCGCGAGTTTTGCCTATGAGAACTGCATCGTTGACGTAATTGCTGTCCCTGAAACGTAAAGGAATCGCTTAGTTGAATGGCGTTGGCGTTTCCTTGGACAATCTAACAATCTAATCTAATCTAACAATAACATCAGCTGTACATCGCAATGTTTCTCCCAGTTAAATCGAATGTGTAAGTATGTTTATTATTTCTTTAAAAAAAATTGGGTCTGCTTTTTCCTTCAAATTATTACAATAATCGAACATTGCCAAAAAAGACTAATTAATTTTTATCTGTAACATTTTAACTGATAATGGCACAAAAACTGCCAATGGCATTTTTTTGCTTGAAATATAAAGTTTTGTACTAATTTACTCAAAAGCTATCATGTCTCTAGTTTTGCAGTCCCTCAGTTTATCAGCATGTTCTTGTAATCTATTAATTTCGCACATAAACTATTAATATACAGGGTGTCCCGTCTTGGATGTTACACTCGGAGGCTATGGCTAGGCCATGTTTAGACAAGCAAAAAATTGTATGGGTGAGGGAGGCGAATCTTAACGGTTTCCGAGATAACTGAACTTAAAAATATTAATATTTGGGTATGTTTTATGTGTAACGCCGAAGACGGAATGCCCTGTATGTATGTATACATATACGCCCATATATCATATATCACTAATTCAATTTTGTCATCCTAAGTTTGAAGAAATAAAGAAAGAAATGATTTTGATTTTAAATCTTAAATAAATTTTATGTTTACATCACACACGGAGCTGCTTTCTGTAACCTGAGACAACTTACATCTAGATAAGAACACCTCCAAAAGAAGTTGTCCGAAAGCTGGCCCCCTAATAGAAAGCTCTAGGTATACACACACTCTCTCTCTCTCTCTCTCTGCTTTATTATGACACATAAATTCTTCGCAACATTTATTACTGATAGTTTTCTTTGGTTGAATATAAAGTTAAAGAGCTTTGAAAAAGTGATCCTGGTTTATATGAAGATTTTCTTATCTACTTGTATGTTGTCTGTGGTCTAACTAAGTATGATAAATTTTTGCTTATATAATTTGCAAGTCTGTAGAGCTTTAAGATTGCAGAATGACAGACATTTTAATTAAAAAACTTTTCAGACCGATTGAAAACGCTACGACTAGTAATTCAACACAAACACCTAGTGATTTGTGCCCCCTTGGGCCTCACGAGGAAGTTTTACCACAGGCTCATCATCAAAATCCTGGCCACTGTATTGCCTCATTCGCAGCAATTAATCGTATGAGAAATAATACTCAGGTTTGTAACTAATGTCACTAAAATTTATATATTTTATTAAAAACGTAAGGAAATAAAGTAGCTGTAAAAATCGTATTGAACCAGTAATAAATCAGAAATGTTGTCTCTTTTAATTTTATGCTTATACTGAGCATTGCCATTAAAGCACAGAAAAGGAAGAATTCTAGCTACAAAAATTTGACTGTGTCCACTTATCATCATTCCTGTTTATATCTTAAAGCAATTCAATTTGTAATCCTTTGCTCTTGCATTGCTCTATTCCAAAAAAAACACAGGCTAAGAACTTAATGGATTAGAATTTTTCCAAAAATATTACTCGTTGAGTGGTAAAAGTGATCAAACACCTTCGTATATTTTTATATTCAGTACATTAAAAGCCTCTGCAACTAACTCTTATCCCAGTAGATATTTCGTACTTTTAAAAATTTATTATTTTAAAGGATATATATTTAATGTTTCTGCTTTTAATGTCAGCTGTGCGATGTTACCTTAGCAGTAGGTGGAGAAACAATACATGCACACAAAATTGTTTTAGCTTCAGTTAGTCCATATTTCTATGCAATGTTTAATGGTAAGTAACTATTTCTGTAAATTTTTCGTGCCCTTAACTGAACACTCTTTAATATATTAGATGATATGCTAGAACGAACCCAAGGAATTGTCACACTTCACGACATTGACGTTTTAGCCCTTAGGCAACTTATCGAGTACACTTACACTGGCGAGATAACTATCACAGAAGATAACGTTCAAGTTCTTCTTCCTGCATCAAGTCTTTTGCAAATTCAATCAGTTAGAGAAGCTTGCTGCAAATTTTTGCTACGGCAGCTTCATCCTTCGAATTGTCTCGGTATACGCAGCTTTGCCGGTAAGTTACTATAAGTTTGTTTGATGGTCGGAGTTTTAATATTAAATATATGACGATAGTATTAGATGTAGAGTAATATTTCTTACTTAACCAGAATAAGTTACTTGACAAAAGCTTAAAAGTGAATTATCTTATATCTAACACAAATTGCATCATATTTTACAGATGCGCATTCATGTAAAGAATTGCACACACGATCACATAAATACGCTCTTCAGAACTTTCAGCAGGTCGTCAGTACAGAGGAGTTTTTGTTGCTACCGTTTGACGAGGTATGTATTTAGATAATGAAGCCTTTTTTTAGACGGACCAGATTAAAATTAAAATTTAATATTAATTCAATTACTTGATTGTAGGTATAAATGTATAATTGTCTGTCAGAGAGGGTTTAAAAATTTTCTTACTTTCTACCACAATTTTTACCCCAATAAATACATTATTAGATATAAAACATTTCTGATGTGGGAAAGAATACTTTTGAGTCAATTTTCTGTTATAGTTTTGAATTTTTTCCAAACTACGAAATCAAAATAAAGCAACATGTAATTTGGTCGTGATCAGTGATAGGTGTTCAGGAGTTATTTCCTTAGATGTGTAACTTTTACCCATTGTTGAATCCGAGACATCAATTACTGTAATTATATTTAGTTTTCCTAAAATTCTTTATCTAAATATCAATTTACTTTATTATAAATTTATTTTCATAAATTTTCTCACAGAAAAGTATACGCAGAAGCAAAAGTCACATTCCGTTTAAACTGTATCATATCATATTACGTCTGCTAATGATACTAGACGCCCGCGAAAATAAAACTTAAATGTGTGAAAAATGTAAGAATTATTATTTTTCTCAGTTTAGAAAATTGTAAATTTTTATTGACTAATAATTTTTAATCTATAAAAAGCAAATTGTTGAAAAATAAATTAGTTAGTTACAATTAGTGAATGAAGTTTTTATTTCGTTGCGTTTAGTTGATTGCATAGGTTTTGCACTTAGGCAACAACAATGAAGCAAAACTGCATAGATATTGAACCTAGGTAAGAAGCAAGAGGTAAATAAAATAATTTATCGCTATACAAAATTGGTGACCCCGACGTGATTAAGCTGCGGCCAGAAGAAAATCCATTCGAAGCAACAACTGCTGGATTGAGCAATATTCATTAAGACAAATCCTAGATCATTGGATAGTCACCATAGACTATAGAAGACCAGTTCATCATGACAAACACAATACAATACCTCGACAAAAGATTAGTTCTAGAGGAATCGTATTGGTCAAATTTCAAGAAAACTCATGAAAAGCTGATTCCGCTCCAAGAGATGAATCAGGAACACCTTTACTTCAAGAACCAGTATTTCGAAAAGGTAGCGCAACTATATACTACTATAAGGGCAGCTCTAGTTGATGTCAAGGCCGATTTTCCACGTCAAATGACGACCGCAACTACATCAACTACTGATTCTGCACTTACCACATCAGGCAGTAATCCAGATACACAACCGCTAAAGGAGATCAAAATGACAAATGACTTCAAACTGACCTATGAGCAAGAGTGTAAACGGCACCAACCGATGAAGTAGAAAAAATGGCTCGTAATCAAAGAGCATCTATGAAAAAAATGACTGTTTTCATCCAGGATATTAAATCCAAGGCCAATGCAGAGCATTCAAAACCGTATTACGTATTGAAGATCAATGCATTACAGAAATATGAGTATGAATTGAACCAGAATGATCAGCTCAGCTGGGAATTCTCCACCTAGGAAAATCCCTATGAATATGAGACTGGTCTATACCAAGAACTAATTAGTTGGGTACAAGACACAATTATCATGCTACAGCAGCAGCTACGAAGTTTAGACGAAAGTAGCAACAGCGCAAGTCTACAAACATCCGTCAACCAAATAAAATTGCCCAAGATCGAATTAAAGAGTTTTGCTGGAGATTGCCTAAAGTGAATTTAGTTTCACGACCTGTATGTCCAGATGATCCATAATCAGCCTATCAGCAACTCTCAGAAAATGTTCTACTTGTTTAACAATCTAACAGGCGAAGCACGAACGCTAATAAAACATTTGTCCGTATCCGAAGAGAATTATGAGGATGCATGGAGTGTACTCAACAATAGATACAGCAAAAAACGCTTGTTGCTGACGGCGCTGCTGAATAAATTGTTATCACAACCATCAAGTCAGCTTGAATCGGCTGCCACCATTAAGGCACTCTACGATACCACAAGGGAATGTCTCTTAGGATTAAAGAATTTGGGAATAGCCGTCGAGTCCTGGGATCCATCGCTCGTTCACATCATTATCAAAAAATTCGATAAGACTACGCACTCGCTCTACGAGCAATCACTGGCAGCTCCACGAGAATTGAACTCCGTTGACAAGGTCCTAGAGTTTCTCGAGACACGGTTCAAGGCTTTAGAGGCTCTTGGATGAAGGGCAGTATGCCCACAACGAGGAAAACAACCCCAGGCAAACAATCGCCACGCAGAGTGTCTTCATTAGTGGCAACAACTAATGGAAGTCATTGTATTACATGGAAACAAAACCATCCGCTTAACTCATGCAAAATCTTCCTTTCGCAAACACCATTTAAACGACGCCCGTTGTTAAGGAAAAACAATCTATGTATGAATTGTTGGCGACAAGGACATACTGCAGCCAAAACATGACCACCACAAGAAAATTTACCGCTGCTAGTTCCAGCAGCTCACGTACGTCAACCGATGACAGTCCATAATCGAGAAGTTTCTTCAAGTGATCAATATACAGGTCGTAATTCAACTGCATTAGCAGCACAAGCTACAAGCTCTCCAAGAGGATACGTAGTTTTAAGTACCATCATTGTCCAGTTGAAAAGTAATGAGGGCAAGAGGTAGTATGCAGGGCCATTCTTGATTCTGGTTCGCAATTGAATTTTATAACCACCCGGTTGGCCCAAACATTTAGATTGAAAGAAACTACAGACCCATTAAGCATCCAAGGCATCGGCCAGAATATGCAATGTACACAACATAGAGTTAACATGATCTTACAATCTAAGACAACTGGATTCGCCACAAAAATCGAAGCATTCATATTGCCGAAAATAACGACTCAACAGCCCACTTCTTAGACACTATCACTTGGCATATACCAAAAAATATTGAATTGGCCGATCTGGAATTCCATACTCCAAGCCAGCAAATCGGGCAGATAAAGTTTGGAGATAATCTACCCACCTTGCACAACACTGTACTTGGCTGGGTACTTGCGGGAAAGTTGAATACTTAACGCCATCTAAAGCTATTTGCGGAATCTGTACTGAAGAAGAAATCAGCAAGTGGAAAGATTCTGGAGACTGGAAGAAACTGAATCCGTTAGAGCTTAAGTGCAAAACACATTTTAACCAAACAGAGAAATGAACAAGGAAGAGTCATTGTAAAATTTCCATTTGCACAAGACGCGAACAATCTAGAAGAATCCAAGGATATTGCATTGAGCCGATTTTACTCCTTAGAACGAAAATTAAGTAAAATTCCAGATACAAGGAAGCAGTACATAGAGTTCATAAATGAATACATCGATTTGGGACACATGAAGGAAGTCAACTTGAAGGATGCCTCAAAACCACATTACTTTCAGCCGCACCACTGCGTAATGAAACCCGAAAGTACCTCAACGAAACTTCGAGTGGTCTTTGATGCTTTCACGAAAACGTCATCAAACGTTCCATTCAATGAATTACTACATACGGAATCAACTTAAAGACATTAAGATACCAAGAAACGTTTATTCCGGAAAATTACCTTGAAAAATGCAATTACACGCATTTTCCGATGCATCAGAAACGGCTTATGGTGCTGCAATCTATGTGCGATCTGTACTTCAAGATGAAACGATAATCGTAAGATTACTCTGTGCCAAATCCAGGGTGACACCTACAAGAACCACCACTCTACCTCGACTAGAATTATGCGCGGCGAAGCCCTGTGCCCAGTTGATGCATAGAGTAAAAGAAGAATTCAAATGGGACCAGCCATGTTATTACTGGACCGACTCAGAGATTGTCCTGGCATGGTTAAATTCAGCATCCGCATCATTTCATACCTTTTTGGCGAATCGTGTGGCCACAATTCAAGCAGTAACTTCCGCCAACCAATGGCGCCACGTACCGTCAAGGGACAACCCAGCAGACTTGGTCTCCAGAGGAATGTCACCAGGGAAGTTGAAAAACTCCAGTTCTGGTTCTACGGACTCTTGCTTCTGCATGGAGCAGAAGCGGCATAGCAACGAGGAAATGTCGTATTGTCCACCATTAGCAGACCAACTAAAGTGATAGAATCCATCGACCATCGGAACTCCTGCATGCATTTGCAACGTATTTTAGCCTATGTTAAGACATTCATAAGGAATTGCCGCCAGAATGATAATCACCCGAGGAAGACTTCACAGTTAACAGTAAAGGAACTAGAGGAAACATTAGTAGTAATCGTCAAAGAAGCACAAGAATTCAGCGAAGATTTAACAGATTTGCAAAAAGGTGGCCATGTAAAGGCTAGGAGCTGCTTAATTCAGCCCATTCCTAGATACCAATGGAATTATTAGAGTAGGAGGAAGATTAGAGAAAGCTCAACTGTCATATGATGCCAACCATCCCATGTTACTACCATATGCACACAACATTACTCGACTTCACAACAACAATTCTCATGTAGGAGTGCAAGCACTGTTGTCCACTGCTCGCCAAATATTCTGGCCTATAAAGGGGAAAACCATTGCACGATCAACTGTGCAAAATTGTGTCCGTTGCTCAAAGGCGAATACAATGCTCATGGGTCAATTCATGCAAAAACTACCGGCAGACAGGGTGCAACCAGCAAGGCCCTCCATTATTGCAGCAGTTGATTTCTGTGGACCATTCTGGACACATTTTAAAATCAGAGGGAAAAGGCCTCAGAAATGTTATGTTGCCATATTTTGGTGTTTCCCAGCGGGGCAGTGCACACTGAAGTAGTGAGTAATTTGACCACCGACGCCTTTATCGGAGCATTAAAACGCTTTGTTAGCAGAAGAGGGTGCCGCCGATTATATTGCGACAATGCCACGAATTTCGTCGGAGCAAACAATCAATTGCAAGAGCTCCAACAAGCAATCTACACTAAAGATTCAGAGCAGACAATTGCTAAATTCGGCACTACTCAAGGCATCGACTTTCAATTCATACCTCCTCGAGCACCGCATTTTGGGGGTCTATGGGAAGCAGCGGTGAAATCCGCCAAACATTTATTTCAACGAAGCGTATCTGCTGCGTCACCTACGAGGAATTAGGGACAGTGATGACGGAGATCGAAGCAATTCTGAACTCACGGTTCCCAACGATCTTGTCGCGCTTACACCAGGTCATCTTTTAATTGGTGAACCACTCAAGATCCTCATGCACAACCCTCCAATACCAATTTAGTACAACGTTGGAAGCTGGTGGCTCACTTAAGGAACGAATTTTTGCACCGTTGGACCAATGAATATCTAAGCCAGCTTCAGCATCGCTATAAATGGAAACAGCAATGCAACAATGTTCAACCAGGAACAATGGTGGTAATAAAAGACGATAATCTTCCTGTGATGAAATGGCCATTAGGAAGGATTATCCGAACCATAAAAGGTGATGATGGGTTAGTAAGAGTCGCTGACGTGAAGACAACTGCTGGTGCTTTAAGAAGACCAATCCACAAGCTTTCACCCTTACCAATAGAACAGATCAAGGAAGAATCATCAAACCCCATCAAATCGGTCACTGATCAGCAATATAAGTCGAATACGAGGAAGGCCTCTGCTACCAGTTGCCCAATAACCAAGAACGACGAAGAAAGCGGAAACGTTGACCATAATCAGGGCTCTTCAAGTTCAAAAAAGCGGTGTTGCGCAAATTCAATCATCAATCTTTTCCTTTTCACTTGTTTGGTACTGCCGATACTGGGTAATAACCAAGTAGATATTATGCCATTCAAAACTCAACCCGGAATTTACTTCGAAGGAATGGGTACTACCCATCTAGTTTGAGCCGAATGGAGTTTGGTCATCTACATATTATGACATGAAGCCTTATTGGAAGGAACAGGAGAACATACGAGCTGGAATAGACAGTCTAACTCAAGTATGCAACACCCGGAAAGACATACGAGCTAGAATAGACAGTCAAACTCAAGTATGCAACACCCGGAAAGACAGGCAGCAAGAACAACATCTATGCACGCAAATTGTCTCACAGTTCCTCGCCATAATCGAAGAAATTAGAAACAACAATGATTTGCTGTCAGATCAGAATACATCTCGATCTAGAAGAGCCAGCCCCCCTTGATATAATTGGGAATGTAGCCAACCCATTGTTCGGAGTATTGTATTCTAATTATACCGAAAAAATGTCAAATGTTATAAACAGTTTAGAAGGTAACGAGCAGTATCTATTGGCACTACTTAAAAACCAAACATCCCTCATTGACTCAACTACGAACATCATGAAAAAATCCAATGAGGCTGTAAATGAACAATTAGAAGAATTCGAGAAATGTACCAACCAATCCATGATGAAGATCAATGGTGTAGTTCAAGAACTACAGGACCAAAGGGCAGCGGAAATGTTCAACTTTTTAGCAATATATCTAATTTTGGCAATCACAATCTATCAGAAGACACAAGCAATGCTACTAGATGTAATCATCCATACTCACCACGGTAAGGTCAACCCACAATTGTTAACCCCGAAGCAAATAAAGGCATAGCTCATTCTCATTAAAAAAATGTTACCACCAACCTTACGACTACCAGCAGATAAAAACAACTTACTAGAACTCTACAACTTCATGGCGATTGAGGGTCAAGTAGGAAAACCACAAATTATCTTTCGCCTAAAGATGCCTTTGTTTTCATATGACTCGTTCGAAATGTTGCGAGTCGTACCGGTTCCAGTTCTAGTAAATGATACATTTCTGGTAGTTCAACCATCATCAAGGTTCATCTTCATGGATCTCCACAAGGACCACTATTATCCAATCTCGGATCAAGATATGGCAATGTGTTCTGCAATTGGACATTTAATCCACATATGCAAGCAACGCCACCCGCTCTATCGAAAGGGGTCTAACATTAGTTTCTGTGAGATAAGCTTCTTAGCCCCATCCTCTTGTAAGATTTCGACAACTAATGATATACCTCGATGGATACAACTCTTCAATCAGAACCACTGGATCTATGTAATGAAGGAAGAAACTATCATTTTCATTTTTTGTGAAAAACGAAAAAAGATCAACATCAGAGTTCTGTATAAGCGCTGATCTGAACATATAGTTGAACTATATGTTCAACGCGGGAGAGGATGTTTAATCCGAGACATCAATTACCGTAATTATATTTAGTTTTCCTAAAATTCTTTATCTAAATTTAAATTTACTTTATTATAAATATATTTTCGTAAATTTTCACACAGAAAAGTATACACACAAGCAAAAGTCGCATTTCGTTTAAATTGTATCATATCATATGTCTGCTAATGAAACTAGACGCCCGCGAAAATAAAACTTAAATGTGTGAAAAATTTCGTGAGAATTATTATTTTTCTCAGTTTAGAAAATTGTAAATTTTTGTTGACTAATAATTTTTAATCTATAAAATGCAATTTGTTGAAAAATAAATTAGTTAGTTACATTCACTGAATCAAGCTTTTTATTTCGTTGCGTTTAGTTGATTGCATAGGTCTTGCACTTAGGCAATTCTCCAAAAACTCACTGTTGCATAGGTATTGCGCTTAGGCAACAGATATTCAGCGACAAGTTGTATAGGTATTGCACCTAGGCAACATCATTTAAGTAAACTTGCATAGATATTGAACCTAGGTAAGAAGCAAGCGGTAAATAAAATAATTTATCGCTATACAAAAATACACCCATATCACTAGATTTCGCAAAGTTTTGTAATTTTGTAGGCATATCAACTATCAAAGAAAGTAAATTTGTTTTTCGATACGTAAAAAGTTAAGAAATATGCTATTGGAATCGGAGACATTTTCAATGTCTTTTTCGGAGAGATGAAAAATTCAGTAAACTACTATTACTAATATTGGTCAAGGCTTAGATTTGGCGGGAGTGACAAGATGGAAAAAAGGTAGTAACAAGCAAGCTAACTTTAATGAACCAATTTTGCAAATTACACTGTGCATGGCATATTTCTTCCAACACATTTATCCCGTAAGCTACGAACGAACGCCCCTTTCAGGTCAACTTGGGTCTGTTCGCTTACTTTTTGTAACCTAAATAAACCGTGGTGTAAAGCAATGTATGTAATATCCCACGACCTATCAAAGCTAAAGTTCTCGAGGAAATCATAACTATATTATACATTTCAGCTAAAGTCACAACGAAAGACATCAATATAGTCATTATACCCTAGATGAAATCTATAGCGTATACTAAGTTTGTCATTCCGTTTGTAACATCTAGAAATAATGATGGTTGAGCAAAATGGACTGGACACCCACGCATAATATTAAAAGTTATTTTGATTTTTGCATGTCCGTCCGTCTGTGCGAATGATAACTCGAGAACGCTTATACTTAGAGAGCTCAAATTTTGTACACAGACTTAAAAAAAAAAAAAGTAAAATTAAGTTCGAAAGTGAGACAAATCGTTCTAGAAATATATGCGAAAAACAACTTCAAAAATCAAACTTGCATAGATCGGTGACCGTACGAAATTTAATACGGGCTATCATAAGAATTGGTCTTGACCAATTATAATCTTTTTTCTTGTTTTTATTTCATTTTGGTGGTAGTGGTGAAATTGGCATGCAATGAATGGACTGCCTTCGAGTTGTGCCAAAGCAATTTGTAATATGTTGTTGCTAGCGTTGACGTCTCTATCCTACATGGTACTACAGTTGGGCAAGATTTTTACCTATGTGGAAATGTCGACATGTTCGCCGGTTCACAACATTTACTGCACAGTTTTGTTGTGCGGAATTCATTCACTTGTAGGATAGAATAATGAGTTTGCGAGCTTTGTCACAAAATTTCTCTAAATTTTTTATTCACTTGATAAAAGAAGTAAATTTGCCTTTTTCTGGAGATATTTTTAAAATGTGTTTGGATAAGCTGAAAAATTCGGTATGGTGCTGTTAGCACTGGCCATTTAAAAAGGTAACATGTGTTTGTCATTCAGGAAAAGTGCGTTGTACAGTATATAGAAAAAAGGTATGTTACTTGTAGTAGTACCTTACGACAAATTGTGTGTACATAATTGTTTTTGTAATTTTGTTGTTGCTTTTGAAATAAAATTTGCTATCATTACGTAGTGGTCCATGTTTAGGCCATCTATTATTTTGCTTGCATTCCTTAAGAATGCAAGCTTCTCAAATTTAACTTCAAGTAGAAAATATTTTCTGCCTGTTCCTTATCGCGGTTTCAAACATCCGTGCATGAATGAGAGTCTCGTCATGAGAATATTCACAATTTTTCGAGTGAACAGGCACATGAAATTCTTTTAAGGTAGAAAATTTGTTAACTCAGTATATTTTTATTATAAATTACAAATTTTAAATATATGTTTTTAAGTCCTTGACGAACAACTGAGTGGTATTTTTCTCAACCCACATTGGCGACCGTGACAGGACCCTAGTTGAATGTTTCAACAGTTCCTGACTATATACATCAGCCATCAAATCAAGTCATAATTTAAATTCTTTAATAAAAGTACTTAGATGGCTTCATTTGCAGAACTTTCTAAAAATCAGCAGACCGTTGGAGATGAGCTGCAGAAAGCATATAATAACTACAAGAAGGAGCCTAAGGATAGGAAGAGTATGCACACGCTGCATTCCCGATTAGAAACAATCTCTAAAGTATGGGAACAGTTCCGCAGCCGCCACTTACAACTGATGGATGCTATTGAAGGCAACGAAGATCATCCCTACCTGGTAAATGACTACTTCAACCAAATAAAGTCCATATTCGAGGACGACATAAAAAGGCTTCAAGACGATATTAAAGGCATTTAATGTACTCAAGAGGGACCCAGCCAAATTGATCCAAGGTCAAGGCAGGAAACTCGATCAGAGGACTTCACCTTCCAAGTCAAAGATTCAGAACTCTCCAAGAGGATTTGCTTGCAAGAGGCAACAATTTCTGATCTAGAAAGGCTTCTTGCAAGCATTGACTTTGAGAAGAATATTCAACACTCAAGGGCCTACTACCAGCATAAAATGAGGTCAATCAATGAATATTGGACCAACATCGCCTCATTACACAGACAATTATTAGTAGAGGCTAGCGAGGCGGCCTACAACAGGAACTTGATTAGGAAGGCAGAAGATCATTACCATAACGTAGCCATCTTTCTACAAGAGAAGATAGACAAGTATGGCAACACCCTGGTGACCCCGACAACAAAGTAAGGCTGCCAAAAATCACACTTCCAATATTTGATGGAAACCAAATCAGATGGAAACAGTTTATGGATTTGTTTACTCAACTCATCCACAATTAGCCACTTGGTTCAGCAGAGCAGATGTATTATTTGAAGGTCAACCTAACATGTGAACCAAATCGTTTGATCAGACATCTTCAAGCCACAGAAGAAAATTATGCCACAGCATGGCAGATTTTAGTGGACAGATACGGCAATCAGAGAAAAATAATAACGACTCTATTTAATGAGCTTCTTACTCAGCCGAACCCAACAGTGGAATCAAGCAATGGAATAAGAAAACTTCATGATACCAGCAAAGAGTGTCTGTTAGCGCGTAGCAACATAAGTATAAACACAGATACTTGGGGAACCAATTCTATTACATTTACTACTGCAGAAATTGGACAAGGAATTTCGAAGATTGTATGAGCAATCACTCAAAAATCCGCTGGACATTCCAACAATGAGCGAATTCTTTAAGTTTCTGGAATCAAGGTTCCAAATGTTGGAGGCAGTTCACTTTAACGAAGATAGAAAGAAGTCTACCATCTTCACGGCATCTGCTCAATCACTTCAGTGACCAATTTGCAAGGCTGAATATCCCATATACAACTGTAAAAAATTCCTCCAGATGTCTACAGAAGGTTGGAATCAAACAATTAAGCAGCTGCTACTATGCCGAAATTGTATTAAGGCTAGCCATAGTACCAAGGATTGTCATTCGCGCAATGGACGCCACAACACGTTGATTCATGATGATAGCATACAAAAACAGTACACTCGCAATACTTCACCACATAGAAGAACCAAAGGGGCTAACCAGCCTTCAACTCAAATAACGCATGGAGGACCCTACACGCCACAGTCATCATCAAATCAAAATCAGTTAAATACAAGCCTTAACGCATCTTCAAGGTCTTCTGTTCTACTGGCTACAGCTGTAGTCATCGTAGTAAATTGATCAGGAACTCGCATAACTTGTAGGGTGCTGTTGGACTCAGGCTCACAATTGCATTTCGTCTGTGAACGTATAGTTCAAACATTACAAAGAATAAGTTTATGTCAGCCATCCGGATATATTGACGTAGAAAGTCGGAATATCCCAAGTAACATTCAGCTAGCAGATCCAGCATTTTTCAAGCCCCAGGAGGTTGATATGTTAATAGGAGCAGAACTCTATTTCCAACTTCTTCAGTCGGGACAAATAAGAGTTGCTGAAGGATCGCTTATCCTCCAAAACAGTTATCTTGGATGGATAATTGCAGGAAGAGTTCCAGAAGTAACAAATTATGCATATAATTGTAATATAGCAACTCAGCCTTCCTTGACTGCACTGGAAAGACAAGTTAAGCAGTTTTGGGAAATGGAGCAACATGGCACCCCTTCTAAACGAATGAATAAAGAGGAGCATGAATGTGAACAGCATTTTCAAGAAAACTTCCAGCACTCTTCAAAGGGCAAGTTCATCGTAAGACTTCCGTCTCGCGAGTTTCAGCTCATCATCTGGCGGGACAACAGGGCATTACAATTCTATCAACTAAACACAGTGACCTATGGAATGGGATCAGCACCATTTCTTGCAACTAGATGTCTGAAACAACTTGCCCTCGAAGCAAATGACATGACACGACACAAAATGATACCTATGTCGATGACATCCTAACAGGCTCTAATTCTATGCAATCAATTCTGGATTTGAAGAATCAGTTGATCACACTATTAAAAACAGGGAACTTTGAACTGAGAAAATTCTGTTCCAATCACCCCAATATTCTACGAGACATTCCAGAAGAACATAAGGAAAGAATGCTTATTATTCATGAAAATGAGGTAATCAAGGCATTAGGAATGATCTGGCTACCACATGATGACAACTTTCAATATCGAGCGACAGCCGAGGATACTGATAAGTTTAGTAAACGTACGATACTATCTGACGTCGCCAGAATTTTTGATCCTTTAGGGTTAATTGGGCCGGTTACTGTTCTACGAAAACTATTCATCCAAGAACTCTGGTATCATCTCGTGAAAAGTGTCGAAATTTTAAGAAAAGGTTATCTGCTCTAAATCCCCTGAAGATACCACGACACATACAGTTTGCATGCGCATTCGACATCCAATTGCACTCCTTTTCAGATAGCAGTGAGTTATCGTATGGAGCTTGCTGTCATGTGCGACCAACAAACCAAATTGGTCAAACTCGGGTGAGATTACTATGCGCCATATCCAGACTTGCCCCTCTGCAAACAGTTACATTAGTAAGGTTAGAACTTTGTGTGGCGGAGCTAATGGCGGAGGTCGTAGAGCGGGTACTTCAGTGCCTTCCCACTGGCATTTCAAAGGTTTATTATAATACGGACTCCACTACAGTTCTATCTTGGATATCGTCACCATCGTATACCTGGAGTACGTATGTGGCGAATCGAGTAGCAAAAATACAAAATCTGACGCAAATTGAACAGTGGAAACACATCGAGGGTTCCAATAATCCAGCAGATATAATATCACGGGGCATGCTACCAGACGCTCTGGCCCAATCCACCTTATGGTTTTGGGGACCGAGCTTTCTTACCAGCCGGGAAGAACAGTGGCCGAAATAAACATTTGAGCTATCAACGGTGGTTCCTGAACTTAGAACTAGGAAATCAGTACTATCAGCTAAGACAGTCAACGAAAATTGCTCTGACCTCCTTACCTCAATCAATCACAAAAACTAATTTACGAAACCAAAGAATTATTGCATATTGCATTAGGCTTAAACAAAATTGCAACGTGCCTAATGGAATCAGAACGAGCGGAGCTCCGACTGTAACGGAATTGGACATAGCCTTAAATGCTATCTTAAGACAAATCCAACAATCAGCGTTCGCGAAAGGGCTTAGAATTCTGCAGTCAAACAAAGAATTGGATGAGAAGAGCCCTCTGCAAGCATTAAGCGTCTACATAGATGAAGCAACCAATTTAATTAAAGTCGGAGGTCGATTGCGCCACGCCGATTTAGAAGAAGAAGCAAAAAATAACATATTATTACAAAAGAATTAATTTGTGGAAATGTTGTTCGCTCATCTACAGATACTCCTGGCCATAGTAAGACAAAGGTTTTGGGTCATAGATGGTAGATGAATTGCACGAAAAATTGTTCATGGGAAACCTTCCGGAAGAAGGAATTAGAACATTTCGCCCATTTCACACGACAGGAATTGATTTTTGCGGACCGATCTACACATATTACAAATTAAGAGGAAGTAGATCAACTAAAACATATATCGCCGTCTTTGTATGCTTTTCAACAAAGGCCGTTCATCTGGAGTTGGTGAGCGATTTAAGCAGTTTGTCTTTCCTGAACTGCTTAAAGAGATTCATTTAACGCAGAGGGCATTCCGCCAAGATCTTGTGTGACAATGCTACCAATTTTGTAGGTGCAAGGTCAGAGTTAAAGGAACTACAAGGAACTCACAACAAGTACAATCGATCATCTCCCAATTATGTGCAGAGAACCACATTGAATGGAAACCAATCCCCCCAAGATCACCTCATTTTGGAGGGCTGTGGGAGGCAGCGGTAAAGACTGCTAAAACTCATCTTCTACGACAGGTTGGAAATTCCCATCTCACCTATGAAGAACTGCATACGATTATCACCCAAATCGAGGCTATAGTGAACTCAAGACACTTAACGCCCATGTCGTCAGATCCTAATGACCTTGAGGCACTAACACCCGGACATTTCCTCGTCGGTTCACCTTTAACCTCATTCGCTGAACCCGATGTCAGTGAAGAAAATATTGGCAGACTAACAAGGGGAGGGTCCCTACTCGTCATCACCGATTTCGTTCAAATTCACAGTATATGTTGGGCTTGACTAGAAATGAAAGTGTTGCAAGTCGCAGCTCCAGATGGCCAAGCGAAACCGAAATAATGCATAATATATAATGTACATAGTACATAATGTACAAATCCACCCCCACCCCATATCTCGGTTAAATATTATCCGATTTGCAAAATTCTTTTTTCTAATTGTTTTGTGATTTTTTTCTGATTTTTTGAGCATATTTTCCCTCCCCTTCCGATTAAGTTGCGAAATTTAATTTTCGACGGGCAAATTTTCTGTCTGAAAAATTCATTTCGAAACTTTGCTCCACGAATTATCGTTTAATCCAATTTTCGATTTTTTGAGGATGCACCCTTATCAGAAAATTATCTATACAAAATTTTAGGAAGATCGGGTGTCATTTACTTATAAAAAAAAATAAATATATAAGAATTTTACGTGCCCACTTTTCGCCATCTACCGGCTATTTCTGGAAACCCATGGGCATGGTACTTACAGAATCTGAAACCTACATATCTCCTCTGTCGTTGAAAAGTTACCGGAATGAGTTTGGCGGTTTTATTCAAAATCTACAAATATTTTACCGCGACAACTCCCACAAAAATTTGCAAATTTGAGCATTTTTCAAGGGGTAAACCTACAAAAAAATAGCGATTGTACATTATGTACTATGTACATTATATATTATGCATTATTTCGGTTTGGCTTGGCCATCTGGAGCTGCGACTTGCAACACTTTCATTTCTAGTCAAGCCCAACATATACTGTGAATTTGAACGAAATCGGTGATGACGAGTAGGGACCCTCCCCTTGTAAGTCGATTCCAGAGGTTGCAGCATATTCAACAAATTTTCTGGAAACGTTGGTCATTGGAATACATTCAAGAGCTACAGACGAAGCAAAAATGGAAGAAAGCCACACCAGATATTCAAAGGGGAACGCTTGTGCTTATAAAGGAACAAAACATGCCGCCATTGAAATGCCTAATTGGGTGGGTGCTCGAAACCCATGAGGGGTCAGATAAACGCACTAGAGTGGCAACCCTAAAAACAGCTAATGGCGAGTTGAAACGAGCTGTTAAAAACTTATGTCCATTGCCAATAGAAGAATCAGCTACATGTCTTCACAAGGTCACCGAAAACCAAACAGAGGTATCTTCACCTTTATTATCAACTGAAGCCACAGACAAACCTGCATCTCTATTATCAACTCAATCCATAGTTAAGGATGCTTATAGCTCTCAGGAAAGCTGCAATAACCACGTTAAACCACCATTCAAGTTTCCGAAAACTAAACCATCGCGTTATCCAAATAAGGGAAATTCTTACCTATAAGACAGTGGGGAAGACGTTCTTCCTTGATATCTCAAACGCACGATATCAAGACCTGCCATGACTCAGCTTCTAATAAATACGAAGAACGATTCGAAGCCCCAAGACCCAAACGACAAAAGGGATCAGGAACCTCAGGACTCAGCGTCACTTTGGCATTACTCTTCTTAACGTCCTTAATTATCCCACTGAGGGCGCACTCCCAAAAACTTGTTGAAGTGACAGAATTTACCAATCATCCAGGTGTATTCTTCGAAGCATTAGACAAGCTTAATTATTTAGTAATGAATGGAACCTCATAGTGTTTTACGATCTAAAAATTATTGGACAGAATTGCACAGTTTACAGCAAACAATGCACAAGCTGGAAGAATTGTGTCAGAGAAAACTAGTCCATGGCTTATGCGAACAAATTGTTGACCAATTGCAACACCAGTTACAGATCCTCCAACATAACAATGAGCTCCTCGTATCAACAACTAACCAAAGACCGAACCGAACAATAAAAAGTTCACCTTTGGACATTGTGGGCACCATCGCCAGCAAGCTATTTGGCGTTCTTGACCAGGAATACGCCACAAAGCTTGAGGCTATTATCAATAATGTAAGAGACAATGAAGATCACTTATTGGCACTGGCACGGAATCAAACATCAGTTATAGATTCGACTCTGAATATCATTAGAAGGGACGAAGATCACATTAACACTCACTAAAGCAATACGCTTCGCTGCTAATAGCAGCATGCCAATCAGCAAAAATGTCACCAAAATGCAGCCCCCGTGGCTCACGGCGCACGTTCAAGGTTTCATTCAACGTAAGGACTCTGCCTGGAAGAAACTCAAACGTCAACCTGGTACAGCAAATGCCATTGCATACCGCAAGGCAAATGCACAGATGCGCAGGGAGATCAAGCTGGCCAAAAGGCAGTCATGGCTGGACTTTGCGAATAGTATAAACGCAAGCACCCCAATGGGGGAAAATTGGCGGAAGGTCCGGGCTATTTGTGGACGCCCCTGTAAGGCAGGCATCACAGGCCTTACAATTGGGAACCAAATAGTCCAGGACCCGAAGCAGATAGCAGAATGCCTTGCATCATATCTCACCACCTATTCTGATGAACCTGATCCTCACTTCTTGACCGTGAAAGGATTGTGCGCGGAGACAAACAACAGGAAAGAAGACATTCACCCTCCCAATCCCTTAGAAGATCCCTTTTCCCTCCAGGAGGTTAAGAGAACTCTTAACTCCTTCCATGGAACCACTCCAGGTCTGGACAATATCTTTTTCGGTATGCTTAAACAGGCCCCTTCAGCCTGGTTGGAAAGAGCTAAAAGACTATACGACCTAGTCCTCGATCTGGGCATATTTCCACAAGCTTGGAAGCTTGCCGAGATTAGGTCAATACCGAAGAACTCAAAAAAGATCCCTTGTCCCTCCGAAACCAGACCCATTTCACTCCTTCCTACAATTTCCAAAATCCTCGAGAAGATGATGGCCAACAGACTGTCTTGGCTGCTGGAAGAGAAGCTGCTGCCTCCAGTTACAAGCTACAGGCCTGGTAGGGGGACTCAATCCCTCCTCCAGGAACTGGAGCATAACCTGGCATGCGCGCTCTCCAGAGGAAAACACTCTGTTGTGCTGTCAATTGACCTTGAGAAGGCGTTCGATAGAACACCTAAGCGCTCTGTTCTGCGACAACTTGAAGAATGGAACTTGGGAAAGAGATTCGTTAGGACGGTAAATTCCTTTCTTACGAACAGAAGGATTAAAGTTAGAGTAGGAGGGCACTTCTCCTCCACGCATAACATCCGCAAAGGACTCCCACAAGGGTCCCCACTCTCTGTCCAACTTTTTAACGTTTTCATCCACTCTCTTAGTGAGAATCTGGACAAAATCTGTTATGCTTCAGGTGAAGTCCCGTTTGTAAAGAACGTGCTCAACAGAGCAATGAGAGCAATCTCAGTTTGGGCCGACACAAACGGGGCTAAAATCGCCTACGATAAGTTGGAAGCACTTCACGTCTGTCGCAGACGGAAATGTGCTGAGAGCGCCTTCGAAGGAGACATATCTTCTGTCCCTCTCCAAAAGAGTCTGAAAATCCTGGGGTTGGTCTTCACGCACAATCTAAACTGGTCCAAACAAGCAGCGATCGTTGCTGACTCTGTTAAGAGTCGAAACAATCTGCTGAAGACTATATGCAGAAGGAACTCCGGCCCACCTCTGGAGACAGCCATTAGGATCGCCAAACAGTTGATCATTGGCAAGGTAGACTATTGCCTTACCATCTACGGCTATACCAATAAAAAAAATGTTCGCAAAGTCCAGACATCACTCAATGCCACGGCCAGATTGGCTCTCGGCGCGCTACGCACTACACCTATCCAAAGTCTGTTAGTCGAGTCAGGACTCCCAACCTTACTCCAGAGAAGAGAGGAACTTTCCAGTAACCTCTTCCTGAAGATCCTACATAATCCCAAATCCTCACTTTATCTCCTAGTATCGGACATCCTATCCTCAAACCCTATCCCCACCAGACGCACCTGTGCCAGCCTGACACGTGCGATCGCTAGCATCCCTGACACCCTTCGAACCTTCCCCTTTGACCCTGAAAAACTTAACCCTGTGGTAAACCTCCCACCCTGGAGAGTGCCTCCGGAGAGAATAATCACAGATGAAAAAATCTACGAGCACCTAGACAACACATGCAAAACTAGACTCCACACAGATACATACAGACGCATAAACTCTTACAGAAATATCTATACTGATGCTTCTAAAAATGAAGAGCAAGTCGGAATTGCCATCTGCACGAATAAAGAGAGAGAGGAACTCTCCCTCACATTTATATTGCCAACTTGGACAGACGTCTTCTCGGCCGAACTCACAGCTATCTGGGAGGCTGTTAGGTGGGCTGCCAAGCAGGAAGGCACTAGCACAATCTTCTCTGATAGCCTTTCCTCGTTGAAGGCCATCGAAAACATTAAGAATAAAAACCCCCTGGCATCCAATATCAGAAACTCTCTACGCGCTGGCAAGATTACCCTAGCATGGTGCCCAGCCCATGTTGGAATACCGGGCAACGAAAAAGCGGACACACTAGCAAAAAACGCATTACGTGGCGAAAGCAGAGAAATCTCTCCACCTAGCTACAAAGCTGCCAGGGCGCATGCTCGTAAGCTCCAACATGATGTCAGAAGCGATGACTGGAACCTATCCCGCTCCTTCCTTGCTACACACCACCGAACAGCTGACAAAATCTGCATGCCCGACGCTCCTAGAAATAGAATGATCTCGATCGCGAGGCTAAGACTTGGTCATATTCTTCCGGTGAAGAAACATATCTTCACCAAAGAACCTGCCCCCACCTGTCCCTACTGTCGTAATGTCACCTTAACGACGGCGCATATACTGCAACAATGCAGCGAGCTACAGAGGCTTCTAAACGAACGCGGATCGAGAAAATCACCGACAGAATTCGTAACATACAGGGAGGAAGACACGGACACACTACTACACGCACTAAGGACATACCTACAAGACGGACATCTACACACTAGACTCTAACTGGCATACTGTTTTACATATAATAAAAAAAAAAAAAAAATATATATATATATATATATATAGTAAAATTGAAAAAAAAAAAAGAGCACCTAGAATAAAAAGATAAAAGAAAACATATACATTTAAATATAAAATACAATATATAAACAGTAATAAATATAATACATCATGAAATACAAATAATCTTAGAAAACGGAAGAACTAATAATTAGGAAAAAGGAAGAAATTGAAATAAAAATTACATTTAAGAGCTTAGGAATTAATACATGGACTTTTCACTTAGAATAGAAAGTAGGCTCCTTAGTCTATACAATCAGCTTTAAGTATACCTATTTTAAGCATACACATTTTTGTTTAGCTAGCAGAAGTACAACAAATCTTATTGTATTAGAATTATTCCCTTTATCGTAAGTCACTAAACTACTTGTTATTTGAATTACAAGTCCCTTCAGGACACATTTCTTGTGGAGCATCACAGAATGCCTCAATCCTATGCAATGAAAGCCTCTTTTTTGGCTGCTTTCACCAAGTTATCCGATCACGCAAGCTTGATACCTAAAAAAAAAAATAAAATACATAGTTAGTAGTATTCTCCACAGGTAAAAGTAGGAAAAATAAAAACAAAAAGCTACTTCCCTAGCATATACTTCCTTTCCACGAGTACCATAATTAATTAAAATTGAAATCGCAAAGTCCCTTCAGGACGTAACCTTACAGCGTAACACAGATCGTCTCAAGACAAGCAACAAAAGCTTCCTTCCTTAGGCGGCTCTCACCAAGCTATCAGAGCTGTGCAAGCTTATTACCTAAAAAGAAAAACGTCTATAGTTAGTAGTATTCTCCACATGTAAAAGTAGATAAATAAACACAGAATCTACTTCCCTAGAATACACTTCTTTTCCACAGCAGATTGTCACACAGCCTTCCCTGTTTTCAGCTCCCTCTTAGATAGCACAGATTTAATGAGACATCCTTCTCGCATCAGTCCTAAAAAATAAGAAAACAAAACACTGTTATAACCAAATCACTTAGTTCATAACTCTGTTAAACATACTATTTACAAAATGTAATTAATAAACCTAGTACGGCAAACCAGCAGATAGCTGCCCAGATGGCCTTGTAGCCGTGGGCCCATACATTAATTGTAAATTAACATAGGCTTAGGTTAAGTACTATGTAAATTGCAGTTAATTAAAATAAATAAATAAAATAAATAAATAAATAACTAGGAGTATTCGAAAGGTGTCTGAATAAATTACTGGAAAACCAACAAATAAGAAGTGAAATCATAAGCGAAGAACGGATCTTACAAGCCTTCAACGCCCTAGCTATTCATGCTCATTTGATAGCAACCAATTATCATAAAACGCAAACAGCTCTTATTGACGTACTAACGGATACACATAATGGGAAACTCAACCCACTCATTCTAATACCAAATAAATGGAAGCAAGAATTGTACAACATGACTGTTAAAGGAAGAGTGACCATGACGAATGTTGTGTTCAGCATACAGCTCCCTCTTCTAAACAGCGAAAAGTACGAAATTTACTACATTGTTCCCGTTCCAACGTTGCAAGCAAGCACATATATATCAGTGCAACCTGAAACTGAATATCTTGTTGTAAGTCTCCACAAGGACAGTTACTATTCGTTAACTGATGAAGACTTATCAAGCTGCATTACGTTAGATAACTCTAAATACCTTTGCCACCAAAGACAGGTAATATTCAATAAAGATTCAGGAATGTACCAGTGCGAAATATCGCTTTTTAACAACGGAGGACAGTTGTCAGATACTTGCCGAACAATAAGGACAAAGGCATCTCCTTGGTGGCTAAGTTTACATAATCCAAATCATTGGCTGTATTCCTTGCCAACATTAACAAAGTTTGTGATTCCAAGGTCTATCAAAGAACTCTTCGCCGAGTCAGCATGCAGCATACGTCTAAGGGAAATTACGATCAACTCCCACAAGGCATACTCATCAGAACATAACTCCTCTTTTGTACCTTCTTGCAATCTAAATGAGACTTTCTTGAATATATCACGACATGAAGATCAGATCAATTACATCAATAACACGGATATTGCCAGACTGAAGAAGGACATCAATTACATCGAGAGTCGACAAGCATTTCCTAGAACAATCAGCACTCATGATATTCATCATTACACCGTTGGGAACCTGGCATTAATAATTGCAATCGCTGGCATTATTATCTGGTCCATCTTAAATTTCAAGACAAGATGTTCGTGTTGTAAATTTAAGCCTACCAATGAGACCAACCCAAACGAATTGGGTGACTTCAATATATCCCTCTAAATAAACTACATTGAAAACTACAAATCCTCAAAAGAGGGAGGATGTATAAGCCATCTAATTATTTTACTTTGCATTCCATATAAAAGTAAACCTTTGAAGTTCATTTCAACTAGATAACGTCTATAACGTCCTTAAGAATGCAAGCTTCTCAAATTTAACTTCAAGTAGAAAATATTTTCTGCCAGTTCTCATGAAATTGTGAGAATTCCTTATCGCGGTTTCAAATATTCGTGCATGAATGAGAGTCTCGTCATGAGAATATTCACAATTTTTCGTGTGAACAGGCACATGAAATTCTAAAATTTTATCAAATTTTCTCATTAGATTTAAGGTAGAAAATTTGTTAAGTCAGCATATTTTTATTATAAATTACAAATTTTAAATATATGTTTTTAAGTCTTTGAAGAACAACTGAGTGGTATTTTTCTCAACCAACAGTCAATATGTAACATCTTGTCTTCTGTATACTCAGCTATCTTCCATGGATATTACAACCATATTGGAAAAGATAATATTTCGAAAAACTTCGAGTAAGATTATATTCATTTCTTTTTTAGAAAAACTTTTTCATTATTACGATTCAAATCAAATTAATAAATACACGAGAAAAACAACGGCCTGGTCCGGTTTTTGAAGCCGCGGGATCTGCAGCTTTCCGGGCGACTAGAATTGGCTTGGCCAGAATATCTCATTTAATTCTCAGGCATTTGTTCATGAACACTTGAATTTCCTTAGAGTTATAGCTTTATTGACATGTCATGCTTCGCTTCCGCACGCAGGAGTAAATGAGGATATTCCTCGTAAGGTTATTGCCAAGCGTCTTCCAAAAGCCATTATTGCTTTTTTTTTAACCCTTCGTTTATGTCTTCATTTGCTCTCCCACTTGTAGTAATGATATACCGAGTTAGTTGAATTCCGAAACTTCCTCTATTACAGTGTTGTTGATGTCTATCTGGCTGGTATTTGTAGTGTTGAGTCTCATATATTTTGTTTTCTGTGTATATATGTGTTCCAATGCCAACCTCTCGTGAAACATCTAACATGTTAATTCGTGTTTGTGTTTAGCTGAAGAGTGAGCTAGTTGGGCGGTATCATCTACGAAGTCTAGGTCTTCTAATCGGCTTATTAATGGTCGTCTAATTCCTCTTGGTATTGTGTTACCTATTCGCATTACTACGTCTAATGTGTTCTATTGATCATGTATCCAC
This sequence comes from Dioctria rufipes, assembly GCA_963924295.1. Lineage (NCBI taxonomy): Eukaryota > Metazoa > Arthropoda > Insecta > Diptera > Asilidae > Dioctria > Dioctria rufipes. The sequence continues at coordinate 378,703,781 of OZ002740.1, read as the reverse complement.
GTTGTCGAGTCTATCCGGTTTGTTCTTATCCTGTATATTTTCCTTTATTTTTTTTCTATTCTGCAGAGAATTAAAGCTAGTATCTTGCTTACCGAGTTTGGTAATGGGATTCCGCGTCCGTTACAGCATTTATTCAGATCTCCTTTATGATGATTCCCTTCTTCCAGGAAGATGCTATTCTTTCGTTTGTTCATATCTGTTCTGTTCCAAAATAGTCTGTAGAGCTTCTGCAGCGGTATTCGTTTTTATCTCAGCACCTTAAGCTTAGTGATGGCTTCAGAAATTTTTTCTCTGGATGGAGGATTCTTTTTGACTTCTTAATTGCTCGGTAGATGTTGTCGGTTGAGAGTCCGAGATGTCGCTTTATAATAATTTTTATTCATTAATTTATAGCCATAGCGATTTCGAAAAAATATCAAAAATGTAACATGGTATGTAATGGAGTTGTATATCAACGTAATGAACTAACTCTAAATTTTCTGTGATACTTGCATCAAAAGCAATTTTATTACTCCATATATTTTGCTCAATATAATTATCTCTTTAATTTTTCAGGTTAGAGATTTGATATCGAATGGCCAACTTAATATATGCTCAGAAGAAAAGGTATTCTTAGCAGTTCTCAATTGGGTAAAGCATGTGCTGATAGAAAGGCAAAAATATATTGCTGAGCTTATGACCCATGTAAGATTGCCATTGGTAAGTCGAGACTTTCTTATGACTTGCGTGGAAGCGGAACCTCTCATTCGGGATGACTATCACTGCAAAGAATTACTGCTTGAAGCAATGAAATATCATCTTTTGCCGGAGCAGAGGAGTCTGATGACAAGTGAGAGAACAAATGAAAGACGACCTGAAGGCATAAAGCCATATATTTTTGCAGTAGGCGGTGGGAGTTTATTCGCCATTCATAGTGAATGTGAGTGCTACAATCCAAGAACCAATACCTGGATACCAATCACTCCAATGCTTTGGCGGCGGTCAAGATCTGGAGTGACATCCCTTCAAAAGCTACTGTACGTTGTGGGTGGCTATGATGGTGTAACTGATCTTTCTTCCGCAGAATACTACAATCCCTTGACGAACAATTGGTCTAATATAACACCTATGGGAACGAAACGATCTTGCCTTGGCATTTGTGCATTTGACGGACTTATTTATGTTTGTGGTGGTTACGATGGAGCGTCTTGCTTAAGTAGCATGGAAAGATATGATCCGTTAACCAGTGTCTGGAGCTCATGCCCTGCAATGAGCACCAGGAGAAGATACTGCAGACTAGCCGTACTGGGTATGTTCGCTTGAGAATATATTTACATATATTGTTACATGTGGCTCGAAAACTTAATTAAACACTGTCAATTGCACTTGAAAAATTTCTTTATTTTATTAAAATCAAAATTGTCCTAATTGTTCTGACTTATGAAACCAAATGCAACTTTTGAATATGATTTCACTGTAGCTTATTGTTATTTCTAAATCACGACTATTTCTACTAAGTAGATGTATTTTAAAACTATCCATCCTACAGCCTTGAAATCTGTATTACAGATATTACAGACACATTACAATTACTTCCATGCTATTGTGCTTAAAAATATTGCCTGTTTGTGCATTCGTTATCCATGGTTTTTCTAATTCTCACTCATATAATGTTGCAGATAACTGTATCTATTCCCTTGGTGGCTTCGATTCAACGAATTATCAATCATCGGTCGAACGCTTTGATCCTCGGGTTGGTCGTTGGACTCCAGTACCAAATATGACTGCACGTAGAAGTAGTTGCGGTGTAGCAGCTATGGATGGTCACCTTTACTGCATCGGAGGCAATGATGGAACTATGTGTATGTCAAGTGGAGAAAGACTCAATCTTAGGCGTAATTCGTGGGAACCCATATCGACTATGCACTCTAGAAGGTAAATTTAAAGGTAGCTATTTTTTAAATGATTATTTAACAATTCTTAAATGTTGTAGGTCTACGCATGAAGTTGTTGAAGTTGATGGATGTTTGTATGCTGTCGGAGGAAATGATGGTTCATCATCTCTTAATTCTGTCGAAAAATATGATCCCAAACAAAATAAATGGTCAATTATAAGCTCAATGGTGACAAGACGTAGCTCAGTCGGAGCCGCCGTTTTAGAGTGTTTTTATCTAGAAAAGGCGGTACAAACAACAAATTTATGACCTTTATCTGCCATTCCTGAGTCTTCAGGGAATTTCCTAAACAGTGCCACAACAAGCAATGACACCACTATCAAATAAGTCTCTATAAAAAGTGTTGCACGGAATTTTCCACTTGTAACTTGACTTAGTGCTTTTAAAGTCCGTTTAAAGACAGATAATCCCACCAATATACCAATCTCCCATACACACAAAACACTTACAATTAAACGTATGCGTAAGCTTTTCTGCCAGTTTTATGTTATAATATTCTATCTTGAATGAAGCAGTTGTATTTTAAAACTATTTATTTCGTTTACAAAAGTGTCTAAATTTATGAAATTAAAAGACAAAAATGAATAACCAAGAAATCCTTTGGTTTCTATTCGTTAGAGGTGTAAGAAATTCACATATTAATGATGAACTTCATTCTTGTAAATAATTATAGCGTAGAACTGAACTGTAACATTTTTGTGTTAGTTGTGATCTCACTAGGTTTATTATACAGTCTTATAGTTGGTATCAAAACGTGATACTTGAAGCACAAGAAAAATTTACATCGGGTGCAAGATCTTTTGTATAGAGGTTTACTTATAGATTTGGCAAGTGTTTGATTTCTTGAATGCAAATGAAATTTTATTAGAATTATATCTATCCTATAAAAGTCTGATACGATATTTGGATAATTGTGCTCACGATAATTTCCAAATAACACCGCACCTGTGGGAATTTGCAATTTATTAATCATTTGAGATCCGGTCACTGGCGAATTTTAAGGGTTTGGCGTAGACACCTAGGTATTAAGCTTTACATTCGGATGCTATGCATTCAATGCAATCAATCATACATTAGTATTTTTTTCACATTAGAATCGACGGTTTGTACATATTTGGTATCTACCTGTATTATTATACTCGGTCCGAGGTACCGAGGTAAGCGAAGACTTCACTTCCCCTCTTTGGTTTATTCTTTCATCCTCGGTGTTATTCTGCGCCCATGTAACAATTTTCATATATGGATGGCATAATCAACAAAATCCGGCTATACTATACTTTCCACGATGATAACCCATAAAGCGTTGATTTGGCCTACGCAAGCTCCTCTGCTTTCAGTTTTGAATTTTTAATAGTTGCAAAGTAATTATTTCAGTTTGATTAAAGCACTGGTGGCTTTAAAAATTAAATGATATTTCGAAATGTTGACTCGTTTCTAATGTATCTTATTACAGAAATTACTGAAAGTACAGTTTTGGTATATTTTGAGTCATGCATTGCGATGTTGAAATCTACTCTGTATAACAGTATTTTGGCAATGACTCTTTCCCAGTTCGTAATTTTCTGTTGAGCCCTTGTTTTGTTGGGCAAAAAATTGTTGTTATGAACAAATTTAATATTATTAATCATTATTATTATTATTATTGTATTTCACATTCCAACCTATGTAAATTTATTTGCAGCAGTTGTTCACAAGCCTTTATAGTGTCTTATTATTTTGATTTATATATGCGACAGGGCTTTACTGTGTTGAACTTCTCAACTGCAGCTTCAAGCTTCAAAAATAATGGACAAGCGCAAGTCAATTAATTAAATTATTATCGTGTTTTTCATTAATTATTTAAGTTATGTAATATTTATCTAAAACATTTTTAAATACCTAAATAAATCAAAATAGATAAATACTGTTTACATTTGGCGTCAACTGTTTCCAGTAGAAGAATATTTTTTTGTTAATGGTAATCGTAACAGCATTGGCTTAGCTGACGTGCTAACGATAGTATTGGATAGATTTTTCGTTAAACTGAGTGTTAAATTTATATATAAAAATTTATAAAATTATTTACGCTAAAATTATGTTTGTAGCAAACTTTGCACAAATGCTCAATAATGTAAGATAAATATTAAATATGTATGTATGTATATAATTGTGTGTATGTAAGTCCAGTGCAAAAAAACATTTCTTTTCAATCATCGTTCAGTGGTCCAAAAAGCTTTTTAAATCAGAAAAACGGAAAAGTAAAACCATGTGCAGTTTTGTTAAATTTCTGTGAAAAATTGTTCAGTACATTTAGTGTCCTATGAACCAAAGGAGATATCTATCTCTAATTTATATCTATCCCTAACGGAGCAACACCGACCAATATAGTTCGGTATAGAGACATACATTTATGATATAGGATAACTCAAATGTTTTAGTAAAGTCATAAAACAAAGCAAGTAGTAATGGAACAAGTAAAAATGCGCGTATGTAATTTCGTATGGTCACCCATCTGTACAAGTTTGATTTTTGGAGTGGTTTTTCGCATATATTTCTAGAACGGTTCGTCGGACAGTAAAAATGATTATTACTAATTTCATAGGAGTTCATATTCTAAAGAACTTTTCGATACAATAAAAACGTCTGGGACGTCTATTGTTACAATTTATTGGTCTTCAAACATACAGAAAAAAAAAAAAAAGCCCTGGAACAGTGCTGATGGTATGATATTTTTCCTGTATTAGAATGTATTGAATGATTATATTTGTTTACCGATCTTTTTAGAAATTCCTCAAGTATCCTGCGCTGATTTTTCCCCAAAAATTAAAAAAAAGTTAAACTTACCTAAATTTGTAAACATTCCGCAAAGAATAACGAAATCAAAAATGCGACAAAATCGAACTCAAATTTTAAAGTTGCTTTTGTTTTTTGGAGCTAAATTTCAAAGTCAACTGGCACTGCTGGCTTTTTTTTAGCGAATTTTGGAACAGTTTAACATTCTGAGATTAAACCCAATACAGGAAAAAATTTACTCGAAATTTGTTAGTGGCCAGAAAACTCCCCAAAAAGAGTTCTTCAGAATGAACTTTTGTATTAATTTCGTAGTATGTATATGACATATTTTTGATGATGGTGTTTTCTTGGAAACTTTTCACTGGTGTCAACCGCTCCACGGATTTCTGACTTTGCAGGTATATATATATGTATAGATACTGCTACAGATACAGACCTTAAGTTTTAGTTGCAGTAATTATATTAATATTTTTGGTAGAATTACGAACATGGATTTAATGTGGCAGTCCTTTCGTAGGGTTGCCATAAAAACAATTCCAATTTTTCACGAACAATGAAAACACTGATAGTTCCATCCATTCCGTTCTTTGAAATGTAAAAGGTTATGAAGTTTATGTGGCTATTTTTACTGTCCGACCATTATGAATATCTTCCATCGAGTTTGTGACATTGAATTAAGGATGTCCCACAGTAAAATTTTCAATTAGATATTCATTTATGAAAGAGCACGAAAGAGAATAAATAAAAAATAGCAAGAAGATTCTACTTGTTTATCTTTTATTCGAATCCTCATAGAAGGGCTTTAAGGAACTCGAAACAAAACAGTTAATACCAGCTGCATTTTGTTTGAAGATCTCCTCCGGATTAGATATTTTAGTACACATTGAACTTTTATAAAACTGCTTGTTTTTCTATATTAAAACTTTGACTGATAGTGTGATGTTTTTTGTTATTTAGGCAATTGGGTATATACACATGTCTTTTCGAAATGATTTCTAGTCTTATAGTAGATTTAACTAATTTCGCTTTTTACCTTAGAAATTGACTAACCAGACTGCTGTTGTCATTGATGTTGTGTTACTTATCATAAATTAATCAAGACATAATTGTGTATTTCCCCAAGAAGAGTAGCTCAGGAAACTGTGGCATTTATTTTCTTTAGCTTTAAAACGATAATCTATTAATTTTTCTTCAATATTTTTACCAACTACAAACATTTGAAAAATGACAAGTTTTAAGAATAATATTTCAAAAGTTCACTTCTGATACATTGAAATTAAGTTGCACTGTATTAATAGTACCTACTTATAACAGAATACATAATTATTTTCTACCAATAAATTAATGAAAAGTATGAATAACAAATCGAACATCTTCAATTAATATGTACAGGAAATATATGTTCATTTCAGAATAGGACGTATTTATTGCCATTTGAAGACTCTTGTTCAATTAGGGCATGTAAGGCTCAAAAATAACTGATTTAAGAGCATTAATATTTAGGTAAATGGACCATAAAATATGCGATTATTGCTGTAATATTTATACACAATAAAATAAGTTTGTTTATGAATTTTTTTTTAATATGTGCCTACACATGTATGTATGTTAAAATTTTCAGGGTTTTCATACACGGGTTCCTTACTTTCTAAAAAATTTTTAATTTTTTTATAAAGTTGCCATTGCAAAATCGCATTTGTAGCATTGAATAAGTAACTAATAAGGAAGCGGGGTATCGTGCGAATACAGTGTACGTGTTTAAGCATTTCAATGACAGTGTGACTTCTGTCGGGGGGGGGGGGGGGGGGGAGAAAGGACAAGAGGGCGTCGTCGCTATTTTGTGTCAGTTCAACATTCTGACGTTTCATATTATTTGAAAATAAGTTTCGGATTTCAATTCGCGATATTGTGAAAAATAATTAATTAAACGTTATTTTTATGAATAGTAGTGTGAAATAAATGCGGAATATTTCTTTTGTGAACGATTATTTATGTAATAGAGACTCGGGAGTCTTAAAAAAACGTAATGAAGTGCGCTGTGCTGTACTGCAGGAACGAACAGAGTTATTGTCGTGGGAAAGCATTCTTCAAGTAAGCTTAATAGTTTTACTTATTAATTATATTGTTTTAAACAAAATGAAAGTGAAATATCTATAAAAATAAAGAGCCATGGCAAAAGATTTAACATTTTACCAATGCCGGTTTATTTGTTTACAATTGAATTGTCAGTTGGTGCCTAAATTATTCCAGTCATACAAAGGCATTGCCAAGAAATATTATCTGAAAATAAGGGGGAGCTAAAAACTTGTTTATTTTACATAGGAATTTGGATTATGAAAAATGTGCCCTTTCAGAATGTCAGAATTTAATTACTGCCATGACGAAACGAATACAAACAGAGCACACTAATCCATTTCGCGGAGATGCTTACGTTTTCACCCGATATGCCGTTTCCTTATTAGTTATTTATTCAATGATTTGTAATCGGCGAGCGTATACCACTGACATGTATATAAATGGACTACTCGTTGAACCAAAAATGCATGAAAGCAAATGGCACCACTTTCATATTCCTGTCTTTCCGTGAGAGCATACTTTCCCACTGAACTGTAACAATTGGGAACGATAATTACTTGAGGTCAGCGGATTTCCAACCAAAACAAATACTTTTGTGGTAAATCCCGCTGACATGCATATAAGTAAATTTCTAAATAATTTAAATAAAAAGATTACGTTTGGACTTTTTACCGGGTTAAACTTAATTTTGTTCAAGAAAGAATTTTTTGGGGACTCTCCGGTATATAGCAAAACCTAAAAAATGTTCTAATTTGTTATTTCATCACACAACCCATTAATTTTTGGTGACAAGTTTCAAGTCTTGGTTCGACTCATCAACAGGTCACAAATAGCGAAATTTGGTGATTTGAAAAACAAATGAAAAAAATGAAAACAAGAGAAGAAAGAAATGAAAAAATTGAGAAAAATAGAGAAAAACAATTTTTTTTTATTTATTAAAAAAAAATTAAAAAAATTTTAAAGAAACAGATTCATTCGAAGCGAATCGAACCTGTATATGCCACGCAGTGGGCTGAAAAATAAAGAAGAAAACGAAGAAGAAGAAGCGTTTCGTGTCAGCAGAAAACCTTACACTCATCGGTGCAGCTTGGTTTTCTGCCTGCTGCAGACGCTTGAAAATAGATCAAACTGATCTCTTCTCATAAAAACTCAGAATAAATTCTGGGTGAGCCCGCCGGCGATGCCCGGCGAGAGGGTGGGGATGGCTGTGACGTAAGCTCATGGATAGGGGGAGGGGCTAGCTATCATTTGAGTACAAATATAATATATATAAATATAGCATAGGTACAAATATATATATATATATAAATATAAATATAGACATAGGTACATAGGTACAAATATATATAAATATAAATATAGACATAGGTACATAGGTACAAATATATATAAATATAAATATAGTCATAGGTACATAGGTACAAATATATATATATATATAAATATATATATAGACATAAGTACATATATACATACATATATTTGTATATTTATATATATTTATATATAAAGGGTTTTCCAATAAGAGGTGTTATTTTAATTAGCCCGCTATTTCGGTAGATGTCACTCTTGGAGCTGTCATTTTTTGACATTTGACAAGTAGAAACTACGCCATTAATAATAATGGAACGATACACGATTCAACAACGCATTGAAATTATTAAAATTCACTATAAATATGGTGAAAATGTGCCAGAGACGGTTCGTAAAACTCGAACATTTTTGGGTCGTCGTGAAGCACCTTGTCGGACCGCAATACAGAAATTGGTAGAAAAATTCGAGCTGTCGGGACAAGTTAGTGATGTGAAGAATAAAACCCGTGCACGTCGCTCAAGAACAGCCGAGAATATTGCTGCTGTAGCCGAAAATGTTGAAGAAAACCCAGGTTTGTCCATTCCTCGTCGTTCTTTGGAATTAGGCATTCCACAAACGTCATTATACCGTATTTTGCATAAAGATTTGGGTCTTAAGGCTTATAAAGTTCAGTTAACACAAGAACTCAAGCCGGCCGATCATCAACAACGTCGAGTCTTTGCTGATTGGGTCCTTGAAATGCATGAAAATGATCCGGAATTCCATCGAAAACTCATCTTGAGTGATGAGGGCCATTTCCACCTCGATGGCTTCGTCAACAAGCAAAATTGTCGCATCTGGGGCTCGTAAAACCCATGAGTTATTGTTGAAAAGCCTCTCTATCCTCAACGTGTGACTGATTGGTGAGGTTTATGTTCCCGCAGGGTCATTGGACCTTACTTTTTCGAAAATGAGGCTGGAGCAACAGTTACGGTGAATGGATTGCGCTATCGACAGATGATTAATAATTTTTTATGGCCGGAATTGGATGGTATTGATCTGGACAACGTTTACTTTCAACAAGACGGCGCTACGTGCCATACAAGCAACGAAACCATTGATCTTTTACGGGAAAAGTTATCGGACCGTGTTATCTCTCGAAGAGGTGATCACAATTGGCCACCGAGATCTTGTGACTTAACACCTTGCGACTTCTTCCTTTGGGGCCACGTGAAAGGGAAGGTCTACGCCAACAGCCCAGCGTCGATTCAAGACCTCAAAGATGGAATTCGTGAGGTTATCGAGGACATAGGGCAGCCACTTTGCGATTTGGTTATGGAAAATTTCATGAAAAGGATATGGTCCTGTAGGCGTCGTCGTGGTGGTCATTTGGCTGATGTTATTTTCCATTATTAACGGCATACCTTCCTCTATATAATGAAATAAAGATCCGATCATTTATCTCAAAAAATGGCATTTTTCTTTGAATATCAAAATAACACCTCTTATTGGAAAACCTTTTATATATAAATATAGACATAGGTACAATATATATATATATATATATATATATATGTAAACATAAATATAGACATAGGTACATAGGTACAAATATATATATGTATATATATAAATATAAATATAGACAAAGCTATGAGTAAATAAAAATAAAATAAAAGTATTTATAAGTCGATATATTTATTAGTCGCATAGTCAAATCAGTTTCTCAATACGACTTAACCGTAGTGAGTTATATAGGACAAACCACTTTCCATAAAGAACATATATACACACACCCAAACCCGAACAAATTTCCCATTTAGAGTTGGACTTAAGAGATTTGAAATTTAATATCTCCTAAACGATAACAGCTAATAGCTTCAAATAAATTTCTATACTTAGAGAACATAAGTGGCTATAATTCTCTCCTATATTAGAAGGGAGCGCAGCTATAGGGGGGAAACTGATAAGTAACGAAAAAGTACCGACTTTGGGCCTAATTTGTAGCAACCCAGTGAAGTGGATCAGGAAAATAAGTACTCCACTCGATAGTATTCGGCGACAGCTTTCTTGTGATATGCGACATGCTGTACTGGAATTCCCTCTCCCCAGAGGGTACCTACCCCCCACCCTAAAGTACCCCCTGGGAAAAATGTTTATTCAATGAATTTTAAGGGACGATTAGATAAGTCGAATAGTCTACTCAGTTTCCCGATAAGACTTAACCCTACTGAGTTATGTTATGTAATATAAACCACTTAACGTACAGAACATATATACACACACCCAAACACGAACAAATTTCCCATTTAGAGTTGGACTTAAGAGATTTGAAATTTGATATCTCCTAAACGATAACAGCTAATAGCTTCAAATGAATTTCGATACTTAGAGAACATAAGTGGCTAGATTTCTCTGCTATATTAGAAGTCCGGATAATTCAAGGGTATAAGGACAGCTTTTTTTAGCGACACCCCATAATTCTTGAAAAGTAGTGATGGTAGGGTGTCGGTTATAGATAGCTTATTGTAATTAAACTCAATCCCAAAGAAATACGCATTACCCTGCATGTATAGAATAATAATAGCTTTTAATTTCATGCATCATTTGTCCCCTCAGACCCTTTACCACACCCCCCTCAGAACACATGAAATCGAGATATGAAAAATTTGAACTAATATCTCTATATCAATGAATTAATTTGAAAAATTTTTTTGTCCGACCAATTGTTATAATGGAGTCTTACTACTCAAAGAACTTATATTAAGCATTTTATGTAGTATTTAATTATAAAAAAAAAAATTGAAAAAAGTTAATTTTTCACGTAATTATTTGATGTTCTCTTCTGACGGACACCCCTTAGCGGGCTAAAAAAAAGTTATGGTAGAGTGTCAGTTACAGTTAACTTATGGAAATTAAATTACATCCGACCGAAATATGCATTACCCTGCATGTATAGAATAACAGTAGCTTTTAATTTCATGCATCATTTGTCCCCTCAGCCCCTTTACCACACCCCCCTCAGAACACATGAAATCAAGAAATGAGGAAATTTTTCTTCTTAGTACATATGAATGACCATTTGACCTTGAATTTATACACCTATTTTAATGAAATTTTGTATGAATAATCTACAGAGATAATAGAATCTAAAATAATTACCCCCACCCCCCGAAAAATAATTTTCTATTTTTTGTAATATACAATTTTTTGTAATATATAATATACATGTAACCCGCCATTATAACTCTGTAACGCGCGGCCCTACCCACCTCGCAATAGTCACAAAAAATCACAAAAAAATCCGTACAATGAATTTAGTAAAAAGAATTATGGAAATCTGTTGGAATTTGGCCGAAATATTAACTCCCGCACCTATGTATGGGAGTTAATTAGATTGAATCTAATTTAGCATACCTCGTAATGTATTTGTTTCAGTACCTCCTAAACTAATAAAGATAATGAGTTAAAAATTTTTTAGATCAAAGCTAAGAGATTAAAGAAAGTAACAGTAGCAAAAAAGTGCCTTAAAGTTGCAACATAGACCCGCATGGTGGCGTTGCATGTAATCTAATTAAAGAATTTGGGTAGTGTTCTAGAAAAATCATCTCAAATTCGTTAATTACAATCGAAAGTTGATTTTGTAAAACGTATTATTTTAAGAACAAATTGGGGTTGAAAATACCCTTACCCACTTTCCCTCATTGTTAATTTCATTACTAAAAAAAAGGTTTGAAATTGATTTTTAAAAAAAAAATCGAAAATTTTTGCCGTTCTTGACCCCCCTTCCCCACCCGTGGGGGCAAACCCCACAAATGTATAGTCCTCGTGTCGGTGCATATCCTGGCTATAGATTAAAAAAAGAATCATGGAAATCCATCCCATAGTTCTCCAGCAATATCGATTTTTGTGTATGAAGGTAGTTTGAAATTATTCAAAAATGACCCCAGAAATGGCCGATTTGGTCGTCTTCTATCGCAGATGAGATGCTATGAAATTTTTAAATGTAAACGGAAAAGGATGTTTGTAGCATGAAATCGCATCTGCATTTTGTGCCCTAATTGGATATCTAATTAGTTTTTACGTGCGATTTATAGTTTTGTAAACAATAGAAAAAGGGAAATGAGGGATTTTTCTGTCAAAATCTCGATTTTTTTTCTTTTCATTATTACGGTAATTTGTTGTGCTCTAATAAAATAACTTCCTATGGGACATATGTTCACAATAGACCACTAATGCGTGTAAAAGAAAAAAAAAATTGAAATATATGCGAAATGTACTAAATGGGGTATATGTGACTTAGATATATGAAAATGCATGAGAATTGGACTTTCAGCGTGAAAAACGTCTCGATGAAGTTTTCGGAATCGGGAAAAAAAGTTCATAGTGGGATAGTACTCGGCGAGACCTTTAGTTTGATATATAACATGCCGAATTGGAGCCACCCCCCAGCCGGGGGTACCTACGCCCCACCCTATTAGTACCCTGGTGAAAAAAATTTTCTTACACGAATTGTAGAGGGAATTAGGTAAGTCGAACGGTGAAATCCGTTTTCCGATCGAACTTGACCCTACCGAGTTATGGCCGATTTTGTGTGAAAAAATTTAGTACGTTTTTTTCCGAAAGTAAAAGAGCGAATTTCAAAAAAACTAATTATGGGGATCGATAGGGGACTGCAGGTAGAGCATTTTTGTATTTCGGTGCAAAGTCGAAAAAACGCCAAATAACGGAACGGGGGGAGGGGTTTGAAGTAATTTTGCTCTAGTACAATATGGCATAATCTATTACGTTTTGAATTTGTAATTTTTTTTATGAAGTTTGAGTACCATCATGCCTATGTTCGGACATCAAATGAACCTGTTTTTATCGAAAAACTGCTGAGCCCCCCCCCCCCAACTCGAAAAACGTAGTACCCTAATGCACCCACGCTATCATTATGTACTCGACAAAAAATAATCAATCGAATCGGTTGCCTTCTGTGGGAGCTAGAGGGAACACTCGAGAAATGTTTGAATGGAGAATAAAGACGCTATTTTAAAAAAATCTTCCCCCCTTTGGTTTCGCCCCCTTCAAAGCTAGTGATTTGAAATTTTTACCATTCGTAGGTTATGATCAAAATATTCATTCAAGACATCAACGACTTCTCTACGCCGTTTGGTTCTGGAGATATTAACGAAAATAAGTTCAACTCTAACCCCCCCCCCCCCCCCCCCGAGAGCAAGCCCGCCGGTCAAAAAAAACTTGACCAAAAGATGCGCAAGGTCGAACTGAACAGATTTAACAAATTAGAGCGAATTCATGTCCCCCCTCCCAGAAATATGAGGAGTAACAGCCTGTAACAACTGCGAATATGTTCCTTCGTCCATACGCAAATAATTAAACCAATCGTCTGGCTCAAGTCTTAATTCTTCTAAGAGATTGGTATGCGAAAATTGTGAGCGCTTAAGAAGCCATCCTTTTGCCCATTTTCTTTTAAACTTCAGTCGCTCTTTCTTCCCCAATACCAACAGCAATCCTAATGCCATTAAAGATTCTTCCTCTATTTAATTTGATTACTTATCGTATCTTTAAAAATTTTGAAATTTGCACTTGTTAGCACTGCCACCTAATTGAAATTCTTGGAAACTTGTACTTGCCAATACAAGATGGCGGCAAAACGTGGTCAAGACGGATGGTGTGTGAGGCTTTTTATTGCCCACGTTTTAGGTTCTTATCTCGACTAAAACGTGGTTTTTAAAACCACGGCAAAACTGATGGTGTATGGCGCCCTTTAAATTTGTTCGTCCCGAACAACAGGTGGTCCACGGTCTTGATGCTCGTAGTACTGACACAAGCGGTCTAAATGAACAATTTTACGCTTGCCTCTTGTGCCACGCTGAATCCTGTATACCACGTCATTAATTCTAGTTACTACCGAATACGGTCCCTCCCATTGTTGTTGTAGTTTTGGAGAACGTCAGTTATGTCGTTTCGAATTGTACAGCCAAACAAGATCACCTTCGTTAAATCCTGCGGAATTAGCACGTAAGTCATAGCGGGTCTTCATCCGATCAATATTTGCTGCTAATTTCGTTCTCGTGGCCTCGTGCACATTAGCTAATTGTTGTTTGAGCTCCGATACGTAGTCTTCTGGTAACTTTTCTTCACCTCTGGGGGTACCAAATTTGAGATCGCTAGGTAAACGCATCTCCCTTCCGAATATGACCTTAGCTGGGGTTTGTCCGGTAGTGTTATGAATGGCTGATCTATAAGCCATTAGGAATATAGGAATATGCCGATCCCAATCGCGTTGATGATAGTCAACTACTTTCTTAAGATGCTCGATTAATGTTCTGTTGAAGCGCTCTACCATACCATCAGATTGTGGGTGTAGAGGAGTTGTTCTGGTTTTTCTTATTCCCAATATTTTACACATCTCCTGGAAAGTCCGCGATTCGAAGTTCCGTCCTTGGTCCGAATGAAGTTCGTGAGGCACACCAAACCTTCTGACCCAATTCGTTATTATTTGTTCCACAACTGTGGTTGCCTCTTGATTAGGGATTGCATAAGCTTCAGGCCATTTACTGAAATAGTCAATGGCTAATAATATATAACGGTTACCGCCATCCGTTTCAGGAAAAGGTCCAGCGAATGTCTACAGCTATCCTTTCAAAGGGGACTCCGACATTATACTTATGCATTTCTCCTCTGCTTCTGTGTTGCGGCCCTTTGCAAGCAGCACAGACAGTGCATCTGCGGCATCACTCCTCCACATCTTCTCGCATATGTATCCAATAAAACCTTTCCCGTATTTTGGAAATTGTTTTGTTCACTCCCAAATGTCCTCCAGAGGTTCCACCGTGCATTTCTTCTAGAACATCTTTGACGTTTGATGCTGGCACGACTATCTGCATTCGGAATGATTCGCCGTTAGATGCTTCCCATTTGCGTTTTAATATACCACATTCAACATGAAGAGAGTTCCATTGAGCCTAGTAACTTTTCAGTTTCTCGCTCCGTTCCGAAATATCCTTCCAGTCTGGTCTTTCCATGTCTTCTTTCCAAGCGAGAATAGGTGAAATGTCCGGATCTTCTCGTTGTGCTGTTCTTAGGCTCTCGTTGTCCCAACCTGTAGATGGTTCCACGGTTAACAACTGTATAGTTGCTGCTGTTTCTTTGTCTTCCACCCGGGCGCAATGTTTGCATTCAAGTTTGCATGGACGTCGTGAAAGGGCGTCTGCATTTCCATGGATATGACCTCTTCGGTGTTAGATTTCGAAATCATAAGACTGGAGTCGCTCTATCCTTCTCGCCACTTGTCCCTCAGGGTTCTTAAACTGCAGAAGCTATTTGAGTGCTGCTTGGTCGGTGCGAAGGATGAATTACTGACCATCGAGATATTTATGAAAATGTTTTGTTGAACTTACAATGGCAAGTAGATCTTTTCTTGTAGCACAATAATTTTTCTCTGATTTTGAAAGTGCTTTGCTATAGTAAGCTACTGGAACTTCTTGACCATTCTCCTCCTGCGAAAGCACTGCACCAATACCTTCATTGATGGCATCCGTGTCTAATATAAATGTTTTTCCCAGCTTTGGATAGTGAAGTACTGGAGCTTCACAGAGCTGTTGCTTCAAATTTTCAAAACTTTCGTTGCACTTATCTGACCATATGAACGGCCTTCCCTTTTCTGTATGTTGATGTAGGCTTCTTGCTATATCTGCAAAACCTTTCACGAATCGCCTGTAGGAACTGGCCAATTTTTGACGGCTTCTATCATCTCTGGATCGGTTCTCACTCCATGTGATGAAACTATGTGCCCTAAATATTTAACTTCATTTTTGAATAGAGCACATTTACTTGCACTGAGCTTCAATTTTGCATCTTTGAGTCTTTGAAGTACGTCCCGTAAGTTGTTTTTATGTTTCTTGAATGTCCTTCCGATTACTATTATGTCATCTAAGTAGACAAGACATGTTTTCCAGGTTAAACACATTCCAGTAGTCGTTCGAATGTGGCTGGAGCATTACATAACCCGAATGGCATTACTTTGAATTGCCGCAAGCCACTGCCAACTGAGAAAGCAGTTTTCTCTCGGTCCTCGGGATATATTTCCACTTGCCAGTAACCACTCTTTAAATTCAGCGTGGAAAACCATTGCGCTCCGGAAAGGGTATCCAACGTGTCATCAATCCTTGGTAATGGATAGCTATCTTTTCTCGTCACGTTATTTAGTTAACGGTAGTCTACACAGAATCGGGTGCTGCCATCCTTTTTCCTAACCAGAGCAACCGGCGATGTCCAAGGACTGTTAGATTCCTCTATTATTCCTTGTTTCTTCATGGAGTTCATCATGTCTGACACTTCTGGTTGTTTGGCTAATGGCAATTTTCGTGGTGTCTGTCGAATGGGCCTGGAATCTCCTGTATCGATCCGATGCTGGCCAAGATTTGTTTTACCATAGTCATAATCATTCATTGCAAATAATTCCGAAAGTTCATCGATCACCTCTTTGGCATCGTTGTGTTGTTGTTCACTTAAGGCACTGGACGAAAGAAGTTTCTGAACCTGATGGGGAGTAGCTGGTATAGTTTTTGTCTCCTTGACATTATTACCATTATCCAAATTGACGATTTGGTAAACGGGTTCACAATTTCCAATTATAGCACCTTCTTTTAGTTGTACTTCATTTTCGGATGTGTTAAGCACTCTGACTGGTGTTAATGTTGCACCTTCTGCTTTCACTAAAGTCTTGCCAACAATGCCGCTCGATGTAACTTTTGTGGGGTTAGGCTCCACCAGATAGAAACGGCAGGTCCCGATGTCATCAGTAAGCTTTGTCCATACTAGTGTCTCAGAGCATGGCGAAAGAGTAATACTTTCGCAGACCATCGTCCTTACTTTCGCAGGATGATATGCTCCCTCTCATAGTTTCATAGGAATTTCTATGTGCCCATAATTGAGAATCCGCTCTCCGATATCCAGATTTATTTTGTATGTGGTCATGAAGTCTATTCCAAGAATGCATTCATCCAATATGTCTGAAACCAGGAAAGTGTGAGGAAATAGTAGTTCGCCTAGTTGAACATCTAAAGTTATTTTTCCAAACACCCGTGCTGCTGCTCCAGTTGCTGGATATTTGGTTGTGTTGTGAAGCCATTTGTTCTTAACAAGATCTGTTCTAAAAATTGATCTTGAAGCTCCAGTATCGATAGTGACTGCGCAGTCATTTTTTCCTACACTTCCATATATGACAAGACTGCTATTATTTCTCTGTAACTGGCCTACTAGAATGATGACTTCGGGGCTGTCGATTCCACCAACCAACTTCTGCCCCACAAAGTTGGTTTTTACTAGTTTTCCGACTGCTCTAACAGGAGAGCTGATGCGACTAGTCGCGGCTTGATATCTAGTCTCTCCACGAATAGCTTGTTTCCTGGCTCGACATCTTTGGCATTCTTCTTTCCCTTCTTCTTCAGGTGATTCCAATCGTCGACGTTTTCTGCAGTCTCTTTGAAGGTGCCCTGTTCTATTACAATTCCAGCATCGAAGGACACCACGTGAAGGCGTGCTCTGTGATGATTGCACTCTATTACAAGTACATTCTTCCACTGAAATTTCTCTTACTCGTACTGCACTCCGTGAAGCTTGTCTGGCAGATTCATACGCTAATGCATAGGCTAGTGCTTCTGCTGTTCATTTCTTTCCTGCTAGTCTTAACGATTGTTGTAAATTTTGATCTGCAATAGCGTTCACAAATGCCTCCGTCGCCACTTCATTAAGAAAATCCGCATTCACGCTGGAGTATGAAAGATGCGCTAATCTTTTTACATCTGCCTGCAGTTGTTGTAGTGATTCGCCATGTTTTTGAATCCTGTTTCGCAACTGTAGGCGATATACTTGCTGCATGTGTTCATCTCCGTAACGTAATTCTATCGCCTGTACTAATGAAGTGTAATCCCGTTACTTTTCAATCGGTACTGTTTGTAAGAGTTCTGACGCAGGACCTCGAAGTGCTAACACCACAGCAATAGCTTTGTCTTCTTCATTCCATCCATTTACCTCTGAAGCTGCCTCAAATTGTCTCTTGAAGATATGCCACGAATTTTGTCCATCAAATATTGGAGGTTTCATTCTTCCTGCGCCGGATATTTCAGCTGCTACGTTTAAAGGCTGACGATGCTTTATTCTTTCCAGATCTGCTTTAAAGTTATCAAGCTGTTCCGTGACATTTTGTTGTACTCCCTACACTTGTTGTCGAACTTCCAACACATCCTGCTGGATTTCTTCAATTTTCACATTTTGTTCGTCTAATGAACCTTTCAGAAAATTCTTTTGTTCCTCCAAACAAGTTTCTAGACAATTCTGCAGAGAATTCTTTTGTTCATCCCAACGGGATTCCAGAGAATTCTTTTGTTCCTCAAAAGCATTCTTTTGCTCATCTAAACGGGATTCCAGAGAATTCCTTTGTTCAACAAAAGCATTCTTTTGTTCGTCCATAGATTTCTTCTGCTCATCTAACCGGGATTCCAGAGAATTCTTTTGATCCTCAAAAGCATTCTTTTGCTCTTCTAAACGGGATTCCAGAGAATTCTTTTGTTCCTTTAGAGAATTCTTTTGTTCCTCGAGAGAATTCTTTTGTTCCTCAAAAGCATTATTTTGTTCATCAAAACGGGCTTCCATTTTGCTCATTAAAGTACTCAAAAGCTGTTCCATTTTCATCGCAGGCTCTTCTTCAGCTTCGGTTTCTTCCAAGTTCTCGTCAAAAAGAAATGTTTCAGGATCCTTTCCTTCCTCTATCAAAGCTTGTCTGAGTCGCTCGACTAGCACTTTCTTTGCACCTGTCGTTTGTAATGACCGGCTCCCTAGCTCTACTTTCAAATCCGGTATTCGAAGCTCCTCGACTTTGCGCCCCATTACTTTAGTAATTCACTTATAGTTGAATATAAATTATTTTCCAGAACTATCAAAATTTAACACAATTTCACAAAACTGATCACACTTTGAATTTTTAAGTCAATTGCCACCACTTTAGTTCGCGAATTTATTTCACTTCTGACACCAGTTGTTGCGAGCGTGGCTGTTGGTTCGTTATTTAAAACACAATATTAAATATTTAATATACAAGTTCTTTATTTCACTCTAATCTTATACAATTCATAAACTTTCAATTAATCAACTACACTTTAATTATCGCTTAATACTGTACTTTCAATTATCGCAATCTAATTACAACACTTTCGCACGTTTATTATTTTCGCTTGTTAACACTGCAACGTCTAAGACAAGACTCTTTTCTTGGCGGTGACAATTGTTATATTTATACCCCAGAAACTCTCCAAATTAGTCTGGAGTGTTCGATTCGAGAATCCTCTTAACTATTCTATTCAATCTATTCTTGAACCTTCCCGAAGATTCTATCATCGATTCTCCGAACCTGAAGTTGTTTACTCTCCATTGCCAGTAGATGTCACCAGTTTGCTCTTTCTATTGCACGTAACAATATTACTTTACATAGTTAAGGAAAAAATATCAAAATCAAATACTTTCAAGCCGATCTGCGCCAGGCATTATACTACACTAGAAAAAAAAACCTAAAACTAATCTAAATATCGCACGCGCACTCCAAAAACAATCTTAAATTATTTTATTACATGTACCTACATATCGTTTCGTTCGCTGCTTCTGTACTGCTGCACTGCATTAAATTTCAACAAACCGTCCGGAAAACCCGAAACGTATGTCGCGTCACATTGCACTCAATGGGCCATCCCAGACGAGTATTCTTGATGCAAAATGCAAACCGGTTTTTTAGGGAAGAGGTAAAAGAAGCAGAGAGAAATCTCTACAATTGTGCTGCACTTTGGAGAGAATTTTTGCATCAAAAATCAAATGGTATTCACTTGTTGTGCCGCACTAATACAACCGCAACGAAATATTTCTTGTTCAGGGGGTCCGAGAATTTTCATGAAATATCTGATTTCATTCTTGATTTGCACGCACACATTCATAGT
The DNA here is from genome assembly GCA_963924295.1 of Dioctria rufipes. Lineage (NCBI taxonomy): Eukaryota > Metazoa > Arthropoda > Insecta > Diptera > Asilidae > Dioctria > Dioctria rufipes. Next base: position 378,683,713 of record OZ002740.1, on the reverse strand, counting down.
CCCCTATTCTTATATAAATGAAAGCCTGCAGCAAGAATACCCATGCGGAGGCGCGTACTCTGTTGTTAATCCGGTTTGCATTTTGCATCAAGAATACTCGTCTGGGATGGCCCAATGAGTTTAGAATTTCATTCGGCAGCAAACCGTATGCATCAGCCGTCATCAAACCGTGGCCAGCCACGGTTGCTTTCATGTTTTGAAACCGGTCCGGTTTTAACCTGATCGTATGTCCCTGCCAAGTTAATCACTTGGAATTCATTTGGCACGGAAAAAACCGTACGGAAAAAACCTAATCGTATGTCGCTGCCCTTATCAGATCTTAGCGATTTTACCTTTTCATGTGTAATGTCTCATTTTCATCGTTACGTTAATTCATTTGTCTAATTGAAAAATATCCCCATCTTTTTCCAATTCTTATAACAGTTCTTATAATCTTTTCTCCCTCGCACATCTCAAATTTTGTTCACTTAAACCACAAAGAATACCGCACTGGCAAAGCAAAATATTTGACACAGCCAAACTTTTCATTTAAAATTAACACATAGCGACACGTGCGCCGAAAATATATATTTATTTATCTTTTTAAAGTGACTAGTCAATATTTAAAAATATTTATTTTATAACCCAAATTTTCTTTCATAGAAATCCAAATTAGTATTTAGAACGACAAAATTAACAGAAAAATTAGTCAAATGAATTAACTTAAGGATGAAAATGAGGCATAACAATTTGACATTGACTTGTCCCGTAACCCCACATGAACAAAGTCGAAAAAAGAGAGCAGCGGACCGGTCAGCAGGCGACGTCCACAGTATTCTTGCCTTGTCTTACTGCAGGAGTTTTTCACATAAAAGTTGCTTGTATTTTGTTCAAATGCTATAATTTCCGTAAATTTGTTCTACATGCTATTTTTCTTAAAAACTATTAGAAAGAAAACATATTTGGCTGCAATTTGTTTTAACTTCATTTTGCTGTGGGAGCAACAGTTTTGGGCTTTAGGACCTGTTTAAAATGAAATTTTAGTTTTTCCTCCATGACGAGTATACAAAAAGCAGTGAGTGAGCTGTTACTGCATGCTGTACCCGGCACGTTAAGGCCTTTTAATGTGTCGGTGCCTTCGGCGACTTCATGGCTTGTATTTTATTCTGGGGGTTACGCCTGTCCTGAAGAGATAGTCAATTTCTTTGGCTGTCTAACACCATATGAAAATTTTACGTTTTTAAGTTGATATCATTCTAATCATTTCAGGTTTGTCATTAGGAAGTTGTAATATTATAGCGGATTAGTATCCCCATCATATTTCAGTTTCATCGTTGCTGGTATCGATTATAAAGCAATTCTACTTTGCATGATGCAATATGTAAAATCAATTAATACTTAAATGAATACTTATTCTTTAAATAAGACAGCAGCTAACTTATGCCCTAGACACACAACTAACGACTCATTAGCCAATAATGATTCATTATAAACTGCAGACACACAGCCATTTCTTTAATTAAGTTGTTCGGTCAAACTGGTTTTGATATTACCGGTAATACCGAATTAACGCGATAGAGAATGTTTTCATTTATTTTATTTTCAATTTAACAATTTGCAAATGCGAAAAACATTATATTTAAAAAAATATTCATAATATAATTTGTGATTTGCATTGCTTCATCTTATTTTTCAAATCGACAGATTTACAATATATGCCAAATCTAGCACATTTTTCCTCATTATAGCTATAATGAAGGAGGAAAACACTTCATTAGTGTACTTCATTATCATCTGATTTTCGAGCTACATATAATGACGTATACTATGTGACACACGGCATTTTAATGAATAGTTAGTACAAATGATTCATTAGGTCGTGCTGTCTGTCTAGGGTATTATCCCGTTAGCAATACACCTGACTACCAAAAATTTGCTGATAAGGCTTTTACTGGTTACTCACAACTAAGTTGAATCTCCCATACAACTTCCACTATTCATCTAAGACCGTCAAGTGAATTCTAAGTCAACATATCCTACTAGTTTAATATCATATCAAGCTTTTAATTTAACTCGCAACTTACACTAACGGACTCTCAACCACCACGGCCTTCACTAAATTTGCTGATAAGACTTGCTTACTCACCACCACAGAGCAGGTTGAATATTTCAACAACATTATTAGTAATTGATATGATGAATTTATTTCTGAATGTACTATAATTAATTATTGCTCGCCTTGGGTGATGACTAATAATATTAAATTATTGATTATCGAGCGTAACTTTGCCCATAAAGCATAGAAAAGATATGGCAGTACTTAAAAGTAATTATAAATCGCTGCAAAACTTAACGACGGCTGAAATTCAGGAGGGCAAATTAAACCATCATTGGGGTAATTAAACCCATTATTATAACCAAGGATCATTTGGAAAAACATAAAAGATACCTAAATTAATGCAAATAAAAATAATAACTCTAATTCCTTTGATCATAGAAAGTAATGCCCCAGACACACAGCGCTCTTAATGAAGAAATAACTAACCACTCATTAGTCTATAATGATTCATTATAAACTGCAGACACACAGCCATTTCTTTAATTAAATTGTACTGTCAAACTGGTTTTGATTTACTGACGACATTGAAGAAGCGATATGGATGGAATCAACGCGATAAACTTTGTTTTTATTAACTTTCATTTTTATTTATTTTTATTTTATTTCATTTAACGATTGAGAAATGAAAAAAACATTTTATTAAAAAATAATTTAACATAATTGCTTTGTGCTTTGCATTTCTTCTTCTTATTTTATGCACAGCGGAGCTCCATATTTAAATTACATGCCAAATCTAGCACATTTTTCTTCGTTATAGCTATAATGAAGGATGAAAACACTTCATTAGTGTATTTCATTATCCTGCTTTTCGAGCCATAATGACGTATACTATGTGACACACGGCATTTTAATGAATAGTTAGTACTAATAATTCATTAGATCGTGCTGTGTGTCTAGGGTATAAAGGTTTTCCTATATAATATTACAAAGATAAAATTACTATATTCTTATCAGCTTCGTATGAATTATTTCTTTAGATATCGGAAGGAAGGCAAACAAATTTCAAGCGTGACTTCTTGATTTATAAAAAAAAAACTCTGCTCGAACCTTCCTATGTCCACCACTAGATCATATTACGAAGATGAAATTAACATGTTCTCATCTGGTTACCACCTTAAAGAAAAATCGCTATAGATGCTGCCTGTCGGCTAATCTTAAAGATGGCTATCCAAATTCTTCAACAACTACATGACATTCTTTCATTTATGAAGCCATCCACTGATGAAGACTGCCTTACAGACTTATGTATTAGCCCTCGTCAGCTCAACAAAGGTTTTTTTATTCATTATATGAAATATCAGCTTCGTGTGAACTATTTTTAGGTATCGGGTTCAATCGAAATTCATAACGTCGTGACTGGATAAAATTTATATGTTCTGGTCATCGAACCAACATTTCTTATCACCTTATGAATTTCTTACGATAAATTTAAGCCTTGATTAGGAAGCCATGAGAATACTTTTTTATTTTACAACCCAAGCGTTTAATCCCCAGCGTGATACTTTTCCAATCAAATTAAGTGCCCATGTCTCCAGTCTATCGGCCAACGATCTCTCCAACTAAGCGACATTCTTTCATTTATGAATCTATCCACTGATAAGAAAGCCTACCTTACATGGCAGCCTCATCACCTCAACAAAAGCTTTTTTGATCATTCTTTCTGCTTAATCATGATAGCTGTGTTCTTTAGTGTCTGCAGAACAGGGCAGAACAAAAGATACAGCAAAGAACGCCTCATATATTTTCATAGAGGATTTATAAATGAAGCGAACAGTACAATTAGTTCGCTTCAATCGACAGAACTATTTGTTCTCTCCAGTATATGGGAGTTCTAGAGCAAGATACACAAAAGAACACAGCTTATATGATGTATGCTTTACCTAAACAAGCGGCAAATATTGTATGAATATCAACCAGAGAGTCTGAGAAATTTTGAACCTTTAAAGAAGATTATGTGATTTTTTAAGAGTGTCCAAATACGTTCACAAGTTTAAACCGCTTGCCAATTTTGCGATTTAAAATATTAAGGTCTTCAGAATATACTTCGACACCAGTTCATAGATAAGCTATAAAATTTATCCGCAACGAGAGACTGTACGGTAGAGAAAGAGTCAAGACGTCCTGTAAAACTTTTTAAGAATCTCAATTTGTGGCAAAGATTTATATCCGAGCATTTGCTATAGGACGTAAGTACAGAAATAGGTGCTCTGGAGCTAGGCTTCAAGCACGTAGCGTGGAAAGATTTACCACAAATGCCGTCACATGCAACCACGTCTTCTAATTCTTTAATGGAGCAGACTTTACAAGTCGTCATTCTCAGTGACCGCGATTGAAAAAAAAGAGAGAAAAAATGTTCTGATGATGTGCAGAAATAAGAATAAAAATAAAAACAAAAGTTTTGAGAAGCAATATACCAGGCTATTGAAAGTTTCGAGCCCGCCAAATATGGAATATATTGAAGCATTGATTATAAAGTATATAGAACTTGAAGTCTGAAGAAAATGGATACGGTAAGTAGAGCTTAGTTGTCTCAGCTAATTCAAGAAGTTCAACACGGAAACAGATAGATGGCGGAAATATGGACAATAGTCGAAAAAGAATAACAAAATATTTTATACAACACCAGCGATAACGAAGAAGTTCGATGCCCAATTCCAGATAAACAAAAATGATGAAAACTAGCGATGAGCTTCAAATCTTACTTGAGTATACTTGATTTGAAATTCACTTGAAACACAAGTAGGTTTTCTGGTTGAATTAATCTCAATTACTTGACTTGAAATTTACTTGAAGTGACATTTCGCCTTTGACAACTCTGCATTAAGTTCAATACATAATTGCGGATTTTTAGATAAATATCTTGAGAAAAGTGCTAAGAATCACAGCCTGAATTATCAACAATATTTTCTTCTTTTTCCGCTTTGCCGTTTTCATATCACGCACAAATGCGGATGCTACGAACCCGTAAGTATTATGTGTGTATTATCGTGTGTGCATCCGGGAGGATGCATGCGACCCTATTGGAAATTTCATTATGCTTAGGGCGCTTAACGTGTTAAAAGTTATTTAGGATTTTGCATGTCTGTCCATCATACATATTCAAGTTGAATTGTCATCCGCTCTGTGAAAGTGGAAAAGTCAAGCGATTATTTGTGAAATTTTGGAGTTAAATGAATTAAAAAATTTTATTTGTGTAATTGGCATAAAGTTAAGAAGAAATTTGTTTCTATATATCAATAAAGTACATTTATTACGTTTGACAGTTCCGTGTATATAATACGTGTGCCTACAAATACAAGGAATATGACAGAAATATGTTCGATGGACTTCAATGCTACCAGTTCTCCGTTGCCAGAAAAATTGCAACACTGAAATGGTCCCATCCAAATCGGCATATGACACATCGCTCATAATTGACCCGGTACCCCCTTCATCTGTTATTGCAAGCCAGGAGTTTGTACACTAGCAGTTGTTTTAAATAATCATTGGGAAAATAAGAGAACAAGCTTAAGATTATCAGAACACAATTTTTCTGTATGAATTGTAATTCAGGGCGCAGGAGCTACTCAAATCAAACTTTTGTTAATTTTACATAAGCTTGGGTAGTATTTTAGACAGTTTTTCCCTTATGCTTCAAAATGTTGTCGTTTAGAGTGAGTTCTCTTAATTTTTATTTTATTTATGAATTCGTAATGAAGTTTTGAAGAAAACCTTTAAATTAATCAGTTCAGGACCAAATTAGAAGTCCGTACATTGTTAGATTCATGTAAATAAAATCTACTAACTATGGTTTTCAAAACTTATTCGCGCAACAAATAGACACAAACGACATCTGTTGGAAATGAAAACAACTTTAGGTTAGTGACTTCTTACACTGGGGACACACATATGGTATTGATATCATGCCATTGATACCAGGTCCAATAGCACGTAGTATAGCCAACCCCCGATACACTTTTTGTTTGTAGTTTAATTTAACATTCGCTCTCACTGAAAAGCCAAAGTACTCGTAGAAGTTTTTTGTAAAAATTTCACAAAATAAATTAATTTAATATTATATGAATAATACGTTATTAATAAATTTGCTGTATAGGTCAAACTAAAGTTATCAGTAATTAGGAGCAAAAGACGAGCAGCGATTTATAGAAAATTGTATATTTTAAGTAATTCAATCCCTAGCTTTGAACTATAATAAACTTATAATATTTATGATATATTTTTTATCCTTAAGCCTAGTATGGAGTTCGAGTCTTGGTAAAATTTAACGCGGTCTCCATATGTAGAGAAAACGAAGTGACAGCTGTTAAAATCACAATTAATCGGAAATATTTTTAAAAATGTTAAGGGATTATTATTTATAAAGAAATAAATCATCATATCAATGACGAGATTATCGCTGCGGTAGGTCTAAGTGTGTATCGTCGTCAAGGAAATCCACCGGAAAAACTAAATAAACTTGCTTTGTGAACAATCAAAGAAATGTCAAGGTTTTACCAGCATTTTAATGCTCTGCACATTAAAATGGTCAGTAAAATGAGTATAGAGACTTACAAAACGTCATTTATCTTAGAAAAGAAAAAATGGCACTTTTTACCACTGAACTCCGTACTGTTTTAATCGAACTCCGTACTAGGTTTTAGGTTCAAAATTCATAATATTGGGAAAACGATGTGATTTGCTTCGCCAAACTTCGATTACTTTGCGGTGTCATTGCTCGACAAATTTTTCCTTCTTTTATTAAAACTTCCACTTTCCATTTTTATCACAAATTTTTGATAGAATTAAAAATGGCTTGTCAAAAAAATGCTAAATTTTGTTGTAACTTTTTCCCGCTATGTAAAATGGCTGTGGTGTCAATAGAAAAGTGTCTCTACTAGGTTTGAATATTAGGATACCAGCAAAAGTTGTTGTGTTTCAGTACTAGGTATGTTCACGGTATACCAGGTACTTCAGCTAATATCCAACTAGTATATGAAGACACACATCTAGTGTACCATGTAGTTTCCGAATACCATGGCATCCATACCACATGTGTATCTATGGAATTACTAAACTTTGGGTTCGGAGAATAGAATTTACGGCAATGTTCTATGATAATTTGTAGAGTATAATTACGGCGCTTCTCACATCGAGTGAAGTGAACGAAGTAAACTATTTGAATTGCGATAGTTAGAAGTACAGTACTAGCGTAACTATAAAGAGTTGATTTGATAATTGTTTGTAAATGTTATAAAAGTAAACAAAGAAGTTAAATAAAAGAAGAACTTTTGAATTATATCGGAAATATTGTGTTTTAAATAACGAACAAACGGCGCACTAGTAATAACTGGTGTAAGAAGTAATACAAATTCGCGAAATAAACTGGTGGCATTTGAGTTTGAAATTTAAAGAGTGATTAATTTTGTGAAATCGTGTGAAACTTTCCTTCTTTAAGTGGAAATTCCGAAAGATAAATTTATACAGGAGCTTCGCATACAGGATTATAAAGTGTGGTTGGGGAAGCGGTCATTGCAAACGACAGGTCTGAAGAATGTTCTAGTCGAGCGACTTAGACAAGCTTTGATAGAGAAAGAAAAGAATCCTGAGACATTTGTTTTCGAAGAAGAACCTGAAGCTGAAGAAGACCCAACGATGAACATAGAACAGCTTTTGGGTACTTCAATGACCAAAATGGAGCTTTCAAACCTGCAGGTGAAGAAATCTCTGGAGGAACAAAAGAATGCTTTTGAGGAACAAAAGAATTGTCTGGAATCCCGTTTAGATGAGCAGAAGAAATCTATGGAAACCCCTTGGACGAGCACAAGAATGCTTTTTAGGAACAAAAGAAATCTCTGGAAGCCCGTTTGGATGAAGAAAAGAGTTCTATGGCAATCCGTCTGGACGAACAAAACAAACAAGTTTGGAGGAACAGAAAAATTTTCTAAAAAGTTCTTTAGAAGAACAAAATTTGAAAATTGTAGGAATTGAGCAGGAATTTCAACAAAAAGTTTCGGAAGTTCAACAAAAATTCACCGAGCATCTTAAAAACGTTAAAGCAGATTTGGAGAGGATAAAGCATCGACAGCCTCGGCACGAAAGAATTGAAATATCCGGTGCAGGCAGAATGAAACCTCCTATTTTTGATGGACAAAGTTCGTGGCATATTTTCCAGAGACAATTCGAATCAGCTTCCGACGTAAATGGATGGAATGATGCTGACAAAGCTACAGCTCTTTTATTAGCACTTCGAGGTCCTACGTCAGAGCTATCCATAGCGTAATTCTATCTACAGGCGATAGAATTACGCTATGGAGATGAACACAAGCAGCAAGTATATGGGCTGCAGTTACGCCAGAATTCAAAAGCATGGCGAATCACAACACAACTGCAGGCTAATGTGGAGAAATTAGCGCATCTTTCATACTCTAGCGTAGATGCGAATTTCCTTAATGAAGTGGCAACAAATGCATTTGTGAACGCTATTACAGATCAAAATTTACAACAAGCGCTAAGACTAGCAAATGCTATGAATTTAATTATTTTTATTTTTATATGATTTATCTGCCCGCAGTAGGCTAATAATATTATAAAAAAGACGCGTTTCGTATGGCCAGAAACTCTATGTATCTATGTATCATCAGTACGATTGATTACCATTAATACAATCGATTTTTTTTTATTTGCAATATGTGTTACCAGCGAAATGATAAGCTCAGTAAGACTTATGGGCGAATTATATTATTCATATCATCTAATGTAATTCGTTAATTTAGAAAATTGTGTCATATTAAAAAAATCTATCAATTTATTTGTTGTACTTATTAATTGCATAAATTCGCTGATATAACATATCTTATTCTTAAAAATAAACGAACAGTTTCATTGTTTCTGAAAAAAAATTAATAATTTTATATGTTGATTTTACTAATACGTCTTCTGAAATATGATTAGTTTATTTATCATCAAGTTGAGTGCGTGGAGTCAATCCGATCGAACGTTGCATCGTGTTGCATCGTGTTTCAATCAAAATCGATAACTATAATTATTTAAAATCCGACGCGACCGTTATATAAATAAATAATTAAAATAAATGTTGTCCGCCAAATAAGGGCTCTTCTATGCCCTATCAACATTCAATACGCCAACAGCACGGTAACGTTCTCTTTCCTTCTCTTCATCTGTGATCAGTGCAAATACATTAGCACTTGTCACTGATCAGCAATCCGGGTACACCCAGCTGTTGTCATTGAACTGCGCAGTCTGAGTTATTGAAAACAGCAAATAGGCATAACACTATTGTTGTTTTTTTGACCTCGCTGTGTCGTTGACTGCTTCTGGTGGCGCCCAAAATAATTGTGTTGTTGTGTGTTGCTTTTTTTTGCTTTTTTGTTTTTGCCTTCAGCATGCAGAATTTCATTTTAGATTTCTGCAACATTCGCGGATTAAGAGCAAATCGGTTTTCGGTGTCCTGCCACCTTAACTCAAATAATCTGGCAATTCTTGCGCTAAGTGAAACCAAGGTCGTTTCTGATGCTGATATTAATTAGTATCACGTCCCTGGTTACAGCTTCGTGCCCCTTTTTTCTCAGCATAGAGGGATCGCAGTATATATTCGGAATGATGTGGCCTTTACCATTCTTCAAGATTTTCCTTCTGCCAATCCAGAGTTTAACTATATCTGGATTAGGTTCAAACTTTACAAGCACATCATATACTTCTATTTCCTTTATCGCAGCCCAAATATGTCTGATAACGACATGGTATCCGTATTTGACAATATCTCCAACAATATTGATCATTTGCTTTCTGTCTCCCCCTCTTCCGAAATTGTCCTGGCAGGCGATGTTAATGTTCATAATATACCATGGCTCAGACATTCTTCTACCACAAGTCCTGCGGGCCGTTTCGTTGAACTCTTCAGTGAATCATTTAATTTGCAACAGCTAGTGGATGCACCGACGCGAATTCCTGATGCAGCTGGAGACAAAGATAATTTACTCGACTTGCTTCTAACATCTCATTCTGACAAATATTCCATCTCAGTCGGTTTCCCTCTCGGAAATTCAGACCATTGTTTAATCACGGCTCAATTTACCACCTCAAACCTGTGCCGTCCTACTTCTCCACCTATAAGTAGGCTTCTTTGGCACTATAAGAATGTTGATTGGGAAAGTCTCAATAAGTATCTTAGAGAAATTGTCTGTTTTGCTTCGAGGGATGTTGATGAATGCACATTAGTATTTAGTAACATACTAAATCTTGACATACGTGAATACATTCCGTATTCTTACAGCAGATCTGAACAACAGCAAGATCGCTCCTGGTTTAACGATAAGTGCAAGCAAGCTATAAAAGCGAAAGAGTCTGCTTTTCGCTCCTATAAATTGCATCCATGTCCGGAACTGAAACTAGTCTACAAGATTGCACGGTACACCTGCAAGTCCATTATTAATTAATAGCTTTGCCTCATCCTTGGCTAAACCTCTGCGCAAATTATTCTACTTGTCTTATTCGACAAGGAAATTCCCAACTGATTAGAAACTAGCTCACGTTCAGCCTATTCCTAAGAAAGGAGAGGGTAGCGATCCCTCAAATTATCGACCAATTGCGATCACTTCGATTCTTTCAAACGTTTTTGAATCTATCATTAACTCAAAATTAATGAAGTATCTAGAAACTAATCATCTGATCAACGATCGCCAATATGGCTTCCGAGCTGAACGCTCATTTGGAAACTTGCTGAAATTTCTTACGGAACGTTGGAACCGTAGTCTTCACAATTTTAGTGAGTCTAAAATCGTTGCCCTAGATATTTCAAAGGCCTTTGATAGAGTCTGACATCCAGCCCTTTTAGCCAAACTTAAAGCACTTGATCTCTCTCCTCCTCCTCTTCAATTATGGATTGAAAGTTTCCTATCTAGTCTCCAAATACGTGTTGTATTAGATGGCGTTACATCTGATCGGCATCCCATAAATTCTGGTGTGCCTAAAGGCTCTGTTAACTCTCTAACTCTCTTTTGAACTTTCATTCATGATCTGCTTTCCCTTACTTTCAATCCCATCCATAGTTTCGCAGATGACAGTACTCTTGATTTCGCTTACTCCTTTGACACTCTTGCGGACTCCAGGGGGAATGTGTTAAACGAGATTGCATGATTAGATCAATGAATAACGATCTTAACAATATCCTCGCTTAGGGAACAGCGAATCGGGTCGAATTTAATGCATCTAAGACCCAAAGCTGTCTCATCTCATTAAAACAAGATCAAAACTTAACCACACCCGTTTCTTTTGATGGAGCATTAATTTCTCATTCACCGCCACTAAGCATTCTTAGCATTAATATTTCCAGTAAGTTAAACTGGACAGATCACATCTTCTCTGTTGCCAAAGAAGCATCGAAATGTCTTGCATTTCTGAAAAGGAAAAAGGAATATTTCAGCCCGTCAAATTTAGCGTTCCTCTACAAGTCCTACATTAGACTTAGAATGGAATACAACTCCCGTATATGGGCCGGGGCTGGTCGCACAGCCTTAGCTTCATTGGATATTGTCCAAAAGAGAGCCTTCAAGCTCATTGGGGATTTGGCAATACCTTGTCATATCGACTCACTCGAACACCGCCGCAATTTTGGATGCCTTTCGATTTTTTATCGTTATATGCATGGTCAATGTTCTGATGAAATATCTAGTCTAATCCCTTGTAGAATAATTCCTGCACGCAATACTCGCGTTGCAAACCGCGCACATCCTTTAACCCTTCAAATTACTTTCGGTCGTACACTAAAATTCCGTGATGCTTTTTTATCCCGAACAGTGAGAATGTGGAACAGCTTACCATCTTCTGTTTTTCCTACGACATACAATCTGTGGAAGTTTAAGCGCGACATACATCGGCACCTACGCAACTCTCCTTATATCCCCTAATCCTTTCCCTATCTCCTTTCTGCCATGCTGTGCTTTGCATCATAGGGTATCCCCTGAGCTTGGCTTAATAATATATATATATATAAAAAAAAAGCATTTGTTAAGTGAACTAATTGAATTAAAAGCTACATCTAAAGTATTTTCCAAAACAACTACGGGCAAATCAACTAATTTCAATAAGATATTGCAACTAATTAACTTGCAATTTTATTAATTACTTAATTGTTTTTCCAAATCAATTTACAGGAATTACTAATGTGCAATCAAATAATCGTTATTTGTCGTTTAACCTAATAATTTCTTTTCAGTGTATGAATCTGCCAGGAAGCTTCTCGGAATGCAGTACGAGTGAGAGAAATTTCGGTGGAGGAATGTACTTACAATAGAATACAGCCATCACAGAGCATTCCTTCACGTGATATTCTTCGATGTTGCAATTGTAATAGACCAGGACGCCTCCTAAGAGACTGCAGAAAACACTTACGAATGGAAGCGCTAGAAGAAGAGAGGGGGGAAGAAGGGCAAAGATATCCAGCTGGGTAGCAGACTCGATGCAGAATGCCGTCATCACAGACCACGCCTTCGCGTGGGCCGCTTCGATGCTGGAAATGTAGTAGACTGGGACACCTTCAAAACGACTGCAGGAAACGCGGACGAATGCAATCAATAGACGAAAATGGGAGAAGAAGGCGAGCTAGGGAGCTTTTAAATTCCACACCGCAAAAGACGTATCAACGGAAAAAGTTGATGATGACTACTATGACGATGGCGAAAGTCAAAGAAGAAGAAAGGAAAGAAATCTAAAGACGATGATGACTACAATGATAACAATAAAAAGAAGAAAGGAAGAAAATCCAAAGACGAGGACAATGAAGGAAAGATAAAGACGAAAAGTAAAGGGTCTAAGGACGAAGGTAAGGGTATAATGAAGATCTGAACCAAACATTTGATTAATATTAATTAATAAATAATTATGATTACAGAATTATGCATTTGATTTTTGAGCTCTTAGATCTGAAGACTACTGTGATAGGTGAAATCAAACTAAATCAGCTCAAGTACGATAAGCATAGGCGATAACGTATCGACCTTGCAAGATCTGTGGTATGGTAAGTTGGAAAAAAAAGTGGAAAGCTAGTAAAAGAAATAGGAAAAGGCCGTAGATAATACGTTGAAATATGGCGTTGAGTTGAAACCTCAGGTAGGAGGTGTAACCCACATTGCTACAACTAGGCGCAACTATCACTGGAGACAGTGACGATATAGGTTGGCCGAACTGTAGCAAATGGCTGGCAAGATAATAAAAAAACCCATGTAAAAGCCCTTCTGGAGCCAAACCAGAAGATGCATAAGCACCTTCCCCTATCTATGAGCAATAATATCGACATCTCAAGGAAACTGAGTGCTTGAAAATGTGTGCATAAATGCGAACGAGTGTAGCTAGATTTATTGCCGGCATAAATTAGGGCATAGGTAGCAAGTGACGAAGTATGCCTGTGTATGATGCGTTGCAGTTTTGCTTGGGAAACGACTTGAGTAGTTGATTAGATTGCTGACAGGCATGGATAGTGGTTGGCGCATTTTAAAGTAAAATTGTTCATTCGATCATTGATTCTTTTTTATAAAAAAAATGTGATTTTTATGATATGTATTTGTATATTAAAAATAAAAATGGCTAGGCCAAGAGTAAATTTTGTTATATTATTAAATTTCAACGAAATATAATGTAAGTCAAAACAAGTTATAGAAGTGTTTACATAGCTTGTGACTATAAATATAAATAAATTACAGTTATAAAATCTACTTTTAGTTAAGTTGATTCGATTTATATAACATTACACCTGGTAGTTGTAATATGCCCCATCTAATGTTGCAAGTGACCCCTAACATGGGGTACTTTGCAACATGGGATGTTCTTCAGTAAAATGTCCTATTTTGCAAAAAGTAAACATAATATCTAAAGTTTCTTACTGTTTATTACTTCCCAACATATTGAGCTTTTTCTGAAATTAAATATTGTTTTTCTTATGATCTAAAATTCGTAGTTATTGACAGAAATAGTAAATTTGTTGCATCTATCTCCCATCTCCCCTATCCGTTATCCTTGAATATCTCAAAATACTCACCCTTACTTTTTTTTATTGTTTTTATTTTAATCCTTAATGGGTTTTAAGGAAGAAAGGTGAAAATGGAACTCCTTGAAGTTTAGGAGTTATTTTTAAAGTAGTTCAGAAAAGTTTGAACGAAAATTGATAACGTGTGGTCAGTTGTCAGATTATATGCAGTGTGACCGGTAAATACCAAGGATGGAGTATGCCAATGAATTCTTTTGAGTGTCCCCCCCCCCCCCCAAGCAAAATGTTCCACTTTTTCAAAGTTAAAAAATTACAAAAACAAAAAAGATTTCACCAAAGTACTATTAACAATAAAACCAACCTACCTCTGAAATTTCAGCAGAATCAGAAATATGGTCCATTCAAAACATTTGTCGATTTTCTTTGGAATGACCGAACAGCTACTTTCATTGATACTGTTCACCATATTTTATTATGCATAAAACTGCTAAGCTAATTTAATTTCAGTCTTATAGTCTTTTATCTACTTTTTTTTTATCTAATAGGAAACAGCGCGTATTATTAACATCTGTGAATCTGACTGTTTTCCAATCATTTCGATCAATTCTAATGTAGAGACTAGAAATAGACATGATCTTCAGAAAATAATCTGAGGTTTATTTCAGCAAAATAAATAATAACAAATAATAATAAAATAAAACTGTGACTTGAGAGTTCTATTAAATAATACATTAACGAAAGACAATCACATCATATATGACTTCTTTAAACTGTTAAAACAGTCAAAGATTATGTGGAATAGTAAAAACTGTAATCATAGTGTGGCGTCCGTTCGTTCACATTAAATAAATGTCACAATTTAGTAGCTCACTGTAAGACATCATCAAAATACTACCAAACTTAATAATATGACAATATCATCCAAGTACTTCCAAACTTGGTAATAATCGACTTCCGCCAGATCAGTCTCTCTACACATACAAACTTTAGCATAAGTAACACACAGTCTAAGTACGATTTTTGTGGCGATCTGTGTAATGTAATTAGGCTAAAGTCCATATATTATCTTAATAAAAGATATTATCGCAGATAATTATAGTTGTTTTATTCAATTATATCACCCGGTAATACATAGTTATATATCACTCTTGGCAAGTTTATTCGGTATCAATGCATAAACTTACACCTGTTTTAATTTCTTCGATCCGATTCATTTTCAATCTACATACATAACTTTGATCACGTAGGTACAGCCTCTTGGAAGCGCTTATAGAAAAAATATTTTTTCTTGAATCAACTGGACCTAAATTTTCGGCATAGTCTAACCTCCATTTTCTTTACTATTTTTGTTACTGTCTTTCTAGGTGAAGTCTATTAACCAATAAAATAGTGTAAATCATTGTATAACAATGTTTTGCTATGAATGTTCTTAAACTCTACACCTTAATTATACAGTATTTACATTTCAAATAAATTTAACAGAAAATTGTAAGTTAAATTTAAAAAGCCTCTATATTGTGCGAAACGTAAAAGAATCAAATCTCTATCGCACTGAGACTCTAAACACAAAATCAATTTGAACATAAATATGCCTTAAATTGTTTAACTTAATCATGCATGTGCAAGTGGAGACCAACAATTTAAATATTTTTAAAATTTACCTGCTTATTTATCAAAGCAAATAAGCAAATGGTACCTACAAATTCGTAATCTTCCATTATC
Organism: Dioctria rufipes; assembly: GCA_963924295.1. Taxonomy (NCBI): domain Eukaryota; kingdom Metazoa; phylum Arthropoda; class Insecta; order Diptera; family Asilidae; genus Dioctria; species Dioctria rufipes. The sequence continues at coordinate 378,667,913 of OZ002740.1, read as the reverse complement.
GTTATATTGTTGATATTTGAAATTCTGCAAAATGGTAACATATTTCCGTTAGTTTACTTTGTACTTTATATACCATAATTACTTGACTAATTGTAATTAATATACAAATATGTACATAACTTAAAAATAATCTGATGACTTTAGAATTAGGTGGAAACTAAATAGTCATTCTACAGTCAGCAAAGTTAAATAGAATAGCAGACGAGACGATTTATTGTGATGACAATGTTTATCTTTCAAATTTCCTCTGGATGATAAAAAATGAATCAACTTATCACTATGTACCGCACCATTCGTAATAAAGCGGAGAAATTAGCCAAAAAATTGCTCGAACGACATGCGAACCCAAGATATTACTATCATATGTTGATACTTAATTCAGTTGTTACAATTAGCTCAGCTGATTTATCTATATTAGACGGCAATCACATAATCTTCGAACCACTCACTCTCAATTCAATGGTTTTGATAGCATTTTTTACTCCACGTATCTCATAATATGTAACTGATAAGAATAATCCAATTTTGTCAGATTAGTATCCGCGAAATAAGACCTCAGCGGTCTAGTTTTTATTTCTTATGCTTAATTTTTACCAATAGAAAACCTTTAAATTGCACGGACTGCCTGAATTGCTACTTTTTACTTTACATGGTATGAGTAATGTCCTAGATCAACATGATCTTTGTGAACTAAATCATTTTCATTGTATACTTGTAGCGGGGTCAATTTCAGCTTCATTACTACAAGTTATGAGAGGCAGAGGATCAGTCAGTTTAATACGGACCTTCAAGACAGACAGACGTAGCTCTTTAGATTATTGGGGTATGTATACATGTACATATTTCGAATTGCTGTTTTTTTGGTAATATAGTAGAAAAAAGCTTTAACAAAATCGTGCAAATCAGTGAACTTTAGTTGTTTGTATTATTTAGGAGGGATCCTTATGTTCAAGCTTGAAAGGGTTCCCCTGTACTGTTTTAGATTGGGTTCATATTATTCTTGAGTTTTCTTTTGTGCTTCCAAGTATAATCAAGATTTTATAATTTTGTATGAATACTTCAAAAAAACAATCTTGTGTCCCACAGAACGGAGGAATACAGAGTTCAATACTGCGCAATATATGAGATATAGTTGGAAAGTGAAATGATAATATATAATCAAGGTGACCTACAAGTATGCTAATGTACGCATGCAATCTGGTAAAGAAATAAAATATTTAAATAGTTCTGCAGGATATTGATTTTTTATCGAATTGAATTATAGCCAAATTGTACGCAGATTTGTAAGTTTAACTATTTCGTTAATACAAATACCTCAAAAATAAAAGGCTCTAGCAAAATTTAAAGAAAATACATGGGAATATATTACGATTTTTGGAAATACTTTACATATTCAGCCAGACTTACAAAGCAGTTTAATAAAACTTTAATTTTTGGATTTCTCTTGTCAAATTTTAAACATGATTTATTAAAAAGTTTTAAAAGAAACGTTCTCATTTATTTTATTTTCGGATAGTTTTCTACGAATTAAATAGAACTAGAAATAATAACATCTGTTCTTTTTTTTTCAAAAATATGTATTTATTTATATAGTATAGTATTATATATATTTTCAAGAAAAGTGAAAACTAATAATTTTAAAGAAGGAATTTGGGATTCTTAACTTCCATACAAAATTTAGTGCTGATGATGCGTTTCTCTGAAAATGTAATGGTTTGGAGGATTCCATATTTGTAAATGTATTGAAAATAATGTCGTATTTTATTTAGTTATGCAAGTACATAATAAATTAACGGATAACCTTTCCTTTAATTCGATTTTTTGCTCCTCTCACAAGGCCAGTTTAGGTAGTATTCTGCTCTAACTTATGACAAGCGTCCACTATATATATAAAAATTGTAATAAAAATGAGAGAAAATTCGCCGCAGAAAAATGAAGGATGTCATCGCTTAAAGCCTTAATACCTCCTCTCAAATTTTTAAATTACACAAGCGCGCCATCTACTTCCGTTTAGGAAAATTAGAGTTTCAATTTACAATATAAAAAATTTAATTCTTTTGCCAGAATATACCGTCAAATATCTCATTATAATGTCATAAAGCTCTACACCGATGGAGTGGATCTTTACGTGAAGCTCCGCTGCACCTCAGGTTTGATTGTTAAATTAGTTTTCGTAACTATTTCTAGAATGGTTCGTTGGACACTAAAAATGATTATAACCAATTTTATAGGATTTGATTTTCTGAAGAACTCTTCAGTACAATGAAAACAGCTAGAACTGATCCCTATCACACTATATGTAAGAAACCTAAATCTGTTGTATGGCAACACTACGAAGGGACTGCCCGATTTAGTCTATTTTTAATATTGTAGGTATTTATAATTTTTATGAGAACGCGATGTACAAAATTTCAACTCCCTATGGGCCTTCCCACAAGAGTAGTTTTTAGGGAAGGAAGGAATTTCCTCACATTGTTCAGAGATCTGCCGACAGAATAATGTTTCTCCTAGTAGTTCCTTATATGATTACCGAATCTAATTGTGTGTATGTCCAATTAAGTCACAGTTTTTGATATAAACAATAACTGTATCACAAATTCACAACACGTAAACAGGCTATGCCTGTGATATGTCCGATTTTCGAACTTAAATCTATTTTTTTTTAAAAAAAAGGCCGTGTGAAAAATTTCAACTCTCTAAAATTGAAAAATTGAAATTGAAATTGAAAATTGAAAAATCAAAGTAACTTTCAATATATTCATTTTGCTCTACCAGGCTTATTCGGTAGCGTTACAAACAGAAGGATAACTTATTATATCCTGTAGATTTTATCTGGGGTATAAAAGAAATGAAATTTGCCTCTAAAAATTATAATTGTTTCAAGAAAGTCAAGATTCTTTTTGAAGAAATGGAGCAGAATATGAAAATACTGTTTCCAGTTCATTTGATAAATTTTTAAGTGCTATAACATTATGAAAAGAGTTTAATTTGAACTTATCTGATAAATACCTTGTTTTAAAATATTTATAATATTTTATAAATTCCTTACATCTCAAGTATCATTAGTTTTTATTTACTACTTGAATACTTTGGAAGCCTGAAGTAAGTTATAGTTATATATAGGTAGTCATGTTCATGACTATTTCGTAGTTTTATGAGAAGGTGCGTTAAGGTAACCAGTTAAAATGCACGAAACTGAGAATATTCAAGTGGCAAAATACGCAGTTGTAGAAAGAACAAATAAAATATATTTACCAAAACGTGAAAGCTGATAATGTCAAACTGTTTTTTTTTTGGTTTTGGTTGACTAATTTGAGCTTAATTATATAAAAGTTTATTACCTATTTCTTCGTGATTTAAGAGCTCTTCTTAAACAATTACTTCATTCAACTTTTATAACTGAAATGTGGCAATTTGGTCATTCGATTCCATTTATTGCACTTAGTTCCACATTGTAATTGGGTCTTTACAACACAAAAAGTCTAAAAAGAGTAGTATAGGCTTATAAAAGTTTAGCATATGGTTTTTTAATAGATTAAATTTGTGAAAGTTTACTTACTATCGAATCGGTTTGAAAAGCCAGTAATAGTAAAACGTACATAAAGTCTATAAATACTGAAAATTATAAGTTTTGTGGCTTTCAATAGAGAGCCCTGCATCTTCCAAGAAGTTCTGTATTTAGGTATATTATAGCGAAGAGTACCGATTTAGGGCAAACCATTCATGTTACCCATGGAAGTCTTCTTAGATAAGGCACTATGCACCCTTATCGTTGTAAAGTGTTCATCAATGTCAGCTGATTATATTACATTGCCCGTACAGTGTCACTCGGTTATCACCACATTCTATTTTTCATTGCTTTTTGCAAATAATTAATAGTGCACAATGCAAAATATTTAGTTCATTGATTAGAAAGTATTATCTTTGATACTGACGGGAATTTATGCCAACTAGCTACGTATGTACGCAAACAAAATCTTGCATTCATTTCCGCAGCTGATGTGAATTAGTTCTGATGTCGTCTTTGGAACATTATCTCCCCATTACGAAAATCCCTTAAAAAACAAAATGGTCAAAGTTCATAGTTCGTATGCATACACACATGGTAGCTGCATAAATATATGTATGTATGGCTTAAAAATGGAAAGTTTTCTCGTACCATATTTTTGGAACTTTTATCTTATTTTTCCCGGCAAATAAAGAAATCCGTACTTTTCCACTTTCATTCATATAAATAACCAAACTGCAGTGTTTCTTGAAAGAATATAAAAAGCTACCAACTCATTTGGCTCGTTATCTTTTGTCTACACAAATGTCATGGAACTCAGGATGTCTCTCAATCTCTAAAATTGAGATTTGATAAAAAGCTCATACCAGAGATTGTGTTATCTATCAAAAGTTTTCGTTGTATCTAAGCTAACAAAAGGGTTGAAATATCTCATGTTAAGTAGAAAATCTCTATGATTTGCAAGAGATTTTGTAAACAGGACAATTGATTGAAGTTATATTAAGTTTCTTTATATCGTAGATGAGATAATAGTCTAATACTAAATTTCTCATTTCGTATGTAACATATAAAAATAATTTTGGCATTGTAAAATAGATTGGATGCCCTACCCACACATCTTTACTCAGAGATCTGTTTCTGTATTCGATTTAACGAGAATATTGTCAAAACCGAGCTGGGTGCCTGCATTTACGGGCATTCAATTAGTGTAAAATATTGGTCTTAGATTATTTGCTTGTCCCCTTCGCACCATGATTTGTGTGACAGCCCTCGACTTGTTTGAAATAGTATTCGAGCGGTGTTGCACTTGCCACGCGCATCTCCTTTGGGTGACTTCATTTTTGCTTCGGGGCTAAGCCTTGCCAAAACCATCGAGAAATACTTCCCAAGCCATGAAACAGAAATCTATATGTGTGCGTGCGAGTCCCAGCTTTAAAAGTTCTATATTGATTCTTATGGAAAAGTGCCAGCCATTAATTTTATATATGCTATGGAGCCTAAACTACTATCCGTACAGAAAAATAGCTTCCAGTAATTTTAAGCTTGGTTCGTTCCCTTCTCAATGGCTAATTGAACTATACAGGGTGTCCCAGCCTAATATGACTATATTTTGCCAAATGATTCCATTCGTCCAGACAAGTAGAAAATTGTAAGGCAGGAGGAGGACAAAATGTCACCCTACCGAGTTACAGGGTGATTATTAAAATATGCTCTTTTTCATTAAACACCCTATATCTTGAAAATAACAGTGTATATGGTCTAATTTAAGACGGAATTGTATGCAGAACTTTAAGGTATTTCCTATGAACAACTCCTTAACCGTCACAGACCAAACATAAGCGTAGTAGCACAGATATCTAAACTGGTCTAAACACCTACCAAATTCAAATACGAGAAAATACCAGAAAAAACAAGCCCAAAAATTAAACACTAAGCAATTTTTCCACAGAGTGTATCCAATAGTGTATCCCTACACATATTCCAACGAGAAAATATCCAGTAAATTCTTAACAACAGTGTCTATGCAAAACATACGCCGCATACGAGTATAAAAAGCACTGTTTGGAAAACTATGTATGCTACAAAAAGCAAAGTGTTGTTGTCTGTACTAAAAAGCTATGTACTTGGTTGTTGACAAAAGCTTTACTTTGCTATGAGTAGTTGGCTGTTGATTGTAAGTGGGGTAAATTTTTAGTTAGACCATTCTTTATCTGTATTTAGTTATCTGTGGTAATAGGTTAAATTAAAGAGGAAACTCCCGGATTTCGAAATTTTGTATCAAAAATGTATGTTACTGGGAGTATTTAATAAAAATAACAGACAAATAGAAAAACAAAAACAAAATTTAAAGACAGAAATTTTGAATTTTGAGCTTCATATCTCTGGAGTGGGGAGAAGTACGGGGATGGTTTAACATTCATAGGTTTAGAGTTTTTGTTTGGGGAATCGTAGTGATTTGATTAAGATAAATTCTTTTAAATAATTTTGTTAGGAAAGGTATTTTCTATATGAATAGTAGTTTAGGGTTCAGGAGCTATTCAAATCAAACTTTTGTCAGTTTTACATAAGAACACTGCAAATATTTTAGAATGTTAGGACTCAGTTGGGGCTTTCATATGGTAGTGAGGGAGTCTGTTTCAAGGCTTTCGAAGTATTTCTCGAGGGTTTTGATGGAGCTGATCTCGCCTTGCTTGATGACTGTGACTGTGTAGAGGTAGGTCTGTTTCTTTTAGGATGGGAAGATTTTTAGAAAAAACAACCGAAAAGGTTTTAATTTTAAATAAGTGTATTTATCAATTTATCATATATCCATTTATCAGCCGACTTTGTTCACTTATTTTATTCTAATCACTCAACTTTTTCACTTATTTGATTTATTCATTGATATTTTCAATAACTTTATTCACTTATTATATGTATCTATTCCCGTTACACACTTTACGATCTGAAATTATTTGCTGCCCGTTTTATCACTTGCGCGATGTACCTTTCTTGGTCCGTCTTCGATCGCCCGTTTTCAATCACTCGCCCTCAGTTCTTTCCAAAACCTTTCTTTATGCTTTCGCACTGACCTACTTTCATTTGTTGCTTCATATTGTAGGATCAGCGGAATTAGCGTATTTTATAAATTTAAAGTTGATCAGCTATTGCGAAAGTAAATAATCGATGCCTTATAGGTCGATACCCTTAAAACGTTTCCCTTGCTAATTACGGGGAGAGGATACGCTTTTTTAAGAGAAAACCACTCTTTTTGGAGTAGTGGTATTATAATTTTGCCACTTAATTTAACCACTTTTACATTACAACTGGCTCTATATTAAGTCTGTGGTTCAGTGAGAAGTTAACCCAACAGTCATTCAGCGGAGTTGCGACCACTATATAATATATACACAAACACAGAACATATTTTCATGCAGTTTCATTTTGCTCTACTCTGAGCCATACGGAGATGGCCATATTCATTACTGCATGCGAAAAAAAGGATGCCAGTCTCCAATCTATTCTACTCTACATTGTGAATGCGGCAACAGTCTCTAACTTCAAGGAATTGAGTAGTATACCGAAAGGTATCTTGGCATGGAACAGAGCACCTTGTATGAGGGATCATTTAGATAAAATGTGTACCTAAATATTTAATCATATACAATATAGGTATCAAAACATCGTATGTCAAAATATAAGAGGATATAATGTTCTGAAACCGAAATTATATCAGAGAAAACTGAGAGACGAGCAACAAATATTTACTGCTTTGCGCCTAGAATTTTATACATCCCAACATATTAATGACTTTTGTTAGATTTACATTTTACATATCGCACCTTGGCAAGGAAAGTGACATAACTCATAAATCAAAATATGTCTGTTTTGTTAACAATTCAACGTAAAAATAAATTATCACCCTCAAACAGCAAAACAATGACAACAATAAAAACTTGATAACTTAATTGGCCTTCATAGAATTTTTAAAAACAATACTCAGTTATTTCATAATTTCGCTATTTGGAACACAGTCCAATTTTGACTTGTGTCACTTTTCTTGCCAAGGCGCGATATGTATTGATTGCTTTGTGACGCTGTCAATAGAAGGTCGGAGAAAACAGAAAACTGTATAGCGGGTGTGAGTTGCAAAAGTTGTTTCGATTATGTTTTAAAAAGCCGTTCAAGCTACTATCATTGAAGCTTGCGTAGTACCCTAGACGAAGAGGTGACAGACTATGGACGAAAATTATTTCATTTGGAATGTCATTGATAGTTCCTTAATGTGAGTAAAGATCATGGCAGAGTTTAATAATTTATTTAAATGCTATAAAGAAAATTTGCGAGGATTTACTGTAGTTGAAAAGCATTTAGTGAAAGACAATTTTTGTTGTTAAAAGAGACCAAAAAGAGAAGAAAACGGCAAAGAAATTTCTTTCATGATCAGCTGATGGTCACTGTTAACTTTATTTGAAAATATTTCCACTTTCCAATAAATTCAGCTCTTTTTAATGACGGTAGTGTAATTTAATGGAGTAAAAATTGGTCATTTGAAAATGAAAAGAAATGCTGCAAATGGTTCCTTGATGGACTTCATTTGTGTAACACACTGCACATTTGACTCCATTTAATAAAAAATTAAGTCATTATTTGGACAGTGTGTCTAGGGTATAAGTCCTCCCATTTCTAAGCTACAGAGTTTGAAATCGCAAATGTCGCGTTTTTCATCTAACCACAATAGTTCTACAAAGCGCGTCATCAACATCTTCATTTTATATCGAATTTGGGACACCCAACGCTTTCCCTTTAATTTAATCTACCCATTGTGTAATATTTGTTAAAATATATACAGAGATATATGTACGTACATACCGTTTAATTCCAAAGCTTTTATTAGCAAATAAAAAGAAATTATGACAAGGCTTGTTAACAAATTTGTTTTAATTGCCTTGATAATTTTGAATTCATGAGAAAAAATAAATTGCTACAATTATCTTGACACCCGCTCAAGCATTGAATTGTCATGATATCGTGCAGATTGTGTTAAATTGCTGCGGCTGAAGCTCCATACGGGTTCAACGGGTTCAATAGGAACTCTAAAGTGGACTACGCAATATCTTTAATCACAGTGGCACAAGCATGTTTTTTTGTTTCTTATAATTGAACCCAAATTGACATTTTAATTAAGCTATGAGTTCATTGCTGTAATATGCGTTTTTATTTTTTAGAGATCAATGTTTAGCGTAAAACATTTCTAATGGATCGGAACATGGAAGAAAAGGAGCTAGAAGCTCTAAATGTGGACAAAGATCACGTGACTGTAAATGTAATGAATATGAAAGCCAACGCTGCCATATTTGGTTTGACTAGGACTGCTGTATTAAGACAGGTAATATTAATTGGTTATAATTATTATAATAGTTACTTAACTTTAGTGAGCTTTAAAAATAGCCATGCTATTGGTTTTCAAATTCAAAAGCTAAAGATACATATTGCATATTATAGAATTTTAAAATCCAACGCAGAGCTTCGTGTTCAAATTTTTATCAGCAACCATTACCATAGATGGCACAAGAACTAGATGTCGCATGCATACCAGAGCAGAGTATACTCTGGTGGGACATTCCGGAACTGAAAATGATGGATACGTTGAGTGATTCATATTTTCGCGCATTTGCTGGGTTGAGTTGAGAAGGTTGATCAAATAAACACAATACGTAAAGCCACATTTCCTCTCGGCACGCTCTAAATCATGTTGTGGTCCATTCCGGAATGTACCACCCATTTCAAAATCTGTATACTCTGCTCTGGTATACCATGCGAAATCTAGCTCCTTGCCATCTATGCTAGTACCTACCTACCCCGCATTCTGTACAAAATCGTGGAAAGTAAAGCCTTAGAAACGCAAAAAATAGGGAAGCTTTGAAATCCTACTTACTATTGAATAGATTTAAAAATTTGTAAAAAGTTTATAAGGAAAAAGCTTAGAAAAAGTGAGGTGACTAATATCAGGGGGCTCGAACACTAAAAGATCAAACTTAAGAAGGTGATATGATAGTTGGAGCTGTGATGAGCAAAAAATTGGTTGCGTGGAAGGGGTGTAAAATGAGTCGATTCTGTGATAATTCTATAATCACCTTTTAACTTCTAAACGATACATTCGATGAAATGAGAGTGCGAGAAAAGGAAGACTGCACTTGGACTTTCTTGTTTGTAAAGCTTAGCTTAGCATAAATAAATTAAAAAAAGTCAAAAATCAAATTGAGATGAACTGATCTCAACACGTTGGTATACAATTTAAAGTTATCAAAATGGGCATAATTATGTAAGTTGAATTCGGTCGTAAATATACATATGTACATAAAATCATCGGGGATTTCCAAGGTAAATATAGTCGCGTGCTAATGTGATCTTGCGGTTAATATTTGATATCATATCTACCTGTCAGTTTGTTTGCTTTGTTATTATCAGCTAATGTTTCAAGTCTAGTTTCTGTAAAGTATGATATGTAGAGATATTTTTCATTAACAGTAGGTCTATAATTACTAGTAATTGCTATTTTTAACTCATGAACTGACATTGAACTGTCCTATAGGGAAAACCCACTTGATTCTACAAAATTATCTCTGCACTGTTTGTTGTGGTCATTAGTTTATTATGGAGGTGCAAGATCAAATAAAATGTTATTCACAATCGTTCTTATAAATTTTTGAAAATAAGTTCAAGTAAAATTAATTTCAGAATTTATCTTATCTGTTTATAATAATTATTATAAAATATTTCTTTTCGAACATATATATAAATAAATATTTCCCCCAGAAAAAGTTGTATAAACTTTTCTAAAGCTTAACTAATGTGAATGCATAGTAATCAGTGGCGGATCCAGGGGGGGGGGTCGTGGGGGTCATGACCCCCCTAAATTTGAAGAAAAAATATTTAATTAATTGAGTTATTTGAAAAAAAAATATTTTTTATTTAATACTTTTTTTATTTATATAATTCAACTTAAAAAAAATTTTATTACAAAACTTAAAAAAATAAAAATTTATTTCAATGAATGCTATTGTATGCATGTGATGTATGTGTATAGGTTTTTCTTGGAATTGGGGTTTCGGACCTCAGAGAAACACTTCCCAAGCCAGAAACAGACTCCCTCGCTACCACATCAGAGCCCTAACTTAACTTAGTCCTAACTCCTGTTATATTTCGGGGCTTACCTTAGCCGAAGGCAATCATTCTACGCCGTTTCAGGAAGCTATGATTAAGACAACTCACACACTTTTATTTTATTTATATATATATTTTTTTTTACTTTTGCTTTGTTCACAAACTTTTTCTTTCACAAACTTCCTCTTATGGTTATTTTCACAAAACGTTTATTTTTTGTTTTTTTTATCGCAACTTCTATTTTCTTTACTTTTATTTGTCCCAAGTCGTTCTATGGGAAATACTTTTTGTTTTTAACTGAGGAATTTGAATCAATTGCTGATGGCAATTTCTTCGCCTAAGCCCCTTTTTGGGTAATTTTGGCATGTAACACTCCTAACATTCTAAAATATTTGCAGCGTTCTTATGTAAAACCATTGACATTTATAATATGGACTGACTACGTCCATAGAAATACACTGCAGAAAGTGGGCTCATTTCTATATAGCGTTCTCTTTCGATCTAAGCACCAACTACTAATTCGCACGTCACATAGAAATGTAACCTAACTATACCATGAAATTGGCATATTTCTATCTGATTGTTTTTGCCGCTAGATAGCGATAGTGTGACTTTTCTGTTACTTAAGAACAGAGATATTCTTCATAGAACAGTGTGTCAGTGTCACTTTTTGAGTTGTGACGATCTTCATAACAAACGTAAATATGTTTTCGACATTTTAACAGTATTATTTTAAATTGTGTCCACAAAACAGCATTCATTTCTTACAAATTTTATTATGAGTTATGACATTTTTCCACAAAGTTCAAAGTACAGAATTTAATTCTTGAAAATCGTATTTTGAATTGTGCCACTTAAAAAAAACTTGTAAAAATATTTATTTCGCAACAGAGAAAAGCGACACATGCGGGATTAACAGCGAACCTCGCCAACTGCGGTAACAAAAACTTAAAATTTCTTTTATATAAATCTTCAGAAATATATTTACTAACAAATTTAAGAGTTCAGACTATTTTTAGCAAACAATTACTACGTTAAGCTAGAATTAATTCTATGTACAGCTGTTCGTTTTTTCGCTCTCCTGAAAAGTTGCATTTTTTGAGTTGGGTCACTTTTCTATGTAACATGCGAACTGAGAAAGGGCTGTAAACAATACATAAATAAGTGGGTTTATCGAAATAAATGTTTTTAAATTAATTATTTGGGTTAATAGAAATTCGAGAGGTTTCACTTTTCCGCCAATGGATTTTTCAATGTTGGCACCGACGTATGAACTATTTATCCTTTTAAACGTTCAAATGTAATCCTGTCCAAATCATAGGTAGACTTTCCTTAAAAGAACACACTTTCCTTAGAAGAACAAACAATTAAGAACGAAAATCTGGAATCAAGAAAGGTCAAGATTCCTTGGATATAAGTCGGGAACCACTCCGTGTGGCACCTTAGGATATATCTTGAAACCTTCAAAAGATCCTTTTAAACGTTCAGATGTAATCCTGTCCAAATCATAGGTGGACTTTCTTTAAAAGAACACTTTCCTTAGAAGAACAAACAATTAAGAACGAAAATCTGGAATCAAGAAAGGTCAAGATTCCTTGGATATAAGTCGGGAACCACTCCGTGTGGCACCTTAGGATATATCTTGAAACCTTCAAAAGATCCTTTTAAACGTTAAAATGTAATCCTGTCCAAATCATAGGTGGACTTTCCTTAAAATAACAAACAATTAACCAACTATGAACAACACGAACGATAATCTGAAAACAAGGCAAAAAGTACATTAAGTGCACCGAATTGGGAATCTATGAAACAAAAATACTCAATTATTAAAGTATCAATTTTTATTATTTTTTAAATCACACTTATAACAATTATAAATACGTAAATAGATATTAAAATATTTACATTTTGCCGTTTTTGTCCCATTTTCCGTCATTCCATTCTTTCCTGATAAGTTGACGTTTAAGATTTTCTGATTTGGACCATTTCCCACGTCATTCCATATTTTCCTGATAAGTTGACGTCTTTCCTGATATCTTCACATACTTGAGTAAACCCTAGTAAAAATGATGTGATGATTTCTTCGATGCGTTCATCATGAGTTTTTAGATGAAAGTAATGATGAAATCTATTCTGGGCCCGGGACTGAAGTCATTATATACTTTTCTACAACATGATCACTCGATGAGCAGTTCCATGAGTTTTTACATTATTTTCTTGTTGACATAATGAAAATCCTTACTAATACATTCATCAGTCATTATCATCAATAAATTCATAATGATTACATTGATATATAAATTAGTTCAATTATAATATCGCACGACATCTCATTTTGCATCTGCATGTTCTGATTTTACGTAGGTATGCCGATTTTGATTTTAATATATTTTTCTTATTAAAACTTACTAGAAAATAAATTTATAAAATATTTATAAAAAATTAAAAGTGCTTTCACATTACACACTTCACTTCAGAGCACTTTAAAACTTTTCTAAATGAATGCTATTTTCAAATTTCAACTACGCACTACGCGTCAAAAGTAAAAACTTTACTGTTTTGTTTTTTTAATCAATACAACCATTCATCACAATTTCGTGGAAATGCACATGAATTTTGAATATGAAAACGGTCATGGTATGCTAATCGAAAGGCTCATCGGAACGGATTAGAAAACTTCACCCACATTCAGAGGCAGAGAGATTTAAATATAGTATATGCGCAATTCCCAACAGGACTAGTTACATCGGATTCCCCCCGATCGGGAATGAGGGTTTCGAGACCAATGAATATTTTTTACTAGCCAAACATCCCGAGCCATGAAGCAGAAATCTATATGTGTGCGTGCGAGTTAAATTCAATAAAATGTTTTAAGTATATTGATTCTTATGAAAAAGTGACTAGACATTGATTTTATTATGCCGTAAATCCGAACAGGAAAATAGTCTTCCAATAATTTTAAGTTTGGCTCCTTATCTTTTCAAAGGCTACCCTCACTATATACCTACCTTACTTAACAAAATAATAAAATAGCTTTGATTAAAAAGTAACCTTACCAGTTTACGCTCAATAACTTTTAGCTGATGAGTAATAGTTGCCATAGTGAATGTGCGGCCAGAGTCCAAATTTGTAGGCAGTCTGATTCGATTTCGTCAGCCCACGGCACAGGCCTCATATGCAATTATTACCACAGATACTGTGTTATTACTCAGCTGAGAGTTTTTGTTTCAGGAATCGTAGTCATTTGGTTAAGAAATTTTTTTAAATAATTTAGTTAGGAAAAGTATAAAAATTTTATTTCGGTTCGGAAGATAAGAAAGCAAGATTGTCAGAACACCATTTTTGTGTACGAATAGTAGTTTAGGACGGAGGAGGTATTCAATCCATCTTTAGTCAGTTTTACATAAGATCACTGCAAAAATTTCAGAAAGTTAGGACTCAGTTGGGGCTCTCATATGATAGTGAGGAAGTCTGGTTCATGTCTTCTGCAATATTCTCGAGTGTTTTGCCTCAGCCAAAACCCTCGAGAAAACTTAACAAGCCATGAAACAGACTCCCTCCCTATACATGCGAGGCCCAACCGAGTCCTGACATTCTAAAATATTTGCAGTGGTTTATGTAGTTTGATTTAAACAGCTTCTCCACCTCCTCATACAGAAAAATGGTGTTCCGATAATGTTAAGTTTGCTTTCTTATCTTCCGAACCATAATAAAATTTTCATACCTTTCCTAACAAATTTATTTAAGAAACTTGATCTTAACCAAATGACTACGATTTCTCAAACGAAAATTCTTAGCTGAGTAATAATTGTAATGTCGCTGTGCCGTCATAGGATGCCGTGGTCTGATGATATCGAAGTAGATGCCTACAGATTCGGACTCCGGCTGCACATACGCACATGCTCAACTGAGACGTAGGTATTGAGCGTAAATTGGTAAGGTTACTTTGTAATCAAAACTATTTTATTATTTTGTTAAGTAAGATGGTAAGTGTAGTCTTTGGAAAGGTAAGAAACCAAGCTTTAACTTATACTATGTAGATGACTACTTTGCTCTATGGATAGTGGTTTAGGCTCTATAGCCATATAAAGTCATCGTTTGGCACTTTTCCCTAAGTATCAGTATAGAACATTTTAGAAAACCGGACTCACAACGCATACATATAGATTTCTGTTTCATGGCTTGGGAAGTATTCTCGAGGGTCTTGCCTCAGCCCTTAACTTCAAGTTAAAGCTGAACAATAAATTGATAAGTGTATGGTTACTTATGTTGAACGCTGACTAATGAAGCTTATTTTGAGCTGTCAGTCAGTTTTGTTCAAACTTGTTGTCAACTCAATTTGAAATTAGGATACAAATGCAAAAGATATATAAAGTAAAAAAC
This sequence comes from Dioctria rufipes, assembly GCA_963924295.1. Classification (NCBI taxonomy): domain Eukaryota; kingdom Metazoa; phylum Arthropoda; class Insecta; order Diptera; family Asilidae; genus Dioctria; species Dioctria rufipes. The sequence goes on along the minus strand of OZ002740.1, from coordinate 378,652,876 downwards.
TTTTACCTTTTTTTAAGTTGCCAAGTGGGGCTTCATTTAGCTATTTATAAGTATATAGTGATTTCAATTGAATTTGCAGCAAATTCAGTTACATATAATTAAGCAGAATTAAAGCAACTAAGTAAGCAAAGTACCTATATACACTTTTTGTTGTTGATTATGAAACTCTGAGTGTTGTCCTGTCTTGTATATTGGCGTTGTGCCCACGCAATAGTACCTATGATCAATTTGTTCGTAATATGTTCAGTACAGTTCATAAAAATTAATTCTAAGTGCGTTGGATTAGCACTTAGAAGTATATACAATTTATTATGAATAAAAACTAACTACCACTGACGGTCTAATATCATTAACATAATCAACATCAACATTGTTGTTAGCGAGTGCATTATGTACTAGTATTGTTCTTGAAGGAAAAGTAAAAATTGTTATCGAGATAATGAAGCCGAACAGTATATAAAGGGAAAAATTGTTTTATATTCACGAGAATAGAGCAAATCCAAATTGCATTATCGATACAAAATTCAGAGTAGTACCATGAAGCTCTCTCTTCAAGTTTTTTGTTTATCTTGACGTTCTCTTTCGGAGTATTATTCTTTAAGCGGTGATCTTACAACCCTACATACGCATAATATACTCGAATATTACGATTTTGATTTTAAAAACGTATTATCTCTAAATATTCACTTCTCCGTAATTTATTAGATACATAGTTATACATGCTCATCTTCATCTCTCCGTATAGTAAACTTATTACAGAACTGAAATTCAAATTCAAATTCAAAGAGCATTTATTTATGAGCCCCTGCTTAAAGCAACGTATAATGCTGGGCATTCCGATTTACAACAGCCTAGAAGTAGATTATTACACTGGCAAAGCAAATAATAAAAGTAAAAGTATACTAGCCGACTATATCTCGTTCAGTATTTGACTTAGGTATTATTAAATAGAATAGTTCTTACAGCTAATGGACCATAGTCCGTACTTACAGATTCTTAATTAGTAGAAAAGAGGACCGAGTTGGACAGCCTCCAGTCCTTAATATTCATTAATCATCCAATAGAATTTTTGATGCTAGCTGCATTTAAGTAATGTGAAAGAAAATTATATAAGATAAGCAATCTTATGTACATTGTATTAAAGTAAATCAAATAATCAAATTAGAAATTACTTCCGATTGGATAATCCCTGTTAACATATCGTATTTGATACAAAAATTATGGTGTGTAAATAAAATTTAGCGCTGAAGTGTATATTAATATCAATTTCAGGTATCTATGGTAGTGCTAACCAATTTGCCGATCCTTTCAACAGGAATGGCTTTAGGTTTTCCAGCGGTGGCACTAGATCAACTTACAAATCCTAATGAGCCAATAACCCTCTCGCAAGCACAGGCATCATGGTTTGGTAAATAATAGACATCAAAATTGTGACCACTAATATACAACAGTTAATGTATTTTTTCACAGCATCCATAAATGCAATTGCTTGCCCTTTAGGTGGTCTTCTAAGTGGTTATTTTCTAGATAAGATTGGTCGAAAAAGGACAATTTTGGCAATAAACCTTACATCAATCATTTCTTGGGGAATTATGGCTTTGGCGGTAAACACTCCAGGTACTTCAGGCACTTTCATCCAAATTATGATATCAAGATTTATCATAGGTAAGGAAAAAGTCGGATTTTACTATACTTTATTATGCATACAAATATATTACATAATTCATCAAGTGCTCTAGGGAAAAATCGGAGGGTCCTACACGGCGCGCGACTATTTTCAGGCTGTTTCAGGATCAATACCAGTAGTTGCGGCTTTTGATTGGAAAGTTTTTCTCTATGTGAGCTTTTGTTTCCCGATATGCCAGCTGTCTTGTGGATTACAATCCAGTGGTTGGGGTACCCAGATATGACATATAAGCGACAAAACAACGATAGAACATTGTCATTTGTCGAGAAAATTATGTTAAAAATATGATTTGAAACTGTGGTCAGGGTTGGCGCCAATTGTCACATAATATGTCACATAAACAAACAATATTTAAAATTGTCACATTAATGTTAATAAATTTTGTGACAATTAATCCACTTATCTTTATTTTTGAAAAAATTTTATTTATTCCTGAAAATTTTTTAAATTTTATCTCGGCCAGTCTCAGCAAAATGGTCTAGCAGCACTATATAACTGTGAAACTATTATGTGACATTTCGTGTTTACAATAATGTCCTCTTTTTTGTGACAAATTTTCGGCATTATTTTGTGATGATTTTACATGGCTACCCGGGTTGATAACTTCATCGATTATACTCTAGCTCGAACATCTCCACAGTTCTTCGCTTGACACTCAAAAATTTGTGTCCTTCTATAAAAGAAATAAAAGCAATTGCCCTGGTCGTACTTTGGTATTCACACTAAAGCTATCGAACAATTTACAGCATCTATCACAGAATTGCCCGATAATCATGTTTCGTGGTGTGGTTCGCTGGCAGGTAGTACGATCTTTTTTGGAACCTGATGACCAGCTAATAAGATTAATCCTGTCTCCTTTAGGGAATAATATACCAATGTTATCCCAGTATAGTTCCATTTGATCTGTACCAGAGTACGCCAAGGATTCTCAATCTGGGCAAATATGTTCCCACATCATACCTTCTAGTTTCGGTGAGTCCGATAATCGCCATGTTGTATCGACTAATTCGTCCATCCATTTATATCTCGTGCACAGAGTTTCAAAATCTTTTAATTCATTTTTGGGTCAGTCTTTTTTCAAAGTTTTCTTTTGCTGGTTCATAACAGTTAACTTTGTTCGGGTGATGGTCGGTAGCTTTCAACCCAACGCCACCTGGGTGGACCGTGAGTACGATCAAAACTTAGTTGAAAGGAGTTATCACGGAGAGGTATTTTAAGCACTTAGTACGATCGAAAAACAGTTGCAACTCTGGGATACATGCATGCTTAACTAGAAAAATCATATTGCAAACATTTACCCTAAGAGTAAATTTTTCAAAAATTAAACACTCGCATGTCCATAGGAATTGCGACTGGGTTGGCCAGCTCCCCAGCAGGAGTATATTCAGCAGAGATCTGTCATCCTAATTTGCGAGGTCGCCTCACGTTGGGAACATCAATTTCAACTGCAGCTGGAATCCTTGTTATTTACATTTTAGGTTATTTTATTAGGGTAGGGCTTTTTGTGCTAATTTTGTAACATTTAAGTACTGTATTTCACTTATTAGGATAATTGGAGACTAATCAGTGGTATAATTTGTGTGTATTCAGTCATCGCTGCTTTTCTCACCATACCAATTCGTGAATCACCCAGCTGGCTCATTACTAAGCGCCGATATGAAGAAGCAGAGGAGTCACTGACTTATTTTAGAGGATTATCAAAAAACGGTAAATTTTTCTTGTTTTGTTATCAAAAAGATTGGAAATTGATTACAATTTTAGAAAAAAAGTGTGTCGAATTCGAGAACGAATATGGAAAACTATTGAAATCACTTTCTATTACTAACGAACAGAAGAAGGAGACGATTTTTGTACTTCTCACAAGACCGGAAGTCTATAAGCCGCTGATCATCATGATAACATTTTTTGGATTCCAACAATTCTCTGGAATATTCGTCGTAATAGTTTATGCTGTGAAATTCTCAATTGAAGCTGGAGTATCCATAGATCCAATTGTGTGTGCAATTTTAATAGGCTTAACTCGAACTGCGACTACATTCTTAGTTGGTTATATCCTCGATAAATGGGGACGTCGTCCACCAGCGTTATTTTCTGGTATTGGTATGACGATTTGTATGTTATTGCTTGCAGCGACTACTTGGTTTCCTTTGATATCTGTACCTTACTTACCTGTGGCATGCATTGTTGTGTACATTTTTACGAGCACGTTGGGACTAATGACACTTCCGTTCTCTATGATATCCGAAGTTTACCCTCAAAGGGTTCGAGGCTCAGCCGCTGGTATTACCATTTGCTGCGCATACTTAATGTCCTTTATCAGTATAAAAACGTATCCAACCATGGTGGACGAGATCGGAAAAGAGAACGTTTTTGCGTTTTATGGTGCTGTATCATTTTTGGCAGTTGTTTTTATATATTTCTTCCTACCAGAAACCAAAGGAAAGACTTTACAGGATATTGAAGATCATTTCAAAGGTGATCAAAGAATTAAGAATAGAAGTTAGTTTGAATAAGGATGTATAGTTTAAAATTTAGAGTTTTTATGCACGCAGTGTGTTCGATACTTAATTTATGACTGTCATACTCACCTGACGACCACTGTGATATTATTGATTGTGAGATACATGTTTGGAATACTTACTAGAGAAATTATAATATTTTTTTCTTTTTACGATGCATTTAGGCTATATTTAACGATTGCTATAATGAAATGGGAGAACAGAAAAATGTTGTGTTATTATTTTTAATGGGTAAAATACACTGAATCCATGGTATATACAAGACAAGGTATGTTAAATTTGGCCATGACATAATTAAGGCTTGTTTTCATATGGAAAAAAACAACATCTTTAAATACCTATCAAAGCAAACTTCTCGAAGAAGTCGTACTATATTATAAATTTCAGCTGAATGCACAACAAAAATATTAATATAGCCATTTTTATTTAATTTTAGCGGTAGTGGTGAAATTGGCATGTAATGAATGGGCTGCCTTCGAGTTGTGCCAAAGCAATTTGTAATATGTTGTTGTCAGCGTTGACGTCTCTATCTATTTCACATGATGCTACATTTTGAGCAAAATTGGAACCTATGTGGAGATTTCGACGTCTTCGCCGGCTCACAACATTTACTGCACAGTTTTATTGTGCAGAATTCATTGACTTGCAAAACTGAATAACGCGCTTGAAGAGGTGGTGTCCGTACATAATCACGTATTGGTGAATTTGCAGCAATTCCAGTCGATGGAATACACACTAGAAAGGCAGAAGTATTGTTCGTTATTTCTTTCGCAATGGAGTTGCTAGATATTTCAATTCTCTTTCCGTGTTTGACGAATCTCCAGGTCTATTCCGTCCAATTTTTATAAGAAACCCTTCTAAGGGTATCCAAGTCTTCTCTTTCCAATTTCTTTACTTACAGTGGCTTGCCAAATTATTAGGGACATCTCAATTTTTCTGAGCTTTCTTCGTTTAAATGTATTTAATGACCAAATACATTTGATCTCGTGTGTTTTCTTGTCTTCTTCTTATCCGGTAGATACAGAAATATGTTTTGAAAACTGGCAACACATGTAATGTACCTTATCTGCCAAATATTTAGGTAACTTTGCTATACGAGCGTCAAAACATCTGTTTAAGTTAAAACATTTTCGGTATGGGAAAAGGTAAAGACATTTCTCCAATACAATGTTCAGAAGTAAGCGTGCTGTTACTGCACTCTGGATATGCACAAAGGCAGATATCATCAATAGCAGGTGTTTCAAAGTCGGTGGTTAATAGAATAAAGAAAAAAACCGACGATCATTTGGCCCTAGAAGCGAGCCGTAAGTGAAAATGTGGGAGAAAACGGATCACCACACCTCCTGATTACCGTAAAATCAGGACTGTGGGACAGTGTGGCCCGTGTAGCCACCATGATCAACGATGATGGAATTAAGGTCTCTAAAAGAACAGTCCAGAGGCGGTGAGCTGCTGAAGAGTACCTGATTGCTCATCGGCCATCAAAATAGCCACGCGTGACTGATGGAATACAAAAAAAAGGCTGAAATGGTGCTCGAGCTCATAAGAATATGACTGTTGAGGACTGGAGTCGAATAAGCATAATTTATTATTGTGTAATATTTCTGAACAATGACTTTTTCATGATTTTGTTAATATTTCTTAAGTCTTCTTCTCCGACGAATCAACTTACCAAATCTTGGAAGATAAAAGTTCGTTTGTGCGTCGACGCCCCGGAGAGAAATTCCACCCTGAGGCACTCAGGTGAAACATCCAGCTAGTGTGGTCCGTAATATCCACGAAGGGTATGGGGCGCCTGTACATCGTAGAGGGGACAATAAGGCCAGTTGAGTACAAGAGAGTCCTCGAAAATCATCTGTTACCTGAGGTCGCTGCATGGGTCCCTGCTGATGAGGAATACGTATTTATGCACGACTCAGCCCCATGTCATAAAACCAGAAGCATAGCGGCATTCCTAGCTGAAAAAAGGTCAGGGTTTTGCATGGTCAGGTAATTCCCCCGACATGAACCCTATAGAGTACCTGTGGGAGCTAGCAAAGGGGAAATAGCGAGGGAACTTATTACAAATAAGCGACAACTTATCGCAAAGCTGCTGCTTATATGGCAACTCGCCAAAATTAAAATAATATGCGAAAAGGTGCATTGAAAGCATGCACGGATGCCTAGGAGAAGTATATTGCGGCACTGACATGCTGTTTTCTTGCTCTAAACTAAACCTCTAATAAATTAAAAATAATTTCACTACATTAGAACACAATTTTTATAATTTTTTTTTTAATATTACCAGGAAAATTTCATTTTTCAAAGTTAATTTGACAACCCACTGTTCATAAATATAGTGGAGCAAATTTCAAAACACATCACTAGCGTAACGATACAAAATCCATCATTGTCTGGCTGTGCTCATCCGTTCCGACTGTCCTGCTCGATTAGTCATACATGACAAAATAATATTATAAAATAATTTCATATACGTGAAAGGAAATGTAAAATTTAGTTTTTGTATCGTAGCTTAAGCTGAGATTTTTAAAACCCCAAAATCAACATTAAATTAATGTTGGTACGTACATACGACAAAGCAATATTGGAGTGGCGAACTACATTATGTACCTACATTTATTGATCTTTTTTGACTGGCAATATTGCCTGCATGCCCTTACTTTGACCATAATAAAGTGTTTATTTAATAATTTCTGCAACTTCCAGTATCCAAATCCGTGTCTTTGTACAAAAAGTTAAATTCATCTACATTAAGTCAGAGCAGTTCTGAGGCATCCATAAAGTAAATCACGAAAGAAAAAAAAAAAACATCTTTGGATATTATAACAATTTGGCAATTATTCTAGATGTGGGATACAAGAAATAAAAATTTCAATATGATATAAATATTTTAGTTCACCCAAAATAATAGTGAGCAACAGCAACAATGATCACAACGGAAAAACGTTCGCAACAAAAATATCGACAAGCACTATTTAACTCCCCAGTTGGAGCGCAATCCATGTGTATAGTAAGAATTAATCAACTGTTGTTTAATATTTAAGAATGCAATCAATTTTATAGTTATGCGTTACGAGGAAAAAGTCTGGCAATGAATCCTAATCAAATTGGAAGTCTTCTATTGAAGAAAAACTTGTTAAGTTGATTTGTACAACTTTTTTACAAGTTAGCTAAAATTATCTGCAGCATGACTAGGCGTACTGATAGAGTCTAACTTCTGAAAATGAACGATATTTTTTTTCCCACTAAGTGGGGACAAAAAGTTCCAGCTATAAGAGCGTTTGTGTTGCAAACATCTCCTTTGCCTAACAAAAACCTGCCTGCCTACCATGACTTGGAAATTCGTTTATCTAGCGACATTTGCCCAGATACTTCCCGCTGAATGACAGAGGGTTATAAAACGTATTCTCCATACTATTTTTAACATAGGATCTTGGATTAGGTAAGTAGAACAAATATAATCAAGTTACCGCGATTATTGTCAAGAACTGGAGACATTTTGTGGGGTTCATCTAAAAACTTTTTAAGTTCAAAGCCTTTCTCTGAGTGGATCCTTTGATATTCGATGTTACGGCTAGAATCCTTTTCAAGTTTTGCAGTATCAGAAATTTTCTTACACTTTACTTCACTTTAAATTGCTCACAGCAACGTGCTTAGACTTTGGGCAATTCCACTCTACTTTCACTTTCCGGTTACAGGAAAGTCACTACACAGATGCTCAAGCATGCAAGAATCAAGAATTTAATATCTTTGCTTTTGCCAGTTTGGTTATCATCCACCCACACTTGCCTATGCTTTATATTTTTCTGTGTTGAAGAGCCACTGTCCTACCAAGTGCTAGGCCAAGTAGTACGCATGTTCAAGGATTAAAGTTTTTTCTTGCTTTTGGCGGAAAACTGAAAGTTAAAAATTGTGCGCGTTAGCGCGTTGGAGCCGAGTCGTGAATATATAAAGCTTGGATAATATGAAATCGAAGTTTAGTCCTCAGAGTCGCATCAAATAAATTAATGGTGAATTGCTAAAAAGTTTTTTTGATACTTCTGTGTTAAATTTTTGAAAAGAAGCTATAAGAGAGTATGAGTGTGATATTTGTGTGATTATGAAAGACTGTAACGTGAATATGGAACACAAGTTTTGGATTTTTTCAATTTTTATATTTATTTTAGAAGGTAAGTGATAAATTTAGTTTTTTGCAATTTAAAATATTTGCTAGTTACATAATTAACAAAAATATAAGAACTTATATATCAAAAGACTTCCATTTTGAAAATTTATGTCGCTTGATACGCAGCTTTTTCTTTTCTGTCCATATTTAAGTGATAGTGGCCTTTGTGCTAATATAAAATAAGACCGTTACCAATGGAACAAGGCATAAACACTAATTTTCGTCAAAAATTTGTCATTGTTAATCATTTTAATGATTTAACTTAATTATCAAATTGATTTCAAGGTTTTCAAAATAACTTAAATGTTTTTCCAGAGAAGCTTAATCCAAAATAAATACGGTATCATGTGCCCCATTTTTTTTTTTTTTTTTTTTTGAAAATTATCTTTCACTTTATGAAAAAATACATAAAATTTGCAATTTTTCATATTTTTTCTAAACACTTTTTATACCATAGATGAAATCATAGAATATACTAAGTCTACGTATGTACGACATCTGTCTTCTGGTAATGTCTGTTTTTTTAAATAAAATTGTAGGCTCATTATATCCTAGATGAAATATAAAGTGTATACTAAGTTTGTTATTCCGTTTGTAACACCTAAAAATAATTACCGTAGAGCGAAATGGGTTGGACACCCACGCATAATATTAAAAGTTATTTTGATTTTTACATGTCCGTCTGTCCATCTGTCTGCCGTCCTCACCATTAATCGAAAACGCGTTCAAAGGGAGCTGAAATTTTGCACACGGGTTTTTAAGAAAAAAGTAAACTTAAGTTCGAACATAGGACAAATCGGGTAACTCCTTCATAGGGTTGCATTCAAAATTTCGTCTTTTATTATATATTTGGACAGTGCCTTACAACGCATCGATGTAGAGAGCAGAAATTTTACACACAGTGCAAATTTAAGTTCGAAAATGGGTCGAATCGGGCAAATCCTTCGTAGGATTAGCATGCAAAAATTGAACGCGTCGACGTAGAGAGCTGAAATTTTGTACACTTAAATTTTGTGCAGCTTAAAATTGGACTAAATCGGGTAACCCATTCTTGGTGTTGCAATATCAATATTTAGGTTTTTTACGTATACTGTAAAAGTGATCAGCCCTAGACGTTTTTATTGCACTGAAAAGTTTTGTAGAATATGACATCCTATTAAATTGGTATTTATCATTTTTACTGTGCGACGAACCGTTCTAGAAATATATGCGAAAAATCACTTCAAAAATAAATCTTGCACTAGGTTATCATAGGAATTGGTCCTAGACCAATTCTAGGTTTTTTATTTGTTTTTGAGAAAAATTGGGAATCTCTCTAGTAGGGCTGCCACACACGACATTTATATATTCCACGGAAAATGGAAATTTTGGTCGGAGTAATTGTGTAGAACTTGTACAGATTGAAATTCGACTATGGGCGAAATCGGGAAATTATTTTGGCATTGCGTTAATTTGGGAGGCTGAAATTTTGGCCACTGGTATTTTATAAAAAGTACACTTTCGACTAAATCAGTAACTTTTAACTTTTAAATGTTCTAAATTTAAATGATATATAATTTATAAGGCAAAGCAAATCGGTTGAATAACTTCAGAAGAATATTTAAAAAAATTATTTTCTATTTTGACTCACAGCAAAGTACTTTGTGGCATACATATACACTGTAAAAAATGCACATATTGTTGCCACAAGACTTAGGTTGGGAATACTCCCTAAAGTTTAGGAAGTATTGCCTAAAGGTTCGGAAATATTTTAGGGAATATTCCCTACATTCTCGGGAAAAATACCTAAGCTTTGTGGCAGCAATTCTGCAAAGTTTTTTCTGTGTATGGCATATTATGCAATGGCCTCGCATTCGCATAAGATGTGGTTCGATGTTTTATCCTCCTTGAGACGTAGCCTTCATAGATCAGTGATATCCCTATCCGGTTCATGTCTGTTAAATTTGTAGTGCCCGGTTAAGACTCCTCTAATGATTCTGAGTAGATTCCTCGACAGCCTTAAAAGATCCAGGCTCTTCTTTGGTGAAGGTTCTTTGAGGAATCTTTGGGATTGTCAGGAGCCTATCATTGAAATCCATTTCTGGTCCAGTTGGTTCTGGATCCAGTTTTATATGGTAAGCTTCACGGTATTATAAGCATATCGCAAAATGATTCCGACCATTTTTGGACAGTATGTCATCTGCATTGTCATTCCCATCAATTTCCGATTATCCTGACACCCATTGAAGTGTTAGGTGATTCCCGTATTAACTTCATGTTGAGCTTAGGCTTTCAAAATCACTTGGCTATCCATATAGATATATATATCTTTACTAGTTTAGAATCGGCTGAGGTGTTCGTATGCACATCTGGTGAAATTATATATATGGCATATAGCTCTGGTTGGAATATTGAGGCATATTTTCCTAGGCATTGATAGATATAACCTCTTGGGTTTACATCATATTCTTGCACCTACTATTTTCTCGGTTCTAGGAGCGTGGGTCTGCCAGATTAGGGCTTCATTTATTAGATATTTTCTACCTTTCTCTTGAAAGTCAGACGGAGGGTGTATTTAACTACCACTCTATCTGATATCTTGTCCAGTATTGGATTTGCTTCGTTTTGTTATAGTGCGTAGACTTTTCGAGTCCCATTCACTATATCCATCTATATTTTCGAATAACTAAGCATTTATTTTTCGTGAATCTTCACAAAACAGTAGTTATTATTATTAAAAGAAAAGGCTACGCAGCACATGCGGCAATGTGATATATGTATGTTTTAGATGTACGTAGCGGTAGCTTCTACCTTCCACGACCTGCATTCCACTAAAGAAGGTGATTAATTTGGTCATGCCGAACATCACGCGGTATAGGTGCTAGAGGAACCCACACCCTTCATTGCCTTTATCATTGTGCTGCTCAGTAACTGATGATCCTGCTGAAGGTCTTCCGCGTTTTACAAAGGGTAATAGGTAGCTCAACTTGATATTGATTCATAGATATGAGGATTATTCCTGGAGTTTGAATTGATTACTGACAAATCAATAAGATGGTAAAACAGTCTAACAGATGTATCATTTCTTGGATTTCATCGAAATACTGTTCCTTCCAATAAAACTACAGCACTCATATGACGATTATGTATTTTATAATGATATTTGATTTAATTTTTCTGTCATATCTTCTTACTGTACTTTTAGGACACTCCCTACGAAATTAGATAGGAATGTCAGGCATTTGTTATCCGTCCATATCAAGTTGGCGATCACAATATTTTCGTATTCATCGAAATTTCTCTTGGACTTTGTTTTAAATCTTCTTCCTTAGACGACTTACAGTTGAGGACCAATCCCAAAATCTACATTTTTTTTAAAAGGCCGTGTGCAAAATTTTAGCTCTCTATAATAGCGAATTCGATAGGGCTGCTCTATTAGCTCTAGAATTGCTCTAGTATAGATCTTTTGTTCGAATAACATTTTCAAGTTGCTCTCGCTATGAGTAAGAAACTAATTGAGAGGCCATTGCGTGAATATATTTTGTATTTTGCGTGTCAAACGTGTGATTTTTCTCACTTTCTAACATCTGGTTACATCTCTGTCTAAGCGTACTCTAGATGTCACTTTTGTTTATGTTCTGTAAGGAAATGTACCTTAGCATTGAAGCCGTAGGTAAGATTAAAATTGGAAGGTTACATTCTTTTATGTGGAAATTTAGTAATACTGTATTTGTTTCAATTTTAATAATAAAGTTGGAATTAGATCATTGGTGAATGCTTGTAATTTCGATAAAAGTACTTAATTTATTATATATTTTCTTGATATAGATTTACCACAAATGAAATTTTAAGGCAAGCCATTGGGCAACTGAAGGCGGAAATAGGTTTACTGGGGAACCGACAACCTCAGAAGTTTGTCTTATATTACTAGCGCTCACTATGCTGCCGCTGGTATACACTTTTGCCTCACACTTTCAAAAACCGCGCCAAGATCCTTGCATAAACTTTTTTTCCATCCGCTGGCAATGCGAACTTTTTATTGTATGCATATAAACTTACACATCTTTGACCTATTGTTGAAGATGGACCTATCCTTTAGTTTTTTACGCGTAAGACTTACGTGTTCAAATGAAAAAAAACTTGCTCGCCGAAAGATCGCAAGGCGCACTTTTTCAACTCTGTAAAGTGGAGTAAGATTTGATTTAGCTCCTTTAGGTTATAAAATATTATATACATATGTATATACATATATATAATGACTCTCACATTGTGTCGGGCTAAAATATTATGCAAATGCTTTGCTAATTGTGTATTAATTTCTTACCATAATTATTTTTGCTTTCCATTTTTGTAGAGTAAATAGAAAATAAATTTTGCAACAATAATCTAGGCAATCACAATCGAACACATTTATATCTTCCTCGATCGGGGAGGAAAAAAGGAAGCATATCTATAGTGTAAACTACTTAAAAGCACGCCTCAGAGCAAAGTAAAATCTAGATCTCCCATTCGAAATAGCTATAAGAGAACACGTTCCAACTCATTTTGCTCTAACAGCATTACATCTGTGCCGTACAAATGACAAACTTATTTTAGGTATCTTATGTATTCATCTAGGGTATAAAAATTGCTAATTAGTAGGAATCATTACCGTAAAAATATCCGTAAGCACACACAATAATCCTCAGAGAAAGTCAGTATTAATTTTTAGACAAATTTATTGAGAAGACAAATTTCTTAAAAGGAAAATCAGAGAGTGCCATATATGGCACATTATGCATGGAAAACGTCGCTATTTATATGAATATGTAATCTTGATTAACAGCGTTCTCTTTAGACTATAAGAGTGCAAAGGATTTAACGAGATTACGATGATTGATCGATTGATTGATTAAAAGTTGAGGTTGGGACCCCTAACAGGGGCTCTAGAACGTAGGCCTTAAAAGGCCCATTGTTCACCCTCCAGACTTATGAGTAATTGCTCATTGATCCCAACCGAATGCTTTTACGAATTCCTTGCCAGCTTCGTGCAACTCGTCCAGGAGCTGTGAGCCAAGGAATCTATAATGCTTTCTCGAGAGAGCTGGATAGTGACAAACGAAGTGAGTCACTGTTTTGGTATGGTGATTAGGCTGAACCAAAATCGGCGTACACAACTTACGAATTTTGACTAGACTGAGGTTTTCTTATTTTTGCCCTAAACAAACGTCACAGAGACATTTTATGTTTTTAATTTTAAAAAGTGGTCAAAATAAAATAATTAACAAATGGAAGTTGATTTAATTGTAGATTTGTGCCGATTATGGACATTATATAAAAAATATAAAAATAATCTGAAGAAAAATCGGCAGCCCTTTCAGAAGCTACATATGTATATCTCGCTTTCTTAGATCCTGCCCAAACTTTTGGTCCCTCTTTTCACATTTTTCTTCTATAATAAAAGAGTGTTATACAGATTTCATTCATATTTCATTAATACCGTAAGTAATGAGCGACTCTCAAGCACTTTACTTGCGGAAATTTGACATTTGCACTTAATAAAACCTTCTTTATGATGCTTACAGCCATTTTGGGTGCGTACGTTTGTTTAATTTAAAGACCGCATTCGCCATAGTTAAGTACCTGTACGTCCATCATGGTTCAGCCTACTAACGTCAGTCAGGTGATTGAAAGTAGCGAAGAGCAGATCATTGATAAAATCGAAGAGTAATGAATCAAAAAGTTCTCGTCATGTAGATCAAGCAGGTGCTAACGAACTTAAAAATTCCATTAAAAATGCATAAATGTGAAGGGAGTAACTCAGGCTAATCTCTCATCGAAATTGTTGCAGCCACACGTCATGTTTGTAATAGTGCCCTACTAACTAGGCCACTGGTGAGGGTTTTCTTCGAGTTTCCGATTGAATTCTTCTTCTTCTCCGTCGTCGAAGGACATCTGCGATCATGTCCGCCTTTGTGCTGTAATTTGACGCCACTGTAAAATTGAAGTCCATGTGAGGTCACTATTGAAAGTGAACTTAAAGGAAGAATCCGATAAAGCGATGGTGACTAAGTTGGTAGGGCACTAAACTAGGAACTTAAAGTATGGAGGCTCGAATTTAGCCGATGAATACATTTGTATCTACCGATTCAATCAACCAGGTTCGAAATAAAGATGATCTGAACGACCCCAGAAGCAACAGACGAACGAGAGAAACCAAAGTCCTTGCTGCCTAAATGCCTTGCCAAAATTCATTTTTGCAGGAATTTGGTTGACTATAACCGGAGTTCCAAGCAGTTGAATTTGGATTATCCATATTTGCACCTGTCGGCGTTTTCATAAAATTTGCAAATTAAAGTTCAAACGTGGACACCAAATCGGTAATCCTTTTTTGGTGTTTAAATCATATAGTTATTTTCATAACTAAGTCAATTATTATTATTTACTTCTTAAAGTTAAGAGTGTATAATTCACCCATTGTATTAATCCTAAGTGTATATAATATAATAATAATATAATATAATTTTTGCTATTTTTCTAAGATCGCTGTGTGCAAAATTTCAATGCTGTACACTCAGAAAAGTATTTCGTAAGAACAAAGTAAAATTACATAAATTTAAAGAAAAATTAGGCATAATTTGACCCCGAAGAAGGAGTGTTATAAGGTCTATGAAAAAAAAATCCCTTGAATTAAATAAACACATACCATATATCATAGTAGTAATGACATTTTCATTGAACTAAATTCACCGTGTATAGAATAAATGAAATAAGTTTCATAGATTTGATGAATTTTCTTCAAAGGTCAAAGGAAAAACTTACATAGGATCTTCGTGCTTGTTATTTAATTTATGAAAGTTTATTTTTAGTTTAATGAGAAAGGCTTTTTAGAGTCGAATAAAACTTTTCTTAAAATTTTAAATATGCTTTCATCAATATTTTCCTCCTTCCGCATATTATGCAATATGAATACTACTATTTTCCCAATTAATGAGTAATAATCTTATTAAATCATATCAGTTGAAAGTTGTTATCGATATTACTATTTTCAAATGAAACTAATACATTTTTTCGAGTCGATTAATTTCACTAACAAAAACAGCTCCTTGAAAAAATGTTGGTTCAAGGGCTGATTATTTAAAAAGGGATCTTAAATATACTATAGGATGCTCAAACAGTAGTAATTAGATAAATAAGTAAAAGCCTAATTTTTTAAATAATTTTATTAGATACCATAAGTATTAGTTACAAAAAGAATCAAAATTAAACGTGTTCTTATTTATTTTAAAAAGAATTATTTTCTCCTGATTGCTTGCTCTCCAGTAGGTAAGTTACATATATGGATAGGAGGTTTCCGTATATCTTCTAAATTTTTATTCAAAAAATTATTTTCTTCGCTTAAAATAATAATATCCTAATATATGACTTTTAAAACAAATTTTAAATTCTTGTCCAAGCGCAAATATAGAATTCTGTGATTGAATAATTTCAATAATTTTATATATCTGTATCTTAAAATCATTTTCGGTTACAAAACAATATTTTTTTTTTATATATAGTTCCACAAAAAGTTAAAATATCTATTGAAACACAATTACAGTCAAGATCGTTTTCTGATACATTTAAAGCTTTGATCAAAGAAAAATGTGGGCTATCAGAAAGCGGTATTGGTGTAGATCACATTTTTAAAATCCAATATATTAAACGCGAATTCATATAAATATTTAAAAGAAAGTGAAATGGGAACATTGATTCTTGAAGACATATTACGAAGGTATTTTTTGAAATTAAGATGTTTCGACTCAAAGCGGAGACACCAGAGATTTGTTACTGGACCAGAATTACGAATGGCTGTAATGTAATGAGTTAAGAAGTTTTGGCTTCAATGTATCGTTAAAATGTTCAATATAATTATTAGCAAATCTTCTTTTCCGGGATACCAAATTTTAAAGTCTATGTCAATCTGTTAAAGTATTATTATCAGTAACAAAACACAAAAAGTATTTATTTGTTATTACCAATTTATAACCAAAAGATTTTGTGTAGAGAGGCCATTTATTAAGTATCTCCGAAGACAGAATTTCCTTGTCTGATATAAGCTCTTTCTTGTAAAATAACGTAAGCTCCCATTTTTGAAAAATGACGTTTTGTGGATAAATATTATTTCTCAACAATATTTCTTCATTGCTCATTTCAGGATTGCGGTTAGAAGTTTGACCTGTAGGAATTTATATTCTTTAATTTAGAATCACTGGTGAAGTTATTATTCCATGATTTTGTTTTTTTATATATTTTATTAGTCCTTCATACCCAGGGGCGGATTTGATCACTTGGCCGCCCTAGGCCTATGGAAGATTGCCGCCCCCCTACTCCCTGTAAAACACGAAAAATTGAATGATCTATATCCAGTGAAGGGACCCCAGGCTAGAATTAGCGGAGTAGGCTGCCTCATAAATCGGAGTAGATTTGAAAAAAATGGAGTAGAATTAAAAATAACACTTTCCAACGAATTATTTTATTTAAAAAAACGAAAAAGTATAAAAATGTAATGAAATACCCACAACTACAAGAAAAAATCGCCGCCCCCTAAATCTGCCGCCCTAGGCCCGGGCCTACTCGGCCTATAGGGAAATCCGCCCCTGTTCATACCTTAAGTAAGTTAATACGTTGTGGTACTTGGCATAAAGGTATAGCCACCAGGATAAATGGATAAAATTTGTTCTGCAATGTTTTTACAAACTTGCGGCTTTAGTTGTCCAGGATGAAACTTTCCTCTGAATTTTTAATTAACTCACTTTGATTCAGGTTTATTATACTCGAATCCATTATTTTATTCCTTTTGCTACTAAAAATATCAAAAAGCACAAAGCCAAACTTATTTTCACAACACTTTTTACAAAACGCACTTTCAAACTGCACGCAGTTCCCGAGTATCTGTGGATAAACTAAATGTCCCTTCATGTTTGCTGAAGCTTCACATCGAAACTACGATGCGAGTTTTGCCAAATATTAATGAAAATTTCTTAGACTTGAAAAATATTTTTCATTAATTTAAGTAACTTTCGTAGATTTTATTAAATTTATTTCCTGCATTTCTTAATTTCTAAATGAAGTAAGCATTAATCATAATACATTTAATGCTTGTAATTTAATATCCTTCATACATTTAATGAAATAATTTCATTAGTTTGAAGTTCTAGATATTTCTTACGAAAGAAGAACAAATACATTTGAGCTATGAATTTTTGATTCAAAATAAGGAATAATAAGCTTAAATATTCGAAGAAATTTATGTGATTAGTTTTATAAACGCTTTCATTGCCTCATGAACAAGTTGAGTTTTAAATTTTGTGAAATTTTATTTAAGCAAATGTAATATTTCATAATTTAAAGAAATAGTGTTTTTGATTAAGTAAATTTTCGGAGATTTTAAAATGAAGAAGTATTTTCTTTAATTATAAAACGTTTATTTTTCTGAGTGTAAATTGACACGTTCTCAGGCAGTGTTAAAATATATAGTGAAAACTAAATTTTTGTATGGCAGCGTCTAGAAGGGCTTGGCCGATTTAGTCTATTTTCGGAACTAAATTTAATTTTAAAAAAGCGTTTGCAAAATTTCAGCACTCTAAGTGAAAGCGTTCTCGAGTTATCGTTATGACGTTTTTTATACGCATATGTTTACCAATGATCATGAAATATAATTCTCTGCTGCCACACCAAAAATCAGCCTTTATGAAATCATGTAAGTTAATGGTATTTGTTTTGCCGGGCAGACTTCCGAATAAGTTATACACGATGTTATGACCCAATGAAAACTTCGCAAACAACGTTAACAATCTGCGATAATCTGGGGAAACGACATATATGTACAGGGTGTCCCGTATGTGGTGTTACACCTGAAGGCTAACTATGTCGCTAAAATCATTTTCCGTCGTAGTTCTCCTTCCTTTAAAGGATTGCATGTGCGAAACAAACTAAACTTGAAATAAGTAGTATAAAAATAGCAAAATGTGGACTTTAATGTGGTTTACATCAAATAAAATAATGCTGTGTACCTACTAAACAAATCGTCTTTAATCAGATTTATTCTTATTAGCACTAACGGTTGCTTAGTGAACTCAACTTTGATGAAATATATTTTCTCCAGCTTGCTAATTGAATTCCTAAAGCAAGATAAAATATATAAAAGGTGTACTTTCAAAAGTTCTTTTACAAAGAAAATAATACCGCGAAAGATGATATCAAAGCTTTTAGTTCAATTTCTTGTTTTCTAGAACGTCGCCTTATAAAATGTTTCAATCTTTTTCTTTAAATAACGAGCGAGTTAGTTTGATCAATATCGTTTTTAATTTAATCAAAGACAAATCAATTCCATTTTCAGTAAATAGAGATCCTGCATTTACAAATCTTTTTGAGCCAGAAATTATTATTCAGATAGTATATTAACTACAATAATACCTCGGGCAAAATGTGAAGAGCAAATTTTTTTAACACGGATATAGTTGCCCTTGTTTATGTTTGAACCTCTAGCTGCAGTTCTAGCTTCTAGTGTTTACAAACAGTTTCAGGTATAAGCGTTTACTAACTGAGCTATGACTGACTCAGATCCCAGGAGTAAAAGATAATTATTGACATCCGTCTATTAGACGTGAAAATCTAATTATATATTAAATATTGTAGATATGTATAACAACCTTAGAATAAATGTATATGTAGCTGGCACGCTGGCTTTCAGTCGTCTCCAGTAAGAAATAAGAATATGTCAGTTATTATGCTTTAAAAAATTTTAAACTACTTTTTCTTCTACATTTTCTATCACATTCGCTCATATGTAGATAGTCTACATTTCTATTCTTCTATAAGCTCTTAGCCCTGCTTTTCACGCTCAGATGACACATGACATAGGTTCACTATCCCACGGTGCAGACAATAGGTCCATTCGTTTTCTTTGGTGAGGTGTAACTCAGAGCTGTCAAGTGTAATTCTACACCTGCACCAGAAATCAGCTGTTTTTTAGTGCTGTCCCCGTAAACGAATAAAGTGGTGGTAAAAAGTTTAGATATAAATATTTTGGTTCGAAGAGCCCTCCACTTGATTATATTTATCAAAAGTCCATTTAAATGTTTGAGTACACTTATTTGGTTCTTTTACCACAAATAAATTTAATTATTTAAATTACTCAACGTACTTCTTTTTACTCAAATTAATTTTATTATCTATATTACTGAGCGTACTTGCTTTTTTTTTCAAATCAATTTATTAATTTCAGTTATTACACAATTGGTTAAAAAGAAATCAACAAATTACCTTATGCAAATGACAGGCTCCATCAAGCTGGCCGGCCAACTTTTACTTTTTTAATTTTTATTGCACATATCGATTGTTGCTGATTGTTGGCTTAATTTAAACATTTGTTGGATAATAATTTTTCGAAAATCTAAAAAGAAAACTCGCCATCAAGTTAGCCGGAAAACTATTATTAGGGTTCCGTACCGAAAGGGTAACAACGGGAACACTATTACTAAGACTTGGCTGTCCGTGCGTCCGTCACCAGGTTGTGTCTCATGAACCGTAATAGGTAGACAATTGAAATTTTCACAGACTGTGTATTTCTATTGGTGATATAACAACAAATAATAAAAATAAAATAAAATTAAAAATTAAAGCGGGTCCCCATACAACAAACGTGATTTTTTCGTTGTTTTTTTTTCCTCATTTGATTCTCATTCATAATAATTATCATAAGTAGGCATTTTTTTTTTAAATGACAGCATTATTTTTTCACATGGTGTCTACTCTCATTTGAAAAAATAAATAAAAAATATAATGTGTTAAATTTTGTATGATGGTACGATGTTGTGGCCCAGTCTACAAATACACGGAAGCAAGAGGCTGCCAGGTGTACCGGTAGTAAAGTAGCAAGCAATAGCGGAACAAATTACTTCGCACAGTAAAGTGCCCGCTTATTGCTAAATTATGTGATGATTGTTAATATTACGGTGGCAGTGACTAAACATGCTAATTCGCATAGAACATGGTTATTGCCCGTTTTGTTTGCAACAACACATCTGCTTGTTATCGGTGACATTAGCCAGCAGCTTCATCATCGGTTGTAGAATATTACCGCACAATAATAATTACATATGTTGATGGTCAGAAGCTATTTCCGAGTTTCGTCTGCAAGTTTTCGAGGTGCCCAACTGAATTGGTGTGGTCAGTTTGGGTTACAATTAAACAGCGGTGGGTTGGCGGTAATAGGTAGATTAAGTTAAGGTTAAAGTCAAGTTAGTAAGATCTGTGAACAAAATAAAAGTAGTGCATTTGTTGGGAACGGAGTGTTTGTATTGCTAAGGGACACGACATTTTGGCGCAGGTGGTGAAATTTCTTACTGTTGTGGCTATTTTCTCATTGCTAATTTTTTTTTAATTTTTCAGAAGAGTGAAATTTGTTTGTTTGTATAAATATTTTTTTATTTAGAAAATGCGATAAATTAATTCTTTTACTTTTCAAATTAAATTTAAGTGTTAGACAAAGTGTTGAGTGTGATTTTCGGAGACATATCTGTGTGTGAGATTGATTTTATGATTATACTGTGTGTTTTTGGCTAGGTTAAGGGTCAATCATTATGGGCGTTTGAAAGTTTTTTTGGGAATACCGTGTGTTCTAAGTTGAAAATTTAAAGGTATAGGTTAAGTATTTAATCCATCGGGGCTTTTAGAATTTTGTTTTTGTTTTGTTTGCGGTGATTTTGATCAAAGTTTTTCGTTCAATCGGGGGAAATAAATGTTTTGTTTTTTCATCGTTGGCTTTCGTGTTCTTATTACAAATGGGAAGTATAATAAGTTTTTTTAGTGTTTGGGTTGGTAAATGAATTTATAAGTATAGGAGAAACTGTGAATATTTCTTATACGTTAAGTAATGTAAAAGTAGTAGTTAAGAAGTGGAACTTTTTGTAATTATAACGTTGTTTTCTTTTATTCCGCTTAAAAGTTGAGTTTCACTCCTGTTTGATCGAAGCTCTCTCGCGTTTGTACTAATTTTGATAGAGTATGCTATGTTCATTTGAGTCGTCAACATTTCAAACAGAAATTATGAGTCTCGATATTGATATCTGCTGAAATGTTGGGATGTCTTCGTGATTCACACAAAAAGTGAAGTCGACTGTAACGTTTGTGATTAAAGAGTTAATCTAGTGAGCATTAATGTCACAAATTGCACAATTTTTCGGGGGGAAATGTTGATATTGCGATTTGGAGTTATATATATATGTATGTACAAGTTGTAAGAACAAAGGGCAGGAGAAAATGAGATTGAAAGAGGTGATTGCAACGCTTACAGACAACAAAATAACATGGCTGACATAAAAAAATCATGGAAAAGGTGTTTAAATACGTGCCGATGTTTTCCGCAGAAAGATCTCCAAAACTATCGAACGAAGTACATCGTTTTCAGAGCTGTTGTAAAGATCTATACGACCGACTGGAAACCACAGAACAAGGCACCTTTATGAAGTCTGTGAAGTATCGAATGACAGATGATACTTACTACCTGATAAGCTCTAATGAGCCAAGGGCGGATACAGTAGGAGCGATCGCCCCCCCTCCTAGAGCTCTGAAAAATCAATATTTATACTCTAATCAAATGAAATGGAAAACACAAAAAAAAATCTTTGCAAATCTTCTAAATCTGCATTATAAAAATAGAAAATAATTGCTCCCTTCACTTAACGAATACATCACAAAAGTTCTCTAGAGTTTCCCTTCATTTTGCATTAAATTATATATCAAAATTATAAAGGGTTTTCCAATAAGAGGTGTTATTTTGATATTCAACGAAAAATGCCATTTTTTGAGATAAATGATCGGATCTTTATTTCATTATAAAGAGGAAGGTATGCCGTTAATAATGAAATATAACATCAGCCAAATGACCACCACGACCACGCCTACAGGACCATAACCTTTTCATGAAATTTTCCATAACCAAATCGCAAAGTGGCTGCCCTATGTCCTCGATAGCCTCACGAATTCCATCTTTGAGGTCTTGAATCGACGCTGGACTGTTGGCGTAGACCTTCTCCTTGACGTGGCCCCAATGGAAGAAGTCGCAAGGTGTTAAGTCACAAGATCTCGGTGGCCAATTGTGATCACCTCCTCGAGAGATAACACGGTCCGGAAACTTTTCCCGTAAAAGATCAATGCTTTCGTTGCTTGTATGGCACGTAGCGCCGTCTTGTTGAAAGTAAACGTTATCCAGATCAATACCACCCAATTCCGGCGATAAAAAATCATTAATCATCTGTCGATAGCGCAATCCATTCACCGTAACTGTTGCTCCAGCCTCATTTTCGAAAAAGTAAGGTCCAATGACTCCGCGGGACCATAAACCGCACCAAACAGTCACACGTTGAGGATAGAGAGGCTTTTCAACAATAACTCTTGGGTTTTCCGAGCCCCACATGCGACAATTTTACTTGTTGACGACGCCATCGAGGTGGAAATGGGCCTCATCACTCAAGATGAGTTTTCGATGGAATTCCGGATCATTTTCATGCATTTCAAGGAACCAATCAGCAAAGACTCGACGTTGTTGATAATCGGCCGGCTTGAGTTCTTGTGTTAACTGAACTTTATAAGCCTTAAGACCCAAATCTTTATGCAAAATACGGTGTAATGACGTTTGTGGAATGCCTAATTCCAAAGAACGACGAGAAATGGAAAAACCTGGGTTTTCTTCAACACTTTCGGCTACAGCAGCAATATTCTCGGCTGTTCTTGAGCGACGTGCACGGGTTTTATTCTTGACATCACTAACTTGTCCCGACACCTCGAATTTTTCTACCAATTTCTGTATTGCGGTCCGACAAGGTGCTTCACAACGACCCAAAAATGTTCGAGTTTTACGAACCGTCTCTGCCACATTTTCACCATTTTTATAGTGAATTTTAATAATTGCCATTTTTATTAATAGCGTAGTTTCTACTTGTCAAATGTCAAAAAATGATAGCTCCAAAAGTGACATCTACTGAAATAGCGGGCTAATTAAAATAACACCTATTATTGGAAAACCCTATATTACATTTGTGTATAAATTTTAAAATTTACAAAGAAGGCAAGATCTCTGGGGCCGGATTCCGCAACTATTAGTTTACGCGTGCACACAAAATTTTGTGTATACCACCTTGTCTCGATTTCGCAAAAATGGAAATGAGTTTTTCCGCCAAATTGTGTACACTTTATCTGATATTTTCTCTCTGTCATTTTGGTCGTGAATTTTGAAAAGGTACTTGTGAGCTTTTATGAAGCGTTATTTTCAAATTTTTTTGTTATATTATTTATTTTACCTTTTTCTAAGCCGTAGTCGCCTTAATACTAGTGAATTCATATAACTTATTTCTTATAACTGAACTTAACTTCTTAAAAAGATTATTTTCTCACTCAAACAACATTCAGCACAGAAAAATTTGCATTCAGCATTTAAGTGTACACTTTCCTTCACGGTGAGTTTTTTAAATCGTATGTACTGGCAAATTTTTTACAGTTGTGGAATCTAGCCCCTGGCATTGATTTTATATATATATATATGTATTACCTGTGTTATCTCTTCTCGACAGATGGCCTTACATGTACCAAATTAGAAAACAGAGGCGAAATTTTTACTGAATGACGGAAATCATGTTTACAGATGGCTCCATCTATTAGAAATTTTTTTAAAATATGAGGATATTAAGTTATCTTCGATAACAAATGTTTTTTCTTCTTTCCTATCTAGGAATGTGGTAAAAATGAAATAAAGGAATTCAAAGGAATTTCAGATTTTTTCTCAATAATTTTGCTTTTTATGAGATATATATATAGAGAAGTACTTCGTAAGAGATTTTTTGTTGAATTTTGTATTGTTACGTGCAAGAGAAAGAGACAACTGGTGACATCTACTGGCAATGGAGAGTAAACAACTTCAGGTTCGGAGAATCGATGATAGAATCTTCGGGAAGGTTCAGGAATAGAATGAATAGAATAGTTAAGAAAATAATATAAGAAAAGAACTTGTTCATAAAATATTTAATATTGTGTTTTAAATAACGAACTAAATGCCACGCACGCAACAGTATTTTTTCTGTTCTACAAGAAATTATTATTTAAATTAATGCATATGTAATTTAATACATATTTCATTTGACACATTATTTCAGTAACTCATATATTTTATAGGTACCTTAGCTAAATAAATAAATTATTTTCAATTTAGGAATGGTTTATTATTCTAATTTCAAAATCGCGTCAATTTTGCAATGCCCCCTTCAGCCAACGCGTCAATAGCTTCGTTTCGAAGACAACTTATTATCTTCATATTCGCCAAGTTTTGCTAACAGATGGCGGACCGTTTTGTGAGCAGATGATAAAGTACTACAGTGGCGACTCAGTGAGAAGGGGTAACAACATATTGTGCGAGGCGGTGACATATCTCTATGTATAAAATCAATGCCCCTGGGCAGTTTTAGTTTTAATACTATACTTTGCTTCGACTTTGCTTTATTTGTGTACCATGAAAATTTTAAAATTTATACATATTTAATTAAATAGTTAGTTTTTTAAAAAGTAATTTGTTATAATTATTTTTTTTCTTTTTTAGTCATAAACTATTCTCAAAAAAGCTAAAATTATACCACTAAGGAATTTTCAGTACAAGCAAAATTTTCGCACTTTTTTTGTAATCGAATGCTGTATTTTGATGAAAAGTAGTATCTTGGGAAAATTATCATAGCCGGGCTCAGATTCAGTTTTCCTGCAAATATTTAATTTAATTTTATACATATATTAACCCTATCTAATTAGCATTCTCCGAAAAAATTTTTGAACCATTTAATTTGCAATAAATTGCTGTCCAGCCCAGGAAATTATGGTGTTTGAACGAAATGCAAGCAAAGCAAGAAGTGTATAATGTCTATTTTATGTGAGACTAAATTTTATTATGCTTACGGGATCAAAAACTTATATTATATAAATAAAAGAACTCCGGCGATATCTGAATGCTAATGAAATTTTCATGCTGAAACGAAAAGAGAAAGCTATGCAAAGCGGTCCACAACTGATGGCAAGTGCGGTTATAGGAGGCGACCCCCCCCCCCCCCCTAGAGCATATATCTGGATCCGCCCTTGTGATGAGCCAAAGGACTTGGAAGCATTGCAGAAGGCAATCAGAGCCGCTTACATGCCGCGGAGATTGTTCAGCGAGCTCTACGGACAGAGTTGTTAGCATGTCGACAAATGCCAGAAGAAGATATCAGAGAGTTTGCAAATAATATGAAGGAACTGTTGGATCAGATTAAAAGTTTCTGCGAAGTACCCAGATAAGGATGGAGGATTACTGGCCAAGTTGGAAGCGGTTGCAATAGCCACATTTAAAGCTGTAGTAAGAAATCAGGCTATCCAGATTCACCTAACAGGACGAAAGCTCGACTCATTAGAAGCCGCGCGTGAAGAAGCGGAATTTTACGAAAAAGACGCGATAACATTTCAGCTCAGTGTGTTAAGCAATAAGAGTTTTTCACAGGAAGGATGTAGAAGCGACAACTGTAACGGAGATGTACCTGCACCCCACCAAAACCTTTCAGAGGTTTTCTGGAAGAGCATATGGACATAGACCCAACCATTGCTTTAAGTGCGGGCAGCAGGGACACTTTGCGAGAGAGTACCACAAGCAACCCTTCTGTATAGAATGCCAGCAATATGGGCACGAAGCACCCAGTTGCCGAACGCATCACGTCAGAGTCGCAGATAGTAAAAAAGCCATTAATAGTAGATTCAATCCAGCGGGGGGGGGGGCTTTACTGCCAATTTTGTCGAACATGCGACCACTAGAACTCCCTGAAGAAATATTAAGCAGAAAAGGCCAGTGAAAAATTAAATTCTCAGAGCAAGTTTATCATAGTTCCATCGGATATGGCAGTAGAAGGTAAGTTAAGACTTTTGATAGATACCGAATCCAGCTGTAGTATAATTAAAGTTAATAGCATAAAGAGGAATACACCCATACAGACACATCACAAAATTACAATTGGAGGACTGTTCGGATCCGCTAGGAGCTCCATTGGCACTTGTGGGGCAGAGTTGCAGATAGACAACAGGCAGCATGCTTGCAAATTTAGCGCCATTAGTGATACGGACTCAATACCAGCCGACGGTATACTGGATTTTCTTGTTAGCAGAGCTATTATCGACTGCGTAAATATGAAGCTGTGGATAAAAAACGCCAGCAAAGGCATAGGAGAAGCACAAGTCGAACCCACAGCTTGGCTAAATAGAGGTCAAGGAAATCCATTTCTGGCCAGGATTGAGAAGGAGAAGATCAACATGAATGAAAGCATAGCAACAGGCATTGCAGTTTGCTCTGAGGTCAACCAGAAACACCCCAACTCTGAAACTGAAACAAACAATGTAAATCAAAGGACACAACTAGCATCAAGGTAATAGTCCCCAGAACCCAAATTCCCCAATCTCGTTGAAAAATTGCTCGTACAGCTGGAGTAGCCGCAACAGCATGCAGCAGTGTTAGCGAGCTGAAGTTTGGAAATAAAGAAAGAACAAATATTTTTTTTTTTTGTGTTCAAAAGCATCGACTACATTCACGGAGACCTCAGTTCAAGATCAACGGGTTAATAAAGAATTGAGCTAGAAACAACCCAGAGAAAGCTAGCAGCGAGCTTACATATAAACCACGAGGATTTTAATAACCGGTTTAATAATTCAGGGAAGTAAACGCCGCATGGGCCCCAACAATTTCTCCCTACTAACCTTAATTTAGAAATAAATAAAACCAGGAAAAAATATAATATCTAACTTATACTAATCCATATTTAATTATCTTATTGTAAGTAGGACGGTCAATTAGGGAAACTGCTAACAGTGAGTAATGTACAAAAAAGGTAAAACCATGAAATTCAATATTAAAAAACTTAAACCTATTTAAAATATTTTCTTTTGCTTATTACCTAAACTCAACATAACCTGGAAACAATTCAACCTTTACAAAAATGGGGATCTGCGGATCTGGGGGCGACCTCCGCCTTCACCACTCATCTACCTCTCCTAACATTAGGTTATTAAGGTTGGTATTACTATTGACGTAAAGGCTTTTAGCATTTCATGAAGTGATGTGATGGTTTCTTAGCTCCTGCTGCTACAAATCTTTACTTTTTTTCAATTTTATTTTTCTTATGTAATCCCGAATAGTGCTTATGTAACCTGTTGCTTTAAATTCTAAGGAAGCCAACTGCTCCAGCTTAATACTTCACCCAACTTTAACTGACTGTACTGAAAAAAAAACGTACTACGCCAGTTTGGCAAGTAACTTTAGAAGTTGACACATTTAATAAGGATTCTAAAATGATATAATAGTGCCTTAAGACCGTAACTTTGAGATTCTAGTGTGAGTGAGAGTGTGTTTGATAAATATTTCAATAGCTCCTTTGAGCCAATCTGGTCGAGATGAAAGCGGACATTATTCTAGCCTTGCCTATTTAATTCCCGTGATCAATTAATTACTAAAATTTTCGAAGCTGCGATAAATGTATGAGACAAAACCAAAAGAAAAAATT
Source organism: Dioctria rufipes (assembly GCA_963924295.1). Taxonomy (NCBI): domain Eukaryota; kingdom Metazoa; phylum Arthropoda; class Insecta; order Diptera; family Asilidae; genus Dioctria; species Dioctria rufipes. Next base: position 378,624,949 of record OZ002740.1, on the reverse strand, counting down.
GTATGCCAAGTGCTTAAAGACTGCAGAAACGAACATAACAGTCATATTTTGCCCAAAGTTTTTGTTTAGATTCTCACGTTATACGAAGTAAAACAAGAAGAACCAGCCTATCTTCATAGACCCAATTTAGACCGGTCAGTATGGTACCTGTATCGCACGGAACTTTGTTGTTAAGAGGCGTCTGACCCGTCTAAACAGGGTTATTCTCTGAATATATCAAATATTGTATAAATTTCAGTGTTAAGAGTTACATAGGGACACATATACTCCACACATACTATGGCTACCCCATGATGGTGTTGTCAATTAAGAGCTATCGCCTAAAAAATGTAAATTTAGGTTCTTATAATATAGTACATTAATGTTGTAACTAGACAGGATTCCGAACTTTTAATTATTGTCAGCGCTTTTAAAAAAATTGCTAACAAGTTTCCCTAAATAGTTTCAGCACATCCTCCAAATCGCAACTACTTACTACGAGAAAGAAGCCTTCAAGATTCCACAAACGGAGGAAGTTCATCTAAGACCGAAATTAACTTCCATCCCGTAGAAGACCTGTACGCCCTGTTTTCAGGAGAAACTAACTTCCACCATCATCACAATCCCGAACATCAACAACAGGGCCATACTAAACGAAGAATAGAATTTGCATACCTGGAACCAGAGGAACAACACCAAAGAAGGATACAAACAAGAGACATTCAAGGCCCCGAGCGTTTGGCATTAAGAGAAAAATCGATTCCATCACCACAACCACCCACAGAATTACTAAATCGAGAAAATAATAATTACGGGACAATTCTTCAGGGGGGGGATCAACAAGTTGCTTCCGCCGGTAGAAATGACATCAGTAGTAAATGGGAATCAAGAGCGTCGTATGATGATGATTTCGGAGAAGAAAGCGATGCAGATGCTGAAAAAAGGAATGCATTTCACAATTTCAAAAGGCGAAAGCTCCGTTCCCAGCAACAATTCATCCCCTCCATTAGTGTTGGTGAGTCTTACGGTACGAATTTTTTACTACGAAGTATACCATACTTCATTATTTCTGAAATTATTAAAAGCTTTTACATACAGTAATTCTCACAAATGTGTAAAAGGAGTCGATTACGAACGGTATAAGAGTCAAAATATTTCGGACCACTATGATTTAACAAGGGAATATACAAGCCACGAACAAAAGGCTGGACCACAATTGCCGTAAAGAAATTTAAGATTTTAACGAGACTGAGGTTTACTTACGAAAAATTGATGATTTTTAGCCTAAAAAAATATCACGATCTGTAAGGGTTATTATCTTGATATTTAATGTTTTCAATTTTAAAAAGTGGTAAAAACAAACAAAATAACAAATGGAAGTTGATTTAATTGATGATGTGTGCTTTCTATTAATACGCAGTACTATTTTAATTCCATTTTAATTTTTATATTCCACTTTTAATCATTGAGTAATAATTTAATTGTTTGACTCATCGCGTTCTCACGGATTGAGCGATTCTTACCGCACCTTTACTGACTGCAATGTTCCCCTCTGACGCCTTAAAGCTAATTTGTGTACGTCTGTTAAATTTAAAGGGCGTGTTCGCCACACTTAAGTAAATTCACTTACGAATACGGCAATTGTGGTCCAGCCTAAACTCTGGAAAAGAGAGTAGCGGACCGGTTAGCAGACAAACATCACAGTCTTCTTGCCTTTTCTTACAGCAGGATTTTTTCATATAAAAGTAGCTTGCATTTTGTTCCAACGCTATAATTTCCATAAATTTGCTGCTAAGAATCGCTCATTCCGTAAGAACGCGATGTGTCCAAACAATTATATTATTTCTAAATGATTAAAAGTGCAATGTAAAAATTAAAATGGAATAAAAATGGTACTGCGAATTAATAGAAAGCACAAATCTTCAATTAAATCAACTTCCATTTGTTAATTTTTTCACTTTTACCACTTTTTAAAATTCAAAACATTAAATATCAAGAAAATAACTCTTACGGAATGTGATATATATTTAGGCTAAAAATAACAATTTTCGTAAGTATACCTCAGTCTCGTTTAATTTCGTAAAGTTATTTACTTCTATTGTTGTTCAGCCTTTAATTCTTGTCCCATAATGTGTACAAAATGAGTGGGAGTGAGCATGGCTGTAGCGGTCCGTTAAGACCTATTAATGTGTCGGTGTTATCGCCGACTTCATGGCTTGTATCTTCGGGGGATTACGGAAGTAGTGACTAGATTATGAACCATTCCATATCAAGCAAGGGGCCGCTGAAGCAGGAAAATTATATTTTGTTTCCATGCTTTAATAAACTTTTATTCATTTATATTCAAACAACTATTTCGCTAGATAGGGTTACACTTTGGGTACAGAGTGTGATAAGTCATTTTAAAGCAATTCTTGTGGGCTTCTTAAATCCAATATGAAAAATTGATGTTGATGATGTGTTTTTTGATAAAAATAGTAGGTAAATAAAAAAAAAACGAGTTAAAATTCTGAAATTTTAACTTTGTTGAACAATAAATTCAAAACGGAGGGGAGCAATTATAGATCGTCATCGTAGGGTGTACCGTTTAGAAATTAGAGGGTAATCTATTAAAACATATCCAAATATCTTTAAGTCCCTTTATCTCGGAAACCTTTGGGATTCAGCTCATTCTTATGTTTTTTAAAGGTGTAGTACCATTATCTATTCCCTACAATTTAGAGAAAAAAGATTAAAAATCCCTACATTTTAGGGGGAAAAACCTACCTGCATTTTAGGGATAAAAACGTAATATACGTTTTCGAAGGTGAGGCTTTCCTTAATCTTATCGAAAAACACCTAAGCTTTGTGGCACAAATTGTTTCCACTAACTTTAGAGGGATACATTTTTTACTGTGTAGTAAAAAGCGAAATTAAGTCTTCCTATTAGAAGTTACACGATTTGTCCCATTTTCGAACTAAAACTTTTTTTTTAAGCTCGAGTGTAAAATTTCAGCTCTATAAGTTTACGCATTCTCGAGTTATCGTGACGGTAGACGAAATTAAAATAACTTTTAATATTATGCGTGAGTGTTCAATATATTTTGGTCACCTGTATAAAAATTAAGAGAACGTAGGATTGAATGATAAAATTTTCTTGAATAGCTTCAAAATCGTTTTAAACTATTCATAATAATAAATTGTTTCTACATCGGGTAATATTTTTAACGAAAAGATAAAGGAAAGGAGATTAAGATCTCGGTAAAAAAACATTCCCATTTCTCTCAAAACTATCAGCGAATACAGCATAACATGATCTCTTCAGAACTATTCAAATATTATTTGATAAGATTGCATTAATAACTAATCGGGTTACATAAAACTCTCAATATTTCAGTAAGCAAAGGCAAAAAGCTGAACCACAATAGCCGTAAAGGTACTTAAGTGTTTCAAACACGCCCTTAAAATTAAACAAATTATTTTAAATTTAACTCGTTGGAGGGGAACTTTCGTTAAGTGCCGTTGTCATACAATTAAATTATTATTAAATCTTCCATCTGCTAATTTTTTTGCTTCTACCACTTTTTAAAATTGAAAACATTTAATATGAAGAATGCGGAATGTGACATCTATTTAGGGCAAAAATGTCAAAAATTTGTAAGTAACCCTCAGTCTCATTCAAACCCAAAAATTCCTTATCGACAGCTATTATGCTTCAGCCTAAAGCACGTATGTATGTTACTCTCGCAATAAGCGCGGAAAATTTAATGAGAATAAAATTTGAACATTCGGGCTTCGTTATACCCTAGAAATGATGAAATCATAGGGCACTACGAAAAGTGCGGTTTCACTTTACAACTTTTACTCCGCAACTTTTAAGGTTGCAGCTGCAAAAGTTGCATTAGTGTTTACACATAGTGGAAGATATGTAGTTCCGCGCAGCCTGCAGTTTTTTCTGCGCGCACCTCAAATGCTGCAACATTTCCAAAAAATGCATGCATCAAGTTTTACTGCGTGCAGCCTTTGTTATCTATCAATAGTCTCCACTTGAATTCTGAAGTATTTCGATGATTCAGAAGTGCGGTAGCTTGTTTAGCATTAATTTTGATAAAAAATCACAGCGAGAATCTGAAAAGTAAGAGGTATTGGATGAAAAAACTGAGTATAATGGAGCCATAAATAATTTAATGAAAGAATTACGTATTGGAGATGAAATTTTTTTTAAATTTCTTGCGCTTTTCACCTGACGGTTTTGAACGAATTCTAAAGAAAAGATCCCTATAATATGTATATGAGGAAAGCAATATCTCCCAGTGAACGGTTAGCCATAACTTTGACATTTTAGCAACAGGTAAATTTTATATATTATTTTACAAGTAAAACAAAAATAAAAAAGCAACTATGAATTTTAAAGAATTTTAAATTAATATTTGGTTACTTAAAGCACAAATTTAACCAACCTCTTAAAAAACTGCATGCGCAAGCTCAGATAAAGTTTCAACGAAACTAATATTTTGATACTGCCTGCAACCTTATCTTTAATTGCAACTTCCGAGACTGCGGCAGCACGAAAAAGTTGCAGACAATCGAGCAGCAGGCGCAAATTTTTGGATTTCAGAGGTGTTTGCACATTGCAACCCTCGAATAGTACAGCTTTTTGTACTGCGGAAAAGTTGCAATGTGTAATCGTACCTTAAGTTTATCATTCCATTTGTAAAATGGATTGGACACCCACCCATTATACTAAAACTTATTTTGATTTTTGCATGTCCGTCTGTCTGTCCCAGATGGGAACGCGTTTACTTAGAGAGCTGAAATTTTGCACTCGGCCTTTTTAAAAAAATTATAGATTTAAGAAAATGGGACAAATCGGATAACTCCTTCGTAGGGTTGCCATGCAAAAATTTCGTTTTCTCTATATATTTGGACACTGTCTGAGAGCGCTCCAATGTAAAGAGCTGAGATTTTGTACACGGCGTTTTAATAGAAATTGCTAGCACAATTTCAAAAATGGACTAAATCGGACAACCCCTTCTTTGTGTTGCCATACAAAAATTGAGACTTTTTACGTATACTGTGAAAATGATCAGTACTAGAAGTTTTTATTGTACTGAAAAGTTCTTTAGAATACAAAATCCTATAAAATTGGTCATAATCATTTATACTCTCCGACGATACGTTCTATAAATGGATACGTAAACCACTTTCACAACCAAACTTTCACAGAATGGTCTCTATACGAAATTACATCTAGGATATCATAAGAGTCGGTTCTTAGACCAATACTAGCTTTTTCCTTGTTTATTTACAAGACTCATTTGCTACTCTATTTCGCTGCTTAATAAAAATAAACTTTAAAAAGTCGCTGAAGTCTCGGAACTCTGAAATACTTACTTTCAGAAACGTCAAGTTAAGACAAATTAAGCTCAATCCGAGTGGCTTATTCACGCACACTGTATTCACAAATGGTCACTTTCACAGCGAATAGAGCTTCTAAGCGAATCAGTCAGTTTTTTTTTTTTTGTAACGACCATAACTGTTTTTTTTCAATCTGTTGGATATGAAAATTGAATCTGCGGTCAACCGCAGTGAAGACGTGCTGATTTATTCTGAGGAATATTATTATATAAACGTCAAGCAGTGGACTTCTTTTTCATACATCATCATTTCACTACCTTCCTAAAGGTCTCACCAACAGGCAGTAAGAAGTTTTTTCCAGCATTTATTCACTCTTCAGAACTTATCTCAAGAATGCTTTTTCTTGCTTTTGCTGTGCTCACAGTGGAGCCAGGTTTGTATATAGCTTTTCTTTTTGTACATTTGTTTCGCTTTTTACTTCTAAATACGTATCTGAACCGTGTGTGCAATCAAATGGTGCGCGTTGCTCTCGGCATTGTTTTTATAACGGTTGCTTATAGAATGCAACATTAGCGTAGAATGGCGGAGAATGTAGTGGATATGGACACGGAAGACCCTGGAGGGCAGGACACGAACAATGTTTAGAGTCCAACTTTCATACACAACCCTTCTCAAAACTCTCAGATTAAATTAAATTAAAATCTTATCAGACATCCCCAAGACTGCTAAGACATCCTGCACGAAAGCAGCGGTTAAGGACCTCTCTGGAAGCACTAAAAACCTTTCCCACTCTGATACTCCTCATCGTAAACGTAGAAGGATGCATGATCCAGACCAGACTTTGAAAGATGCCGCTAGCACATCCCTACCAAACTCTGTCCAAAGATAATCTAATAAGAAGATAGGAAGCAACCGAACAAAATTAAAAACTTTTCGTGTTTTTTAGAATGAAACAAATAATGTCATAAATTGTCGTCTTTTGCATTAATGGGGGAAAAGAACTTGGCTATGCACTATTGTAGTGTAACTGAGATAACGAGTTAAAAACAAAAATCTAGAGAATGTAGGATTACCCGAACGACAAAATCTTATTGAATCCCAAAATCATATCAAACTATTCATAATAATGTACTTCGGGTCCCACTACCTCAATTTTTTAAGAAATAGGTAAATTTCGATTTGATCAAGATGCCGAAAGGAAAATGGAGATATAAAATAAAATTTTTTCCGAAAATATCAGAGAATCCAGCATGAGTTTCTCCCACTTAATCTCTTCAGAGCAAAACGAATGTAAACAAAAGCACGTGCTGTTCAAATATCATAGGATTGCAGCATCAACATGTGTCCATTACAGCAACAACATGTGACAAAACTCTGTCAATATTTCATGAAAGCCGGTTTTCACAAAAGTGCGGGAACATTTAATGAGAGTAAAATCTGAAAACTCCGCCCCTTTTCATTTATTTACGAAAATGAATCATTTGCCATTCTGTTTCGTTGCATGCAATCTGCGCTTTCACATTTTTTGTCTTTGTTCCTAAAAGTTTTAAAGAGAGTTTAATTTTTGTTTATTTCTTTTCTTTCTTTCTTTCTTCCTTTTCTTGCCGTGTATATTTTAAAAATAAAATACTCGGAAATCTCGCCTGCTTCTTAAATTATTATTAAGTTAACTTTGCTCTATCTCTGATAGTCTCAATTCTGTTCCAAATCCGGATCTTTTGCCTTACACTAATAGAGAAAAATGCCCTTACTGGATCCTGGTCACGAGGACTGAAAACAGTGCGAGCGCGGCAGAAAACAGAGTCACATAAAGTGATATTGCTGTTGGCATCATTCTGTCAAAAGCTAGTTTCAATTGTGTAAAAATCGTCCAGCAGTCTTTTAACTCGGTAAAAGCTTTCTTTTCTGGTGGCCCAGCTGCTAATTACCTACACACGAAAGGCCTTCCGACGGCAGATCTAAAATGTTTTATCCCACTTACCCACTTACGCAAGCAGGGAAATGTTAAGAATGTACTCACTGATTTATGAATGATTTATGATAAAGCCATTCTCCAATATATTTCTTCGCCTATCAAAGCTACCCATGCTTTCCGCTTCACCAAAAGAATCGATGAGAATAAGTTTATCCCAACTCCTGGCGTGAGATCACCTTGATAAGTTCCGAAATACCAAAGGATGTTAGCGATTGCCGGAGCAATTCGTTCCGTGAAATACTTCACCCCCGTACAAGACTATGTATGAGATACTTCAGTATGGACACGAACTTTTACAGTACAATGCTAAAAGCTGTTTCTGTGACAACTGCTGTAAAGAAGCATAAAATGAAAGGCCTTTCCAAAACCCTCCCTACTGCAACAACTGTAAAGGAAACCACAAGCCAACTGATCCTCTATGTCCGGCCAAACAAGTCGAAAAAGTCATTCTTAAAATAATGACGATAAGCAGTGCAAACAGATGCTCAGTCAGGAACATGGTTGTAGCCAAAAGGCTGAACTACAATAGACGTAAATAACTTTACGAAATTGAACGAGACTGAGGTTTACTTACGAAAATTGATATTTTTAGCCTAAATATATATCACATTCCGTAAGAGTTATTTTCTTGATATTTAATGTTTTGAATTTTAAAAAGTGGTAACAGTGAAAAAATTAACAATGGAAGTTGACGTAATTGAAGATTTGTGCCTTCTCTTAATTCACAGTACCATATTTATTACATTTTAATTTTTACATTGCACTTTTAATCATTTAGTAATAATTTAATTGTTTGACATATCGCGTTCTTACGGATTGAGCGAACCTTTCGTTTTTCTTTTTGTAAACTTGTATCATCTATATTTATCCTTACATAATTGTGTTTAGCATCACATATTTTATCTTCTCTTATTTCTAACTATCTTGTATTCATTCCAGTTCCCTAAATCATTTGTAAGCTTAGCATTTTTCACTTATCAGAACTCTCAATTCCTGTAAGCCATTCATTTCTATTTTGTACTACGAGGGGAGTTCAATGTATTCTCGGTATAGGTATGAAGGAAAAGGCAGAAAATTCTGAATAAATTTTATTTTTCAATATACTCCCCTAACATCTCAACACATTTATTTGTTCGTGAAAGTAACTTTTCAATTCCCTCTGAAAAATATTTTTCTTCATGGCCCGAAAAATGTTCGTTTATTGCTCCCTTCAACTCTTCATCGTCCGAAAAATGCTTTCCACGAAGGTCTTTTTTAAGATTAGGGAATAGATAATAATGACTAGGGGCCAGGTCCGGACTGTAGGGTGGATGATTGATTTCTTCAAATCTGTACTCCCGCACAGCAGCCTGGGCAAGGCGCGCCTTGTGAACCGGCGCGTTGTCGTGAAGCAGCAACACACCTGCGGTTAATTTTCCACGTCTTTTTTCTTTATTTGCTTTCTTACTTCAAATTTCTCTACACAGGTTTGAATTGTTTCACTTAAACACGTATTACTAATTTCTACTTCTAATGTTTCATGAGCACTGATTTTATTATTTCTTGTTCTCATCTTCATATTGTTTGAGTTTGATATTATATAGTCAATAATTGTCTAGGAAATACTGATGTAAATTCCTTTACTTCCCTGGTAAATCTGCAATTTTGAATAATTTTAGGTATTTTCCTTTGCTCTAGCTAAAACATTAATTGTTGATTTTTAACAGAGCTGTGAAAATTAATTAATTTTGGAAACTGTAAATATTGATGCATTGTAATTGGAAGAATGCAATGTAACTGCAAAGTTCAATTGGTGATCTTAAGTTTACGTCTACAGTAATTAGAAAAGTTATATTAGTTTAGCTACCCAAAATTAATATTAAAATTATTTTAATTGTACCAACTGAGACAGAACTGTAAATAACAAATAAATAAGTGGGTCCGTCGAAATAAATGTTATTAAATTAATTATTTAGGGTTATTACAGATAAAATTGTTTTACCAAAGGAAATATATTCATTAGGTACGCAGCAGAAATTCGAAAGGTTTTATTATAATCGCTTTTCGAGCTACGCGCTCATTTTTTTCAATTTCCCGCTAATGTTATTTTTCAATGTTGGCACCGGCGTAAAAACTTTTTTTGACATAAGCAATTGAGACCACATGAAATAGAAAGTTAAGCAGTCCATATTAAATATGTCAGTGAGTTATCTTTGTAACAGGTTTGATCTGCTCAACACCCTGAATGTTGAGCCTTTTCCGTCCCTAATTGCCGATCGCAACATTCGCAATACGATCAAAGACACCCAAAGTCCTACAGGCACCTAAAAGTAGATCGTTTTTTTGTATTCTATTTTGATGAAAGGAAACTAACAATACTTAACTTTTGTCTGTCCACTCTGTGTTCCCAGTTCAACTCGAGGTGCTGTATTTATTTTCCAATTACAGATTGTCGACCGACAGAGGCTGCATAGCACACTTAGCCATTGGCGGAACTAGGTAGGATCCAGGGTGGGCTCGGCCTCCCCCAGAATGCGGACTGGCCCCCAGGAAATTATGAAAATTCCCAAAAATAATTCATCAATTCGTACAATCTTAGGCCTAATTAAATTGAATCCGTTTGGATCGGAATAGAAAAGGCTTCAACGAATACTTTTCTTCAAGAAAACCTATTACAATCATTTTAAAATTTTTAAAAACTATTCTGAGTTTGCTTTCTGTATCTAACTTCAGACTTGTAAAGTACTTAAGTATTTGTACCAATTCCAGGACCTGAACTTCAATTTTTTTTAAGGACAAGTACAAATCCCAGTACTGGTACTCAAAAAATTTTCAAGTACCTACTAGTTCTTAACGGACTTACTGTAAATACCGCCATAACGCGAAGTACTTCAGCTGTTGTAAATTATTTATTTACACCTTCTAATATAGAGGTTATCTGCATCTCGACAGTACCGCAAGAAATCTTACCGCCTTCAGTAAAATAGAAAGAAAATTAGCGCAATATATGAGTAACAGTATGACAGAAATTGACATGCTGAATCGATAACCTTTGCGGGTCTTGTAAATTCTACACAAAAGCAATCATAATCTGGGGAAAAATGTCTGTTGAAAATTTCGATATTCGATAATTTGTCGAAAATTTCGACACGGCAGAATGTTTTGTCACAAATCCACTGTGGAAATTTCGATAAATTATCACAATGTGTTTTTGCAAATCAAATTCCGTCGGAAGCTAAATTTCTTAATGAACTAATCTGTAAAAAATAGCTGCTAGGTATAAATAGACATATTTTCTGTGTGAAGTATTCAATAACAAATAATCACAGCACCTCTTTATATATGACCTCACTTTTAGTGATAAACAAACAACAACAGCGCACCAGTTCAAAATAATTCTAAGTTTTATAGAGACTCATCCCGAAATGATTACTGGCGCGTTTGTTAAGGCTTATTCCTGTCTATTCTTGGCTGACTTGTAGAAAACTTTAAGTGAGAAATTTAATGCAGAGTGCCTCCATCAAGAGAGGAAAATTGATGGAAAAGTATATTTATTTTTTATTGATTTTTTTTTTTACCTTATTATCATATTATTAGTTAATTATTAGTTATGTGGGCCAATTTGAAAAATAAAATAAAAAGGAGGATCCGGAGCGATAAATTGGAGCGCAGCAAGACAGGTAATGTGGGAAAAGTAGTGGAACTTATTGATCTTCGAAGGAACGACGATTATAATTGTGATAACACTGCAGATAATACATATAATAAAAAAATTTATACATTTTTTTACTTCAGACAGCTTTGTTGATTTAATTTTTAATTTCTGTTGTCAATTGAGACCACTGACATTTATATAAATGAACTGCTCGTTGAACCAAAAATGCATGAAAGCAAATGCAACCACTTTCATATTCCTGTCTCTTTCCGTGAGAGCATACTTTCCCACTGAACTATAATGATAGGAACGAGGAATTGCTTGAGGTTCAGCAGTATTTCTAACCAAAACAATATTGTAAAAAACAACTTCCTTCGGCTCATAATTAAAATTTAACAATACAAATAGTCTCAAATACTTTTGTGGTTAATTATGCATGCATATAAGTAAATTCCCAAATAATATAGCGCCAGTTTACGACAGTCTTGTAAGCTCTGTAACTTATAGTATTCTCTTTAAAAACTTGAATCTATGCAATTTCATTGACTCTAGGCATTATATCAACATGCTGTCTTGTAGTGCTCAAAGTAATGCATAAAAAAAGTCGGTCAGTAGCTGGGAATACTCATGAGCTGGTAAACTTCGCAAACAAAATGTTTGTTAAAACCTATGTGCGAAAATTGGGGGACCTGGCCCACCCCAGAAAAAAGTCCTAGTTATGCCAATGCTGTTAGTACTATATTCTCATTGATGGGATGTGGAATTGGCTACCTTGGATGGATGATATCGTTTACTGAAGAATGCATATAAATACACGAAATATGCAAGTAGTGGTAAACTGCAAAATTAAACAGCTGTTGATCTGTCAATTATCATAAATGTAATTGCTTTCTCGATTGCATTGCAAAATTACATCAAAGAAGATATTTGGTCTCAATAATTTATATTATAGTATAGTAAACTATGAAATTGCTTGGGACAAGTCAAATAATATAAAATATTGCTTTAAAGACTGAAAGTACAAGTCCCAGTTTACAGCTGTTTTGTTCTAAATTCCCCTACATGGTTCTAAATTAGCTGAATACAGCTTAGGTATTACTATATTGTTTTTGCTGATTAACTACGGCACATAAGCTCGTGCTCATGTCGTCAAATGAGTGAAAGAGAAGAGACATTTTTGCACGCATGAATTTTCAAAGGCAAGAGTGTGAAGCAACACAAAAATCTATGTCGTTTTGACGACGTGGTTTTACCATGCATTGCATTTAGATTATGCCTTACGTCTGCTGACTTGTAATATGCATTCTTAGTATTTGAAGCAACAACTTCAATTATTCCAGGATACACGAGTATATTACGAACAGCAGCTCCATTCTATGACAACAAGGAATGGAAATATGTAAGTTCAGTTATCGCGTACTTTTATATGGCAAAAGTCACATGAAAGGAAACTTACCCAGAGATCGTTTACTGGACTGGGTCCACCACATTACATTAAGCTATTTTATTTTCACAAAATATTGTCACAAACCATGTAAAGGAAGGGGGAACGCTCACGAACTTTTGCTTTGTTTGAAAAATAAGTGGTTGTTAACAAAACCATACTTGGTACTCTACAATTGAATTTCAGTATGCTTAAATAAAAAGCACGGGCTCAGAACGGGCAGCGAAAGCTAACCTAACCTAGGTTTCTAAGCATCCCGAATTATAGAATGTATTTCATGCTTTTGATGATTTGCTCTATAATTGAGAAACACCTGCAACCCAAAGTCAAGGTTGAATATAAAATGTATGCAACAAAACCCCGGAAAAAGAAATTTGAAACATGTGAAAAAAATTGTAAAAAATTTTCACAGGGAAAAATAAGCAATTAATAATTTTTCTGGCTACTCCAGAATTAAATTAAAATATAAAAGAAGCTTTTAAAAAGGAAATTTAAAAAAAAAAAAAAATCCGAAAAAATGTATTTTAATTGGAAACTCATATTAGGAAAATTGCGAAATCTTGGAAATTTTGAAAGCCATTTTCGAATAAGGGGCAAAAGAGCATAAATTCAACGACTTGGGTAGGTAAGGGACAGTTTTTCAGTGGTCATTTTTGGGAAAGCAAACGCAGAGTATCAAAGGCACCAACTTTGAATATAAATCTATTTATTTTAAAATCTTTAAGTGAAAAAAAAGGGATGGATAAGATCTAGAATAAAACCCAGAGGAAAACAAAGATAAGTTTGGTTTTCATAATAACATAACTTTTAGTCCTAGTTAATTCTGTTTTTATTTCTCCTTTCTTGTTTGGTTTCCTTTTATTTTAAATTATCATTTGTGCTTACCCTCATCGGCAAACACGGCAGAAATTAGCTTAACTAATTGACATTTTGTTTTATTAGAAATTAAATTAATTGATCTTTTACTAATATTTTTCTGTTTGTTTGTTATTTGAAGATTTGCATAATTTTCTTTTATTATTTGCTTTTTACATCTTTTTTTGTTTGCCGAGCGTGTGAAATTCCTCCATTTCATTTTCTTTAATAAATATTATAACGTTTGCTCTTAATTTTTTTCTATTATTTATTTTCGTCTGATAGTTCGTGGAATCTTAAAACCACGTGGCGCCCAACATATTTATTTTCTTTTTGCGAGTTTTTTTTTAAGTGAATGAATTTTCCTTGTTATATGGTGAGAAATAAAGAAGAACCTACCCCTCAAGTTACACCTCAAGTAAACGTAACATAAATGTTTGGCGCCCAACGTGGGGCCATGAGGGACCTTCATGAAAATATTTGACAGTCTCTAAATTCCAAATGTCAATTTTTATTTGTAAATTCAGTGAAAATAGGAACAGTAAATGGAAACGTTAAAGTGAAGTCAGGTGTAAACCGAAAAACTCAATTTATTCCACTTTAAAACAAGGTTTTTGCTCCAATGATTAATAAAATCCAGGGAAATAGGATAGAAAACTAATATTTTTAAGAAAAACACAGCTTTTATTTTTTTCGGTTGAAATTCGGCCGAAAAAAATAAATATTGTGCTTTTCTGAAAAATCTATATACCTAATAAGAATGAAATGAAACGCTTCACTTGAGAACGGCTGGAGCGATCTGGTTTATTCTCTTTTTAAATGTTCGTAATAGTCCAAATAAGGTTCTTTCGGTAACTCCTTCTTTTTGTTGCCATGCCTAGCTTTTTTAATTCTTTTAATTTTTTTAATTTTTAATTTTTTAAAAAAATTGACAACTTTTATCTTGTAACAAATATATGACGCAAAAATAGAAAACGTCCATTAACAAGTTTTATTTCCTGAGGAAAAAAATAAAACTCATTTTTAACTGTTATAAGACAAGGAAAATATAAAACTCGAATTATGAGTTTTATTTTTTGAGGAAAAAAATGAAACTCATTTTTAATTCTTATAGTAGACGAAATATGTAAAACTCTGGCAAAGAGTTTTATATCGCTGTAAAATAATGTAAGTATTTTTTTTAACAGTTAAAATTGAAATATGTATAACAAATATGTCTTACAATAACAGTTAGGATTGGATTTATATATTAAAATCGAAATTTTCTTTATTTCAACGTAGGAAGTCTAAGTGCTGTACATAGAACCTTTTTGTACTACGCTACTTCCTAGAAAACTTTATGATAAGAGAGTTTTTTCGCTTACAAAAAAATAATAAAAGTTATTTACGGTCCCTGGCTGCAAGACAATCAGCAATTTTAATACTTTGATGACTGTCGTGCTCCGGAGTACACCAATGGCTACTTTGTTTGTCTTTAATAGTACAACCTACAGTAGAAAACTGATTCCTGATTTTCTTAACGTAACACATGTTTTCTAGTGGGAGTAACGGTCCGCTAAAGAGTCCTTTTTAGTAACTTCCCTGTAAGTCCGACTTTAAGGGACAGATTTAACGGGTTTTAACATGATAAAAGACAGATGCCGAAAAGTGCCGTATTTCCGTGAAATAATTTTTTTCAACATTTTTTACAATGTTTAAAAAAAAAAATCATTGCATATCAAAGTCCATAAAATTGTCATCAGAAATGTGATAAATAGTTTGAAATTTAAAAGCTGAAAAAAGAATATTAAAAGTAGTTTCAAAATTGTGTGTCTATGTCTAATAACAAAAACCGTTCCCCTATCACATCATTTGGTGAAACTCGGCTCGCTTTAATATGATTCAATTGACGACAGCCTCATGCAACAACACTGCAACACAAATCTTTAGAGTCGTCAAGTGTCTAGTCAAGTAGAGTCAAGAGGTCATCTAAATTGAAAGAAATCATTTAGTGTTGTACACCCGGGTTCATGCCGTCTGGCACGAACGCACTCTGGTTTGGGTATTAATGCCATACGCAAGTCAATTGAAATTGGTTACATACGGTTTCAGATTTCAGATTTAAATTGAAAATTTACACACCTTCGCGAAAAATTCAATTTTCTACATACATCAAACACCTAGAGCTAGTAGCTAGTGGGGTTAACCGAGGACGCACCAGAGACGTTGACATATGTATGTCGGAATCGTACGATTTCGTGAGAAAGTAATTGGAATCCCTCTGATGTTTATAAATTTTTAATTAAAAGCTTTACTATGGATTATTTTGTATTTTGTGATTGTCCTACCATTTGATAAGTGATTCATAATTTTTTTGTCTTTGGAATGTCCACACTAAGGTTCATTTGCCCTATGCATGGGATTTAAGTGCAATTTAATACCTGCGAAAAGTTACCTATAGCCAGATAGGCAATCTATTATGAAACCAACAGTATGTTGTCGTGCTATTTAGTTTTCAATTTCTTAGAGCGGCATTTGGTTTACTTAAAAGTAGCTTTATTATTTAAATTCTCTGATGAGCACAGACAGTCTTTAAACTCTTTCCTTAAAACCACGTGGCGCCATACATATTTTTTTTTTTTTGTTTTTTTTTGTTTTCCATCTACTATTTCTATACCCTCAGAATGATCTCCTCCGCCCGCGTAAACCTGTTGGTTGACCATGGTAGACTTGCAAGGTCTGTCAAGAGATCAAGTGCACCATCTTAGATGAGAAGCTACACCAAATTTATCTCGGTGCTGTCAATAAACACTACGCCAACGACTGGGTTATCTATGCCACCGACGCTTCGCTCAACTACCAAGATACAGGTGTATGTGCAGTTGAGTTCCCTTCTTTGAACTTTCTGACAAAAAGATACAGTGTCCTCAGATCCTTTACGTCAGGTGAGCTCCTGGCCTTTAAACTGGCTATTGAGCTAGGAGCATTACATACCCGTAAAAGAAATCCATCATCATCACGGACTCAAAAGCTGCGTGTCTAGTCATAACCAAAGAAAGTTCTAACCACTATGTGAGCTCAATATTTAATCTAATAGCTCGAAACCACTCCCGTACCTTTCGTATCCTCTGGCTTCCGGGTCACAATGGCCTAGCCCTGCAAGAGCTGGCTGACAAGAAGACAAAACAAGCTGCAACGTAAGACCAGGTCTCTGAGACCGCCTTTTCTCTTAAAGACGCCCTACTAACAATAAACTGCTCCATCCATAAAGACTGGAACGATGAATTCGCCCGCATGCCATCTACCTCAGGTTTTTTCTGCAGAAATTTCTTCCCTCTACCTCACAAACCCCCCCTGGTTTGACTAAGACTTTTCTCCCAAGGATACCAGGTTCATCAATAGACTTGATGCTGGCCACAGGTACGACAACGCCAGGCTTTTTCAAACAATATGTAAATTTGGCCTAGCCAATTGCAGTTATTGCAACACACCGAAAGTCATACAGCATACTAACCTGCCCCGTTCAGTACAACCAGAAGTTGCTTTCCTATGATTCTAGGCACTAGTTCACTGGAGAGCTTACTTGGAGTTCAGCGCTGTGAGTTCAGGAGACTCAAGGAAGTAACACACTTTGTTGCAGTCTCGCGACTGGTACAAGTGTAACTAAGCTATTCAGAACTTGCCATCTCGCAATTTTTCCTCCCCAAGTGTCTCTCATCAACGAATAGTGACACAAAATGAAGGATACTGTAACGTGTACGCTAGGTCAGCAACTCTGTGTACATGTCCGTATCTACGCTGGATTTAAAATCTACGCATTATGAATAATTCATAATAAAATCAATTAAGATCAATTTGACATTAACAATCAGTGGAAAATCGGTTATATCTTATTTTATGATGACACTAAAGATTAAATAAAACAATGCGTCAGTATATATTATAATAAAAGTGTATTAAATCCAACTGAGAATCATCATAATGTACATATATTACATTTTTATTGTTCATTATTGTTTGGATCAAATTTATCAGAAGAAATAAACAAAATTTAATTATTTCAGGGGCTATAACACATCTTGGAGATTTTTTCGACAATTTAAAAAGTAACGTTGAAGTCTTAGAGAAGGGGCAGCTAACGGAAGACGAAGAACACCTCTTAAGTGGAGATCATGCCGTGTCTAGTCTACAAAAAGAACTGAATGCGGAAAATATGGAAGGAACGCGACCGTCTGGATTGGGAACAGCGGCATTTCTTCATGCCATACGCACATATCGCCCTTCTCAAAGGGTTCGTGCACTGGTCTCTATGAACCCTACGGGATACCATGGATCTAATTACCTTGATCCTAATTATATGTGGTTGGGTCTCGGAAAATGAGTTAAGACTTCATGTTTAATAATAATGTTGACATATATAATTTCATGAGATTTTTGTGGTTAATTGCTGCTAATTTAAAACTTTAAAACAACGAATGCATTTCAGTACTCTTCTGGTGTCTTATGTTTCGATAGTCTGGTTGTTCTCTTAAAAGGCGTTTATAGTATGAATACGCATAAAAGGATGTTTAATAATATATTGTTGTATTGGTATAAATGTGTACAAAAAATTAATAAAAATATTCTGCTAGTAACTTCATCAATTTTATATATTTCTATGCTATTTCTATTTCCCTCTATGTTAATTTAAAGGCTGCTATTACTTCTATATTATAAATTAGTATAACAGTAGAAATAAGAACGACAAGAAGAATTATGTAGAACATCAGAAGTGCAACGCTTTTGCATTCAACTGAGATTGCTCGATGCCTCCACGACCACATAAGCTCCTAATTTTATACTTGAGTGAAAAGCTTTTTTATTTTGTATACTTGTGAGCATTTATGATTTAATGGTGATTAGTTTCGAGAAATCGCTGCTTTCCTTTCATTACACATCCATTTTTCCAGCATAGACATGGCGAGATTTTAGATTTGTCTGTAAGATTTTGTGTCTATGTACATGCGCTTGCGAGTTATGTTATGGGCAGACGGACAGACAGACGGATATGCAAAAATCAAAATAACTTTTAATATTGTGCGTGGGTGTCCGACCCATTTTGCTCTATAAGCATTATTTCTGTGCGTTACAAACGGAATGACAAACTTGTATACCCTATGATTTCATCTAGTATTTCGAAGTGACCGCAGAGGTAACTGCATCCACTCGTTTTTATTTACTACTAATTAAAAATAATATATAAATATTTTATTGTACGTAATCAGTATTATATATCGATGATAGTTTATTTATCTACTCAAATGTAATTTAAACTACTATTCAAACGAAAATTAGATAATAACTAAATTGCATCTCACCGATTTTGTTACTTCAAGAAAAAAATATATATAAGACATTTATATCTGTCTCTAACAATATCTTTCCGCTCTTGCCATAAAAACCATAATAACTTAAATATGCCGCTAAAGACCCCGTGTTACTTTTACTCCAATGAAAAACTGGGCCTTAATGCTGCTTTCCAGGCAACCACCGATCTTGCCAAAGGAAAATTTCAGAGTGCGAAATCAAAATTTTAAGATCCTCACTATGCTTTCTCTAGCTGAACAAAGGAATCGGCATTTAAATATTCACCGCTTCTGTCAGCGCGAAGGGAGGATTTACATATGTAATAGGCTTATATCTAACAAGGAGAGAGTCTCTACTCGTCATCACCGATTTCTTCCAAATTCACATTATAAGTAGGGCCTGACTACAAATGAAAATTAAGGACGTGGGAGCTCCAGATGACCAAACGAAACCGAAATAATACATAATGTAGAGGAGCCCGGGGTTTTGTAGGCAGACCCCTTGGAAAATGCTCGAATTCGAAAATTTTCGCGGAAGTTGTCGCGGTTAAATTGCAACAGAAAGTGCCAAATTCATTTGGGTTAAATGCCAATCACAAAGAAGGTATGTAGATTTTTGATTCTGTAAGTGGAATTTCCGTTCGTTTTCAAAGATCGCCGGCAGATGGCGAAAAGTGGGTATTCAAAATTTTTATGGATTTAATTTTTTTTTAAATATGTAAATGACATCTGATCTTCCTCAAAAATTTTGTATAGATAATCTCTTAGTAAAAGCGCATCCATAAAAAACAAAAATTGGATTAATCGATAATTTGTAGAAAAAAATTTCGAAATGAATTTTTCAGACAGAGTTTTGGCCGTCGAAAGTTAAATTTCGCAACTTAATCAGAAGGGGAGTGAAAATATACCCAAAAAATCACAACAATACTAGCAATAGGAATTTTGAAAATCGGATAATATTTACCCCACCTTCCTCAGAACACAGAACAGAATTCGGGAAATGAGAAAGTTTTTCTCATTGGTGTATATGAATAACCTTTTGACACTGAATTTATCATCCGATTTTGATGAGATTGTGTACGAATATTCAACACAGATGGTGTTTGTAAATGACAACTCGATTCCTTTATCTTTAAGTTTCCTTTATTGCAATTAACTAACAACTTATAAAATCGACCTTTTTAAAAGAAACCTGCAAAGTGACCCACTGATAAATGTTAGGTCCGCATTCAAAAATTATGTGTCGACAATTTAACAAGTTTGCTGGGACCATTGTATGCTAATTCTAACTGATCGTTAAACAATGGATTTACTGATAATCAATACAGAATAGTAAATTTCATTAAAGCATAGAAAATAATTTGTTACAAGTTGAATTGTCAAATTAGATTTTTATAAAAGTAAGTACAATTTCAATTATGTTCAACTGATAATTATTAACAATTGCAATATGAGTAGATTAGAGATATATTTAATAATGATTTCTGTACAGATGGTAGAATATAAAATAAATACCCGCACCCGTGGAAAATATTTTTTGTGTTATAATAATATATAAATAACACACCACGGGTTACCACTCTGTAACCCGCTGCCGTACGAATCTCGTAATATTTACTTTCAAAAAATCATGAAAAAAACTCACAATGAACTTAGCAAAAATTTAAATTCGGTTGGAATTTGGCTGAGAGGCTGGCAACGCCGCATCAGTCCAGACAATCTAAGCCGAAGTACATAGATGCTATAGAGTAGAATTTAATTAATGACAGGAGATATTCTAGTTAAATGTAACTAAACTAGTGCAATAAATATTTAAAAAACTAGTCAAAGTTTCAGGTGTGATAATTGTGTATTACCATTCATTAGGTTTCAAGTGCGATAACTGTGTGCTTGAACATTTGGTCCTTCAAGAACCGGATCCTATTACTGAAACAGGATCTGCGAATGTAAATATACACGTGAGTGTGGATGAGAAAACAAACATTCATAGTGTAAATGGACGCAACATTCAAATAAGTTACAAATAAAAAAAGGTGAAATCTTTCAATAACTGATCGTTACATAGGTATATATTACTGTTGGGACACTGGTAAGTGAATATATGTATTAGGTTTTTTAATCAATAACTTCAGTATTCAAATAAACATATTTGCGCAATATTTTACAATAATTAGATAATCTAACCAATTTAATATTTACAATTTTTTGAAATAATAAAATAGAAACTATCATGGATAGCTTAATTAAAAAACAAAGTGCCTTAAAATCAATATTTAATACATTTCTAAAAAATTACGACAAAAACGATACAAGTAAGCATACATTAGGATATTTAAATGGTCGTAAAAATGGAATAGAGAACATTTGGTCAGACTTTACAGCTAACCATTTGGAAATTGTGGAGATAGCTACTGACGAAGATATTAGCACGAACGATTATTTCAATAAGTCAGTATACGAAAAATTAGAAGATACTTATTACTTTTCATTAGGAGAGATTTCAGATGCTTTAGAAGTCGTCAAGAAAAATAATACAAAAACAAAAAATAGCCCTGCAATAAATAATACTACTGTTAATAACTCTACTATCAATTCAGCTTAAAGTGACTTAAAACTTCCTACGATAAGCATACCGACATTTAGCGGGTCCTATCTGTCGTGATATTCATTTAAAGACCTTTTCACGACTCTAGTCCATGAGAAGTCTTCTTTAACCAATGTGCAGAAGTTGCACTATCTGAAATGCAATTTATCAGGCGAAGCAGAGCAAATACTGCGACACTTAAGCATAATGGATGCTAATTATGATATCCCTTGGCAATCTCTATTTGATAGGTACGAGAACAAGAGGGTTTTATTTGATGCTCAGCTAACGCTTCTACTAAGTCAACCACCCATAATCAAAGAAAATTCTCAATTATTGAAAAGATTACTCGATACTACGAAAGAATGTGTATACACTCATTAAAAAACATGAACATTAAAACTGATTGCTGGGATCCAATAATAGTGTATATCACTATTAAGAAACTTCCTCAAGAGACGTATCAACTCTAGGAATCAAAACACGAAGATTGTAAAGAATTATTGACCTTCCAAGAGCTTCAAAAGTTCCTAGAGGGACGCTTTCATACCTTGGAAAGAATTTCTGAACAACAAAACTCTATTGCAAAGGAGTCTTCTTTTAAACAGTAAACTGCTATCAATTGTAAATTCAACAATAAGTCATTCCATGTGACAGACATTTTTGCTTGTTTCATATGCAAAAAGTCCCATTCCGTCAAACAATGTGCAGAATTTCTTAAATTAAAAACACCACAGAGGCACGAACTGTAAAGGTCTTTGCTTCAATGCACAAGCACTAGTAAATGTTATGTACGTGGCTTGAAACACCATACGCTCTTGCATTTCACAAAGCCTTTCAATATACATACAACAACGCAAGAGACATCCCTAAACTTACCAGGTACTTCACAAATGAATTACAGGAACCTCGCTGAAGCTAAACGATCAATTTCCAATGTTCAGATCTACTATTCATCCGAAACTAATTCCAAGTGCATACACTTGGCAACAGCATTGGTAAACGCTCGTTCTGCATCAGGACATGTTTATACTCTGAGAGCACTTATTGATCAAGGATTCCAAGCATCTTTTATATCTGAAGATGTCGTTCAAAAACTCAAATTGAAAAGAAAACCTGTCTTAACTTCTATCAGTGGACTCAGTAGCAGTCAGCCTCTTAAGTGTCTTGGCCTTATTAGTTTAAATCTATATCCTCATACTTATATAGGACAGAATCTGCAGGTGAACTTACTGGTGATATCTTCAATCATGATTTTATTACCAACTCCCATTAGCCGACCCAACATACTGGAAGCCGGGGAAAGTTGATATTCTACTAGGCGCGAACGTATATCCCCATATACTTTTAAATGGTATGATAAAAGGCCCTCCAGGTTCGCCTATTGCACAACAAACTACTCTTGGTTGGATATTGTCAGGTCCGTCTAAAATCCACAGTACTACAGGAAACATCATTACAATGCACAGCCAATGTGATCTCGATCTGAGCCTTAGAACATTTTGGGAGATTGAGGAGTTAAAACCAGACAGAATAATGTGTCAGGCCGAACTTAAATGTGAGGAGATGTATCAGAAAATGCACCAAAGGGATTCAAAGAATGGAACTTATACAGTAAGCTTACCGTTCTCAGACCCATAAGGGCAAAGTAAATCTTTGGGGAAATCTCTATTTAGAGGGCAAATTAAAAGAAAACCCGCTTAGAACAACATAATGCCTGCCTTCGCGAATATATTGAAATGGGACACATGAAAGTAGTCACGACTACAGAGTTGGATCACGTAATCAAAACTGACAATGATATTTATTACACATGCTCATACTTACCACATCATGGAGTTGTTAAGGAATATCGCGTAGTCTTCGCTGCTTCATGCAAGACATCATCAGGAAAGTCACTCAATGAC
The DNA here is from genome assembly GCA_963924295.1 of Dioctria rufipes. Taxonomy (NCBI): domain Eukaryota; kingdom Metazoa; phylum Arthropoda; class Insecta; order Diptera; family Asilidae; genus Dioctria; species Dioctria rufipes. The sequence goes on along the minus strand of OZ002740.1, from coordinate 378,601,910 downwards.
GAACTTTTAGTCGGACCTACTATTCAAGATGAGTTGATACAAATTCTTTTGCGATGGCGTACACACAAAATAGCATTCACAGCAGATATTGCCAAAATGTATCGGCAAATAAAACTGACCAAGGAACATGCCGATTTTCAGAGAATTCTTGGGAGATTCCATCCCGACGAAGAAATAAAGGAGTAAAAATTGAAGACTGTAACATTTGGAACATCATCAGCTCCTTTTTTGGCAATAAGAACATTACAACAGTTGGCTAAAGATGAGTCAGACAAGTTTCCAATTGCCTCCAGGGTGACTTCTATGTAGATGACTTAATGTTTGGCGCAGACACACTACCGGAAGTTATTGAGTTACAGAAGCAATTAAATAATCTCACTATAGTAGGAGGTTTGCAGCTTAGAAAATGGGTAATCAATTGTACCGGAGCTCTACAAGGAATTCCTATAAGCGACTTAGAATGAAACCTACCTCTATCTATTGATATAGATCCGAGAATTAAAACATTAGGCATTATCTGGAATCTAGCAAACGATTCATTTCATTTCAAAGTGAATCTTCCACCCTTACAAGGTTTATTAACCAAAAGGAGAATTCTTTCAGACATCGCGCGACTATTTGATCCACTGGGATGGCTCGCACCTACTACATGGGATGAAGAGATTCCTGGAGATATTATGCAATACTGGCTGATATATAGAAAGGAACTACAACTCTTAGAACACATTAAAATTCCTCGCTGGCTCACCACTACTAGGAAAGTACCATGCGAACTGCATGGATTCTGTGATACTTCACAAAGAGCATACGCAGCCGTATTGTATGTTCGAATAATTGATTCCACGCATACTAACGTCTGCCTTCTTACATCCAAAACTAAAGTAGCACCACTGAAAGAGATATCTCTTCCTCGTTTGGAGCTCTGTGGAGCAGTCTCACTCGCAAAGCTTTTTAAAAAGGTTCTAAAGTGCTTAGACCAAAATATAGTTTCCATACATGCGTGGACGGATTCAACTATCGTCCTCTCTTGGATTTGTAGCCAACCGAATCGGTGGAAATCATTTGTCGCTAATAGGGTTACAGAAATAACATCGACATTAAATCCTGAAATATGGCGTCATGTAGTTTCAGGAGAAAATCCTGCAGACTGCGCGGCTCGAAGAATATCTTCAAAAGCACTCGCCATGAATTCACTCTGGTAGAATGGACCACAGTGGCTTCAGAAACCATCGACTAAATGGCCAATAAAAATTACTGTTGATCTACAACAAACGAGTGAAGAGAAATGTTACCGTTTTTAAGCAGACTGGTAAGGAAGAGTGCACAATGATGAGCAGATTTTCATCACTAAACAGGTTAATTCGAATAACAGCCTACTGCTATCGATTCGTAAATAATAGCAGATGACCTAAACCGAAAAGAGAAACTGAATGGCTTTCATAAATGCCTGAAATGTTTTCGCGAGACAGCGCAACCTAACAAACAACTAATGATAAATTTACCGCAACCACGAATATCGATTACTCGACCTTTTACGCATGTAGGAGTAGATTACGCGGGTCCCGTGGACATTCGAGTATCCAAAGGAAGAGGAAACAAATCCTACAAAGGTTATATTTCATTATTCGTATGTCTGTCAACAAAGTGAATTCATATAGAAGCAGTTAGTGATATGACATCGAACGCATTTCTTGCTGCATTCCGTCGATTTGTTTCAAGACGAGGACTACCAAGTCACGTATATAGTGACTGCGGTACCAATTTCATTGGCGACAATAATCAACTTTCTAAAGATGTGCGACATTTTAAACGTTCCGACGATGAAATAGTGGAGCTCTTGGCCAACGATGGTATTGAGTGGCATTTTATTCCACCAGATTCTCCACACCTTGGAGGACTATGGGAGGCTGGTGTGAAATCAATGAAATTTCACATGCGAAGAATACTAGGTAATACTTTCTTAACTTTCGAAGAATTGACGACAGTACTGTGTCAAATAGAAGCATGCCCAAATTCACGGCCACTTTGTCCGATAACTAGCGATCCAACAGATCTTAGTATTCTTACTCCCGGACACTTCCAAATGGGAAGTGCACCAACAACGCCACCAGAATTGCAACTACTCAATATGAAAACACATTCGCTGTCGCGATGGCAATTACTTCAAAAACTATACCAGGACTTCTCGAGCAGATGGAGTAGTGAGTACTTGAGTAGGTTACAGCAACGACCTAAATGGGCTACCAGATGTCCGAATGTTCAAAAAAACGAACTTGTTCTAATTAAAGATGAAAGGATACCAGCCTGTAAATGGTTATTGGGGTGAGTTATTGAGACGCATCCAGGCAAAGATGGTCTAACAAGAGTAGTAACGTTAAAAACAGCAAACTCTGTAATTAAAGACCAATTACAAAAATAAGCTCGTTACCAAACTCCAAGGTGGAGGATCAATAATAAATAAATAAATTGAAACCAAGACGAACTCATAAAATCTAAACTAATAATTACATTATTAACTCTAATGTAATTTATATATAACAATCTAAAAATACTAGTTAATTATAAAAAACAAAAAAAAAATGAACTCATCCAACGACGCGAATACACTCATATCGGGTTCGCGAAATATTCGTCGTTCATCCGTCGCGTACGAAAGCGAGTCACCTGTAAATCTGGACTTATATACAAAAAACAAAGACACTTCGAAGCAAAGCTGCCACTTTGACACTTTTGTAACAAATCTGCTACATTTTCGGTGTTTTCAAAGTATTTGTTACATTTGCACTCTTTTGTTTAATTTGGCACCTTTTTGTACAATTGATAAAATTAAAAACTTTCCAATTATTCTAATTATTAATAACTTCTCTGCTATTGGCACGAACGCACCCAGTTTACCCAACAAAATAAAAAGCTCGAAACTCGCGAGTCTTTATAAAAAAGAACAAGATTTCTGGCATGACATTAACATTTTTCCCATGAAAATCGTAGTTGGTCGACTTGCATCTGCTAATTATTTGTGTTGTGTGTGCTATACGGAATTTTGATTTGCCGTTTTGTTGTTTGATCTTTAGAAGAGAACTTTTTTTAAATATTTATAATTCAACATTCAGAACATGGAGAGGTAAGTTATTTCTGAATATAATGATGAAATTGAAAGTTACTTTCCAGGTTCATCACGAGAATCCCGGCCGATAAGTCGAGCCAAAGCATAAAAACAGCAAATGATCAATTGATACAAAAAAAAAGAATGTATCAAAGTGTATCTACATCAGTTTTAAATGGAATTTCTGATATAGAACAGTAAGCTTTTATGTAATTTTACAGTTAGTTAATAATTGTGAATTTTTCAGAAGTACTGAAAGCCGTTCAGATTCAGATTCTGAAAATGAAACAACTACTGAACCTGCAAAGAAATTAAAAAAAAAAATATCCACGTAAATTTCGTGATGACTGGGAGTTGGAATTTCCGTGGTTGGAGAAACGTGGGGACAATTCATTTTGTAAGGTTTGTGACAAAGTTCTTCACAATAGTAAATATCATCTTCAGCGTCACGATAGCTCGGAATTTCATCGAAAACGGTTTTAAATAAAAAAGAGTCAAGTAAGCATTGAGGTATCTTTTAAAAATTCTGAAACGAACAAAACATTAAACATGAAAGTTAAGAGAGCAGAAATGATGTTAGTCATGTTTTTTTTAATACACCATCTTCCCTTCGCTTTGATGGATTATTTGCCCTCATTACTAAGAGAATGTTTTCTTGACTCTAATATTGTAAAAAATATTCAAATTGGTAGAACTAAGGCAACTTATCTTACAACAGATATTTTAGGGCCAAAAAGTCGTGAAAATGTCGTAAAAGATATAAAAAAAAAAAATTTTCCCTAATTGTGGACGAAACGACCGACGTAAGTTGCCATAAATCGCTTGTTTTAATTGTCAGATATTTTGATACAGTAAGACTGAAAATACATGACAGGTTTCTTGCACTGTTAAAATTAGAAAAGAGTGATGCACAAAGCATATGCGATGCGATAATTAATTTTTTCAATATAAATTTAATTCCTTATGAAAATTTAGTTGGTCTTGCCTCTGACAATGCAAGCGTTATGTCAGGAGAGTTCAATGGTGTGCAGGCTAAAATGAAGTTACTAATAAATGAGAACCTATTTTTCATGGGCTGCATGTGCCATTCGATGCAGTTATGCGCAAGCCATGCATGCTCTAAATTGCCAAATAAAGTTGAAAGTTTGGTAAAAGATATTTATGGCTTTTTCGCACATAGTGCTAAAAGAATTTCAGAATTAAAAGAATTTCAGGACTTTTGTTCTCTAAAACATCACAAAATTCTGCGACGTGTACAGACACGTTGGCTATCATTGCAATCTGTAACAAGGCGCATATTAGAACAGTGGAACGCACTTAAATTGTATTTTGTTTCATGCTATCTTAACGATAATTCGTCGAAAGGAAAACAGCTTGCGGAAGACATGGATAGCCCTGAAAATAAAATGTACTTGCTGTTCATTTCATATATTCTAGATATTGTTAATAGAATTAATATAGAATTTCAGTCTGAAAGCGTTCGCATTCACAAGCTTCTACCGACTCTCGAAATGTGTTTAAAAAAAATTTTATTGAATTTTATGAAAGAAAAGTACATACAAAGCTTAGATAACTTAAATTAGGTTAAATTTGAAGAAACTAATTTTCTTATGTTAGACGAAATTTATCTTGGAACTGAAGTTGACGCGTTTATCGATGAAAACAAGCCAATTCCGAGCTGTATTACAGAAGTAAAAGAAAACTGTATTAAATTTTACATAAAGCTGTGTCAAGAGATAAAGAGTCGTATTGATTTTTCGGACATCAAATTAAATTTATTAAAATTTCTAGATCCTAATAACATTCATTCTTCAGAAACATTTTCTATATTACCTTTACTGAAAGCTTTTCCAAATATTGTTAATCGATCAAATTGGGAATCAATAAATAGTGAATGGAAATTATTAAGAGTATCTCAAATAAATTTTAATGAAGAGAACGTCGATAAATTTTGGTATAAAATTGGTTTGATAAAAAATGGAATAAATGAACCTATGTTTGAAAAATTGTCTACCTTTATGTTAGATATACTCTGTTTGCCACATAGCAGTGCCGCAGCCGAAAGGCAATTTGCGGATCTAAACCTAATTAAAACAAAAAAATCGAACTCATTTAACATTCAAACTGTTGATGCTATAATGGCCGCCAAGGAACTATTATGTCCTGAACATAAAGCCAAATCATCTATTTGGATTCCAAATTTCTGAAAATAATATTAGATCTTGTTTCTTATTCTATGTCCATTTACCCAAAAATGGACATAGAACTTATTGCATTCTTTATTAAATTAACGAAAATATATGTATATGTAGTATTTTATTAAGACAAGACAGGAAGAAGCAATAAATTTTTTATATTATGGCATAGAAATGGCTGAAGATGTGAAATAAAATTCATTAATTTAATATCTATTATACATAAATGTATATGTAATAAAACTTTTGAAATTGTAAATTGTAAGGTCAATTTGCAATTTCCAAATTATCCTTTCTCTAACATTTTTATAATCTAATACGTATGACCAAATTCGAACTGGAAAGAAGACTGAGTTTTTAAGGTGTTCGATAATTTTATATCAGATATTTTATATGTGTTATTGGTGTATTATTGCAATCTATGTAAAAAATAGAAACAAAATGTTCGTTGCTTTTGTTGCTTTTGTTATTTAAAGAAAGAATATTCTATAAGATGTGATATGCAAGAATACTGAAATGATATACGAAATTATATTTTGAAGAAATGTTAATATGTTCCACTTTTGTTATGTTTATATACAAAATTAAATGAATAAAGAATAAATATAAGCTGTTACAATTTTGACGCGTTCTTAATACATTTGTTACATTTTTTAGCCGATTTTGTTACGGAAATTTTTTAGCGAGTGGCAGCACTGCTTCGAAGTTTTTCATCATTAGACTACACAAACATACATTTCAAGACTGGATTCTGAAGAGCGATTTGAGAAAAAAGGAGGGGTGTTCCTAGCTACACCCTCGTGTCTCCGAAGATAAGTTGTATCAATATATATATACAAACAAACAAACAAAATCTATTAATCATATTTTGTCCCTTTATGTCAGGTTAAATCCACCACTCTGTTGAAATACCATATTTCAGGGCGCGGAGAAATGTCAACGCCGCACCGGCCTTCGGGCATCAATCCAGACAATCTAAGCCGAAGTACATAGATGCTATATTACCGGCAAAGATAAGTAGCAAGAAACTGGAGCAACTTAAAAACTTTAATCCTCCAAAGTAAATTTTAATCAAACCATCTGTACATTGTGAAAAAGGAAACAGTAGAATTTAATTAATGACAGGAGTCAAGTCTTTGAGAAGTAAATGTGTAAATTTTGTTAGCGATTTTCTATTATTGTAAATAATAAAATGTAACTAAACTAGTGCAATAAATATTTAAAAAACTAGTCAAAGTTTCAGGTGCGATTATTGTGTCGGGAATTTTTATAAATAAGCAAGTTTCAAGTACGATAACTGTGTGCTTGAACAGAGGCAAATGTGCAAGGTTTACAGCATATGCTGCTAATTACGGTAGTTGAAAGTCATTATCAAACCTCGCAATCTTATTTTGGAAAATGCTCCTAAACTAATTGGGGTAATGACTTCTGGTTTTCTGTATATAAAAATAACAGATAATGGTAACGAAAAGAAAGTGTTATGGAACTAATGAAAGAGTGATGGGTTTTGGACGTAAAGTCCAGACAGCCAGCGTGAGCTGACAGATCACTCGCTGACAACGTTGAAGCTGCAGGGCGGCACGCTAGCTTGTCTCAGCTATAGACAGAAAAGTGTGGGTACCACGAATTACCTGGCGTTTTCGTGCTACCATGAACAAAAAGAATCGTGCCTATCCCGAGGCGGAGACAAAAAAACGAAGACCCATACGTTGTTGCTGAAGGAACCGCACACATCACTTACCCGAAGATAATCCTAAGGATTGCATGGCAATATCCTTTTACCGTCCCCCGCCCCTCATGACATCAGTAGACTTGTGATATCCCTTGTTGTACTCACCTGTGAAGCAGAGAAAAGGAACCTCAGGAGAGAAAGAAATGAGAGAAACTCCGATCTACAACTTCATTTCTGCTTTATTCACTACCAGTAGTCATAAACATTGAAGCTCTATTACATGGTAAATAAATGTCCCACATATTTTGTTTTGTTTTCCTTTTTTTGTTTTTGTTTTCTTTTGTCTTTTTCTCTTTGATTCCCGATTCGTACGATAACTGGGTCGTACTCAGAAGGCCTTCTGGATCATGGACTGTGGACTGTTCAAATAGTCCGGAATAATTGCGTCTGTTACCCTTGGGTCGCATTGTACATGACCATGACAATTTGTATATACTAATCTAATGGTAAGTAAAAATCTAGGCGCTCCTGTAAGCCATTTCATAGTACATATATGTATAGACAAATTTAAATCACCTACAGCAACCTACAAAAAAAAATTTTTTTTTTCTCAAGTCAAGGACTTGGTGAATCTTCTTAATATAAAAAAATGTAAGTGTTTGGGATTTTTTATAAATAGATTAATAAGAAGTTCTATGCGCTTTTATGAGCCATTTTCTATAAACAAACATAAGTCATCTATAGCGATCTTAATTAAAATTGATTTTTCAAATGTATGACATGTCTGTATGTATGACATGTCCAGGCGTTCCGGAGACCGAACTATGCTCACGACACCACGTAAGTATTATATATATGTATATAAATTATATTTGGTAACAAATGATATCTAATAATAAATTCTGGAAAATAATTATTAAATTGTCCAGGCGGTCCGTGGACAGGCCTACGCTCACGAAATCACACAAGTGCGATGGCCCAACATACGGAAGATTTTTTCAACAGCCAAAAATATTACAGCGCAATAATCAACAATTGCTAAACAATAACCTCGGGGGCACGACACAAGTATTACCTAGATCTAGTAATTATATTTCGTAGATAGTATATACTTTCATGTAAAATAATTCTTCGTGGACTGGATGACGCTCACGATATCACGTAAGTATCCTGCAGATATAAATAATACTTGGTAAACATTCAAATCCTTTTAATGTATCAATTCATGTACGAAAATTGTTGAAATGTCCAGGCGCTCCTTGGACTGGATGATGTCCACGATAGCATTTAAGTAATATGTATATAAACTATATTTTGTAAATATTCGATACCTTTAATATTTAATGCATGTAGAATAATTATCAAAATGTCCAGGCGTTCGCTCACGATATCAAGTAAGTATTATATATATAAATTATATTTAGTAAATGTTCTAATATTTTAAATTTTGGAAACTAATTATTACATTGTTCTAATAAAGTTAAAATTTACACTCTAATCAAATAAAATAAGAAAATATATATATATAAAAAAAAATTTAAAAAAGACTGCTTCGAAATCCACACTGAAAAATAGAAAATAATTTCTTCCTTCACAAAAGTTCTTAGAGTTTCTCTTCATTTTATATTTTAATTTAATATTGAAATTATATTAACATTTATTTGTGTATAAAATTTAAAAATTTCAAGATACAAAAAGAAAACAAAGTGGAGAAATATCGAGTGAAGCACATCTTTTCACCCGCCTATTCTCCTCAGTCAAACGTCTCACAGCGCGTTAACTAATCAGTCCTCGCAGGGATACGCACATACGTAGAAAATGCACATCGAGCCTGAGACGAGCATCTAAGTGAAATCGCCTTCGTCATTCGCAATGTCATCCACGACTCGACTAAGTGCTTACCCCATTTCCTCATGTTCGGCCGTCTGTTACATACAGCCCTTACAAAAAAGAAATTACGTACATACATACGTACATTGAATATCAGACATACGTTTGTCCAAATTACGTACATACATACTTATTTTGCCTATCAGACCTACTTTAAAAGAAAATATGTACATACATATGTACATACCTACATTGCATAGCAAGTGAAACAAATCATTGCATGCATGTACATACATACGGTACATTATTATTACATATTATTACTGACCTACAGCAATTATTTCCGCTTATAAAACAAGTGGAAAAAGAAAGTGAGGTAATACCCCGGCTCGCAAGAAATCCCACATTGTAATATGACGACCTTGCGCCGGAGGTAAAACAAATGTATGTATGTAGGCGACCAAATTAATGGTTCACGACGAATGACGTGAAGTAGCATTGACCAGCTGCAAACATTTAACGAAATTTATATTTATGTATGTACGTCTATAAACAAAATACAAACGTTTAACCAAAAATATTTACGGATGATAATGGCCAGCTGTAGATATTGAGCAAAGCGTAATTTATACATATATGTATACGGCGAGCGCTGTGAGGAAATTAATTAAGAGTTTTAGCTTTACTTCCGTAGCAGTTAAGGTTATATTTTTAGTATAAATATTATAACGATTTTATTAAAAGACTAGTTGCAATCGTAACTCAACACAAGACACTTCAGTTGTTATCATTTGGAGCAAAGCTGTTCAGCTACTCCACTACACCATACTAGGAGCAAAGCTAAATTAGCTACTCCATTACACTAATCATTCCACACCTTGGGAGCAAAGCTATATTAGCTACTCCAACACTACACTACATATAGGAGCAAAGCTATATTAGCTACTCCACTACACTACATATAGGAGCAAAGCTAAATTAGCTACTCCACTATACTACACATAGGAGCAAAGCTAAATTAGCTACTCCACTATACTACACATAGGAGCAAAGCTACATTAGCTACTCCGATATATACCGTTACAAAAAAGTGCGACATTCCTGATAATCAAATCAACAAAGTAGGTGCTTGTATGAGAGTACTTGGTTATAATTTTATAACAAGTACTTCAAAAACTCAAACAAGTTTCCTCACAAAGAAACAGTAACACGTCACCCCGTGACTCACGGAAGTTCCTACGAGCTCCTTAGGGAAGTGTCACCCAACGGCGATGGAGCTCTAGAGATCATACCCAGTTATCAAAGGCTCCACTTGATTCATGACAAGGTAAAACTCCAACTATGTGAAGCATGTAAAAGATACTCAGCTGGTTATAATCTCCTAAAAGTTTCACTCCTGGACAGCAGATTTACGTTCGCAACTACGTCCAAAGCGCTGTGGACCGATTCGCAGCCAAGCTAGCTCCCAAATTTGTAAAAGCAACAGTTGTTGACCGTGTTGGTCGAGAATCATATCGCCTGCGCAGCCCTGGTGGCCAAGTACTTGGGGTATTTCATGCTCAAGATATTCGGGGGTAACCCTACAGTCCGGACGAAGTCTGTAAAATCTTGTCATGCTTAGTGGCAACACCTGTAAACAAATGAGTTAGATGAATTTCGGCTTCACCTCTAATCCCTTTTGGATTAACAGCGGTATGAGAATTTATTCTTTCTATCCCTTCTCCATTTTTCCTCAGTGCTTTGTTTTTTTTTTTTGTGTGACGCGGTGGCATAGCAAGTTCAGGCTGTAGAACCAGGTTGGTGACGTATGCCCAGCTTGAGACTCTAGTGGGTCGTCCACACGTTGGGCGTTGCTACGAATGTTTTCACCTACTCCTCCAGCTAGTTCAAAAATTTTGGTTTTTGTTTGGCCCGGCTTAAGACTCTTTTCTCGGTGGCTCGTCCCCACGCTGTAGCGTTCCGCCCTCGCGCTACTTTTAGTTTTTTCTTATTTTTTCTTTTATCTTAATATTGTTTTTTGCCTTTTCTTCTCTAAAATCTTTTTTATTATTCTTATCCATTTTACTTTATTTATATTTAAATTCCTCGGGGTACCTGAAAAGGGGCAAAAGTTTCTCTAATCGTGAAAAGTAGTCCTACACTACTTTTCCATAAAGCATAAAATCCTGAAAAGTAGAAAGTCTCAGAGAAACCTGCAAAGAAAAGAAAAAGCAGAACGCGCACAAATTAGAATCTTTCTCATAAATTCCTTAAAAAAACCCTGAAAAGAAGAAAATGTAGTAACTACAGAATACCCACCACCAACATCCAAACGACGAAAACGGTAATTCGCCTAGCTGTAATGCATCGGACGATACCATCATACAATGCATTACAGCAAGCCCGCCCGAACTTCGCAGAAAATTTCCGGCTGGCAGCACACATTTTGCTGCTCCCAAACAGCAGGCAAAACAATACACGCACACCCGTACCTACAGCGAGCAGAAATCTCAATTTCAGCCCGAACAAACGAAAAGTGCGCGCAGGATTACCGTTTGGATACTATAGTATCCAAATGGATACATTTTTGTTTAAAAAATTGAGTAGGATACAAAGATACTATTTGTTCAAATCGGATACATTTTTAGATCTAGCATGAAAAGTGACTATTTCATTGCAGTATATTTCATAATTTATTCTACATCGTATAAACGTAGCTAATATTTACAACAAGTTACAATGAAGGAAATAAGAACTGAACACTTTCTAATTCTGCTCCTCTTCCAATACATCCATTTTTTGTCATGTCAAGAAAATGACATTTGGAATTAATTAATTGGAAAGAATTGAAATCTGAAGATGTCGAAAGTCTCACATGTGTAAATTAAATGGAGACGCTGAAATTCTTTCCATGAAATGGGAGGATTGAGCTTTCTTGTACCATTTTGGTATGGTAAAAGTGTGTGGGAATGGGAGATCATACGTATTATAGTGAGCTTCACTTAGAACGAACGAGTAGAAAATGGTAGCTTTAGCAGAGAACGTAAAGAGGTTGAGCTACTTTGGTATGTAAACGTGTGTGGGAATGGGAGATCATGCATGTTATGATGATCTTAAATTGAAACGAGCGCGTAGAAAATTAGAACGTAAATAAAAAGCAAACACGAAAATAAAAAAGAGTCGACTGGCCAGCAGATCTGCTGCAGGAACATATATAAACAAAGCAGCTCGTGCCGGGGAAAACAGGTTGCCGGTTTAGTGAACTTGAACTGTGAAAAATAAAAATAACACGAAATGTAGGTTATATTAATTTTTATTGAATAATTTTTAATTTTTATTGAATAATTTTTAATTTTTTCCGCCCTCTGTGTCGTCTTTTCCGTTGCGAAATTCTTCTGTTGAATCGAAACCAGAATATTTGATTGTAGGTGTGTCGTTCAACTTGCTTGATTTTTATTTAAATACCCGGTAAAAATAATAAATTTCGCAACACAATCCTAAAACAATAATGGTTCCTGCTGCCAATTTTAATGTATTAAAGATATATTTTGATGAGTTTGACCGTAACAATGGCTGGTTGTACGGGCCACAAACATCCCTACCATTTGCATAGGCACACTTTGAGGAGAGACAAAACCCGCGAGAATACTTCCCAAGCCATGAAACAGAAATCTATATGTGTGCGTTCGGAGTCCGTTTTCTAATATGTTCTATATTGATACTTATGGAAAAGTGTTAAACATTGGCTTTATGTATGCCACAGAACCTAAACTACTATCCATACAGGAAAATAGTCTACTAGTAATTTACAGCTTGATTCCTTATCTTCCCAAAGGCTACACTTCCTATATACCTTACTTATCAAAATAATAAAATAGTTTTGATTACAAAGTAACCTTACCATTTTACGCTCAATACCTCTCAGCTGTGCATGTGTGTATGTGGAGCCCGAGTCCGAATCTGTAGGCAGCTACATTCGATATTATCAGCCCACGGCATGCATGACGGCACAGCGACATTACAATGATTACTCAGCTGAGAATTTTTGTTTGAGAAATCGTAGTCATTTGGCTAAGATAACTTTTTTTAAATAATTTTGTTAGGAATGGTATGACAATTTTTTTACGGTTCGGAAGATAAGAAAGCAAGCTTAAGATTATCAGAACACCATTTTTCTGTATGAATAGTAGTTTAGGGCGGAGGAGCTATTCAAATCAAACTTTTGTCAGTTTTACATAAGAACACTGCAAATATTTTAGAATGTAAGGACTCCGTTAGGCCTCGCATGTGGTAGGGAGGGAGTCTGTTTCATGGCTTGTGAAATATTCTCGAGTATTTTGGAGAGACGTATATGTTCTGCTTCAATGTCTTCTGGCAAAACCCTCGAGAATACTTCACAAGCCATGAAAGAGACTGCCTCCCTACCACATGCGAGGCCCAACGTAGTCCTTACATTCTAAAATATTTGCAGTGTTCTTATGTAAAACTGACAAAAGTTTACTTTGAATAGCTCCTCCGCCCTAAACTACTATTCATACAGAAAAATGGTGTTCTGATAATCTTAAGCTTGCTTTCTTATCTTCCGAACTGTAATAAAATTTTCATACCTTTCATAACAAAATTATTTAAAAAAATTTATCTTAGCCAAATGACTACGATTTCTCAAACAAAAATTCTCAGCTGAGTAATCATTGTAATGTCGCTTTGCCGTCATGCGATGCCGTGGGCTGGTGATATCGAATGTAGCTGCCTACAGATTCGGACTCGGGCTCCACATACACACATGCACAGCTGAGAGGTATTGAGCGTAAAATAGTAAGGTTACTTTGTAATCAAAACTATTTTATTATTTTGTTAAGGAAGGTATGTAGTAAGTGCAGCCTTTGGGAAGATAAAGAACCAAGCTTTAAATTCCTAGAAGACTATTTTCCTGTATGGATAGTAGTTTGGGCTCTATATCATTTATAAAATCAATGTTTGACACTTTACCATAAGCATTAATATAGAACTTTTTAGAAAACGGACTCCGAACGCACACATATAGGTTTCTGTTTCATGCCTTGGGAAGTATTCTCGAGGGTTTTGCTTCTGGACAATTCATAGCATACATGTAAAAAAACCCACTTCTTGCTAGTTTGCAACACTTTCTGTCATCTAAAGGTAGGTTATGGAAGGTTTTTAAACGGTCAGATTCTCTCTTTAAGAGTAACATGACGACTGTGTTTAGAAATATTACAGTACGTCTTTTATATCAATCCATGAATTATGTTTTGCTGAGAAACCGAACCACTTCACAAAGACTTTATTTCCACGTCTTTTTAAAAAAATTTCTACAAGGTATAGATTAGGATATTTGACTGGAGCCAGTTCGAGTTCATAAAACTTCCCCTGAATTACATCTCGTTCGTAAGTATAAGTCGTTGGAAATATTCTTTTGACCTTATTTATTTTAAATATTTCAGTAGACCAATTAGATATATAACCTTTCTCAAATACATGCTTATATTTACTTATACGGACAAAATCACCTTCTTTATATTTCGGTTTTGATTTTATTTTTCGATATTTATATACAGTCGATAATATCTACAGGCCGCATTTTAACCGTGCGATGCTTTGTTGTATTATAGGTTTCTGTTAACTTAGCTAGCAGGCTAATCCAATGATAATTCCCGTTCATACTGAATTCTTTCCACATCATGCTTGTTAACGTTCTGTTAAATCTTTCTACAATTGAAGCTTTTAAAGCGCTGTAAGTTGAATAACGGTTAATATCATATCGTTTTAGAAGCTGTTGAAACGGTTTATTAAAAAACTCCTTTCCATCATCTGTTTGTAAGTTTCTTGGAATGCGGCCTCGATTAAAAAGTGACTGCATTGCCTTAACAATTTCTGAAGCCTTCTTACTTTTAATTGGTATTGCCCAAGCATATTTTGAAAAGGTATCGATTACAGTAAGAAGAAAACGAAACCCCTGGTTTTCTGACGAGTACCATATCGACCAAGTCTGCCTGCCACAAATCATCGATACCCTTAATAGTAACACTCTGTCGTTTAAAGTTCTTGTGAGCTGGTTTATGCAGTTCATTAACGACTTGTCTTCTGCTCATTTTACCGAATGTATAAATACGGTCAATGAATAACAGTTTTATATAAAATATTTTAAAACCAGCAATGATCAAGTTTAATCATCCGTTTACAATGATGGTGGCAGGGCCTTCAGGCTGTGGAAAAACAACATTTATAAAAAACCTTCTAAATAATATATTTTTAACACGACCGCAAATAACAAGAGTTTTCTGGTGTAATACAGAAGAAGTGGCTCCTTCCTCAGATACCACATTCGCTAACATCGAATTTATTGATAGTATTCCTGAAGAGTTTGTAAATTATACACAGAAACCTACATTAATTGTATTGGACGATATGATGTTAAATTCTTTTAGCAGGCAAGTATGTGAACTCTTTACAAAAGAATCACACCATCGCAATCTTTCAGCAATCCTTGTAACACAAAATGTATTTCATCAGGGCAAGTTTTGCCGAGACATATCACTTAACGACCCAGCGATCAGAGAGGTCTCATCGGTATGGTTATCTCTGATCGCCTACCATAGAAGTTCAATGTTGGAGGTCACACCAATTGCCCATAAAAATTTTTTTTTTTTGCACTTAAAATGCATTTTGTAAATTTATTGAAATTATTTTCAATAAAATTCCGTCTGTTAGACGAGAAATCACCTTCACATACCACTTAACTGTAAATACCTGTAAAAACCCTCGAGTTAAGAGTCAGTTTATTCATTTAGCGAGACAGATTTATCCAGAAAATAGTTCAGAGCTGCTAAAAATATATAAAGAGATTGCACATATTTACTGATAGATTCCACTCAAGATATCAACGAGGTGTTAAGATTCCGTACTGATATTTTTAATAAAACATTTACAACTTGTTTCTGCCCGCCTTTAATCAGTAAAAATGGTGTCACGAATGAATCAATTAAGGGACAACAAGCATATGCTATATGTTCTTAAAACAGCGAAACCGAAATTACGGCAGGCCATTATTGAAAACGCCGACCCCGAAGTCATAAAAACTCTTTGCGAAATTACTCTTAATACTTTGAAGCGAAACCATATCCCTCATGAAGATGAAAAAACAAATATTCGCATACTACCAGAAAAGACTATGAAACAGAAAAGCTTACGGGATAGTACTACCCAAACTAAATTTATTTTTAGAGATGAAATATCGACACAAACATCACCCTTAAAAGAAAATACACCTGAAAGAATGGAAGAGGATTTCTTCGAACTGGCTGAAATATCACCATCAAGACAACCGTTATTACCTGCTTCCAAGCGCCGCTTTGTTATGTACCTGCAGCAGATCTGCTGGTCGACTCTTTTTATACCCTAGATGAAATCTATAGTGATATACTAAGTTTGTCATTCCGTTTGTAACACCTCGAAATAATGATGGTAGAGCAAAATGAATTGGACCCCCACGCATAATATTAAAAGTTATTTTGATTTTTGCATGTCCGTCCGTCTGTCTGTCTGTGCGCACGATAACTCGAGAACGCGTATACTTAGAGAGCTGAAATTTTGTACACGGACTTTAAAAAAAAAGTAAAATTAAGTTCGAAAATGAGACAAATCGGGCAACTCCTTCCTGGGGTTGCCATACAAAACTTTCGTTTTTCACTATATATTTGGACACTGCCTGAGAACGCATCAATATACAGAGCTGAAATTTGGTACGTGGTGTTTTCATTGTACTAGCAAATACAATTTCAAAAATGGACTAAATGGGGAACCTCCGTCTTGGTGTTGCATTTTAAAAATTTAGGTTTTTTACATATACTGTGAAAACGGTTAGTCCAAGACATTTTTATTGTACTAAAAACTTTTTCAGAATACGAAGTCCTATAAAATTAGTTATAATAATTTTTTCTGTCCGACAAACCGTTCGAGAAATATATGTGAAAAACTGCTTCAAAAATCAAACTTGCACATAAGGGTGACAATAGGAAATTTCATACGGGCATTCATCTAGGGTATCACAAAAATTGGTCTTAGACCAATTCTAGCTATTTTACTTGTTTGTTTTCGTTTTTGCTTTTTGTTTACGTTCTCATTTTCTACGCGCTCGTTTCAACTTAAGATCATCATAACATGCATGATCTCCCATTCCCACACACGTTTACATACCAAAGTGGCTCAACCTCCTTACGTTCTCTGCTAAAGCTACCATACTTATTTTCTACTCGTTCGTTCTAAGTGAAGCTCACTATAGTACGTATGATCTCCCATTCCCACACACGTTTACCATACCAACAAAAACGCTCGATCCTCCCATTTCATGGAAAGAATTCCAGCGTTTCCATTTAATTTACATATATGGGACTTTCGACAAATCATTGTTTCCAAAGCTTTTTTAAAGATCCGCCTACCAGCCATAAGAAATGCGCGCAAACTGGCTCAAAGTGGTACAAAAAGAGGTTGTCCCTCTCGTACCTACAACCTTCGCTTTCACACCAACACCCTCATACCACCGAGTGGGAACTCGAGCATCCTCTTCCTTTCGCACCTAGCCAACTTTATATGGCGGAGTGGATTATTACTTTTGAGGGGAGTCTCCTGTATGTATACTTCCATAGTAGAAGGCACCGTGGTTGTGTGATTCAACGGTATGTCCTGTATACGTTGAGGCTCCTCTGATATTAAAGGCAAATTATATGGGCCCTGTTTAACTTGAGATCGTGTAACCACCAAGCAGTTGCTTTGCTGTTTTCTGATCTTGAGTCGCGGATCTAGCTAATTCTGCGCTAAGAGCTGAAATTCTGCACAGCGCATCTGCATTTGTATTATATTTGCCGGGCTTATATTCAATATCGAAATCATAGTCTGACAATTTCACATGAAACCGAGCTAGACGCAAAGTGGTATCTTTTACCTTGAATATTCCTTTTAAAGGCTTATGATCCGTATAAACCGTAAATTTTCTTCCCAACATGTAGCATCGAAAGTTTTTGACCGCCCACACAATGGCCAGGAGCTCTTTTTCTGTTGTACTATAATTTTTTTCTATCTGGTCAGGCTTCGGCTTGCGTATGCTATGGGTTGATCTTTACCTACTTCTCCTTGAGAGAGCACAGCTCCCAAAGCATCATTACTGGCGTCGGTAGTTAGGATGAACGGCTTAGAGAAATCAGGGTATAACAAAAGCGGAGGTGTAACTAAAGCATTTTTTAGCACACAAAAAGAATTTTGGCATTCCTCGGACCATTTAAATTGTTGATCTTGGCTCTTTTGCCTCGATATTGCTGTGCAGAACTTAGGGTGTTACACCGTAAGTAGTGTTGTGGGTGCAGCGGCTCTTAAACCAGTACACCAGAAAGCTGTCGGAGTTACAATGCCTCAAGCAGACTCACTCAAGGAAAAATTAAAAAGTCTTGGTTCACTGTATCGTGGCAACTAACTAATTCTTTATTGAAATTCGCTTTTTATAATGTTACAAAAATGCCTAATTAGCTAAATACCAAAATTCACAAATAACTTACCACAGAATGAAAGAATTTCCCTAGCCACAAAGTTCGCACGCGCATTCCTTCAATTATCTCACCGGTGTCGACTTTCGTCTGGCTTTATCATTTCAGTCAGAATAATTTTGCTGATATGCAAAATAAAATGCAAAAAGATATACAAGGTGAAACCATGTGAAGATCTTAGAATATGAGACTAGCGAAATTCTTGCTGTGATAAGTTTGTACAAGTTAACACCAGAAGCAACATTCGCCGTAATTTGATGCGACAACAACTTCTCCGTCAACCTGGAAAATACATTTCGGTTCCCAGGAAATTTCTGCTGACCACGCGTCTGGTAATTTTAAGTTAGAGATAATTTACGTTTAGAGAAACTTGTAATTTTTAGTCTTAATTCTATATTCGGAAAATAAAGGTGCAGGTAACCTGCCTGCCTAGAAATATATTTTTTTGAGATTTTTTAAATAAATTTTATTAACTGGCGCCCGAGCAGGGACCGCTCAAGCAATTCGTGAATTAGTATTTTCCGCGATCATAATTAATTAATCAATTATAAACGCCGCGTTTTGATCATCAACGGAAAAAATATTTTTTGTGCAAAATTAAGTTCTTGTGTGATCACTATCAATTAATTAATTTGTGCGCTAATCATTGCCACTCTGTGATTATAAAAATAAAAAGTGAAAACTTAGATTATAATCACGATTAAATAATTAATTTGTGAAAGTGCTAACCATTGCCACTCTGATCATAATCTTAATTAGTGCAAGGGAGTGTGTTCAATAAAATAACCACTTCAAAAAAATATTCCACGTTTGCTACTGAGGCAAGTAGAAGGGATAAAATCCTTTGAAGTCATCTTTTACGAAAAGACCAGGAAACGAGGCCCCGGAGTCACCAAAGCCAACCAGCTTAGGAAAAAACGGAGTCGACGAGTAATCATTTGGATAACCATAGCCAAGGATACAAATACCCGCCGACAGCCGCCTGATCTGTTTAAGAGGAAATACCACAAGCGGTCCTACACGTATAGAATAAGGACAAAAAGCACCGGAGCATCTATACGTTACATAAAGCTCAAAATCTTAAGACTCATCCAGATGTACGTCCTTCATCTGTTAGTTGTAATGTAAGTCATTTATTTTTGCATTCCATTGAATCAATAAATTATTACTTAAATAAGAAGTGAAATATTTTAAATATCGAAGAAAAATTATTGAAAAAAAAGTGATCAAGTGAAAAGTCAGGAAAACTGAGAATTTAAATATAAATTAATTGATTATATTTTGAAAGTTTATCTCTCCTTATTCAATCTTAACGCTGATCAATGCAAGTGAAATAGAAACGAATCTAAAACTTTCATAGTTTCCAGAAAAAGAAATTTAGTACTTTCTAAAGTAAATTCTGTCTCCTTAAGTTCTAAATCAATAAATTATAAATTTTCTTTTCAACTCTGAAAATCAAACATTTAACAAATCTTTAAAAAAATAAACTATTTAAAACAAAAATCATTAAGGTAGAAATTTCTACAAAACATATTTGTTTATCCATTCGTGCGAAAGTAAATTAAAAGAAAATGGAACAAAATAATAATAATATAATTAGAGCAGCTAGATTAGTACCTGGAAATGAAGATGCTCAAAATCCTCCACCTAATCCTCCTGTACAGAATCTTCCTGTACAGAATCCTCCTGTACAGAATATTACTGTAGCTGATTTAACAGCCCTTATATCTGAAATCGTAAGAAGGGAAGGTAGGCACATTTTTAACTCAATTATCAATCCAGGTGTAGACATAAACAATGATATCGACCAAAATATCGAAGTCGGGCAAGACGCGAATTTGTCTGCCATGGACAAGATTCCTGATGTTGTGAAAAGCTTAAGGGAATTCTCTGGCCAACCAGGAGAATTCAGTTCTTGGAAAAAAGTGTAGATCGTGTTATGGAAGTATGTTAAGGCGACTTGACCAGGACGTTAAGTCCAAACTGCCAGCATGAGCTGACAGATCGCCTGATGACAACGATAGCACAGGGCGGCATGCTAGCACCTCGGCTAAGGGTGGCGGAGAGTGTGGGGGAGTTCCCGAAAATACCTGCCGCTGTCATCATCCATAATCAAAAAAAATTTCATGCCTGCATACAAAAGAGCCGGCACACACTCGGTCCTGAAGGGACCCTTACGTCACTTACCTACTTACTGTGGAAGGCGCAGATGTTCTGCCTTCATGGCCTTGCCCCATCCTCCCTATGACTCTGCTCGGCACTATCTGCAAAGTCCCTTTGGCCGACCTGTGGAAGAAATTAGAGCGGACCTATGCGACCTTCATGTGATAGGGCTCCGGGAAGTGAGAGGAGAAATAAAATTATTTACCAATTCATACTACGTTATAAACTGTATATATTCAAGCAATGTGTACTATTATGAAACGAATACGGCAGTTAAAGTATATGATAGTAAGCTTTCCTAACGCCTATCGGTCTACATATCTTGGGCTAAGATTCTATAGCTCTCTATCTCTATATCGAGTACATACGATGAAAATTTTAAGTTCATCTGTTCAGGTAATGTGATCTTACTACATAAATTCAAAGGTATAATAGTCCGCTAATTTATTGCTTATCAGTATAATTGTAATGCGGAAGAAAAAGATACGATCAGCTATATCGAGTATGTATTACTAGGATTTTAAATTCATTAGTTCAGTCATTGCAATGATGAAGTCTGATTATATACGTATACTTTGTATAACAGGAAGCTTAGCTATCGCTCATCAAAATAAACATAATAAGAGGAAAAATGTGTGATCAAAACTATATCTAATATGTATTGTTAAAGTTTTAACTTCATTTGCGTAGACCATACAATAATAAGGTCTGAGTAGGTACATGTATATTGAATAAGAGGCTTAATTATTACATATCAACATAAATATAATAAGGAGAAAAAAAATATTTGATCAAAACTATATCTAAAATGTATTGTTAAAGTTTAAATTCACTTATTTAGGCCATGCAATACTAAAATTAATTTGATTATGTACATGTAGATTGTATAATGAGACGCGTAACTCTTGCATATCAACATACGTATAAGAAGAAAAATTATGACCAGAGCTATATATATGTTATGTATTATTAAAATTTTGAATTCATTGGTTTAGCCAAGGCAGTAATAAAATTTTTGACTATGTACATGTATACGCCATGATAGGAGGCTTAGTTCTTGCCTATCAACATAAATATAAAACGAAATAAATATGACCACACCATATCCAGTATATACTATTAAGATTTTAAACTCATTCTCTTAATCAATGCAATAATAAGATTTGGTGGTGTAAAATGATTAGGTGACGACAACTTACAATTTTTCCTGTTGATGATGCTCCCTCGCTGAGGCGCCCCAAGAGGTTTCACCATGTCACTGGATTCAATCTTTTTCGTGTACTTATTGAGGCTAACGCAAAAGAAAAGAAATTTAAATGCATGCAAGGTATTATACTCTATCTACATGTCACATTTACATATATCTGTACAGGGTTACCTATTGACACCGAACTACTGCACATTGCTTGTAACTTAATCTGCATAAAACAAAACAATTGACTGGATGAGTTGATTAGTTGATTTCGTCAGCCTGCATTTCCTCAGCGAACCTTTGCACAATTTAAGAGGGGTTTCTTCATTCCGAGTTGCTACGTATCACTTTCAATACCTTAGGTGGTTCAGCGTGTTATCTGGACTATAGATGCCTTGAGGTTATTGCTTGTTCTGTTATTAGGGTACTACGTGACAAGCTATGTACGTATATACTAGATAAGGCTAGAATTTAGCCGACAGTGCTATTGGCCTCGGATACTGCCAAACGACCTGCAATTAGATGTCTCGGAAAATTCCTTTTAGGTGGGCGGAAGGAATGTCGGGAACCAATTGATGGCTAAATTACTGCCTTTTCAGACCCGAGTAGATTCTTCTCGATTGATGGAACCTTCTTTAGCGACTTCCACATGCGTTTTCTCCTTTTGATTTTCGGAGCGGATCTAATGGATAAATGTTCCTTCTCCAATCACAAGATTTGCGCTTACCAACTCCGTGCTCAAATATGCACCTTTTTTCTTGATTTGTTTATCGCGATCCTTTTCGATTTTATTTTTTCGTTTTACCACACACCTTCTCAAAGTCGAGACTTCAAAAAAAATTCGAGAAGCTTCTTCTTCTTTCTGTCACTGCACATGACACCGAGCTTGAGGAAGCATTTCTCTCGGTCGGGGCGCGTTTTGGTTTCATGCTGTAGTCGACAACAAGCCGGGCATACACGCTTCAGTCCGTGGTGGCATATTGCTATATGCAATATGCTACGACCATAACAGGGCAGAGTGGTCTGCGCCACCCGTGGTTCAGACGACGCTGAAAAATGGTCGACTGAGCTAGCCGGTCTTACACATAGGCCTCATCACTGCGGGCGCTCAATGTGTGTCACGACCCACGACCCTATGCTTTCCTCATCCTCAGACTCTACTTCCGATGACACGTCGAGGACACATCCTTGAAGTCTCGTCAGTCTTCGATCAGACTTCGACATCCTTCTCCGTGTGGGGAAGCCAAAGCTACATCGACAAGCTGGTAACCCAAAAAATCCAGCCGGTCGATGCCTCTCTGCCTTCCTTCACCGAGATGCTGAGGAAGCCCCGCGATCAGTAACCTAAAGAACTGATCGCTAAGCTTTCCCGGCGCAACCTCTCACCCTGATCTCAGACTGCGATTGTTCAAGGGTGTGTCTCCAAGGCGTCGTCGAAGTAGTGACATGTTGACAGCCGAATATGGGAATGGATTCCAACAGGTATATCACCCACCATTGACGGGGCAATAGGAGGGCTTCGTGATATCCTATAGTTTACCAGTTAAGCTGGCTGGATGCCTTCTTAGGGCTACCAGGTATAGATCTAGTACTACTATGTCCGACGATTAACGAAACGTTGCAGCTGGACAGACAGGGAAGAATTTTCCTCCTAATGAGGCCGATCCGGAAGGGACTATAAAAGGTTATCTACTCACAAGCGGTAGGGGTGCTATAATGAGATTGACTTTCAACAGGTATATCACCCACCATTGACGGGGCAATAGGAGGGCTTCGTGATATCCTATAGTTTACCAGTTAAGCTGGCTGGATGCCTTCTTAGGGCTACCAGGAATAAACGACAATAAGTATCGACGATGTTTTCATACTGATGATCACTGCTTGATGTCTTTAGCGTGATAGACACCTAACAGTTTTCCCCGCAGATCTTCAAGTTCGTATAGTGAGTTTCCTTTCTTGGCTCTAACCCGACATTTAACAAATTTTCGTCCCAGTTTAGCACTAGTCTGCTGTTGGAAATTGCTTTGGGCAAAAGTCCTTCTAAATACCTCCTGACCAACTTTGAACTCGACGGGTTTTGCCCTGAGATTGTAGGCTTTTGAACCCTGTTCGAATGCGTGTTGTAAATTTTCCTGCACTCTCGCACGGATCAATCTCATTTTATCTTCTGCGTCCACTCTCAGTGGCTCATTAAGAGTTCCAATGCTCCTCAAGATGGAATAGGAGCTGCCATGTTCTATCATTTGTTGACCGAAGAGTGTTCGATAGGGAGAGAAACCAGTAGCTTGATGGAAAGAGCTCCGGAGGGAACTAGCTATTTGGCTCAGTTTCTCATCCCATCTGGTGTGTTCCTTCTGGATATAGGCCCTAATCCCTGACAACAGAGACCGGTTTACTCGCTCTGAGGCGTTTGCTTGCGGCGAGTAAGCTGCCGTTCGCATATGCTTTGCCCCATACTTTTCCAGTAGTCTGGCGAACTGAGCCGAGCAAAACTGGACTCCATTGTCAGAGACTATGGTCTCCGGAACTCCGAACACGTGAAACACTTCAGTCTCAATGAATTGGCATACATTGAGCGTAGACGCTTTTCTCATAGGTTTGAGAAGTGGGAATTTAGAAAAGTGGTCAAGAACTATCAGAATGCAGGCGTTTCCTTTAACTGACCGAGGATATGGACCTAAGAAATCGACGTACAGCTTTTGCCATGGTCGTTCTATCACAGACTGGACTTTCATCGGTGGTCGCAAAATAGTATTAGGAGCCTTCGTTTCTTTACACACGTCACAGGCGGCTACGTAATTTCTGACATCAACTGTCATTCGTGGCCAGTACAGATGTCTTCGCAGACGTTCTAGGGTTTTCCCTATTCCTCCGTGTGAAGCTAGCGGCGGATCATGCGCTCTCGAAATGACGTCGGTGACAAGCCCACGTGGAATCCAAAGCTTCCACGCTTCTTCCTCCTGGATCGGATCGCCTGTTCTCGGAACAGTCCGAATATAAACGAAGCCATCCCTGACGCAAAGATCTGGTAGTTTGCCAGAAGTCGTTTTAACCTTATGCCTCAGTTCTTCATATTCCAACGAATTGAAATATGGCGAACTAAGGTCAACTTCCGGGCCAGGATCTTCGTTTGTGTTCATGCTGTCACAATGAATGCGTGACAGCGCATCAGGGACTACGTTCAGGCTTCCTTTCCTGTGTTCAATAGTGAAGTCGAAGCCCTGAAGCTTCAAACTCCACCGAGCAAGTCTTCCGCTGAGGTCCTTTTGAGACATCAGCCATTTCAAGCTCGCGTGATCCGTCACTATCTTGAACGGCATAAGCTCTATGAAGGGCCGGAACTTCTGTACGCTCAAGACTGCAGCTAGGCATTCTTGCTCTGTGACGGTGTAATTTCGTTGAGCGGAGTTCAACTTTTTCGAGACGTAGGCTATTGGCTTCTCGTGGCCATCGTCATCTAGCTGAAGCAACACTCCTCCAATACCTTGTTGGCTCGCATCGCACTGAATGACGAACGGTTTGGTGAAGTCTGGACTCACTAGCAACGGAGCCGAAGTAAGTTTTTGTTTGAGTAGATCAAGAGACGTCTGGGCTTCAGATGTCCATTTGAACTGACTCGGGTTTTTCAAAGTGTCTGTAATGGATGCAGTCAAATCAGCATAGTTCGGGATAAACCGTCTGTACCATCCTGCCATACCTAGTAGGCGTCGGGCTTGCCGAACAGTTTTAGGTGACGGATAGTCAACTATGGCTGATATTTTGTCAGGGTCAG
This sequence comes from Dioctria rufipes, assembly GCA_963924295.1. Taxonomy (NCBI): domain Eukaryota; kingdom Metazoa; phylum Arthropoda; class Insecta; order Diptera; family Asilidae; genus Dioctria; species Dioctria rufipes. The sequence continues at coordinate 378,576,450 of OZ002740.1, read as the reverse complement.
TTCTCATACCTCCCCTTCCTACAATGAATCCCAGGTATTTAGTCTCCTTGATACAAAACTTGCTCTTCTCGACGTTTATAGTAAGGCCAGCTTTCCTCAAACAATCCGCTACCCTGGCTAGCAGCATGAGATGAGTGTCAAAGTCAGATGATAGAATTAATAAATCGTCTAAATAGACGAGAACGTTCTCACGAAGATCGAAAGGAATGACTTTATCCATGAGGCGGCACATCGTTTGGGGAGCGTTGCATAGGCCGAATGGCATCACTGTGTACTGATAGAGAGGATGACCAGGTACTGTGAAAGCGGTCTTCTCTCTGGAATCAGTGTCCAGTGGGATCTGCCAGAATGCATCTTTCAGGTCCAGGCTCGTTATGTAGTTTGCCGGAGGAAGTCGACTCAGAAGTGCGTCTATCTGCGGTAGCGGATAGGCGTCCTTCTTCGTAACCGAGTTGACCTTCCTGGCGTCAAAACAAAGCCGGACCTTTCCAGGCTTCCTTACCAGAACGACTGGAGAGCTCCAAGGACTCTGGCTCTCCTCTATCACACCCAGTGATAGCATTCGCTCTAATTCTGCATCCATCAAACTTTGCACTGCCGGGGAAATCGGATAAAAGCGCTGTTTTATCGGGGCGGCGTCATTCGTATCAATCTTGTGAGTGACCAATGATGTTTTTCCCAGGCCTAAAGAGGCGAAAGAGGGGAAAAGCTGTTTTGTGCTCTCTAAGCGTTGGTGTTCTAAACTAGAAAGGATATGCCCATCGGTGTCAGAGGTAGCTATTCCACTTGGATTCACTTCTGCGACTATACCTAGGACATCCGGAGCTAACCCAAAGAGGCGCCAGAAGTCTATTCCCAGATATAGTGCCTGTGTGAGCCCAGGAACCACGTAAAAACGCACGTTTTGGGTCTTATCACGGAAAGTGACGTCCAAGTTCACATGACCATGAACAGTCGTCATGGCACCATTAGCTACTTGGACCTGTGTCCGATACTTCTTCCATTCAACCTCTGCTTCAGCAAGCTTCTCGAGAGCTCCCTGGCCTAGAATACTGACAGTGGCACCACTATCAAGTAATCCAGTCTCAGTTCGCCCGAGCAGCTTTACTTCTGCGTACGGTCGAATGTCGTCTGGCATCGACACGGAAATCTGTGCTAGTTTTTTCCTTTCCAGTTTCATTCGTCGACAGTATTCTCGCCAACGAACGGTTGATCTTTTCCTTTTCGGTCTCATATCCCGGTCGGGAAACATAATTTCAGCTAACTCTGCTACTGAGGAGAAAATTCGGTCTCTTGCTGCTCTGTATCTCTGCAGACGCGTATGATACGGCGTCAGCGGATGTAAAACTGGCTCACGCCCACTCGTCATATCAGAGCTTGGTGGCCGTTTTAAGATAGAAATGGCAGGAGGCCAAATCTCCTGCTCAGTAACCTTGTCGGCTACACGTGCTATAGGTGTCAACGGGACATCGAAGATTAAAGACTCTTCTAATGAAGTGTCTAGCAATGTCACGGGCTCCCCAGAAGTGGAAATGGGAGCTTGGAGATCTGCAGAGAAATCCATCAAGTTCTCCGCCTCTATCAAAGACGTAATCGTACTATCAGGTGTTTTGCTGATATCATCAGAGTCACTGAATGATATCAGAGGACATATCAGGGAGTTTTCGATAGTGTCTGTTAATGGAGCGGACCTTCCTCCTTGTTCAAAGCTTGCACTGGAGTGTTCGATGCATTGATTGCTCGTGATGTCGACGCTGGTCGGAAAGAGGTGTTGGTATTCCCGACCCGTCTGAAGTTTTTCTGTTGACATTGAATGCAATCTGGCTTGAAGGTGTTCTTCCGTCCACATCCGTAACAGAATACAGTTTGTCGTTCCTGCCGGCAATCTTGGTAAAAGTGTCCAGACTGGTCACAATTCCAGCAGGTTACATTTTTAGGGGTTGAAATGGCAGATAGTGAGACTTCGTCGCTACGTCCAGGTGATATATTCAAGTCAGCCTCGGTCAAATGATATCCATCCACCTCACTAACTCTTTGTTCGCGATAAGCGTTCCAACTACTTGCTGTTGCGATGCGCAGCTGCGTCGCTTGGATTTGATTTACCAGAATCCTGAGCTGGTGGATGGTATTGGTAGGATGCAAGCAAATTTTATTTTGTATTTCCGGCAGTAAGTTTGACTTGACTATTTCCAGAAATTCAACGTCTGGCAACGGGTTCTGCAGTTGGTCTTGTAACTGTACTAGATGCTGGTAGTAAGTGGCAAATGACTCTCCTCCTTTCTGCTTGCGCAGCATGAGCTGGACTTTGACCTTAAGGTCGTCTTTGGGTACTCCCCATTCAGCTAATAGAGCTGCTTTCACATACTCCCATGACGGCGTGGAATTTTGCCTCAGGAGAGACCAGTACCAGTCCATTGCTGGTCCAGAAAGCAGAGTAGTCATGTGACGCACCAGTAAGTCGAAGTCTCCCTCCAAAGCCGAATAAGTCAAGGCTTCTACTCGGAATACAAATTCATCGACTGTGAGCCGAGAACTGTCACCGCTGTAAGAGATATTCCACCTGCGGATAGGGCTGCCAGAACGTCGCTGTCCTATGCCTGCAGGAACACGAATAGGTGGTGGTGGTACAGGGTTTGGTGCGGGCTGATTTAGAGGCTGACCAAACGCGGATGGAGGTCGATTAAAGGATTGTCTATGCACATTGGGAAAATCGTCAGATGGTCTGGGATTTCCCATAGCCGGAGGAGGACGTGAAAAATCTATTGGTGGCACCATGGCTGCTACTTGCTGACGGACACTATCTACTAACTCAGACCGTAATGTACTGAGGCTGTGTTCGAGACCTTCACGTACCAGGTCCTGCATTTGTAAGCGTAAGCCTGCCAACAGCGCACCCGTAGCAGCTGAGGTGTGGCCTTGAGCTGGTGGTAATGGACTGTCTTGCCGTGAGTTGTGATTAGTGAACGTCCGGGAATGCAAATCGTGCATTCCTGGAGATAACGAGCGTCTATTAGGTAGTGGTAGGTCGAAACTAGGCAAATCTACGTTCGGCACATCGTGCTTAGTAGACTTCACCGGCTTCAAATTCTTCGGTATTGCACCATTATATTCTCTGAAGTCCTGTTGTGTAATATGACATCGGCAGTTAGGACAACTAGCATGTTCACCTATCCAATGCTGCAGGCATGCTTGGTGAAAAATGTGCTCACATACGGTTATTACAGGCTTCCTTTCGGCCGACCAGCTTGCATCACGACAGATGGAGCATGGTTCAGGTAGCATTGACATACTATTTGTAGCAGGTGGTGGCGTTCTTACTGTAGCCATAGTGAGTAGCAAAATTGAAAACGTTTTGCAAACCAAAAGTTCGAAGAAGAATGTCAGAGAAATTTAAAAAGTCAACAATCGAAATCAACAGGCTCAAACAAGATCGAAGCTAACGAGCTACTAAATTTATTAGCGCGTACTATGTAAATAAAAATAACCAAAAGTAGCTAACTAAATTCCAGTGGATAATTATTATCACTAAAACATTATATACACCAGTTACATACTCGTAATATAAAAATCCTTGGTATATAACAGGTGTATATGCGATAAGCAACAAAAAGCCTTCGGATGTAGGAAGATATTGTATATTCCTACAAAAACGAACTACTGGATCTATAAATACTAGAAAAATTTTTCATTAACTACCAAAATTCAAAATATTCTCATAAATATATAGTCTTTATCCTTTAGATAATTACCATAAATAGAAGAGGAAACTTCTACATACCATAAAGAGACTTTCGCTCTATCTCATACATTTACTAAATTAAAAGTTTGCAAGTTGGGACAAGATCTGTCACTCAGAAAAATATCTTTCCAAACGTCCAAAGAATTTGCTAAAAAAAATGTAATAACGCAAAACAATTATAGCGTTTCACAATTGAAAAAAACGAGATAAGAACAATTCGATCAAAACATTTCTCCCTCACCTCCCGAAGCTAACTCCCACATAAGAGGTCAGGTCGCTCTCTCTCCCCCAAGGTCAAAAACAGGATACAGGCAAGTGACGTGAGTGTGTGCATTGAAAAAGTCAGAGCTCTTGCAGAAATCTGGGAAGAGTAAAGTCGGAGGTATCAAAGACTGAGAATGCTGCCAGAGATTCTTCAGCCAGGCAGTTAGCAGTATGCCAACTCCTGATCACTGAAGATCTCCAGCATCAATCCCATCCTCCGAGAACTCGTTCTCTTCTCCTCACCGAATCGTCGTGTCCAGCTAGTTCGCTAGCCGGGCAGAGTCATGAGTCTGGTCAACTAATTAGCTGGAAGCCAAGAAGTTGTCTCGCAGATTCATAACTCTGTCCAGCCAGTTGCCCAACAGAGACATGTCCCCACAAGAGCTCAAACGAAAATTTCGTGAGGCCACCTACCATTTCCATGGCAGAAGGCCAGCGGGAAAGATCATCCAAAAACATTTCCAAAAACTTTCAAAAAAAAATCAACAACTGTTCAGGCTTGAGGCTTGACCGAAGTCAAACCTAAAGCCGGATTTCAACTTCCAAAAAACTTTCATTAAATTCAAAAAACGTTACTTTACTTTAATCCAAAAATTCAAAATATCAAAGACTTCCAATAAAACTTTCAAAATATTACGTTACTTTACAAAAAAAAATTTTCAACAAAACCAATTAGACTCAGGTCCACCCATATCTTCTACTGGATGTGAGACCTGAGGTCAATCAACTGGCAGACACCAGATGATCATCTCTCTCAAAGTCTCAGTCCCCAGTAAAATTTATATTTAGACCACCGAAGTCTAACTGAGGTGGCCCCACGTTGGGCGCCATTTTGTTATGGAAGTATGTTAAGGCGACTTGACCAGGACGTTAAGTCCAAACTGCCAGCATGAGCTGACAGATCGCCTGATGACAACGATAGCACAGGGCGGCATGCTAGCACCTCGGCTAAGGGTGGCGGAGAGTGTGGGGGAGTTCCCGAAAATACCTGCCGCTGTCATCATCCATAATCAAAAAAAATTTCATGCCTGCATACAAAAGAGCCGGCACACACTCGGTCCTGAAGGGACCCTTACGTCACTTACCTACTTACTGTGGAAGGCGCAGATGTTCTGCCTTCATGGCCTTGCCCCATCCTCCCTATGACTCTGCTCGGCACTATCTGCAAAGTCCCTTTGGCCGACCTGTGGAAGAAATTAGAGCGGACCTATGCGACCTTCATGTGATAGGGCTCCGGGAAGTGAGAGGAGAAATAAAATTATTTACCAATTCATACTACGTTATAAACTGTATATATTCAAGCAATGTGTACTATTATGAAACGAATACGGCAGTTAAAGTATATGATAGTAAGCTTTCCTAACGCCTATCGGTCTACATATCTTGGGCTAAGATTCTATAGCTCTCTATCTCTATATCGAGTACATACGATGAAAATTTTAAGTTCATCTGTTCAGGTAATGTGATCTTACTACATAAATTCAAAGGTATAATAGTCCGCTAATTTATTGCTTATCAGTATAATTGTAATGCGGAAGAAAAAGATACGATCAGCTATATCGAGTATGTATTACTAGGATTTTAAATTCATTAGTTCAGTCATTGCAATGATGAAGTCTGATTATATACGTATACTTTGTATAACAGGAAGCTTAGCTATCGCTCATCAAAATAAACATAATAAGAGGAAAAATGTGTGATCAAAACTATATCTAATATGTATTGTTAAAGTTTTAACTTCATTTGCGTAGACCATACAATAATAAGGTCTGAGTAGGTACATGTATATTGAATAAGAGGCTTAATTATTACATATCAACATAAATATAATAAGGAGAAAAAAAATATTTGATCAAAACTATATCTAAAATGTATTGTTAAAGTTTAAATTCACTTATTTAGGCCATGCAATACTAAAATTAATTTGATTATGTACATGTAGATTGTATAATGAGACGCGTAACTCTTGCATATCAACATACGTATAAGAAGAAAAATTATGACCAGAGCTATATATATGTTATGTATTATTAAAATTTTGAATTCATTGGTTTAGCCAAGGCAGTAATAAAATTTTTGACTATGTACATGTATACGCCATGATAGGAGGCTTAGTTCTTGCCTATCAACATAAATATAAAACGAAATAAATATGACCACACCATATCCAGTATATACTATTAAGATTTTAAACTCATTCTCTTAATCAATGCAATAATAAGATTTGGTGGTGTAAAATGATTAGGTGACGACAACTTACAATTTTTCCTGTTGATGATGCTCCCTCGCTGAGGCGCCCCAAGAGGTTTCACCATGTCACTGGATTCAATCTTTTTCGTGTACTTATTGAGGCTAACGCAAAAGAAAAGAAATTTAAATGCATGCAAGGTATTATACTCTATCTACATGTCACATTTACATATATCTGTACAGGGTTACCTATTGACACCGAACTACTGCACATTGCTTGTAACTTAATCTGCATAAAACAAAACAATTGACTGGATGAGTTGATTAGTTGATTTCGTCAGCCTGCATTTCCTCAGCGAACCTTTGCACAATTTAAGAGGGGTTTCTTCATTCCGAGTTGCTACGTATCACTTTCAATACCTTAGGTGGTTCAGCGTGTTATCTGGACTATAGATGCCTTGAGGTTATTGCTTGTTCTGTTATTAGGGTACTACGTGACAAGCTATGTACGTATATACTAGATAAGGCTAGAATTTAGCCGACAGTGCTATTGGCCTCGGATACTGCCAAACGACCTGCAATTAGATGTCTCGGAAAATTCCTTTTAGGTGGGCGGAAGGAATGTCGGGAACCAATTGATGGCTAAATTACTGCCTTTTCAGACCCGAGTAGATTCTTCTCGATTGATGGAACCTTCTTTAGCGACTTCCACATGCGTTTTCTCCTTTTGATTTTCGGAGCGGATCTAATGGATAAATGTTCCTTCTCCAATCACAAGATTTGCGCTTACCAACTCCGTGCTCAAATATGCACCTTTTTTCTTGATTTGTTTATCGCGATCCTTTTCGATTTTATTTTTTCGTTTTACCACACACCTTCTCAAAGTCGAGACTTCAAAAAAAATTCGAGAAGCTTCTTCTTCTTTCTGTCACTGCACATGACACCGAGCTTGAGGAAGCATTTCTCTCGGTCGGGGCGCGTTTTGGTTTCATGCTGTAGTCGACAACAAGCCGGGCATACACGCTTCAGTCCGTGGTGGCATATTGCTATATGCAATATGCTACGACCATAACAATCGTATTTTAAGAATTTATGAACATCTTAAAGGAACGCCAAAATATTACGGCATCCTCAGTGTCATTCGGAACAAAATAACGGGTTGTGCAGATGTTGCACTCGAATCTTACAATACTCCTTTGAATTGGGAGAAAATTTCTAAATGTCTCACACTTCATTACGCAGACAAAAGAGATTTGGGTACCTTAGAGTACCAGATGACTACGATAGTTCAAGGGAATAACACAATTCATGAATTTTATCAAACAGTGTATCATCATCTTTCATTAATCTTAAATAAACTTTCTTCCATGGAAATGAGCCATGAATCACTCAACATAATGACTCAATCGTATCGTGATAAAGCGCTAGATACATTTGTTAGGGGACTCAAGGGAGATCTACCCAGATTACTCAGCATGAGAGAACCAGTGGACTTACCACAAGCCCTTCATTTATGTCTTAAACTACAAAATGTTGATTATCGAGTTCACCATAGTCACGGAACCTTTCGAAGAATACAACACCAGACATCACCTCCTTCTGTTCCACCCAGAAGAAATAAATTTTTTACACAAAATGTTAACCCAATTCCAGCACCCAGAATGAATTTTTATCCAGAACTAGTGCACAATCCTCAGAGACCTGTTGCACCTAATTTCTCTAAACCAGCCCAGTATATTCAACGGCCACCAAGACAGCCATTTATCAATCAGCATCCTCCTTTTCATAAACCTGTTCCAAAAGCAGAACCAATGGAAGTCGATCATTCAATACACTCACGAGCAGTAAATTATCAGAATCGACCCCCAATGCAACAATTTAATGCTAAGAGACCTCCTTCATATCAAACTCACCAGAATAATAAATTTCAACGAGTTTACCATACGGATCAAGTCCAAGCCGACGAGCAAAATGATATAAGTAATTACGATAAAAACTTAAATTACGAAGATGAGCATCTTGACCAAACTCTCGTTGACTACATCGATTCTCATGATAATCCAAGCTTAGGACAACCAGAAGAATTATATGACATTTATTTTTTAGGCTAAGGAGCTCTTCGCTTCCCTACTTTGAGCACGTAGCGAAGAGCGGCGAAATTTTAAAATTTCTAGTGGACACAGGTTCAAACAAAAATTATATTCAACCCCGCCATATAAAAAATCCCATTCCAAATGAAAAAGCCTTTTATGCCAATTCTGTAGGAGGCAATATTCTGATCACTCATCACGCCATAATAAACTTATTTGGACATAAAGTAAAAAAACTGAAATTCTTCATCTTACCCAGTCTCATTTCTTTTGACGGTATTATCGGCAATGATAGTTTAAAAGATCTAGGAGCTGTAATTCATACAAACAAAAATTACATGACCATTCAACCCGATATTCCAATTTACTTAAAGCAGCATATTTCCGATTCAGTAAACACCATTAATATCAGAACATCCCACATGAATGCCGAACAGAAAAAAGAATTAAATAATGCTATAAAGAAATGTCCTAATTTATTTTCCGATCCGGACGAGAAATTGACCTACACAACAACGGTCAAAGGAGAAATACGTACCACCACTAGTGATCCTATTTATTCCAAGTCCTATCCATATCCTATGGCTCTAAAAAGTGAAGTCGAAAGTCAAATAAAAAAATTGCTCGAAGATGGAATCATCAGACCATCGAAATCACCATACAATTCTCCTGTGTGGATTGTCCCCAAAAAAGCGGATGCATCCGGAGAAAAAAAGTATAGAATGGTTATCGACTACCGAAAATTAAATACAGTTACCATACCTGATCGATATCCCATTCCCGAAATCAACGAGGTTCTAGCAAATCTAGGAAAAAATAAATGGTTCACAATCGCAGACTTGAAAAGCGGATTTCATCAAATTCCATTAAAGGAATCTGACATCGAAAAAACCGCATTTTCCGTGAACAATGGGAAATATGAGTTCACACGCTTACCATTTGGGCTCAAGAACGCCCCTTCCATATTCCAAAGGACTCTAGATGATATTCTTAGAGACCATATTGGAATAAGATGTTACGTCTATATAGATGATATCATCATCTTTGGTAAGAATGAAAGCGAACATTTCAGAAACCTTGAAATAATATTTAAAACCCTAGAGGCAGCGAATATGAAAATTCAACTGGATAAGTGCGAGTTTTTACAAAACGAAGTTGAATTTCTAGGCTTCATTGTTTCAACAAACGGAATTAAAACCAATCCCAAAAAGGTACAAGCAATGGTTGACTTCCCAATTCCTAAAACATTAAAAGATCTTCGGTCATTTCTTGGCATGTCAGGCTACTATCGCCGCTTTATAAAAGATTACGCGAAATTAGCGAAACCCCTGACAGCCCTTTTAAGAGGGGAAGATGGACGTGTGTCCAAAAATTTCTCTAAAACCAAAACCATTTACCTAAATGATGAAGCAATTGATGCATTTAATAATATCAAGAGCTCACTAATTTCCAAAGAAGTAATACTCTCACATCCAAATTTTGAAAAAGATTTTGAACTTACAACTGATGCTTCTGACTATGCCATCGGCGCAGTATTGTCTCAAGATAACAGACCAATAACCTTTCTATCTTAACCAAAACGGAAGAGTGTTATGCCACAAATGAGAAGGAAATGCTTGCCATTATCTGGTCGTTAAATTCTTTAAGAAACTTCCTATATGGATCTAGAAAAGTTAAGATATTCACTGACCATCAACCTCTAACATATGCCTTAAGTAACAAGAATACTAACGCTAAAATGAAACGATGGAAGGCCATACTTGAAGAGTATAACTACGAGCTTAATTATAAGCCAGGAAGAACAAACGTTGTCGCTGATACTCTATCGCGACCTCCCCAAACAACTTTGGTAAATCCTATGACTACGACCCAGCATAGCGACGAAAGCTCTTCGCATAATTTAATTCCTTCAGTAGAAGTTCCCGTAAACGTCTTTCGAAATCAGTTGATACTAAAAAGAGATGACGAAACTAGTTATCAATTACAAAACCCTTTTCCAAACTACTCAAGACATACGATAATTCAACCCCAATATACAGAAAGCGATCTAATTAATATATTTAAAAGATATCTCAATCCAAATACTATAAACGGCTTAATGACAGAAGAAGCAATAATGGGTCAAATCCAAGAAATATATCCCATTCATTTCAAAAGTTATAAGATTAGATTTTCACAAACACTAGTAAGAGACGTGACTGATGAAACACAGCAGGAAGAGGTAATATTAACTATCCATCGCAGAGCCCATCGTAACCCACAGGAAAACAGACAACAAGTCTTAGAGAAATTCTACTTTCCAAGAATGAGCAAAATAATTAATCATTTAGTGAAGCGCTGCACAGTCTGTAAAGAAAACAAGTATGAAAGGCATCCGAATAACCAATTCATTAATCCTACTCCTATCCCAAATTATCCAGGTCATACCCTCCATATCGACATCTACTCAACAGAAAATAAATTAGTATTAACGGCTATAGACAAATTCACCAAGCTAGCACAAGCCAAGGTAATTAAATCTAGATCGATTGAAGATATCAGACGACCCCTAAGGGACCTGTTATTTTTCTTTGGCATACCTGAAATTGTAGTTATCGATAATGAAAAAGCGTTAAACTCCGCATCAATAACTTCCATGATGGAAGATGAATTGAGTATCACAATTTTTAAGACACCACCATACAAAAGCGAAGTTAACGGTCAAATCGAGCGTTTTCATTCCACCCTGTCGGAAATCATGCGATGCCTGAAGACAGAAGGAATGCCTCGTAATTTTGAAGAACTCTTAGAACGTTCCATAAACGAATATAATTTTACTATCCATTCCAGTACAGGAAAAAAACCTGTCGAATTATTTTTCGGAAGGAATCCAAACGTTAGTCCCGAACAATTTGAAAGAACGCGCTTAAGTAATATAGAGAAATTGAAACAGAAACAGCAGAAGGATATTAAATACCATAATAAAAAAAGAAAACCAATAAAAAATTACGAGCCAGGGCAAACCATTTACGTCAAGCAGTTAGGTATAAAGCAGAAATAGTTAGAGAAAATAAGAATACAGTAGTTATAACAGAATCAGGGAAGACCATACACAAAAGTAACATTAGGAATTGAACTAGTCTTTTATTTCAGATGTGCTATTCGCGCTGTTACAAGTGGAATTCAAATCCTGGATTACTCCAACTCCCAGATAGTTGCCATTAGTGTTGGAAAAGCAAAGATACAAAACGGAAATTACAAATTAATCCATGTCATTGAGCTCGATAGATACCAGAAACTAGTAACCGAGATAAATCCAATCCTTGAGAACGAAATCACTAAATCACATCCATTATTCCCTTACCTTAATTATGAGCTACTTCAAATTCAAGACTTATTAGACAACTTAAAGGTACATAAAATCAAAAGATCCATCAATTTGATAGGTACAGCGTGGAAATGGATAGCTGGAAATCCAGACCACGAAGATTTTGAGATAATAAAAGATAAAATGAATAACGTACTAAAAAATAACAATAAGCAGTTAATAATTAACCAATTGCATAATGAGAGAATAAACAATATAACTAAAATGACAAATGAGATCCTAAGTGCAATCGGAAAAGAAAAGATATTCAATGGTCTGCTAGCCCTTAATCTTCAGTATAAGTTAAAATTAATAAAAGAAGAATTAGTTAATATTAGATATGCCATTCATTGGTCTAGGTTAGGTATTATAAATTCAATGATGTTATCTAAGACAGATATTCAACTAGCTACTAGTACTTTAGATAAAGAAAACCTCCCATACAGTACACCGGAGGAAGCTCTAGATTTCGCATCCACTAAAATCATTACAAATAGCACTTGTCTACTCTATATTGTAAATATCCCAATGACAACAGAAGATTTATATGAAGAATTGTTAATTAAAGCTGTTAAAAGGAATCATATTGTAAACGAAATATCTTTTAATAGGATCTTAAAAGGTAATGAAAAAATTTTTGGAATCACAAGAGACTGTAAAACATTCAACCATTTGTCAATATGTAATCAAAATAGTGTTGTAAATATTAGCAACTCTACCTGTCTTCCGAACCTTCTGAAGAGTTTAAAGTCGACATGCAACAAAATCAACAACCAGCACGTTCCCACCATAGATGAAATAGTACCAGGAATCATTCTTCTTAATCAATTTAATGGAAGTATTCATGTTGAAGATACCTTACACAGCCTTAATGGAACATTCTTAATAAAATTCCACAACATAACCATCGACATCAATGGCAGATCATTTACATCAAGAGAAGCCTCTACTCTTCAAGCCCTACCAGCTATTTTACACCCAACTCCGCAAGAAAAAGAATTTCGAGAAGTCCTGTCACTAGAAATGATGAAAGAGATTCAAATTAACAACACCAATAGAATTGAGCTGTTACAAACTGAAAAGAAAATAAATCAATGGACCAGTTATGGATTAGCCATGGTAATCTGCATAATATTAGCCATCATATGGATACTTAAAGCGATGCCAAAATTCGGAAATGCTAAAATCACCATTCAACAGAAGCTGGAAAAACCAAAAGAAGAAGCGACTATCAGCCAACCAAATGAATCTGTAGCACATGTACCTGAAAAGGAAACCGATAAAACATCCAATGGAAAAGTCACTGCTCTCGAGATGAAATCAGACAATATGCCTTTAGCAACATTAGTTCCACCTCAGGCAACATGCAGACGAAAATTTTACGATCTTTGAAAAGGACGAATGCGGACATTCGAACGTAAGAGGGGAAGAGTTAACACCAGAAGCAACATTCGCCGTAATTTGATGCGACAACAACTTCTCCGTCAACCTGGAAAATACATTTCGGTTCCCAGGAAATTTCTGCTGACCACGCGTCTGGTAATTTTAAGTTAGAGATAATTTACGTTTAGAGAAACTTGTAATTTTTAGTCTTAATTCTATATTCGGAAAATAAAGGTGCAGGTAACCTGCCTGCCTAGAAATATATTTTTTTGAGATTTTTTAAATAAATTTTATTAACTTACATGTATGTATATGCGTACTATCTAACTATTTTTTAATGTTATGTTAATATAGAAAATGTAATGATGAACATCCTCCCCCGCGTTGAATGATGAATTCAACTGTTGAAATCTATGTTGAAATCGGGAACTTGTTTTTCTTCATCTTGATCTGAGGTGCAATCCGCTTGACTGATGTATCGCCTCGGTTGTGGGGTTGGCTTAGTTGGAATCCGGGAACAAATGCGGGATTTGTAAGTCCAAATTATGAAGATGATAATGGCAAATACCAATGCCAAACCCGTATAGCCAATAGCAAATTGATGAACATCGTGAGGGTGAATTGTTGGAAGATCGATGTGGAGCTGTTGAATTTTTTTTTGAATGGATTCCAATTCTGTCCCTTGTGGTTTGAAATCAGGTCCGTCTGATATGTTAGGACGTGGTCCCTCCAATTTCACTTGTTGAGTTAGATTTGTGGTAGGTATGTACGACATCCTTGAACTGGTCGGGAAAGCATTGTGGCCGCGTATGGTGATCAGAGGCTGTTTGATGATACATTCCTTTTGAAGTCTTAAAATGCCTGATCCTTCGATGGCCATTTGGTTGACTGTGTCTTCACATACGACATTGATCGTGGTTTTTTCTTTCAAAGCAAACAGCCATTCATTTGGATTATGAAGTTGAGTCCAGTGTGGGCCATCTCCCGTTTGAACAATTTTGCACGTGGGGGATTGTGGTAGGTGGTTGATGAAATCTATCTCACAAGCCCCGAGGGCAGATCCCTTATGATATATGGGATGATGTTGCTTGCATAAGTGTCGAGCTCTGGTGATGGTGCGGCATGCCTGGAGACTATGCTCGGTGAGTGGGTAATATTGGTCTCGATGGAGATTCACCACCAAGTATGGGAATGATGGTATGGCTAAGAACGTGTTGTTGATCAATGTCGGAACTGGAATGATGCTAAACAATTCAAAATCCTCGAGTGTGCATAAAGGGAGTCTGATTTTAAAGATGATGTGTTCGGCCATTGGTCTTCCTTCGATTGTCATTAAATTGTAAAATTGCAAGACGTCATCTATTGTTAGTGGCAGCTTTAATGATGAAGGAAGATGACCTTTGATTGTGGTTAATTCCTGACGCACCTGATCTGGCGTGATCAGTTGTGGACTGATTTTTCCGTTATGAGTATCCACTAGTACGTCTAGGATGACGCCTTGGATTCTTTGAAAATTTGAAGATGTCAACATGGCTTGCATTGCCAACGTGATGAAGACATTTGATAGTTTCTCCTGATAAATGTCTTGGTGTATGCCATTAATTTCTGCAGAAATCTTGTTGAGATGAATCTCCCAATTCCTGAACTGCTTGTCTATCGTCTCTTGGTTCTTCCGCATGATGTTGATGGTCGCATCAATGATTGAAGTTTGATTCTTGATAAGGGCTACTAAGTGATTCTCGTTTTGCTTGATTTCGTTGATCGTTTTAGACATGGCTTCTGCATATTCAGAGTCTAACACTCCGAACAGGGTATTCGCGATATTACCTATGAAATTTATGGCACCTCTTTTTGCTCTGCCTTTGTTTTCTGTTGGTAATAATAGCTCATTATTTGCTGAGAGTTCCTTAGTTATAAATTGGAGGTGCTCCATGATTTGTTCACATGCATTCCTCTCAATTATTTGATCACATACGGTTTTAAGTATGCGACTGGAGTTGACGAGTGCATCGAACTCTTTCCAGAAAGGTTGCATATCGTAATATGCCACCAGGTTCCACTCGCTGGATATTATGTTGGTAGAGCCTAGGCCTTCAAAATAAATGCCTGGCTGCGACTTGAAAGGGGTCGTTTCAACAGGTGCACTTCTAGTTGTCGAGAATGTGAGACAGACAAGGAACAATGAAACGAATGCTGATCCGATGGATCGTCGTTGCCTTTTTCTAGGAGCTGTGTCTGTTAGAGAAGTCTCCCTAGTTTGACTCGATGTCGAATTAATGGAAATTGACCTGCGATGCGGGTTACTTTGATCGCTCGCTGGTCGAGCAGTTCCTTGTGCTTCTATATCATCTATGGTGTTTGAACTGGGCGGTTAGATTTCATCTTCTTCTTGATCCTCGTTCATAGGTAAAGGCGCTAGTTTGTGAATAGCGCGTCGTAGTGTCCCATTTGCAGTGCGTCTATCAGCGACGCGTACCAAATTGTCGGTCCTGTGTATGTTTTCACAATTCGTCCAAGCGGCCATTTGAGGGGTGGAAGATTGTCTTCTTTGATAATCACCATTGTGTTAGGTTGGACATTGTGGCAGCGTTGCTTCCATTTGTACCGTTGCTGTAGTTGATTTAGATATTCGCTAGACCATCTTCTCCAGAACTCCTGTTTGAGATGAGAAACGAGTTTCCAACGGGTGATGATGTTTGAGTGTTGCGGGGTTGCAGTTGCGTCCATTGTGCTCGTCAGAGGCTCCCCAATGAGCAAGTGACCTGGGGTCAATGCTGTTAGATCATTGGGATTCGTCGATAGTGGTGTTATCGGACGTGAATTCAAAATTGCCTCGATTTCAATGACGGTGGTTTCTAATTCTTCATAGGTCAGCGAAGCTGACGTTAACGTTCGCTGCAAGAGATGCTTGGCTAATTTTACAGCTGCTTCCCATAGGCCGCCAAAGTGTGGGGCTCGGGGAGGGATTAGATGGAAATCAGTGCCGTTTGTGCTGCAAGTTGTTGCTATTTTTCCATCCATCTCTTCACCTTCGAGCATTTTTCGTACTTCTGTGAGTTGGTTTCTGGCGCCCATGAAGTTCGTGGCGTTGTCACAATAAATATTGCGGCAATGCCCTCGTCGTCCCGTGAACCTTTTGAGTGCTCCAATGAATCCTAGTGTTGTGAGATCACTTACAACTTCTAGATGGGTGGCCTTGGTCGCGAAGCAGCAGAAAACAGCTATGTAACTCTTTTGTGGTCGTTTTCCTCTTATTTTGAAATGCGTCCAAATGGGTCCGCAGAAATCGACCCCAGAGTTCACGAATGGTCTGGCGGGTTGCACACGGTCGGCGGGCAAGTTTCCCATTAATTGCGATAGCATCTTTGGGTTTGCTCTTGTGCAATGAACGCAATGCTGGACAACAGAGCGAGCCAGGATTTTTCCTTTCAGTGGCCAATATTTTTGTCTTGCCATTGCGAGAAGAGTTTGTGGTCCTACATGATGGTTCTCCTTATGTATGTCATTAAGAAGGAGTTTAGTGAACTGATGTCCGTATGGTAGTAGCATAGGGTGCTTAGAATCGAACCCAAGTGTTGATGCTTGTAATCGTCCACCAACTCTCAGGATGTGTCGGTCATCCAGGAATGGAGTTAGACTGCTCAAAGAGCTGTTTTTGCTCACCTCACCATAGCGTTTTATATTTGCAATGTCCTGCATGAAAGGTTGCTCCTGCATTGTTTTTATAATTAATGCTTGAGCTTCATCTAATTCTTCACTGCTTAACGCTTTCCCGTTAATTTCTCCTTGAAACTTTTTCTTCGTATGAGCTATGAAGCGTAAGATATAGGCCATGACACGTTGTAGCTTTCTGAATGAATTCCCATGGTCGATTGCGCTTATGATACTTGTTGAGCTGGGGGTGACTACTGTTGACAAAGCAGTTCGCTTATGTTCGACTGTGTAATCTGTATCATTGCTTCTGTATGGATTGGGCCATATTGATTCTGCTCCGTGTAGAAACATGGGACCGTAAAACCATAATGTTGACCCGCTTAATTTCTCTGGAGCTAGGCCTCTTGACAATACATCCGCTGGGTTCTCCTTGGAATTCACATGGCGCCATTGGGTGGAAGTGGTGACATCTTGAATTCTAGCCACTCGATTGGCCACAAATGTGTGAAACGATGAGGACATGGAGTTTATCCAAGCCAAGACAATTTCGGAATCGCTCCATAAATAGATGTCCTGATTTGCGATGCTCAAATCTGTGCTGATTCTTCGAGACAGGTCAGCTCCCAGTTTTGCTGCGCACAGTTCCAGTCGCGGTAACGTTGTCTGATTTGCAGGGGCTACTCTAGATTTCGCACAGAGTAGTCGAACTGTAATGAGGTCATTCTTATCAATTGATCTCACATATGCAGCAGCTCCATATGCTTTCTCTGATGCATCTACGAATATGTGAATTTGCGTGCAGTTCGGAATTCGATGAGAGAAAACATGTCTAGGAAATCTTATGGTATTCAAGGTTTTCAAGCCCTCACGAAACTTGGTCCATGACGTGTATAATTCCTGGGGCAATGCGGCGTCCCAGTTCAGCTTCAAAGTCCATAACTTCTGGAGAAATAGTTTGGCTACTACCACAACTGAAGCCATTATTCCCAACGGGTCATATAAATGGGCTATGTCTGAGTACGCTGTTCTCTTAGTAATCCGTCGGCCATCGATCCAGGACGCCTTTATGCTAAGGTCGTCAGTCTTGGGTAGCCAAATCAGACCAACAGTTTTTATATGCTCCTCCACCTTGTTTGTAAAGTCTAACTGTATTTCTTTATCTTCGTGGGCTATATCACGCATTAAGCGTGGATGGTTTGCGCACCACTTTCGTAACTTAAAGCCGGCTGTGTGCAATGATAATTGTAATTGTCGCTGTGTCTCAATGGCGTCTGAGAGATTGTTTGTTCCCGTGAGAACATCGTCTACATAAAAATCATGTTTCAGCACCTTTGAAGCTAGTGGGTGACGTTCGGCATGGTCGTCTGCTAATTTCTGTAGACATTTCGTGGCCAGATATGGGGCGCTGGATGTCCATACGTGACCGTGTTGAGTTGAAAGCATTTGATGCTCTGGCTGGGATCAGCTCTCCACCAAATCAATTGATATTTTCTGTCAGATTGTACCACATTGACTTGCCGGTACATTTTCTCGATGTCGGCGGTGAATACATATCTTGGCAGGCGAAAACGCAATAGGATGGAAAACAGTTCATCTTGTACTATGGGACCCGTGTGTAGGACGTCATTTAGGGATATGTTGGATGATGTTTTGGCTGAAGCGTCGAATACCACTCGGAGTTTCGTCGTGCTACTCTCAGGCTTAGCGATGCAATGATGTGGAAGGAAGTAGTATGGCTTCTCGATTCTAGTTAAGTCGACTTCCTCCATATGTCCTAGCTTTGCGTATTCTTCCATGAAATTGGAATATGCTGTCTTGAGTTCTGAGTCCTTGGAAAGCTTACGTTCCAATGACAGAAACCGTCTATAGGCGATATCCTTTGATTCCCCCAATGCTGTGGGGCTATCTGCAAAAGGCAAACTGACAGCGAAACAGCCGTATTGGTCTCTATAGGTAGTCTGAATGAAGTGTGCTTCACAATTTCTTTCTGCTGTAGTGAAATTGTTCTTATTGGCTCCTTCGGTGTCTTCCAGGCGCCAAAATTTCTCAATCTGCTGATCAAGAGCTTCATCTTCGGTACATATTCCGCACGCTGCTTTACTCTGTGGGACACCATTAGTTTTGCCTGCTATGGCCCACCCGAAAACTGTATTCTGCATTGTTGGTAGCGTTTCTCCCAATTTGATTTGTCCCACCGACAAGATTGAGTAATAGATCTCTGCACCAATGAGGAGGTCTATGGGGCCCGGCTGGTTAAAGTTCGGGTCCGCTAATCTTATGTTGTGTGGTACTGGCCATGTTGAAGTGTCTATTGATTTTGCTGGTTGTGGTGAAATGATTTTCGGAAGTACATGAGCTTCAATTCTAACAGCAAATCCACTTATTTTCGACTGTAGTAATATGCTAACTCTGCGTTGAGATTGTTGCTTGCGTTGGCCAATGCCTTCAATATATAGTAACTCGGAAACTCCAGATAGATTCAGTTGTTTTGCCATCTTGTCCGTCATGAAGTTAAGCTGGGAGCCGGAATCCAATATGGCTCTGCATTCCACGCATTTGCCCTGGTTATTGACCAGATTTACCATGACTGTGGTAAGAAATATGGAGCTTGAAGGCTTTTCGTTGTCAACGAGATTGATTTAAGTTGGTCGTCGACTGATGTGGATTGATTTGATGCTGATTGTGCCATCGTACCTGTCATGTAGTTATTCCTGCTAGGCTGCTGTGCTGAGATGGTTGATCTTGGAGGAGGTGTCTCTATATGCAGTAATGTGTTGTGTCGTTTAGAGCATTTTGTGCACGTTCTTGATGGACAAGTGTCGGCCCTGTGTCCGGCCTTGAGGCAATTAACGCAAATGTTTAAATCTTTAATTACGCCGAAGCGTTTGCGTGGCGTTAGTTAAATGAATTTCTGGCAGGCAAAGATTTGATGATTGCCTTTGCACAGAATACATGTTGGTCCAGCCGAGACAGATGTGAAAGACCTGGATGTGGTTGTCCTTTTATGAGGATCTTCCATTGATCTGCCCTTATTTCCTAGAGCTTCCAAAGACTGAAAGCGCATCTCTAAGAAGTTTTGGAAGCCTTTGAGTGATTGCAATGCTCTGGGCTGAGTGAGAGATTGCTCATAGAGCGTGTGTGTTACTCTGTCCAATTTCTTGACCAATATGTGCAACAACAGTGGATCCCAATGGCTTGTGTTGATTCCTAAATTCTCTAGACCAAGGAGGCATTCTTGCGTTATGTCGTGTAACGCCTTAATTGCAGGCGCACTCTCATAAGTTACTGTTGTTTGTGACAGTAATTTGTTCAACAGTGCAGTTACCAGCAATCTAATGTTCTCGTAACGTTCCTTAATGATCTACCATGCAGCAGTGTAGTTTGCATCTGAGATAGTAAGATGTCGCACAAGTTTTTCGGCTTCTCCCGATAAGCTGCTCTTTAAGTACCACATTTTCTGCGAGTCGACCATTGCTTGTTTGTGTACCACTTCGTTGAAGAGGTCGTAAAATGGTCGCCACTTCAAATAGTCACCATCGAACTTTGGTAAGACTATTTTCGGAAGCTTCATGATTGAGGTTGCGTTCACCATTGGTGCGGATGCGATGGCGTGCTGACTTAAACCAGCATGCAACTCCAGTAAGACCTCTTGTGTATCCTCCTCTAGACTGAAATATTCTTCAAACTCTGATGCGCTGGGATCTTCAACTGATTCCCATATTGAGTAGTGTAACTGTTGAATATCATCCCAGTATCTCTCAACCGTGCGTATTTTAAGTTGATAGAACTGTTGTGCTTGAGGCTGCTGGGTTGCAGCTGTTATCCCAGTGAGCATTCTGCGCAAGGCATTCATTATTGTTTGCTGCCGTTGCTTTATTTTGGAGATATTATTGCTGGCGTCAAAAGATGTGCTTGCCTTGATGTTACTGCGAGGTTCTTCTACTCGTGGATTTTCTCCAGTTGGCTTCCCTTGTGTTTCTTGTTTTTTGTCATCTGAGGTCGGGTGGTTCCTCTTATCCTCGGCTGTACTACTGGGATTTAGCTTCTTCAGCTCTGTAAGCTTGTCCATGATGTCTCGTCTTGTCTTCTCGTATTTTTGCTTTATGCCGTCATAATAAGCCTTTGCGAAATAGGCATGCTCCAATTTTGCCCCATACACATTTCGAATCTCAGTGTCGACTTCATCAAATTGTTTCCAGAGTTCATCAAGCGTCGTCAATCTTACTTCAAGATACGTTTGGTTCTTTCGTGATGAAGTGTCCTTGCCATAATGGCTAGCAATAGCCTTTATGTCTTCTCCTGTGTTGTGCTGCTGAACTGCGAGCTCATCTAGACTCATGACTAGTGTTTGCGGGTGGTGATTATCTCTTCGGAAGAAATCACGTCGGGGTCACCAAATGTTGATCTTGGCTCTTTTGCCTCGATATTGCTGTGCAGAACTTAGGGTGTTACACCGTAAGTAGTGTTGTGGGTGCAGCGGCTCTTAAACCAGTACACTAGAAAGCTGTCGGAGTTACAATGCCTCAAGCAGACTCACTCAAGGAAAAATTAAAAAGTCTTGGTTCACTGTATCGTGGCAACTAACTAATTCTTTATTGAAATTCGCTTTTTATAATGTTACAAAAATACCTAATTAGCTAAATACCAAAAATTCACAAATAACTTACCACAGAATGAAAGAATTTCCCTAGCCACAAAGTTCGCACGCGCATTCCTTCAATTATCTCACCGGTGTCGACTTTCGTCTGGCTTTATCATTTCAGTCAGAATAATTTTGCTGATATGCAAAATAAAATGCAAAAAGATATACAAGGTGAAACCATGTGAAGATCTTAGAATATGAGACTAGCGAAATTCTTGCTGTGATAAGTTTGTACATGTATGTCTATGCGTACTATCTAACTATTTTTTAATGTTATGTTAATATAGAAAATGTAATGATGAACATAAATTTTACATTTTTCCTTAGTAGTTTGTTTATTGGAGTTGCTATTTTGGAAAAATCGCGAATGAACTTCCTGTAATAATTTGCCAATCCCAAGATTGCACTTGTTTAACTGTTTTGGGAGTTGGAAAATTTTGGATACTTAAAGTTTTCGCAGGGTCTGGCAAGGCACCTTCCTTACCATATTTGTGTCCTAAATAGACAACTTCACGACGTAAGAACTGACACTTTTCCGGTTGTAATTTTAGGTTATTTTCCCTTAGCCTCTGGAATACTTCCAACAGTTTGGCGTTGTGATCATACAGACTTTTTCCATAGACGACAATGTCATCTAAATAAACGAAACATTTAAATCCCTGCAAACCCGTCAAGATATGGCTCATTATGCGTTGAAACGTTGCTGGTGCTCCGGTGAGTCCAAAAGGCATCCGTTTAAACTCATAATGTCCATAATTAGTGCTGAAGGCAGTTTCTCTGTCTCGTTTATCTACTTGTATTTGATGATAACCACTCGCCAAATCTAAAGTTGTGAAGTATCCTGCATGACGCAACTGATCTAAGAAAGGGTCCTTGACAGTAAGTTTATTTAACTTGCGGAAATCGACGGCAATTCTCCATCGTTTGGTACCATCCGAGCCAGGATTTTTTGGTACTACCAGTAATGGGGAGTTCCATGGGCTTTTACTAGGAGTTATGATATCATTTCTGAGCATTTTCTGAACTTGTTCGTTTATTATCTCTTTTTGACTCTGTGGTAAGCTGTAGTTCTTCTGGTTAATTGGTTCTTTTACCTGTAATTTATGTTTTAGTTCTGGAGTGTACGTCAAAAGATCATCTTTCAAATGAAATATATCCTCATAATCTTTACAAATTTCCCATATTCTATTCCTCTCCTCAGGGTTCAATACTTCATCTAGGCTTACTTCTTCATGTAGTTTTTCAATCGGTTAATGTCGCGATAAATTCTTTGGCAAGTACTATTCTTCTTTACTACAGTAGCTGTCTCTACTGCGTTTATTTCCTTACTTTCATTCACCATTTTCCTCTTTAGTTTCTCAAATATTCCATCATTAAGTTTAACTATATCATAATCTTCCAGTTTTTCAATCTTTGTATTAATATTTTTCAGTATAACCGCCATTTCGTTGATGTTTACTATACTTATCACAATGTGTTGGTCCTTTGGATACACTATACAATTTGAAATGAACACTCCAGGGCTTAGCTCTTCGGCTAAACAAATCAAATCTCCTTCATTTGAAAAAGCTGTCTTGACCAAAACTTCTGATCGAGCCTGGATACGAACTTCTCTCGAAGTCAATTCATTTTCCTTATAGCACTGAACATTATTAAATTGTTCAGGGCTGCTCCCTTGTTGTGAGTCTTCTATTTGATCAGCTAGCACAATGCGGGCAGACTTTTGTTCAGCATGGCTTGGCTTGCCGAGATTGCGGGTTGCTCTCTGAGTCTCCTTCCCACAATCCAACTTTGGACTAGCCTTAGCACTTGAACTTTCTTCTGAAGTAGAAGTTTCTTCAAATGGCACTTCGAATTCTACTTTATTGATTTCCGTGCGAGGAAAAAGTAGTCGTTTTCTAGGACCTTCAACATTCCAATTTTCTTGGAGAAAGTCATTTCCTAACAATCCATCTTCCGGAATGTTAGTACACGTACTTACTACATTTAATTTACAGGGTAACTCCGATTTCAATACAAAAGTTCCTGTACAAGTCCTTAAAGTATTTTCTTTGCCATGTACTGTATATTTTCGAATTTGTTCATTCTTATTTACTTTGGTTCACGTCTTCAGTAAGTTTTCCTTAACAAGAGTTACCTGGGAGCCAGTATCTATCAAAAATTTTGTTTCACGCTTTTTACTTATATCTAACGGCAACTTAACTACAGAGTCAGGAGGAATTTGCGATTCAAAATTGCTTACTTTGTTAAAGCTCTTGTTTATGTCTGAGAAAGTTACTGGCGATCGGGGTGGTTCAAGATGGCGAGGCAAACGTCACTTTCTTTTCCTTCTCACTTTTCCACTTGGCAGACTAAAAACGAAAAACCATACGAGAAGTGACAGGAAACCCTCTCTTCTTCTTTTTTTCCTTTTTTTCGGGTGCACACACACCTCATGCTGATACGGGTCACGTAGACGTGTAACTAGCTCAGTTTAGCATATTGCTATATGCAATACGCTACGACCAAAACAGTCTTCCAACGTCGACTAAAGATATCAATCTTGGGGCGCTAGGCAACACATTTTTTTCTTTCGCGCTTGAGGATGCCCATAATTTCGAATGAAAAATATAATCAAAACTCAGACTATAACTAACAATCATAAAATGTTTCCTTCGGCGGTTGTAGACAATGCCACGTACATAAACAAATATCTTATCTAACATCATTTAGAATAGTCCCAATGAAACAACATCATCAACATCAACGGAAGATAAATATAATTTCAAGTTTCTAGACTATAGTGCAAAATACAAGTGAAAGTATATTATGGAAAAAAAATAACATCCACGCTTTATAAATACTTCCATACTGAAATTTAAGCAAAACATGCACCCACACATCTCTGTCCAATTTCCTGTCTAGAAATCTTAAGTTTATAGACGTTTCGGTTATTTTGTGTGTTACACTATTTCTTTTCTTTTTTACCTGTAAAATTTCCCCAGATTTCATTTTTATTAACTTACGGCCTAACGCACCGTAAGTTTACCTAGAACTGATCTAAGACCAATTCTTATGATATTCGAGATGAATGCCCGTGTAATATCGTATGATCACCAATCTGTGCAAGTTTGATTCATCTAGAATGTAAAGGCACCCATGACCTAAATATGTTGACGTAGTATTGAGCCAACAATTTTACAATGTGTAATGTGAAAATACTAAAATAGAAATTTTTTTTTTTTTAAGTACAAATTATTTTCAAGAGTTTATTTATCTTCAAATCCTTTACTAGATCTAACCACACGAACAGTGTTATCAATGTTATCGCCATGATTGGTCATCATACGAATCATAAAAGAAAACCTTACGATTTGATCTCGGATCATAAAGTCTTAAATTTTTGTCAGCTGAAGTTGCTATAAGTCCATATTTCCTATGAATTTTGATTTAAGTCCAAATTTTCATTATATGATCCCATGAACTAGTGACAATTGTTTCATTGTCCATATACTGAACTCCAGATATACATTGACGTAGTCCTTACAATGACATAATGGGTGTCTGAAAATAGTCAAAACTGATAGTTAACTACTACATATTGTTGGTATGGAACGTATTTGCAAATATAAATCTAGAAAAAAATCGTATTTGCTAAACTGTTAGCGTCTAATGAAACAGATATTATCTTGGAAACTGAAATATTTAAAAAACGAAAAGGAACTTACTCTAATTACTCCAACTTCTGAACAAATTTTTTTGCTGAATCTGTTACATGATCATCATCGAAACCTATAGAAAGAGTTTATAAACTATTAATTATTTTTAAGATATTAATCATTGCTGCATTGTTTACCCACTCGTTAACCAAATTTTCAACATGGTATCCCAGCTTCCAGTAGCAAATCCTCTTTTATCTGTACTAACATCTACAGAACTTATGCCTCTCGCAGAACCCTTGCTAATATAAACGCAATCAACTGAATTCTGTTCAATATTCCATTCCAAGAGCATAGCGGATTGATATTGCGAAGGCGAATAGCTAAACAGTCGTAGGAATTTTTAAATGATGTCTCTTACCGTGCTCTTACCTTAGATATCCCCGAATACAAGGAAATCAAATTTAACATCAATTTAATTCAATTCAATTCTTCCTGATTGTGTGATGCACTCCCAAAATTCTCTCAAGAAATATGAACCTGACGGTAGACGTAACATTACAAAAAGACTAATTTAACTGTGTAAAGCAATTATAAAATGACTAATAATAAATACTAAATTTTTATTGAGGATTTGTTGAATTATACTAGCAGGTAGAAGCAAACTTGGGGCAACTCGGTAATTTAAAAGCTGCCACCGAATTTACTCCCGTCCACCAATAATTGGAGAACTTTATATACATTGGATTTAAAGCAACAATAACTCGATTATTATTAATAATGCACTTTTCAACTATAATTCTGGTTTTCTAAACTAATTTAAAACACAAATTAACTTGGGAACTTAGTTTAGTTTATTTAATTTCACTTTTTAAAAGAAAAGTCGCGATAGTATGCTTCAAATTAGGCAGGAATGTGAAAGTAAATAGCAGAATAATCATTGAATAAATTTCTTTGTTTTGTTATTTATTCAATGTTATTAAATAAAAATTGACAATTCACAAAATATATTTATAGCTGTCAAATAAACTTAAAAAAAACATCAAACGCTAATGTCGTTTTCGTTTGAGCATCCAGATTCGCTCTGGAGGCAACCCCGTTCAATCGAACGGTTTCAGAGTGCACTTGAAAAAGTTCGCTTGTGTATGTATACTAACGTCAAAGTAGCTATGAACTTTTTGCGAAAACTCGTTGGTAATTTGTTTGCAGAAAAATTTTGAGGATAATATAATAATAGTAGAGGTCTTAATAAGAATTGTTGACCTTAAAATTAATTAAATTATATCAAATCAAAACTAGACTTTGTTTGTGTGAGTGAACCCATAGTGTACCCGAGTAAATTTTCAGAGTGAAACTGATGCTTTTTGGGTTGCCACCAGAGGCAACCCATGACGTCACTTTTGCCTCAAACGAACGCTTTGACAGCACTTAGGTTGCCTCCAGAGCGAAACTGATGTTCAAACGAAAACGACATAAGTTTCCTATCACTTTTTTGCGAATCGAACTAGAGAAGAGCTTTCACAGATTCTAAAGGCTAAAACACAATGTGCGCGACCGACAGGACAGAAACGCCGTAAAAAACGCTGTCATTTGGGTTCTAATAACATGGCAGTGTATGTAGTGTAAAAATATAATGCTGACGACATCTTTCGACGTTGTCGTCGAGCTTAAATGAAAATTGAAATTTGTCGCATTGCGTTTAGTAAAATTATGATTTTGGGTTGGGTTTATATTTATTGCTATACGTTCATTACAATCATATTTATGACTTGATAGATTAAAAATATCAGTAAAGAACAATGCCGTGGAAAATAACAAAGTTGGTTTAATAAAAAATGGAAGAATAGTTTATTGAGGTGGTAAAATGTCACCGTGTTATATATAAAAAAAAAACGCATCCGCATAGAAACCCAATGCCGGCTGAGTTTTAATAGCTCTTGGACACACTTCTTCTTCTATGTGGGTTATGTTTTTTATCTTCATTAGCCAAAACGGCTACACATGCAACTTTAATAATCTTTTGTAATTTATTCGTTGAAATTTTTTCTATTTGTAATTTACAACACAAATAATAGAATAAATTTAATTGGGGATTGACAGCTCTTGTCGCTCCCATTGTATTTTCACGGACGTTTTGTACGGCGTTTTTGTCGTGTCGCTCATTGTGTTTTAGTCTTAACTCTTACGGAATGTGATATATATTTAGGTTAAAAATATCAATTTTTTGTAAGTAAACCCCAATATCGTAAAGCTATTTACTTCTATTGTAGTTCAGCCTGTAGTTCAGCCTATTAGCGCAATATTTAAACTTAACGATGTGGGATATTACCAAACTACCTTAAAGAAAAGATGACCTTCGTGGCGGATGTTCAACCCTACAATTTGAGGAATATGGATGTCAATGTAAGATTGGAGTCTTACAACAAAGCGAGAACGAAGAATTCGTTAATTTACAAGGGCTTCCAGTTGTACAACAAGTTATCTGAAGACATAAAAAGAGAGTCGTCTGTTAATTGTTTTAAAAAGAAATGCATAGAATTTATAAAATGTTACTGTAATTAAAAGTATATTCTAAATACTAATAATAAAGAATATTATTATTATTATGTGCTGGGGAAATGACAACGCTTCGGTCGCCTGAACGTCATGGTGTAAAAATGTGACATTATGTGACATTCTGCGTGCACCTGAATGCACGGCAACAAGAAGAGTTAATTAATTGTGAGAATGTCAAATTGTGTTGTGAAGTGCAGTACAAAAAGTTCGGCAATTTTAAAGTCGATTATCTCGGAAACTATAACTTACCGACAAATTTCGTTTTCATATTTGTGATTTGTGAGTTTAAACAAAATCGCTGATTTTCAGGGATGTAAACTTAAGCCAAATAAAATGTGCTCTAGCTATTTATCTATTTCTTCTTCTTCTAATTTTTGTTTATTTTTGCTCAAGTGTCAAATATCAAACCATTACTCCAAGAAAATTTGAGAGTAAGCTCAGGGTAGCCCCGGTTTTTCAAAAAACAAGATAGTCTAGCCGGCTTATGCTAACATCCACAGCCATCCCTCCTATTTTCGTCAAACTTTGCTGACTCATTCTTATTAACTCACAAATGACGAATATCAAAATAATTTTGAGCGGTAACTTATATTTTATGAGATATTTAACTTTAAAATTTCTGAAATTTACACTACACACTTCACAACACATTTGTCTAACCCGGTGTAGCCCTAGGTTTACCCGGGGTTTTCATCGAACAGACCTTTTATTTCGGTGGCAGTGAACGCGCTTTCTGAGTCCTTTCTTTGGTAGTCGGTTCGTTTCGTTGTAACAAAACCAAGGAGAAAAGACGACCCCGTAGTGTTGCTTTTCTGTGCTTGCCTTTGAGTCTTCTTCTGAGTGAAGTGAAATAAAAAGTTGATGTTGAATACCTAAGTTCTTTTTATTGTATTGAAATGTAAAACAATAAGTTTCAATTAAGTACTTAAGCCTTTAAATCTCTCAGTTAGTGATTCAATTGGGGAAAACAGCGGCTAGTGCAGTGATTCTTTGCATTCCATATTTTGATTTTTAGATTTTATTGTGATAAGGAACAGTGAAAAAGAAAAAAAAATTTTGTTCGTATCGTATCGATAAACAAAAATAATAAAACCAGCTTTGTCGGTACTATTAGTGTGCCATCGTTAAGGATACAGAATTATTGTGTCCCGCATATACATCAAGGACGTGGTTTCCTTGTCAAAATGTCATCGGATAGCAATTTTATATTTCCAAAGATATCTGAATGCTCTTATGTTTCTTGTTACTGGTGAGCCTTTTACTTTTGCCATTAGTAAATAATAGCAATAACTTATTGTTTGCTCCGCTTTATTGCCGTTTGTTATATTATAGTGAACAAAGTTTCCGATTTTGGTTCAGCTTATCCAAAAGTAGGAATGAATTGTTTGTGAATTCTGGCAGCTCCTGAAGTCAATTATTTCGTTTTGATCCTTAGCCTTCAATCTGCACCTTAGCAAATCATATTTTTGGTTGGAAGTATAAAGATAAAGTTTTTTGTAAAATATTGGAAAATTCTAGGAGTTCAAATTCATTTTCTTTTGGATAAGATATACACATACCTACATCGATATACTCATAATAAGTTATCTGTTTTCATTAGTCGCTTGTTGTCTATTGCTTCTTACAAAACCGCAAGAGCCTACAAATTCAAATTCAAAGTTTATTTATTACAAATCTCGGCATATGCGCTATACAGACAAGTGTTGGGTACAGCGACTAGGTAAAGCCATATTTACAGAGTTGCATATTTAGGATCTAGTGGTTAATAAGATCAATGTATTAGCACGTATAGAATAGAATAGAATAGAAAAGCATTTATTAAAGAACCTCAGCTTACGCTACGTTACAACGTTAGGTACATACATCGAGTATACAATAGATATTAATAATAAGTCGAGTGAATACAAGGCTTAGAAAAATAACAAAAATGCAACGAATAAACTCATTGCAGTAGAAAACTATCTAGATTATAGTAATAATAACGAGTAATAAAGTTATACGACTTAAATTAAGGTTGATGTAATGCAAAATACAAGATAAACAAGAATGAAATAAGATAACATAACATAAGATAAACAAAACTAAAATAGAACAAATCAACAAAAGTATGATGAGGAAAAAAAGAGTAACAGATAAGATTAAAACCAAAACAACACACTGACCAATTGCTCATAACATGTAGATCCAAATACAAATTAACAAAGTAAAGTCTAAAAACAAAAATAAAATAAAGATATATAAATATAAAAGAAGCACATTTTTTGTTTTTTTGAATAATAATAATAGGGATAGGAATGAAGGATATGCTAGCTATAGATCTAAAAGATGTGACATCGCAAGTTCCTTGAACTGCTTAATAGAGGATGTATTTCTGATAGAATCAGACAACGAATTCCACAGGGAGGTTCTCTGACCAAATAATCCATTAGAGCCAAATCGGGTATTAGTTCGGTGTAAGACTAGCCTGGAGATATTAAGGGAGCTCCATGAGAGTAACTCACTTATGTACTTCGGTAGCAGGTTCCATCTGCCTTTATGAATGAAGCACAAAACCCTGAGTTCAAAGAGTTTGGTAAGGGAACCAGGCAAAAAAAGCTGCAACAATTGTAAAATATGAGAATGCCACTTAAGACAGTAGATGTATCGCACACAGCATTTGAGCGCTCGGTTCAGCTTCGCTATCTCAGTGGCCTGTAGTGGATAGAAAGCAGCATCAGTATAAAAAAAATGCGGCATGATTAGTGCTGATACCAGGGACTGCCTAATATTGTGGCAGGTGGTGTGATACAGCATATAAAGAACGGAGGCCATAGTAAATTTTAGAGCACATCTTGCTTACCTGTGGCCGCCAAGTAAGTTGTGGGTACATAAGGAGGCTAAGATTTTTGACATGACTGCTCGTTAGAGGAATGATCTGGTCATAAAGACGCAAATTCGGAAGTGTGTCAGAAAGCCTAGGAACATTAGCTCGGACGGAATATGTTTTAGCAGGATTTAGGGCCAGACCATTACCTAGGCACAAACCGGATAAATTATCAAGAGTAGATTTGAGTTAGCTAGCATGTATATAATATATGTATATGTAACATATGGTGACATTTAAATTTGAAATATCTGATTTAAGTGAATATTTTACATTTAGATAATTAGTAGTCAAATACTATTTATTGGATTATTTTATGATAACAAAAGAAGAATGAATGACGCATTTTAGGGTCATTGCGCCTGATTCAATCAGAGCTACTTTATAAACTAAACTAACACTGCAACCGGTGGGAGTTCAAGGGGTAACAGTGTTTAGATAAACTGATAAAAAGATACAAAAGATCTACAACTTTATAATAAGTGTTGAGAATTAATGTCTGAGACTAAGCCCTTCACGTGGCTGACTAATAGCTCACAAACGGTTAGTATTTGGTAACTACAACTTAAACAATATCATTCCTTATAAATATACGCTTATGTTATGAGAGAGAAAAGTTCAACTAAAACTAAGATTGAACATAAAGCTACAGCTGATATTATTGCATGAATCAAGTGATTCTGTGTAAGATCGAATACATAAAACTAACTAGAACTAAATCTAATTCTAATTAAAGCATTGACTATCACAGAGTCATGATTAGCTTAAAACTAACGTTTCTATAAAGTAGGCCGAGTTTTCACGCCATTATTAAAGATAGAGCTTGTGCGGACCAGCAATCATTATTGCACTGTATCCAAGTATCTGACATAAAGCCAAGTACCCTTGAAAGAGTAGAAATTGGACCCACATATATCTTCGGTATTAATAGTCGTGAAATGGTGAACTGCAAAGTAGGATGACTCTGACTAAGAGTCCAATTGGTTGATAATGGGGTAAATGGATTAATCGTTTAAGCCTATGCAAAGTGACGAACTGAAAAGTGGGAAGAGTTGGACGACTAGTTTGGTATGTAATGAGCATGATACATAGGTTAATCAACTAGAGTGGAAAAATATTCCAATGGCAGAGCTTTGAAACTTCCTAGGGCTGTCGCTCTTCTTACTTGTGAAGGCATCCTATTCCATATAGTGATCCCCTGTTCATAGACGCTACGAGTTCCAAAGTGGGTGCGGGTACGAGATTGTGTGATTCGTGCAGTACTGATCCTACTCCAATTAAACTTGATATTTACGTACTCTGGAAGTAGTTTAAGTTTCGATCTCATAACAAATGTAACCACTCGTATAGAGTAGAGCTTAGGCGCAGGGCACGGAAAAAATAACTCCATAAACGGCGATGAGTTCAAAGCGCCTGAGTCTATACACAAATCTGACCCATGCCTTAAAGGCACGTAGGATTATATTTACACGCGCACAGCCTAATTTAACCTGAGGTCCCCAGTTGAGCCCGTCATCAGGCCTAGGTTTTTAACATGACTCGTGGAGAAGGGAGCAACCTGGCCTTGAAGGATCAACGGGGATCAAGCTGGAAGCAGCAAGAGTCTTGGAGCACGATGAGTAGATCATTGCTTATGTCTTTGCTGGATTGATGCTAAAATACAAGACCAAAACATTTATTGGAAAACCAAATCAAATTAATTCAAGAAGCGCTTATTTAAAACCCCCTGCTTGAACGCCAATTCAGAATCGGCGCAGCATGCTGTGCTATGTTCCTTATGAACATAACTATGGCCGCTCACGGAAAGGAGTGGGTTTCAAGAAGAATGCAGTTTATATAGGGCCGCACGTAGTTTTTCCACTGGGGAGGTTAAACTACGAAACCTATAATTAAATTAACACGCTTAGATTCAATTAATTTATATTCTGTATTTCTCACTTTTGACCACTACTCGAATAGAGTGCGAACGGAATTATAAAATTAATTTTAACGAAAAGAAAGGTTTAATCGACCACACTTTGTTAAAAGTATGAATATTCTAAAAATTTGTTTGGCGAGGCGTTGGTTTTGCGAGAACAGTATGCTCATTAAGAGCTGTCTAGTTTAATTCTTGAGAAATTCAACATAAATCTAAATTTAAATTACTTGCAAAAATAAGGAAAAGAAACATTCTACATTAACAATATTTCAATTTCAAACGCGGCGCTTTCTATTATAATTCAAGAAGGTTTCAGTCTTAAGATACTAACGTTCAATGTGCAATATACTATGTACTAAGTAGATCTAAACTACGGCAATAAGTCTTATTCTTAATGTAATTGGATATGTGAACGAAAAATGGAAGTAGTATGAAAGTATGAAAGCCATTCTTAATCTATATACAATTCGTATGATCTTGTCTAATTCGAAAGTACGGCATGAATAGTTCATATGAGATGAGTTATGAATGTTGGGCATGTCGGCTATTTATATTATTCTCAACAACGTTTTGAAAGATTCATGGGAGAGCCAATTAGTTAAGGAGTTGATCTGGTTTATCCTTTCACCACTTGTACTAATTGCATCTAAGCAATCTTTAGCTAGGGAGGGTGAAGATATTTCAGACTATCCGAGAAGACGTGAAGTTGGTTCTTTATAAGAAACTCGTTGCTGGACCGCTATAGCTTTCGAACTTCAGCACTTGGGTTATGAAAATTAGGTTTAGGTTTCTGGAAGTAAGAAATTCTGAGCAGTATTATAAATTATCAGAAACTATCACAACTCATCACAAACGCCCACGCACCACATTTAAGGTTCATGCAATAGGATTTCTGGGACATAACAGCAGCAGTTGTGTGATGCAAGGTTTGATATCATGGGATCATATGGTACAATTCGTAATCGATGCACCAGATACATGATGCGTTGATGCATGCTGCATGGGTTTGGAAAATTTCAAATTTTGATGCATGCTGCAACAGTTCTGTCAACATACTGAGGAAAAAATAAATTTCACATCTTATGATCTCATATTTCCTCCGGATCTATTAAAGAAAAAAAAACGACTAAATTAAAATTATGCACAAAAGAAGACTAGGTATTAAGATGCTATGTTTGTCAATAAATGTGAACTACAAAAAATGTTAGCATTTCAAAGTTTCCTATATTGCTTGCTGCAAAGATCTTGCTGCGCCGATTGTGAATTGGTCAGCAGAATCTTTGCAGCATGCATCATGAGGATTGTGAATTAGCCAGCAGAATCTTTGCAGTATACGTCATTCGGGTGGGTTGCGGGGGGGGGCATCGGCAAGGAGTGCCTGCATCATTATACATGCTGCAAAGATTCTGCTGGTCAATTCACAATCGGCGCAGCAAGCAGTATAGGAAACTGCAATGCTAACCTTTTTTATTTATTTATTTTTATCGGCGCTTACATAAACCTACCTCTACGCACTCGATGACTTAGATCGTATGGCGCCCTATCTCTGCATAACTAAACTGGCTACATATTAAATTTAATATATATGTGGGATCTCGATGCTGACATTCAATAAAAGAAATCTCAACGATCCCGCAATACGCTGCAAATCATATTTGACTCATGATAATTTTTCGTATCGCAGCTGCACAAAATTTCCAACAGCAAAAATTCCTGACAATAGACAACCGCTATGCTGAAAATGTTCGATTCGATATTCACTGCTGTCGCTTTTGATTCTTATCAGTCTGCCGTCGATCGCCGCTGTTTCTGCTGTTTTTCCCGCTGTTGTGCCGCAAATTTAATAGACTGTGCTGAATTAATTATTGTGCCGGTTAATGCGTTTAATAATTAAAATCGACTTAAATCAAATTCGATAATAACTTGAAGTTAAAATTAAAGCCATTAGGATAAGCCTTTTAATATAAAATAAAAGTGAATTTCGTTATTGTTAAAAAGAAAAAAAAAATCGAAGTCTTTCTTTTCAAAACCCCTTTAATCGATCCCACATATATATCTATATGTAAATTTTTTTTTTATAATAAGATTGTGGGTTTTACTAAATGGGCAGTGAAATGTTAAGATGACTTAGCAGTTGGAGAACGGGGTAGTCCCCGGACTGGCTAGGGTCAAGGATGGTGGCTAATTCTGAAGAGGGTAGAATACTTTGGGATCTTGGGAAATTAGTTAAAAGATGAGGAACTGTCATTGGCGTCCTGCAAAGCGGGCAGGAGGATCTCGGGGCTCTGTTAATGATGAGTCCGTCCGTGCGTGAGTTTCGTATGTCCTAGTCTTAGTTTAGTCAACGATACAGTTTGTCTTCTACTAAGCGAATTGTTGTATTTCGGTTGAGCGACTGTTGGCCAGTGTTGCTGGGGGAAGGTGTTTGTTTGGTCCCACGAGACTTGGTTTAGTTTTTCCAGCTCCTTGTTTCCCAAACGGATAAATGTTTTAGCCTGGTGTCTTGGCTGTTTCTGGCTACTAATCTTAATTGCTGGTCAGCTTTTTCATTCCCTATGCGACCAACTACCCGGCTAAATGTAACATAAATGCTTACATAAACCTACCTCCACGCACTCGATGACTTAGATCGTATGGCGCCCTATCTCTGCATAACTGAACTGGCTACATATTAAATTTAATATATATACATATCTATATGTAAATTTTTTTTTTTATAATAAGATTGTGGGTTTTACTAAATGGGCAGTGAAATGTTAAGATGGCTTAGCAGTTGGAGAAGGGGGTAGTCCCCGGACCGGGAACCCACATTATGGTGGTGTTGGTGAATTTAACGGTGTTTCGTATTACTTGAATGAGGGGTGCGTCGTTTTTTCAATTATTAAGAGCGTCAATTGTTGCCTTGGAGTCGGTGCATATAGTGATTGTTCTCCTTTGACTTTTAGCAATTTTTGTAGTTTCCAGGATTGCAATGAGTTCCGCTGGTTGTGCTGGGGTAGCAGGATGTAGCCTGGCTGAAACAGTTTGTTGCCATGTGTCCTAGTGTCCACGTCGTCTATTGAGCAGCTAACGTCCGTAAACCAAAATTCTTCGCTTTGGTGTTTTTCTTTAATTTCTAAGAACCTTTTCCTGAAGACTTCAGCAGGTGTCTCGTTCTTTCTGTCTCTGTACATTTCCAGTCTGAAATGTCTGTGTAGGGGATAGTGATAAGGGATAAAGACTGGTTTCTTTGTCCGGGGGGACGGAATGGGGATAGGCGGGTTATTCAACTTTGATGTAATTTAATTGAGGTCTTCTAGGGTCCGTGGTTTCCTTGGCCAAAAAATTAAGAGCTTCTTTTGCTGCTCTCTGTTGTATGTTTGTGAATTCTCCTCCAATAAACAGAGCTTCAATTGGAGATGTTCTGAAGGCTCCCATTGTTGTGCGGATTATGTTATTGCAGGAGGTCTGAACTTTCTCAAGGAGCGATTTTGCCGCGTGTCCTTATATATTGATACCGTAGTCCGCTTTTCCGTGCATTAGGGATTTCGTTATATAATAGAGGCTATTTGGAGGGACTCCGCGGTTTCTGGCTGCCAATGTTCTGGTCAGGTTCTTGGTTTTTTCCAGGCCCTGAACCGTAATTCGTGCCTGAGCATTCCATTTTAAATTTCGCGCGAAATGAGTCCCCAGTATTCGCATGTTGTCTTTTGGTGAAGTTGATCTCCTCGGTTATAATGTTTGCTAGAGACTAGACGCATTTGATATCGGCTCCGGTAGTTTTTTTTTTTTTTTTTTTTTTTAATTTGAGAGTATCCAGTTTAAATTTAATCCACTTTCTTCAATTGCAATTAATTATACGTGTTTACCTAATCAGTGGTGCACCTAGTGAATTATAAAAGTGACCTTTTTATTGTGAAAACTTAATTTTTCCAATTGAATCAGAATTTCTGAAGTGCTTTATATCATTTGGCTGGTTCCGTTCTTTCTCTTAAATCGCAATGACTTCTGCGCAGAAATGCTCATCGAAGGGGCAACCGAAGGAGACACTTCGAACTAACTCTCTATCAGAAGACATTAATCCAAAGAAAACTCGTAGTACTGCAGCTGCTACTAGGGCGCAGCAAACGAGAATCAACCTGGATGCTGACATTCCAGATATGGAGCAGAGAGCTTTTGTAGATCAACTGGAGTCTCGTCTCCTAAATAAAATAAATGATCTCTTCATACAATTTGAAGACCGCATACTGAGAAAAATTAATGACTCGATCGGCTCCTTAAACGAACGACTGGCTAAATGTGAGAATACGCTATCCGAGTTAACAGCTAGCAATAACTCTGTTTGTCAACAAATTGAGAGTCTCCATCGAGTGCAGCGTCTCAGCGATGTAATTATTCGGGGCATTCCATGTAGTTCGAAAGAGAATGTAACCAGCATCATCAAAAATATTGCTGCAGTTGTGAAGCATCCAATTTCACCTTTCATCGATGCTTTTCGCATAAAATCAAAGTCTTCCGCACAGCATGGCCCAATTGTTGTGCGCTTTTCTGGACACACAGAGCAGCGTGCTTTCTTATCCGCCTTCTACAGCTGTAAGAGCGTTCTTCTTTCTCAGCTTGAGGGCTTTTGTACTGCGAGCGCTATCTATGCTAATGAAAGTTTGACGGCAACAAATAATTCTCTTCTTCGGGAAGCTCTTAAATTACGTAGATTGGGGAAAATTCACTCTGCTACTACGAGGAATGGACTGCTGTACATCAGGAAAGAGAAGGATGGCCCTCTGATAAAAATTTTAAGTTTTGAGCAATTGCATGCCACTTGTAGTTAACCGTTTTCCCTCAGCAACGATGGAGCCGGTGTGTATAATGTTTTTGAGATAATTGAACTTCTATTTTGCGTTATTCTGAAATTTTTTTTTTTGTTTTTTTTTTTTTTGTTTCTTCTCTTTTCTTTAATTTTTCAATTTAAAATGTCTTTAATTTTATTTGATTTCTATCGCAGCATAGCTTATGAATTATTTAGTTATTCCTTTTCTTTTGTGATAAACAGAGATTATATGACTTCCGTGTCTGTGGATAAGTGCATTGACAGCTACCGAAGTACAAATAAGTATGAGTACACATAGCTTTTCGGGTCTGGACAGGGTGAGAACTCTGCTTAAAATTTTTTGTAGTCGTACAAGTGGGTTAAACATCTGTTCGCTAAATGCTAGAAGCATTAAAAACAAAA
Organism: Dioctria rufipes; assembly: GCA_963924295.1. NCBI lineage: Eukaryota > Metazoa > Arthropoda > Insecta > Diptera > Asilidae > Dioctria > Dioctria rufipes. The sequence continues at coordinate 378,538,958 of OZ002740.1, read as the reverse complement.
TCGATGAATTTCGCGAGATTTTTTCCGGCTCTGATATTCATGCGATTTTGGTATGTGAGACGTGGTTAAATAAAAATATACCCTCTTCTTTGCTAAAAATTCCCGGCTACAATTTATATCGTAATGACCGTACATCTCGTATTGGAGGAGGTGTGGCGATCTTTGTTAGGGATTGTTTGAAGGCTAAATCAATTTCTTGTTCGGTGGATGATGAAATAGAATTTATATGTGTTGAAGTTTCCACAGGAATAGAAAAATGTGTGTTGTCTACTGTTTACTGTCCTCCCAACCAGTTTAACGCTGATAATGCTAGGCAACTGGAAAATTGTTTATTTAACATAACACAACGCTATACAAATGTGATTGTGGGTGGAGATTTTAATGTAAATCTTCTTCGACGTGACCTGTTAGCTAACCAGTTTCTTCATCTTTTTCAGTCACTACATCTTAATACAGTGAACTCTCAACCAACCTACTTCAACACAACCAATCCGTCATTATTAGATTTATTTTTTGTTCCAGATTTAAGTAAAATATTTATGTTTAACCAGATTAGTCCACCCAGCACTTTGGATCATGACTTACTCTTTCTCAGCTATGACTTTTCTATGCATCTAGGGTCTCCTCAAAGCTTTTCATACAGGGATTACAATAATATTAATCTGGATGCCTTATTTGAAGAATGCCGACTGCTGCCCTGGTACGAGGTACTCAATCTTGCTCTGGCTGATGATCAGGTGGAGGTTTTCTCCACTCTTATCTCGTACTTATTTGAAAAATACGTCCCTTTGAGAGTGAGACTGGTCCACAGAGTAGGGTGCCCGTGGTTTTCACCCGAAGTCTGTTCGCTTATTGCTGAGCGAGAATTCCTGTTCAATCGATATAAGCGCCTCAAAACGAATGCTGCTCGACTAAACTATGTAGTTGCTCGTAATAGGGCCACGACAGCTATTCGGAATGCCAAACGCCAATTCTACAGCTCTAAGTTTAACACCGAACTTCAACCGAAAATTGTGTGGCGCAATCTACGGAACGCTGGAGTTTTTGGTGGGGATAGCGCAGCTTGTGGACTTGATGCGGATGATTTAAATTCTTTTTTTACCTCCTCTAACAATTCATCCCCAAGAACTCAAGCGAACGAATTAATTCCGCGCTCTTCACTCTCACAGGCGAGCATCAACAACTCTTTCTCCTTTCGTGGGATATGCCTTGATGAGCTGATTTCCGCAATCTTTTCTATCAGGTCTGAAGCAGTGGGCCCTGACAGGTTGCCACCTCGCTTTATTAAGCTGCTGCTGCCACTAATCGGGAAAGTTATGCTGCATATTATAAATACGTGTTTAATGTCTTCCGCTTTTCCTAAAGCGTGGAAAAGAGCAACAGTTTTACCAATACCAAAAAAAGCTTGTGCTTTAGAATTACCATCTGATTTCCGACCTATAAGTATTTTATGCTTTTTATCGAAGGTTCTGGAGAAACTAATTTATAAACAAATTCTCGAGCACGTGGAAAGCAATAATTTACTCACGCTTTGGCAATCAGGTTTTCGCACTTCTTTCAGCTGTGAAACAGCTATATTAAAAGTGTCCACAGATATAAGATCTGCGTTAAACAAGAATGAGTTTAGCGCCTTAGTTCTTCTCGATTTCTCAAAGGCATTCGACAGCGTTGATCATAGTTTACTTCTACAGAAGCTCTCCATCAGGTTTGGGTTCAGTTCTTCTGCCATCACGTTGGTTAGAGGGTTTTTATCTGATCGTCAGCAGCGAGTTAAGGTAGGACAGGCTGTCTCTGGTTCGTTGCCCATTCTCTGTGGTGTTCCTCAAGGATCAGTACTAGGCCCTTTATTGTTTAGCCTATTTATAAATGACCTCCCACAAGTGTTAGAAGATGCAAAAGTGCATCTGTATGCCGACGATGTGCAATTATATCTTAGTAGGCCTATAGGACTTCTTGAGGATTGCATTGCGCGAATGAATTCTGAGCTAGATAGAATAAGCGATTGGTCGTTAGTAAATGGGCTAGTGCTCAACCCTGCTAAATCGAAGTGCATTGTCTTTTACGCCTCATCCCTAGATAACCTTGATGTTCCGCCAATAATTTTAAACAGTGTTATACTGCCGCTACATGATAGGGTTAATAATCTTGGGATTGTTTTAAATAGTGTGATGAAGTGTTGCGATAACGTTAATCTGGTGATCGGAAAGGTTTATGCTGGACTGCGCAGGTTATGGCTTTCAGCGAGTATTTTGCCAAGAAAACTTCGTATGAAGCTTGTGAAAACATTAATCATTCCGTACTTTACTTTTGGCAGCGTAGTTTTCCCAAAATTAGATAGCGTATGTGCCCGTAAGATACAGGTTGCCTTCAATGATTGTATACGCTTCATTTTTGGTCTCCGTAGATTTGACCATGTCTCGCCATATAGAATCCAACTACTTGGATGCCCCCTGGATTCTTACCTTAATCAAAGAGCATTAACTCTTCTTTTTAATATATTAAATCGAAATACACCTGAATATCTCAGGGAATTTTTCCAGTTATCGAATTCACCACGCAATCGTAACATAATACTTCCGCGATTCAGCAAATTAGTCATGGAGAGTTCTTTCCCTGTTCAGGCTGCCAGACTTTGGAATAGTCTTCCATTAAATATTCAGAGTGCTGGTACTGTCAGTGCATTTAAGAAGCTTATAAAGATGCAATCGTGAGATAAGGTATTTCGTCTGTTTTCTGTTTATCACTAATTTTATAATTTTATAATTTTTATATTCTTATATTCTTATTCTTTTTATTCTTTTACCTCTTTAGTTATCAGTCTTATCTTATTTTGTTTATTATTAGCATCAGTATAATTTTATATATTGTTTATGATTTATCTTTAATTATTGAATTCGTTGATATATGCTTTTGAGTGTTAAATTTCTAGCCCCGATTTATCTCATAGTACAAAAAAAGATTGTAAATCTTGTGTACGTATGCCATGAATAAATTATTATTATTATTATTATTATTATTATTATTATTATTCTAAAGAGTAGATGTGTCAAAGCAGAGCTCCGCAGCAATTAATAAAAGTATAGCAAAATAAGTGATAAAAAGGCCTGAAAAGTGAAGTGTTGTGTTACCGGCGGTACCACGTTTAAGAAAGTGTCGTCTAACGAGGAATTTTTTGCCAAAAAACTGTATAAAACAAGTTTAAAAAAATTGTGAAAAACGAGAAATATTGTGACATTTCGACAAATTAATTTAATTTCGGCCGTTGCCATGGCAACATGGCAACCGTAAAAAATTTTTAGTTTTGGAGTTAGAAAAATAATATAATTGTAAAATAATAAATTAAAGTAAAAGAAAAAATATAAAAATAAAATTCATCGAAAATTATAAACTTACTAAAATAAAAAGTATAAGAAGTATAAAAAACTTCTCTGCCTCAGTCTAAATGGCTGAGAGCAGCAGCGATTCTGGGGGGACTGATGATCCCCCCATATCAAGCCAAGGGAAGAAGAAGAAAAATAAATCTTCTTCTTCTTCTTCTAAGGAGAGCTCAAAAGGGCCCACTGAAAAGGCCAACAAGGGCCCAATTGAAGAGGCTAAACCGGCAAAATTGCAGCCAACTCTTCCGGAGAAGACTACAGGGTTATCAGAAATTTCAACTGCCCCAACGACAAGTGCTGCAGCAGCTTTTGCAGTTTCCGCAGTAGCAAACATGCCCCAGGCACTTCCGACAACCCCAACGCCCAGACTTCACCAAAAATTGGCTGAAGTTGTAAAAGCGGCTTCAAGTACAGCGCCAAAGCCCAATGGTGTCGTAATGAGGCCACCGCTGTCTTCAACGAAGATTCCTCCGAAGAAGCAGCGGTCAACAGTAGCAACGGAAAAAGCATTACCAGAACCATCACTGCGACCCCAACCTGTAGTACCAGGGATTTCGTATGCACAGGTAAGTGGCAGTTTCAAGACTAGTTCAGCTATTGAAATTTTGAGCAAAGGCATCACTCCTCGTCCAGCCCCATTGGACGCAGGTAAGCCTCGGCCCAAGACCAGTGCGGGTCTCCAGGGCTTTTTCGACGGGAGGTGGCAGGACGAGAGCTACGGGATGCAGTTGGAGCACATCAGAGGATGTCCTCAGACTGCATACCTGAAGGCAATCTTCCGCGTCATCTCCTGTGAGCAGCTATTTTCCATGGGGATAATAGCTGGGGGAATGGTTGAGGTGTATACCACAACCCTCGAAAGCGCTACCAAGCTTATGCTTGAGGGCATCGAGGTGGATGGTAGACACCTTGTGCCGTTCCCACTCAGGGAAAGGCCCACGAAGGTCGTGTTTTCGCGGGTCCCTATGCGAGCCCAACATGAAGACCTCGAATTTCCTTGGGAGATTCGGGAAGGTTCATGGAAAGGTTCGCGCCATTCCCATTAAAATTGGGGACGAGGGTCTCGGGCGGGGTATTTTCGGTACCAGCCGGGAAGCGTCCATTACCTTGAATAAGGGGTGCACGCTTCCATCCGGCTTTTACTTGAGCATATCCGGCTCGAGATACTGGATAGACGTGGGCACCGAAGCGAAATGCCATGCTTGCCATTTGGTAGGGCATTTTATTGCTGACTGCCCCAAGAGAAGCGGGAGGAAGGCTGAACCGAGGGTTCCTTCGAAGGAAACCACTACTACAGTAGTGGCTCTGGAGAAGGAACTTTCTGCCAGCACTCAGCCTGCTATCTTGGAGCAGCCAGTGGCTAAAGTGCCTGAAATTGTCCCAGAGGCAAAAACTATTTTGGCTATAAACGGTGCCACGTCGGCACGTGAAAACACGGCTACTTCCGACGAGGAGTCGATTAGCCAAGTAGTTAAAAAAAAGAGGACGAGGAGGAAGACGAAGGTGGACCGGGTGATGCTGCCTCCTCCAGAGCCAGCAAAGCCAGTCGCATCAAAACGGCCCCACTCGGAGGAGGACGATAGTGGTGCTTGCGGCTCGAAGGTTGTTGTGAGAGACACGGAAGTGTCTCTCGAGCAGCTTTCGGACTGCGATATGACCGGTTTTGATGAGACTGGTCTCTCGAGCTTCAGTGGCTACGAATCGTGTGGTAGCACCATGTCGATTGGTAGCCAATTTGAAGTCTCGGAGGGTTTGGAAACCCTTCCTAGGGAGAAGATCTCGAGGATTCTTTCCCGGCTCCTGTACAAGAAGAATTCAGGCAAAATCTGGAGTATTCTTGTGGAGGAGCTGGGGAAGCCGGAATTGCTACTTCCCCAACTTCTACTCCTACAAGAGGAGTGCAAGAAGAAGGGGAAGTACAACGGTATATCCCGGTTAGATCGACTCCATAGGAGGGTGCAGGAGTTGATGCAGGAGCATCGCTTGGTTGATTCTCCTAGTCAATAGACGTCGTACCATCATCGTTTGAGCTTCTCATCTCTGTGAATGTGTAAGATAGGCTGTCTTAACACCGGGGGTTTAAGTGCTCATACAAGACTACACAGTACTATCGAACATGCCAAAATGTTCGATATAGACATTACACTTCTGCAGGAGACGAATTTTACACAAGACACGTATACACACCTTGAGCGTTATGCTTATTTGCACACTGGCTATGCAATGTTTGCCACACCTGCACCTCGCCGAGGCTCAGGAGTGGCAATCATTGTATCCAACAAATTTACACTATCGTCTCCTGTATATACAGATATCTTTCCAGGCTTCGCTTCTTCCTTGGACTTTGTCGTTCAAGACAAACATATCAAGGTAGTAAACGTGTACCTTCCTCATGACCAGGACATTACAAGACAAGTTCTTGATAGTGTTCAATCCCGTCTGGTGAATTTTAGTGGCGAAACTATCCTCGGAGGTGATTTCAACTGCACGCTAAATCCCTCAATGGATCGGCATTCCGGAGTTGAGTTCAACTCTGTCAATGCTACTCGGTTGAGGAATTTTGTTCGTGTTTTCAGACTCGTGGATATCTATCGTTGGATGCATCCTACGACTAGATCATACACGAGGGTCTCGCGAAATATCCATGGAAGTCTCGCAGGCTCCAGAATCGATAGACTTTACGTCTCACCTGGAATACTAGAACATTTCGTTGGTGTCACTCATGAAGTGTGTTCCGTTAGCGATCACCTTCTTGTAGTGGCAACCAGCACTCTAGTTGAAAGAAGAACTGCATACTGGATATTCAACAACTATTTGTTGAATTCCGAGCAGTTCATCAATGAATTCACTGAATTCTGGCACGATTGGCAAGGGAGGAAAGGTGACTTTCCTCTTCTTAGTCAATGGTGGGATGTTGGAAAGCTCCAAGTTCGATCTTTTATCGAAGCGAATTTCAATCGAAGTGGGTATCAAGCTTCCAGCTTGTCGGCCGAAGTATCTCGGGTGGCAGCTCTTCTCCCAACTCAGCCGGAGTTGATTCTTTATTTTAACAGAATAAAGGAACGCTTGGCAACACAAACTTACAAGCACAGCTTGGAGTTTGTGCTGCGCAGCCAATCACGCTGGCTGAGGGAAGGCGATTCTCCAACCGAGTACTTCTTTCAGGCAACTAGACGACGTACTGCTTCTTGTGAAGTCGAATCGATAGTTGATGAATCTGGACAAGTCCTCAACGGACAACAGCTATCAGAATTTATTCGAGACTATTACAGTAGTCTCTACTCTGAATCGACGTCGACAACATCCTCGACCACTCATGAATTTCTTGAGAATATTCCCACTTTCTCTGAAGACAGCAAGGAGATCCTGGATACAGTAATCTCATTGGAGGATATGATCGCTGCGACAAAGGATCTAAGGCGACACACTTCACCTGGTTATGACGGCTTGACTCCAGAATTCTTCATACGTTTCAGGGATTTATTAATTCCTGACCTTTTGGAAGTCTTCAATTCGGCGGTTGAGACACATTCAGACTTTCCTTCTAGTTGGAGGAGGTCTGTTATGCGATTGATTCCAAAGAAAGGAGATTTGCAGAGGATGGGGAACTGAAGGCCAGTAACCCTATGCAATGTGGACTACAAAATCGTCTGCAAAGCATTAGGGGCGATACTCCGCTCAGTGATTGCTTCGGTAATACACCCGGAACAGTCCTATTGTGTTCCTGGCCGTAGTATCTACGACAACATCGCGGTAGCCAAACATTTGTTTGCCTACCATGAACAGACAGGTACACAAATGGCCATGATTTCTCTTGACCAGCAAAAGGCTTTTGATAGCGTCTCGCACGAGTATCTCCTGACTGCTCTCGAGGCATTTGGGTTCCCGCCCAGGTGGCTCGATATCATCGGGAAACTGTATAGAGATTCAGCGATTTTGATTAAGCATCAAGGACAGGTTCTGGCTCCTATCTCGTTTCATCGAGGTATCAGACAGGGCTGTCCATTGTCGGGTATGCTTTATGATCTTTCGTTGGAGCCGCTACTGGTGAATCTTCGTCGAATGCTCGAACAATATTCAGTGCATCTACCATATACCAATGTGAGGCCTCTTATGTTGGCATATGCGGATGACCTTTCTATTTTCGTGACAAGAGATGAAGCTTTTCCGGTCGCTCGTGCTGTTTTCGAACAGTACGAGCGTATAGCGGGCGCTAAAATCAACCTTAGCAAGAGTCAAGGCTTGTGGTGTGGAAGGTGGAGAGATCGTACAGATACTCCACTGAATATCCAATGGACTAATACTTGCCTGAAGTATTTAGGTGTGTATATCGGACGCGAGAGTAAATCAAATAATAGCCGCATCGCTCTTGAGAAACTCTCTAGAGCTGTAAACTCATGGCGTAGTCGACTGTTTCCACTATCCCTAATGGGAAGGTCAGTCGTGATAAACTATTTGATTACCTCGTCCATCGTTCATCTGCTAAAGTCTGAGACGTTTGATGAAGGCTTCGTAGGTCTTCTTCAAGCAAAAGCGATAGACGCCTTTTGGTGCGGAAGACGATGGGTTGCTGAAAGCACGCTCTGCCTGCCAGTCAAGATAGGTGGATTGGGTCTCACTAACTTGGTTGTGAAATCAAGGTGTCTCCAAGTGCGTGCATTCCAACGAGTGTTCTGCCAGAGAGACACCTTGATTTCTCAACTGTGGGTGAATGTACTGGGAGGGATCGGCATAGGGGAGTATTACTACCTGCTCTCTGTTCGACCACCCTATCCTCGTGACTGGCCGCAGGATCTAATCTCAACGATTCAGACCTGGGGCAGAATCAGGCCAGCATTTCACCTTAAGTGGAATGCTCTACGGTACACGCAATTCGCGTCGATTCCAATCAGGTTTAATCCTGAATTAATAGATTCAGTGTTCAGTAATGCTCGAGGTTTTGAAGCTGACACGCATACACTGACAGTTCTCGGAGATATTATTGATATCTCTGGAAACTGTCGAATAAACACGAACACTCCACAACTACACGACCTGGCGACTTCAGCGCGGGAGAGATTTCGCCAACTTGGGACCAGTGACCCTGGCACTAAGTTGGAAGATGCTTTCGTTCTAGACAGACCGCCTCACACACCTTTCAGCACACTTACAACACGTGTGCTCCGTGACGTGCTTATGTCAATAAGACCTCCGGAGTATACAGGATACAACAGATGGCGAACACACCTCGGGGTGAATATGGGCGTGATGGGAGGGATAACTTGCAGAGTAGTCTACAGTTATCCTTCTAGTTACAAAGATGCTGATGTAGCATTCAAATTGCTGCATCACAGTCTTATGCATCCTAATCAGTTGTCACATATCGACCGGCGGGTTCAGAGAATCTGCACAGTTTGTTCTGGTGAAGGCACCTTGTTTCACAGGTTCTTCACTTGTCCAGCTTTGCAGAGTCTAATGGAACTGGTGCGCGATATGTGTCAGTTGATCCACCCGAATTTCGGCATTACTAGGACATCGTTTCTATGGGGACCAAAGGTTTGTAGTCGGGTGAATTGTTTGACTAGCTTTGTGTTGACACTGGCCAAATCTACAATTCACTTGTACTACATGAGAGCCGGAGATGGGAATCAGAACACTGACCCACAACACCACGCACAAGCACTTAAGCGCCACTTCGTTGACAGATTGAAGAGACGTTTACGTCTTGAATATCTGGCAACGAACGCAGACACATTCAACTGCACATGGCAGCCACTATCGTCAGTGCAGGACGGCGCTCTTGTCTTTCGCTGGTGATAGCAGGCCACAGCATTTGCAACTCTAGTCCACGGGGCTTCTCCTCGCTTTGGAACCGTTGCAAGTGCTGTGGGAAGGATAAGCACTCCGTTAGAGATGCTAAGCTGGAGGGATGATGAGGGCAGTTTGTAGAGGTCTATGATACTACAGGCCGCCCTCGCGGGACTCTATAACGGTATCGCGCAAATTTTTCGTTCGTTCGGCTATTAAGTTTTTAATTCGGTTTCGGTTTCGGTGCTAAATTTCAAAATTTGATTTTGAAAATTCGTTCGTTTAGGTCATTATTTTTATTATATTATTTTGGAAATTGGAACTTCTTGGAACTGCCACTTACCCAATTGTCAAAATTGGGACTTTAAATTTTTTGTACAACTTTTAGATCATTTTTCAAAATTCTAGTATCCGTTTATACAGTCTCTTTTGAGAATTTTTTCTTGTTTGCTTTCCTTTTACTTGTGTCATTTTTCTTGTTTTTTAGTTTTTCTAATTGTTTTAATTGTTTAATTGTCCCTATTGACCTTTTATACCTTTTAGATTAGCTAGCGACTTTTTGTTTACACTTTGTAGAGCCTTTTGCCACCCTATTTTTAAGGAATTTTTAAAAGAGCCAATGAGCCAATAAATAAAAGAGACTTATTTACATAAAAAAAAAAAAAATTATTATTATCTCTTAGGGATGGGGACAATTGTGGCAATATTCCAATCCTGAGGGAAGATTCCGTTGTCCAGGATATTGTTCATGAGTGAGATGTATCTTCTTTTGAAAGAGATAGGGGATTCCCTTGTCATGCGATATGAGATTCTGTCGATACAGGTGGTTTGCCTTTGAGAAGACTCAAGGTGTCATTGAGTTCTTCAAAGTTTATCGGATAGGTTAGGTTTCTTGCTGGATCAGGAGCATAGGGTAGGTTAGATTGGGAGTAGTTTTGTTTCCCGACAATAAAGTCCGGATATAAATTAGTGTCAGATGAGTAGCCCGACCATGTTCGAGCAAACTCACAGGCAATTTCCATGGAGCAGCTGATGTTCCTGCTTGGTGTCGTCAAGTTGGCAATGAGGTTTAGGCGCCTATTACCGGAGATGGATCTGACTTTCCTCCATGTGTCGGCGAGATCAACAGTGGGATTAATGGTATTTGCGAAAAGAACCCAGGATTTTCTTTTTGCCTCTTTGAACTTTTTCTTGGTGGCTGCCGACTCCCTACGATAGTTCTGCAGGTTCTCTGTCGTAGGATGCCTTTGGAATGTTTTCCATGCCCTATTTTTGGTTCTTATTAGACATGGATGTCCTGATTCATCCAGCAGGGTTGGGTTTTCGGTTTTGTAAGTGAGGAAGGGATGGAGTGTGTATCGACCATACGGAGGACTTTTTTAAGTCTGGCTGCTTGCTGGTTGACATTTTGGCTTTGAGGAAATTTTTCCAGTTCCTTATTGGCAATTTTTTGGAAATTTTCCCAGTTCGCTTTCTGTTCGTGGAATCTTAGGGTAGGTTTAAAGTTTCCGGTCTTTACCCTAGAGGTGATTACTATGGGGAAGTGATCACTACCTTCCAGCAGTTTATGTGTACTCCAGAAGAAAAAAGGGGCCAGGTTCGGGGTAGTGAGGGTCTGGTCAATGTATGTGGTATTCCGGGTACTCAGATGTGTGGGAGATCGTCGTTAAGAATGACATATCTCATTTCCTGTATCCAATCACCAATCAAATTTCCTCTGCGGTTTGTGCGGGGGAACCCCAGGTTGATCTATGGGCGTTGTAATCGCCTGCCACAATAGAGTATCCTGACCTATGGGTGAGCAGGTTTCTAAGGGTTTTTGGTTGGAGATAGTTATCGTTTTCCAAATATATATTGCTGATGGTGATCTGGGGGTTTGAGTGGATAGTTATGGAAAGGGAAAGATTGGGATCCGTGGGAGTTTCTGAAAAGTAAAGTAAATTGAGGACCAGAGTGGCTACTCCCTTTCTGGTCTCGTATGTTTTATTGTGATGTAGACATTTGTATTGTCCTACTCTGTCTGGTCCGTCACCGTCAAGAAGTTTCGTCTCCTGTAATAATATGATGTGAGGTGAGTAGCTGTGTATAAGGATTTGGAGCTGGGGAGGTTATTGTAAAATCCTTGAATTGTCCATTGGAGGATGGTTAGCCCTCTGATGTGGGCATTGGATAAATAGATCCATTGGGGGAGGCCATTATCATTAAAATTCGTCGTCTATGAAGATTGATTTTGCTAATTTATGTTAATTTTGCTAATTTATGTTTGCTAAGTTTTCTAATTATGTACCAAACCTTTTTTTTATTGTATTGTGGTATTCTAAATATGTTCGGAAAATAGTCAAATATGTAAGCGGCATCTTAGAATAATAAAATTACAAGAAACGACAAGAAGAACACAAAAGGTGAAAACCAATTCTGTTCGCACTCTGTGCCACATCACCTCCAGTTGAAAAATATTTAAGCTGTAGGTCATCAAAGTTGAAAACCAAAATTCAAATTCAAATTCAAAAATTCCTTTATTGAAAAACCTTAAGCCTAAACTTAAGCCTATAACAATAAAGTTTCTGGCCCACGGCGTCAAGGCCATCCGGGCTCTGTCAGTTGTAATTGGTGTAGTCTGACGCGTGAGTACAATTTTCTTGCTATTTCTAAAACTAACTCTAGGAGATAGTACATCGTATATGGGAATTACTTATTTATTTATTTATTTATGTAATTCAGTCTACAGATTTTTTCATCTCCTACAGACTATGCTAATATAACTACCTATTTTATTTAAATTACCACTTAATATAACATTAGTATTCAAACAAAAAGAATACAATAGTATCACTAAATTAAACAAGCACGACTACAAGCACTTAAAAATTACTAAATTCTTAAACCAGATCCACGTCATTGTCATAAATTTCATTAAAATGACGAGAGCAGTAGGAAATGGGTTCATGCTGACCATAAGAGGTTCGGTGATAAGGCACATGTAACAAACATCTTGTTCTAAGTGCAAAACCAGGCACATAAATATTGAATAAGATTAGAAAATCTGGTAAACAAATTTTGTAGCAAAGAGTATCTCTTACAAACATTATAGATGCAATTCTTCTCCTTGTATCTAAGAGTTGTAACCCCAATAGCATACATCTAGATTTATAGTTGGGTAAATCATGCAACCAATGCAATCTCCTTAAAGCATAGCGAGTAAAGTTTTTTTGAATTTTCTCAATTCTGTCTGGTGTACGGACACCATACCACTGAAGCATACTCCACTATAGATCTAACTAAGGCAATGTATAAAGCTTTTATTAAGGTGTGAGGATCTCTTAAGTCTTTAGTATTTCGCTTTATAAAATCAAGCATCCTTAAAGCCCTGTAGCAGATATAATTAACATGCAAACCACTTCCCAGTTTCACGTCGAAAATGACACCAAGGTCCAAAATTTCATTCGGTCGCACAATGGAAACGTTACCTTTAAAATATTCAGTATGAAGGGGATTTAGTAAACGGTGAAAAGTATAATATTTACACTTGCTTGCATTTAGAGCCAATCCTTTTGAAAAACACCATTCTTTAAACGATCAAGATCAGACTGAAGATGGCAAGTGTCAGATGAATTTTTAATAGGTAATATAATCTTAAGATCATCGGCATATAGCAATGGTTGCGCAAAGCGGAAAATATTTATCACATCCTTAATAAATATAACAAACAACAAAGGACCCAAGTGGCTTCCCTGCGGAAAACCAGACAAAACCTGGAAAATTCGCAACTGAAAGCAATCCACTTTAACACACTGAGTATGATTAGTGAGATACGAAGTCAACCAATCAAGCAAAGACGAATTAAAACCAAACCTTTCAAGCTTTTTAATAAGAAGAGTTAAATTAACGCGGTCAAAGGCTTTTACAAAATCTGTGTAAATGACATCTACCTGGAAGCCATCCTCAATAGCAATAGACACACTATGTTTGAAGAGAATTAAATTCGTAGAAGTAGATCTACCACTTACAAACCCGTGCTGCAAAGAGGAAATACCTTCTTTGATATGAAAATTAATTTTATCTTTTACCAAACTCTCAAAACATTTGGGGATCGGTAGGAGTTTAGCAATTGGTCTATAATTGCTGATTTGATCCCGGGAACCAGCTTTGAATAGAGGTTTAATAAGAGAGAATTTCCAATCATCTAAAAAATCGCCCAAACCTATCCCTAGGTTTATTTATTAAAGATTATTGCTAGTGGAATAGACAAAGAACTGCAACAGTGTTTGAGCAAGATGTTCGGAATTAAGTCTTTACCGTAAGAGGTATCACAGTCTAAAGCACTCAATGAATGTTCCACATCACATTCGTTTAAGTGAATGCTTCCCAGATCCGTTAAGGCCTCATCATTACTAGATGTTGAAAACGAAACAGTGCCAGAGTCACTGCAATAAACTGATTCCAAGTAATTGGCAAACAATTCGCAACTGTCCTCAAGATTATTAGAAAGGATTCCATTGTATTGTATCTCTTAGCGTTAATGTACGACCAAAATGATTTTAATATTATCCTCAGTTGACCAGATGTAGAGTCTAAAGAGGTATCTATGAAGATACTCATATTCACGCCTTAAACGCTTATTATTTGCCTCATTGAATGAATTGTTAACCTCACCCAATAATTTATGTGCCCTATTTTTAGCGTTTTTTAGCCTTAGCAAACCTCTATTGAACCAAGGAGGGTGTGTTTTCGATTTCACCTTATTAATGGGTATGAACCTATCAATGCCAGCATGAATAATTTCCAGAAATTTACTGTAAGTATGATTGAGATCATTTGCAAGATTTAGCTCTTCACACCAATTAAAGGAGTTTATGTAATCATTAAATTTAACAAAATCCCCTTTACGAAAGTTATAAGTATAGAAGTCAGTAACTACAGAATCAGCAAACAAATATGTATCTAAATTAATAATAAACGGTTTATGATGAAGATCGATTTTTGATAAAGGATATGAAACTTCGTTAATACAAAATTTTAAATCATAGCTAATGAAAACAAGATCTAGAAATTTACCGAATATATTACAAAAGGATTAATTTGAATTAATTGACATCCAGTAAGACTATCCACAACTAAACACTCACATAGTGATGATGATACATTTGAAGGCATTAGGATCTTTTCGTCTGCAGACCGTATCCAGTTTACACTCGGAAGATTGAAGTCTCCAAGGTAGCATAAATATTCTTGTGTAGACAAATCGGAGAAAATAGAAGTAAGGTTACTCACATGAGATTCTTACAATTCCAATGAGCTCGTAGGAGGGATATAGCTGACACAAATAACGATGTTCATCTGACCATTGAAATTAAGCTTAATAGCCAGTTGCTCAACGATACCATCATCCTAATTAAGATTGAGACGTATGGACTTGAAGGCTGTTTTTGCAGCTATGAGTACACCGCCACCCCGAGATAAGCCAGTAGAGTATTGACAACGATCTTTGCGAAATACTGTATATTCTTTTTCATTGAAGAACTCAGATGATAAAATATTGGAATGAAGCCATGTTTCAGTCAAAACTATTATATCATAGTCATTCTCTGCAATATTTAAATAAATATCGCGAACTTTTGAAGCCATTCCTCTAACATTTTAATAGTAGCAAGAGAAAGGAGAGGCGGAGCTGTTGGTATTAGAATTAGCATAATTTAAGACGCCGATACCGGCGTCACTGCTGATAAGTTTTTTGGAATATTTCTAAATTCACGAACATGGACACCAGTTGGCCAGAAAGCGGCAGTGAATAGCTTGCCATAAATATGATCCGGTACCCCAAGTTTGAAAATTAAGTACTTCAATCCAGACAAGTCCGCATCTTTTTTTTACTAAGGATTTACATTAATTAATTTGATAATAAATATATATAATATAAATATATTTATATATATTATATATATATAAATTTGATAATTGATCTGATGTTATAAGGGTTTTGGAGGCAATGAAATTTAAAATGCTATCAGCAGATGTCCCGACATCAAAACGAGACAAGTGAAGCCATTTCCATTTATTGATGACGGATATATTTTCGACACGATCACCAGTCCCTATGATGCGAGTTCTATGACGTTTTTTGTGTCCAGCTATAATCCAATTATCATTAACATCGCTTTGAAGATTTTTATTATCGCGAAGAACATTAGGCGCTGAAGAAATTTTGCCAATATCAGGCACCAACTCACTCTGATGTATATCGATTTGTGCATTAACATTGTGATGTATATCGATTTGTGCATTAACATTGTGATCATCACTGACTGGAAGAGAAGAATCCACATCAATAGTTGCATTTAGATACGCATCGTTCCCTGGCAACGACAAAGAGCTTCGAGCAATTGAGGGGGAAATGAGTGCAGCCCTGAATGCCTTACTTTTACTTTGATTACCGGTGGTTTCAGCGATCGTGGGCAGATCTAGATTTTTTTTCTTTTTTATTTTTAGCTGGTTTGAATAACTTTCCTTGAATGTGGTATTTGATATTTTCCCGTTAATCTCATTTAGCATCATTAACATAACTTCATTTTCATCGCACAATTTAGATATTTGCACTTTCAGATCTTTTATTTCAAGTTCTTGATTATGAAAAAACTTTTTGTAATCATCCAGTGCAGATAGAACACAATCAATTTTGCTAGACATCGAATTTAAACAATTTTTGCACTCGCTACATAGGTAGATAACATTCTCGTTTTCAATTATTAAGTTAGCAGTAAATTCGGATAACAAAGCACATTTGATATGAAGCAACCGGCCACAGAAACCATTGCAAAGAATTTTTGCATCACTTCTACCGATAATTTTATCACATTTTTTACAGTTTAAGTTCATTATGAATAAAATATTATTATCGCAAATTATACTTGATAAGCAGCAATGCACTCGTTTAAAGAATTAATTAACGCAAAAACAAAAATCATCGATAAATAGTTTACGAAAATCGAACAGTTTAAAAACACGTCCGTTCAGTGCAGATGATAGAACTAGACTTATCAGTGACGACAGAAGCAAACGCGTCCTGCAAATTTTTCCAGACTTCGATTTGTCACTGTGTGCGTGTCCGGAACCATAAAAAGACCTCAAGCATAGGGGGTTTTTATAGTTACTGAAACTAAAATATTGTTATTGGCAACCCTAATTTGTCAATTTCGACTACTCGTGCTTCCATATTGTTGTTGTTATGTACTATAAATTTATGGCATATCTGTCAAGTCAAATATTTGTCGAAACAAACAAAAGTAAGTTTTGAGCTTGTAATTAAATATTGCGAAATTGAAAGTATTAAATATTTCTTTATAGAAAATATTGAAGTTATTTCTGAGGTAGTTCTCTGTCTACAAGGGAGCAGTGCGTCCACAGACTCACTGCAGTGGTCCTTTTCCTTTATAATTTGCTATAATTATTCCGACTTTGAGATAATCCGTCATGTGAACACGAACCGGACTGGAATTATTTTCACCGGCGTTAGTTGGGTAGTGGAGCGAAATTCCATGTGCGCACTTGAGTGGATGAAGTGGATTGACGTTTACAGATGTATTAGCAGTTTAGCTACTGAATTTTTTGTTTACTACGAAATCAAAATTTTGTTATCGTACAAAATAATGATTGTAGAACTGAATTACAGTACCACCTGAAATTTTGCGACAAATTTTCCGATATAATCTCATCCTTTGCTTCGAACTCCTTCGTGTTTTCATGTAATATATTAGAAATTGTAAAATTATACTTCTTTCCGTGATCCGTCTTTGAATATCTACGAAAAAATCGATTAAAAACTTGACAATTTCCAATTAGACAGTTTGCGATTTTTACCATTAAAACTAGAGGGGACCGTACGTGTGAGGTATTGCGATAATTGTTTCCGCAGCATTTTAATTTCAATTAACTATCTCCCTCACAATTTCTGTAAAAAATGCATGTCATCATAATGTAAATCCTGCTTAAGCAAATCTGACGATTTTGCTATAAGAATTGAACTAGAGTCTGCATAAAAATCGTTGTGTTTGGAGGCAAAATTTAACATTCGATTATGTATACATAGTTCAATTCTATAGCAAAGTCGTAAGATTTGCTAGTACGCAATAGTTTCGGCCGATTTCGTTCATGGCCATGCACAAGTCGTACGATTTGCTTGAGCGTGTGTGGTGTCCTTATATCTTTAAATATTCTTAAATTTTCTTTAAATGTCGTATAAGTAAAGATTTCAAGGCATACTTTCCAAGAGTAATCAAAGCGGTAATTTGTACAGCGGTACAGCTTTACGTGTTTTTGTCGTTGGAATACAAAAACAAAAATACGCACTTTACAGGTGTAGAACTCGTTGAAAAGAATTCGACATTAGTGGACCTTTTATACAAGCAAATTTGTTTTGAGTTTTGACTTACGAAAATGGTGAAAAAAAATGGTGCAAAAAATTCCCTGTTACAAATATTTATTTTTTTGGCTTTCCTAATGTAAATGTTTTCGAGTAAAGTGAATAAGTGCTGGCGAAAAATCAGAAATTTCCAGCTGATTCTGAGAGATGATATTCTCTACACATTGGTGAAAACAACTTAAATTGAAAATATCTAAAGGTCCTCCGTGTGGCGCAGGTCTCAATTGACATTTGGGGAAGTCCATACTTTATTAATCTTTCCGGTTAATAAGGCATTTGATTTCACATAATTTAAAAATATTCGCTACATAACGCTTTTATAGGTGAAGATTTTGTGGAAATCGGTTTGATGATACCTGTTTTTCAGCATTTAAGGGAACCAGATCTTGTGATGAGCCTATTAAAGAGTTGGGTTACTAAAGACAGTAGTAAAGGACAAAGATTTCAGAAATTTGGTGGAAATAACGAAACTAAGGGGACCGAGCAATTTCCTCGGTTATAGAGTTTTTGTTATAAGGAATAACTAGAGGAGTAGAGTACTTGCAAAATTAATGTTATTGCTTAAAGAGATAAAGTGCAAATTGTTTTGATAAGCGGCTTTGAAAATCTGATTTGTAATATAAATTGTCCCCTACGCACCGATTCAGTCAGTGGTCAATAAAGGTAATAATCACAATAAACAACAGAAGCGCATGTGCGCACAAACCCGATATTCTGGAAGTTTAGGGACTAACGCCTAATCTACAATGAATCGTAAAACGACATAGATTTCTGTGTTTGCTTCCTACTCTAACATTTGAAGATTCGCAGAAATGTCTCTTCTCTTTCTTTCATTTGACGACATGAGCGCGAACTTGTGGTAGTAATGAATTAGCACAAATCACAAATTCACAGCACATAATGATAATTAAATTATTATATTAGTACCTCAAATCACAGGTAAACAACTGTACAGCCGACCGATTAGAAATTTCGCAAAATACAAATACTTCTCACCTGCAAAAACTGCCTATAATCTGTCACGTGTGGGTCCTGGCTAAAGCCTGAATCAGATTGTACGACAGCAACAGCGGCAGTGGCAGCAACGCAAAAAACAGTTTTGCTGTCGAGTGTATCAGATTGCATTACAGTAGCACAAGACAGCAAGCAGAATATTCTGACATTTCTATATGCGTATGACAGCATATCCACGCTGCCTATGAAGACAGCGGCAGCAAATTTAGAATTTGGGATGATTCGGCAGCACGGACGTTCGTGCTGCTTTCTCTCAATCAGCTGATCGCTTTCAACCAACAATTTTCTGCCGCTGTCGCTGCTGCTGCCGTGATAATCTAACACAGACTTTAGTATACCCTATGATTTCATCTACGATATAAAAACTATTATTTGCAGGCCAATTTAACGTTAACATTTCACTTTCAGACAGTCATACGGACATGAAAAGAGAACCACACATTAGAACGACAGAATTATATGGGAGGGAAAAGGACGAAGGACTCTCACGCTCACCACTAACGCATCACGCCTCAATTTAAAATTTCCTTATTAGTTCATTATTATTTAATATATGAAAAATAAAAATATATAAATAAAATTTTTCATACCTTTCGGTTGTTGAATTATGCTAACTGGGTTGTTTTATACAAAAAAAAAAACTGTACGACTCACAATTGTTACATTACTTCCTTTATTTAATTCATTTTCATTTTCAGATATAATTTCTTTTTTCTAGATGAAATCTATAGGGTAAACTAAGTTTGTCATTCCGTTTGTAACGCACAGAAATAATGATTGTAGCAAAATGGATTGGACATCCACGCATAATATCAAAAGTTATTTTCATTTTTGCATGTCCGTCCGTTCGTCTGCCCGTGCGCACGATAAGTCGTAAAAGGGTTCACTTAGAAAGCTGAAATTTTGTACACGGTCTTAAAAATAAAATAAAATTATGTTCAAAAATGAGACAAATCGGGCAACTCCTTCGTGGTGTTGTCTTGACCAATTCTAGCTTTTTTACTTGTTTAATTTAAAAGATATTTTCTTTTTTTCCATTAAGCTTTCCCTTTTTTTAATTTCAAATATAATTTCTTTTTTATTCTCTGATTTAATTTATTTTTACTTTTAGAATCAAAACTATTTTTATAAATTTTCTCCTTTAACAGGAATTTAAGCTATTCATTTTTATTTTCTAATTTAATTTATTTTTAATTTCAAAATCAATTTATTGCTCATTTATTATGGTAGCATAGGAGTGAGTATACTTGGACATGAAGTCCATTCTGTCAGCATGGGCTGACAGCTCACTCTGTGAGCAGCGTTGACACAGAGCGGCACGGTAGCACCTCGGCTAGTGCGGGAGAGTTGTGGGGTGGGTATACAAAATACCTGCCACAGTCACAACCTAGGTACAAAAAATTTTTGTGCCTTCAAAAAACTCGAGTATACTATCCGGTCCTGAAGGGATCCTTACACTTCCATTGAAGACATAGATGTAGTATGTTCAAGCCGTGCACCATCCACCCAATGACACTGGCAATATGTTGCAGTGTTCCTGTTATGACCTGAAAATACGGCAGAGGAGCGGACCCAAGCGACCTCCATCTCAAAAGGGCTCCGGGAGAGACAGTTCAACAACTGAAATTTTAATACTCCATATGTTACGTATCACCAGACCATTTATTATAATTGGACCATCGTCCACAGGTAAACAGAATATCTTACGATTCTATGTAATACAGGTCTTTTCAGTTTTTTTTTATTAATTACTATCACAATTTGCTAAATGAATATTTCTCATTTCTCTCATACGGATGGTGACCAATAACGTGGTCAAAACTTATAAGAAAAATAAATTCCCTGGAACAAAATTTTCGCGTTAATACCGTTGCCAAGCATATGTGTAAGCGCGAAGAAAAGCTTTGCCTAAAATAGAAATGCAAAAAACCTCTTTAACCGATAAGGACTTAAAACTGAAAACTCGTTATTTTTAGGCATAACTAAGTACTACTACTTTACAGCGCGATAAATGAAGATAAATCAAAGAAAACGGAAACAACTATTTCGCGAAAGAGTGATAAAAAGGTATATGTTCCGTCAAAAGCCTTATAATTGAAAATATGCAGTTATATGCACATATGTATGTACATAGGTAAGTACTCGTTTATGAATCACAAAAATCCAACTTTACGTCATTTACTTGAAGTAAGGTATATTAAATTTCGTAAATCGCTACCGTTATTACAAGAAGCTGCAACTCGTGAGCATTTGTTCTTACCATATCACATTTTGGTATTAATTGAACGTATATATGTAAAAGCAGTGAACAACAGTAAGAGATAAATATTGCTTCTAGGCAAGATTGTGTTTCTTAACCGTCTACTCCTTTTCGTTATATACAGGATAATGTGGCATTATATTCACCTAATATGAATTATTCTAATGCGCAACTTAAACACGTTAGAAAAAAATATATATATATCTATACAAATAAACGGAAATAATATATGGAGGAAATACTGGGGACCAATCCCCTATAAGGTTACCTTTAATTACCTGAGCAAATCTATTCCTCCATGAAGTAGTACTCCTGGAGTAACTGCGATCCTGTAAATAGAATTAGAATTGAAAACAGCAAACCGGAAGGGTTCGCCCGGGATTTTCCTTACAACATCATACACTATTCCTCCTCATGGGGTAGAGCTCTAACAAATTTAGCATCCGTTGGGCATAGGAACCTACACGGCAAACACGATAATATAATTATACATATAGTATGTAATTTCTTTGTAATAAACTTAAGCTTGTCCAAAAAATTTCAAATATGATTCTCCTAATGTACTACAGTATGTGGACTACGAACGTAAGTATTTACTACAATACAAAAGCTTCTCAGAGCTCGTATTTAATTATTTTCGAATATAAGTAATTAAGGGAGGCCGGATAATATGGTAAGTACATGTTCTGACATAATCTTCTCGTCAAACTGAAAAGACATGTATCCGAATGTAATTGCTTGGTAATACTTTTCTTTTCCGTCTTCATTCCAGTAATCCTGGGGTATTTTTTTCTTTGCCTGGGCCCCTGGTAATATCTGCCTGGGGTACCACAGTTACCTTGCAAAAAGTATATCGGCATTTTTCCTTTTGATCAAACTTTTTTTCAATTTTTCTTTTATGAAGCTCATCATTCTCCAAGCTCTAAAATAAATAAAACTTTTTCAAGACTTAAAAAAAAATTAATTTAAAATCTCTTTCCTCCAGCCATTCCTTACAAAAAAAATCTTGTTTCATTCCTTCGAATGATTGCGTCATCTATCTTTTCTTTTGTCCAACCAAGTCATTTCTTTTACAAAAACTGAACCAACATTGAATTGAGCGAGTCGCGAAATCCAATCAGCCGATAGGTGACACAGATTGAAATCTTTGCCAAGTTCATGGTTAAGGGTACGTTGATTGAACTTGAACGACATTTTGTTACAGTTCTTGACCCGCATAAAAAAATTGCAAAAAGCCCAATTAAAACTACATGCCTGTACTGAGTAAAAGATAACCTAATAAGAAGATAGGACACAGCCGAACATAATTGAAAATGTTCCTTGTTTTCTAGAAAGAAACAAATAATGTCATACACTTTCGCCTTTTGCATGAATGGTGGAAAAGAACTTAACTATGCATTGTCCTAGTGATATTGAGACAAAGAGTTAAATCAAAAATCGAGAGAACGTAGGATTTTTCTTCTTCTTTCCTTTTCTAGCCGTGTACATTTGTTAAGCGGGAAACACAGTGCTAGCCTTTCCAACCTCAGCCTCAGCCTCAATTTTGACAGTTCTGTAGAATATATAGGATCAGGTTATGAAGAACCTAATGGCAAAGTTGGTGAGGTCGACCAGGTTGAGGTTGAACTCGAGTAGGTCTACTCTCTACTCTGCTGACAACAATTTTTGGAAAAAAAATTTGGGAAGCATATTTAATGTGAAAAGTTGTTCCTACTGTAATAAATTATGTATTACAAAAAAATTTAAATTTTTAAGCCAACAGCCCAATTAACTGCTATCATGCAGAAGTGGTCAAAGCTCGCATTGTGAGTTGTAAAAATTGGTTGAGGTTCTTAAAGTTTTACTGAGGTCGAGGGTGGAAAAGTTAGCTCTGTGTTTCCCGCGTTATGGTCGCAGCGTGCTGCATGAAGCAGTATACTTCACTTGTGACACTGACAGCTAGCAGCAGTGCTTACATCACGGCGAATGTGCTGTCGCGGGATACGCGACCGCTCGATTTAATCCTGGCTGTGTTTGGTATACCCAACGCTGCTCACAGAGTGAGCTGTCAGCTCATTCTGACAGGATGGACTTCACGTCCAAATAGTACTCGCTCATCTGCTTCCATAACAAAAATTGCGCCCAACGCGGGGCCATCTCAGCAGACTTCGATGGTCTAATTGTGACGTTTACTGGGGACAGATTTGTAGCGAGATGATCATCTGGAATTTGCTAGTTGATTGACCTCAAGTTCATATCCAGTGGAAGTTGGATGACTGATTTATATCTTAGAGTTTTCAAGTAACGTTAAAGTTTTTAAGTTTTGAGATTTTGGTAAAGTTCGCGAGTTTTGTAATTTTGGTAACATAAAGGTTTTGCTATTGGTGTTTTTATCTAAGGTTTGACTTTGGTCAAGCCTCAAGTCTTGAAGTTTATTGAATTTTGTTGTGTTCTTTCTCTGGCCTTCAGCCATGGAAATGCATAGTGGCCTCACGAATCCTTTTCGTTTGTATTTTTCGCGGAGGCATGTTTCTCTGGTCATCCGGCTGGACAGAGTCATGAATCTGTGAGATGACTTTTTGGCTTTGTGCTAACTAGTTGTCCAGTTTCATGGCTTTGCTCACCTGGAGGGTTGGTGGGACATGGCGATCGGCTGAAGAGAAGGGAAGGAGTTCTTGGAGGATCGAAGTGATGCTGGAGACCTTCAGTAATAGCTGGCATATTGCTAACTGCCTGGCTGAAGAATCTGTAGTAACATGTTCAGTCTTGGTCATTTTCAACCCCACTTTAGGGAAGTTCAAACATTTTCCATGCACACATTCACACTACTTGCCTGTACTATTGTAACTGCTGACCTGATTTTGAGAGAGTGGACTTAGCAGACTTTTGTTTTTGAGAGTTAGCTCATGGAGAGGGAGGACGAAACTCTTATGATTTTTGTTTTTATTCTTTGTCTTTGAAATAGTTTGAATTTAGCCAATGGTGAGATTTCAGTACTGTAGATTACAGTTTTTTTTTGTTTTTGAATATTTTTGTTGGTACGATTTTGTTAATTTCGATTTTCAGCGTCATTCCGCATTACGGCTTCGACGATTTTTTTAATTTAAGGTACATATGTTCAGCTCTTGGAATATAACTATCGTGTCTGAATCACTGCATCACTAAAATTAGATGTTTACTATTTTAGCAAGATTTCTGTCGTGAATTTTCTGGTTTCTTGTCGGAACTTAGTATATAACGTATGCATATACGTAGGAATCCATTTCTAAAATAAAAATTTAAATAGCCACACTGAAGTGTCCAACGACTCCTGGATTGAATAACGACCTTCAGCTAGAGAATTTTTTGAATATTGAACTGGAAGATTTTGTTGCTTCGATCTTAGTCTCGAGAGTACTTGTTTTGTTTCGGATTACGTGTAGCTTCTGCACGCAGAATTATCCATCTTATCATCTAGACCAAGCACCACCACCTTCTACAAATAGACCTTAGAGTAATACATGGTCACGACGATCAGGTAGACCCACCGAAGATGGAACAACGGAGACGGTTCAAGGCTGTCCGTCGATGAGTTTGTGTTTCTAGTGGAAGCACTCACTTACTCGGCTTTAGAAGGAGACTTTTATCTCTTGGTCAGAAATATGTGAAATTTTCTGGGAAAAATAACATCACGAACAAAGTAAAAATGATGAAAAATAAATTTGATAGATTTTGCCGTGAATACGGATGAATTTTGTGAGTAATAGTTAAAGATGGATATGTGATGTTCAACAGTGACATTTCTCATGTAGATGTGTGCGTTTTTCAGTGTAACACTTCCGATTTTTCGAGTGTAACACCAGGGTCGTTTTGACGTACACTTTTTGTAACAGTGCACGTCAACGGAACGATTTCAGTGTAACACTTCTGCTAGAAAATGTGATCAATTTAAATCGGTATTAGATATTCATATAGTAGAGGAGCTCTGTCAAAGCTGTCAGTTGAGTAGGATGCTTCTATATGTGAATATATGTACTTTCTCTTTCAGTAATTTTAACTAACCCACTAGTCAATTTTTAATACAAAAGTTCCTATGTAAATCGAAAGTGGCAGAAAAATAACTTATAGCATGCATAAACTTGCATTAAAGGAAAAGGGGCAAAATGACAAGCAAAGCAAAGTTTTTGTTTTTTAAATTAAAACTCTAAAATTCACTTTTCATTATTTTGTGGCACTTTCACATCAAAAACAAGAACCGAAAACATGTAAACCGAAAAATTCAATTTATTCCATTTTAAAACAAGATTTTTGCTACAATAAGCTCCAGGAAGATAGGATAAACTAAGAATTTTACTGAGAAAATAGTATATTTATCTGAGATTTTTAAGAAAAACACATCTTTTACGTTTTATCGACCAAAAAAGTTTTTTGGCCGATAAAACATAAAAGTTGTGTTTTTCTTAAAAATCTGAAATAAATATACTATTTTTTCAGTAAAATTCCTAGTTTATCCTATTTTCCTGGATTTTATTAATCATGAGAGCAAAAACCTTGTTTTAAAGTGGAATAAATTGAGTTTTTGGTCTTGGTTCTTGTTTTTGATGTGAAAGTGCCTTAAGCTGTTCTACTGTATAAATTTACTGTGATATGGACTTGTGCTCCATACTGCATAAAAATTACCAAATTTTTATCTGGAAACTGTTTTCCGTCAACCTGGCATTCTGCGTGAGCAGGTAAAATGCTGTTCATGTAATAGGATCCACCGACGGTTTTGTTTTCCTCAACAACAAGTCTGGACTTTCCAGGTGAGCTGATTCCTCCTTATCTTGAGGTCAAATTTGGGTTTTTATATGGGTTAAATATTGCTTGGATCACTTGTTCTTACCCTCATGCTTTGCCTATTCATAAAAAGTACTTAAGCTCTCTTACACCTTCCACAGAATCCTTCGCTTTGCAACCTTCTGCAGAAGTTAAGTCTATCTGTGGCATTCTTTGCAGTAAGAAGTGGCTTTACTGGTCTTACGTAGGCGTGTCTTCACCAATTCGTCGATCGAGACGATGTCTTTCGTCGTTGTTAGTAATTTTGGGATTGACTTATCCTTTTGGCCGCTGTGTCCTCGTTCTAATGCCTGGCTTGCTTTCCATAATCTTCCTTATTTTTTTGTAAACGAAAGAATTGTCGGTCTATCGGAGCATCTATTGTCCTAAACATCGCCTTCTTTTCCAGCCATACGGTCTTCCTGTCCACATCTACAGTCCTTGATATTTCGGAAACGGATTTTCTTATTTTGCCAAGAGCTTGGATTTGAACCCTTGTTTGTATCTTCTTCGAAGCCATAATGAAGAAACACACAAAAGTCCTCAAACAGGCTTTGAAAAATAATGGTTTTTCAGATAAAGTCCGTATAAAATGTTGTAAGAAAAATCACTACTTACGATCAACGCGGAAATAAAAAAGAATCCTTTTTTTTTCAAATTAGTTTATTAATATACAGGGTGTCCCGTAAGTCGACCTCAAGCCGGAATAGGGTGATAGGTCAAATCATAATAGTTACCAGGAAAATGTAAAAAAAATGAAGTCGTGTATTTTTTAAATTATAGACATTTCTTTTGTTTTCGAGAAAATGTACACCTTATGATTGTTTTTTAGCTCCTGTTGCTAGAAATCGTTATTATACCCTAGATGAAATCATAGGGGTATACTAAGTTTGTCATTCCGTTTGTAACATCTCGAAATAATGATGGTAGAGCAAAATGGATTGGACACCCATTCATAATATTAAAACTTATTTCGATTTTTGCATGTCCGTCCGTCCGTCCGTCCGTGCGCACGATAACTCGAGAACGCGTATACTTAGAGAGCTGAAATTTTGTACACGGACTTTAAAAAAAAAAGTAAAATTAAGTTCGAAAATGAGACAAATCGGGCAACTCCTTCGTGGGGTTGCCATATAAAAATTTCGATTTCCGTTATATATTTGGACACTGCCTGAGAACGCGTCGACGTAGAGAGCTGAAATTTCGTACATGATGTTTTTACTACATTAGCAAATAAAATTTTGAAAAATGGCCTAAATCGGGCAACTCATTCTTGGTGTTGCCATATAAGAATTTCGGTTTTTTACGTATACTTTGAAAACGATCAGTCCAAGACATTTTTATTGTACAAAAAACTTCTGCAGAATACGAAATCCTATAAAATTGGTTATAATCATTTTTTCTATGCGACAAACCGTTCTAGAAATATATGTGAAAAACAACTTCAAAATCAATACTTGAATAGATCGGTGACCACACGAAATTTAATACGGGCATTCATCTAGGGTATCATAAGAATTGGTCTTAGACCAATTCTAGCTGTTTTACTTGTTTTTTTTTTTCAATTTTATTTTTCTTATGTAATCCTGAATAGTGTATGTAACCTGTTGTTTTAAATTCTAAGCCAACTGTTCCACCTTGGAAGAAAATGTAATATTTTGCCGAACCAAGAATAGAAAATTAATACTTCACCCAACTTTAACTGACTGTACTGAAAAAAAAAAAACGTACTACGCCAGTTTGACAATTAACTTTAAAAGTTGACGCATTTAATAAGGATTCTAAAATGGTATAATACTTGCTACATTACTCCTTAGATTACGAAGAAAAAAAACATTTTTTTCTTCAAGAAACCCAGTTTCGAAAAATATCTTTTTACCTACTAAAAATGATTCTAGTGTTCCCAAAGCTTGCCATAAGACTGTAACTCTAAGATTTTAGTTTGAGTGAGATGGAGAGTCATTACATGAAGTGTGAGTGAGACAGCATCACTATGCTTTCAAGTTAGAGATCCTAACTTTTTGTTGAATTTAGGACAAATTTTCCTAAGTTTAAAATTAAAGACGAAATTATTTGGATGCCAAGATTTATTATTTACAAAAGATGTTCAAACTGCCTTCCTTCAGCTGCAATACAAATTCGACATCTTAAAAAAGATCGGGTTATCAGACGGGCAAATCTTCCGTTGTTGACAAATTCAACTGCTCCCGTAATTCTGGTGTTCATGTTTTTGTATAATTCGGTGAGATATACTTTTAGGCAATCCTGTGCTTTCCTGGATTACACGTACTGAAGTACTTGGGTCTTCTTCAACTACTTGAAGTAGTACGTCCTCGTACACTGAGAAAAATATTGGGGTAAACTCAAGTTAAATTAATATATATTTATGTCAATTTTCAGCCTACCCAGTTTTAGTGTTAAAACAACCTTCTATGAAAAGCTGTTTATTGTTTAACCAAAAATAATGGCCATTTCAACATTTTAGTTAGGTTACTTTGAAATTAACCTAAAATGATGGTAGAATTCAACTGTGCGGAGTAAGTTAAAAATTCAACCTTAACCTTAACTGAACGTAATATATGGATAATTCGACCTAATTTATTACATAAATTTTGAATTATTTGAAGGGTTAAATTAACATAACAATTAGTTCAATAGAAAGCTTTCAACATTTGTTTTATGTTAAAATAACACGAGAAATATGATGATTTTAACAGTACGTATGGTTAACAATTTAGCCGTTAATAATGTTAAAATAACATTTATGAAGTTAAAAGCATGACTGTAATTTAAATTAATCTAACCATGCACCAAATTTTTTATTTTTATTTTAATTACAATTAACCAAAATATGTTGCAATAGTACTCACATGCTTTGTTCGTTTCTTCTTCAGTGTATTTACCGCTTTAAACTGACAAGATTTGAACTGAAAATAAAAAATGTATTAAAAATTTTACCACTATTGGAAACGTTGACGCCAGAGCTTCAAATTACAAGAAAATAGTCTTCCTGTAGATCAGATAGTGTAAGGAATAGGGAGAGGAAATCAAATTGTGTTTTATAAGAAAACTCGTACTTTTGCTTTGGAATTTCTGTGTCCCTGTCCTTTCGTTGTATTTTCAATGATAAAAAAAACAAAAAGTTAACATCATTCAAACATAAATTACGACAATAATTCGGAAAATGCGATTTCTGTTTCAGTTAAGTAAACTTGGTTTAAAGAAAACTACAAAATATCAATATAGCATTTTAATTATAATGAATAAATGTAGATAAGCAGGTATATTTACTTTGTAAGACTAATTTACTTCGTAGAGTTTTTATGTCTTCCATGAAAGTATCTAATCTTGCACATTTGACATCATATGGAGTAGTAATATTACAAAAATATTTTTGAATGAAGAGCCAGACGGTAAAACATTCTTGGGGATAGCAAACGTTAAAAACATGAAATGTTTTAAAGCAGTAACTTAATGCACCTAAAAATGAGCTGAACTTATATTTAGTTCTGTCTATAGCTACATAAAATTCTTTGCAGGCCGGAAATTCTCCTACAACAAAAATTAAGGGCTGCAAAGACATTCTTGCTGAAATACAGTTTTCACGCTTTTTATTTAGTACTTCATCAATTTTTCCACTTTTACTAACAAAGTAAATGAAGCTGTCCTTTGAGTCTTTTATGCTCGGCTTAACAGACTTTTTGCGGCTCCTTTTTTGTTGCATCTTTGAAAACTAGGCACGAGAACAGCACATAACAATCTGGAGCAGTTGGTCTAGAATTTAAAGTAACAGGGTACTATTCGGGATTACATATGAAAGTAAAGATTTGTAGCAACAGGAGCTAAGAAACCATCACAGGGTGTACATTTTCTCGAAAACAAAAGAAATGTCTATAATTTAAAAAATACATGACTTAGATTTTTTTTATGTTTTTCTGGTAACTATTATGATTTGGTCTATCATGATCTATGATTCCAGCTTGACGTCGACTTACTCTTTTGCATGTATGTATATAATTACTCATAATTTCATCAATCAATCAAATTAACAATAATTAAAAGAAAGAAAGAAATAAAAACTAAGGCTATTACTACAATCTACTAAAGCTTGGAAGGGCAGTGTAATATTGCAAATAATTATCCATTGTACAACCCAAGATACAATAGCAGTATTCAGATATATGGCTAAATCGATTTAGATTAAAAACATACCACGAGCATGAATTGTACGCTACATTTAATTTCGAGTGATACTGTCTAAAGAACACCAGATCTGACAGCCATATAAGATAACGGGAATGATTAAGGCTATGACCAGCCGCAGCCTAATGGCCTGGGGAGTAAATTTTGCATAAAACCAAAGCTGAGTAACATATATTCGTCCCACAACTTTGCCAATATGCATATTCCAACTCAAGGTTTGACTACCTAAATTATTCACGGATTGAGAATAAGGAATCACATCATTACCAAGGTATACAAGACTCAGATCGGACGTATTAACTCGTTTGATATTAAAAATTATTGCATGAGATTTAGCTGCATTTAACCTGAGCTTGTTTACCTGCGACCAACTTAAGATCCTTTCCAGGTCATCATTCATTCTGGAGACTCCATCAGATAAGTCAGCAAGAGGAGTGGATACAGAAAGTTGCACATCATCTGCATAAATTTGAACACTCACATTATGTACACATTAAGGTAGATCGTTTATGTACAATAAAAACAGCAGAGGATCAAGGATTGAACTTTGCGGAACACCTGAGGAAATAATTTTCGTAGCCCGATTCCAAGGATGAGGTAACAACTTTCTTTCAAAACTGCATCTGATATAATCAGTAAGGTAGAGGAGTGACGTTGTTGTGCTATGATGACCTCGGAGCCCGACTGAAATTCATACAATAAAGACTCATAGCTAAAAAGCTTTTGGTCTGATCACAAAGTAACCTTTTAAAGACTTTTGAGCAAAATGGAAGTACACTAATTGGGCGAAAATTTTCCTTACCTTTTGGACTGGGCTTTTTATTAGTCGGAATAACTTAAGCAAGCTTCCACCACGAAGGAAAACAAGATGTTGTAATGCAAATATCAATAATATGCGTCAAATGTTATATGTTTATATTATCAACACCCATCGCATCCGATTTAATAGCAAGAATTACATTTTCAACATTAACCGTAGAGAATGAAAAGCCCTCAAAACTAATCCCATTATCAAGGGCATTAATAGCAAAACTATCACTGTTGCTATCTCCACTAACATAGGCCTCTACAAAGTATTTGTTCAATACCTCTGGATCAATATCACAATTAACAACTGAATTTCGAAGACCAATGTGTTTAATATTTTTCAACAGACATTTAGATGGAAAAGATGATTTCAAGTTTACAAGTAAAGAGTTTCTGCTTGGCGTCACGAATAGCTTTAGTAGTTAAGTTGCGAAGCTTTGGATAGTTAAGTAGAAGGAAATCAGTCTTACAATTTTTCCAAAGCTTGTAAGCATAGTCCCTCTCGCGCATGAAGGCTATTATAGTATTGTGCAACCAGCCTGGTCTATTTCTTAACACCTTGGATTTAATGGGATGATTGTATAGGTTTAAAATTATATAGTTAAAGTGTTCACCCTGAACGTTAACATCGCTCGCTGCACAGGTTTTATAACTTGGTGATGGAAATGTTACAATCACCGGTCTATATAACTTAGACTAACCATTACTAGAAGGTATATAAAAAAGTTTTGTAATTGTTTTGATCACTACGTTATATAACTTATTGGTAATAAGGGTTTTTTGCGGTATCCGTGGTTACCCTTATATAACTCGACAACTTTCAGTAATTTTGGTGACTTTAATAAAAATTGGGAACTTTCGGTAATACATATACCCACTATAAAATATCGTAAAATTTTTTGGTGGCCCTTTAGTAACTACGGTCATCGTTATAAAAACAAATTACTTTTAGTGTCGAATGGAGCCGTTAGGTAGCCATACACTATGGGATTTGCGTGCGACCAATCTAGCTCAAGATTCCTTCCGCAAAACCCGCACGATTACGTCGCGTGTGCTAAAAAGTTCGTTCGCAACACACGATACACTCTTTCCGAATGGAAATCCTGTATAATTTAGAGCTTTCACATGAACTGGACAATTTTCATATAACCTTGTGTCATCTGGGGTGACGTGTTGCCCTCTTGAAAACTTCAACGTTCGAGGCGACACTCATTACCTCTTTGACAAATTCTAAGCGCATTTCCGAATTCTTTTACAGTCTGATTTTCAAGGAACAGCGTTTCTTTTGGGGTAATGTTTACGTGAATTTTATTAGCATGTCAAGAGAATTAAAAATAAAAGCAACCGTTTGCGTTATGATGTGTGTGGTGCAAGCAAATTGTAAAAAGAAAATAAACAGAAAAATGTGGCGCAAAAAGCGGTTTGCCGATAGGCATGAATTCAGTGATATGAAATTACTTAAAGTGTTAAAAACAAATTATCCAGCGGAGTTATATACAACTATTTGAGAATGGATGCAAGTGATTTTTGTTTTTTACTGGACACGCACCGTAAATCGGACATATTTTACACAAAATAGCGACTTCCAGAACACAAGAATACACTTCAAGTTGTTTGAAGAGGAAAGGAAAGCAGCCGGTATTTGGCACATGATTTTGCGCAGTAATCGTGGCAAGTCATCTCATCCACACACCAAGGCGCAATCATTTTCAAACCGGGAGTGTAAAGGATTGCGGGCACGCAATCATGTTAGTGTGTGGCTACCTATTATAACACTACACGGCGCGCCCAACAAAACTTATTTTAAGAATAAGTTGACACATCCTTCGGTATTACTTTAAGATATATAACGTTACCAAGGTAACACAATATAACTAAAGGGTATATAAGAACAGTAGACTGATTTTCGTTACTATAAGATATATAATATTACCAAAGGTAACACAATATAACCTAAGGGTATATAAGATCACGAACGTCTGATTTTTGTCACTATAAGATATAAAACATTACCAAAGGTTACATATTATGACTAAAGGGTATATAAGGATCATTTTCGAGGTATGGTAGTTTCTTCAGTTTATATAATATTTCTAGAAGTTTTATAAGGGTCATTCAGTTTATATAATAGAGACAGAGTTTATATAAAACTACTTGAAGTTTTATAATGGTAATTAGTTCATTTAAGTACAAGCCGCCATTTTTTTCATCTATGCATTGCAGATAAAAAAGAAAATGTCGGATTAGTCAATTTTTTTATTGCAGATATGTGGCTTCCGTTTTATTTTTATATGAAGAAAATACATCTTTTTAGGTATATAACATTTCTAAATTATGTTATGTTATTTTTATGAATTAATATCACCTAAGTGAAAATTTTTAATTTTGTCATATTTAATTAAAATTATTAAAAATTGCTTATTTTTGGAGGGGTCTGTATTTTTTAGAAGTATCTATGATGATATTCACAGTAAAATTTCAATTGCAGCTGAATTTCACCACATATATGCCGAAAAATTGTACTTCTGAAATGTAAAAATATTAAACCCTTCCATTATAAAAATGCAATACAAAAAAAATCGAAATTCTATGTCAAGATAGGTTTCGTAAATATTTGCATATTATTGTTTTATAAAGGTAACGAAAAATAATTTCCCTAACATTTCAATCACTGAAAGTAATCAGCTTGAGAATTCCAAGCGTTGTGGAAACGTTACCATCACCATTATAAACAAAGTTTATAAAGGTAACCGAAACATTATCGCAACCACTGCTATGACCAAAATAAATTAATCGAGAGCACCTTGGGTTATATAAGGGTTTTATAAGAAGTTATATTAAGGTAACCAGAATATTTTGGTTACTCATTTTAACTTTTAGTTATATAACGTTACCTAAATCAAGTCACGGTAACCTTTATATAATCCTCCATTTAAGCTCTATAAGGGGTTTATAGTGGTTACAAAAAGGTTTCGAGTACTAGTCTATATAACTCAAGTTATATAATTTGGTAATGGAAACCTCACCGTTACTGCTATAGAAAAAAAATTGTTTCTTGGGCAGTCAACAGCGTTAGCTCTAAACAAAAGACCAGAAGTGTCAACATTGTTAAAGCCTCGGAACTAGAAACTGAAGAAAAGATTCGGAACAGGAAACTTAAATGAAGCACTTCATGGTCCGTAATCCCTGGTAAGGAAAATTGACGAAGATTTAACAGAATGTCATCACGATTCGTTATAATAACATCTAAAAGGGAACTAACTGAGGAGAAATGTCTTGTCGGCAAACTATTTATCACTTTTAAACCACTTCCATTGATGGAACTTAAAAAGACTCGTTTTTGACTACTAACTATCAGAAAGAAAGTTCAAAAATACATATTTAAATTCATCAAAATGAGCTCTAAAACTTCTAACATTAACATGACAAACTTGAAGTTAGACGTGCTACGGAGATTTCATTCACGGTATCAACAGACTCATCACTATGGGAATTCATAACAAAAACAACCAGCAGCATAAATTCAACACAAAACAACAAAACATTTTTTAGCACGATTACAGAGGGAAGCACTAAAAATTTGAATAAAATTTGAGCATAATCAGAAAAGAGGAAAATCAAGAAGAAAAAATGAAATATAGACACTAAATAGTTAGCTGCTCGCTTCTCAAAATTTCATTCAGAAGGTCGCTCGTCACTACAACAGGATATTCCTCCGCTGATCTCCGAATATAGACAATGCCATTGTATGGAAATAAAGATTTAACCTTCTTCTGGCGTTTTAATGGCATAGCATTGCGAAAAAGTTCTAGTGATCTAGAAGTGAGGCTTTTCAGAACAAAAATATCCCTCGAACCAACAAATCGGATATCGGATAATCTTGGCTTGGCTCTTTTTACAGCTTTAATAAATTGTTTTTGTCAATTAGTGCTTGGAAATTTAACAATTATAGCAGAGAATTGCCTGTTATTTTTACGTAGACGAAATACTGTTGGATTAGAATCAGATTTATAATTAACTGCTTGAGAGATCTTACTGATATAGCATCGAGATTTTCATTTGGAAAAATAAGAATTCCATTTAATATGACATCAGTAGGTTTAATATTTCGTTCTAGCAAATCCACTTTCAGTTCCAGGGAGTTTGTGCGAGCCAAGATCCCATCCAAATCTTTTGTTACCAATTCCAGGGATGTGGAAAATGAAGAAACAGCTTCATTTATTTTCGTCTCAAATGATTTCAACACTGCTGAGAATTTATCCGCTACCAGTTTAGAGATTTTTAATTCCAAAGATTTCTCAAGTGTCTCAAATTTAGTATCCATTGATGAATTCAGCATTTTTATTCTATTACACAGATCTTCCAAGGAGATTTGACTTTCAGAAACAGAGCCACTACGCAACTTTGGGTGCCATTTCACCGAAAATTGCAGAGCAGAACAGGAAAAGAGCCACTTCAATTATAATTAGAAAAATACGAAATGTATATGTCGGATATTAATTGACCAGCAAGATAATGCTATTATAATTAACTAGCAGATTTTATTGGATAAATGAACTTAAATAAAAATTGCAACGCGAAACTAAGCACGTCTACTCAACTGCACGTTTGCACATCACGACTGATTCCTGATTACAAAACCAATTTCGCAGGTGGGTTCGCAGAATGATCCTTAATTACCAAATTAGCTTTATAAAAGGTTTGTCTTGGAGCTGAAAATTGGATCCGAATTTTCTAATATCCGGATACGCGGATCTGCAAGCTATCCGATTCCTGAAGTCAGGATCCGGATGTGGATCCAGATTAAGCAAAAAAAGTTGAGAACTTCCTCTATATTGCATTGCTTCATTAGGAACATATAAATTCTCATTTTCTCAATGAAGCAATGCAATCTGGAGAAAATTTTGAACAATTTTTGCTTAGCCTGGATCCGGATAGTTCGAATCCAGATCCGAGTAGTTTGGATTCGTATCCGGATTATTCTTATACCCGGATTTGAGGAATCGGATCCTAATTATTCCGGATAATCCGGATAGCAAATTATCCGGATACTTTCAGCTTTAGTTTATCTTTCTACCTGACTAGAGGGATAAATGATTTTAAACTTTTTTTTCTCAAAGATGCACTATGTCGCTTTGCACTGCTAGTATTGATCGGCATGCTGTCATAGTTAAGCACAATATGATCTTTATGATAGCTGTTT
Organism: Dioctria rufipes; assembly: GCA_963924295.1. Classification (NCBI taxonomy): domain Eukaryota; kingdom Metazoa; phylum Arthropoda; class Insecta; order Diptera; family Asilidae; genus Dioctria; species Dioctria rufipes. The sequence goes on along the minus strand of OZ002740.1, from coordinate 378,503,115 downwards.
AACCTCCACTTAGGATTTTTGATAGACTGGACATGGATAAGCTTTGGCAATAGGTGGGGAGAAACTTTTGGGTCACCCTATATATTTATAACTACGAGAATATCTAAAGATTCCACTAAATAATACAGGGTGGGCCAAAAGTCACCATGGGGTTTAAAAATAACTAACTTTTTCGTTTGTACATTGCTCCACACCCTGTTGACCGTTTCTCTTCATTCGTTTTTTACATGATAGCCAACTGTCTGTTCTTCATAGGTAAGCATGTTTCCCCACCCCACCTTACCCCTCCTTTTTTTCATCCTACCATATGTTACCAATTTAATTTTTAAACCCCATGGTGACTTTTGTCCCACCCTGTATTTAAAATTTGTCGACATTAATTAACATGGCGACTCTATATGCCGAGAAATTTTCTCGATCTTGACATATGTAATATTGATTGCTTAACTTTCTACTTCACGTCGGCAAAATTTTGTCTGTCAAAAAGAGTTCCTTCCTACATTGGTGCCAACACTGAAAAACTTATTGGTGGGAAGTTGAAAAAGTGAGCGCGCATATAGAAAAGTGATTTTAATAAAACCTTTCGAATATGTGCTGCGTATCTAATGATTATATTGGCTTTGATAAAACACTTTTCATCAGAAATAACCCCAAATAATTAATTTAAAACATTTATTTCGACGATCCCACTTATTTATTTGTTGTTTACAGTTCTCTCTCAGTTGGTACTTGGTGCTTAGACCGAAAGAGTCAGCAATATAGGAGTGATCTCACATTCTGCAGTGTATTTCTATGAACGTAGTCAGTGGGTGTACTGTACTCCACACAACTTAAAAGCAGTTGCGCTGCATCACGGTTCATGTCAACTCGATTCAGTTTCCTCCTCGAATCCCTAGATGAAATTTCATGGGGTATAATAAGTTTGCCATTCTGTTGGTAACGCATTGAAACAATGCTGGTAAAGCAAAATGGATTGGACACCCAGGCATAATATTAAAAGCTTCTTTGATTTTTGTCCTCACGATAACTCGAGAACGCATTTACTAAGATCGGAGATGTTGCAAACAAACTTAAGGACACGGTAAGGTCGCTAATTCTCAAAAAGGGATTAAGACGGAGAGCTGCAGCGTGCACTAGTAATAATCAAGGACATATTGAAGATTTTTTAAATTCATAATACATATAGATGGTCTAATTCAATACTTAAACAAGTCCGAAAATTCGTTTTGATTTTAAAAGTAGTGTACAATATTCACTATTCGAATCTATATTTTTATAAATGCTGATTTGCTAATGAAAACAGGATACAAATCCTATTCCAGTACAGAATTGAACTTAATTAAAAAAAAAAAACGACACATTATTATGTACAACTTAAATATCAATTATCTCGAAACAGTTAATTTTTATTTGTTCAGTATTGAACTAGGCCATCGTATGTAAAAATGTTAGCATAACCCTTTCATACAAAAATCCCCCAAAAGTTTTCTTAGAATTGTTTTTGGATTTTGTGTGGGTAGGCCCAATAAATGGTATGCCGTATATGATATAAGGCGGATAGCAAGGGCTGTTCCAAACTGCATTAAAATTCACATGGAAATAACATTGTATTCCACGTAAACTGACAAGAAAATTGAATTCTGAGAAAAAAGTTTCAGTTTTTTCATATTTAAGTCTACTGCGTCGTAAATGTAAAAGATATCGAAGCTGGATATGCGCATGAGGAAAGGGTATTATGTTATCTATTACAGGAAACCTATTTCCAGTCGAAACGTTACGGATTACTGGAGATACAATTAAAAACGTTATGTCAGGTATCTGAACAACATTCAATTATGGATGACCCTATACTTGGAAAACCATTACGATTGCCCCCCTTACCACCTTCCATATAATTTTATATTTCTAACCTATCACCTGTTTCATTTATAAATAATCATCAATTACGCTGATTTTGTGTTGACGTAGACACCTGAAATTTTGTATACAGTATTTTCGAAAAATAGTCAATACAATTCCAAAATTGGACTAAATTGAGCAACCCGTCCATGGTGTTGCTATACAAAAGTTTTTACGTATATGTACCTGTTATGAAAACGATCAGTCCTTGACGTTTTTATTGTACTTAAACAATGTTCAGAATATAAAATTCAATGAAATTGGTTATAATCATTTTTCTGTACTGTCGACCCATTTTTCTAGAAATATGTAGATGCGAAAAATCATTTTAATAATAATCAAACTTGCACAAAGGGGTGACGATTGGTCTTAGACTAATTCCAGCTTTTTCCTTGTTAATTTTGGTGGTTAAACCGATAATTTTAAATTTTTGTTGAGAATGTCTCAAACAGAATTACTGTTTTCATATAATTTGCATTGCGTTTCTTAGAGCAATTGTTACCGTGGTTATTTGCGGGTAATGGCGTGTAATTTTATGCCCTTTTAGCATAAGAAATTTCATTCGATGATAATTGAGTTGAAGATAGTACTTTTTTAAAAAGCCTTTTGAAGATCTTCGTTCTACCATAGATGGCACAAGAACTAGATGTCGCATGGCATACTAAAACAGAGTATACAGATTGTGAAATGGGTAGTGTATTCTGGAATGGACCATAACATATTTTAGAGCATGCCAAAAGCAAATATTTTTATAATAGCAGTTTTGTAAACATTTAACCGACCTCCTCAATACTTCAGATACGAAAAAATATGAATCACTCGACGCATACATCATTTTAAATCTTGTGGTCCATTCCGGAATGGACCACCCAGCCATATAAATTTTGTATACTTTTTTGGTATACGGTCACCGTAGCACAGTGTACATACAGTCGACCAGCTTAGAACAAACTACTGAAAACTGATTATAATTTTAATTACAAAAAAAAAAAAAAAATCTCCCATAAGAGAGAACTATTAAGTATGATACGGAAGCAAATTTAAATGGGCGAACAGTAGCTGCACAATGATTGGGAGAAATATTAGTTTTATGTAAGTGCACATCTCGGTAAAAGTTGGTACTGCAAATTTATGTGTGATTGTAAGTGGTCCTCGTTCCATGGACGGACAGTGTAACAGGAAAAATGGCTGTGATAATGCTTGTGATACTTTGACAGTTCTATCAAGCCGAATGGCATGGGAAGTGGAACAAATTGTTTTAAGCTTTTTTTTCTTGCAGAAATAGTTTTGCTTGTCATTTTGGCCCTCTACCTCTAGTGAAAGTTTGTGCATGCTGTAAGTTTTTTTTCTTCCATTTTAGATTTACATAGGAACTTTTGTATTAAAAATTTACTAGTATGTTGAAAGAGAAAGCACAGTCACATTATAGAAGCATCCTACTCATGTGACAGTTTTGACAGAGCTGTTCTACTGTATGAATATACTGTTATCGTACTCACAGTTTGCCTGTACTCCATGAACTGCGGATTATTTTAAATTTAATAGCTATTTTTTTTATGGAATTAAAAAAAAATAAGTGCTTGTAGTTCAAAGTGGCTACAACGAAAATGAATATTGAAAGCCTAATATATTTTTATTTATTTCACAGTTATGAAATGTTTTTTTTTTTTTTTTTTTTTTTTGTAAGTATGCCAATTTATTGGTGATTGATCAATGGATAAAAGCACAATATTATTTTTGTTATAAGTCAATTACAGTTAACCGTAATCATACCACGATGTGACTTTCAGTTTGAGAAATACATTTACTTATTTTAACACAAAAATAATATTTATAGAAACACATTTATTTTTATCACAGAAACACATGTTATCAAAAACAATAACAAAAGAAAATATGTTCATAAAACTATCGAAATTAAACTAAAGATGAAACCATTTCGCAAGATATCGAGAAGCAACCATACAGACGCTAATTTGTTTCTACCCAAAAATATCTCAAATATTCATCAAATGACCAACGGTTTTTTTTTGAGTGCTGCAATGCAATTTTCACAGTTTAGGTATGTTACTCGAATCAGGGATCTGTTAAGGTCTAAGGAAAGAAAAAACGGTACATTTATTACATTTTTTGATTATTCTAGTTCTTTGCAAGATGTGACTGTGATTCTCAACGTGGTAGGATTTGTTCGTAATCATTTAAATTTTTATTTTAGGAAGTTGTGTTGTGATTAAAATAAAAATACTTTGCTCTTTTTTCTTTGTAGGAATAACGAATAATCAATAATGCGGCACAAAAATCGATTTAAATAAACCTTTATTTTAGGTTTTATAGAAATGTTAACCTAAACTGTGACCCAAAGTCACACCTTGGTAGGATTAGGGTTAAGGAAAAACATAAATTCTTCTTTTTCTTCAAAGGGTTGTTACTGCTTTCAATCTTAGTACATATGTACATTCCAATCAGTACATGTGTACTAAGATTGTTATTTTTTCGTCCCGCATAGAAATATGATGGTGGCTGAAATCTTATACGTGATTATATTAAAATTCTATATATACCTTAAATTGATCAAATCATACTACCTTCTTCGTAGAGTTTCCATACAGAATTGATTTAAAAAATGTAAATAAATATTATATACAGGGTGTCCCAGACTAATATGATTATATTTTGCCAAATGATCCCTCTCGTCCAGACAAGTCAAATGTCATCCTATCAAGTTACTGGGTGATTAGCAAAATATGCTCTTTTTATTAAATACCCTATATCTTGAAAAGTACGGGGTATACGGTCTATTTTAAGACTTCATTATATGTAGAACCTTGGGGTCTTTCCTATGAATGGTAAACCACCCCATCCCTCCCCATTCGAGCTATGACGCTTCAAATTCAAAATTCCGGGTTAAAGTTTTTTATTTTTCCTTATTTTGTTAAAAATACCTCTACTAACATACATTTTTGTTACAAAATTTCAAAAGCCCAGAGTCTTCTTTAATTTAACCTGTTGCACATATGTTTTATCTGTGGACCCCCCCCCCCCCCCATCCATAACTTGTTTTTATTTATCTGTATGAGAGGAATCATTTGGCAAAATATAGTCATATCAGTCTAGGATACCCTGTATATGTGTACGTATTATAATATATGTATTTGAATACTGCTTAGCAATGCAATAACACCAAAGGGCATATTTTTGAATTACGAATGGTTTTTACGAATTCGTTATAAAACGAATGGTTGAACCCCTTCCTTATATAAAGAATGGTTTGCGTACGAAATTAACGAATACGGGTTTCAAGAATACCACATGCCATTCATTTCGAATGGTCTTGACAGTTTAACGTATACGGAATCTACCTTCGTTATTCAGGAAATTTTGAGTGCAGTAATTACATTTCAATTTCAGGTGAAATTTCAAACAATTTTAAATCGGACAGTCGATTTTAATATAATCACGAGATCTCCGAATGTAAAATGCGACAGCTAGACAGACTGTCTCCATAATGACTAAAATTCAGTCATTTGAAGGAAATGATAAACTGTGGACGAAAATTATTTCATTTGCAATGTTATTGACAATTCCTCACTGTGAGAAGAGTAAAGGTAATGGCAGAATTAAATAGTTAAATAATTTAATTAAATGCTATCCAGAAAATGTCGGAGTATTTGCTGTTTTGTTTGTTTAAATACGCCAAAAAGAGAAGAAAAGCTGCAAAATAAAAAGATTGCATGATCAGCTGATGACTCGCTGACCTAATTGGAAAATCTTTCCACTTTTCAATAAATTCAGCTCATTTTATTAATGGTAGTGAAGCTTTTACTGCAATTTTACAAAGATGCAGTAAAATCTGCTCCAATGAAGCGAAATATTGCAAATGGGTCCTTGATGCACTTCATTTGTGTGACACACTCCACATTTGACTCCATTTAATTAAGACATTGTAAAAATAGTGGGCGCGTTTAGGTGTAGACCAAACCAGCTTGGAAGAATTGAAAGAGTTTGGTCACAACCATGTAAAAGTACTTCGGCATGGTTTGTAATTACGCGGAGGAAAATTCAGTAATTTTTAACGGTTTGGTCTCACCTAAATGCGCCCAGTGTGTCTATGTATAGCATAAGCACATAAAAGCTGATTCGTAGGGCCAGAGATTTCAAAAAGCAAAAAAAAAAACTCATTATTTTATAATAAATGTGGGCGTAGTTTAAGCCAATTACAAGAATGCACACTTTAATTTATTTTATAACTTGTTTCGTGTTGATATTTTTAGTTAATCGGAGTTACAGAATATTCTTGGTCTATATGGTGATTTGTGAAATTGTTTTTTTTTTATCTGTTTATTATATATAGCTAGCATTTAGCGATTTTGTAAATAAGATAAAACGTTAGAACGTTTGTTTACTTTAGTTTTTCCAATTTTTTTAAAATGAGTTCTTGCAAAACTTCCAAGTTTCCAGTTATGGAAAAATTCACGGAGAACAATTATATACAAGTAGTGCTTGCGATTTCGTGCTTACGTTAAATAATTCCATGATGGAAAAGATAAATTGTTCAGATATGTGAAATTTAGGTAAAGCAATTTACACGTACACACAACCTCCAGCCTTGGCGAAACTGCTCCCGGGTATAGTCGCTTGTGCTTTAATACATCTCCATATTTTCTATGTCGATTCTTTTTTCGGTTATGTGTAACTCGCCAGTTTTTCCCGTACCTATTAATTAATTAACATGCGTCCTTGTGCATGGACGTTGTATAAACTCATTCCGCACCCTAAGTTTAAAGGAAAGTATATTTTTCACCCCGTCCATGTCGTAATATTCATGTCATCAAGCACTGCTTACATTCAAAGAACTGCAATAAAGAGGTCAACTTTCTGCCGTTCATTTTTTGTAGCAATTATTTTTACAAAACATGAAAAATTGCGTTCCTCAGGCTTTATGCTGTACTCACTATCATGATTTCTCTGATTGGTTTTTACTCTGGACCCAATTTTTTATTATTAGTTTGTTTTTACTGACTTTTTTTTAATTATAGTGAGGAGAACGTGTGGAAGTTGTGTGAACAAGTCAACAAGACACGCGCCGAAGAACTATCGAAATGCTATGCCGTTTTTGTTTCTAATGAAGGACGTACAGTACCTCTGTGGAGACAGAAAGCAGGACGAGGAGACGATCAAGTCGTCATTTGGGTAAGAGCGATAAAATTCTTTCTACTGACAGGAATATTTATAAATCACCTTTTACAGTTTTTTTTAACCTTAGATGATGAAATCATAGAGAACACAAATTTTGTGTTGATATAAAATTAGTACGACAGAAAGGTACAAATGTGTGAATAACATTAAAACCCTTCGAATTTTTATATGCTCTCCTATCTGTTTGCTTTGAAGATATCTTGAGTATGCATTGACATGGCGAACTTAATTGTGTTTGCTATGTTTAGATTTTACTAGGAGTTGAACAAGTTGTGGTGTCAACAAATTACTAGTAATTATACGCAATCGGATGCTTTGCGTAGGGTTTCACATTCTCTACTCCGTCGATATCTGTCTCGAGCAAACTATCCCTGACAATCAGCAACTTGCACCGTCCGAAGATCATTCTACACATAATCTAGCTACCCACTTTAGGGAGAGGTTAGATTAGGTTAAACGTTATAACTATCGACGGCTCATTGGAAACCTACCTGGCGATGATTGCTCCAATTAGGCTGTGCGGAGGCTGCATTTAAATCAGCCAACAGAGTTAATGTACCTTACTAGGTCCCATAATTTTTTGTGTGTTATTTCCCACAATTCTCCGAAAAAAGTAGTTATCAAGCGTATTATATCTACGTTTGACAAAGTTTGGGCATTCACTCAGCAGCTGTTGAATGCTTCTCAGCCTCCTCCTCATCCATACATCTTCTGCCGAAATCATTATGTTGAATGCTCTCAACTCAACCTTATCTTTGGTACAGCTTCTGCAGAAGTCATAGTATGGAGCTTGTATCCGTTTCACATATTTGATTTGCTTAAGAGTCAGTATCCGTGATAACTGCAGTAAGATTCCGCACATCGTTATATTTATATATATATATTTGGAAATCGGTTGAGAATGCATTTAAAGAGAGATAATTCCATAACAAATCGACCAATAATCACAAAAAGTGTGACATGACCATCACCAATTTTGTTGAAATTTTATATGCTATACACGAGTTATAGCATTTTCAAAATTTCGAAAAAATTATGTTCTGACCTTCTTTAAAATTCATATATATTTTTCTATTGCTATGCTAGGATAGTGAAATATGACTCATTAGGATAGGACTTCAAGCTATCTAAAAAACATTGGATCTCAAAAATATATGCGAAAAGGACAACAAGAAAGATTTTATCCTTTATCCTTGAATATCCTGGAAGACATACTTTTGATTTTATTAATTTTTTTCTATTTTTTACCTTATATCATCCACTAAAGCATACTCGTATAACAATTTTAACTTGGGATCTCAACGGGATCAAGGAGTAAAAAATCAAGAAAGTTTCACCAATCGTGCATTTCCTTGTAATAAATCCTTAGTTTCTTGAAAATTTCATGAAAGTTAGTAAGTAATTATGTGTGAAAGTGGTGCGAATTGATTAAACAGAATACTAGATTCTATTTATAAATTTCCTGACTCATGATAATGATGATGACTGTTAGAGACAATTTATAAGAATATGAAACTTGCGAGATTCATAAAATCACTTTTAGGTCGTATCGGATGAAACGTTTTTCGATCTGTACAATTTTCCGAAACATTTACAATTTAGTTAAAACCTTTTCCACATCACCGTAGAGGTTTTAAACAGTTGATTTTAAGCTCAAAAATTTGTTCTACGTGCTGGGAAGAGCTTCGTAAACTAGTACATTAAGAACATATTTAAATGATATTCAACATCAAGAGCAGTTTGATGATGCAGATATTGATATGGATGAAGACGTTGGTGATATTGAAATTGGGGATGCCGAAGATAAAGAAGGTACAAGTAAAGCGGGTAGCGCTTAGTGAAGATGCAACATTAGATAAGGTCATTCATTTCGATATTGATCCCCGAGAAGAGTGTAGTGGAAGAATTCCCCAATAAGTAAACGAATCAAATTAAAAACAAAAAATATGTTCGTAGCGACTTAATTGATACTGAATTTCATTGAAGCAGTAAAACACATTTGTTGTAATTGTAAGGATGAGATAAGTCGAGTGATGCCCGACAAAAAGGATTTAGTATCTGTTAGGGTTCATATTATAATATCATATTATATTGGTAATATTTCTTATTCCTAGATTGAAGAAAAATAGGACCATGTGCAAAAGCGTTTAATTTTGGGAAATCTAATAGAAATTTATCGTTATTTTATAGAAAATTATCCGAAATTAAAATAATATTTTTGTAATTTCCTTCGCTTCGTCCAAAATATTGTGTGTTAAAAGATCTTTCGGAGCCACATTCAGCATGCGTGTATTTGTAACACACCAGAATGTCAAATTTATCATAGACCGCTGCAGTATAAAATATTTAACAATTAATGAGGACATTCAAATACTCAACTATTGGACATGTTTTGCTTTGGGGACCATCCAGGATACGCAGGGCTAAGAAGATTTTTGAAGAATTTGTTGAAAAAGCAGAACGCAGACTAAAATTAAATACTTTAAACGCAAATCAAATCACTTTCGACAAATCGGAACAGGCATTCCCAATAACTTGCTGAGAATTTACTATAAAAGGCCTGTGAAGCAAAGCAAAAGAAATTGTGGTCAGTCATTTCTGATCACAGACTAGAGCAACACAAAAAATTGCAGTCTTGACACCACAGCCGTAACGCACTAATTTGCGACTATCATATCATTCAAACCACACTATCGTAATACAGTAAATTACGACAACACCACTCACCACTTGAGAAGTACAGTACAATAAGCTGTTACTATCTATACGGTCGTAGCCAAAGGATTCACCACACCAATCTTGCATGCTATATTAATGCATACAAGAATCACATATATAAGTATAATAAGTAAGGCTTTCAGCGGGAAACGGAAGCATTTCGGATGCATTCTGAATACATTCTATGGAAGGTATGAAAGCAATACGCTCTGATAGACCAGTTCATTTCTTTTAAACCATTGATATCCTACGACAGGAAGATATATAAGGTATGTAAGGTGAAAGGAAGCCTTCCTTATTAATTCTTTGGAAGGTGAAAGAAAGCATTCCTTATTAGTTTTTTGGAAGCTGAAAAAAAGCATTAATTTTTAATTTTTTTTAAGGTGAAAAGAGTAATCCTTTTAAATTCAGTGGACGCATTCATTCAGCCATTTCAGAATAGTGAACGGAACCATTAAGCATGCATGAAAATCAGAGTGACAATGACAATTTAGGAAGCTGGCGAGATATCCGAGTGTTTTACATTTAAAATGCACACGGCAAGAAAAGCAAGAAAGAAAGAAAAAAAAAAGTCGAAAAAAAATCGAACTCTCTTTAAAACTTCTATGAATAAAGATAAAAAATGTGAAAGCGCAAGTTGCATGCAACGTAACAGAATGGCAAATGTTTCATTTTCGTAAATAAATGAAATGGACGGAGTTTTCACGTTTTACTCTCATAAAATGCTCCCGCGCTTTTGTCAAAATACGTTTTTGCTGAAAAATGGAGAGAATCGGCCAATGTTTTTTATAGTATGGCTAGTGTTTGTTAGTGTAATTTCTATGTTAATTGAGCAGCACGCGCTTCTGTTTACATTCGTTTTGCTGAGAAGAGATTAAGTGGGAGAAATTCTTGCTGGATTCTCTGATATTTTCGGGAAAAATGAGAATTTCATTCGAGAGGAATTTTACATCTCCTTTTAGTGCGTTGTTCAATGCGAAATTTATCTTTTTCTTAAAAATGGGAGGTAGTGTGACCTGAAGTACATTATTATGAATAGGTTGAAAGGATTTTGAGGGATTTAATAAGATTTTGTCGTTCGGGTAATCCTACGTTCTCTCGATTTTTGTTTTTAACTCGTTATCTCAGTAGCACTACAATAGTGCATAGCCAAGTTCTTTTCCCCCATTCATGCACAAGACGAAAGTATATGAAATTACTTATTTCATTCTAAAAAACTAGTAAAAAAGCTAGAATTGGTCTAAGACCAATTCTTATGATACCCTAGAAGAATGCCCGTATTAAATTTCGTATGGTCACCGATCTATTCAAGTATTGATTTTGAAGTTGTTTTTCGCATATATTTCTAGAACAGTTTGTCGCACAGAAAAAATGGTTATAACCAATTTTATAGGATTTCGTATTTTTAGTACAATAAAAATGTCTTGGACTGATCGTTTTCAAAATATACGTAAAAAACCGAAATTTTTATATGGCAACACCAAGAAGGAGTTGCCTGATTTAATCCATTTTTGACATTTTATTTGCTAATGTAGTAAAAACATCACATACGAAATTTCAGCTCTCTACGTCGATGCGTTCTCAGGCAGTGTCCAAATATATAGCCGAAAACGAAATTTTTATATGGCAACCCCACGAAGGAGTTACTCGATTTGTCTCATTTTCGAACTTAATTTTACTTTTTTTTTAAAGTCCGTGTACAAAATTTCAGCTCTCTAAGTATACGCGAAAATCGAAATAACTTTTAATATTATGAATGGGTGTCCAATCCATTTTGCTCTAACATAATTATTTCGAGGTGTTACAAACGGAATGACAAACTTGGTATACCCCTATGATTTCATCTAGGGTATAAACACCAGAAATTTGCCCATTTTGCTCTACAGCTTCTTAACGTCATTAGGTTAACTTTGATGAAAATAATCCACTTCTTCTAAAATAATGCACAAATCATCCACGCACATTTCCTTCCTTCATTGTTCTTAGAAAAACAATGAAGCTATATGACTCATTTTCGACCTGCATGCACTCTCTCTGCAAATATAGCCGCACAAATTTCTATCTCTTTTCCATAACAACTCGAACGAATATACGCACTCATTACCTCTGCCTTCTCTAAGCATTCCATGAAAGGTACAAAACATGCTCAAAATACGACGTATCACACATTACGCCTGCCTTCCTAAACCCGGTAAACGTAAGGTATGTTCATATACTCATTACTAATGCATTCCAGGTAATGTTGAAAGTATACCTTGTCTAAGTCAGGCATTCTCATTTTTCCCGCTGGGTTTATTATATTTGTATACTCCTGAACTACAGTAAAGTTCATACCACATCAAAACACCAAAGGAAACAAGTATATTTCTAATACTAACCTGCTCTTTTTCTCATTCCAGCACCTCCAATAAACCAGCAATAAAATAAGCTGAATCAAGCGTTATATTACAGGCAAGAAATATACAGATATCGACGGTAGTACTAAGAAAGTGATGTATGGAAGAGTTCATAGCAAACCTCAATAATTCACTGATCTCGGCTAAATATATCATCGATAACCAAACATTTTTTTTTTTAATATAGACCATATTTCTTCAGAATTCATGTGCATCGCTACAGCTGCCAATAATGCACATGATTCTGAAGAAATATGGTCGATTTAAATTCTAAGAAAGAAATGAATTTTTGCCTAAATTGAAAAAAAAATTTGGTTGGACCCATGATATATTTAGCCGAGACCGAGATCAGTGAGTTTGAGGTTTGCTATGATCTCTTCCATACATCACTTTCTTAGTACTACCGTTGATATCTGTATATTTCTTGTCTGCGATTACATGTATTAGATAATTATTGTATTGTTGTGTTGTTTAAATTATTTTGTTCAGAATTTTTTGTTATTATCGTTGCCAAAAAATAAAGCACATATTTGAAATTAATCTATTTTTATTTATTGACCCTGCACTCCTATCTTTCAAATGAGCGATAATACGCAAAGTATAGGGAAAATTTGTAATTTGTATTTTCGTTTGCACAAACCCTCCAAGTTAATAAAATTTCAACAAAATTGGTAATGGTCATGTCACATATGTTGCCTATTTTATATGGAATGACCCTTAAGAAGCCAAAACCTGTCATAGCCATTTTATAGAAATTTTAGATTAAATGCCGGTGACTGTCAATTTCTACGTTTGGTTTCCATACCAAAATTTTGAATTGTCAACTGAGAAAGACGTTTTATACTATTTGGAAATGTAAAAAATCTATGAAATTGATTATGCTGATTTTTATTGTCATTTTCCGAAAAATTTGAAATATAACAAGAATCTCAGCTAGAGTCTTGACAATGTGCATTGTGCCCAAGTAGCAATAATAGATTTAATACAACTTTTTCTTAAATCTACTGATTTACTGGTATGGATTATTATACCTAGTTGAAATAATTTGTAAATAAAACTCGAAAAGAGCTGTTCGTTGAAACTAGAAAGTCTTCAAGCTAGAACCTGAAAAGAGCTTTAGCCGCACTCGAATAATCTATATTAGTTTCTATATTTTATTTATTCTAATTTAAGGATATGACAGTTGGGTGGGTATCAGGCAAAACAAGATACCCAGCAGCAGTATCAAAATAGGAAATATTAATGAGAAACATGAAGTGGCTTGGCATAGCAAGTAGTCTGATGGGAAGTCAGAATTGTTTTGCGTGCTAATGTGTCATTGATTCTGCAAGCACTTATGCTTAAAGTACCATAGCTAAAGTGATTATTCGATTTGTTTTCCGCCTTCATGTAAAAGGGTCTTACGAATTGACAAGTAGATAATTGCATACTTCGTATTCGAAACCCCTACCTCTTATTTATTGTACAGTTCTGAGATAACGGATAATATCAGCCTTGATGAAGCATTTTAGGGCATTAGTTCTGAGTTCTGTTACGAGATCTTAAAGGTTCTTTAGAAAACCTTCAAGCCACGGAGGAGCCTTACAGAATGAATAGAACTAATTATTTAGTCGAATGATATATCTATGTTCGTGTAAATCCATGTTCACGTAAATCCACTTGCAACAGCTTTTTAAAGATTTAATGTTAGTTAGCAGTAAATGAGTGCCAGAAACTGTTGATTATTTATTCGTCTCCCAAGGCTTGATCACACCAAATAGTTATGAAAAGAAAAAAAGTAGAAAAGCTAGAATTTGTCTAAGCCCAATTTTTATGATACCCTGATGAGTGCCCGTATGTAATTTCGTATGTTCACCCATCTGTTTAATTTTTGAAGTGGTGCATATTTTCTAAAACGGTTCGTCGGACCGTAAAATGACAAATTTCATTTACGTAAAAACCTAAACTTTTATATGGCAACACCAGATTTAGTCAATTTTTGAAATTATATTTACTATTTCTATGAAAACACCCTGTTCACAATATCAGCTCTCTACGTTGACGCGTTCTCAGGCAGTGTTCAAATATATGTATAGTGAAAAACGAAATTTTTGTATGGTAACCCCACGAAGGAGTTACCCGATATGTCTCATTTTCGAACTTAAATTTAGTTTTTGTATCTTTTTTAAAAAGCCAGTGTGCAAAATTTCAGCTCTCTTAAGTACACGCGGTCTCGAGTTATCATGATGACAGACGGACATGCAAAAATCAAAATAACTTTTAATTTTATGCATGGGTGTCCAATCCATTTCGCTCTACCATCATTATTTCGAGGTGTTACAAACGGAATGACAAGCTTAGTATACCCTATGATTTCATCTAGAGTATAACAACTGATTTATCTGTTTTTTTTTTATCCGTATGTAATTTTCAACCATCACTGTTATAAAATTATAATTCATTCTTATGTGTTCATTTAACTTTTTGCAGGATTATCATGTGTTCTTTATGCATAACCCATTACCACATCGATGTTTAGTTTTTGATTTAGATACAACACTTCCTTTTCCTACGTATTTCCACAAGTATGTTACGGAGACATTTCGTTCGGATTTAGCTCTAAGGCCAGAACATCACAGGTGAGTGGTTGTAAACTAATTAAATTATAATCTAATTTTCGAAATGCATAACAATGACTAAGGCTGATATCAATTTTTTAGGTTCTTTAGAGTAATAAAAGCCGAGACATATCTAGCAGAATTTGCATCAGATAGAAGACATATGCGAAGGCCAGATGGTAGCTGGATTAAACCTCCGCCCTCATATCCTCCTATACAAACAAATTGTAAGTAATATACCTCATTTATATAATATATGCGCATATATAGGATGATTTGTAATTGGTGGTCATAAATGAAACATTTGATATGTGTGTAAGAAACAAAAAATCATACGGAAGGTGGGGAATATCTTAACAGTTTTCCAGGTGAAGTGTGATTCATAAGTGAAGGATACCTGACATAATGTTTTTTTTGTATCTCCAGTGATCCATATTTGTTTCGATTTGAAACAAGTTCCCTATGTAGGTAACATAATGTCTTTCATCAGATAAGCGTGCAGCAACAGCTTTAATACACTACTTTTCTTAACAATTGTGAATTTAAAAAAATGTTCAATATGTCTTCCATTGTTACTAACTTACTTATTATGAAAGTGAAAAAGATTGTACGAAATTCAGTGTTGTATTAGGTAAATTTAACGTAATGAAGGCAGCTCAGAAATGTGTCGGTCACCTTACCTCTGGTAGGAGGTGAACAAGATTTTGGCTTGACTGAAATGACTTAGTGCTAATTAAAAACACACTGCCTCTTTATTGAAAACTCTAGATACTTGTATACACAAAGATTTACTTACAAAAGAGTGCTTATTCTAAGTAGTTCATTTCCTCATAACATCGAACTGATGAAAAGTGTCAATAAGCAATTTCATTGAAATGAAATTACTGGCCAAATGACTTATAAATAAAACTTTGATTACTTGCATGCAATTTTAATGTGAGTTATTACGTGTGTGCCACGGAATGACAAATACCACCGAACACAGTCCTTTCTGTGGTTGTGTGTGTGTGTGTGTGCGTGTGTGTGTGTGTGTGTGTGTGTGTGTGTGTGTGTGTGTGTGTGTGTGTGTGTGTGTGTGTGTGTGTGTGTGTGTGTGTGTGTGTGTGAAGCCAGGGTGCCTGCGCTTCGCCTCAAATAGGCCTAGTTTTCCGCAGGCGGATTGTGGCCAGGGAAGCTTGAGAGGAACTGACTTATAGTTGACTTCTTTGAGGTAACAACGGGAGAATAAAATTATTTAGACAAAAAGGGGGAGGTGCTGGAACATGACATGTTCAAACATCGTCGAGGCATTGATAATTTTATATTCTAGAAAAGCGTTGCATATTTTTGTATGCTATTAGTTTGTCTATGGCAACAGTTTTTCCTTAATGAGTTTTACACTGAAATAAGCTTGGTTGACGGTGTTTCTTGATGCTGAACATGTTGAATTTAATCATTATATGCTGCTTGAATCATTTAATTCATACCGGCAGAGAGCTGCCAAACTTACGGTTTATGTTATGGCTAAAAGCCGCTCTTAATAGTAATCCCCTTTATGCTGGCTGGATGCGCCAATTTACAATATTGTGGCAGAATATGCCGCTATTTATTAATGAAGGCAGAGTATGTCGCTGTTTGCTAAGGCAGAGTATGCCAATATTCAAATGGATGGCAGAGTATGCTGCTGTTTACTAAAGCAGAGTATGCCGATGTTCAAATGGAGGGCAGAGTATGCCGATGTTCAAATGGAGGGCAGAGTATGCCGATGTTTTTGGATGAGAAAGTAAGAGACACTTTTGATAGTCGATTAAATTCTGAGTTTTATTAACCAGTGACTGGTTATTTATACAATTTCTTTACTTCAATATGTTAGTTAATTCTAAAGGGGGGAGTAATTGCAGAATTCCAATAAAATAAATTCACAAATCATAGTTGCAGTGTCAACAATTCTGATCACTGAACTTCTTTGTGATTCACTTCGTATTGATTTGGCAGAGCGATGACCTCAGACACATTTATTTTTCCACAATCGAACATTTTGCTTGCAAAGCGAAATTTGCGTATGTTGCAAATTCCTCTTAAGGTCGAGCAATTTGCTTTATTTTTTATTTTATTTCGATTATCGTTCTGTGGTCATGGCTTTACAATGCATGTAATGTTATCTATATGAAGTGACGAAAAAGTTAAATTGAAAGATATTATTCTTTCATGGCTTTGCAACACGAAGTGTCTGAAATTTTTAGTCTTTTCATGAAATGCTACAAGCCTTTCGCCGATAGTGTAATACCACCCGATATAACCAAATACTAGGAGACGGAGATGAGTGGTGTGTGTGTCGTAGGACGGTGCGTTTATGACGATGGCAAATTCAATTTTTTTTTGCACATAATTATCATCCTAAAAGTGTTAAGGACATATCTGAAGTATCTTAGAATTCACAGCCTGTTGAGAGCAGAACTGTCCACCGGCTGGAAAACAGTTACCTGAGGCGCTCGAGCACGCTTTCTGGGGAGACCTTTTCTCGCTACCTGAGGTACCCTCGTACATTTTGGGAAACTGTTAACCTTCAAATTCAGGACAATCAGTTCTTGGAGGAAGAAGAACGGTCTCTGTATGGTGCTAGAATAGCTGAAGTAAGCTGTCAAAGATTTTTTTAACGTTAAACTTTATATGAGTTTTTCTGGGAACAACATTTTTTAGCGCTCTACAGCTTCAACGGTTGAACCGATTCACATGAATCTCTGCGCAATTGAAAGGAAATTCAATTTGCGGAGCCATCAGAAAGCGATCTTTGTCAAAAATTGATTTAGAAATAGTTTTTTCGTCCGTTGAAGCTAAGAAACAGGACAAAGAATGAGAATGTTTATGTATATTAGATATGTGTACAGTACATATATGCGTACATGTTTTATTTGCTATAAGCCACTTACGATGCTTTAATGATTATGCATGTGTACAATTGTAAACAATTTCGAATGAGCTTCTATGCGGTTCGCTAGATTGTGTATCTAAAATGATCAAGGATTACAATAAATTTATCAGTACGTCGGTTTCCAATAAAAAGACATCTATATTAAGTAATAAAAAATACAGTTTTATAAAAGAGGAAGAACTTCAATTAACTTTAAAAAAATTTATTAATGTGTCCAAGCCAAAGCTACGTACAACATTGGAAATCTCGAAAGTTAAATAGTAGTAGAACACTACTAGAACAATAGAAATACATTATAGTAATGTATAAACATAATAAATGAATACATAAACACCAATGCTAGGGAATATAATAGTAATGAAAGCATAGTAAATGAAATTAGAAATGAATAAATACTAATAATAGTAGTAATTAATAATAATATGAACAATACAGAGAAAATACATATAAGTAAGAATAGTAGTAGTAGAAAATGAAAAAAAAACCTAATTACCTACTTAAGAGCCATTATATAATAGCTACTGGAACCTCATGGACAGGTCGCAGTGAAACACCCTTATTATCGTTGTCACTTTAAGTGAGAAATGGCGTTACGATACAAAAATGGTATTATGATTGTCGTTTAAAGTGACATTTGTCGAAAACGTACGATCTTGGACGTATTACTGTTGTCATATTAAGTAGAGAAATGTTGATGTAAGTGATAATTAAGTGACAATTTCACTCACTTGGTTTTTGTAAGTGACAGATGTTAGGTGTATGTAAGGAAAAGGAAAATGCAAGCGGTAAAAGATAAGTTTTATGGTGGATTTTTAAATTGTTCATTAAAACATAAAATTCAATAGTTTTTTATAAATTAATTTAATTTTTTTTTGCATTTTTGTGTAAAAATTATAACAAAAAAACAATTTGAAGCCATGATAGATTTTATGGTGAAGCATCCTTTTATATCTAAAGGGCTGAAACACGCAGTCATTACGTTTATAATTTTGTTCTTTTAAACACTTTCAAAAATAAGATCAATACCACGAAATAAGACAAACCTCTTTTTGTCTACAAATGTAATTCATACCCTCACTAATAAGAGTTCGAAGAAAAATGTCACGTCACACCGTTCGACAACGACAATACGAAAAGTGAAGTGAAGTGAGAGTGACGGCGGAGCTTGTCACTTCGGTGAGTCGACAACTATAAAAAGGATGAAAGCTTTTGACCAGTTTCTTCCACCTTGGAGCTACCAATAAACCTCTACGCATTTGCTTAAATCTCTGCTTTGAGGTAGATTATGATAACGTGTTTGTTTTGATGACTAATTGTAAGTGGATTTTGATAGCTCTGTGGCATGTGCTCTTAGAAATCGGCTTGCATTGTATTTGTCTAAAATAGAACATCAATATCGAATTATTCCAAAACTGTAAAAAATTTGTAATTTAAGAATGAAAGCTAAATACTTAAGAAAAGCCATATTAGTTTGCACCAAGTTGTGGTGGAAAGGAATTAGAGAGTGTGCTCTTTTGATGGTTCTGAGCTCAGAGATAGGAGATAAAAAACGAAACCTTCTTGGCCATCGTCAGTACTTTTAAGACGAATTTGTTCGATAAGGTGGTGATAGTCACGCTTGGCCAAGCTTGGCAGATGGACGCCGAGCTCTGTCGCTAAGTTAGCATATCTGCAGTTAGTATCTCAACATTTCACGTAGAGTACCAATTGGGTTTCCAAATATTTATATGTATTTATTCTTCAATAGACTTTTAGTGGGATCTCAATACTTCAACAGCAGGCCTTGGAAGGAGGCTGTCGTTCATATAGCATTAACCCTTTTGACCACCTCCAATAAACGTGCATATGCCTGACCTTGCATTCTTACTCCATCAGAAATGCTTGATCCATATTGGCGCTTTGTTTATTAAAGCTGAATGTCGCTGACTGTACTTGGCATGAGTCATTTTTGCGATTTGGGTCTGCGTCGCTTCATCAGGGCATTGTCAACAGGCATATTACATGTTGTATATACGTCACTAGTACGTACACACTAGTATATTGAAGGGTTTAAAACGCTAGTAATGCTGGTTTTGAGTATTGGGTCAAATACATACAAAAAATCAATAGCAGTTATTTTTACATATCTGTATGAAAATCATGTTTTGTGGTATTCACTTTGAAAATATTTGCTTAGATGCGACAACTCTTCTTAAGCCTTTCGATGTTGAATCAGAATTTGCACTTCGTATGAATTATGATACATTGGCCAATATATGCACCAATACGAAAACATTAATAATTATTAGTTATTCGAATCAGATGTTTGCATGCTTTTAAAAATTGTAATATAAGTTTAAATCAAAGCCATATTAATCTTATTTTTAGCAACTGTAAACAGTTTAGGCGATTTCATATGTATGAGCCGAGGAAAGGGGCCAGGTGCTGTTTATAGTTTATCGGAATTCGTGCACACATTCTACAAAGCACCACATGTAGCGGCACAGCAACAAAATAATAAATAAGAATTAGTTAATGACAGTTATCTAATGGTTACCTATTTATTACTGATTTTAAATATTTTTTTAAAATACTAGTTATATTTCTACTACTAAGAAAAGAACGCAGCAAACTTTATGAATAAACCATTGTAAAAATGTTTAATGAAATCATAAAAGTAACTTAAATCAAAATAGAAAAAAATTTAAAATGCTTGCAAAATACATATAATGTAAAAGGTACAGTTTTAAGGAAAGTCGCGTGTATTTTATACGGATAAAATACTTCATAATTATTCAAGTGTAATTGTTCTTGATGATTTGATAGCTAACGTCTTAGCATTAACTTTTCCTATTAATGGCTACAGCCTGCCATTATCTTTTGGTATTTGTTACTGCTTAAACAAAAATTCTCCATCTTTTTCAAATTGATTAATATAAATAAATATATAAATTGGCCGACATATCGAGAAGGCTGCCACATTTTTGGATACGTATATGTAGGTACTTCTGCAATTATGGAATAAAATATGTTTGAGCACAAATTCAGGAAAAGAGTTTTAAAGTACATAATATATAACTGAAAGACTTAAAGTATTCCAAAACTCAAGAGGGTAATAAAATCTAACAATAAACTTAAATACAAATAATAAAAACTAAACACATATACTTTTGAAGTAAAAACGCTCATAAAACAAATACATTGTTCTGTCGAATAGCAAATATTATATCTTGAATTTAATCGTGAAACGTAAGGGGAGTAGAATTTGTGCATTAAGTGAGTGTTCTTATTATCTTGAAGAAATGATGCATGATTTCCATGTACATTTTAGTAATGTAAATTGTAAAGCATTTTCGGTGGGGATCAAGAGCAGATACTGAAATATCCATCTTATATTTGGGAATGTCGGAAATACACTTACGAATATAATTTTATGTTCCCTGCCAATCCGATCTTTAGAGGTTAAACTAAAATATTTCCCTTCGACAATTGGGATGGCCCCAATCACTGGATATGAATATATGTTGGTTATTATTCTCCTTTGACGGCTTCTCCATATTTTGCTCCTTTATGAAGGAAACAAGTTTTATATAATATGAAGGGCTCCGGTTCAAATCAGCTTATGCTCAGCTAATGAAAATTATTTGTTTTATATTTCATTAGACAGCATGCCCTATCGCAGATTCACTTTGTAGTTTCAATAATGTTCCTGGAATAAAAAGCTCGACAAAATCTGATCAATTGCAAATACTAAATGTCAAACTGATAGTCGCATAAACTGTGTCTAATACCATTGATCACGTTTATTACAGAAGTGTTACACTGTACGTCAAAATAACCGCCACACTACTATACTACTCACTACTACATGAGAGTCCTAACTTAGTCCTACCATTTTAAATTATTTGCAGTGTTTTTATGTAAAACTGACAAAAGTTTGTTAGAATAAGTCCTGCGTCCTAAACTGCTATTCATACAGAAAAATGATCTTTTGATAATCTTAAGCTTGCTTTCTTATCTGCCCAACCGTTATCAGATTTTTATACTTTTCTTAACAAAATTATTTTAAAAAACTTTCAGCTGCGTAATAAAACAAAATTATTAAAAAAAAAAAACTCAGCTGAGTAATAAATAATTGCATATGTAAATGTGCCATGGTCCTATGAATTCCAATGAATCTGCAGCCAATGATGTAAGTTTTACCAGCTGAGAACGCAAAATGGTTCCGTTTTAATGAAAACTATTTTTTTACCCCTTTATCAAAAAACACTCCAAAAATAAGTCATTTATATATTTCTCTAAAAAATATCGAAAATTCTCTCGCTCATTGTTTTAAATGCGACTAATGATAAATGAAATTCATTCGGCGCCAATATAAAAAAAAATTTACGACCCCAGACGACGATTCCAGAAATTTTTTCAGGGTAAATTAAGAAAACCCAATACGTAAGGTGAAGGATAAAGTTACAATCTTTTTCGAAATTTTTAAAAATTTGTTGTACCTAGTAGTATCTATACCAAAGGTGGTGTGGACACTTTTGACTAATTATGTCATAAATATAGTGTGCCAAGAGAGACAGGCCGATGGCCAATGTGTGATTTTATAGCTTCTTAACTGCTGTAGCAATAAACGCGTTAATACATTTACGTCTTTCAAACTCAAGTACCAAAGAATCTGGTGAAATAAGACGAGCTTTTTTAAAAAATGAAACGTTAAGTCTTCTAGACCATATTTAGACAAATTTTTTGAATGCCACACTAATTGCCAGAATGATTCAAAAGGAAAGACATTTTGAAGAGTTAGAAGTTCCTCATGGAAAAAAAGCAAGGGGCGCTTCCTGTCCACGATCAAAATATAGACAGAGTGGGGTCTTTTTCGATCAGGGTTGAAACTATGGGTAGTAACAAGGGGTAAAGTATACTATATAGTAAGTGGGAAGGTAAGCAACCAGATTTAAAATTACTGGAAGACTTTTTTTCCAAAACTACTAGGCTCTATAGCATATATAAAAGCAATGTCTGATCACTTTTCCATAACTATCAATATATAAATTGTAGAAGATCGGACCAGCACGCACACATAAGAATTTCTGTTTCATCTCTTGGGAAGTATTTATCGAGGGTTTTGCACATACAATATTAGAAATGTCACTGCTGAATGTCATGGAGCATCTCATATCCATCTTCTACTGCTTCTCCACAGAATTCAACCATAATCACGTCAAAATTATAATTTTCATAATTTTTACGTCAATTGTGATGCTATTTTTCCTAGATTATTGCAATCTGACAAATTACACGGATGTACGCTACTACCACATTCCCATCCCTTTAAAATTTGTTCCATTAACCTCGTTTTCCATTGATTTACGTACACTTCTCCTTATCAAGTTAGGTTGGCTACAAAATTTGTAGTTTTCTTTTAGTATCGAATGGTCGAATAAAAGTATAGTAGATGTGAACTGCGAAAACAAGTAGCTAGTAAACTGCTCAGCACAGTACAGCAAAGCCGGATATACACCCATGACCCATGACAAAGGGTTTAATTTAGAGATACTAAAAGTGGAACAGTAGATAAATTATTAAAACGACAATTAGTTTTTTGATAGTTTTTTTTTTGTTAAGAAAAAAGAAAATTAACTAACGAAAACGACTGAAAATTTTTAACTGAACTTAATAACGCAAAACTGAAAAGACTTTACATATATTTTATTAACTAAGGTCATTATTTTTTAGTGTGGAATATTTATTGTTATTGTTTATAACTAAGAGATTTATTTAAAGATATAAAGTTTACATGTAAAAGACAAAAATATGTTGTTACTATGATAGGTATGTATATATGTTCAGGGTGTCCATCGACGTCAAAAGCGCATGAGATAATGTGTATTACATACTAGCTGGTATATAAAGTAATTGTGAAATTCCTCCCAATCAGAAATGCTAGACGCAACATTATGGGATTCAGGCTGTTATATTTTCTTTTTTTGTTTGCTTTATCCTGTGCTATTGATATCAACGATAGGGATACATTAAACAAAAAAAGTGAAAACTATTGTGATCTTACTTCTGGATTAATTCATATATGTACAAAATTTTTACGGTTATAATTAATAGAGTGGCGTCTTGGATTTTATGTACATATATATTTCTTATAATATCTACTTTATTTAATAAAACGCTTTACGAATATACTCAATTCTATAATGTTAATAGCTTATCCTAATCAGCTAAAATGCTATATTAAATATGGAGACACAGTAAATTATTCTATATGATAAAGAGATTTTTATTATTCTAAATAAAAACTAAGAGCATTTGCAATATAAAATTATTCATATTCTCTACACATCTGTAAACAAAAAAATATGTATTTGGATATTATTCTAAAAGTTAAACAATTTTGAAAATCTATAAAATAATCATTTATGTTTTATCAAACAGAAAAATACACACTTTTAAGCCTTAAAAATACAACAAAGACAAATGAAAATTTTAATATAAAATCAAAATACAATGTAATAAATATTGCAATTTTATTCAGAATTTTTCCCCTTCCAATTAAAAGTTTTTTACAATTACGCCAGAAAAATTTGCTGCATTTACTACATATACATATAAATAAAAAAAAAAAAACGAATTTTTATATTCCCTTATTCACAAAATGATTAAAATTAATGTAATGTAATTCTGCTCTTCAAAGAGTAAATATATTTTCTTAAAACAGAAAGGTGTATAAATATATTATATAAAAACCGTTTTTAGAAATAAGTAATAAGGCAGGTTTTATACAAAATTGTCAGAAAATTATTTTTTTTTTTTTCATTTTTTCATTTGGTTTGAAAATCAATTGTAGCAAGTAAATATTTCCTAAATATAATCAATTAACTGCTATCGCTTAAATAAGAGTGATAAAGGGAAGGAAGTTGATAAAGGTAGAGCTCTTTGGCTCCACCTACACTGTAGTATAAATGGATATTTGTGATACTAGGTTTGAAGTTTTGGCGTTAGTGGTGAAATTTGCATTCAATGGTCTGCCTTGGATTTGTGCTAAACCAATTTGCAATGTGTTGTTGCCAGCGTTGACGTCTCTATCCCACATGGTACTACATTTTGGGAAAAATTGGTACCTATGTGGAGATTTCGACGTCTTCGCCGGCTCACAATATTTACTACAGAGTTTTGTTATGCGGAATTCATTCCGTTGCAGGACTGAATAATGAGCTTGCAGAGCCCGCAACAATTTCCTATTTGGTGTTCGTACGTAACCATATATTGGTGAATTTTCAGCAACTTCCGTCGCACCAATATAACTTAGAGTGGTAGGAGTATTGCTTGTTATTTCTTTCCCCGACTGTTTCAATCGTAAACGCGAAATTTTACGCTGTCCATACACTGCTTGGCGTTCCAAAAACCATTTGAGCCGTTCTCTTGTGTACGCCAAATAATCCTGTTGCATCGGTGATTGCGTGCTTGTTATTGCACTTTTTGAAAACTATTTCGTAAATTTGTCTAATTAAACTTTGCACACATATGTATATTAAGGTGATATAGTGGAATCGAGAACTTTTAATTTTTAGTACTGATGGATACCGGTGACGATTTTTCTTTCGATTCTGAATGTTTTGAAAATAGCAGTACAAAACTGCACGTATAATCGACTAATATCCTAATATCTACTAAATAATCGGAGACATTTTTCAAAATCTGCAGCTAAAAAAGCATGTCAGTCTTGTCAAACAGTTTCTTGTTATTTTGATAGATCTGACTTAACGTTTGTGTCACTCGCCAAATCTAATATTGTGGCCCTATAATTCAAACATACGAATATTATAAAAAATATTAAAAATTGGCAATATTCATTACGGATTGAGGCGATGTTTTTTTTAATTTTCTTGATCGATTTTAATTAAAAAAAAAAGTGACTAGTGGGGTTACAAATTTCTTTTTAACTACGTATTTTAAACCTCGAATTCATATTATATATTGTGTAAATAAAACTGAGGTCCATCAATAATTTTGTATATTAATAACCTTAATATTTTACTAGCTAAAGAGAGAAATATGAAAACGATTTTAAAAACTTTTGTTTTTATTTATTTTATTAGTGTTATATTTGAAATAATACCTGCTGCTGTCACGCACCATATACACAAAAAATTTCGTGCCTCATCAACCATGCAGTACACACATCCGGTCCTGAAGGGACCATTACACCACTTACCATGTAATACTGTGAGGACACAGATAGACTGTCCTCCTTGTCGTTCCCCGTTCTTTTGGTTTCAAAAACTCATTATTATTCATTCAAATTTCAAATCACTTACTTCACTATACAAAGTTTGTGTATCTTACATTCACCCCCAAAGCTTCTAATAATTGTCTTGCTGCCTCTATCAACACAAATGAACGAAAGAATTCATACCATTTACAATCATTTAAATCGAGCTAGCCCTAATGCTTAATTACCAATATACAATATTTTGTTATTGTTATATTTTGTTTGTGCAAAAATATTAACGGTTCAAATGAATTCATTTACTTACCCTCGATCCTTTTCCTAGAGAAGGCCTTCTAGAGCTGGAAGAGGGATTTCTGTAAATAGACACTTATTAAAGTCTCCCATTTGGGCTACTTCACAATTTCTTATACATTATTCCTTCCTTATATTTTAGCACTCATGGTACTAACCCCTAAGGGTGTGTTAATTATAAATATGCTATAGAATGATAATCGTGGATCTATATTAGCAATTATAATTGGATAAATTAATCGTTGACCTCATACAAAAATCATATTTGATATGCCAATGCATTCGAACCTTTTGAAATTATATGCAAAAATCATAATCTAATACAAAATGAAGCATGAATTTATATTTATATGAATGTTGGCATGGTGCTGATGATGACCTATACTGCTCTATGTTGTCATCGGTGAGTTTGACGGCTTGCTGCGTTCTTCGGGAGTCATTGACGGTTCCCCTCCCTGGACCTGAGGATTGTTCGTTCGTAAGTTTTCTTGTTCCGTCCTTGTGAAGTCATTGTTAGTGGTTTCATAGAAAAGTGAATATGGTTTATCGTTTGATATTGACTCACAATCAGATGGTCTTAATTGATCAATATTGCCGAGTATGTTTTTCATTATTAAGCAAGATGTCGTAAATGCTATTTCCTTTCCTCTTTATGATGATACCAAATTTCCATTTAATGCACTTATTATTATAGAATCGAGCTTGAACCTTGTCGCCGATCTGAAATATTCTTGTACTGGTGTTTGACTGTCCTTGTCTTTCATTCATTTCAGTTGCCCCATCCTTTTTAACCAAATCAATTTCGGTTCTTATGCTTCTCTTAAACATTAGCTCCGCTGGGCTCAGGCCATTTGTAGAATTAGGCACCTTTCGGTATTGTACTAAGAGCCGACATAGTTTTTTATTTAGGTCACCGTTTTCGTTCATCATCGTTCGAATTCCTTGTTTTATTGTTTGTTGTCAGATTGACAGTTTGATGACGGATGATACGGTGCGCAAAGTCTATGGGTGATGCCATTTAATTTTAGAAATGATCTAAACTCATTTGATGTGAATGATGTTGCATTATCTGAGACAAGAGTAAGTGGAAGTCCAAATCTAGCGAAAATTTCCCGTAATAATTTGATTGTTGTGTTAGACGTAATAGTTTTTGTAGGAACTGCTTCCATTCATTTTGTATACGCATCCACAATTATCAAGAAATTGTGATTGTAAAATGGTCCGGCATATCTATGTGTATCTTCTGCCATGGGTTAGTTGGATATTCCCAGCGATGCGGAGTTAGCTTGCTAGGATTTGCCTTATTACTGCAGCAGCTGCGACATTTTCGAGCTAAGTCTTCAATGTCTCGATCGATTTCTTTCCGCCATACATAACTGCGCGCTGGTGCCTTCATACGCACTATACCAATGTGCACTTCGTGAAGCTCCTTAAGAATACATTGTTGTAATACCTTGGGTATCATTACCCGAATGCCATTGAATATGCATCTCTCGATAGAAATTTTAAAAGCCGATTCATGAAGGGGTATCGGTTCACCTTGCTGTAAAGCATTGAAATAAGTTATGCACTCGATGTCGTTAACTGTTTCCCTTTGTATGTCCTTTAGCGTAACTGGTAGGGTCTCTATTTGCGAGATTTGAAAGATTGAATCGACTCTATTTCTCGCATAGGAAATCTCGAAAGGAAATCAGTGTTAGTGTGCTTTTTAGTGTCCCGATATGTATACTTAAAGCCGGACATGAAACTGGCTTATCGCAGTAGGCGTATGGCTGATGTAGCTGAAAGATTTTTATTTGGGTTCAGGATTGCGGTGAGTGGCTTCTGGTGTGTTAATAATGTTATTTTACTGCGATAACAAAATATGAAAAACTTTTTTAATCCCCAGTATATCGATGTGGCTTCCTTATCCAATTAAAAATAGTTTTTCTCTGCCTTACACAAAGATGTCGATGCTAACGCGATAGAACGTTATATGTCATCGCTCATTTGATGCGATATTACTGCCCCAATGCCATGCGGCGAAGCATCGGTAGCCAGGATCAGGGGAAGCCTTTCATTATATGTCACTAGAATCTTTGAGCTGGCTATATCTTTTTTTAACTGGTTGAATATCTTTTCGCAGTCCCGGCTCCATTTGAATGCTGTGCCTTTTTGAAGGAGGTTGTGTAACGGTTTAAGGCGACCTTCTAAATTTGGTAAAAACTTTTGGTAGTAGTATATCAGGCCCAGAAATACTCTCAACTGTTGTACATCTTCAGGACGCTCACATTTCGTGAAAGCTTCAACCTTCTCTGGTACTGGCCGGATGCCTTCCTTATCAATCACATGCCCTAGGTAAAAATATGACTTGATTTGTTAAGATGTAGGTCATACGCACGTAATCTCTGAAGAACTGCTCCAAGGCGTTGAAGAAGTTGAATGTAAGTAGTACCTTGAATGATTATGTCGTCGAAGAAGCAAGCGACTCCACTTATATCTTGCAGTACCGAGTTCATAAACCGTTGCCACTTTTTAGGTGCTGGCTTAACACCGAACATCAGTTGACCTTAGTCATGCTGAGGTTGTATAATTTCACCTGTATATGTTGTTAATTGAATAGGAGTTGGATGTAATTTATTATTGGGCCAATTGTTTTTAAATGTCTGTAGGGAAATGGTTGAACGGCTGCACCTGATTGAAATTTTTACGAAATATTTGTCACTATTCAATAAGTTACAGATGGCAACATTGTTTAGAAAGTTGTTATTAGAGTCAGAGTCGTTATTCGTACCAGTGTTTCAATTATCAACTGCCCGATGGTCTACGGTATTCTTATTGGCTAAACATACGCTTTGTACGTGATCCTTTTTATGGCATGTAGGACATTTAAGATTTTTCTGTTTACATTTATTAGCCAT
This sequence comes from Dioctria rufipes, assembly GCA_963924295.1. Classification (NCBI taxonomy): domain Eukaryota; kingdom Metazoa; phylum Arthropoda; class Insecta; order Diptera; family Asilidae; genus Dioctria; species Dioctria rufipes. The sequence continues at coordinate 378,473,986 of OZ002740.1, read as the reverse complement.
GTGGTCCGTTTTCCCACATTTAAAGTATCGGCCTCGAATTTGTTGAAGTGCTTTGAATGGGCGCTTTGAGCCTTGTTTGTTGAATTATTTTTACGAATGCAGTGTAATGATTGGCTACACATTTCTCTACTCTCCATTTTTGATGATTCTATGGAAAGAGTTATTTTTACTGCATCTTCAAATGTTTTGGATGCATCTTGTTGAAGAAATCTTTCCCTAATATCGTTATCGCAGACTCCGCCTACGAATTGTAACCGTAGGTGTGACTTTTTACAACTGACAAAAAAAAAATTTCAATTAGTTGAAAGTTTCTTCAATTCTACTTAGTAATTTGAAATTGATTCACCTTCATGCTGTACGTATAATGAGAACTTATGTTATTCCGCGATTTCGCTTGGTGTTGGTTGGACATAGATGCGCACCGTAATAGTGATGTAAGTTGACTATACTTAAGTGACTTTGGCTGCTCAGGCGCGGTTAAATAGCTGACTGTATGAAAAAGCTTTGGGCCAAGGCAATTTATCAACATTTGAACACATTTTCTATCACTTTCAGCTGTTTCATTAGATACATCCAGCGATTCTAAATAATTCTTGTCTCTGGAAGTACGTATCGAAATTCGCGTTTGATTCATCAAACGGTGCCAATTGTAGGCCGCACATGTCACCATTTTGATCTTGAGCCCCCGAATTTGCATTTCCAGTTGACAAAATTGCTAAATTCTGGAAGATATCGGCAACTTTTTGTAAAACTTGGCTTAAATTTGTTTCCGTGATTGCAAACAAAAGAAAATTCGCATCTCCGTAAATACAAGAAAAAAAAATGTGAATTACATAGCTTCGGTTATTGATAATCACCACTGAATTTTTACCGTTACCATTTCGTAATAAATTTGATTGTATATAGAAGTTCAATTTGGCCATAAAAAATTATTAATCATCTGTCGATAACGCAATCCATTCACCGTAACTGTTGCTCCAACCTCATTTTCGAAAAAGTAAGGTGCAATGACTCCGCGGGACCATAAACCGCACCAAACAGTCACACGTTGAGGATAGAGAGGCTTTTCAACAATAACTCATTGGTTTTCCGAGCCCCAGATGCAACAATTTTGCTTGTTGACGAAGCCATCGAGGTGGAAATGGGCCTCATCACTCAAGATTAGTTTTCGATGGAATACCGGATCATTTTCATGCATTTCAAGGACTCAATCAGCAAAGACTCGATGTTGTTGATGATCGGCCGGCTTGAGTTCTTGTGTTAACTGAACTTTATAAGCCTTAAGACCCAAATCTTTATGCAAAATACGGTGTAATGCTGTTTGTGGAATGCCTAATTCCAAAGAACGACGAGGAATGGACAAACCTGGGTTTTCTTCAACACTTTCGGCTACAGCAGCAATATTCTCGGCTGTTCTTGTGCGACGTGCACGGGTTTTATTCTTCACATCACTAACTTGTCCCGACAGCTCGAATTTTTCTACCAATTTCTGTATTGCGGTCCGACAAGGTGTTTCACGACGACCCAAAAATATTCGAGTTTTACGAACCGTCTCTGCCACATTTTCACATTTTTATATTTTTATTATTTTTATATTTTAATAATTTCAGTGCGTTGTTGAATCGTGTATCGTTCCATTTTTATTAATGGCGTAGTTTCTACTTGTCAAATGTCAAAAAATGACAGCTCCAAAAGTGACATCTACCGAAATAGCGGGCTAATTAAAATAACACCTCTTATTGGAAAACCCTTTATATAAAATACTTGAGTTTTACTTTGTTGAATTATTAATGACATGTGTCTTGCTTGACGGCTGGAACTGGACTTGTTGAGTCCAACAAATGAACTCTCTGTGTGGAGTCAAAGTGAACAGACCCTGACGTGTGTGTGGAAAACGCCCATACTGCATTATCTCATTGGGTGATGATGATGATTATTAATGTCTGTATATAACTCTACTCTAATAATAAAATGCGGCATGAATTCATATACTAAAGTGGAGTGAGTACACACAATACAGGCATTCGAGCCTCTTGAAATTATATGCATAATTCATAATCTATGAAGAGAAAGGTGTGCGCTCAATTGTTTAACTACGTAGTATTCCGATGCTTATTTACAAATGGTAGGCATTTGAGCCTGTCCAGCTTATTTTAAAATAATGTTCTAATAATAAAGCAATGGCGTGAGTTCATCTGCCGAATTATTGGTTCAAACAATGCGGACCGTCTGGCTTCTCTAAAATCATCTGATTATAGTTCAGAGGCTCTTGAATATGCTATCCTCTGTTTGTGTGTATAGGAAATCGGATAGGCTACCGGTCTAGTAAAAGGACCCGAACTAGCTTCGCTGGGCTACGTGAAATTGGTGCCTGCGGAGGCTCGTTTCCTTTATTGTAAGTATGACGCTTTAGAAATACACTCCACACTGATATGTGTACTATCATGTCACCACGGGCAATTGGTCCCAATGAAACTTTTGGTCACGTTTTAATTTTCTTGTCTTATGTTAATTTTACCTTATATGGACCAAGGACTTGTCACTACTTGGTCTCGCACAATTGCAAAAATATTAAAGCTTTTAATACTCCTCCGCGGATTAACAGGATTTTGGCGATTTTTCTTTTATCCTTCCGAGTTGTCTGATGGATTGAATTTTCCACCCTCCCAGAAAAAATTTAACCGAAAATAAGAGGGGAGATTTTCGGTTAAATTTCTTCTGCTCAAAATTTTCACCTTTTCTATATACATATATCTTACGGACTCACAAAAACGTTTTTATATCTTCCACTCAATCTTGCAAACACCTCCATTCACACATGACAGCCCTTTTTTTTCGTGGGCAGTTTTCCCCCTTCATCCAGTTGTTACGCGCGCAGTAGCGTAAAAGTGGCAGCATAAGCATAATATGAGCGCGACATGATCACTGTATCACTTGTATTTTTGTGCCGCACTGCAGCGTAATGTCTGCATCTTTCACCCTTTCATCGTAATTTTTTAGATACCTACGTATTGTTTAAAAAGAAAAATTCTCACCTTTTATATCAGTACATATTCTAAAGGGCATTCATTCCCACACCCCTGCGAACAACCGGGTCACTATAAACTATCGAGATTTCTTTTACCATATCTGCAATACGTCGGAGGATTTGAAAGAACTGCAATTAAAAACAGCTCTTGTAGTATTCTGAGGGAAAACTAGCTTGTGTTCAATTGATGTCATTTATTATTATTATTATAATATTTATATTTTCGTTATTTAATTCAATCAATACGACAATGAAGTTTTTGCACGTTTAATTGTTGTCCTGTTCATACCTCAAACGGTTGGTGCAGCATACATACTTTGTGATTATTTCAGCATATGGTTTTTTTACATGTTATGCATGGTGCATCAAAGTTTACAGTTGGTCTGCCACAAAACTCATTTATTAAAAAAAATATTACTGCTTTATGCTTTTATACATAAACTAAAAATATAATTGTGCTAAGAGAAATACTATACACTGATTATATTATATTATATTATGTATAATACATACATAAATAAGATAATTTTCAAAAAAAAAGTACCTTTTAACTATTCTTCTGCTGTAGATAGGTGAAAAATTTTTTAGATAAAGTTATTAAATCAAAAGTATCCGAAAAATATAAACATGTAAGGTGATGCTTAATATTTATAATACATAATTATATGTACATACATTATATACTTTTTAATAAGCCCAATGAATAAAATATCCTAAAAAAAATTTAACCGATGCAATTAACATATTTTTTAGTGTTGTTGCGTGGTTTCAGTATATACATTGATTTTTTTTTGTCTGGCATCGATTAACTGTTGATTTGTCGGTTTGCTGTTGTAATACTACTAAAATATGCGCATATTGCATGTTGAGTAAATGAAAAAATAACCAAAACGAAAAAAACCAATCATGGCATTTGTAAAATAAACACAAATTTACTAAAAGGTATTTTGTTTAATTTCGAACCTTGATTATAATGCAGAAAAAATTTTCCTTTATGAGGGCCAGTTAGAAGAATGCTGCCCTTTATTAGCTCCCGAAGTTTGTCATGGTTAGCTGTTTGTGAGAGGCGGAGGACGTGAGGTCCTAACTATCAGCCGAAACTGATAGCTCACTCCGTGGTGACATTTGGTGCAGGCAGGTGCGTTAACACACCTCGGCTAATGGCGGAGAGTTTGGGGGTGGGTATGAAAAAAATTAACTGTGCCCCCCCCCCCCATGGTACCGCTTTCATTTGTTGCCGATTGTCAATCTAAAAATTTTTAAAGCATCATCATAGGGTGTAACGCTCAGAAGTTAATCTATAAAAACATACCCAAATATCTCTGAAATCGTTAGGATTTACCACATCACCCAAACAACTTTTTGCTTGCCTAAGCATGACCTATCCATAGCCTCCGGGTGCCAGACTGCTCACGGAACACCCTGTATATGACTTCCAGTATAAGAATATACTTATTTTGTATAAATTTAAAGCCAATAATAGATACAGCGAGTAGGTACGTATATCGAGTAGACGAATAAACCTATAGTATTGAAATGATACATCATGGATTGGAGGACGCAAACAATTATGTACATCCAGTATACGAATTGTTCACTGTATCCACATATTACGCCACCAACTGAATTCGCCAAGTATGCATGTGCATCCAGAACACAAATATACATATTTTATGAATATAAGACGTCAATAAAGGGATGCGGTACATAAGTAGGTACCTCCAATACACTAATTTAACAATAAACGGATACTACTGATGAATAGGTACATTCAGTGTAAATTCGGACGTTTTGGGGAACGCGGCGTAGCAATGTTCACTAGCCGCACTTGGGGACATGATAAATGAAAAAAGAAAAGCATACCTATGTCCTTATTTGGGTTAATTTTTGTTCCTTTCTATTCTTTTCTTTTATAGCCCTTCCTGCCTTGTGTGCTGTGTTTTCCTACATCCACAAATATATATAGCTTATATAGCTTTTCCTCGAGGTTATTTCACCTCACCTTTTACCTGTTATCCGTCGAAAATATATTTGAACTAGGGCCGAATTCTGTAGCACGGAGAATTTGGGAATTTGGGAGATGCGAATTCCGTTTTCTTAGAATTCCTAATTCCCTAATTCTCCACTCCCAATTCACTAACATGGTTGGAGAATTAGGGAAAACGTAAGAAATGTGAAAAAGTGCGAATCGCCTGGGACGATTTAGGGTATCACTTTTTGTTGTAAAGGGTTGGACTTTTTTTCATATTTGAGGTGCATCTGTCTATTACCTTCCAATGTCGAAATAAATTGAAATTTCCTTTTTGTAGTGGTAGTCTTTGAGGGATGTAGAAGGGTAGATTTTCTCGAGTGTATCCCTGAAACACTCGAGAGAATGGAAAGAAGAAAGAGAATGTATGTGGTATAAAAAAAAAAAATGGGTGCTCAGGGTGAACAAGATGGGTGGAGGAAAAGGGGTTGGGAAAATGCGGGGTAGAAATGGGAGCTGATTAACGGAAATTTAAAAAAACAAATAGAGACAATATCAGGAGCTGCAATAATTCGCAGGGGTAAGGTCAGGATCTGTAAGTCCAATAAAAAAAAAGTAAGAACTCAATTTAGTAATTAGGTATGCATGGGTATTACATGCTATATTTTATTTCGATTAACGGTAATTTAAGGGGCCTCGGCGGTAAATTTTTTTGTCGCAATATTCACGGGCGCCTATCGCGGTGTGGGAGAGCTGTAGAGTATTGGGGGTTTTTCTGATGGATTAATGGTTTAGAGTACAAAAATATAAGTGAACAATTTTTAAGTGAGGGTGCTTTGGGGGTTGGGGGTCGTACCACTCCTCATCGGGGGTTGTCCAATCTACGTCATGTTTGGTACCAAATTAAAAAGGGTAGGAGAGATTAATCGAGTGGTGTAGTTTGTTTTTGATCGTTTTAACGTGATAGCTGATTTTTTACCGCCAAAAAACGGTTTTTTTGCACTAGGGTCATATACACCCATGTTCCCATATTTTGCATATATTTCTTCCGTTCTTTGTTTTACATCCATTAGTACTCCGTTGTGAACATTTTTGTAATGGGAAGTGTATTTCCAGGACTTACCAGTTCTTCGTAATGATGAGATGAGCAATTTTTTCACCTTAAAAGGACTGATATACTTCCTTTACAGGTTTCTCCAAAACCCTTTATCGGATTCAAAAATTAATTACATATTTAATTAGGGACAAAAGGTAGATGCGATTTCATCCTAAACACAAGCTTTACCGTGTATATTTAAAAATTTTACAGCATCTTTTCTGTATTGGAAGACGACCAAATTGATCATTTTCGCGTGATTTATAATTTGTAGTGGGTACCTTGAGACACAAAATCCATGTTTCTCTGTAAGTATTGCAATGATTTCCATAATTTGTTTTTTTAAATATAGCCAGGATATGCAGTGAATACATAACTCAATTCCTAGGTACCTAGATACCTTCATAAAATGCAACAAAAGGAGACAAAAAACGTTTTCCACTTACTTTTTCACTTGCAAAACACCGGAAAATCAACAAGTGGAATAAAGAATTCAGGAATTCTTTACTTATTTCTCAAATTTTCCGGTGTTTGGTAAGTGGAAAAATTGTATTGTCTGCTTTTGTTGCGTTTCGTGAAGGTGTTATATTTATATTTTGTCGATTTCCTACCTGCTTACTCCTTTTCTAGCTATACGCGTCGGACAGTGGTGTCGACAAAGCACATCCTCAAGCACACTCATATTAGGTATTTCAATAAACTTTCTTTTCTTTTATTATCCTTTTTGTTCACTCAACTATTAACTTTACTCAGAAGATTAAATTATCTCTTTTATTCTTTTTTTTTTTGAAAACCAATCACCAAACCCGTTTTCACACCGACTCGTCTTTTTCTTTATTTTTTTCTAAAACCTAACTTAGCTGAAGGCAAAACTTTCCATGGGAATAATTTTGTTAAAAGTTATGGACTGTAAAGAAAATTGCTGATGCAATTCTAATTCTGGTTTAGGCATGATTAGCTTGTATGAACAAATTTAAGAATTTCAATACAAATTATGAAATATAATTTGTTTCATTTTATGCCCCTTGTTCGTTAGCTAACTGCTATGACGTTGTATATTTGCCACCTACACATACAACATCCCTCTCATCTAAAAAAAATAAACGAGCGTTATTTCTGGAAGAGGAAAACTCTCGATGGAAAACTATTTGCTTAGTTTTGTTTTGCTGTGATTCTGTATCCCTTATCATAAGTGTCAGATTTCATGCAGCTTCATTGTGTGCCTGCTACTTTGTTTCTGAAATTGGTGATTGCTTGGGCAGAAAACTTTTCGGTTATGGCTCACTTGAGTGTTATTTCTCGTTAGAGACAGTGGTCAAGTTTTCGTTTTGTTTTTTTTTTTCATCTCCGATTTTGCCGGAATTCCTAAATTCCAATCACCGAGTTTGTTGTTCACCATGTTATTTACCATGCGGTTAAACAACGTTCCCCAGCAATCACCACCGGGTCTCACCTCGTTGGCCTCTTCAATTTACGTGCTGCGCGTAATTCCGAGTTGACGAGGCCCAATCCGGTTGGTCTTGCTAAGACGTGGGGAGCGGCCCTTCACTATATGGGCGAGGAGGCCGGTGCCGGCCGCATTTACAAGGTTGACAAGGTTGTTCGAAGTAAAAGCATTTGTGATGTATTCACATTTCTATCTATTTTTCGGGGGGAGCCCTAAACATCATGAAGTGGCATTGCCACCCGGTCTTTGATCCAGTACTCATCTCCATCATCCGGCCGCTGATTGCCACCCCTAACACCTTAGGATTTGCGGCGAAGCTAGTTTCCGAAGATGACTGGGACTTGGACTGGTAGTGGAATCTGTTGCTCCCAAAATTTGCTTTCTCTCTTTTGTTTGCTTGTCTTTCCTTTCTTTCTTGTTTTTTCGTTTTTGCTTGTATTATATAAAAATAACAATAAAAAAAAAATACAAAAAATGCTAATCTGTTTAGACTTTTATCCCCCTTCCCTGTTTTTAATTTTCAGGGTTTTTCCCCTTCTTTTGGTAAATTAAAAATTGGGAGAGTAATTTTTTCCACCAATTTCTTCTGCATAACTGGGATCCTGCTGTTTGGTAGAGGATGGCTAAGCAATTCTAATTGTTAGGACAATTCAAGGTTGATTTTCGGTATACCTTCAGAATGGGGACACGTGGAGCGGATGAATATGGTTGGCTCTACTAGCCATTATTATATCAAGGAGGGCTTGTTGTCGATATTCGACCTCGATTACTTGGAGAAGCAAGCTCGATAGTATTTCCTGCCTCAGCTGCCTTCTTGTTAGGTCCTTGGTCACAATATGGAGGTGGTTTATCTAGTATACTATTTTGTTGCCTATCCATTAGCATAGCCAGTGGTTTTTGAATCTTTTCCAAGGTGGTTTTAGCAACACTAATCTGTTGTTTCTCTAGTTCAGCTAGGGCTTGTGCGTTTGATTCAATTTCATCTAACCTGCTGTATATTTCCTTTTCGTTGTTGCTGTCCATTATGCCAAATAATTAGGGCATGGGACCGCCTATTTCGTCGAGCAGGGACCTGGTTTTACGCTTTCCTGGTATTAATTCCTTAATGGTTTTCGTGCGCTTTTGTACACTGTCTATACTTGGAGAGGGAGATGTATGGTGAAGGGGGAGGTCGCGACCAGGCCTGCGACACACACCCACACCCACAAATAAACGCGCGCGTGTATTTGGATGTGCTTATGTGTATGCGTGTGTGTGCCAGACTTGGGTGGTACCTCCCCCTTCACCATACATCTCCCTCTCCAAGTATTTGGTTATATCGGGTGGTATTACACTATCGGCGTAAAGGCTTTTAGCATTTCATGAATTGACTAAAAATTTCAGACACATAATGTAAGAAGTGGCTAAGTCAAAACCGTTACATTATCGCCTACTTTTCATTAAGTGTCTAGACTTTTCGTGAAGTGCTGCGTTACGTCAAATGCATATAACTCAGCCAGAGTTGGGTTTCTATGCAGATGCGTTTTTTCTTCTTATTATAATACAGTGACATTTTACCACCTCAATAAATTTTTCTTCCATTTTTTATTCAACCTACTTTGATAATTTTCACGGAATTATTATTTACTCATATTTTTAATCTATCAAGTCATAAATATGATTGCAATGAACGTATAGCAATAAATATGAACACAACCCGAAATCATAATTTTGCTAAACGCACCCTAAACGTGCGACAAAATTTCAATTTTCATTTCGACGACAACGTCGAACGATGTCATTAGCATTGTATTTTATAACATACACCGCCATATTATTAGAACACAACTGGCAGCGTTTTTTACGGGGTTTTTGTCGTGTCGCTCACATTGTATTTTAACCTATATTTCACGGCAGGGAAGCCGAAACCGCTGAAAGTTCTTGCAATTATTCGTTCTTTGACTTTAAGTACATACGTACTGTCGTTCTTTCCATTCCACCAACCGAATTTATTGGAGTAAGTTGAACTTTCACTGTGCACTCGCATCTTATCGTCGATTTCCTACTGGTATGGCGTACATTTTCCCTACTCGTAATTTTAATGCAATTTCAATGAAATTTGTACCTCAACAAATATCTATCATATTCAAAACATTTCTGATGTGCGAAACAATATCTTTCGAGTCCATGTTTTGTTAAAATTTGCACTTCTCTTAAATACGGAAACGAAAAAAAGCAAAATCTAATTTGATTGTGCCGATTAGTGATAGCCGCTTTGGCGTTATTTCCCTAGATGTGCGATTTGTACCCATGCCAATAAATTTCGTTAAAGTTTGTAATTTTGTATGCTTATCCAACTATTAACAGAAGTAAGTCTTTCATTGTTTACCTCCACCTACCCACCCCTCACAATCAGCGCATCCATCAAGACGGCAGACAGCAGACAGCAATTTGTTCGGACCGTCTATAACCTCAAATAAACAACGAATTCTGTCGATTTCAATTCTAAGAAATAAATAAATTCATAGAAAACAATTTATATAGGCCTGAAACAAAAATCCAAGCTGATGAACCTAAATCTACGCTCATAAAATTTTTTAGCTAACAAGCCCAAGCAACCAAATCAATCCAACTTCCACGAAGCCGAGACTGCCCAGACACAACTCACAACTTATTTGAATCGGCTTCAGCAGCCACACGAATTCTGAAGAAGTATGGTCGATTTAAATTCTAGGAAAGAAATGAATTTTTGTCTATATTGGAAAACATTTTTGGTCTACATTAAAAAAAATGTTTGGTTATCGATGATATATTTAGCCGAGATCAGTGAGTTATTGAGGTTTGCTATGAGCTCTTCCATACATCACTTTCTTAGTACTACCGTCGATAACTGGGTATTTCTTGTGTGTGCTTTAAGTATATTGTATACTTTTTCGTGCCGTTTTTATAACTGGGCAGTGGAGTGGCTCCACCGCAAGGGTTCCTGCGGGGTTATTAAAATGGGATTTAATAGAACAAATCAAGTAGGAAGTTAAGTCAACCTGGCTCATTTTATACAACATTTTTCTTACTCAAAATATGGTTTTAGACGGTTGTTTTGTACCGTTACTATACGCTTATCAATTTTGATTGTGGTATTTACACCACTTGGTATAGCTATTACCTGATAAGGTCCTACCCAGATTTGGGAAAGCTTATGTTTTCTGCTTTCGTTCTTGATGAGGACCTTGTCTCCTATGTGCAAAGTTGGGTGCCGTACTGTCTTATCATAGTACCCGTTTGAGCGCTGTTTGCTGGCCAATAAGTTTTTTCGTGCCATGGCATAGGATTTTTGGAACCGTTGTGAAGTCGTACGACAGTCCATTGAGGTAAGTTTAGTACCTCCGTGTACACTATTATTGTACACGAATGAAGCGGTTCGTAAGTATTGGTCCCATGTTTTGGGATTTTCATCTACGATTGTTCGCAGGTATTCTATGAGATGTCTCTGGGCTCGTTCTAGTGCTCCATTAGACTGCGGATGGTATGCTGAAGTCTGTAACTTCTTTACCTTCAGAAGTTTACATACGATGCAATTACTTAATCCTCCGGAAGAACTGCCACATTGAGTATCAGTTTTCAATTTTCGAAATCAGCTGATGATTTATTCAAATGTCAAGCATAACGTGCGGCTTCGGCTCATTTTTACGAATTCAAGAATAGGAATAGGTAATAAATTATTATGGTCACCATTGTTTATTGATTTTGAGGACGATGTGGAAATTCCATTAAGTATAATACGGAGAACGATCAGGAATAAAGCCGTAAATTTTATGGATTTACCTGACTACGAGTAAGTTGATTATTTTTACGTTTATTGTTATTTTCTTTTTTTAAATATATCTTTTCTATCTTTAGATTTAAGAGAAATTTTAGGCTTAATAAACCAGCTTTCTTGTATGCGTTAAGCGAAATTAGTAAGGATATTGCTCCAACAGTGCGGTCCACATCAATTTCATTGGAATGTAAATTAGCTGCTTGCTGAGATTTCTTGCTGAAGGAAGCTATCAGCTTGGAATAGCAAATGATTTTAAAGTAGGAATATCACAACTCACTTAATTTAATAAAAACGAAAATATGTCCCCAATGGATTAAATTAGACATGAATTGAGAAGAAAATCGGGCGGCTAAAGGATACTTTTATGGAAAAAGTTTTATTCCTGGTATAGTCATGTGTGTAGATGGAACATTTATTAAAATAATTAGACCGGCAGAGAATAGCCTTTTTTACAATAGAAAGTGATTTTACAGCATGAACGTTATGATTGCAAGGGTAATCTTAGACAGTTATATATTTTTCTTTAAATTTTGAAAATGTTTTAGATTTGTGATCATATGCAACGAATTCGATATGTAAATGGAAGACATCCAGGAGCCAACCATGACTCTTTTATTTGGAAGTCCAGCGATGCCGCTAGATGTTTTGAAAATAACTATCGGAATGGAGACAGGAATACCCGATTACTTGGTAATTAATTTTATTTAATAAATTTTGTTTGGTGATATTTCTTAATAGAAAAGTTATCAAGAAAAAAAATATATATACTCTCTAACATTAATTAATTAGGAGATGCTGGGTATCCGTTGCAGTCGTGGCTTTTAACTCCCTTCCAATTTAATAAGAGTTATAGTAAAGCACGACAGCAAGACAGTTACATAACAGCCCAGAAAAAGCTGTTCAGATCATCAGTGCTTGCAGTGCACTACAAAATAATTGCATAAAATATAACATCAGAGAAGAATTTTTAGAACCATTAGTAGAACCAACAGATTTATCAACACGCGAAGAATTAAGCAACATAAATTCATATACATCCGAAGCTAATAACATAAGAAATGAAATTGTAATAACTTTTTAAAATGTGGATATTTTATTTCAAAATAAATTCATTAGTTCTTTTATTTTCAAATATTTTATAAAAAAAAAAGACCAAATTAGAAGCTAAGTATAAACTAAAAATCACTTCAAATTAGTTCCAAACTTATAAATAATAGGACATTGAAATATAATTATAAAAGAATAATTCTGAGGGAGTCGAAACAGTGTCGATAAAAGTTAAAAATAAGGTAAACCGCAGTTAGTTATTGTTTAGGTTAGGTTAGGTTAGGTAAGAGGGATGCCGCCAGACGACTAGCCTGCATCACTAAGACCTCTAATGGGTGCATTGTGTCCCTAGACCTCATGGGATAACCTTACAAGCCTCAGATCCATCCTGCTTTCCTTAGGAAACTCATTATTTACCTGAGACTTTTAACCTAGATCCATCCTGCTTCTCTCAGAAAACCCAGCATACACCTAAATTCTACACTTTGCAGTTCCCCCAGACTTGAAAAGAAGTAGCTACCCAAAGCAGGGCACTCGCAAAGCACGGGTTGGACGGATTCGATTTTCTCCGAGTCCTTACAGCTCCTGCAGAAATCGTTTGCCGCTATACCCAGTCTTCTAGCATGGTCCCCTATGGCCCAGTGACCCGTTATGAGTTATTGTTTAACTCTTCTCGTACTTTGCTCAGCTCTACTCACACTTTAGCTTTATTTTTTGAAGGACTAAAGTTTCGACTTTTGCGTCGAATACATTCGTCCAGCTATCGTTGAAGCTGAATTATGTAAGGTGATTTTGACATTATCATAAAATTTGATCTTCCAAAAGCTTTATATTTTTGCTTCTGAAAGTGTCAGTTTCTTGTTGTCTTATTTGCCGCCTATTACAACCCAGTATTTCTTCGTTATTCAGCTTTGAAGCACACTGCAAATTCGACCTGTAACTATTTTTCTCATCATTTTCAAGCACATCAACCTCTGTATCCAGCAGCTCTTAACAATTCATTTCCAATATCTTCAGAGCTTATCTGCTCTACATTTGGCACTCCAAAGCTCTTACCAGTTTTTATTCCACTAACGCACTCTTAAATTGATTAATTCAAGAACATCCTCCTCTAATGATTTCAGAATAATTTTATTATTTGGCCCGCGCCGCCCATACTTGTTATTTCTTTATTTTGTGTTGCTAATTTCTTCCTTATAGTCGACTTATAATCACTCCACACCTAAGTTCAAAAGAAAAATCTGTAATACAAAAATATAATTTACATAAAAATATTCCGACATACATATGTATTTATTATTAACGTAGATATCATATGTGATTGGTCCAGACAAATGGAAAGAGAAATAATCTAAACCTACCTTCTTCCAATCAGATACATCCTTAATTGGCGGACCTAAACTGTCCAAATCCTGTTTCAAGGAAATCCACATATTTCTAACACTTTGAGGTGATCTCTTCGTCATATTTCATCCAACATCTAGATTTATTTTCATGTGCTCCACAAGTCGGACAAATTGTTCGCAGTTTCTTGTCTTCTTCCTGAAATGAGTATTGTTATATAATAAGCACCTTCGTAGTAAGATTAAATAAATAAAACTTACATAGACCAATTAGTTTTTTGCACTCTTTACCTTTAGTCAATTATATATCCGCAACTTTCATATCACGAATCTTAAACGCCACAATAAATTCGCAGGATTCGAATCACTTGTTTTCAATAATCAAGGGAAACTTGATTATTTCACTTCGAACGTTTTCGATAATCACAAACTGGCAAATTAGCAAACTCAGTTCTCTCGGCGGATTCAGCAATAGGGGCCACTCTTTTGAATAATTCACTCAGGAAATTAGTTCATTGATCGGTGAGTATTCTTTTGGGTATGCGATAGCGCGTAACGATTTCATCAAAGAAAACTTGCGCTACTGTGGTTGCTTCTGCATTAGATATTGCATACCAGTCGACAAATTAAATTAAAATTATCTTGAAAGGTTACCTGATATGGTCTCTTCTAATGGACCTACAATATTCAGGTAAACTTTGTCGAAGGGCTGTTCTGCGATGTCCGTGATTATCATCGGCATTTTATATTGGGCAGAAGCCTTGTTTGGCACTTTGGACATTTTTTAATGTCGTTCAGCATAGCTGTGTTCTTTTGTGTCCGCAGAACAGGGCAAAACAAAAGATACACCACCGAACGCCTCATACATTTTCATAGAAGATTTATAAATGAAGCGAACAGAACAAATAGTTCGCTTCAATCGACAGAACAATTTGTTCTCTCCAGTATATTGGAGCTCTAGAGCAAAGTACACAAAAGAACACAGCTCATGTGTCGCCACCAATGCTTGCATCTAATGCGTTTGTAAGTTTTAATGACACATTGAAGGCCACCGAAAGGAGAATCATGGTAATCTTTTAAGACTGTATGGATCTCTGTAGGGCTCGTGATTACTTCGGGTGTCTTACCCGTACTTACATTTGAATCAAGCGTTGCTGGATTTTGTATGTTTGTCTCTGGAATCTGAATTTCGTTTTGATCCACTTCCATGTGCTCTTCTGTCTCCGTGATGGAGCTATTTATTCTCTCTTGAGCTTTTTGCTTCTGAGCGCGAGTCACGACGAAAAGCGGGTTTGTGTTTATTTCTTCCCTTATTTGGGCAATTACTTTCCTCCACATCTGAGTTCATTGTGTGGTGGACTAGGGCCTTTACCGTAAAGGTATTGCCTAACTTGTCTTCTGCTAATGCTTGAGAAATGCGACTTGTACATCTGCATAAGTGTTGTACTTCCCGGGCTTATATTCGATGTTGTAATCGAATACAGATAATTTGTGGTGAAATCTCACCAAACGGGAAGTAGGGTCTTTCACATTGAAGACATCTATATAGACCATCAATTTTCTATCTTGAAGGTAGCACCTGAAATTCTTTGTCGGCTATACTATAGCCAATAAGTCTTTCTCTATTGTAGAGTAGTTTTTTCGGCTTTGTTTAAAGTGCGACTTGCATAGGCAATGGGCTGGTCTTTTCCGACTTCTCCTTGAGAAAAAACAGCTCCTAGAGCCTCGTTACTTGCGTCCGTAGTTAGATTGAACGGTTTTGAAAAATCCGGGTAAATCAAAAGTAGTGGAGAAATTAAAGCATTTTTTATGCTTTGAAATACTTCTAGGCTTTTCTCAGTCCAAGTGAATTTTACATCCTTTCGGAGTAAATTTGTGATTGGACGTACAATTTTGGAGAAGTCTGGAATAAATTTCCTGTAGAAGTTGGCAAGTCCTAAAAATGACTGAACTTGCCTTACTGTTCTTGGAACAGGAAATGTTTGGACGCAGGTCGTCTTACCTGGGTCTGGTAGGGCACTTTCGCTAGAACATTTATGTCCTAGATAAACAACTTCTCTTCTTAGAAATTGGCACTTTTCTGGCTGCAGTTTCAAGTTGTTTTCTCTCTCAACTTGTCGAAGACTTCTTAACTTTTCGTTGTGATCATTTAAATTTTTAACATAGATGACAATGTCATCTAGGTAAACAAAACATTCGAGACCTTGTGGGCCTGTAAGAACGAAGTTCATTAGGCGTTGAAATGTGGCGGGGGCTCCTTTGAGTCCGAATGACATACGCTTGCACTCGTAGTGCCCATAACTTATACTAAAAGCAGTTTTTTGTCGACTAGAACTTGATGATAGCCGTTGGCCAAATCGAGGGTGGTGAAATGCCTAGCATGACTAGTTGGTCAAGCATATGCTCGATTCGGAGTAGCGGAAATGCATCGCCTCTTGTCTTTTCGTTTAACTTACGAAAATCGACAACGACGCGCCACCTTTTTTTACCGTCAGGTCCCGCCTTCTTGAGGACAACTAGTAATGGTGAATTTCAACGGCTTTTACTAGACTGGACTATCCCGCTGTCTAGCATTTCTTTTAGCTGCTCGTAATTACTTTCAGCTGTGTTTCAGGTAAGCGGTACATTTTTTGTTTGATTGGTGCTTGATCTTGCACCAATGGAATATTATGCATTATAGCATTTGTATAGGTTAGGTGAGTTTACCGCCTTTGAGGAAGAAGATATGGTTATACTCTTCGCAGAGTTCTGATATCGACGTTTTTTCTTTCACGGTTAAATTTGCTCTAGCCTAATAATACGCGGGTATTGTTCCGGAGTCTTATAATCCGTGTATAAATAGCGTACATGTTGTAAAATTGCTGATTTTTCAGCTGAACTTTCGGTTGACTTTTTCTTCCTATAATTTCGTTCGGTGTATATAATTTCTTTTTAGGCTACGTTTCGATGCAGGGTAATTCCTTCCTGCTTTATTGACGGCTGGGTTTGATTCACCTGTGTGATCTTTACCTTAGGTTGTTTAGAGTACTCACGCGCGTCGATGCTAGTGAGTTTGGACCATGTCAAATTTTTAATGCTAGGAAACGGAGGAGTAATATGCACCTTTAATATATACTTTAGTGACTCGCTCTCGTTCTTGTATGGTCTTTGTTTCTTTGAAATGGTCTTGTGCCTACGATTTTGGACGGTGGAGCTATATGCACCTTTTTAGTAGGCTTTATACACACGTTTCCGTCTGTATTGGTACTTGCTACTTTTTACATTAAAGAAATAAAAAATGAGAAAACTACGTTTTTCAATAAAACCACCTTTAATTGTTCTATACACAGATTTTAAAAATTACTGGAAGAAAATTATGCTAAATGCATTTCGGACCTAGTCGTCCATCTTCAGTAGCTTCCTAAGGAAGCTTCTTTAGATTTTTTGAGCCATAAAATCACTAAAGAAGGAATTCTCCCATCTGAGAACAGAGTTCAAATAATTCAAGATTTTCTTTCTCCTAATTCAATCAAACAAATTCAGCAATTCATAGGAATGGTAAACTATTACCTAGATTCATTCCACATCTATCTGAATTGTTAAATCCAATATATGTATATAAATTTAACAAAATTACTAAAGAAACCCAATAATAATAAAAATTTTAATTGGCTAGAAGATTGCGAAACCAATTTTTAAAAAATTAATGAAGCTCTTTCTACCTCCACACTTTTAGTACACCCACTATAAAACGCCAAGCTTATTCTAACAGTCGACGCGTCAGACGTAGCAACAGGGGGAGTTTTAGAACAATACAATGCAAACCATTGGGAACCTTTAGCTTTCTTCTCGAAGAAATTAACTCCAGCCGAAACAAGGTATTTAACCTTTGACAAAGAACTTTTAGCAATCTATTTAGCCATTAAACACTTCTGACATTTTTTAGAAGGTCGAGATTTCACTATTCTGACCGACCACAAACCATTAACATCCGCAATCTGGACCAAACCAGAGAGAAGTCCCAGACAAGCCAGACAGTTAGATTTTATAACACAATTCACTTCTGACATCAAACATATTAAAGGAAAATCAAACGTCGTAGCACATTCATTATCACGAGATTTAATTACTGATGAAAATGATAAAAATAGCTACGAAATAAATAAAAATAAAATAGACTTAGAAATTATCGCCAAAAACCAAGAAAACGATGAAGAATTGAAACACTTAATTTCCATTCAAGGAACTATTACAAATTCTAAGTTTAAATTAATAGAAACGGACTTAGAAGTTTCCAAAAACAAGATTTGGTGTGATATTTCGTTTATTCCTAAACTTTTAAGACGAGATATTTTCGAGATTATTCATACTCTATCACATCTTGGTATAAGAGCAACTAGAAAATTAATTGCAGCAACATACTTTTGGCCTAGTATGAATAAAGACGTAAATTCGTGGGCAAAATCATGTTTATCTTGCCAGAAATCAAAAATTTACAAACATACGAAATCAGAAATTGGCCAATTCAAAAGTCCAAAAGGCAGATTTGAAAACATTCACGTAGATATAATCGGCCCATTACCGCCTTCAGAAGGATTTACTCACGTATTAACTATCATAGACAGACTCACAAGATGGCCCGAAGCATACCCGATACCGGATAATATGGCTAGTATAATTGTTAAAACATTATACAGACAATACATTTCAAGATTAGGAATCCCTCTTGAAATAACGACGGATCAGGGTGCTCAATTCGAATCAAAATTATTTGATGAATTTTCAAAATTATTAGGAGCACACAGAATCCGTTCTACACCTTATCATCCACAATCCAATGGAATGATAGAGCGTTTCCATAGGCAACTGAAGGCATCATTAAGAACAAAAATGACTCATAATAACTGGGTTTTGCAAATACCAGCGATTCTTTTAGGTTTTAGAACCACGATAAAAGAGGATCTTAATTGCTGTCCACCTGATTTATTTTACGGGCAACCACTACGCATCCCAGGAGAATTCTTTATAGATTTTCCAAAAACAACATTGGATCCATCAAATTTTGTTAATAAACTGAGGAACCACATTCAAAATTTTGTACCAACTAGTACTAGAAGACAAAATAACAAGATATTTGTACCTAAAGATCTAAAAGATTGTAAATTCGTTTTCGTGAGGATAAATCGTTCAAAACCATCATTAAGTAACCCATACGAGGGACCTTTTAAGGTTATTAAAAGAAATGACAAAACGTTTCTAGTCGACTACAGCGGAAGAGAGACCACGATTTCTATCGATCGTCTAAAACCGGCTTTTGTGGACTTGAATATAAATGACCAAGATATTATAACAGATTCCCATTTAAAGCCTGGTATTGTGTTCATTTCGCGGATAAATTTTGTATTGAAATTTAGCGGTGAAATTTAGTTGCGAAATATTTAGCCAAATCGCTAGGGAAAGTGGTATTGTGTTTTATCAGCTAAAAGTTTGTTTAGTTTTGACAAGTAGATGGCAGTAATATCCACAATCGCCTATTTAACATCAGATTTATCCGCTCAATACCTTTTTTTCATGCTAAAATTTTGACATTTGAAGTTAAATCAAATTGGAATACAAGAATGGCTGTGTATTTTTATTATTTTTTTCTGATAAAAAAATTCCGTCTTCATTTAGA
Organism: Dioctria rufipes; assembly: GCA_963924295.1. Taxonomy (NCBI): domain Eukaryota; kingdom Metazoa; phylum Arthropoda; class Insecta; order Diptera; family Asilidae; genus Dioctria; species Dioctria rufipes. The sequence goes on along the minus strand of OZ002740.1, from coordinate 378,454,607 downwards.
CAATTCTTTTGAAAAAAATTAAAATAGTAAGTATAGATATAATTTTCCTTACTATTTCGAGATTGCAAAAGCAATCTAAAAGAACACGAAATAATATCACAAATTCACGACACCTGATTGTCAAAAGCAGCCATCTATAGTTCAAAACAATGAACAATTTTAGCCGTCGATTGCTGCTAAATATTTATCCGCTAAATGAACACAATACCGGGCTTTAAGAAAAAGAAAGCTTCGTTCAATTTGTCATTATTTTTTTTTTTACGCTATCACTGAAGGGGGTGTTGATGTAGCGGAAGCTACAAAATAATTTTTATTTTTGTTCGTTATTTGAAAATAGAATAAAATATAAATTTTGTTTGTCAGATTAATATTTGCTCTGACTGTTAAAAAAAATAAATAAAATATTCAATTTGACGTTTAAAGGAAAAACACTTTGAAGAAAAACTTTGAACACAGATACACACTACTGTATATATACTGTATATAAAAATTCTTAGCTGAGTAACAATTGTAATGTCGCTGTGCCGTCATAGGATGCCGTGGTCCAAAACCCTCGAGAATACTTCGCAAGCCATGAAACAGACTCGCTCCCTACCACATGCGAGGCCTGACGTAGTCCTTACATTATAAAATATTTGCCGTGCTCTTATGTAAAACTGACAAAAGTTTGATTTGAATAACTCCCCCGCTCTAAACTACTATTCATACAGAAAAATGGTGTTCTGATAATCTTGTGCTTGCTTTCTTATCTTCCGAACCGTAATAAAATTTTCATACCTTTCCTAACAAAATTATTTAAAAAAATTAATCTTAACCAAATGACTACGATTCCTCAAACAAAAATTCTCAGCTGAGTAATCATTGTAATGTCGCTGTGCCGTCATGGCATGCCGTGGGCTGATGATATCGAATGTAGCTGCCTACAGATTCGGACTACAGCTGCACATACACACATGCAATTATCACTCAGCTGAGAGGTATTGAGCGTAAAATGGTAAGGTTAGTTTGTAATCAAAACTATTTAATCATTTTGTTAAGTAAGGTATATAGTAAGTGTAGCCTTTGAGAAGGTAAGGAACCAAGCTGTAAATTACTACAAGACTATTTTCCTGTATGGATAGTAGTTCAGGCTCTATAGCATATATAAAGTCAACGTGTGGCACTTTTCCATAAGTATCAATATGGAACATTTTAGAAAACGGACTAAGCACGCACACATATAGATTTCTGTTTCATGGCTTGGGAAGTATTCTCGAGGGTTTTGCCAGAGGGCAAATTTATTAAATGTATTAATTATAAACGCCAGAGAGCAAAGATAGTAAATTTATTAAAGGAAAACCTTTTCTATTATACTATTTAAGAAAATAATAAAAAACATAAAGTACATATTTTAAAATTAAAAAAAAAAAATTATTATTAAAATAAATAAAAAAAAATCAACTTTTTATCCTACAAGAAATTTAGGATATACATATATATATTTATATAATTAATGAACTGCTGATCTACAACGAATTCTTTTTGTTGCCACACTACAACAACCTACAACTAGTACAATTGGCAACCACACAACAGTTCAGATGGCTCAATTAAGATGAAGCTATTTTCGTGGAGGGTTGGAATTGGGATTTCTTTAACCCGTTTCGCTCCACGGTTGCGTTTTCGCAACATGAAGTTTGGACTGCCTGTGTTCTTAAAGACGTGAAATGTGTTGCATACTTTTCTACTTGTTTGAAAGTGCAACATGTTGACTACTTTTAGGCGAAAAAATATTTTACAACAGTATTGGTAATCGGCAAAACAAAATTAAAACAAATGAGTATGTTCAGCGTGTTTATAGCGAGTGCTTCAAAATAATTAAAATATTTAAGTTAAACAAACAATTTAAGTGAAATTTCTACATATTCCGCTAATATAAATAACAGTGCATATTTTGAGTGTAAATGTAAGTTTGTGTCATACGCTAAATTCCGCTATTTTGCTGTGAAAATTAAATGTTGCGAAAACGCAACCGTGGTACCAAACGCTAACTTTTTTCTCTATGTAGATGTCAAAACGGTATCTTACTCTTCAAGAAGCGGTCACGGAAATCGAAGTCTGGATAGATGAAAATCGAGATTTTTCTACTGCTGACATCATTATTTTACCTCCAGAGGAATATGGTGGGATCAGTGATGAAGAAATCCCTGAAGAAAATGATGGGGAGGGAGTTGTTGATGAGTACAAGTTCCCTCAGGATGTAGCCGGGAATCTAGAAGTAAATGCAGAGCATTCCGACTGGGATACTGATGACGAAACACCCCTTGTCCATTTCCAAAGCTCGACGTCACGTAACGTGCAACGAGATGCGAACTGGAAAGCAACGAACTGCGGTAATAAATTTAAGACTATTCCAGTCAATAACGAGTTTCAGGAAAGAGAGAAGCTCGAACGTTCCTTATATCAGCACACACCACTTGATCTTTTCGAAGAATTTTTCACCGAGGAGGTATATAATCTAATTTTAGATCAGACAAATATATATGCTGCTCAAAAAAACAACCAATTTGTCCTTACACTCTCATATTTGAAAAGATTCCTTGGAATTTTGATGTTTTCTGGCCACCATACTGCTCCCCAGGAAAAACTTTACTGGTCTAACTCACCTGATTATGATTTCAAAGTAATAAGAATCGCGATGTCCAGGAGCATGTACTACAATATAAAGTCAAATATGCATCTTGCCAATAATGACCACATAGACCGAAATGATAAATTTTATAAAGTGAGGGAATACCTGAGTCTAATTTCCAATAATTGCTCTAAGTTTGGAATATGTTCGCACCTCTTATCGATTGATGAATCTATGTGGCCCTATCATGGTCGACATAGTGCCAAAATGTTTATAAAAGGGAAACCCATTCGCTTTGGATATAAGTTTTGGTGCTTGGCTTCGTCCACAGGATATTTATATAAATTTTTCCCATATAGCGGCAAAAATGAGGCATTTGACTCTTCCTTTGGAGTTGGCGAAAACGTCGTAAGGCATTTATTAAGTGTTGTTGAAAAGCCAGAATGTCATAAAGTTTATTTCGATAACTTTTTTACTTCGCAAAAGCTCTTAGCGAATTTACACTCAGGAGGATTTTTCGCTACAGGGACAGTTCGAGATACTACAACAGGAAGGTGTCCACTTTCTAACCCGAAAACTTTCAAGAAAAAGAATAGAGGTGAGTTTGAAGCGGCCTTTGATGAAGATAATCAATGTCTTGGTCTTAGATGGAACGATAATTCAGTAGTTATGTTACTTTCCTGTCTGATTGTGACAATATTGAACCAATAACTACCGTGAAAAGGTTTTGTCAAAAGAACAAGAGCTTTGTAAATATACAGTGTCCTGCTTTAGTCAAGGCCTACAACAATGGAATGGGTGGAGTGGATTTATTCGACCGCTTTTTGTCGCAGTATAGAATCCACATAAAGGGGAAAAAATGGTGGTGGCCCCTTTTCGCAAATTGCATTGATTTGGCGGTTTCCAATGCATGGTGCATTCACCGCATAGTTTCCCAAAGGCAAATATCACTGTTAGATTTTCGTCGACAGAATTGCATGCAGCTTTTATCAACTCCTGTGGAGGATAGCCGACCAAATTGTGAAGTAAATCGGGTTGTTGAATTAGCTACACCAAGTTGCAGCAGATTCTCACAATCTCGACACGATATAGTGAAAATCGACGATGGCAAAAGAAAGCGATGTCGAGTATGTAAAAGCCAAACATTTTTCAAATGCGAAACGTGTTCAAGGAATGGGATTGATATACCTTTGCACGTTAAATGTTCTCAAGAGTTTCATAAAAAGAAATAAAAATTGTATTGTTTATATTATTTTGCGTACAAGTTTTTTTTTCTACATTACCTTTTGTTTAATTAATAAAAACGTATTTTGGAGTTATTAGTGAATTGTGTTTTTTTTTATACTGTTTTGTACCACGGTTGCGTTTTCGCAACGTTTCAGATCTTCTAAACCATTAGCTCAATGTTGATAAAACTTGTTATTTACATATATTTCACTAAATATATAAAACACCAGAAGTTTGGTCAAAATAGCCCAACGGGAACTGTATGCGGAGCGAAACGGGTTAAAGAGTCGTAGTGGAATTCGTATGTCGAATAGGATATATGATTTTGTCACCCTTGCTGCGGCTGTCATTAGGCTGTAAAGCAACAAACCGCCATCCTTTCTATTTCCAGGAATTGTTAACATGGAAAGAAGGTGCTCTTTAATTTGTGCGATTTGTTCTTGTAGCTGCATTGGAGAGAGTAAAAAAGGATTAATTTTGTTGTGATGAAGATCCGTTAAAACATCAAATAATGCTCCTTGAATTCTCTGAACATTTTGCAGGACTAGCGTGGTTACTATGGATAATGAGTTGAAAGTTTGTGCACTTTGTTGTTCGTATTGGGCATTACCTATGTACTTGTGTAAAGCCTCGAATTGATTCTTTATTGAGTTGAACTGCTATTGAATGGATTCTTCCCTGCCTTTCATAATATTTGTAGTAGATTACAAAACTGATGTTTGATTTTTCAGTAATTGCATGAGGTAATTTTCATTCTTCCGTGTTTTTTTAATTTCACGCTTTATATGTATATTCAGTGTACTCAGAGTCGAGTACTCCAAAGAGTTTGCTTGCAATGTTTCCGATTATATTGGGAGGTGCTGTTTTTACCATTTTGTGGCCATCACTTCGTTTATATAAAAGCTCACTTGCTTCCTCTAGTTCTCTAAGCTGATGCTCGAACTGATTTAGTATCTCTAGGCAATGATTCTTTCTGATTGTTGTTGCATTTTCAGTGTACTCAGAGTCGAGTACTCCAAAGAGTTTGCTTGCAATGTTTCCGATTATATTGGGAGGTGCTGTTTTTACCATTTTGTGGCCATCACTTCGTTTATATAAAAGCTCACTTGCTTCCTCTAGTTCTCTAAGCTGATGCTCGAACTGATTTAGTATCTCTAGGCAATGATTCTTTCTGATTGTTGTTGCATTGCATTGGTCTATTGCTGCTATACAACTCCTTATTCCTTGAAACTCGGCCCAATAATTGGTTACGTTATAATAAACCAGCAAGTTCCGTTCACTGTTTATTATTTGAGCCTGGCCTATAGATTCGAAGAATAACCTAGGACTATCTGTGAATGGTGCTATCTCCACTGGCTCATTAAAAGGTGCTCCGAATATTGGCAGCACCAAAGATGTTAGCAGGAGGAAACTGACAGCCATCGAATATCCTCTTTGTGGATTACTTAAAACTTGAGTCTGTTGTACAATACCCTTGCTCTCTTCTGCCGTTATGCTTGGTTGTGTGGTTTTTGCCTGTTTTCAGAATGTTAGCCAATTTGACCAGTTTGGGTTTATAGGCAAGAATCTGCCTTTTAATGGATGATTGACTTTCTTGCCAGAGCTCAGGTTTCGCCCTTTAGCAGGGGGACTAGCAGTGATGTCATCTGTTGCCGTGGGCTTAGTTCTTGGTGCTCCTTGAAGTAGGAGGCATGTAGCTCCCTTTGTTATTGTTTCGGTAACTTGTTGGCTGTTTGAATCTTCGTCCTGATGGTTATTGTTGTACTCTTCAATTGGTAATGGACAGGTTGTGGATCGCTCTTTTGAAAATGTCAGATGCTGTTTTTAAATTCACAACCCTGGTGTGATTTTCCGGTCCATTAAATGTGTCTATAATGCGACCAAGAGCCCATTTAAGAGGGGGTAAGTTCATATACTTTACCAGTACTAGGGTGCCCTTTTTTAAGTCATGTTGTTTGTTCTTCCACTTACATCTTAGTTGAAGCTCCTGTAGATATTCTAATGACCATCTCCTTCAGAATGATTGTTGGATATGGTGCAGTCGTCTAAATCTTGTAAGACTGCTTATATTTAGGGCACTTACGTCTGGTTCTGCAAGGCTGTTAATGGCCTGCCTATCAGGAAGTGTCCTGGCGTCAGAGCGTTCAAGTCGTTGCAGACTGTATGCAGTTCTTCATGCGTCAGGCTCGCATTTCCAGTTTACCGTACAAGATGCTTCTTCCCAGAGACCTCCAAAATGCGGTGAACGTGGGGGTATTGGCTTCCAGTCTATGCGATTTTGTGAGCAAAGTTCGTTTATGGGATCCTTCAATTCCTATGATTCGAATAAGTCATCAAGCTCCTTTAATCCAGATTTAGCACCAACAAAATTGGTTGCATTATCACAGAAAATTGTCGTGCAAAGTCCTCTTCGAGAAATGAATCGCTTTAGTGCATTTATGAAGGCGATAGAACTTAAATTGCTGGCGATTTCTAGATGATCCGCCTTTGTTGCGAAGCAAACAAAGACTACGATATATGCTTTGTCTGAGATGGCTCGTCGTAGCTGGTGGTGAACGATAATCGATCCACTAAAAGCTCCTGTTGTGTGAAATGGTTGTGCAGGAGTTACTCGTCTGGCTGGTAGATCGGCCACGATTTGAGTGATGCTCTGTGGTTTACATCTAATACAGCGAATGCACCTATGCGCTATTTGTCGTGCTAGTGTCCTGATGTCTATGATCCAGAATCTTTGTCTCGCGATTGCTGTTAAGGTCTGTGGAGCTGCATGCATGTGCTTTCTGTGAAGATAATTAAGCAACATTCCTTGGAAGTAACTTTTAATGTTTTGCCTCTGCGTTCAGTTGAGAATCGACCACCAACTCTAATGACGCTAGTTGCTTCATCCAGAAATGGGTTCAATGATTTAATTGAACTGTTGGTGTCGAGCGATTTGTGATCCTTGAGATTTTGAAACTCTTTGCTAAACGATATGCATTGTACATTTGTGAGTAGGCCATTTTGCGCCATGTCCAGTTCTGTTATCGTTAGAAGGCCTGTTGATCTACGCTCCTTTGGTAGTCTGCAATTTTCCCAGAAACGTATGCAGTAAGCGAACATTCGTTGAAGCCTCGTGAAGGAGTTCTTGTGGTTGACAGATGCAATTACGTCCGTATAATTTTCTGTCATAAACCTTGTTAAAAATGCGAATTTTCTTTCTCAAGTTTCAGGCACCTCTTGCAGTAGTTGAAATTATTGGTTAGGCCATCTTGATGCTGGTTCAAATAAGAAGTCTGGACCCTTGAACCATAGTTTAGATTGGTGTAGATCCTGTACAAATAGTTTGCCAAGAACTGTCACAGGTCCAATTAGTCCAAGTGGGTCAAAAATACGAGTGATGTCTGACAGAACTGTTCGCTTTGTAGTCTTGTCTGACTCATGGTGTGTTGTTTTGAATTGAAAGACATCATCTCATTCCTAGGGTTTTCACGACTTCGTCTCCTTGGAGCAGTAGTAGTTTTTCTCTTAATTCTTCAGGAATGGTACGCAATATATCTGGATGATTTGAACAGAACTTCCTTAGTTCGAAATTTCCACTTTTTAGGAGTGCCACTAACTCCTCTCTTAGTTTGATGATATCATCAATGAAGTCTGCTCCAGTTAGGATGTCATCAACATAAGTATCAGTTCGTATGACCTTAGCTGCTCGAGGAAAGGTGTCGATTTCCAAAACCGCTAATTGATTAAGACACCTTGTAGCGAGAAAAGGTGCTGAAGCCATGCATAAGTCACTGTTTTGAGCTGGTATGTTTGAAGAGGCCTGTCTTTATACTCGCGCAAGAGAATAAGTTGATATTTTCTTTGCTCGGGATCCACTTGAGTTTGCCGATACATCTTGCATATATCTGCGGTCATCACATATTTGTGCATTCTAAGTCTTATTTGAATGGAAAACAAGTCTGATTGTACAGTTGGTCCAATCTTGAGGATGTCGTTGAGAGATTTGCCAGTTATAATCTGGGCTAACGCATCGAACACTACATGGAGTTTCGTGCTCGAACTCTCAGGTTTAACAACGCAGTGATGTGGTAAGTAATAATTCTCGGATGGGATGAGTCCCTTGTGTATTGCTTGTATGTGCTCGTATTCTCGCATGAATGCCTGATATTGTCGTTTTAACTCTGGATTTTTGTCTAATTTGCGTTCTAGACAATAGAATCGTTTTGTTGCCATTTCAATTGAAGATCCCAACTTGTGTGGTGGCTCGCGAAATGGTAGGTGGACAATGAGCTGGCCTGATGGAGAACGTTGAAATGTCTCTTGAAAGTGTTGCTCGTATTCGTCCTTTGTCATCCGATTTGATGGTGCATCATGTTGGTCTACTTCCCAAAATTTGAGTAATTGTTTCTCCAGAGCTGCTACTGAAGGCTGAGTTGTAATACTGCATTGGAAATGACTGATGGACGACGAATTTGGAGTTCTCCCTGCTACAATCCAGCCCAAGCGGGTGTTTTGTAGGAGAGGCAGATTGTTGGATATCCTAATCGGGCCACCTTGTAAGAGATCATAGTACAAGTCAGCTGATAGTCGCTGATCTTCGGCAGTAAAACAGCTGTAGCTGTTGTTGTAAAATCATTTGCTCTAGAGTGTTAGGCTAATTTAGTCTCGTATTTGGCAATGGTTTCGTGTCCAACAATGCCAATAATCGGAATGCTAATTTTGTGTCTCTTTAAACTCAGCAGTTGAACAAAACTGTCCCGGATAAAATGTAATTGAGACGCTGAATCAAGCAGTATTCGACATGGAACCTGAGCTCCTGTTGCGTTGACGATGTTCACTACAGCTGTTGCCAGTAAGACTTGTGATTGGGCTGATGCCTTAAGACTGGTGGTAGCTTTAATCGAAGTTTGCTGTATTAATTTTGAAGGAGTTATTGACTGCAGTGTCGTGTTATTCTGTCGTGTTGTATGATTGGGCTTGGCGGTCTCCTGCTTGTCACGGCATGAATAATGAAGCAGACTGTTGTGTCCGGCCCCTGCAATATGTGCAATTTCCTGAAGTACATCCTCGAATCTGATGTCCAGGTTTCAGGCAGTTAGGGCATAGCTTGAATTGCTTCACCAGTTGATTGACCGATGAATGCAATTTATTTGTCGTTGCATAAATTACGTTGTCATCTTTATTATGTGCTCTGACGTGAACAGTAACTAACTATGTAAAGCAACTTTTTCAACCACCGAACAAGAATGGTGAAGAAAATGTATATCAAATTGCTATTATGAGGTTGTTCTCTCTGAAGCAAAGTAAACCTACTCATTTTAGATACCTTATTGTTACAAAATATAAAAGATAGAAGCTGACAACAACATAAAATTAAATTAAATGCGTAGGTCTCGTAGACGTAGTTATTTTGCATGGAATAAAATCTAATAAACTGACCATTCCTATAGTGTCTTTGAAAGAAAAGAAAGGAAATGAATTTTGTATAAAGCTTGCTTCCCATGGCCCATAGTTTCACGGGCTAGGCCATTTAGTGCGGACAAGCTCGCGCCGCGCTAATACACCTGCACTTCTCACAGCGTGTGTTGGCCCGAGCTGATATGCCTAGTTTTGATAAAACTGCCATTCCCAAATGCCACATGAAGAAATTATCGATGTTTTTGCTTTTGTATTAAGAAACAATACGAGCATAATCTCGCCGCGCTTTTGAAGCTACCGACTCAAAATGGATCATATGGGACATCAGACACTAAAACGTTCCCACGGCGCGTATGTCCACGGTACAGAGATACAAGTTTTCTCATTACGAAACACGTTCCGCCATTTATGTGCGCATGTATAGGAAAGTACAGTATAGAGAACGCAATATTCTCTCTCCTCTCTCTGTCTTTTCAATAGAAATTTATATACGGTATAGGACGAAACACGTCACAGCTCTAGTGTCAAAATTTTAATGAGAATACCTTGTATTCTATATATCTTGGCGTATGTCCGCACGTGTGCGGCGCAGCCCGTGTAATAACGAGCCGTGTAATGGGAAGCCACGTAACCCCCGGAATATAATACAAGCCATGAAGTCGCCGAAGGCACCGGCGGCGGCAAATTAAAGGCCTTAACGTACCGGTACAGCATGCAGTAAGAGCTCTCACTGCTTTTTGTATTCTCGTCATGGAGGAAAAACTAAAATTTCATCTTAAAAAGGTCCTAAAACCCAAAACTGTCGATCCCACAGCAAAATGAAGTTAAAACAAATTGCAGCCAAATATTTTTGAGGCCATTCCCTTTAACTCGTACACAAATTTGTCTGTATATTTTCTTTTTACTATTTTCGACACTCTCGTAGACCCACTTTTCGTCATCACAGCGAGCGTAAATTTGGCACACAGGTTCATGTCGCGTGACAATTGAATCTATCAAAATTTGAACCGGTAATTTCCATGGAAAACCCGGAAAACCGGGAAAAATAATTTGAAAATTTGGTACAAATCTGATTAGTGATAAATCCGTTTCAGGAAAAATGCAGAGTTTTCCGATTTTTCCGAAAAAATTTTCCGGAATTTTCCGACTTTTCCGGAAATTTTTTTCGGAAAAATCGGAAAACTCTGCATTTTTCCTGAAACGGATTTATCACTAATCAGATTTGAAGCAAAAAAAAGTAAAAAAAGTTTTCTAAATTATGCAGGATCAAGTTCCCTATCAACTGGCATCATTACTTTCTGTCCGACAATGGTGAAAGCTTGCAGAAAAAATCGAGGAAAATTCATGTAAAACGCTTTTCCGGAGTTTTTCCGACCAAGGAAGCGTTTGAGCGTTTTGCAACCTAAGACAAAGTTGTAGAGCTAAATGAGTTGCATAAAGTTGCTTTTGTGGAAAACTCCATGGAAAACCCGGAAAAGCGGGAAAATCATCGGAAAAATTTTCATCGATATGATTAGTGATAAATTTGTTTCAGGAAAAATGCAGTTTTCCAATTTTTCTGGAAAATTTTCCGACAACAAAGTTTTATAAGCTATGCGGAATCATTTTTCTTCCGTCCTACTGGCATCTATACTTTCTCTTCAGCAATCATGAAAACTTGCATGAAAAATCGAAGAAAATTCATGTAAATTTAAAAAAAAATTCATAGTAATAGGAAAAGTCCGTGGAAAACATGGAAAATCGGGAAAATTCATGTTATATGGGATCAAGTTGGAATACAGCTAAAAAGCGCTGTTTAAAACATAATTTGAATTTCAGAAAACCGTTGCAGTACTTCAACGATTTGATACTCGAATAAATTTTTTGAAAAAACTGGTAAATCAGTGTCTTTTCAGCCGTTATAAAATTGTTTTAAAATATCTCCATGCAGCACGTAATAACAATTTAGTTAACGTGAAAATGGCAGAAAATAAAATAAGTAAGAATCGAGTTTGCAAACAAAACTGAGGCCAAGCCGCATGAAAATGTAGAAAATAAACTTTTCTTCACACACAGAGGTGGACTCAGATTTTATCCGCTGACAATCACTGATATATTTCAGTATGATCAATCAGAGGTAATAAGTGATATGATTCATGAAGAGAAAGAATATTCAAGAGAAATGTCCCAATCAAAAAATCTGAGTACACCTCTGTGTATGAAGAAAAGTTTATTTTAGCGTTTCAACAAAATACAAGCAACTTTTATATGAAAAATTTCTGCAGTAAGACAAGCAAGAAGTCTGGATATCGCCTGTTGACCGGCCCGCTGCTTCTGTTGCTCTGTTGCTGTACAGACATCTGTAATTTGTAACGAATATATGTTTCCTAAAAAATAAAAAAAAAATAAAAAAACTGATCCATGTTTGTAAAGCTTTTATTTACATAATTCAGTTAAAAAAATTAAAAAAATTTATCATTCAACAAATAAATAGAACAAAAAGTTTTTTCACAAAATTATTTGTACATCCAATGTATGTCTAATAATCTTCTCCAATACTTGGCCGCCTATAATGAAAAATTAAAAAATTAAAATTTTATTACATAAAGCTGTTAGTTCGACTTTAGTCGTTTTCGTTCGTGTGTGAAACTTTTATAAAACCTTTTTTCTATAGAAATTGATGATATTATGAATGCAATCTACACGAAATAGTACCGCTTGCATGCAAGCCTCCCTTCCAACGCGATTTTTAACTTGACAGCAGAAGGCAGTTCGGTTGATGTCTTATCATCTTGCATGGAAATTCATTTAAACAAGTAGCTGTTTTACTTCGTCTAATACCAATTCTTATGATACCCTAGATGAATGCTCGTATGAAATTTCGTATTCTGTGCAAGTTTGATTTTTGAAGTGGTTTTTCGCATATATTTCTAGAACGGTATGTCGGACAGAAAAAACAATTATAACCAATTTTATAGGATTTCGTATTCTGAAGAAGTTTTTCGTACAATAAAAATATCTTGGACTGATCGTTTTCACGTAATAAACCTAAATTTTTATATGGCAACACCAAGAACGAGTTGTCCGATTTAGTCCATTTTTGATATTTTATTTGCTAGTACAATGAAAACACCATGTACCAAATTTCAGCACTCTACGTCGACGTGTTCTCAGGCAGTGTCCAAATATATAGTGGAAAACGATAGTTTTGTATGGCAACCCCACGAAGGAGTTGCCCGATTTATCTCATTTTCGAATTTAATTTTACTTTTTTTTTTAATGTCCGTGTACAAAATTTCAGCTCTCTAAGTATACGCGTTCTCGAGTTATCGTGCGCACAGACGGACGGACGGACATGCAAAAATCAAAATAACTTTTAATATTACGCGTGGGTGTCCAATCCATTTTGCTCTACCATCATTATTTCGAGGTGTTACAAACGGAATGACAAACTTAGTATACCCTATAAATTTCATCTAGGGTATAAAAATGGCATTGAGGCGTAAAGTCATGCGTATATTGGAAAATTATATTATTAAAGGAAGTAGCAGAATGATAAAAACCCAAGAAAAAGTTAAGAGGAAGGTGTTGGTAAATGATGTAATCCAAATAATCCCAGAAAATTTTATTTGCCCAGAATAAATTTATCAAATTCCCTCAAGCATTTCTTTCCGCCATATTGAAAACTGTATAATGTCAAATTTAAATTACGACCACCTCAGCTGCCATGGTTTTTCACCATGCAAGTTCGCTGAAAGCTGAACTGCCCTGCCAGCATGGCAGTAGAGGATACACGTGCAAAAGTATGGCAGTGCGGCTTGCATGCTATTACGTGTTACGCCCGGGTAATGTCCAAACAAAGTCAGTATACACTACATAATCTAGTTGGAATAAATTTTATGTGTTGACTGATGAGAAAGTACAAATCGAAACAAACCACGTGATAGCAGACAGCTTCATAAGAAATTATTCATCAATAAAATCGCAAAGGTGCTTCGCGAATAATTAATTTGAAAGAAATTCTTTGCATTATCAATTATGGTCTGATTGCATAACTAATGCTATCCGTATAAAAAATCCACGAAATAGACTTAATTACTTTACGACTCGCCAAATGCGCGGCAAAGATTGACCTTGTTAGGATTCTTATAAAAATGTAATGAACTGCTAATTAAAAATTGAAGGACTTCTCTGAACAAATTAACTAGTATTTTAAGGTTTCTTTTCGATCGTACGCTTAATGCGTAGTTTGAGACGAAGCTATGAAGAGGGTGATGCTGATTGATTAATATTTAAACTGAATTTCTACGTTTGGAAATTTACAAAACATTTCATGAATTTAAGCTCAATTTATGAGAAATCACAGAGCGTTTGCAAATTCGGTCCAAATAAAATATCCTTCCCCTGATTAAGTGCCAACCAAAATAACTCATAGATTCCACAGAATTTATCGTGAGAGGGAGCGCACTAAAACGATTACAAACAACTTCATTTAAGTTGATTATATATCATGTATAGATTTGTGCCAAGGCGTATATGTATATATTATTGTGTAGAATTCTAGAAGCGGAAGGGTAGCGTCTTGTCTGATTCGATACTTAGGGCCTGTCCGAATCCAACACTTCGTCATTGTTTTTATCACTGACATTATAATATGGAAGTACCAACTGAGGAGAACTGTAAACAACAAATAAATAAGTGGGTAAATAAATTATTTAGGGCCATTACTGATAAAATTGTTTTACTAAAGGCAATATATTCATAAGATGTGCAGCAGAAATTCGAAACGTTTTATTATAATCGCTTTTCGAGCTGCGCGCTCATTTTTTCAACTTCCCGCCAATGATTTTTTTCAATGTTGACATCAGCGTAAGAACTTTTTTTGACATAAGGAATTGAGCCCACATGAAATAGAAAGCAGTTCCAAGGTATATAGAAGACAAAGTATTCCCATTAAAATTTTGACACATTGCAGCTTATAGCCTCTGGCGTAATTCTGTGACTAATGTATATACATTTTGATAGGAAAGACAGAGAGATGACAGAGAGTATTGTGTAATGGGAATACCTTGAAGCAGTCCATATTATATATGTCAGTGGTCGTGATATTACAGCTGGAGTTGCTCAGCCTGTTTAAAGTAGAAGGCTATCACTCAAACTGCAAAAGTTTCAAGTTGAAGGCTATATCTCGAATTTTCGAAAATTGTACCTGTAACATTCGCACTCTGTTTAAAGTAGAAAGTTATCACTCCACCTTCCAAAAACTGCATCTGTAATATTCGCACCGAATTTTAAAGTAGCAGGCTATCACTCAAACATCCAAAAATTATACCTTTAAAATTCGCACCCTGTTTAAAATGGGAAGCCATCACTCGTACTACCGAAAATTGTACCTGTAACATCCGCACTCTATTTAAAGTAGAAGGCTACCACTCAAACGTCCAAAAATTGTCCCTGTAATATTCGCACCCTGTTTAAAGTAAATAGCTATCACTCAAACTTCCAGAAACAACTTGTATAAGATTCGCACCCTGTTAAATGAAGACCGCTTTCACTCGAACTTCCAAAAATTGCATCTGTGACATTCGTACCTCCTTTAATTTATATTATTCGTTCTTCTAATAATTGCACCTGTGATATTCGCACCATATTTTAAATTCAAAGCCATAGCTCACACCATAATAATTGCTCTTGTAAAATTCGCACACAGGTTAATCTTATCGATTATAAGTTGAACTGCTTGAACTGAAGGTATAGTTGCTCACAAGATAACATTCTGTTTGTGTAAACATTCTTTAAGGTTTAAAATTCCCGTCGGATCTCTAAAATTATATTTTGTAATATCCCTTTACGTTATATGGGTGCGAATTTCCCTCTATGTGGGGGAAGTTTTCACTATCATTTTACGACTTTTGTATACTGTATGTGTATTTTCATTAAAAAAATGACGGTGCTAATTTCCGCCCTATAGGGTGAAATTCGCACTATGGGGTGCGAATTAACCCCCAGTCTGGAATTGTTAATGACCATGGCATATTTCAAATAATGCTGCCACTGATAAATGGAACGAATTTTGACCTATTTAGAGTGATACCAATACCTTTTTGTATCAACAATCCATATTTCGCAATAGAATCATATTCGCCTTACTTGACAGTAACTCCGCATCGAAATGAACACTATCCTTTAAAAGAGCAAGACCTGAACTCATGCGTAGCGCTTGAAGGTTCACGCCATCTCTGCAATCAGCTCCATCCAATATATCATAAAGGAGCCTACATAAGAGCATGCGAGATCGAACTACTCAACAACAACCCAATCGTACCACAATGTAAACTAACTGAAGTACAATAACAACCGATTTGGATACAATTGTCGAACACTAATGAATGGATATTTGCTCTAAGGGATGCCACACCAGACTTACACGGAGGCGACTCATTATTTCGGTGTAAGTTATCTCGTTCTGAGCCTCATCATTGTCATAGCAGTATATCTTGGATGGACATCTAGAACAAGGTATTGCAACCCAAGGGTGACTAAACCGATACCACAACCAAGAAGTCCAAATCGCGTCTTGCAGATCTAACTAAGCTGAACGAGTGTTCCATCAATTTGTTGGATATGCACAAAGTTCATTACTCCATATGTGCGTTCTTCTCTCTAATTTCACACGCGCATTTCCTCACCGTCAGCAAATTCCATAATATTCAAGCACGACTTGCGATAGTGAGGAAATGCTAGATTAGCAAGAATTATTTTAAATAAATTGTAAATATAAAGAGGAACAAGTTCAATAAATTAGTCAGTTTGTTTTCAGTCATATATCTGCATTTTTCTTTATATATTTAACCCGTAACTTTTCAGATTATTTTCCTGGTGTAGTGGTTTATGTACCGCGAACACCCCATCAAATAACAGCCAGGGTTTAAAACCTTGACTGCGGCTTCCTATACGTGAAATAAAGAAATTTCACAGTTACCGTGACCTTCTTCAAATTCATTTCAGGCCGATATTTGTTGATACCATTCGGCTTACAAAATTGTTTTCTTCTAATCTGTATTACTGTAGACCTCTCTTGAACAGCTCCCGTCTGCGATTTTGTCACCTCAGCTGACAATACTCGACAGATTTCTTCAAGTCCAGATCGTCCGCCTTAAGTAGATTCCTCTGTACATCGGGATCAACAATGCGATCACGTAGCATTGAATAAGCTTGATTTTCGAATTCACAATTTTTATCAGTGTGGTGATCTCAGATAAAAAATGATTGAAAGGTTAATTTTCAGCATCTTTTATAAAATAGATATCATTAATAAACAATATTCTTTCTGGGGTTACAATAATCATCAAATATCTGAATTACATCGTCGATATCAGCTTTTTCTTGTTCAGTTAGTGAGAAGGTGTTAAATACTCCATTACATCTTCATCAATTAAATTTAAAAATATTAGGACTATTTCCTAAATTTAAGACATGTTTTTCCCTAAAAATAATTGTAATTTTCTTTGATAGAAAGGGAAAATCAGTTTAATTTCCCCAAATCAAATAAACATTCAATGAATTTAGGTATTTGGCACTAGAAGCCTATAAAGTACGTAAAATTCCCGAAATGTTAGCTCTTTCGGATATGAGGAAGAGAACATTCAATAAATCAGGTATTATGCTGCATTTTTAATGGAAACATATTTTCGTATATATAATTCACACATTGTTTTTGAAAAGAAGTCATATATTGCTTTTCAATATTTTATTTAAGCGTGCTCCGTCATCCGTGCACCAATATAACTTCCATACTATTTAGTAGTATGGACCATAAGAAATAAAGCTATTCAGCTAATTCTTACTTTTTTTTTAAAAGGGGTGGTCTTCTATCACCTTCACCTATGTTGGAGAGTGGTGCGGTGCCATCACCTATTCCCTACATTTTAGGGAATATTCTTTAAATTTTCGGGAATAGTCCCTACATTTTGGGGAAGAAAAAAAAAATATGAAAATTCCCTACATTTTGGGGGGGAAACCAAAATTCCCTACATTTAAGGGAGAAAATAATAAAAACCTAATCTTAGTTTTCCAAGGTGGAGCTTTCCCTAATCTTATCGAAAAATGCCTAAACTGTGTGGCACAATTGTTGCACTCACTTTAGGGAATTATTTTTTACTGTATTTTTAGTAGCTTTTCATATAGATTTTAAATAATTGCTTAAATCGTCTCAATGATTTATTTAAATTGTCATTCAGATTTAATGCAGGAGGCTTAAAACCGGTATCCATTTTCTTGTGTGGTATAGTATGTGTTACAGCGTGGGGTGAAAATTTATATCAGTGTTCCACTTTTATATTTATGTATAGATAAGGTTTTTTCTTAGTTTTAATTCTATTCACTAAACAATTTGCTTTTTATCGTCAATTTTAATTGCTTTTATTTCGGATGCGTTCGCAATCACATACTCTCAATGGAGTTTTTATCCACTTCTATGTTTTCTATTTTTATTTGGAATTTTTTAGTAAACACTAGTCGTTTCCGTCGATTTTTTTTTAACTATCCGACTGCGCCATGATCTGTTTAATGAAAAACACCCGCTTCCGATTACATGTTCTTTATTCAAGTTCACTGGTCGACAATATTAGAATGACTTACTGCTATCGACAAATGCAGCCACGTTATCAGATATAACTGGTAATTAATCGTTACCCACTAATACCAAGATAACAACTAGAGGAGGGGGTAGAAATATGGCATATGGTAGCAATTTGAGACACCGCTGTTTTGGTCTTTCCTTGCTGTTAGTTCTGCGAAGGATTTGAAACAGCCAGCAGACATTTCGTTATTAGTCTTGACGCGTGCTGAACGTTCACAGTTAGGGCATAACTGAAAAGTTTTCCTTCACATGTAGTATATTTTCCTAGTTTCGAACAAGAATACGGTAAGTTACATTAAATTTACTTTAGTTTTAGAATATAATTATGTATTACAAAAAAACACCTGAGTTTTTCTCACTAAATTAAAATTACTAATTTTACTGAAAAAACCAATTGATTGCAATATGAGACACTTGCCTAGTAATAATATGAGACTATCTCAAATTTCTACCAACTATTAAAGAAGTATTCTAGATGATGATGATGATGACTTTTGTAGGCCCTTAATAGAGTTATACAGTATATTAAAAATGTTATATAATATTAACGAGTTAGTATCACTTGTACCGCACATTTTTTGCCACAATTTGTCGTTTGTTTTTTATATTATAATACAGTCTCATATTACTACCCTACTTTGGAAATGTCTAATGTTGATATTTTTTGTTTAAATAAATAAATTTTGAGTGTGTTGTAGTTTACGTTATTTATGTTAATATCACTGATAAGCAAATCAAAATTCCTATCTTTATACCATTTTTTTATATGTTTATTTTGGGGCCTCATATCATTAAAACTATAATAGCAGTTCTATTTCCACCCCCCCCCTCTATTACACATACAACTCTACCTTCAAGAAAAATCTAATTACAGATTAATTACGCTAAATTACGAATGAACGAGAACAGTACTCAAAACGAAAAAAATCAGTACTACTGCACAGATCCATCAATCTATTGAAAACGCAATAGCTATCATTACAGAAACCAAAACAGACAAGCATCAGCCATCTATTTTAAATATATCCACTCCCTACTTACCTGCTTCCAAAGATGATGCAGACGCCTTACTCTCTCTTACTCTAAAAGATGCCTTGGCTTTCCAAAATTATCCTCTAAATCCCATTTCGTCCCCCCAAATAAAGTGTTGGTCCCCATTAGGCTCCCCAAATATCTCCACAATTTCAGGGACAGACACAAACATGGAGGAAATAAACTAAGACTGAATGTATGACTCTAATTCTTGATCAGCAGTCTGCCCTAACCCTCTCCCATGCCCAATCTCTCAGTAGTACCGTGGAATCACCTTAGAGACCTCACAGTACTCCAATGTAACGCTGCTGATACTATAATAACCTAAGAAGCCTTCAGCTCCTAGTCACCAATTTTTCTCCTGGCTATCCAGGAAACACATCTCCCAAACAGAGCCCACCTCCCCTCTCTAGCTTCACACCATTCCTGGCCAACCGTCGCTCCACCCGTAGTGACGGCATGGCACTTTTTGTCAGAAATGACATCCCTGCTTTCCCGATAACAGCCGTAGCAGTTATATTTCTCACCAATTCTCCTAACCTCGTCATATCAATCTAATTGGATGCCTGAGACATAGTGATTGAGAGCGCTATGCGATTTTTTGCAGATCAAGTGCCGGGTCCATTGCTTCTCCTAGAAGATTTCAATGCGCACTATGCATTTCCTTCGTCATCCTGAATGATGGCAGTCCAACAATCTTCAACTCCTGTAAAACTCCCTCACTCATGTTGTTCTATCCATCTCCTCCCCAACCCTCGTACTTGCTATCAGATGGCAAACGGTAGAGAGCCCCAGAGGTAGTGACCACTTCCTCATTCTTATATTTATGGAGAAGTCTCGCCCAACTGGCCGCTACATTCCTCGGTATGTTGAGCATAGGGCGAATTGATCGGTTTCGGGAGGATAGTTGAGAGGTACTTGCAAGAAAAACCAAACAGTCTGGATCCAGAGAGAGAGAAGCAGCAGTGCTCACCAGAGCAATTCACCTAGCACATATAGCAGTATCTCACTATCTCGTCCCAGAATTAAAGCTCAGCCCCTCTTGGTTCAACAACAGGGTTAGACATCTCGTGGAATAAGGACATGTTATGGAGGTATTTCAAAAGACATCCTACCCTTGAGAATGCTATCTTCTATCGGAAAGCAAATGCACTCACGAGAAGAGAAATTAAGTCCTCATAAAACCAAGCCGGACAGGACTTTGCTTCCAGCACAGATTCCTCCACCCCCTACGAAGGATAACTGGCGCAGGGTCAGAGCTATTTCCGGAGACCCCTCGAAGGCAGGCATCAGAAGCCTTAATGTGGAGGATGTCATAGTCACTGACCCGGTGCAAATGGCTGAAAACCGTGCCAAGCATTTCACCAGTTATGCAACAGACGATTGCCCCCTCCCCTTCTATCACTCCGTAAAGGCGTAAATGCATCAAACTTGCGAGCATCCCTCTCCCTCTCGACGATCTCTTTTCACTCCTGGAACTTAGACGAACGCTTATATCCAAGGGTTCACTCCAGTCCAGGGGCTGGATTCCGCAGCTATGAGTTTTCGCGTGTACACAAAATTTTGTGTACACAACCTTGTTCCGATTCCGTAAAAGTGGAAATGAGTTTTTCCGCCAAATTGTGTACACTTTAACTGATATTTTCTCCCTGCCATTTTGGTCGTGAATTTTGAAAAGCTACCTGTGAGTTTTTGTCAAGCGCTATTTTCAAAATTTTTTGTTGTGTTATTTATTTTACCTTTCTCTAAGCCGTAGTCGCCTTAATACTAGTGAATTCATGTAACTCATTTCTTATAACTAAACTTAACTTCTTCAAAAAGACTGCAACATTCTGCACAGAAAAATTTTCATTCAGCACTTAAGTGTACACAGATACTTACGCAATCGCTTGAAATTCAAAAGTGTACACTTGAGCTCACGTGAGTTTTTCAAATCGTGTGCACTTGCAAATTCTTCACAGTTGTGGAATCCAGCGCCAGGTCTGGATAATATCGCTTTTGCTATGATCAAGCAGGCTCCGGCACGCCAGACTAATGAGACTATTTAACCGTATATTGGCTCTTGGAAAGTTTGCTACAGAGTGGAAGCTGGCCGAGATTCGCGCAATCCCAAAGGGAAACACCCGCATCTCACTAGCCTCCGAAATCAGGGGTGGAGTTCTGTAAGGTGATATATCATTGAAATGATTATTAAAAACGATCACCGGAAAGATTGACTTTCCTGAAGGTCATCATTGTTGTTATCACCGTTTTGTCAACAACTTCGCTGTTATTGTCTGTTCTAACAATTATCAAATTCAAATGTAAGCTTCTTTTTTACTTCAAAAACAATGATTCCCCAGTGTTGCGATAGCGATAATAGTCTACTTCCACTAGCAGCCATTGTATTTAAATTATTATCCGGTGCTTCGTTCAGGATTGAGTGTACTGGATAATTCCAGGGATCCGAGGATTATTCAATAGCAGGCTCAAATGCTCTGGATTGCATACCAGATACTGTGGATTCGAGTCCGCATTCGTCCGTTATAATTTCTTCAATATCCATAATCCCTTTTCCAATTAATAGATCTTCCTCTTTTTTAATTAAGCCTTTCTTATTATCTACTAATTTTTTTTACTTTATACCGGCGAGCGTGTGCTTAAACAGAATTCACAGCTGTTCAATAAAAAGAAATTACCCATCAGAGTAGGCGTCATTTGAAAAAATTAATCTAAATTTTGAAAAAAAGAATTGCATGTAGCATTTGAGGAAATTGAGCATGTGTTTGACCAAGAGAAATATACTCGTTTTTTTCTGAAGGAGAAATGTTTAAATTTTTCAATAATGAAGCAAGTTGTTTTTTACACACTCTTCACTCTTATTTTTTACACATTGGCGATTAAGGGTGTATTGAGCAGCTGTTCAAGAGATTGCTCTATTATTTGGTGTGCTGTGATAGTTTTACTAACCCTTTTCCACTCAGCTATGGTTTTTCTTGGAGAATCGCATGCATTCAATTTAGTTCTTATTTCCTTCCATACTGACAACGACGATTGTTTAGCGTTTGCGATATTAATTTATTGCGTACAAGGTCGGTCTATAAATTCCGTAAGAAATATTATTCGCTGCTGTGTAGATTATGTCCTTAGTTTTTTATTAATAAAATTAAGGTAATTTTTTAAAACGCAAAAACTTACATTTTTTGGAATACCTCTTCGTGTTCTATGACCAAATGGCAAAATGACACATTTTTTTATATTATTTAGTGCAGGGGTGGCCAAACTTCTAATTGCTACTGGTGACTTGTTTTTTTAAATTACAGGCTGCGGTTTGCCAACATCGTATATATTAAGTGATCATAAGAAAAGTAGTAATTTAAAGTCAAAAATAAGTTTAAGTTCAAAATAAATATAGATAATTCTAATATATATACAATATCAAGTTATTTTAATAATGGCCGGTTTCACAGTCCAGGCTTAAGCCAGAGCTTAGTTAAGCCACGGGTGTGGCTTAAGCCCAGAACTTAAGCCTACTCGGTTTCACAGTATTCAGTTAGCTGAGACTTAGTTAAGCCGCGGATGAAAATTTTTATCATTTTTAAATTGCCATTGTGGATTAAAAACTAAGCGAAAAGAAGAAGATCTTTTTATTTACCAGTTTGTTGTGGTTTTTTTCTGGAAGGATATCAAATCCAAAATCATTGTTCCAGAATGTTTCGACAACGTAAACCATCAAAGCCGAATGTATCTACAGCCAGAACCGAGAATAAAAATCAACGTCATCCCATTTCTCGAAATGTTGCGGGCGACTCTTTATAATTTTTTCACGAGTCACACCTTGCGATATTATATTATACATTTCTTGGTCTCTTATATCCTGTGCATCAGATAAATAACTCATTTTTGTCCTAAACTGTTTGGTTTCTTCTTAAAATGTCAAATGGAATGCTGACACTAGCTGCCAGACAGTACTCAAAACTGCTAATTAGATAACTATTTTTCGCTTGGAAAATTTCAATTTAGTTTTAAAATATAACTTTTGAAATATGCACGTTCATTTAATAACAAAAATTATAATATTTAGGCAAAATATATATTTAGCAATAATTTCTTATGTGTTTCACAGCAAAATCTGAGGCTTAAGCCACAGACAAGAAATACGTGAAAAACCTAAATTTTTATATGGCAACACCAAGAAAGAGTTGCCCGATTTAATCCATTTTTGAAATATTATTTACTACTGCTATAAAAACACTCCACCAAATTTCAGTTCTCTACTTCGACGCGCTCTCAGGCCAAATATGTATATAGTGAGAAACGAAATTCATTTTCGAACTTAATGATGCTTTTTTTTTTAAAGTCCGTGTACAAAATTTCAGCTTTCTAAGTGAACGCGTTCTCGAGTTATCGTGTGGAGAGACGGACGGACATATAAATATCATAATATTATGCGTGGGTGTCCAATCCATTTTTCTCTACCATCATTATTTCGAGGTGTTACAAACGGAATGACAAATTTAGTATACCCTATAGATTTCATCTAGGGTATAAAAAGATTAGCATTTCAAAGTTTCCTATACAGCTTGCTGCAAAGATGCTTGCTGCTGTAAATTGGCGCCGCTACTGAATTGGCCTTAACTTTTGTATATTTGAAACAAGGTACTGGAATTAAATAAAAACATTTAAAGGAAGACAATATTTGTTTGATGTCGGGATGTCCATACAGACAGCGTGCGGTCGACGCTTTGGCCACCTCTGTTTTAGTGGATAATATAAGGTAGAAAATAAAAAAAAATGAATAAAATTAAAAGTACGTTTCCTATGATTTTCAAAGATTCAGTATAAAGTTCTTTTCCGCATATATTTTTAAGATGTAATTTTTCTTAGATAGCTTGTAATCCTATCTATCAAATTCATATTTCACTGCTCCAGTATGAACAGCAAAATATGTATGAATCTTTAAAGGAGATCAGAATAACATTTTTTCTAAATTTATAAAATGCTATAACTTGTGAAATACGCAATGTATAGGGAAAATATTTAATTCATATTTTTGTTTTCACAAACTTCCAAGTATGTAAAATTTCAAAAAAACTTATACATCTGATGACGTTGCGGCAGCGCACATCCAAATTTTGCGGAATGACGTTCATATTGCGTCCACTTACTGCACCACATCGGGGCCGTAATTCAGGTCTCTGAGTACTATTGACATTGGAATATGTATGTAGAATAGAAATAGAATAGAATAGAATATGTATGTATTTGTGTGTATTAATTAATTTTTCGCGTGACTCTATGTATGTCACCGCAGCCACTATTCACGTCCAGAACACTGAAGGGTGCATCGGGCATTAGGTTCCTTTTTAAAATTTTGTAAAAACGGCACAAATAGCGTGGAATTCAATAAGTAAATAAATGTGTAAAAAAAACCTCGGTAGAAAAAAACTAGGATTATAATAAAGACAAGATGATTTCGTTCGATACCTAATTTATTAGTTGGTTTGTTTCGTACAAAGGTTGAGCGAGTACTAATTTACTACTTCTGCAGCAGGCTGCTGTAGACTGAGTATATATATGTATTGAGGATACAATACATTGAATCACTTATTTCTACTTAGTTAATATACATGTATAAGTCTCATCAAATATTTTCAACAAAATGTGTTACATTGTTTATGAAAATATGATAAATCTATATTGAAGATAAAGAAAACAGTGGCTTTATGGTCCATGTCGATATTTTAGCAAATAAAATTTGAAATTCAACATCTTCAAAAATCTAGTTCTTAACTGCTCAGAACGCGACTATAGAGCCCTTTTAGACTTGGGAGGGACACATTTGGTTTGAGTCACATATGCCCCCCACCCCTCCAAAGCAAGATGTTGGGCGCGCTACTGGAACATCTCAATCTCAAGTTCACCAGCACGAACGCATTGATCTGTAACCAATGAAAAGTATAAAATTTGTTCCTAAAGAAAGAAAGAAAAATAAAAAATAAAAAAATTTTATAAGGTAAAGCATAAGATTTACAATTAGCAATAGGGTAATTAAAGTGAAAAAATATAAAATATATGTATACATATAATATATAAAAAAAAAGTTAATTGTGAGTTATGATAATTATAATCTTAATCTAGACTAAGAAACCACAAGAGGTTTCGCGTAGATTAGATTTCATGAACTACACTTTTCACATTAGGTTAATATTAACTAGTTTTAGGCAATTGTAACTGATAGAGCCCGAATGACCTCGTAGTCACGGGCCAATAATTTTACTACAATAGGCTTAAGGTTATGATAAATAGCTGAGAATTTTCAAGTGCCCCTATGTAGCTTATAATTTTTCGATACCATATATTGTTTTTATTTATTTTCTTTGCGAAAGAAACAATTATTTCGATATTTACTTCATTCTTTATTACACATTTCCTGAAAAATCTGAAAAATTAATAAGAGGTCAAGAATCCATTATGTGGTGTGAAGTATGCAACACATATGTATACTAACAAAGAAAGAAATAATTCTACGTTTAGTCTCATACAAAAATTGCAAGGAGCTGCAACAGGTGAAAATTTCTTTGCTCTCGCACAAACAATTATGCATAATTAGGAAAGGAGAAAAAATAAATGTTTTTGATTGATCGGGTGTTTCTTGTAAAAAAAAAAACATTCACCAAATGACGCGAGAAACAAAGTTAAATGCGCTGATACTTTTACGAAGTTCATACCTTGTTAAACGGTTTATATCATAGTTTGTTGCTTTCCATATAAAACTTGCCATACTTACGTCACGGCCCATAATTGTATATGTATACCTACCATGCAATTTATTATGCTGAAAATTTTGTCTTCTTCTTAAGTTCTCTACGCACGGTATGAGCTTCATCGATTCATCACCAACCATCATACTATACATACATATATATAACTCGCAGAAGCAAAGTAGGTATCGTTTTTTTTCCTTTCCTCTGTTTTTTACTCAGTAGATATGATGCAAAGTTTAACTTAAGTAAATGATCACAAAATTCCTATTCAGTTTTTACTAGGTCAAGGCTCATAAATCGGAAATGCCAACAAGTTCCGCAGCAGCGGTCACTGTACCTTGGGTCACGTCACGAATATTACTACATGTGCTTTCTAGCGGCTTTTACTTAGTTCAATTAGACATTAAGACTTAATTAGTAGGTTTTGAAACATGCAATTGCTCACATTCGTCCTAAACAAAAAAACCGCCCAGAGAAAATATGGTCTTTCGGTTAATCCAAATAATGAGAAAAAAATGCAGAGAGAGAAGAGAAAAGTTTTGAGTCGATAAATTGATTTGTACATCTTCGGAGGAATGTCTTGTGAAATATTTTTTTCGAATAATTTAGGTCTTAAGCTTAATACCTAAAAGTGTTTTCTGCAGTACTTTGTGGCAAATAGTAACACATAGTTAAGAAATGGATGACTTAATCAAGATTGCGTTAACACAAATCTGCATATATATTTGCAGTCAGTCATCTCAAGAGCTCGAGGCCCCAGCAGATTTGGTTGGCTTCCTTCTTACTGAACAGTGTAGTGTACATTCTTATTTCCGCGACGGGCTGTTTGATACTATTATGTATAAGCTACATATTGTACATGATTTCCTTGGTTTGAACCGAACCGTTTGAACTTATATGTCATTGCCAGTGATCGCTATTTTTTATGTTTCCGTATTTTTTTTTTAATCCATTGAACTGACCTTTAAAAATGATTTGATTACAATATATTGAAAATGCTTTGTCCAAAAGACTTCTGAATAGGAAGTTTAGAAAATACTAGTATCGCATATTGGCTAAACTCAGATTGCCGAAAGTTAATGTAATGTATTGCCGCAGTATATCTACATTGATGGGTCCTGCCTCACTAAAATCTGGTAGTTCCTATCACTTTCCAATCCATTGCCTGTAGATGTTTTGACTGGCTGGTGCATTAGGTAAAGGCAAATGGTTTACTTTCTGGGATAATATTAAACACAATATGATGCTCGATACAATTGACCTGTTGGCTCTAGATCGAACGCACAATATTATTAAACATTGCTCCAGTCCATTAATTCAAATTCAAATATTATTTATTAGAAACTTCGGCAAAAGCGCCATGTAAATATACGTTGGGTACAGCGATTTAGGTAATAAGTACATTGTTGAAACATAATAGGTCTTATAATAGTACAACGGTGATTGATTAAAATTAGAGCTATTCTTAAATTAGCATTGCAGTGAATTAGAATAATTCAGCACGTAAACTAGAAATACGTGTTAAGAAAAGTTAAGAAAAGATTAACATAGTGAAGTATAAAGTACTACAAACTAAAACCTAATGTGAGTCCAGTGCTGCCACTTTGATTACAATCGTAGAAAATGGCTAGTTGGGACAAAGTTTGACTGCAAGAATACCCCCTAATATTTTGGCTACGCTAGAGAATTTTTGAATACGTAGTCAAAATATTGCCAATAATTATACTTATTTTTTCCCGGACGGGAATCGAACCTACACTTGTTAGAATCAGTCAATGATGGATAAAGAAGAATTTTTAAGAACTTTTATTTTTAACGATTCTAAATCAAAATCATAAATACAAGAAGAAAAAACAACCGCCTCGTCCGGGAGGATTTTCACCACGTCAGTTTTCAAACCCCTCTTGACAGGAAGTCCCGACCAAAAAAAGTCTGTCTTTTAGAAAATATAGCAAACAGGAATTCTGTTTGTGTTGGTAGTCCATGTTTTACATGCATTTACACGCCGTCCCTATTCTAAACAAATTGTCAATTTGCAAAAAGTAAACAAAGGTTTTATGCGGTAAAAAATGTTCTTTTTCTACTTTATTTAGAAATAATTCACATAATTAATTTATATAAATCTTTGCTATTAACAAAAAAGATAATTTAGATAGTTCAGTTGCCTGATACATAATTTCCCTAGTTTATAATCCAATTTATATTTGCAAGCACTGACCGAGCACTTAGTTTCTGTTTTTTTAATTGATATGAAGGTTTTAATAGGTTCTAGTGGCACTATAAAGCTTTGCACTAAACTAAAGCTTTAACAAATTTTCCTTCCTTCACCTCTCTTACTCCTATGTAATTGTCCTGCTCTTGACAAATTACGCTGATATACACGAATTTTACACGATTCAACCCTTCCTGTTTGTTGTATATTCTAGGGTCTGTGCTCCTCCTCACTTCTTCTTCCTCTTCTTAGTTTTTGCTGCAACTCTCGCTCGGGGTTATGCCTCAGGTAGGGTCAGATCGGGGGATCGTGCCAAACTTGGCAGCACAGTCGCTGTGTGTCACACCCTGCATACTGCTGTTAGCTTCGGTATAGCATACTGCTACGACCACAACAAGTTATTGGTTCTATCAAAAACTGTAATTTAATTGACACTCACACAATTTAGGTAATCATATAAGCAACATTATTGTGCTGGTACGTCTAAGCAGAAGGGGAGGAAAATCCTTCCTTCCCTAAAATTGAATTGATTTACTGATAGGAGTCGAGTTACATTATCAACTCTGTCAAGAAGGTCAGATATTACTTGCTGAAAATCAACGAGTCATTCAAAAGACCTTATTCGGGTGGATAGTTTCTGGTAAATCTGAAACCATACAAATACACGAGACGGCCTATTATGTCATTACACAACAGAATCAGACTCAATGTAACTACTTCATGAACAAATGAAGAAATTTTGGGAATCGGAAAATCACGAGGAATCCCATCATTCATGGAGCCCTGAGGAACAATTATGTGAATCACATTTTCTAAAGACGTTTAAGCGCGACGCAACAGGAAGATTCACAGTACGAGCCCCATTTAGTAAAGATCCTCACAGTTTGGGTGATAGCCACGCGATGGCACAGAAAAGATACATGAATTTAGAATGCAGACTTCATAGGAATCCAGAGTTAACAATATCAAGGCTTTATCCATGAATATATTCAACTAGGACATGCATCAAGTAGAAGCCAGTGAATCGCATTATTGTTAACCTCACTACTGTGTTCTCAAACCTGAAAGCTCTACAACTAAATTACGAGTTGTATTTGATGGCTCTGCCAAAACAACTTCCGTTCAGTCTGTCAATGATATTATGATGTCTGGTCCAGTGGCTCAGCAGGATCTATTTGCTATCCTTCTTCGCTTTAGAATTCATCGATACGCTGTGACTGCTGATATATCTAAGATGTACCGTCAGGTAAATATCAATTCTAGAGATCAGAAATGAGGAACAACGACTATTTTAGTTAATTATGCAGAATCATAGTAAAAAAAAAAACAATTAGTTCAGTGAAAGAATTATTGAAATCGGTTAAAAAACGACGAAGTTTTGGATTTATTTCATAAAATGTTGTCTTATAAATATTATATTGTGCAGACTGGCATCATGCGTATTGTGTATCGGGACGTCATCACCAGATTCGGAGGCCGCAGCCGTTTTCAATCTCCGTTGTTTTAAACTTCAATGACTTTGTCATTTTTTGACGGATTTCAGTCATTCAAAAAGAAATATACTCAGAAATGTATATTGCTTTTGATCTGATATATTAAATTTGAATATCTTGTAGTAAGATTGTACTCCATTTCAAACAATTCTTTGGATAGACACTCCAATAGAAGAACTGCTATATTACCAGTTATCTACTGTCACTTACGGCACAACAGCAGCACCGTACTTGGCAACAACGAAGCCTTATGCAATTAGCGATAGACGAGAAAGAATTCTTTCCAAAAGGAGCAACAATAGCTAGCAAGGATTTTTATTTTAACGATCTCCTGACTGGAGCTAATACCATACAAGAAGTTAAGAACATCATATCAGAACTGAATTGTATAATAAATAAGGGTGGATTTAAATTGAGAATATGGTGCGCTAACAGGATAGGACTCTTCAATAACATACCTAGAAGACAGAGAAAAGTATCTTCAGGTTCAAGATAGAGATACTACTAAGACACTTTGTTTAATCTGGAAACCAAGCCATGATGAATTTCAGTTTATAACTCCTGAGAATTACACATACTCTAAAAAACCTATAACAAAGCTCTCCCCGTTATCAGACATTGCAAGGTTCTTTGCTCCTTTGGGTATAATCAATCCAGTGGTGTTATTGGGCAAAATTTTCATGTAACAGCTGTGGCAGCTAAAGCTTGACTGGAATGAACCTCTTCCACTCGAATATCACAACAGATGGATAAGATTTCGTGAGCAATTATCCTTGGTAAAGGAATTAAGGATTCTGCGGAGACTTTGTCTAGTAGATTCTCCAGCATGTATTCAAAATTCATGCTTTTTCTGACGCAAGTGAAAGGGCGTATGGCACTTGCATCTATTTACGATGCTTAGACAAACTCAACACCATATCTGTAAACTTAATCACCGCAAAATCACGTGTGGCACCACTGAAAAATACTACACTTCCTAGGCTAGAGGTTTGCGCAGCAAGGTTAGCAGCCCAGTTGGTAAACAGGGTCACAACGGCAATGAGCATCAAAGTTCAGAAAATAGTTCGACGGTTGTTTTATCGTGGATTGCAGAACCGCCTTCAAGTTGGTCAACATTTGTAAGCAATAGGGTAGCAGATATGCAAGACCAGTCTGAAATTAGCTCGTGGCACCATGTTCCAGGAATAATTAATCCAGCAGATCTGGTGTCTCGTGGATCACTGCCGGCGGATATATTAAAGTCAGATCTTTGGTTCAAGGGTCCAGCCTTTCTACAAGAGCCTGAAGCATCCTGGAAAAGGAATACAGAATCTACAACAAGCAATCTGCCAGAAAGAAAAAAACAAAGACTAGTTGTACTCACATCCAATGAGGAAGATCTCATCCAGTCATGCAAATTTTCTAATTCTTTTTTGAAATTGCAAAAGTCTTCGCCTAATGCTTCGATTGAGAAACAATGCTAGAATGAAGTCATCAAAATTATTATCTTCAGGAGAACTGCAATCGGAAATAATACATACTGGGCCGTTGAATGTTACCGCATTAAAGACTATGATATTATTAGTTCAGAAACTCTCATACAGTGAAGATTGACATCGTCTAAGCAAAAAAAGTAAACTAAGAAATCTTTGCCCTTTCCTACATAATGAACAATTAATGAGGGTTGGAGGTCGACTAAGAAATTCAGAGATATCATTCGATGTAAAGCACTCTTTTCTTTTACCCTCATCTCATATATTCGGTACTTCATTAATGACATACCTTTACAAGAAGCATATGCATGCAGGACCTCAAACGTTACTTTCTATAACAAGACAACGGTTTTGGCAAATAAACGGCAAAGGTATAGCAAAAAGAATTGTGCATCCATGCTTTATTTGCTTTAAAACAAAACTCCGATTTATTCAACAATTAATGGGAGATTTGCTTAAGGAACGAATTCAGCCAGCAAGACCGTTCGTTAATACAGACGTAGACTTCTGTGGACCAGTTTCCATATATTTTAAAATCCGTGGAAAGAGTCCAGTAAATACATATATTGCAATCCTTATATGTTTTGCCACAAAGGCAACCCATTTAGAGCTGGCGTCTGATTTTTCAACACCTGCTTTCATCGCCGCTCTAAATCGATTTATTGGTAGAAGAGGGTTTTGTTTAAATTTGTTTTGTGACAACGCGACCAACTTTGTGGGAACTAGCAGAGAATTAAAGGCACTGCATGCCATATTTACGAATCAACAAGTTAAGGATGAAATCATCGAAATATGCGCTAAATATAATATTCAATCCCATTTCTTTCCTCCTAAGTGACCTCATTTTGGTGGACTTTGGGAAAGTGTTGTGAAGTCCGCGAAGCATCATTTACGCAGAAGTACCCAGGGCTATTCGCTAACGTTTGAGGAATTGAATACTGCTGTTATCCAAATCGGGGCAATTTTAAACTCGTGTCCTATCACGCCAATGTCTACAGATCCTAATGATTTCTGCGCACTTACTCCTGGGTATTTTTTAATAGGAGAATCATCAAGTAAAGATATTGTACTAAACTAAACCATAAGTTATTAATTGACATAATAATTAATTATTAATTGGCATATTAAAGTAAACGAAAACGCTCGGTTTCTTTTTAACAATTCCCTTTAATTTCTAATCCTAAGATCAAGAATCATATAACACAAACAGGATAAACTCTTATATGTAGATAATACATAGATATACATATATACTAAGTTGACAGAGCCAAAACCCTTGACAATACTTCCCAGGCCATGAAACAGGAAAAAGCTAACATCAGTATTAAATTCCATACCCGGAGCGCAAAAGGACTGGAAAATTTGGAGAAAGGTATGTATATTAATTCATATTAATTTTTTTATGATATTATATTCAAAACAAAACTAATAGAAAATTTTCAGAGTTAGCAGGATTTAAAATGTGAAAGGAAAATCTGCGGTGGGTGCAGGAATTGATTAACGATCGACGTAATTCATTTTCCATAGATTCTTCAACAATTTCAGACGCAAACAATAATGACAATTCACATTTTTTGCAAGTTATATTTTAAAACATGAAACAGTTGACAATATTCACTTTGTAAACTAACAGATTTAATCTCAATACACTCGTTATGTTGAAAGACTTTTTCACCACATCGACTTTATAAGAATACGAACGGGGTATTCTATTCGTTATATAACGAATTTGTAAAACCATTCGTAATTCAAGAATAGGCCCTCTGGATCGAGAACGCGATTAGTAGTACGACCGCGTGAACCACCCTAGTAAGTTTTTTTTTACTTCTTTCATTTATTGAACTTCTAGTATGAAGTCGGCTAAATCGGTGAGTATACATGTAGGTAAGTAAAAAATAAAGTTCAATTTAAACAAAATTTAATTATAAATGTTTGAGTTCAAATACATATATTTGGTAGATTATTCTTACTTTTAGTATTATGTATTATTGAGGAAAAGAAATTTTAGAAAATTTTTCTTAAAAAGTCTATTATTAAGATTGCATGCGTCATATACAGGGTGTCCCGTAAATCGACGTCAAGCCGGAATCGGGTAATAGACCAAATCATAATAGTTACCAGAAAAATATTTAAAAAAATTTAAGTCATGTATTTTTTAAATTATAGACATTTCTTTTGTTTTCGAGAAAATGTACACCCTGTGATGGTTTTTTAGCTCCTGTTGCTACAAATCTTTACTTTTTTCAATTTTATTTTTCTTATGTAATTCCGAATAGACCTTATGTAACCTGTTGCCTTAAATTCTAGCCAACTGCTCCAGCTTAGAAGAAAATGTCACATTTTGCCGAACCTAAAATAGAAACTGACTGTACTGATAAAAAAATGTACTACGCCAGTTTGGCAACTCACTTTAAAAGTTGACGCATTTAATAAGGATTGTAAGATGGTATAACACTTGCTACATTATTTCTTATATTACGGGAAAAAAAACTTTTCTTCAAGAAACCCAGTTACGAAAAATTTCTTTTCACCTACTAAAAATGATTCTAGTGTACCCAAAGCTTGCCTTAAGACCGTAATTCTAAGATTTTAGATTAGATTTTAGATTCTAGGTTGAGTGAGACGGAGAGTCAGTCATTGCATGAAGTGTGAGCCAGATAGTGACGCTAGCGAGTCAAATCATCGAGTTTTTACAAATGTGCACGTGCACCGTTAACTCTCCACAGAGGGCCGACATCCGAACCAAGTACATGGTGAACGAAGAAGTTTCTTACCTTACGAGGACATAGTACTTCAAGCAGTTGAAGAAGACCCAAGTACTTTGGTACGTGTAATCCAGGAAAGCACATAAGTGCCTAAAAGTAAGCTCACCGAATTTTACAAAACATGAACACCAGAATTACGGAAACAGTTGAATTTGTCAACAGCGGAAGATTTGCCTGTCTGATAACCCGATCCTTTTTAAGAAGATGTCGAATTTGTATTGCAGCTGAAGGAAGGCAGTTTAACATCTTTTGTAAATAATAAATATTAGCATCCAAATAATTGGTGTTTAACTTTAAGCTTAAGGAAAATTTGTCCTAAATTTAACAAAAAGTTAGCATCTCTAAATGCTCTATGCGAAATCTAGGCTAATGTGAATTAACATGCACGTTAAGAGGTAATAGAGATTTCGCTCAACAGAAATCTTGTTCTAAACAAATACTGAATGAAAATAGACATAAATTTTGGCGCGTGCTGGCGTGAAGTAGGCTTGTGCTGGTATGTCCTACGTCTACGGCGGGGATGGTCCTTTTTCCTTTTGGCCCACGTTTTATTTCTTCGAACTTCTTTATCTGGAACAATAGGAACAGATTTTGCCGTCGCCGGCTGCTCGAATTGAACGATGTGATGAAATTGTTAGATCTTACTGTGTCGATTACTTGTGTAGTTATAGGTTTTTGTTTTTTTGTTTTTCTTTTTCTAGGAAAACTCAACCGGATGATTAGCGTATAGCCGCCTCAACGCTGATTGGGACATTTATTTCCCTTACTGCTTCTTTTCTGTTTCTTTTATTTTGTCCATATACTTTTCTTTTATTTTCCAATAAACGATGGACCTAGATTTTGTTGTCAAAGCTCGATACTTTGATTTTTTTTTTATAATTTTAAACACACTGTCAGCCTGTCTTACATCAGTTTGAGTTTTTTTCTTCTTCTCTTCAACATTTTTCGGCCCCAATCCTAGATAGGGTTAGATCGTGCGATCCGATCACAAGTGGCAGCACATTTTTCGTGTCCACAATGTGAGGACTAGTATATCTGTCAGAGCGGCGTACACGTAGCATACTCTGCATGCGGTATAGTTCGACCATAACACC
Organism: Dioctria rufipes; assembly: GCA_963924295.1. Lineage (NCBI taxonomy): Eukaryota > Metazoa > Arthropoda > Insecta > Diptera > Asilidae > Dioctria > Dioctria rufipes. Next base: position 378,419,938 of record OZ002740.1, on the reverse strand, counting down.
GCAGGAATCGCGGTGACCGGCAATTACCGGTGGAAACAGTACTTTCACTCCGTTACATTAATCCTTTTGGGACTATCGTGGCAACGACACGGAGCGACGAACGCGCTCGAGTGAAAACATACAGGACAGCCAGCGCACCAGGAAAATAAAGTTTGCTATTTCTATAAATTTAAATAATTCATTACAATTTTCTTGAAAAAACAAGAGTAAACAATAAAAGTTAAGTGAGGTTATAATATCGACATTTGAATCGCGTCAATATATATATTATGGTTAAGTGTATTTCATCGTCATCAGGATATTGAAAAATCCTAGAGGAATTTCATATGAAATCGAATTTTTGAGTGCCTAAAGATAAACAGCTATGATAACCATCAAGAGTTTAAGGTGAGATTTTAAGGACAAAACGTTGCTCTCACGCATTTAAAACGGCTGTGATAAACATCCTGGAACCAACGTCTTATATAGCATGTTAGGAGTACCTCATATTTTTCTTTATACATGTGCATACGCTCGCGTTGCATCATCAACTTAAATCGTCTCTTTTAAAATAACAAAAGAGTAGGAGAATCAGTTTTCGTTTTGATAAAGTTAAGCTCTTATGATAATACTTTCGCACAAAGCCAGTCTAGTAGCACAGGCCAACCCGCAAGGTTGAGACCCAAATTGACCAAGGAGGAGAACAAGTGTGAATATACATACACATATAATCTTTTCCTCCCGAATCAGTCGGTGATGATCGCACAGTGTTACTTGCGATGATATTGAAATTTCGATAAGGCCAGACGTTACATTTATTTATTTATTTATTATAGCCTAGGTACATATTACATTGGAATTCGTGGAGCATCCTCTAAAGGGTCTCTAAGGGGGATCCACAACAAAACTAATCTATGTAAGTGAATTATTATTGGTGTCTGCTATCTCTGTAGCAACATTATAATTATGAGTAGAGTAACTTGATTAAATTTATTACCGGAAAGATAATAACGTCGAGGCAAGAACGTCTCCCCTCCCACTTTTCCCTTAGTTTGGTGCACAACAAGCTCGATGAGTGGAAAATTACCGGCCAGAATCGGTCCCCTAGAATAGACACATTTTTATACCCTAGATGAAATCATAGGGGTATACTAAGTTTGTCATTCCGTTTGTAACACCTTGAAATAATGATGGTAGAGCAAAATGGATTGGACACCCATTCATAATATTAAAAGTTATTTCGATTTTTGCATGTCCGTCCGTCCGTCTGTCCGTCCGTCCGTCTGTGCGCACGATAACTCGAGAACGCGTATACTTAAAGAGCTGAAATTTTGTACACGGACTGTAAAAAAAAAAGTAAAATTAAGTTCGAAAATGAGACAAATCGGGCAACTCCTTCGTGGGGTTGCCATATAAAAATTTCGTTTTCCGCTATATATTTGGACACTGCCTGAGAACGCATCGACGTAGAGAGCTGAAATTTCGTACATGATGTTTTTACTACATTAGCAAATAAAATGTCAAAAATGGACTAAATCGGGCAACTCCTTCTTGGTGTGGCCATATAAAAATTTCGGTTTTTTACGTATACTTTGAAAACGATCAGTCCAAGACATTTTTATTGTACTAAAAACTTTTGCAGAATACGAAATCCTATAAAATTGGTTATTACCATTTTTTCTGTGCGACAAACTGTTCTAGAAATATATGCGAAAAACAACTTCAAAATCAATACTGGAATAGATCGGTGACCATACGAAATTTAATACGGGCATTCATCTAGGGTATCATAAGAATTGGTCTTAGACCAATTCTAGGCATCGAATTAAGTCGAAAAACAAAAGAGGATATATTTTTTTAAAAAGGGAACGGAAAGATAAAACTACAAAAAACATAAATTATTCAGGAGAGAAATATCTGAAACAACATCAGATACGTAGCAAAATCTATTACATAAGGATTGGGGAAATAATTCGGAATCAAAAGCGAGTGACCATAAGGCAGCTCCGGTGATGGTGAAGGAAAACGAGTAGGAATCCATACCACTTGAGTAAGGTAGTGTAATCCAAATATAGAATTTTAGTAAATTATCCCGTAAAGAAGCTGGTAGCGTAGTTTTATACACTGCGGTGCCTACGTATATACGTGGACGGGGCGCTGGTTGACATTACATTTGCAGATACGCCCGAACTCAACGAAGGCCAATATCTCGAGCGACCACAAAGATAACATTGTGGAAAGCGCTAGTAGCAACGTACAAGGAGCCCAGGAGGAATTATTCCTAGGACAGAACAGCTTCCATATCCAGTATCTACAGGGACATATAACTTTAAATCAAAGAACCATGGTGTGATGCAGGCCATGAAATTCCCCAAGTTTTTGTATTCATTCCTATATATATTATGTATACGTTGTCGCATAACATAATTAAGTTTTAGCATGAACATTTTATTATATATATATATTAATGTGATTGAAAGCATAGAATTTTACTTCTTACATATATACGTTGTATAACATAACCTAGTTTTAGCATGATAATTTTCATATATTTATACTGTATTGATCGAAATCACAGAAGTTTAGTGCATATACATACGTTGCGTAACACAACCTAGTTTTATCATCAAAAAGAAATTTTTATATACATACCGCATGGATTGAGTCGCATAATGCTACCATAATCATACATCATTGAATATCCGAATCAGATTTTTGCTAATATTATCTTAATAGATCTCAACAGTGACCTACAGTCATAGCCTAGATCAATTAACGGGTCTCAGAGCCTTATTATATCTATGAACCGTGTATGAGCACAGGGTATAGTTAATAGATTTTGAATAGATGATACACGAAATTTGTAGAGGGAACTCCAGTCAGATATTATATAGATTACCTTGAATTTTTGTCATAATTTTCTTTACAGGACTATGATTGCTCCAGAAGGCCTTCAAGTAACACTATCTGGGATTTACCTCTTATAATTCTGGCGTAAGTTGTACACATGTAAGCAATAGATTAGGTTCTTAACGTTTGCGAAGTTTCAATACAGGTTTAGGATGAGATAAGGTAACCTAGTAAAATGTCAGGGGGACAAGCCCAAGTTAGTTAGAGTATTAGGTTATTGTCTAAATACCTACACTAGCATTGTATGATAGATCCTTTATTATAACGTAGTGAAATGAATTGGTAGAATCTTCTTATTTCCTCCATCACTCTCCTGGAGCCCTCTTGATTTAGAGGTCGAAAAGGTCCGTTACTCTTCTCCTTTCAGGTCAACACAGGGACTCTGGAAATTATCTGCCCTCAGAGTCAGTTGGGTGGTTGGGGCAAGCAGAGAAGGCCACAAACATCTGTGCCTTCCCAATGAATGTAGGTAAGTGGTGTAAAAGTCCCTTAAGGACTGAGTGTGTGCTACGGCCTGTTGAGTTGTAGGCACGAAAAATTTTGTATATGGCTGGTGGCAGCGACAGGTCTTCGTGGAACCTCCCCACACTCTCCGCCAATAGCCGAGGCGGGCTAGCGTGCCGCCCTGCAGTCAACGCTGTCCACCGAGTGATCTGTCAGCTCAAGCTGGCAGTCTGGACTTCACGTCCAAGCAAATCACTCTCAAAATACTACCACAACAGCGTACTTCTCGTGCAAAAACTTTCTGGGTAAAAACTTACTCGTGTGGGGGGGGGGGGGAGGGGGAAGAGTGTAAAATGCATGAAAAAGTAAACGAACGCTTTTCATGCAACTTCGTGAAAAACAAGAAGAAGAAGTGTGGAATAACATTTGCGAATTGAGTATGGTTTTTTTTTTTCTTAACTTGTTGCAGTCTTGAATAGTTAAACTATCTTCATTCGACATTTTGATTGCGCTTTAAAAACTTCAAAAAATTACAAAAATGAGCTTTTCTTATGACAGTTGTCAATTTTCCTTTCAAGAATTGTGGAGTAACTAAAAACTTCGAGTGCGAGAGGGGAAGCTGTGACGTATGCAAAACTCGTGTAATTTTGTGTGCACTAGAAAGTAAACGAATGGAAAATGTATAAATTCGTGCAAATTTATTGCAATGCATTGTCCCAAAACTGAGTACGCGAACAGATCTATTATAAACTGCAGCCACACAGCCATTTCATGTGTGATAAAGGACTGCTGGTGGTACATGTGTTGCTGGATTTCAGCAAAGCATTCGACTCGGTATCACATGAGAGACTAATCTCTAAACTCAGTTCACATTTTGGCTTCGCCGCATCTGCTTGTGAAATGATACGTAGTTACCTGGTGGGGAGGTTTTTTATGGTAAAATCTATGGATGAATTCCCCTCGTTGAGATGGCTAATATCTGGCATACCTCAGGGTGCTGTGCTAGCTCCCTTATTGTTTTCACTTTACATTAATGATATCTGCACGACTCTCAACAGAGTGAGTCACCACATCTATGCAGATGATGTGCATATTTATATTGGAGGGCAGGCTGACAGAATACATGAGACTGTAAAAATAATCAATGAGAAATTGTAGATTGGGCGAGAATTAATGAATTGTCGCTGAACCCAACTGAAGCTCAGGCGATTGGTTACAGCATTAGAGAAGAAAATGTACCAAATATAATATCTCAAGCATCTAATCTATTCATCATGGGACACAACATCCTATTAAATAGCAAATACATCAAAAATCCAGGTCTTTTCATGGACCCCAACCTAAATTGGAAAGCGCACATTAAGCTAATGTGATCACGTATTTACTTTGGACTTCGGTCACTATACGCAGCCTCTCCGCACTTCGATGAGACCACAAGACTTCGGCTTTTCAGGGCACTTATACTGCCTATTTTATGTATGCGGACATAGTCCTTTGCGCGATCTCACAAGCGGGAATTTCAAAACTTCTAAGAGCCCTTAAGGCCTGTGCTTGGTATGTATTTGGTCCGAGAACAAGAGGTCATGTTGGCCCCTTGCTTGAGTTTCTTCTGCCAGGTTCGCTTCAATATTTATATGAACTGAAGGTACTATCATTTATACATAAGGCAAGATGTGGTCTGCTACCTAGATACGTGAGAGGTCGATTTTCATGGAGCAGAAGAGATGGTCGTAGGTTAATCTAACCACGTGTATACACCCAATTCGGGAGCAGGAATATTTTCTCGCGGGGAGTCACTACTTGGAACCAACTACCGTGCGAGGTTAGAGAAATTAGTCTTAACAAGCAGTTCAACAAAGAAGCAATGGCCGTGATGTTATGGAACTATGTTGAGTGATTTGGCTTGGACGTGAAGTCCCGACTGCCAGCATGAGCCGACAGATCACTCGGTGGACAGCGTTGACTACAGGGCGGCACGCTAGCTCGCCTCGGCTATTGGCGGAGAGTGTGGGGAGGTTCCACGAAAACCTGCCGCTGCCGTCTGCCACATACAAAAAAAATCGTGCCTACATACAAAAAAAACGCCAGCACACCTTCGGTCCTGAAGGGACCCTTACATCACTTACCTACATCCCGTGGGAAGGCGCAGATTTTCTGCCTTCCATCGCCGTTGCCCCAACCACCCTGCGATACTGCGGGCGATATTGAACAGTATCTCTTTCAGACCTGAAAAGAGAGAACGTAGTGGACCTAGACGACCTTCATGCGAGAGGGCTCCAGGTAAGTGAAAGGAGAAATAAAGTATTTAATGCATAATTATGTACGTTATAATAGTTCATTGCCTTAAATATGTTTTAAAATACAACATTTCTGAATATTAACACTTTCATAGACATAATATTTCCGCGTTTGTTGTTTGAATTAATTACAGTGATAAAAAGAAATAATAATACTAATAATAATATTGATATATGTATACATATATATATATATATAAAGAAACAAATAACTTCTACGAAAAAATTATTATAAGATAAAGCGCTCTTAAAACAGCTAAATATTGTTTCAGAAGAGATTACCTAATTAAATTTGGTTGTCTTTTTTTTTTTTTTTTTTTTTTGAATCTTTTTAATAGAAGTATTAAAATTTCTCAAAATTAGTGTAACCTCATCTCTCCTTGTGGGAAAGTTCTCCAATATTTCAAACATTTCTTGATGAATTTTAACTAATTTGTTCACCCTGATTGTGCAATATCTATTAAATTAGTATTAGTTTCGAACCCTTTTGCTGTTATTTTAACAATCTCTTTATTTTCCTTGACAGTATCACCGAAATAAATATCCTGGAGTTTTACACATTCCACTGGACATTAGAAGTAAAAATTGAAAGGAATCATCTACAGGAGTTCCACCAACGATTTTCGTTTGAGCTACAATAGGTTCATTTATTGCTTCAGTAAATAAATCACAATCTCTATATATATCCTAAGCATCTGGTGCTTTAAGTGGGAAATTTTCTTAACATTTGTATATCAAAACCTTTGCCTTAGCCGTAGCATTTCATCGTCGTTTAATAAATTATGGTCCACAGAAAATTGAACAAATCTCGGAGCCTTATTTTCATCACTTTTACATAGTAATACTCTACACGTTCCGACATTGCAAACATAAAGTCTGGAACTATGAATCAAGCAAAGTGGTGCACTGGTTCCAGTTGAAAGTTCTCCATGAATTTTACGTAATTCTTCCGAATTTTTACAATGAAAATTTGGCTTCTCAGATATTTGACACTGTAAAATAGACCTTTCTCTTCTTCAGAAGATTTGCCAATTAGTTGACCGAGTAAAATTTCTGCTGCAATTCTTTACATGGCGAGTTTATTGCAAATTTTATATAAAGCACATCGTTATTGTAATCGACCGTGTTGTGAAAACTTTTATTTCTCGCCAATATAGTACAGCAGGCCGGCATACATGCTGCAGTACGTCTCAGTGTAGCATTCTGCTATATGCATTCCGCTACGACCATAACAGTGATTAGTGCGGCCTAATCAGTTAAAAAGAAAATAGTTAATACGCTGATGTCGCACTACATAACCATTGTTTCGCATTGTTATAAATTTAGTCGCTATAGTCAGTATAAAGCCACCACTTTTACATCCCAGGTTGAAAAGTGAATTATCTATCATATCGCGGTATCTATGTGCTAATCCAAATACCTGAATAATGCTTGGTCTAATATGAATCATTCCTACATTATAAGATCATAATTTAATATTCTATAAGATTATTTTTTAATTAATAAAAACCACTTTCGTGTTAAAAATAATTGTTAAAGCATACAATTTTTGGTATTAGCTTGAACTGTTACTATAAATTATCAAGCTAATAACATACGTCGGTGGTCTCAGATATTCGTTCGCTTTGCGATTCGGGGAATGACGTCATTCATATTCTCCTTGATTTTAAAAAGGCATTTGAGTCAGTCCCGCATGTGCTTCTGGTTGATAAGCTGCGAAGTCAATTTAGTTTCTCGTCTTCTGCATGTAGGCTAATCTCTTGCTATTTAAATCAAAGAACACAGACTGTGGTGTCCAATGGGAGAATGTCCTCTTCTAAGTTGGTTTTATCAGGAGTGCCCCAAGAGCGGTATTGGCTCCGCTCTTGTTCTCGCTCTTCATCAACGATATAAGTCGGGAGTTACATTGTGCTCATTTTCATCTTTATGCTGATGATATACAAATCTATGCCGGAGCTCTAAGGGACGGCCTTCCTTCTCTGATCTTTGACATTAATGTGATTCTCTCCAGAGTTTCCAATTGGTGCATTGCTAGTGGACTTGATCTGAATCCTGAGAAGACGCAAGCAATAATCTATACTAGTGGGCATAGTGGTGTCTCTTCAGCTGCTCTCCCTCCCGTTACTCTTCTCGGTCGGAGCATTCCAATATCCCCAGATCCAGTGAAAAATCTTGGGCTATTGATGGACCAGAGACTCGCCTGGGGTCCCCATGTTAACCGTATTTGCTCGCGAGTATATTTTGGCCTTCGGACGCTCTATGCTGTATCGGTCTTTCTTCCTGAGGGTATTCGGGCTGGTCTGGTGCGAGCATTGATTCTTCCCCATTTTCTGTATGCGGATGCTGCTGTCTACCCCTTGCCTGCCCTTGCAATCTTGAAATTGTCTCGTGCGCTTAATGCTTGTGTGAGATATGTTTATCGTCTGAATAGGCGGGCGCATGTGTCTGCTCTAGCGGAGGAGTTTCTATCTTGCACACTATCTAAGTTTCTTGAGTTCAGAACTCTCCGTTTTATTTTTCGTGTCAAACTTGGTTTGATGCCTCCTTACATTGGTGAAAGGTTTGATTGGAGTACTAGGGATAGAACGAGGATCATTCTCCGTCGAACACGAACTCAGTGGGGTGGAAGAACGGTCTTTTCTAAGGGTGCAGTCATCTGGAACTCTCTCCCTAGGGAGATTAGGGAATCTGCTTCCATAAGCTCATTCAGCGAAAGGCTTCTTAAAAATTTGAGTGAGACTGGGTTACGTTAGATTATTGAGCTCTTTCCCTTCCTCTTGGTCTTGATTGTGCTGATGTGTGCTACCGTGATCCTTTTAGGTATGGTCTTAATGTTATGGTGTTTCCACAGTATTAAAAACTTTCTTAGTGTTTTTATGGTTGCAAAGTTCGAGGTTTTGTGGCGTTATCGGCTGTGATTATTCGAACGTCCTCCCTCATTCGATCCTGTGAATATCAAGGCTGATTTACTAATAATTGTACTGTTGCCTGACTTTATTGAGAGTTGAGTGTTCAGTGTGGATGGTGTTGTAGTTTTAATATCTCTTATGACTGGATAGTTTGATATACATATATATTTATATATATATATCTTATGACTGGATAGTTTGATTTAGTTCTTTTTGACTTACGGTGATTTACTTTGAATACTATTAAGGTACCTGATTGAGTTACCTGATTTAACTTGTAGGTTTAAGGTTTCCGTATTGGAAAAAAAACAAAACTTCTTTAGTACCTGTACTCAGTCACTTTAAGTGTTACACTATTTACTTTATTTTTATTGTTTTCTAGAGTTTATGCTTATATTTAATATAAAAAAACTACTGTAGATCTACATATGTACCCACCGTTTTAAGGACGTGGCCTCGGCCAGGGTCTTTCAATAAAATATTTTTGTATTGTATTGTATTGTATTTTTATTGCAATAAATAATTTCCTTTTATGCGTCAAAATTTCCCTTCTGTAAATATTTTTCTTACTTTGTGGCAGCACAAATCGCTCGGAACATAAAAAGCATATTTTATGCTGGCTTCACTTTTTGCGAGCCGTCATCAGTCTATATATTGAAGCCATTGAATAAATAACTAATAAGGAAGCGGGATATCGTGCGAATACAGTGTACGTGTTTAAGCATTTCAATGACAGTGCGACCTAAGGTGGGGAGGGGGGGGGGGGAAAGAAATGACAAGAGTGACGTTCAAAATTCTGACATTTCATAATTTTGAAAATAAGTTCTCGGATTTGAATTCGCGATATTGTGAAAAATAAATAATTAAACGTGATTTTTACGTAATAGTAGTGTGAAATAAGTGCGAAATATTCTTTTGTGAACGATATTTTGTGTAATTGTGTAATAGAGACTCCGGAGGCTTAAATTATCATAATGAAGTGTGCTGTGCTGCGGTGCAGGAACGAACGGAGTTATTGTCGTGGAAAGCATTCTTCAAGTAACTTTAATAGCTTTACTAATTAATTATAGTGTATTAAACAAAATAAAAGTGAAATATTTATAAAAATAAACAGCCATGGCAAAAATTTTAATATTTTACCAATGTCGGTTTGTTTGTTTACAATTGAATTGCCCTTGGTGCCTAAATTATTCCAGTCATACAAAGGCAACGTCAAGAAATATTATCTGAAAATAAGGGGGAGCTAAAAATTGTTTATTTTACGTAGGAATTTGGATTATAAAAAGTGCTCCCCTTCAGAATTACATTACTGCCATGACGAAACGAATACAGAGCACACTAATACATTTCGCCGAGTGGCTTCCGTTTTCACCTGATATGCCGTTTCCTTATTAGTTATTTATTCAATGATTGAAGCCTGTGATATTATTGAAAGTTCATTACCTTTGGAGCAGAATGAACATAGCTACCACGCAGTCATTCTTCACGCAGAAGTAAGCTTTAGGGCAATGCCACTAAATAATCGCAATGAACGTAGGCATCGTAGCCATAACGCAGAAGTGGGTGGACTTTCGACGATACCGCAATTACTCTACGTTGACATTTGACAGCTGATTACTCTTTTGTTTATTTTTAAATGTTTTATGCTGAACATAATGAGTTTCGAAAAAATTTGGTTATAGTGGTGGAAAAATTAAAAACTAATAATTTTGTGGAGTCAATTTATTAAAGGGTTTTCCAATAAGAGGTGTTATTTTGATATTCAAAGAAAAATGCCATTTTTTGAGAAAAATGATCGGATCTTTATTTCATTATAAATACGAAGATATGCCGTTAATAACTGAAAATAACATCAGCCAAATGACCACCACGACCACGCCTACAGGACCATATCCTTTTCATGAAATTTTCCATAACCAAATCGCAAAGTGGCTGCCCTATGTCCTCGATAGCCTCACGAATTCCATCTTTGAGGTCTTGAATCGACGCTGGGCTGTTGGCGTAGACCTTCTCTTTCACGTGGCCCCAAAGGAAAAAGTCGCAAGGTGTTAAGTCACAAGATCTCGGTGGCCAATTGTGATCACCTCTTCGACAGATAACACGGTCCGGAAACTTTTCCCGTAAAAGATCAATGGTTTCGTTGCTTGTATGGCACGTAGCGCCGTCTTGTTGAAAGTAAACGCTGTCCAGATCAATACCATCCAATTCCGGCCGTAAAAAATCATTAATCAGCTGTCGATAGCGCAATCCATTCACCGTAACTGTTGCTCCAGCGTCATTTTCGAAAAAGTAAGGTCCAATGACCCCGAGGGACCATAAACCGCACCAAACAGTCACACGTTGAGGATAGAGAGGCTTTTCAACAATAACTCTTGGCTTTTCCGAGCCCCCAGATGCGACAATTTAGCTTGTTGACGAAGCCATCGAGGTGGAAATGGGCCTCATCACTCAAGATGAGTTTTCGATGGAATTCCGGATCATTTTCATGCATTTCAAGGACCCAATCAGCAAAGACTCGACGTTGTTGATGATCGGCCGACTTGAGTTCTTGTGTTAACTGAACTTTATAAGCCTTACGACCAAAATCTTTATGCAAAATACGGTGTAATAACGTTTGTGGAATGCCTATTCCAAAGAACGACGATAAATGGACAAACCTGGGTTTTCTTCAACACTTTCGGCTACAGCAGCAATATTCTCGGCTGTTCTTGAGCGGCGTGCACGGGTTTTATTCTTCACATCACTAACTTGTCCCGACAGCTCGAATTTTTCTACCAATTTCTGTTTTGCGGTCCGACAAGGTGCTTCACGACGACCCAAAAATATTCGAGTTTTACGAACCGTCTCTGCCACATTTTCACATTTTTATAGTGAATTTTAATAATTTGAATGCGTTGTTGAATCGTGTATCGTTCCATTTTTATTAATGGTGTAGTTTCTACTTGTCAAATGTCAAAAAATGACAGCTCCAAAAGTGACATCTTCCGAAATAGCGGGCTAATTAAAATAACACCTCTTATTGGAAAACCCTTTACATGGACTGACTGATCTCCTGTTTCATGTGGCAACAGTTTTGATTTCAGAAAGTGTGATCTCACTGTCGTAAACTGGCGCTATATTTAAATTATTTGGGAATTTACTTTTATTTATCGAATCTATGAAGGCTGTTTTGGTAGGAAAGTTTTGATTACCAAGCTGCCAGTTGTAGAAATACCAATGAACTTCAAGCATAGTCTCGTTCCTAGTCGTTACAGTTTAGTGGGAAAGTATGCTCTCACGGAAAGAAACAGAAACATAAAAGTCTTGCCTTTAGATCATATAACAAACGTGAATGGCTGAATCGTGTATAATTCGTGCACACGAGCGTAGTTATCTTAGCAAACAGGAATGGATGAATCGTGTAAAATTCGTGTACATGAGCGTAATTTGTCAAGAGCAGGAGACTATGCGTAGGAGTAAGTGAGATGCTGGAATGAGAAGCTGTTGCATAATTGTCAAAGCTGTTGAATAATTGTCAAATGTCCTTTTGTTTTGTGAACAGGTTAATGCAATCTAAAATTTTTTTTGCGAAATTCAACAAAAGTATGGAAGTAATTCTTTTCAAAACTACTTTTGTGTGCTTGCAAATATAAATTGGATTATAAACTAGGGAATCCCGTTTGAGGCAACTGCACTACCTAAATTATTTTTTTGTTAATAGAAGCAAAGATTTATATTAATTAATTATGTGAATTGTTTCAAAATAAAGCAGAAAAAGTATTTTTTACCACAGATGCTCCGCTCAAAACCTTTTTGTTTACTTTTTGCAAATTGTTATGGGTGTAAAACAATTGCATCATAAATTTGCAGCGCACGCAAGGAGAATTAAATTATTATATTATCACCTTAATCGCAGGTAAAGAAATGCACATCCGTCTAATCAGAAATTAGAAAATCTCAAAATGGCCGAAACTAATTGCTCGCAGTAGTTTTGACCACACCCTATAGCATGCTACACTTTTCATGGGAGATATGGCTGGATTACATTACAACGCCGACGCCGACGTGGTCGTCGTCGTCAAACGCCGAACAAAACGCCTGGCAAGTTACATTAACACTGGGCGGCAGCGCTATATCTTAATTTCCCTTAAATTTTACAGTTGAGTTATTTGCTTGTAATCTCTGCCGGTTTGCAATAAAATTTTAAATAATAATAAAAAATATATTTTCTTTTCCTTCAAATCCACATTTTTTTAATATAATATCATTTATTTTCAGAAATATAAATATCGTTTCATTTTGTCATGTTTTTTCATAATAGATTTAGATCTGGCATATTGGCAGCAATGGAGCGCCAGCGTTAAATTTAGGATTAGAGATGGGTCGACGACCACGCCGACGACGACGCCGGCGTGAGTAATGTAATGCATTTCATACATGCAGTACTGTCTCTAAATATTTTTGACATAAAACGACGACACGCCGACGTCGGCGTTGTTAATGTAATCCGGCCAATAGACGGCTAAAGAAAAATTCCGCACTGCACTTTTCATAGCTGTAGCATGAGAATTAATTTTTGAGTTAGTGAAAATGTAGTAGTTAGAATTGTTAAGGGGGCAACCCTGCACTGGAGAACTAAAAATATACGAATACGATACGAATACGATTCAGCAACAGCAACCAGCAGGGCATGCCTATAAAACCAATCAGTCAGCTGTCATTGGATGCCATTTTAAAGAGAACGTAGGGCGCGGCGGTTGTGTTTTTGCATTATAAAAGTTTTGACTTAAAAAATTTAGTATTAACACAATTAATAAGTGAAAAAACAAATTATTATGAGAAATTATTTCGTTAATTAAACTAAAAACAAGTAGTTCTGTTACATTCGGTCTCGGTCGTAGCGAAAAAAACACGAAGTTTCTACAAATTTAAGAAACTGTGGATTATAATAATAGAAAGTGTAATTAGCAAGGAAAAGATAATTTAGTAAAAAAAAAAACAGTGCAATTTTTCCATGTGTTTCGAAGCAATATTGCTTGAAAAAAGTCACTAAAGCAAAGAAATTTGTGAACCAAGGAATTGGAAGTTCTCGACTAATTCAATTTAAGCACTGCATCTATAAATCTATCAAAGTTCACACCAAAATGAGTGGATACACGGATATTACAACAAATTTGGAAAACAGTCGGTAAGTACATAGCCTATATGGGGATATAATGATCCAGGAATTTCTTGGAAGTTGTGATTACGTGATAAATTTGTGTAAATTGTGTATAATATGTGGGCTAGGTCTCATAATTTTGTGTAAAAATTTGTCATTTATTTGTGAGGTGTTTATTGAGGCGAGATATTGTTTTATTCTAATTTCTATTATCATATCGTTGCACAGATCGCTAAACGCCAACACAAACACAAGCCCATTGCGAGTGGTTTTATTTACGACCATCCAAGCCAAAACATTCTTTGGAATTCGTCATATTTTCCATGAAGCCCGAAGAGAAAGTAAAAAATGTCATTAATTAATATGTTAAGAATTCTAGTTGAAAACCCAACTTTTTATGCGAACTCTTGTATTGCATTGTTTTCTTGACACTTGTCATGCCATATGCCAGTAGAATGCAGTAGTTTTAAGAAGCAAATGATAATTATATGGTAGCCACCGAGATAAATTATGTAAGGCATATATTTTTTTATATTTCGCTGTCCCAGTGCACTTTTTCTAGTTGGGACAAAGCCTGAGATTTGATTTTGTAGTCGTATTCAAGTATTTTCGCTTTGCTTGAGTCAGGTCAGTTCGCATTCCAAAGCTCGCCTCAGTTGCCTATACCTACCATGCCATGTCATGCCAATATTAATTCTCATTCCTCATAAGTCTTAACTTCAGAATTTCATTTTATCTCTTACATTTGTGTACAAAGATCCACGGACCACTTCGTCTGGCACCAATGTGACTTCTCAAAATATTGATAGGTTAAGATGAGTACGAATCAGTATTTGCTTAATGACGTGCAAGTTAAAACGACATCACAGATCGCGACATTCTAAATTTAGAGTTTTTAGAATTTCTAGCAGGCGTTGCAATAAAAGTAATTATGGTAAATGTAGAAATATCAATGATGTACATCGCACAATGGATATTGCTCTTTATTATAAATGCTATGCAACTGGAAAATACATATTCATGCAAAGGGGCCTGCAATTGAGCATATGAGGTCACATACGTATGTTTTTGGTGCCACACAATCTCAACTGTGGTCTGATGGTAGAAAAAAACCATTGAAACAGAAAATCAGCTGAGACGACCGCCGGAAATTCGTCGGTGGCGTGATATAGAGGGGAAAAATCAGCAGACATATTTCAGCCACTGACACCCTTTGGACAAAACCTGAGTAGGTATTAGAGCAAGATATACAGAATAGTTTTCTATATACCTTGGTATTAGAGTCATATTGCGCTTGCCAGTTGCCGGGCGGTGACTTATGCATGTATTGCTAAAGGGCGCGTGTGCTTTTTACAAAACACCCTCGCCCTAATATGAAAGGTGCTGTCTGGCTTTGCATGTTTGTGAATGAGGATTATAATCAGGGGTAAAAATGCGATGTGCCACAGCGTCACGTTTACCATGCTGATTGGACCAGAAAGTGGCATGTTCTTCTGAGGTGCTGCTTTGCCGTTTTCTACGTTTCTGTCTTCGCTTTCGACTACAGTGGCTTGCATAATGCTGTATCTCTTGCAAGTTTGTGTATAATATTGTGATATTATTTTATTAATGATATCTGTAAAAATAGACAGCATTAAAAATGTACTAAAATTGAATTAAGGAGATGAGTTTCAATTAAGCTCTTAATTCTTCTCTGTCCTATGAGCTATCCCAATCAATGCAATTTTACAAATTTTATATAGGCCTTAACCTTCGGGAAATACAATTTTCTTTGCTATTTTGGCATATCTTTAAAATAATTTCCAGTGTTCACCTAATTATTTAATGTTCTCTATGCATTTAATTTCATTTTATTGTAGATCTATATTAGATTTTCTGTTTAAGTCCTCCACATCTTTTATCTTATTCCTCAAAATACTCCCTTAGCACGAAACAAAAATTAGCATGAATTGTACAATTCTCGAATTACAAGTACTTTCTATTAATATAAATTGATATACATACCATCCTACTTCTAAGAAATGTTAAAAGGTGAAAGCCACATCAAGGACATCAAAGATTGATTGACAATTAGAGACCTTGCTGATGTTGTGGGCATTTCATTTGGATTAGCTCAAGCCATTTTCGTGCCTCAGACGTGTCAAATCTCGATTGATTCCAAAAATACTCAACTTTTTAGGAAAAGAGTCGCACCGTCCATAACGTTCCACAATCACCGTATTCACCTGATTTAGCACTGTGCTACTTCTGGCTGTTCAACAAACTCAAAAGACCGTTCCGGGAATATCGTTTCGACTCGATTGAGGCGATTAAACGCAAAACGAAGAAACTCTTTTAGGCCGTCCCGGAAAAAGACTTCTTTGACTGTTTGGAGGATTGGAAAAAAACATTGGCATAAGTTCATTGCATCGGAGGGGAGTTCTTTGATGGCGATAAAATTGATTTGGAAGCATAAATTCATTTTATAGACAAATTCACCTTATTTTTTTAACACAGTAGTACATATACAGGGTGATTCAGATTAAGATACCTTCCGGTATACTACGCGATTCCTTGAGGTAAGCTGATCAAAAAATTGTTCCACATACCCCATTTTGATAAGCAATATTGTTAGCTAAATTGTTTGGGAGACCTACTGGTGATGCCACCTCTAATCAAGAGCAACAAGCCAAATTTAGCGTGTTGACTCTAGTACTAATTTCGCTAAAATTCAGGATACATTTTAGCGGGAGTGCTACGATTGACCGTAAGTTAGAATCTCTAATAACGAAATCTCGCATTTTACAGATAAATTAAAAAAAAAATCCACATTTCAAAATCTCGCATTATCCGGAATTTCGCATTACAAAATCTCGCTATGGCAGATATAAATCTCGCAATTAGAGCAAAGCTATTTTTCAAATTTCAAGAAAAAATAAAGTTCCTTTTACAAATTAGCATAAGTAAAAAAATATATTTCTCTAAAGCTCATTTATTGATACAAACAATAATTTCTTTACAATTTTTATCTGATAAAATATAAAGTTAATTTAATTTAATTCTAAATTTTAACAAAAGGAGATGTTCTGTAAAAAATTAATTTTTGACATTCTAAGTCTTTTACTTAAAATAAATTTTACGGCATTGTTACGTAAAACATACTTCGTTTTTTGAATTTTCTTATAATTAATTCATTGGTAAGATATTTAACCAAACTATAAAAGCCAGTGGGTTTTTTTCTTTTATTGGTAATGGAATTTAAACGCTCACCAAGGAAAATTAGTTGAAAACGTGTCAACAACATCAGCATTACAAATATTTACCATTTTACTAAAGAAAGAAAAACAATTGTTTCATATTCCACGTAACGTTTAATTAATTTAAACAAATTTTAACAGCATTTTTACAGGCGCCGACGGGTTTCGTCTAACTACGATCAGTGTAGCCTTGGATAATGTCCTAGTCAGACGAAACGCGAAGTTTTGTTAAAATTTGTTTAAATTAATTAAACGTTACGTGGAATATGAAATAAGTGTTTTTCTTTCTTTAGTAAAATGGTAAACACAAAATATTTCCACCAAGTGCCAACAGTGTATACAATTAATCAGATTAAAATTACAAATATGTAATAATCTGTTCGAATCTGTTTGACCCGTTATAAGGATGTAAAATTATTATTATTATTATGCTAGATTTTAATTTGTGAGATTATAGAAACAAGATTTTTATATGCGATATTTTGAAAATGCGAGATTTAGAAATTGCGAGATTTTAATATGCGGGATTATAATTTGCGGTCAATCGTACCCAATCCCATTTAACTAATAGCTCTTAGCGCGCTAAATTTTATATGAAAATTTAGTTTAGCGCGGATCTCAGTAAAAGGCTATAAGTTCAAATACGAAGTCTCGGCTTAGACTAAATTGAGTTATTTAGATTATAAAGATATTGTTGAATTGTAAACTTGATTATGCAGTCCAACCTTACCCTTTCAATTATACTTTGTATTTCATTTATTTAAATCACCAACAAAACAACGCAAACAAACGTTGCGGTTGGTTCCATTTTTATTCAATTATCATGTTAATACTCTGATTAACTTTGAAGACACTAAGGGACACAATTATAATGTCTTGAAAGTCAATCAGTATACGTATTAGCATTATGTTAATTTTAGCGAAATTTAAAAATCACTTTATTTGCATTAAAATTTCAATCAGAAATGTATTTATACAAAGTCTCGCGGCCATTTTGAAAAACAAAAATGTTTTCGTTTTCCATTTCGCTTAAAATTTTTGTATGTTTCCAGCACATGTGGTGCAGGAAGCGACTTCGACAATTTGAATAAGTTCACCTTCCTTTTGGACTATGAATGGCAGCTGGTATAGTATTTTATTTGTGTCATAACTATAATTTTACTTTTTTTGCCCAATTTAAATTTTATGACCTTGACTTTTTGGTTTAATAAGTTTCTTTCCTATTTCTTTATTTACTTACTTACTTGTGTTTGATATTAAAATGGGAAATCTACTAGAGATTTAACTAGATAGCAGGTATATATAATAAATAACTCTTGAATATTTACTCAATGGTTACCCATAGATTTTAATCCAACATCAATTCGTATTTCTCATTTTTCACAAACGATGTAGAGAGCTCTTGAACATTATATGGTAATTTTTTGTTTTTCTGTCCATACTTATGTACAAAATACAAAACATTTTTCGTGCAAATTTAAATGTTCTAAGTTTTTGTTAGAATGAGAATTCATCGGCAAGCTCATGAAAAGTTTTCGATTATCGATCGTCTAGTTCAATACTGGAACAAATAAAAATTAATTCTTTCGAGATAATTGACATATAACTTGTACATATAAGTGTTGTTTTTTTTCAAAACAAGTTCAGTTCTGTACTGGAATATGATTTGTATCCTGTTTTCATTAGTATGTCAGCATTTGTCAAATATAGATTCGAATAGTGAATATTGTACTCTAGTTATTGCAATACTTAATTTCAAAATGTATTTTCGGACTTGTTCCAGTATTGAACTAGACGATCGATATATTTTCGATTTCAAATCATAAATTCAATTCGGGTATCCACTTTCTTATCCAGTACAGTATGATTTTAAATGCAACTAGCTCTGATGAATATAATTACTGAATACTTTCTAGTTGATAGATTTTCTAGAATATGAAAGACAATTAAAAAAGTTGGGGTTGGTATTGTAGAGTCCCGACATGCATTATTATTATTAGTCTTATGTTAGGCCAATTATAAATCTTTTCTGGTTTTTTTTAGCTAGTTTGTCAGCTGTTACAACTAATTAGATGGACAATTTCTCGTCTCTATAGAAATTTTTTATTGCATTTATATAGGGAATTGGTTGACCCTACGAACTTCTATGATAGGCGATCAGTTACAATCAATTTCATTTTCATATTCCGAAGAACACTTCAGTACATTTAAAATGTCTATGACTGATTATTGTCCCAGTATACGTGAGAAATCAGAATTTTTGTATAGATACCTTGTAAAAAGATTTGATTCGATTCGATTTTGTCCATTTTTCAAAACCTGCATGAAATATCAATATATTTACTGCCAACAAAATTTTGAGGTCTGTGTTGAGACGTTTTAAAATTATTGCAGTATAATAAAAAAAAAAAGCACTTTATTGCAACAAAATTGTATTTTGTTCGGGCGAACTCCAGAAAGGCGTAATCCTTGACGATAAAATATTTTTCAGTTTTGAAAACCTCAATTTGGCTTTAGTAGTAAAATAGAGCAGCATTTTGTGATATTTGCATTTGAAGTTAGAAAAATCATTTTTATACCCTAGATGAAATCATATACTAAGCCTGTCATCCTGTTTGTAACGCATACAAATAATTCTGCTAGAGCAAAATGTTAATATTTTGATTTTTGCATGTTTGTCCGCCTGTCTCTACAGAGTTGAAATTTTGCACATAGGCTTTAAAAAAAAGTAAAATTAGGTTCGAAAATAGGGTAGCTCCTTCGTGGGGTTGCCATACAAAAATTCTGTTTTTCACTATATAGGTACGTGGACAATGCCTGAGAACGTGTCAATGTAGAGAGTTGAAAATTTGTGTACAGTCTAGTGTTTTCATAAAAATATTAAATATCATTTCAAAAGTGCTTAAAGGGGGCAACCCCTTCCTTAGTGTTGCAATATAAAAATTTAGGATTTTTACGTATATGTACTGTGAAAACAATCAGTCCTAGACGTTTTTATTGTACTAAAAACTTCTTCAGAATATGAAATCCTTTTTTTCTGTCCGACGAACCGTTCTAGAGATATATGCGGAAAATCACTTTAAAAATCAAACTTGCATGAGCATCATACGGAATTTCAATTAAAATGTTTTTCCGAAAATTTACGGAATTTCAATTAAAATGTTTTTCCGAAAATTATATTTATAAAGGATGATGCAAATTTTGATGTTTCCCTCCAATAGCCATGTGTAATACATCGTTAGATGGCTCTTTTTGAGTTGAATGTTCTTAGTTCCAAATCCCTGTCCGCCTGCCTCTGTGTGTGTGTGTGTGTGTGTGTGCCTGCCTGCCTGGGTGTGTATTTCTTTGCACTGGGCAAATATACCCTACGGGGGTATATTACTTAGGGCAGGTAAAGATATATGCTAGAACAATGCGTAATCCCTTAACAATAGGTGTGCGCTTCGCAAAGCATTTTTGACTAAATTAATTTTGGGTTGTGCGCTTCGCAAATATACCCCTAGAAACTACCATTGTTACTTATTAATACATAAAGAAAACAATAATGTTATTCAACATTATTGTACATGTCTAACCGGAAGACGTACTGTAGGACCTGTTCTCATATAATATGTATTGTTTGGTACCTAGGGTACGCGATTTATAGACCCTGCCTTATTTCTAAACGATGTTATACAAGAATAACTGGCAACCGAAAATACCTATCAAGGTGTGTCAATTATACAGAGTGTTTCCCCTTAAAAGGTCAATAGAGCAGGGGGTGATAGTACTCACCTAGGCAAACAACAAATTGTATGGCAGGGTGGGGGGCAATAACAACCGTTTAGGAGTTACAGGGTCATTAAAATAAAAGTTAGGTTTTCACAAAACAACCTGTATTTTAAAAAAGTACTGCGCGCACGGTCACAGTTAAGAGCTTATTGTATGGAAAGCTTCATGGCTTCTGGCTGTTCAACCAATCCCATACCCCACTCTCAGGAGTTACGGGGGTCTAGACAAAATATATCGGATTTTTTCTTTTTGACCTCTATTTTTTTTTTTTTTTTTGCAAAACGGTCGTTAACATAAGTTTTTATAAAAACTGTAAACTCTTCTTTAATTTTATCTATTATTTATTTATTTATTCAGTCTACCGATTTGAAGAATCTTGCAGACAGGAAATAATACATGTTTTTACATATAAGCTAGCATATGCATTAGGCAAGCATTAGAAATAATCATAGATCATAGAATTATTAACATAATCATAGACATCATTATAATGAATCATTAATTATAGAAATTATTTACATTAATTAATAGCAATTTTTTCCTTAGAAATATAACATAGACATGTCAATTACAAAGTTATATCGAATATATCCCTAGCAAATACAATTAAATGTCGATTGTAGAATTAATTAATAGCAAGGGTTAAGGAATAATGCAGAAAATGGTGAAAGGAGAAGCACAGGACCAGTCGAGGTGGGAATCGAACCCACGACCCCAGGGATGGTAGCCAGCGCGCTTACCAACTGAGCTACCGAGGACACCTATGTGCTGCAGCTGTTAAAGAGTTATTAGCTCAACACCTATTCATGTCATACCTAAATTAACCGATATTTTTTAAACCCATTCCTGCCTGATGGGGTAAAATTGCACCCCATGCAGAGGTATTTGTGAAAAATCTCGCGGAATTCTCCCGCTTAATTGTCCAAATCTGCGTTCGAAGTTTGGTTTTATTTTAAAATTTTTCTCATTTGGAAAGTTACCAAAAATAGTAAGCATGCGAAATTTTGGGAGTTTTCTCCAGAGCATGGTTCTCAGGGTCCTCTAACCTCTGTGTAAATATGGTCTCGATCACACTATTTACTTATGCACTATGAATGATATACCTGTCGGGAGTAAAATTTCACCCGTTCGGCACCAGGTGTTCTGGAAATATTTGAAATTTGAAACATCGAAGAACAAATGACTTCAATTCAGAAAACAAATGTCTTTATTGACAAATCGAAATGAATTGCAATCAATTGATATTAAAATCAATGAGCGGCCTTTTTAGTGGGAACATGATCATTGTGATAGCTTTTGAAGCAATTTTTGGTATGAAGACAAGCACTACACTTCCTGCAAGCATACATAATAATTTTTGCCTCCGCATTGCTTATATCGGCGATAATTACCACCACGTTGTACAATGTGATCAATTTCCATCCTCGGGAAGTCGTTTTTGCTGCAGTGTCATGGTACTGAATGACCTCTTGGGTCGTATGACCTGGCGTTCAATCGGTTACAACTAGTTTCAACAAACGTCCCGTCGAATTTCAAACTGGCCCATTGGTTTCCTCTTTTTAATCTTGCAGAACATTACGTGCAGTTTCCAGGCGTTTACCATCTCTGCATCTAACACGTTCGCTATCAGTGGCCAGTACCTTTTCTTTTCGCGCATTCGAACTCTGTAATTCTGTAATAAGGACTGTCAATAACCAAAAGTGGCGATATGTTCTGACACCATTTTTACTCACACATACTTTGAATGTGTCGTTCTGCTAATACACGAGCTACAGACTTGGCCTTATACACAGTCAAAACCCGGTTTTGAATCTAAAGAGTATTTCATTCCATAATAGAGGAATAGACACAATTGAGGATAGAGACAGACGAAAACCGGTTTCGGTTTATAGTGTATCTCACTCCATGATGAACGTCGATCAGACGCGTTCGAAGAATTCGAATAAGACGTACACTTGAAATACAAGCAAATTAGGGATTTAATTCTATCTGAGGCGAACACCCTTCACTCCATATCTCAATTCATTCTCAAGCAAAAATATTGGTCACGGTACACGGTTTTTGCAGAAATATTCCGTTTCATACTTATTCTATATTCTTAGCCTTATAGATACAATTTTAGGTATTTGAGGAGCATCTGGTGCCGGACAGGTGAAATTTCACCCTATATTTATCTCAGGTGTTAGACTCGTGGAATTTTTTTTACTTTCTATTTTATGCATTCGGCCACAACATTTATGAATTTAGACGAATTCAACCGGGGAGAATTATATGCCGGCTGCAATGGGTTAAAATGACGTGATTTCAGTCACTAAGGAACAAATTTAGGTTTGAGAATAGCTTTCGAGCCATTAACTCTTTAACGGCTACAGATAGAACATAGGGTATACTAGGTTAAATTAAAGAGGAGAGTCTACAGTTTATAGTTTTTATAAAAAAAGTTATGTTATCGACCGTTTTGCAATAAATAGAGGTCAAGGAAAAAAAAAGGTAAGAAGAAACTTTCAGTTTAGACAAACATAACTCTTGAGAGGAGAGAGATACGGAGCTGGTTGAGCAGACCATGAAGTTCTGCATACAATGAGCTCTTAACTGTGACCGTACGCTTTGTAATATTTAAGATACAGGGTGTTTTGTGAAAAACTAGCTTTATTTCGTAATCACCCTGTAACTCTGAAACGGTTGATATGCTCCCCCCCCCCACCTGCCATACAATTTTTTGTTGGGATAGGTCAGTACTATCATCTCCTGTTCTATTGACCTCCTAAGGGGAAACACCCTGCATTTTTTATTATCACTTACTATTAACAAAATTAATCAATCAATCAACGAGGCGTTATAACGTCAAAAAATCCATACTACTCGAAGCTATAATACTCGGATAGAACAAGGAATCAAGCCAAGTGCCATCGGAATTCTTGTTCCAAATGTTAATACCTTTCCAATGATTAATCATTTATTCCTATTGGAGCGGGTGCCAGAGTCCATACATTTACTGGCA
This sequence comes from Dioctria rufipes, assembly GCA_963924295.1. Lineage (NCBI taxonomy): Eukaryota > Metazoa > Arthropoda > Insecta > Diptera > Asilidae > Dioctria > Dioctria rufipes. The sequence continues at coordinate 378,396,251 of OZ002740.1, read as the reverse complement.
TCATCCTTTATTTAGTTGAAATTGTGATTTATGCATACATACATGTATGTAGGTGCCTCCATACATAGTGTAAACAAATTCACTTTCAATAGTTGCCTCGATCCAAACAAAAGTTCGCACTATCCAAGTATACAACATGTACATGCCTACATATGTGTGTATTTACAACATGTCTACATATGCATATGAAGCGAAGTAATGATATTAAAGAGTAAAAATTCCCGTGCCAGTCACCTGAATGGAGAATACTACTTAATAATTGTGCAAACAATTTCCAGCTATTAAAAAGTTTGAATGTGCGAGAAATAATTGACCAACACACTTAGTATATGTTTTTCTCTGACGTCACTTTTCTTAGTTTGCTATTCACTCAAATCCCTCGCATTTTCTGAGAAGTAAATTTGTTAAAGCTGCTTTATAGCGCGATATGAGTTATGACTTCATTCGTGCGCCCCATCTTAATATGGGTAGGAAACCTACTGTGAAGAAAGAAACCTGTACAAGTCGCTGACACTAAATATAAAAAGTGTTTGAGCATGAAGGTTTCATGGCAATGGATCACCTGATTTTTAGCAAAAGAGAAAGAGATTGCCAACGCTTAGAAAGCACGGGGAACTGAAAATGGGGACAAGCGAGCGGCAAGCGCTTCTAATGATGATGCGTTCAATTGCTGTATATTTCTGTGGCTGAGGAATACTGACAATGCCTTCATGCGATAATAATAAATCGATGCTTTGTGAATTTATAAAAATTATTATGAAAACATTTACGAGAAAATTCCATAACTTAGCCTTATAAGTCTCACAATACAATAAGTAAAAGAGTTATGTAATCCTAATAATTGTTTCTTGAATGGCCTGTGCTATGTATCTGCCTCGGATGCGAGTTTTTGTTAAGGAAATTATAGTGGTTCTTGACGTAGAGCTACGTCCTTCCATTGGCTGATTAAGGGTAACCCTTTAAGCATGAATGCAACGAATGTGAAAATTTGATCTTATATCTTATTAGATGGCTTATAGAGTCCCATTTATCAAAAGAAGTTTCAGGTTTCAGTCTTTAACCCTTAGTTACAGTAGCATTTAAGCTAAATTTCAAACAATTTTGCTGTGGCGCCTCAATCGCAAAAACCGGAAGAGCGGTGAGTTACACAATAATTTTATGACGATAATGAATGGAGCAACCTTCGCTCAGTTTTCCGACTTAATTCGTTCAGAGTTAAGCGATGTTGTAAATAATGCTACCTGCGGCAGATTTTGACAATCTGCAACATTTACCACTAAATTCTAGTAGTGAATTATCAATATTAATGGAGGAAAAAAATAGAGGAGCTCAGTAGGTCAATAGTTTTCAGTAACATAGAACTCTGCCATGAAATAGTAGCAATTGACGTAGTTGTACCAGATTATATATCTATATAATCTAGCAGTTAGCCCCAACTGGATGGCCTTTTATAAGCTTTTTGAAGGAGTGTTTGCGAATAAACTAGAAGTAGTATCTACTCTACAGCCCAAGCAGCGCATAAGCCTTCAAACATATTCAAAATTTACTCAGAATACTTTTAATAGCATTTGGTATTTAGGTCCAATATTCAAGCTATGGGAAACGAATTTCCGGAGGGAGATTATTAAAATTTTCAACAAAACTAGGAGCTTTCCAAGGCTCAATTTCGGATCTCAAATTATTGAATATCTTCCTCCTGGGAGATTTTGTAGTGATGACCTTACTCTACCCATATGACACCATCCTACCAGATGAAAGGCATCCTCAAGTCCTAAATAACACAACAGTTTGTACGTACTCGTATAAACACAAATATGTTTTGGATCCAGGACAGATTTGGAAATAAAAAGAATGATCCTGCTAAGAGCGGTAGCACTCATTTAAAGAAAAGGCATGATATATGGGGTGGAAAAACAAGAACATTGTAAAATTGATATTTTGAAAGAAAAATAAATGCCTTGCTAGCATCTAATAATACATTTTTGTGGGAATATTTTACTTCTTTCTTCAGTCACTTTTTTGTAAAACTCATAATTGTTTTTTCTCTTTCGTCAACGAGGACGGTATTAGTAACTAAAACGCCTAGAAAGCTGTAAATCTGACATACATATTGCTATAAATGCTTTTGCGAACCGAAAATACTTCCTTGTGTTACATTTATAAAGCTGGAATGAGTATGCTCATTGTGCCGACCCATCCACTGTGTTATGTTTCTCTAAAAATTTTCTTTAGTCATTGATAATTATTTTTTAAGTGAAGCACAAATTGATAATATTTTTACAATGTTGGAATTGGATTGGAATGCACGAAAGCGTTTTTATTTACTATTTCTGTTATCACGAGTATGGACGGACAACATCCCCAAAGTATAATGCTCATTTTTTTATAATGGTTTGCAATTGCCAAGTAAAGTGGCAGCTGATAATTTAGAGTTATGTGACATATTATGAAGTCTTATCAAAAAAATAAATAAATAAATAAGTTTGTTTGATCAATTATTATCAATTAAGTTTTATAACCGTAACATTAGTTCCAAGAGCACTCATATATCGGACAGTCAAAATGTTGCTAGTATAGTTACAGGCAACCAGATAAGTGATCATTACCTCTGAAGTTAAGGTAGGAAGTGTCATCTGTTGCGATATCAGCTAATATGTGTATCTACTCCATGCAGAAAATTTCCTCAGAGTAGTATAATATTATAAAGAGTTTATTGCGGACTAACATGTTAACAATTTTAGGAAAATTTTATAAATGTTGTCATCGTTTGAGATAAAAAGTGTGTCACTCTTTATTGTTAGTTCAGTGACTTTTTATAAAAAAAAATGTATAGGGATCAGTTCAGTCATTTCTGAACATTACCTTGTCTCGTGTTTGTGCCGCGGTTTATTTTTAGAACGCTTTTTCTTTTAAGCTAAATTCCATTACTTTGTTTTGTGCTCCTGCTTAAAACGAGCGTTTTAAGTTCACTATTTTTTAAAATCTTCGAAAACAATAATTTTCTACATATTTGAAATTGTTGCGGAAAGTTCGTAAAACGCATTAATTTCAAAAATTTTTATATCGAACATCATCAGTTGATATGGTGAGTCACATTAATTATCTTTCAATTAATTGTGGTCTCTGAAACATGGCCTAGCCATTTTTCAAAATTCACAATATTGAGACGTTTCATGGGTTAGGTTACTCTTTGCCAATAGTTAACGTTAATGAATTCCATCTCAAACAGTCATCATATTACACAGGGTTGCTAGGTCTACACTTCTATCCTTCGACTTTCGTGGAATGGAGTAAAGTGTTTACACGACCAGAAGCTCAAACCTATTAAATGTAGTTTTGTTGTTCAAACAAATAAATGACAAAGTTCATCAATTTGAAGTATCTCCGAAGTCTTATCATAACTGTGAATCCTTTAACTTAACTACTCTGAATAAAAATATTCAAATTCAGCAATTCTATAGTCTAGTCCACTGAATATATGGGGTGGTTAGGAAGAACGAAAACTTCTTCTATTAATAGCTTACTTTATATCTAAATGAATAACACTTGTGTTCATAATTTCATGGAGTGGGTGTGCTTAATACCAATTGTTCTGGTATTTTTCTGGTAACGGCATTTTCGCTCATTTTCATTTGGGATGGTGTAGTGTGAAAGTTATTTAAGCTCGGTGGTTCGGAGTCGACCTAACATTTTAAGTTCAAATATTTATAGCATTTTGTAATAAATACAATATTTTTCATGATAGAAACGTAATCTTCATAATATTATCCTGAGCTCAATATCATTGTTCTAAAGTATGCCAAATGCCTTTGATTAGTGCCCTCTTTGCTAAATTGTAAAAATTCTGGGTTCTCTCTTCCTTTTCTAGTTTGGATTAAGGGTTTTCATTTGGTCGATTAATGGCCAGTTTCACAGTCTTGTTTAAACCAAATCGTAATTGTAAACTAGATTAGTTATCGCCGCTATTGTGAAGCATTTTTTCTATCAATCAATCTGTACATCGGAAAAATTAAACAGCAGAAGGTAAAAAATAAATATCTGGTTATATTGACTAATTAAAAAAATGCCACCATCCAAAAGAGCTGCAAGTTTTAGTAGAAGTGAAGTTGAGCTATTGCTTTCCATAGTGCATAAAAAAAGACATATAGTAGAGTGCAAGAAAACGGACAAGTATAGATTCGAAGACAAAGTGACAAAGTTCTTTACTTAAACGGAATCTAGCATAAAAATCAACGTTGTCCGACACATTAAAATAATTTGGCCGACTTCTAATTACTCGTCGACAGAGTTTTAAATTTAACTCGAAAAAGAATTCTTCATCGCTAAACATGTCTAAATCTGAATCCATGATAAAATTATTTTCTTGATCTAAACAAACAATGCTTCCAAACTAAAATGTGACACTTGTCAATTACTTTTATCTTGTTTAAACCAAGGGATGGCAAGGCTCTATAACTTAAACCGGGGCTTAAACCAGGCTGTGAAATCCATTCGTCGAGCTTAAACTAAATATTTGGTTTACACTCAGACTGTGAAATGGAATGACCGCTGAACGTCTCCAATTAGCCCGTGCCGGTTTTTTACCGTTGCTTTAAAATTCAAATTCAAAAAACTTGTTATTGCTTAACCTTAAGTCTAACTTGAGCCTAAACCAATGAAATGTATAATATAAGTTTAGTATAAGTCTACCTTAATTTAGTAATACATAATAAGTGTTTAATTTAAGTTATACCCTTCAATGTTTTGAGGAATTAAGGAGGATTAAACTATACAACAAAAAGCAGAATACAGGAGGACCAAAAATAAAAACCTTCTATATCCTCTTAATTATCTAATTGAATGTTTATATCTTAAAATTGCTAAATAAGTTCCAAGTCAGTAAAAAAAAAGTATTTTAGTTTAAAATAAAATTACTTCATTTAAAAATCGTACGTTACAGACTTGTGTTCAAGACGTTTGCTCTTAAGTATTGTTTGAGTGCAGGGAGTAGTGCGTTCGTATACTCTCTCGGGTCTGATTCTATAACATGGAGAATTGTGATTTCAGGATTGGATCATTTAATTGCGATTTTAATGCTATTCTTTTTTGGGCATTACGAATCGTGTGAACTTCAATATATGGCATTCTCATTGATATTTTCACTAAGCTGCTTAATACTGTATATTTACAGTATCTCTTGGGTAGTCGCTTATATTTGTTTTAAATGCAACCTATTGTACTCTTTTAACTTTGTATTAATACAAAAGTTATGTTAATATATTTTCCAGTTTTGAAATTTCTTAATTTTCTTCCAATCATTATTAACATTGATTAATTATAGCCGGAGTTAGAAGTCAAATTTGGAAAATTCAGATTTGCTTCTGTATGCATAGTTATGTAAGTAGTGCAGAATTAATGTTTGCATTTTATTGGCTAACGATAGTGTCTGCCTGAAGGGATTTACAATTGCACAATTCGTATAGGTATATGGAAATGGTAGGGACCTTGAGTAAATGATAAATGAGGAATATTTATATTTATATATGAACTTTCGTATGTTTTGAAGTTAAAGACACATAATCAAAATTTATTAACCAATTATGAGTCTGTTCAGAGCAACACGCTATAGTGATTTCGAAAGCGTTTTGAAGTGACTGTGAATTTGGCGATAGCGTAAAAATCAACTTGGTTGCTCTGAACATGAAAAAACGAAAACTTTTTGATAGAAAATATTCATATTGTTGTGTACGGTCAGAAAATAAACTCCGTTTTTTTTTTGGCCGTAAATTGGTAATTTGGGATTTCAATAAATTGAAACTATAAACAGCAATAAAATAATTTTCTTCTTTAGATCCATTTTAGTTTTATTCACTTATTTACTTTCAATTTTTTTTATTTTTTTTTGAATGTGTGAATTGTCAAAGAGCATGACAATTCACACATTCAAACACGAAAGGGACTATTTTGATAGCAGTCCCGCATGCTATCAAGTAAAGTGATTTCAATAGTGCCTATAGCGTCCGCTCTGTCAAAAGCGAGGGGAAAAAGTTACTTTTTGGCTGCTCTGAAAATAGAAATACTATACCCAAATGCACTTGCACCACTTTCAAAATAAACGGTTCAAATAATAAAATAAGGAAAAGTTCAATTGACCGCCAAAGCTGGAGGTCCTTTTCTTTGCAAATTTCTGTTTGATATAATTGATTCGATATAATGTGTCGCGAATGAGGAGGCAGGTTGTTGAGCCTCGACCTCCAAGTGTAGGGCAGTGTAGACCGAAGGGTGAAATGGGGACTGAGAAGCGAATGTAGTAATAGGCGGTGTGGTATGGTGGTCGTATGTCATACATGATCCTTCTTGTGGCCACGGTTCTAGACAGGGTGCCTGGATCTTCCTCCCACGCCCACCCGACGAGTCCTAGCCGGAACTGATCAGGAGGTTTAAGGAGATCCGGATGCCTTTTGTGTAGTCATACATTTCAATTATAATATGGTGGTCTCAATGCTGTGCTTATGTCGCTGACCTGCGTCAGCTGGTAGATTGTCTACGCGAGCACCGTGCTTATTAGCTGAGGGACTGATTTCCCCAAGAGATCTGGCGCCCAATACATCTGAAATGGTAGTCAGACTAACTGGAACTCAGCTGCAGTTCTCCTTTCTTGTTACCTCCGAATTATGAACACTGGTGGTCGCACACATCCCAGGTACAGCCACCCGAACTGTTACATAGGCTTATTATAATCAAACAAGAATGGTGATAATTGGAATCAAATCTAATCAAATTTTAGTTGTGTTAGTAGGTTTCGTAACATTGTATTTTTTGTTTTATATACGGTCAAAAATTGTTTGCAATCTAATTGTCATACACTAAAGGATACCATAAGATTAGTTCATTACGTGTGTAACGCATAAAAACCACCATCATATTCTCTTGAAACTGCAAAACAGCCTGACTGCCAAACACAGTTATATTGTATGGAGAAAGTGCTAGGAATCCTGCAAAGATTTTATCACTCTTACAATGTGTCAAAATTTTTTTTAAACTTTTATAGTTAATGGCGACAAATAATTTATATCCTTCGATAATGGAGGACTTTACCTTCGTTTTAAAATGTATGTAAAATGTATGTATGTATGTATGGGAAATCGCCTGAATTCAAGGAAACGTATTGAACGATGAACTATATTAAAGTAAATCGTAGAAAATATAAGTGTGGTAACGTGATATTTTGTGGAATCGATTCTTTCCAAATCATGTGTACAGTTTTCGTTTTTATTTCTTTTACCCAACAACATTTCGAAAAAGTCTTCCGATTCCGACAAAAATCATTTTGAACCCGTGAGCTGCTGCTCTAGTTCACATGTTCAATAATAATTAAATTCAATTGTCGGGTAGTTTACTTTAATTGAAACAAAGAGTAAAAACCGCAGTCTAATCAAGTCGAATAGCACGAGTTCCTTTGAAAATATAGTCAGTCAATTGCTGCTCTACAGAGCATTATTGCCGTAAAACCATGCATAAATCGATATTAGGTCTTTTAAAATCATTTCATTACCGATTATTTTCAAGATTTACTACATACTTAGAGTGTAAATGTGAATTAATCGTATGTTTTTTAATTATTAGAACCAAAAACTATAGCAGAGGTATTACATTTCTTTTGCTAAAATTCATAAGCCGCGTAATGTGGAATTCTAGAATATTTATTTACAAATGGAGAAAAGAACCCGTCCTTTTTTCAATTTTTACGCTCATCATGTTGTTCCCAACGTACATTAAAAATGTTTTTTTTTTGGTACATAGGTACATTTGATTGCCTGTCGCCAATATAGCTGCTTTAGCTCCCAAAGATTTCAGTAACCAGTTTTCGAAACAACTTTGCTTTACATCTATACTCGGTTTATAAAATTCAATATTTTTAGTCTGATTAGCAATATTTTGAAAATTAATTTGCAATTTTTCATTTTTGTATTTACAGAAATTGCTTGCGGCGAATTGCAAGACATGACGAACAACAATTTTCAAAAGACAGTTTAGTAAATATCATGGAAAAATTTGTTAAAACTGTTAATGCTATGGATGAAACAATTCTAGTGCCGTGCAGGCTCATGGACAGACAGGTAAATATCAAAACAATATTAAATGTTTAGTACTAGCGTCATTATTAGGTTTTGAGGCGCATTTTGAATTCAACGTGTTCATGAACTTTGCGTAGTTTGCATTTCAAAGTAGAAACTCGAATTATATGTCTATTCAAAACATGAACTATGTATCTATTTATACAAGTTCGTGTACTCTTGAATTTCAAGTTGCCCTGTATTTTTTGTGTAATGTTTATTTTTTCGAAAGGATTTTAGCTTTTAGGTGTGTTATATGTGTAGTTCTAATTGTCAGTATACAACAGAATGTTACTGTAGTATAGCTTTATGATGTACCATCTTACGGTAACGAACAGATGATCGTACTTTTTTCTCCCTTTTTCTTCACAGTTGATGAAGCGGTTTTTTTGTTTTATTATACTTCTCACCTTCCCATCAACTGATCTGTTAAAATACAATTCCCTTCGTTCGCGATCTATACTCCCCGAACTGCATATAAACGCACACGAAAAACTGTCGTGTTTCTGTGATTTCTCTTCATACGAAGAAGTTGTTTTCGTCCATAATTATTACAAAATTAGACCTCCCCGCAAGACAACTGGTGGGTTCGCCAAATCTTGTATGCATGAATTAATCCTTTTTACTGCTAATCAATTGTTTTACACTATGAGTTTGCTAACAGAAACTTTTATCAATAGCTGCACTAAGCATAATCCTTTAATATCGCCATATACTGCGTATTGGTCCATCAAGTAGATACATAGGTATAGTTATTTCACTTAGGCGATAATTTGTTAGTATACACTAAATGGTATTGTCCGTCTGCCTGTCTTTATAAAAAAAAAAAATCTCATTTCGTTGTCGTGTGTACAGACAGACCAACAACCGGTCGGACGGATAGCACAAAATTAATTACAATTAGGGGATATAAAAATAAAATACTAAGTGTAGTCAGCGTCCGTTCATATTATATGATTTTAAGCTCTATTATATTACTCGAATAGTTTTCCTAAGAGGGCCTAATTACAGCTTACCTAAGCTAGATACATTTGTGTACGTAAAGTGTAAAATTAAAATTGTGTAATCGATGCTACGGAAATCTTCACATATTACGTGTTACACACAACTTTTAGCTATCATTCGGGAATGCTACATTAAGCAATTGAATCATAAGAAAAACTAAAAAAAAATTTTTTTTTATTGAAATCTTTCTCTTTGTTGTCGCAGGTGGGAGACTCTACAGATATAACTCCATCCAAAGTCACACCACATCATCACTTTCAGCATCATCACAACCGCAAAGTACGTGCAATAACAGTCCACGAATTTCTCAGTTCATCTGATCTTTTTAATTTGTACAACATGCTAAATTCTCTCAAAAACGATCTTCTGTGGACGCGCAGTGACTCTGATGAAGGTAACGGGGAGGAAGAGGAGCCAGCAAATAGTGTAGTAACAATGTCAGCTATATTGCCATCGCAGACCTCTTTGGCTGATCAAGATAGATGCAATGAAGCGCCTACATCTACAGAACAACACAAATCGAACAGTAGTAGCAATAATTTATCAGCTCCAATTAAAGGTCACATTCGACGACCTTCAACCGCTTCGATGGCATCTTCAAATTCCGTTAGTAATCTTAGTGATTCTGAAAGTGAGATTTCTAATGAGAACGATTCAGGAATAGAGTCAGAAGGAAACTGCGGTGGTAGCCAGAAAGGCCGAAGTAGCAGTAGTGCATCTACCGATAAAGCAACAGAATTGGCACGACAGTGCAGAACACACCTTGCTGGCCTTTATAGGTGCCTCGAGCAAATGACTGAAGCAGCCAATTACCTAACGGCCAGATATCAAAGTGATGTAGGTCCTGTTTAAATGCCCTTAAACTCTTGTTACGTGGCTTATTAAAAATTTCTCTTTAATTGTTTTCCTTTCTCTTTTTTGTTTTTTCCTGTAGTAGTAGTTATTTAAGCAGTTCCTTCCCAATTTGAACCCTTCCGTTGTGTGTCCATGATGACTTGCCTACTATTCTCTTAATCCTGTTTTGTAAAAAAATTTATTGCAACAATTTTTTCTAATTTCGTTGATATTTTGTTTTTAAATTAAAAACTGTAAAACGCAAAGAGAATCATCACGAGAAATGTTCAGTGACTTCAGAACTTGTTTCGTATCTCAGTGGGTGCCTTCTAAAATGAAAAAATTGTTAAAATGAATTTTTAAAAGTAATAAAAGTAATTTAATTTTGAGGAATAAGATTAATTGTATAAAACGGAAAAGAATATTATTTATTTTTTACAATTTTAATAATGTATTTCTGTGAGAGGTAAGGAGGAGGTAGTGAAGTTGTGATGCTGTTCCAAATGTCTCCTCCCTAATTTGTGGATGATGGATGTGTGATGGTCCTTAGCTTGTAAGATATAATTGAAATTCCTATTAATATCAAGAAAGCATTCTTTTGTAAAGGAAAAAAATATATATATTTTATATTTTATTGTTGGTCCTGCTGTGTTTTAGGTTGACTTTAATACATATTGTGTTGGTCGGTTCGATGTTTGTTTTTAGTAGTATTCGGAACGAAGAGTTAAGCTTAATTTTAGATAAAAAGAAATTCCTAAGTTACTTTTCAGCTTAGAAATGGAAGCAGTGAAAACACATGTTTATAAGAATAAAGAATTGTTTCAAAATAATACTTAAATACTTTTTTAATTTGTGTTTCCTTCATAAAAGCCCAGTCTAATTAGGCCGAAAAACTAGTTTTGTTTTATATATAATTAAAAACCAAACTAGTCTTATTGTTTTTGATTTTAACACAAACCAGTCTGGTCCTAACAATCCGGGGAGAAGTATGCTGACACTATGGGGCTTTCGTGAAATATTTGTTTCAGGAGTATTCATTTGATGAGATCGATTTATTGGGAAAATGTGTAGTGGAATCGAATATGAAAATCGATGCAGTAGCAATATTATTACGGTGACTACTTCAGCAGCCGAGGCAGGTACTGCGCCAGAAGAAGTAGTCTACTATTGGAGGGTGCGACAGAGCGCGGTGAGTACTTTTCTCTGTTTTGTTTACTTGTGTTGATGATTTAGGAACTTGGGAACTGTTTAGGAACTTTTATTTATTTATCTTTGCTGTTTATAGTATAAAGTCATACTTTAAGCGATCTGAATATGTGTAAATTAAAGAGAAATACATGACTAAGATTAAGAACTCACAGAGCCGACCTTGCATTTATGGTGCCATTGGGTTGATTGTTTCGGATACGCCATATTTTTTGGTTGTTATTTGCATTGCAACTAAAATTATTTTTAAAGGAATGAGTGAATTTATTGTGCGATCTCACTCGTACGCAAAATAGGACTATAAAGATTTCGGGACATTAAATAGAAAATCGCGTAGTAGATACATATATGTATGTATACCTACATGTTATACAAGTCAATATTTGATGTAAGACATGCGTTATAACAAAATAGCAAAATAGTCTATTCGCAATTATTATCTTTGTATTGCACTTAAAGGCCAATGCCACACGAGCGCAGTATGCCGGACTTTTTTTTTGTACATGAGAGTATGTACATATAACGGAAGTGTTTACCACGAGCTCTCCGCGACCAAAAATACGCGCTATGGACGCGCGAACCAATTTTGTCATGAGGAGTACTACTAAGCATTGCATTGCACACGAGCTGCAAAATGGTCGTGCTAATTTTGAAATTAGAAGCATGGTGCTTTCTTTTGATATGGTGCAAAACTTTTAAATTATAATAACAAAAACGATGAAATTTAGTTTATTGAAAATTTGTTTACGTTTGTGACAGCTGAGAAACTTCCTAAGTATCTTGACGCAGTGGCAGCTACTAAGAGCATTTGGGGTGGGAGCAACTGGAGTATTTTCAACCAGATATCTTTTTGCCCTGCTCTCTATATTGATTCTACTACACGGCTGTACTGAGCTTTCACCACAGCGGCAACAGATACTAACACCACAGCGGCAACAGATACTAACACCACAGCGGCAACAGATACTAACACAACCATAATTTGACTACGCCAAATTTCGCTTATCACACTTCCTATACTCTATATTCTAAGCCTTCAACGAAGCGTGCGGTTATTTTGAAATTCGTGAGACAACAACATACATTTTTTTTTCATAAATAAAATCCGTCAAAATAGTTTCCACTATACATATCGTGAATTTTTATGCACGATTGGCAGCTGTTTTTGATGAAAATAATATAATTTTTTCTTCTTTCGTAAGATTGCTATAGTCGCTCCCAATTCAAAATTTGTTTGTAATGTACGCAAAACAAATAATTAAATATGAATTTATATATTAGAATGATCCGTTCCCTCCCTCCCATCAATCAACCCATTATGAAATTATCAAACAACCCCAGCAATATGGGTATCTACGAAAAGGGATTATGAAGTGGAGTTGAAAAAAAATGTAGTGGATCCCCTTTCTCGGCAAAGTACCTTCTCATGGGTGGTTTTTAGATGTAATATGAGCTTTTAAAGCTGACTGAAAGCTTATTACTGCTTCTTACGATACACAGCCATGATTCACTTACTGTAAAAATTTTGTTTATATTGAATTTTTGGCACTTTTTATCAAACAAAACATGACAATCTCACGATAAACTACATATATTACTGAAACTATCTACCTCACCTCCCTCATCTACGGTTAAACAATATGAACCATATAAGTAAATAAACTATCACGTAATTATCGCAATATTTAGTTATCGTGAAAAACAAAAAAGTCCCTCCCAAAATGCAATGCTGTCAACGTAATAAAAAAGTGAATTGCGTTTATGACTAATCAAATGGCAAATCCACTCAAAAGGCAGGTGCTTACCACTCGTTCCAAGGTAGATGGGGTCTGAAAAGTAGATTAGTGCCAATGCAAAATAGAGTTGTGGCGACAGAATTGTATTCAGTTTACTAAATCTGTAGTGTGGAGGCAACGCTAGAGTCAACCACTCCAAGCAAGCAGAGACAATTTGTAAAAAAAATCAATTCGGTTCAAACGTTATTGCGCGATCCATTAGCCGTTAGAATACATTTGTCCCCATTTTCCCCCACCCTAATCCGCTAGATCTAAGGGGAAATCCGTTACGTTGGTAACACTGAGTAATGTGTTGCCTGATATAAGTAAACTAGGTTAAGACTAGGCCACTAGCAAAGTTAACTTAACAACACTTAAGCAGTCGGTCGAAAAAAAGTCTTTTTTCAAAAATGTGATATTTCTAGAGATTCATCTGTTGTCTATTTATTAGTCTACAATTTTTTTCTCTTAAATTCGCAGGAATATCGCAGTTATAGACATTTATACATATACTTCGAACTGGTTTGAACCTACCTGAGATTATCCTTCAGTTTCTTTGTTTTAATATTTACTGAAAGTCACTCTACTCGCAGACTAAAGAAAGAAACGAAACCATTTTTATGAAATGTTAGTATCTTTGAAGGAAGCTTTATTGGTCATGGAATAGTAAATATAAAATATTTGCTTCTTTTATGTGTTTTAAATTCGTTTTTCTCAAAACATTGCTTTGAAAATCGGTGCCATGAAATTTTCCTATTTTCTTTCAATTGATTTCGCTCAATTTTGTACATTGATTGAAAACTATATTACTTAGTTCTTCTCGTAAGCGTTTTTTGATATCTTGTAATTAAGAATATTTATTTTAATAAAAATTTTCAAACATTTTACCAAATATCGGCTTTTCAACTTTGAATAGCTACCATTTTCATAGAAATTATTATTTTGAAAAACGGCTGCGATAAGTACTAAATAGTATAGTTTTCTATCAATGTACAAAATTTGAGCGAAATCGATTGAAAGAAAATAGGAAAATTTCGTGGCACCGAAAAAGTTATCTTCGATGACTATGGTCAACAACACCCCAATGGATTAATTTTTTGACAAAATTTTAAAATTTTTATAGATTTTTGATATTGTGTTATAAAATAAAAAATATATTTCTGTCAAACTATTTGTTTCAAACAAAAAAACAAACACCGAAACAGAATGGCAAATGTTTCATTTTCGTAAATAAATGAGAAGAAGCGGAGTTTTCACGTTTCACTCTCATAAAATGCTCCCGCGATTTTGTGAAAACTGGTTTTCATGAAATATTGATAATGTTAGGACACATGTTGTTGTTGTAAAAGGAATAGAAGGACACATGTTGTTGCTGTAATCCTATGATATTTGAACAGCACGTGTTTCTTTTTACATTCGTTTTACTATGAAGAGATTAAGTGGGAGAACTCATTCGGAATTCTCTGATATTTTCGGGAAAATTGAGAATTTCGTTTGAGAGGAATTTTACATCTCCTTTCAGCATCTGGGTAATCCTACGTTCTCTCGATTTTTGTTTTTAATTCGTTGTCTCAGTTGCACTACAGTAGTGCATAGACAAGTTCTTTTCCCCCATTCATGCAAAAGACGAAAGTATATGAAATTAGTTGTTTCATTCTAAAAAACACCAGAAATTTGCCCATTTTGCTCTACAGCTTCTTAACTTAATATTAGGTAAACTTTCACCCAGATTCCTCTATTTAAAAAAATACCAACGCCACTGAACACTTTGTTCTCAGCTTTGCCAGCTCTCTGGAATGTTTTTCCTTTCTCATCTATTTACAAATCTTCATGTATCGAGAATACTTCTCAACAAAACCCTCGAGAATACTTATAGCCATGAAACAGAAACCTATATGTGTGCGTTCGGAGTCCGTTCTCTAAAATGTTCTATATTGATGCTTATGGAAAAGTGTCAATCATTGACTTTATATATGCTATAGAGACTAAACTACTACCCATACAGGAAGGTAGTCTTCTTGTAATTTAAAGCTTGGTTCCTTACCTTCCCAAAGGCTACACTTCGTATATACCTTACTTAACAAAATAATAACATAGTTTTGATTACAAAGTAACCTTACCATTTAACGCTCAATACCTCTCAGTTCAGTGATAATTGCATGTGTGTATGTGCAGCCGGAGTCCGAATCTTAGGCAGCTATATTCGATAATTCGATATCATCAAACCACGGCATCCCATGTCGGCACAGCGACATTACAATGATTACTCAGAAGAGAATTTTTGTTTGAGGAATCGTAGTCATTTGGCTAAGATAAATTTTTTTAAATAATTTTGTTAGGAAAGGTATGAAAATGTTTTCACGGTTCGGAAGATAAGAAAGCAAGCTTAAGATTATCAGAACACCATTTTTCTGTATGAATAGTAGTTTAGGGCGGAGGAGCTATTCAAATCAAACTTTTGTCAGTTTTACATAAGAACACTGCAAACATTTTAGAATGTGAGGACTCAGTTTGGCCTCGCATGCGGTAGGGAGGGAGTTCGTTTTCATGGCTTGTGAAGAATTCTCGAGGGTTTTGATGCAGCCCACTCCCACGAAATACTCAATTCGATATATTCCTAATTTAGCAACGCCACGTCAGCTTGCTTGATGACTGACTGTGATTGGCTCTGCTGCTCCTACGATGTACCCATGCACGACCCATAAGCTCGTTCGCCTTAATGCCTATGGCTAGCTCTGATCCTACCACAATATACGTGGTGTGAGTGGGACGTTGCCGCATGCTGGCTGTGTGAGTGCTAAGCAGAAAGGAAATTCTTTCAATTCTCCATCTGTATGTAGCTGCGCTAATAGTATCTGTTACCTGAAGAAAGGATATAGAGCTTAAAAGCATAAAAAACAGATAAGTTCTTCTCATGCTCAAACCATTATAGTAGTGGATAGGATAAAAATTTGATTTTCCTGTTCACTGGTATTCCCCCTTAAAGTTTTTACGAATAAAAACAAAAAAATGTAAAAGTGCAGATTGCATCCAACGAAACAAAATGGCACATTAGTCATTTTCGTAAATAAATGAGGAGGGGCGGAGTTTTCAGATTTTACTCATAAAATGTTCCCGCGCTTTTGTGAAATGAAAACAGGTTTTTCTGAAATATTGACAGAGTTTGGTACCATGTTGTTGTTATAATCCTATGAAATTTGAATGCACGTCGCACGTTGCTATGAAGCGATTGAGTGGGAGAAACTCATGCTGGATTCTCTGATATTTTCGGCAAAACTGAGAATTTTATTTGAGAGGAATTTTACATCTCTTTTCAGCACCATGGCAAAACCGAAATTTATCTTTTCCTTAAAAAATTAAGGTAGTGTGACCCCATGTACATTATTATGAATAGTTTGATAGGACTTTGAGGGTAATCCTACGTTCTCTCACTGACATATAATAATATGGACTGATTAACTTTCTATTTCATGTGGGCTCAATTGCTTATGTCAATAAAAGTTCTTACGCCGGTGCCAACATTGAAAAAATCATTGGCGGGAAGTTGAAAAAACAAGCGCGCAGCTCGAAAAGTGATTATAATAAAACGTTTCGAACTTCTGCTTCATATCTTATGAATATATTGTCTTTGGTAAAACAATTTTATCAGTAATAATCCTAAATAATTAATATAAAAACATTTATTTCGACGGACCCATTTATTTATTTGTTGTTTACAGTTCTCCTCAGTTGGTACTTGGTGCTTAGACCGAAAGAGTCAGCAATATGAAAGTGAGCCCACTTTTGCAATGCATTTCCATTAACGTAGTCAGTCAATATTATACATGTCAGTGCGTTCTCTCGATGTTTGTTTTTAGCTCGTTGTCTCAGTCGCACTACAATAATGCATAGCCAAATTCTTTTCACCCATTCATGCAAAAGACGAAAGTATATGACATAACATTTCGGTCTAAAAAAAAGCGAAAAATTTCCAATATTGTTCGGCTGATTCCTATCTTCTTATTAGGTTATCTTGGACCATACGGACACCGCGTTCAGAGTTGATCCCTCCCCTAAACTGGCTATCAAAATTTAGCCTTTTTACGAGCTTGATTATTGAATTGTAAATAATATGTAGTTCTTAGGTCTTTTTGTTTAATTTTTAAAACTTTTCTGCTCGAAACGGGCGATAATTTCAATTAAAGGTGCATGCAGTTAGAAATGTTTTTCGATGTGTTCTCTTTACTATTATACCTGCAACATAAACAGTAGCAGGCGCTATAAATTTTCTTCCGTTGTTTAGTCTCTAGTCTCAATTACTAATCGTCTGAAGTCTACATATGTACATATTTGCCCATTCGTCGATTATGTTTTTCTCCTTTTCGTCAAAACTTGTCAGACCTTTGCATTCAAAACCACGAGACACCATCAAACTCACAGCTCCAGTCCATTTCCAAACAGTGTTAAGTGAAAATTTCACTCTCGTTGAGGCGGAGCTCAGCAAAAGCGAAAGAAGTCTCGTTGTCATAATCAAACTGCTCCAAAATGAGCTCAGTGTAGGTTTATATAATTATGTCTAGATAGATAGAGTTATAAAAGCTATGCGTACGAGCACACTGCCCTATACATACATAACAAGATATAAACTTCAAAATGTGTGCAGTATCTGCTGGGTAACGTAAGATTTGAGAGCGGCCCTGACCCCTGAGCAGTCGTGATGGCTCGACACGAAATGCTTATTTGGCTTTGAATGATGTAAGAAACAACATCTCCACACAACAAAATTTAAGTGTTGGGTGTACAGCCCGAGTACTAATATGTACATAAATCAGAAAGCTATGGACGTGCAGAAGATATTATTGTAATAGCTTTTGCTTTCAGGTAAAGTTAAGATCCCATTAATGATGAATAAGTACATCAAAACTAGGTTTACGAGTGCATTTCTTTCCGTACTAAGGCAGGATGCGCAAGGGAAGTAGAGCATGCGATATGCGAAAGAGCATTCATAATATTATTATGGAATAAGATCATGCAGATGTGTATAAAATTTAGTTTATTTCCTTGACTGGGAATTACGAAAATCAGTTTATTTCAAAGATTATCACGTTTACACGTGGTGTGCTTATAGTCCAGTCAAGGGATTAAGTCAGACATTTGCCCTACAAAAGGATAGTTGTGACTTTTACCGGGCGCCGTTGAAAAATCAAAGTTTTCACCCTTGGAGGGGGTCTCCGCGGTCCCACTCTTGGATTAAAGGTACAAAAAATTGTTTTTTTTTTTAAATAATTCCTCAACGGTTGATCAAATGGCTTATACAAATTTGAAGACGACTGAATTTCCTGAATTTTTTTTTATAAATACTTTTTGTAAGTCTGATATGTAACGAGTAACTGCGGCGGCAACGTGGACGTTCTTCCAAAAAAAAATTTTAGTTATAGTACCCTTAATACAGGGTGTTTCGTCCATGGTGGTCCACAGGACAGGAGAAGATAGTAGTCACCTAGTCAAATAAACAAAAAATTGTATGGCTAGAGGGGGAGGGGCATCTTAACCGTTTTAGAGTTACAGGGTGATTAAGAAAAGATGCTGGTCTTTCATAAAATACCCTGTATCTTAAAAATTACAAGGTGTACGGTCACTTATGGGTCCATTGTATGCAGAACTTCATGGCCTTTCAAGCGACTGCTCGACCAGCCCCGTACTCCTCTCCCCTTAAGAGTTATGGTGGTACGGAATTTAGTCTTTTTCAAATTTAAATCAGCCATTTTTGTCGTAGGATCAACCGTTGAGGAATTATTTTAGAAAAACCAATATTTTTTCCTTTTTCCTTTAATCCTATCTAATTCTTATAGTTAAAAATGGCACAAATTTTGGGTAAAATCCATCTCAAAATGAACGCTGAGCTCTAACCAATTTTGGAAACAGTGCGGCTGTATTAAATAGATTGCATTGGAATTGACGTAAAAATTCAGAAAAATATATTACCTTAAAAAGACATGCTATACTGTGTAAAATTCGTGCAAGTGTGATAAGCATTTTTTTGTTTAAACGAGGGGAAATGACAAGTGGGCTTACCCACGAAACAGAGAATATAAATTTTGATACATGAGCTCTGACCAACGTAATAGAATACAAATATTCTCATTAAAATTTTGACACTAGAGCTGTGACGTGTTTCGTCCTATACCATAAATACATTTCTATTGAAAAGAGAGAGAGAGGAGAGAGAATATTGTGTTTTCTGTACCGTACTTTCCTATACATTCAGACACAAATGGCGGAACGTGGTTTGTAATGAGAATACCTTGTATCTCTGTACCGTAAGCTGTGACGAAGCTTCGTCCGCTAATCTATATACAATTCTATTGAAAAGACAGAGAGTGGAGAGAGAGAGAGAGTATTGTGAAAGTTAACCTAATGAAACGTTAGGACACAGAAGATTTTTCCTATTCTTTTACATTTAAAATGTACACGGCAAGAAAAGGAAGAAAGAAGGAAAAAATCAAACTCTCATTAAAACAGAATGGCAAATGATTCATTCTCGTAAATAAATGAGAAGGGGCGGAGTTTTCAGATTTTACTCTCATAAAATGTTCATCTCGCATTTGTAAAAACAGGTTTTGGTGACATATTGAGAGATATATTCAATGTTTTTCATAGCAAAACCAATGTTTGTTGGTGTAATTCCTATGATATTTGAACAGCACGTGCTTCTGTTTACATTCGCTTTGCACTGAAGAGATTAAGTGGGAGGAGGTCATGCTGGATTCTCTGATATTTTCGGGAAATATGAGAATTTTATTCGAGAGGAATTTTACATCTTTTTTTAGCACCTTGGCCAAAACGAAATTTATCTTTATCTTAAAAAATTGTGATAGAGTGACCCGCAGTACATTATTATGAATAGTTTGATAGGAGCCTGAGGGTAATCCTACGTTCTCTCGATTTTTGTTTTCAGCTCGTTGACTCATTCGCAGTATAATAATGCATAACCAATTCTTTTCATTCTAAAAAAAAAAAAAACGAAAATTTTTTAATTTTGTTCGGCTGATTCCTATCTTCTTATTAGATTATCTTTGCCGTGGGCTTACCCTTATCGTATATCTACTAATAAAACAATCTCTTGAACAGCTGTTTAATACATCCTTATTCGCCAGTGTGTAAAAATCAACAGTGAACAATTGCACCCTTTTTCAAGCGTGTAAAAAGCAACGTGTTTGGTATTGAAATATGTAAACATTTCTCCTTCAGAAAAAAAAAAATTATTCTTTGTCACACACATGCTCAATTACCTTAAATGCTACATGCAATTCTTTCTTTCAAATTTTAGATTCATTTTTTCAAATGACGCCTACTCTGATGGGTAATCTCTTACTATTGAACAGCTGTTCAAGTTTTCTTTAAGTATATACGTTCGATGCGCTTATGCTTCGTCAGGTCGACATATCTGCTTCATACCTGACGTTTCTCATTTTACGAAAACAAGTCCGGTGTTATTTTATGTCGATTTCCATTGATATTTTAAGAAAAGTGCAGGTCAATCAGTAAAAAACGAGTTCAATGGAACAACTTTTGACGCGATGAGAATGCAATAGTAGCTCATATCCGTGTAATTTGTCAGATTGAAATTTTATGGAAAAAATAACATCACGTAAAAATTATGAAAATTTTTATTTAATAGATTTTGGCGTGATTGCGGATGAATTTGGTAAAGTAATAGTTGAAGATTGATATGTAATGCTCAATGACATTCAGTTGTGACATTTCTCATGTAGATGTGCGCGTTTTTCGGTGCAATACCACCGATTTTTCCGGTATAGCACCAGACTCATTTGACGTACACTTTTTCTAGTAGTGCAGGTCAATGGAAAATCGTTATTAGTAATTGTTTATGGAAAAGGCAAAAAGTGATTAAAAGTGAATAATACTTTATAATAGTGCAAAACGATTGTAATATTTTGTGAATAGCTTTTATATAATCGAGACTCTGGAGTCTTGAATGTAAGTGATGAAGTGCGCTGTTCTGTGTTTTTAGAAACAACCGGCATTGTGGTTACAGGAAATCATTTTTCAGGCAAGTTTAATTGCTTAAGTATATTGTTTTAAGTAAAATAAGAGTGGAATAGTTATAAAAATAAACAGCCGTGGAAAAAAAACTAACGTTCTCCAATGACGTTTTGTTGGTTTACAATTGAATTGTCATTTTAGCCTTACATTTAAACAAAGGCAACGTCAAAAAATATTATCAGAAAATAAATAGGGCATTAGGAAAATTGTGAAAAATTTAAAAAGTTATAAAAAAGTTATAAGTTTAAAAATTAATTTGAGAATTCTATTGTATTCATTTTCTTCAATACTTAAGAAGAATGTTCACGTTTCCGCCGCTGTCAGACTTACAAAAAGTGTTTATACAAAAAATGTAGAGAAGTTAGTCTTCTTCAAATTTGTATTGTTACATTTTTGTCGTAGGAATTATTTTGAAAAAGCCAATTTTTGGTACCTGGAACTGAATAACATATATAAAAATTACAACTACCCCACCTTTTGTAGGGCAAAAACCCATACTGACTGGACTATAAGACCAATTCTTATGATACCCTGGAATCCTAGATGAATGCCCATATAATATTGGGTATGGTCACAAATCTATGCAAGTTTTGATTTTTGAAGTGGTTTTCCGCATATATTTCTAGAACAGGTCGTCGGACAGAAAATATGACTATAACCACTTTTATAGGATTTAGTATTCTGACGAAGTTTTTAGTACAATATCTAGGACTGATCGCTTTCACAGTATATGTAAGAAACCGAAATTTTTATATGAGAACACCAAAAAGGGGTTGCCCGATTTATTCCATTTTTGAAATTTTATTTGTTATTACTATAAAACAACATGTACCAAATTTCAGCTCTCTATGTCGACGCGCTCTCAGGCAGTGTGCAAATATATAGTGGAAACTGAAATTTTTCTATGGCAACCCGACGAAGGAGTTGCCCGATTTGTTTTATTTTCGAACTTAATTTTACTTTTTTTTTTAAAGTCTATGTACAAGATTTCAGCTTTCTAAGTGATAGCGTCATCGAGTTATCGTGCGAACGGACAGACGAACAAACATGCAAAAATAAACAAAAAAACTTTTAGTATTATGCGTGGCTGTCCAATCCATTTTGCTCTACCATCATTATATCTATGCGTAACAAACGGAACGACAAACTTAGTATACCCCATAGATCTCATCTAGGGTATAAAAATGCTTAAGGCAGAGACACATTCAGGCCTCGAGGCTTTCTTGCGGCGTTGTCAAAATTTCCAACACGGGTTTTTAAATGAGGCAATACAAAACCCATGATACAAAGATAACAAGTTATGGCCGATTCGAGATGAAGTTTTGTGTTGTAACGTCACAGGGAGACAAAAGTCATTTGGCAAAGCATGCCAATTATTTTGCAAAACATCAAAATATTTTTATCTGTCAGTTAACAGAAAAAAGGGCGAATAGTGTGGTTTGGTTTTTCATTAGTTTATATAAGGATATTCTCAATTGAATTTAGTATAAAAGTTTGCGACCTAATTATCTTGCATTAGTTGCAGAAACAACTATAAATGATTTTATCAACGTGCGCAAGAACAAATCTAACTATAATTATCACCGAAGAAGTGCTGCCAGAAAAGGTATTTCAGGCTTGAAGAAGAGAAACAAAACCATTATTCGCCCTTGGCAAATAGTTGTACCTCCTTTAGAAGAATCCAAAGACTTAAAAGTATTGGAAAATTCAAAATATACACAAGAGTTTCAACTTAATATTCGCATTTATGTATTTCATTTATAATAAACAGGTATTATACCGAATTGTGTTAATATTTGAAAATGTGCCAATTGCTAAAACTAAATACATCTATTGTAAATTAAAACTAATTTTTAAAGAAATTTTGTGCCAATAGATAGTAGTTTTGCGAATTCACCCAGGTTCATGAAAGGAATTCTGATGATGTTCAATTCCGCGAAAAGTCCACATCTTCCAGTTTTTCTGATTTGTGCTAGGTTTGCTGTTGCACAATACTCACATATAATACAGAAAATATTTAAGTTCCTGAAAAAATCTTGACAGATCTCACTCAATGACTTTTGTCCCCATATGACGTAACCACCCAATTGACAGACATTTCGGCCATACCTAATTAGTCTTGTATCATGTACAAGACCAATCCTAGCAGCTAGCCTCAAGGCGCGCTTTACTCAATGTTGGAAATTCTTCTCTCTCAGGCCTACTTCTGTGAATAGTTTTCTTTTTTTTTTTAATTTTGTGAAACAAGATATTTGACAATTAATAGGAATCACTTGAAATTTATAATCAATATTTTTGAAAACCGGTAATAAATTATTTCTGTCCAGAATGTAAAGGAATTGTCGCAAATATTATCAAAATTAAAATGACAGCACCGAGTCCGGTGGTGTCAATTTGTTTTCCATTCTTTGTGGTAAGAGACAAGGAAGCCTAAGAGAGAGGCCAGGCCTGAGCCTTATTCATTATTCAAATACAGATTGCAGATGCAGATGTATGGAATTCATTCAATTAATCGCAGTCAATGGGCAAACCCCCAACTAGGCCTTTTAGCTTAGAACTGAACTTCAGGAAGTCGTTATATATTTTGGTCGCTTTGTATATAAAGTCCTTTTCTGACTCTGTTTGTTTTAGGTCGCTGTACTCTTAGTTTTCAAAGCCTGTTCAAAATTTGTGCTATTTTTGAAGCAAGAATCCATTCTATTTATATGTCAGTGGTTCTATACAAAGAGTTTCTACTTTGTGAGGCTGTACATGAAAATATTCTTGGAATTTAAAAAATTCATTTGCGTCTTACTGCTATTGAAAAAAAAATGTAAATATATAGCTTTGCAAAGTTTTTCTATTGTTTGGGTTAGTTGTTTTTTTGTAATTTTTATTAACAGAATTTTAACAAGCCGTAGTCGCATTTATTTGTTTAATATGTCGGCGGACAGACATAGCTGCCGAAGTCCATAATAAATTTTACTTATAGCAGCATTAACAGAACTTTATACTGGAGTTGATAATTATGTCTAGATTTCTAACTCTATTCATTAATGTAAGAGTAGTTTCGTTGAGCTCATCTGCTGGAAGTTCATCAGTATGAAGATTTTAATATTGTGGAGTATTGCGATTTGGACGGACTCAGCTTTAGCTGATTGTTTACTGACCATTTGTATATATCTTTGAGATCGTTATTTAAGCGTGCAAAGCAATCTTATATTAGCCTAATCAGCCTGTCTAATATATCTGAACATCGTCAGCATACATATGAACTTTTGCAGCCTTTATAACTTCCGGTAGGTCATTAATAAAGATGCTGAACAAAAGAGGGCCAACTACTGATTCCTGAGGAATCCCACAATAGAGCGGTAGAAGATCAGATAAAGCATTTTCCACTTTAACTGGCTGCCACCTATCAGTTAGGTAATTCCGGAAAACCATCAAGGGGCCGAAATGCGCTTTCTTTTCAGCGGAACAAGACTCTTATACAAATATTTTATTCGACTGCTCAGAATTTGCTTGTGCGTCTATTGAAGAAATTTTATATAGGGTAGACCAATCTAAATAATCGTACTCGATAGCAACATATCGCAAATTAATATTGTTATAATCAGTAAATTGGATCACCTCGGCCTCTGCAGGTCTTAGATTTAAGATTTATATATATAGCGGGGTGAGTGGCTTTTGCACTACAGCCATCATTGGCTTATTATGCACCAGGAAGAGCAGTACTTTTTTGGAAGAGACTTTTTCGAAGTCGGCAGGCTTTAAGAAGTATAAGCAAAAAGCCTGGAATCTACATTGTGGTTAAAAAAAGTATGTCGTGATCGAAACATTAGTAGTTTTGATTGAGTACGAGATCCATTTAGCAGCAATTTGGATACGGCAAAATTATCATTAGCACAAGAAGAAGAAATGCAGAGCGACCGAGCTCTTCGAATTAAATTTAAATTAATTAATTAAACAGATTTGGATAGGAGCAGCAAAAAAATGTCCAATATTATCAAAAAAAAGCTTTAACTGTGCTATTACCATTTTCCTCCTCGTATTTATGTGAGCTAGGGCTTTCGGCTCTAAATGAAATAAAAAGCAAAAAACGAGAGGACGAAACTAGGACTGGCCTCAAGCCTAGTACGGAGTTCGAGTAAAACAGTATGGAGTTCTGGTAAAAAGTGACATTTCCATACAAATTTTACCGCTGGTAAAATCCCAAGCAAAAATTTTATTGAGGTCTTTACTAGTGCAGTACGGAGTTCACTGGTAAAAAGTGCCATTTTTTCTATTATAAGATAGATGGCGTTTTGTAAGTCTCCGCTCATTTTACTGATCATTTTAATGTGCGGAGCATTAAAATGCTGGTAAAACTTTGAAATTTCTTCGATTATTCACAAAGCGAGTTTATTTAGTTTTTCTCGTGGATTTCCTTGACGACGACACACACTTAGACCTGCCGCATCAACAAATTCGTCGTCGATATAATGATTTATAACCTTTATAAATAATACTCACTTTACATTTTTAAAAATATTTCCGAGTAATTATGATTTTAACAGTTGTCATTTCGTTTTCTCCACATAACACTTATGTCAACTTTTTAGCAGCGTTAAAATGCAATTTTACCAATACCCGAACTCCATACTTGGCTTTATCAAAAATTTGACCACGTATAAAAAAACTACATCACATCACTTGTGAACCTTGTGATTTAAGATATATTTCTAATTACACCCTAGGAAAGTATAGAGATTATAGGCTTAAAATTTTGTGTTAATTTAGAAAATAGGACGATAGGAGCATAATTTTATTCACTTTCAGAAGAAGGAGTTTTGGAAGAAGTAGGTACTTCTCTTATGGTACGTGTTTTGTGAACCCAGCTTGTGGCCTTAAATTTAAGAAGACTTTTTAGAGGATAAAAATATCAACCATATTGGTATCAGTATTAATAGAGCAATTTAAAAACCATTTTCTCTGTATACAGCGGTGCTAAGGCGATTAAAGCGAAGAATTTTTTGTTTTTTCATGTTGCAAAACAAAAAAAAATAATAATATGAACTGGTCGGTATTAGCGGTCTTTCAACTATATGTAGGTACGCACTCGTTTCGTGTTCGTACTTGAATCTACATAAAATATTCGTATCCTGCTTTGCGACTTGCCTTACTTTCATTCCGGGGTTTTGGCCTGCATCGAAAATGAAGCTTTCGCGATGAAGCTTTGGTGAGTGTATCATGTTAATGATGTTTACATTTTTAGAACATTTATTATAGCCCGAATACGACGTTAAGTACGCAAATATTTAAAAATGTTTTATTTTAATTTGAAAAGTTTCCGTGACGCAACTATTCCAGTTTTCAGTAAATAGGAAAAAGCCCACCGAAGTGAAAAGTTTTTTGAATTTATTAGCAACCGAACAGTTTTTATACATATGTAGCAGTATTGATTCCATGAAGATGGTGGTTTTTGCATTTTTCGCTATTTACTGATTGATGGAACTCGAAGAAACTAATTTACAAAAATTAAGTGGTGACCGGAATCCGTGACCAATATTTAAAATACGCCACTTGAAAGCAGCTCTAGTGAGCGCGGAGTTTGTGCGGTAGTACACTATCATTGAATTAAGTGAACTAATATTCATTCATTTAGGTTCAGAAATAAACTGATTTTCTTTATCCTTCTTCACTGCCCCAATCTCTCCACCTGATTTTGTGATGAGTCCGTATCCGAGTGTTGGCTTCAGTTTCTTTGTAATTTTTGTTCACTGCACTCGGTGATTATCCGGAAGTGCGTGCACAGTGCGTGAGCTACACACTACTTCAGTGGATCCACTATATGACCTTCTCAGCAGCTGAGGAAAACTCTGTGTCCTAATTGTATCCAACGAAACGCAACGCACATGCAACTCTCAAGCTAGCATTTTGGTGGATACACCACGGATGCTGCGTCTGACTATAGCGCATGCTGCATGCAGTCTACTCTCTTGCACGACTACAAGATTAGGTAGGTAACTAAGAAAGAGGAACATTTTTGGAATGTTCATTGTGGTAACTTTTTCATGTCTCCAACGAGCTTATCTGCGTCCAAGTAGATTGCGGGCAGTATTTGGGTGCTTAGCTCGCGCGCTGAGAAGCAATATGCTCGGTGGATGCTCTTCAAATGCAATTACACATGCCATATTCCACGGCACCATTCCAAGGAACCGAGTAAATCTTAGAAACTTATGGACTAAATCAGTTGAAGGGAAAATTCGTCTAAGTAAAGTGCAATAGAGAGACTTGGTATAATAAACGCGTTTGTTAAATTCTTAGGACCATCTACTCGCGGTAGATTATTATGAAAAACAAAGACCATACCTTTCTCTCTCGGTATTATGTAATAGAAGTCCAATGGGAACTTATTTCAATAAAAAGGACAAAATCTTATGTGAAGTGACTGCGGAGGACCATTCCTCGGGAATGAGAGCCTTGAACAAACTACAAAGCCGGTCCACCAATATTTCTAATAGCACCAAACCAACCCTCGATTATTATATGAAAGCACGAAGCCATCAGTGGTGTCGAGACGTATTCTGGAGACAAAACGTAATTCTGAACCAAAGTTAACTTAACAATAAGTTAAGAAGCAGGCGAGATTTCCGACTGTTTTCCAGTTAGAAAAGGAAAGCAAAAAAAAAAAAAAAAAAACAAAATCACTTTAAAATTTTTACGAATAAAGGCAGAAAATGTGATTTTACCCATTTTTTGCCTTTATTTGTAAAGATTTTAAAGTGATTTTGATTTTTTCTTCTTTTTTCTTTCCTTTTCTAACTGGAAAACAGTCGGAAATCTCGCCTGCTTCTTAGCTTATTGTTAAGCTCCCGCGCTTTTGTGAAAACACGTTTTTATGAAATATTAGGTTTGTTCGATGAAACCACCGTGTAAATTTTCCCCTACAATTTTGCCCAAATTTACCCGGGGTTTTGTGCACTCATCGAAAAAGTTTTTAAAACACCGGGTAAATCTAGTGTAATGACATTTTTCTGACAGTTCTCCTGAGTATAGTTAATTGTAAAAATGTGCTCTAGCAATTTATCTATTACTTTTCTTCTAACTTTTGCTTATTTTTGCTCAAGAAGTAATTTATATGCCCCAATCAGCAACATATTGAAGTGACAAATGTCAAACCATTACTCCAAGAAAATTTTAGTGTAAGCTCGGGGTAGCCCAGGTTTTTCAAAAAACAATATAGTCTAGCCCGGTATAGCCCTAGGTTTACCCGGGGTTTTCATCCAACAGACCTATTGAGAGAGTTTGTTTCAAAGTTGCTGTAACCCTATGATGTTTGAACAGCACGTGTTTCTGTTTACATTCGTTTTGCTCTAAAGAGATTAAATGGGTGTAATGTGTAAATCATGCTGGTTTCTCTGATATTGTTGGGAAAAATGAGAACTTAATTTGATAGACATGTTGTATCTTCTTTCAGCACCTTGGCCAAAGCAAAATTTATCTTGAAAAATTGAGGTGTGACCCAATGTACGAAAAATTCATTACTATGATTAGTTTGAAAAGACTTTGAAGATATTCACGAAGATTTTATCCTACGTTCTCTTAGTTTTTGTTTTTAACTCGTTTCTCAGTCGCGCTACAATAATGCATAGCCAAGTTCTTTTTCCCCATTCATGCAAAAGACAAAAGTATATGACTGTTTCTTTTTTGAAAACGAAAAAATTTCCAATTTTGTTCGGCTGCTTCTTAACTGCTTGTTAAGAACTTTGCCTGAATGTTAGCCGATTTCAACGTTAAAGCAGATATTCGTATTAGGTGTCACGTGAGCTGTGAAAACAGGTTCAGCGCTAGCTACCGCAATATATTTTAAGTGAACAGAATGCAGTTTGCTAAAAATTGAATAGAGTCAAGATTTGAGTGGTTTGTGATGGATCTTCTTCCTTGTTGTAAGGAATAAAAAGGCAATCTGATGAACTATCTTATAGTGAATTCTTTTCTCCGACTCGTGGTACCTAACCACCGCCACCGAATCTGTCATTTCCTGGCTCTTTTCTTCCTACCACAACAGTGGGGAAGAAATGAGCAGATTCGGTGGCAGTGTTACCAAGTCGCAGAAAAGAATTCACTATTAGTTTATCTTTATAGCATTTTGCTGGTCTATTGTTGGCTGTAACTTTAATATTTAAGCTGGGTCCACTAAGCTGGCAGGTTTCGTGCCAAAACAATTCCGTATTAGTATAAATTTCAAAAAGCAAAATTTCTCTCATATTCATAGTTACTAGCGTAAGAAATGCCAATGCATCTAATTTATCAAAGTAGTAATTTTGCACTGAGCGTGTTTGATTCGTGTTTATGAAGTGAAGCCACATATTGAACCGATAATCAGTGACATTGACAGAGTTTTCTTTTGGCTCGGTGACTTTACAGAAATTCAATTGGAATTCAATTCGCGTTAACCTGATATCAAGCCATGCAATATTTGTTTGAACCTCATGGACAGGTGGCAGTCAAAGCTGTCGACCAGTTTCTTCCACCTTGGAGCTACCAATAAGCCTCTACGCATTTACTTAAAGCTCTGCTTTGAGGTAGGTAATGGTAACGTGCTTGTTTTGATGGCTAATTGTAAGTGGATTTTGATAGCTGTATGGCATGAGCTCTTAGTAATCGGATTGCATTGTATTTCTCTAAAATAGAACATCAATTTCGAATTATGCCAAAACTCCTGCAAAAGAGCCAAAAGAATTGTAAATTAATAATGAAATCCTCATTTGGATGATAGATAAGCTAAATACTTAATATAAGCCATATTAGTTGCCACCAAGTTGTGGTGAAAAGGAATTAGAGAGTGTGCTCTTTTGGTGGTTCAGAGATAGGAGAATAAAAAACTAAACCTTTCTCGCTATGTTTAGTAATTTTAAGACGTATTTTTTCGATAAGGTGGTGATAGTCACTGCCAAACTCGGCAGATGGACGCCAATGAATCTGTCGCTAAGTTTGAATATCTGCAGTTAGTATCTCTACATTTCACCTAGGATCTGCTCCAGGGTACCAATAGGAATAAGATTTTATACATTCTATTGTCGAATCCGTGTGTTATGTATAAAGTCAGAAGTACTGGTAGCCTTAAAATTTAATCTAGTTCCGACGCCATCTTTCGTTAGTAATAATTTTTTGCAAATGGTGAGTTATTAGCCTGCCGTTTCCTAACGTGGTAGTACTAACTTCATATTTACTAGGCAAAACGGTCATATAACGCCGCTTATTTGAAAATAGGAGTTTGGTGCAGCCACCCCTGCCTAGAGATACAGGCAAAATTCATAGCCTTTCAGGCAGACTCGGTTGGTCAAAATGTGCAATGACGCTGTGTTGTATATTGCTCATGGCTTTATTCCGCATTCCGATTTTACTAACAAGTAACTTTAATAAGGTCGCTAGATCCGATAGTATCATTCAGAGCGACAGGGTTAATAGAAGCACCAACCGCATTTCGGAAAATATAATCCCCACTCTCTTTTAGAACAAATGGATTGTGAGAGCATCTTTCCTTTCGTTCAGCCACTTAGCGACCAATTGAAGGATTACATTTGATTAATTTTAACATCAGTGCTATTACTTAGGTATTATTCCTTAACTTTTTGTAGTTAAGAAAAATGTTTATGTTGACGTATTTAAATGTTTTTTTATGTGCTATAAGATAAAAATTATAAAAATCTCACTAATAAGACTGCACAAAATAATTTGTTAATTTTTAATCCTGGACTAGATAAGAGTCCCATTAGTTGTTAAAGTCATCTTTAGATATTATATAAATAATTAAGCAGATTTTAATCCGAGTTGTTATCGAAATTGAAATATAATAAAATATTAGTAGAAAATTGACGTGGAAGTTTCCTTTTCCCATTGAAATAACAAAAAAATCAAATTAACTGTAAAATTACTGTATATTTTGTTGATTAATGACATCAATTCTGGTACCGAAATTAAAATCGAGAACGTGTGCTCAGCGAAAAGAAAATAGAAAAAACAAAATTTATATTGGTACTCGAATTATAGAATTAGAAACGGTTTCCAAATATATGTAGATACTGGACTTTATCCTTCAATATAGGCCTTTAGTGGATCTCAATACTTCAATAGCAGTCCTTGGAGGGAGGCTGTCATTCATATGGCATTAACCCTTTCGACCACCTCCAACTACGACATCCTGTTGACAAGAATGGTTTCAGATATAGTCGTAGTTGAACCTGATGTTAAATATATAAATTTCACACACGAAATTTATGGTGCGATATCCTCAAGTAAAGCAACAATATAAATAGCATCGATTGACGCGGTAATATTCAAATGTGGAATAATAGAAAGCCATTAAGAATTAATTATTCACGTTTTTGCGGGAAATTGTTATGCATTTAATTGAGCGTTTCTATTAATTACTTATACATACAACTTCTGACTTATATTTACATGTCTAGTTAAATATTCTCGCCGACTATAATTGTGACGTTTGGAGTTTTGGAATGTATTCAGGTTAATTTTAAAGCTATTCTCTTTAAATACCTACCAAAAGGTCACAAAAATGTGTCTTAAAATTGAGTAAAAAAACCTCATTTATACGCGTACATAAATGGAAAACAATTTGATGTTTTCAGAAATTCATTCAAGAGTCATGTGGCCTTTTTAAATCGCAACCAATATTTTGAGTTTCCATGTTAAGGGGGTTACTACTGAAATCTTAAAAAACACTAAAAACTAGTACAAATTTCGTAAAATCTACACACAGTTAGAGAAGAGCATAAACTTAGGTAATGACGTATCATAAATAAAGATATTGGCGTTTTTTAATGTATATAAATAGCTTTAGAAGATTCCATAATTTATGAAATTTTCAGAGTTTGGTACACAATAACGTAATAATGTTACAGAAAGTGGATAAATTTGTATTTGTGTATGGAAGAGGAAGTGACGGAAACAAAACCAGTAACAATGTTTTGATTAGTAATATACTTTCGTTTGAAAGTTTCTATGTTCATAGAGAAATAACTACCAAAATTATTTGTAACAAAGATCAAAACCTTTTCTGTTTATTTTGAAAAACTCAAATTATTTAGTATAATGATAAAGGAAATAGAGCCAAGAATGTTAACCATTAAAACGGCAAAAATGTCTTGTTTTTATATATTTTGCATACAATTTGGCGTTTTTAATTCATTTAGTCACCGTCAGATGGAATGATGTGCTTTTATAAGCTCTGCGGGCTGCCACCTGCATGCTCAGAAAGTATTTTGTCATCTGAAAGTGATTATATAGCTTTATACGATAAAAGGCGAATATCACTGCATCATATATTAATTTGTATAGTGGTTTATTTCAGTTTTTAAATTGCATATTTTTGTGCGTTTTATGTTCCACTGAGCTTTTGAAAACAGAAATCGTGAGCTTTTTTTTCGGTGGTAACCCCCTTAAACCTTTATTGGATTGGATTGATGAGAGGTTGTGAAACCTATGGAATCTCTAGAACGTAGGCCGCAATAAGGCCCTCCAGACTTATGTGCAATTGCAAATAAATCCCTGTCGGACGCTATTACAAAATTTAGTATTGGCTCGCCAACGCTTCTTACCCTCTTCATGCAGTTCATCTAGAAGGTGTGAGCCAAGGAATTTGTAACGGTTACCGGAAAAGGCCGAACCGGACAATGATGAAGAAAGTGAGTCATCGTTTCGGACTCTTCTCTGCATCCTCTGTATACAAAATTTAGTATTGGTTCCAACTCTCCCCACCCGCTTCATGCAGTTCATCTAGGGGGTCTGGGACCCATAGGACGGGCACCCCGTTACAATGTTAAACTGTTTTGATATTGTCCTTTTGTCTGCAATGAGCTTGATAAGCAAGTCTGACCAAGTGAGGATATATTTCCACTTGTCCTTCCATCCACTATCAAGTTGAAATATTTAGTGCTATAATCAAGCATCTATAAGACCGACATGTTCCTCTGATACGCAGAAGAACGCAAACTTCTGGGTGCCCTTAGTTTTCTACCTAAATATCTCCTCTATTATCTGAGCGAGAGCATTTTTATCATCTCCACCGACGAGTAAGAACTGACAGTACCAAGCACTTGTATAAATCTGCTCGCAGTCGTGTTATCTCAGCCATGCGTAGGGCAAAGCGTCAGTTCTATTAAAAGCAAGTTGAACCCTGAGTTCCCACCTAAGTTGCTTTGGAACAATCTGAGGAGGGCTGGTGTCAGTCGTAATAAGGTTAGCGATCCTACTTGCGATCTATGCCCTAATGACTTAAATAAATTCTTCACCTCTACTCAGGGTATTGTCCAGGATTTGGCGGGAGATCGAGAGCAGTTTGTTTATTTTCCTAGATCTAGCTTCTCCTTCAGGTGTGTGGATGGTAACGAAGTTATCAAAGCTATTTTCTCTATAAAATCTGATTCGCTAGGACCAGATGTAATACATCCTCGCTTCGTTAAATTAATTTTACCCATGATTATTAGTCATCTGCTGTATATTCTGAATTCATGAGTGACTTCTTCTACATTTCCGCGTGTCTGGAAGGTAGCTACTGCTCTCGTATTTCCAAAGATATCGTCACCTAAAGAGTTAAGCGATTTCCGTCCCATCAGTTTCTCTTCCAAAGTTGCATGCTCAAATGCTCGAACATTTGGGCTCAAACAAACTACTAACGGAGTGGCAGTCCGGATTACGCTCCCAGCATAGCTGTGAAACTGCCCTGTTAAAGGTAACAAATGATTTGAGCTTAGCTCTAGATAATAATCATGTAGGCATTCTTGTGTTGCTCAATTTTTCAAAGGCATTTGAGAGCGTAAATCATCAAATTCTGCTGTCCTAAGTTATCTGCTCACTTTAGTTTTTCGTCTTCAGCTTCCGAATTGCTATATAGTTTTTTATGGGACAGATTTCAGCAAGTTAAAGTAAATAATATTATCTCTAGCCTTCTATCAGTCCTGTGTGGAGTTCTACAAGGTTCTATATTGGGACCTCTATTATTCAGTATTTTTATAAATGATTTTCCTAATATTGTTGAAGACGTCAAAATTCACTTGTATGCTGACGATGTGCAACTATTTAGACCAATTGGACTGATGGAGGATTGCCTTTGATAGAATATACCATTGGTCACTAAGAAATCAACTCTCGTTGAATCCTGGCAAGTCTAAATACTAGAGCTGAAAGTATCCGGATAATTTGCTATCCGGATAATCCGAGATAATTAGGATCCGATTCCTCAAATCTGGGTATCCGAATAATCCGAAACCTAGTATCCGGATCCAACTATCCGGATCCAGGCTAAGCAAAAAAAGGTCAAAATTTCCTCCAGATTTCATTGTTTGGAAGATATAAATTTGATGATATTTTCATTGAAACAACACAATTTTAAAGCTTTTTGTTTGGTTTGGATCCGGATAATTCGGAGCCGGATCCGGATAGTTCGTATCTTCATCGGGATAGTTCGGATCCGGATCTCTGGAATTGGATAGTTCACAGATCCGGGTAACCGGATAACCGGATATTAGCAAATCCAGATCCAATTTTCAGCTCTACTAAATACATAGTCCTTTATAACAACGCTATATCCAACATCGATGACTTTCCTGGGGTTATACCAAATGGTTCCACTCTTTCTCTAGTGCAGCGGGTCAAAAATCTAGGAGTAATAATTAAGTCTACTATGAGTTGTTGTGAGTACATCAACCTCTTGCTGAGGAAAATATATGGAGGCCTTCGTCAGCTCTGGTTATCAGCTGATATTTTATCGAGAGATATCCGCACGAGACTAGTCAAAGCACTTCTTCTTCCTCATTTTAATTTTGGTAGCTTGATATATCCCAAGCTCGATAGCTCATGCTCTCATAGGCTCAACGTCGCTTTTAATGACTGTATCCGTTTTATTTTCGGACTTCGATGCTTTGATCACGTCCAACATTTGAGATCCCATCTGCTGGGATGCTCTCTAGATGACCATCGTGCATTGAGGATGCTGTGTTTTTGTAAACTCTGACGCACTCTAGGACCCCACGTTATCTCTATGATCAATTGCAGTTTTTAAACACTTCTTGAAACAACAATCTACTCATTCCGCGCTTCCATATGTCCATTCTAGAGCGCTCTTATTTCGTTCAGGCTGCTCGCTCATGGAATGCGCTACCTGTAGCCATTCAAGGTGGCGGTTCCCTCGATAAGTTCAAATCACTGTTAAAATACCGTTTCTCTGGTGAATATTCAATAAAATAAAATAAATAATGAAATGTCATTCAGTTTTCGGCTACGTTCGTCACGACATCTGCGACTTGTTTTTATTTATATTGTAATTTTTGCTCAAATAGTATAGCTTTGCCTTGTTGTGTAAATTTTTTTTCTTTTTCTTCTTCTTTCTCAGCTTGTTTGAATTTTTAATTTAATTTTTTATTTAAGTTTGGTTTCTTTTTATTGAGTATGTATTTTTATTTTTATTTAGTTTTAGTTAATTCACATTTGTTGTTTGTTTGTTTTTTCTGCTAGTCTAAGTTATTTTTTGTTAGTTGTTAGTTTATTAGTTATTAGTTTTAGTGTGTTACTTGCTTTATATACCTTAGTTATTCAGGATATAGATTTTTTAATAATGCCATTTCTTTTACACTCTTTTATTTTGTTTTATGCCTTTATACTTACTTTGTCCTTTTTATAAATGTACTACGACTTTTTCTTAAATTGTATTCCGTCGCTGGAGTTAATATCTTACGACCAAGTTTATTAAATTACTAGCCGACATGTCTCTTAATACACATGTAACCTTTGTCTTATCAATTTCGCAATTTTTCTCTCAATGGACACAGGTAGTAGTTGTTCCTACTACAAAGAAACTCGTGTTTTTCGTACATTTCTGCCTTATTACTATACTTTATTTCCTAGCACAAAATACTCAAAGAAATCATATATAGACAAATCACGGAATATGCAAGAATAGATTTACTAACAGGCACCTCAGGTTTTTGGTCGGATCTGGTTGAAGACTATCGCTGGCATCACTTATGTTTTAAAATACATGCTGTGTATTAATTCAAATATAAGTCTAAGTGACTGACTGCCGGTATATAGAGGCACTGTCTTAACATTTGATTTATCGCCGGTACTGTTCTATACTTGAATATGTTTATTCGGCCAAGAATTGAGGAATTAAACTCAACTCATCAGAGATGAGAATTTCTCCGGTGAAAAAAGTACCATTTCGATTCTACTAGATGGTGCAAATACCAAGTAAATATGAACTTTCATGGAACTACAACAAAACTAGGTTTTTTTTATCAATAAACCAACAAAAATATGTGAAGGGTAAGATGTTTGCAGAGGAGTTTTCATTGAACAACATTATTGTCCTTAAAGGATGCATAATATTTATTCTAATACAATACACTTTTTAGAAGTTTTCGTCAACATGTGAGTTTTCTGAACATATGTAAGTAAGTTTATTCAGTGATAGCACCCAAGGTATATAGAACACAAGCTGTTCTATTACGAGCCACGTTCCGCCATTACGCGAAATGTATAGGGACGTACGGTATAATGTTCTCTCTCCTCTATCTGGCTTTTTATACCCTAGATGAAATCATAGGGGTATACTAAGTTTGTCATTCCGTTTGTAACACCTCGAAATAATGATGGTACAGCAAAATGGATTGGACACCCATTCATAATATTAAAAGTTATTTCGATTTTTGCATGTCCGTCCGTCCGTCCGTCCGTCCGTCCGTCTGTGCGCACGATAACTTGAGAACGCGTACACTTAGAGAGCTGAAATTTTGTACACAGACTTTAAAAAAAAAAAAGTAAAATTAAGTTCGAAAATGAGCCAAATCGGGCAACTCCTTCGTGGGGTTGCCATATAAAAATTTCGTTTTCCGCTATATATTTGGACACTGCCTGAGAACGCGTCGACGTAGAGACCTGAAATTTCGCACATGATGTTTTTACTACATTGGCAAATAAAATGTCAAAAATGGACTAAATCGGGCAACTCTTTCTTGGTGTTGCCATATAAAAATTTCGGTTTTTTACGTATACTTTAAAAACGATCAGTCCAAGCCATTTTTATGGTACTAAAAACTTGTGCAGAATACGAAATGCTATAAAATTGGTTATAATCATTTTGTCTGTGCGACAAACCGTTCTAGAAATATATGCGAAAAACGACTTCAAAATCAATACTTGAATAGATCGGTGACCATACGAAATTTAATACGGGCATTCATCTAGGGTATCCTAAGAATTGGTCTTAGACCAATTCTAGCTTTTTTACTTGTTTTATATAGATGTATCTCGTTAGCGTATAAGATTACGTCACAGGACATGTGGCAAAATTTTAATGAGAATACCTTATATTCTATACATATACCTTGACTTGAAAGCACCAATAACTAAAAATCTTAATATAGGAGCATAGACGTTGCACAATTATCAATGTTACTATCTTCAGATAAATTGTAAAAAAGAGAAGAAGAATTAAAAAACTTTCATTTTTCCGACCTATGTCCTTATTCAATTCAATGCTAGAACCTTGAAATTCAAGATCATTTAAAGTTTCAATGTCAAGTCGTTTTCTCCCTAAACATGCCTTAGTTAAGTAGGTGTTACCAGCCGACTACATCGCAATATACTTCTACCACTTCGATCGAGTGCAAATTTTTCCAAACAAATCGGATTCTTAAAATATCGATTTGATTCAAAAATAAAATATTAGATTTGAAAATTAAATTTTCTGATAGCTTATCTAGCTGACGACCAAGGCTTCAAGAGTACACCCCATCAACATATCACGTGATCATCACTGTGGTGAATAATATACCCTTCCATCTGTGCATATAAGAATGTTAAAAAGAAGCTCAAATTTACATTTTCTTATCTTATCTTATAAGCATACCCATAAAAGAAAGAAAGGCGCGTGCCCAATTAAAGCATTTAACTAAATTGGTGTTGATCACTCGGTGATCATATGTACATATGCAGATGAGAGTCAGCAGCTCACAATATGCTATCTTAGCGACTGGAATTGTCATAGATAAACTAGGAATTTTTGAAATTCGGAAGGTCTTAAAATCAAAGAAAAATATTTTAAATGACATAAAAATCGCTTTCCTGATGATGCCTCATACAAATATTATGATTTCAATCAATTGTCGAATTTTTGGAACTAAGAAAGTGCACGTTTAATTAATTATTAATTAATAAACATTTTTTCACGTTGGCTTTGAATGATCGTACGGGTGCTGATTTTCATCAATCAATGAAGTGCGATCTGTTCTGGGATTTAGGTCGGGATTACTTCTGTGCATGTGATAAAGTGATATAAGACTCTCACGCGTTCGTCGTGTGATATTCCGTTTACATGAGTGGATGTACTTACGAATAAAAAAATTCCACTGTTTATCAACTTTCAATGTTTTGTCCCAAGCGGACAGTGTCAGTGGCCACTTGTCAATCGCCTGATATCAAATGGAAAAATTTTAAGAACTAGTTACATACTACTGATATCAATTTTATGTTACCGTTTGTTACGTGCAGAAATAATTATGCTTCGAGAAAGAGGTCCAAGTATACCTATTTATATACAGAGTGCCATCGTTAGCCATGGATATTTGGTAGAGAATGATAAGGAAATAAAAACTGTGCCGTCTGCATGTCACTTTGTCACATTTAGCCTAAAAAAGTATTTCGCATAATTTAACTTTCCTAGGATTGCTCTAGATCATCAGCTTGACAAAATAATTCATTTCTATCTTTCTTCTACGATTTAGGGCTGCAACACAGATGTCGCTGATAACAATCAATAATATTGTTGTTATGTAAAAAAACAGTACATGCACCGCTATCTCGACTTAGATTATATCATTTATCACCGGCGCTTTTTGTGACCAACCCGATCATTTCCCATATGGATGAAACTTGGCACATGCACACATAACAAAAATTCCCCAAATGTTTGTCAAACGTTTGTGGAATGTTTGATGAGTGTGGATGAAAATTTTACAGTTTTGGATTCTTAAAAAGTTTCAATGTAATCCAAATGAAATGGAAAACATTAGATGTTTGTTAAAGTTTGTACAGTACTTTCAGTCAGATTTTAACAGCTGTGGAAAACCATAGTGAGAATACCTTTCGGAATTTTGGAATTTTTTAATAATAAAGTATAAAGTATACATGAGTACAGAAATATTATAAAATTAATAGATCTGTATTCTGCACATCAAAGTTCCTGGGACAAATTGAGTGAACAGTACGAACGTAATAACTCCTTCATATCAATTGGAAGTGAGTTATCAATGGCTGCGAGTGAAGCAAGCAAAAGGCTAAGCTCATTGATTACTCGCTACATCCAACAACAACCGGCACAAAGGGCTAGTAAAAGTGATTTGTGGCTATGTTAATATACTTACCCACATATATGACTACAAAACAACTACTTCAGGAACATGCTGCAATGGACGTTACTTCATTCGGAGAATACATGATTAAAACTAAACATTTGGAAACCATTTTACACACAAAAATCCTATCAGATGTTTGACAAATGTTTAACAAACGTTTCAGAAACATTTATCAAACATTTGTCAAGTGCCTATAAATTGTTTGTCAACAGTTGGACAAATGTTTTTTTGCTAATGTTTGTTATGTGCGGATGCACCTGCAGAGTTTGTATGGAATAAAAAAATAGCTCAATCATATTTTTATCCCCCCAATTACGCCCCACCCCCCACTACGGGGTTAGAAATTTCGTGATTTTACGATGAAACGTCATTTTCAAAAAATCATATCTCTAGAACGTAGCAACGCATTTTTTTTATTCAAACGTTTTTTCATAAAAAAATATAGCAGCACCTAACGAAAAAACTGTTTGTTAAATATAGTAGATTTTTTGAAGCTAGAAGCCCTATCTATCTGTGTACAAAATATTGCGATGGTGTGCGGCTTCGTAGGAACAAGTCGGAATTTGTCCGAGATAAAGGGTGATGGTTTTACAGTTGCAACTTAATTAGAAAGTAATTTAGCAAGCCATGCATTATTCCTAAACGACTGGGAATAATGACTTGTGGTTTTTCTTAGAGGGTTCCGTGGGTTTCGAAGGCTAAAAAGGGATATTTTTCAAGTTTTTTTTATATTAATAAATAAATTATTTTATTCAAAGTTTTAAGCATATAAAACAGTAACCTTTAATAAATATTTTATAAAATTTTCATTAAAAAATTTCGAAAATTCAGCCGCTCGGACCTGGTTTCCAGAGACCCATAAAAAAAGTGTCCCCGTTTTTGAGAAATCGTGTCCACTGAGTTCAAAATTAGTGTTTTCAGAAAAAAAAATATTTTTTTTAACTTACATAGAATTGTCGATTCTAGTTCCATAAACGAAAGATTATGCCGAAGTTGTAATATCCAGGGCATACTAAAATAATATGTTTAAAATAGGTGACCCTTAGAGAGTGAAGGAAGCGAGCGAGAGCGAAAGACAAACAATAGCTATGCAGCTGCCTCAATATACTTCGTCGCTGAGGATAATTTCCAAAGCCCACTCTCCTAGACTTTTACTCCGATTGACTTGAAACTTTCGGAAAATATTTTAGACATATTATACTATTAGATAAGAAAATTAAAAAATATGCTTTTTTTAACCTTCGAAACCCATGTAACCCCTTAAATGAAAGCTGACATATTATGGATAATTTTAAGAGAAAAAAATTGGTTTAAATGTTGTAATATTTGCAGAAAGATGGCGTTGAAAGTAATGTAATGACCGATGATGAAACGTGGTATGTTACAGAAATCATCTTAGATTCGGTAATTAAAATAGGATCGATCGAGGTTTAGTGAAAAGAATTATTTTTAGGTCAAATACGGGTTCCGAACTAAAAATTGAGTTCAAAAACATTTTTTTTTTTAAATCCGAAAATTTTGTCGTTTTTATCTCCAACCCCCACCCCGCTGGGTCCACCCTTTAAATTTACACCCTTAGTGTTGCGACGTATCTCACCTAATATTATGAAAAAAGATTTATTGAAATGCATCCCACATTTATGGAGAAATTTCGATTTTGGTGTATCAAGATAATTTGAGTTTTCCTGAAAAAAGCACAATTCGGTCGTCGCGCAGCACAGAAGAGACTCTAAAATTTTTTTAAATATTAACGTTAAAGCATGTTTGTAGAATGAAATCGCATCTACATCTCCCTTAATCACATATCTAATTAGTTTTGAATCCGATAATTACTTTCGGCAATAACTCGAAAAGAAAGTAAACCAGTTCTTAAAGTTGATAATGGATAAGCCAAATTTTTTTTTCACCTATCTTTTTCTCCCGAGCACCATAAATACAAAAGACACAACATTTTCAATTTCTGTTCATTCTAAATATTAAATATAATATAATATATTACATTGCTGATACGATCAACTCGAATCCGTTCACTCATACTCAAATCCCGGAGCAAGCTGATTGATATAGGAATCTGTAATGTGTAATTTTCTATACTTTCATTTTTGTAGAATAATTAGTGCTGACCAACATGGTTTTATGAAGGCAAGATCAACAGGCATAAATCTACTCCTGAAAACAGTATCACAAGTTATAAAACATAGGACGACATCTATAAATTAAATTAATTAAATTTAGTTTTCTATGAATAATCAAAAGAAGCGTAACCATTTGTGTCTTGTGCGTGAAAAAAACATGAAGTAAGTGCGCACAATACTAGGAGGAAATTTGATATCCTTACAGACGTTGGAAACTAGACGTAATATCTCTAGAATTGTTTTAATTTTCGATATTTTGAAGGCAACAATACATTTTCTTCTTTTGCTAAGCTCAATAGGTGTATCAACTCCGACTCGCTCACTCAGAAGCCGTAACTTCCTTCATCGTCCTTACCACTATCTACCTTCCAACAAACTATGGAGCGAACGAGCCTTTAACTGCAATGTCTTGTCTCCTTAATTAAGACCGTATTAATTTGAATTTTTCTAGACTGCAATTGAAAAATCAGCTCAAATTCGATTTTAGTTTTCTGCTTCCTTGTTTTTCTTTCTTCTTTTGTTTTTTGGTATTTTTGAATGATTTAACACAAAAAAAAAAAACAAAAAATTAATGTTTATACCCACTTTTCCGAGCGCCAAGATTAAAGTTATAAATTGGGACTAAAAATTAAAATTATAAGAATGAGTAGGACCCAGGCATGCCCTCGGGAATAGCCTAAAAAAAAGAAATAACATATACCTAGATGAGTTTTTTCGAATAAAAACTCAGAAAATACCGTATCAGCTAGCTTGACCAGCCAGACTCACATGGAAGTAAAACAGAAACAAATTTATATCAAAAGATAGATAGATGTCAACTATAAACTGAGTATCACAAAAAAAAATTTGTAGCATTTTAAAAAGCGCGCAAAACTACATAACTGTAAAGGGACAGGGGAAGCTACTATAGTGTTGAAAAAGAAGCGGTCAATAAGTTTATCAAAAACCTTAAAATCTCACACATTTTAAGCCACACGAACCACAATCAAATTAATTTGACAAACAAAAATTAAAAAAAATTAAGTATAAATATGCTCGGAACGGGATTGGAAACGACGTCAGAAGACTCTTCGAAACCAGTTGATCTGACCATATGAGTCGGTCGGCACATAAATAGACTGAATTAACAATTCCGTTTAAACAATCGTTTTCTATTCAATAGCACACTCTCCTTCAAATTTTTTTCTACATTACCTACATTTGTTTACTATAGTTAGCGAAACCTGTTCAACTGTGTTGAAATAACCTAGGAAGTAGTTTTGGTCTGGCCACAAAAATTTCTTCTTCGACTGAATTAGTGGCAAGGTTGCATCAGAAGCTTGTAAAACGTGATAACTAATTAATCGGAACTTATAATGAAAATCACGTTCCGAAGGGCAACGAATCAAGTTTTATGTCCAATGTAGTCCATCTGCATAAGCGAATTAATTTATTGCTACGCTATCAAATGATTCGAGTCTCTTGGAAAAAAATGAAGTCAATGAAAGAGTCACAATATTGACGTCAGAAATACCAAACTACGTCTACATTTGAGGTCTCCACTCCGGAATTTCCATTTTTAAAAATACTTATTTGTGGATCCCCAAAAATAGTATAGAACGGTATTGAAACAGTTGCTTCAGCATATATTTTAGGATATTTAAGCCATATAGTACAAATGTCGATAACTCGAGCGGAAGGTAGAGATTCTGGAATCTTTTTATTCGTGGAAAAGGATTTTTATTGTAATGCCAACCTCCATGACTACTTCTTCAGACGTAGGCGTGTATTGCTGCAGCTTCATATGCCGAGTAAATCAAGCAATTTTGAAATAAACTGGAGAAACAAGATCATCAAATATTCAACCTTGATAAAATATTTTTGGCATTAATGATTTTTTTCTTTATTTACACAAGCACAAAAAATAATCATAAATAGATTAAATATGAAAAAAAGTTTTAAAAAACTTTAAGCATATCTTAGGTTCAACATTGAAGAGTGAAAGCAGCAATAATGTATTTACACAAATAAAACGGGGGAAAACACACTTATATGTTACTAGTATATACTTATCATTGTCAACTAGCTCCTCTGGTGTTTTGACGAATGAGTATCTTCTTTTTTTCAAGTCCATTGAATGCTCCATGGGTCATGCTGTAATTAGACTTAAAATTTGGGGAGGAATCGGAACCACCGAGTGAAATTATACATATAACTTCGCAAATTACGGCATCTCAATGGCTTTTTAGTGAATGATATTTTGTCGTCAGTATCCAGCAGCGACACCATCAGGGAAAGAATACTACGTACACTACCTACATTTTGAATGAGATCATCCCTTACATCAATTACATTGCGATGTGATAGGGCAGTAGCCATAATGACTACTTTCAGTATTATGCATGAATCAGTGCCTTCCCTGATTACAAGATATGCAGCCCTCTTAAGAAAGATAAAAAAGATAGTTTCCTTTGAAAATTCAAATAAAATTTTTTTTTTCATATATGCACTGCACTGATAAGATTTCATGTGATTTTCCGTGCTAAATCCAGTATATATTCTCGGTGACTTCACTTATTATTCGCTTCTTATTCTTTTTATATGCTGCGACGCACGTGCTACTTAAAGGAAAGACAGACCAGTTGCTCAAATACTTTCTGCATTACTGTGAGGTGACTTTTTCATTTATTACATTTTCATTGTGTTCATCGATATAGTCAAAATGAGATTTTCATGAATCCACTGCTGGGTAGTATCAAAGCTGCATATAAACACACACACAGAAAATGCATTTCGAAAATATGTGAAATTTTATCAAATTTTCCTCTGTGGTTTCCGACCGGTCGGAGACACCGGTATTTTGGCAATGAAGATCCGTTTTTTAATGGAAAGTTACAGCTCATACAAAAACAACAATACCACACTTCTTTTCTGCGAAATATGTTTCAGTGTGTGTCATACCGTGTTTTCTGTAGGTA
Source organism: Dioctria rufipes (assembly GCA_963924295.1). Lineage (NCBI taxonomy): Eukaryota > Metazoa > Arthropoda > Insecta > Diptera > Asilidae > Dioctria > Dioctria rufipes. The sequence goes on along the minus strand of OZ002740.1, from coordinate 378,351,805 downwards.
TATTGCAGGCTACACCATGTAAAAAACAAGGCACAAACGACGTATTTCCGTTGGAGTACTTTGTGATATACTCTAGGCACATAGTTATGTATACTTAGCCTCCTAAGAATTTCACAATGGTAAAATTGTTACAAATTATGCAAAATATGTATTTCTATTGTCACTCTGCAGCTCAAATCTTGAAAAAAATCGAAATTATGTTTGGCACTTGGTGGAATTATATACTGAACCTATAGAATTAAATATGCCACCTTACACGTTGCAGTCTACTTTTTCCTCCCGCGAGTGTCTCTCATCGACGAAAAGTGAAGTATTCTACAATGTGTAGGTAGTTACCAATATATGTATTAAATACGAAATATGGCATTTAATTCCGCGTAAACATCTTTCAGTGATAATGCTATAAGTGGATGTTAGTGCTAATCAATTGATGAATAAAAGAAGTAGGCTACTGGGTAGCTACTTCTTTTCAAGTCTGGTGGAACTGCAAAGCAAGGAATTTAGATGTGTCCTGAGTTTTCTGAGAGAAGCAGGATGGATCTAGGTAAAGAGTCTTGGAGATATCTTCAGTTCCCCAAGAGAAACAGGATTGATGTGGAGCAGCTTGAAAAGGTTATCCCATGGGGCCTAGGGGCACAATGGACCCACTAGAGGTCTAAGTGATGCAGGCTAGTTGTATTGCTGCACCCCTCTTACTTAACCTAATCTAACCTAGTGCTAATCAAAAGAAGTTTACACTATGAAAATACTTTTCTAATTCGCCCAACCATTTACTTAATAAGTATTTATTAAGTTTGCTCAATCTGATAAATTGAAGAGGAACGGCTCATATTAGTGTCTTCGCAACTACTCTGTCTAATATGTTATGAATGAAGTCCTGGTTGAATTAAACCAGGAATGGGTAAAAGTGGTTCCGAAATGTGTGGATACCTACAATTATATTCTGAATCTATCTTCAAAACGTCACTAAATTAACAAGTCCGGGTAATGAATTTTTTAAATCCTACGGTCTCTAATGATCTTAAAAGTAATAAAATGTTCGATTAAAATGACAATAACAAAAACTGATAAATTCCTATATTGATAGCTAAAAAATCTGTGACTTAAGAGGAAGTTCATTCAATCATGCTCTGTAAGATCATGTAAAAACTCCTTTTTATTTAGGTACATAATATTGCGAAATATTATTTCAATTTTAATTTTAAAAAAATTGGGTACTAAAATAATTTTATTTAACTCGACACTTTCCTCCTCATAGTTGTCAATTTGTTTTATCTTCGATTGTGACTAACTGAAGTCACCTCTGCAGCACTCACAGCAGCAAAGGTCAAGTATTTTGTGGTGCTGAGGAGCTCAATTTTAATAATAATAATAATAATGTCTTATCAAAGAAAATACTGCTAGTTACCAGATAATAAAATTTCTCTTGGAGATAGACTTGTTTGCTGGGGATCCGGTGAAAGTTTTCTTTGAAAATAATAACTGATAATACCGCGTGATAATTAAATCATTGGTAAAGGTTAGTTAAAATAAAAAAGTCAAGTACTAGTTCCGTATCTTATTATTGTTTTTATTCCAATCGTTATCAATGACGTAAATTACTTACACGTGACGTACATTTACGAAATACATAATGCAGATTGCTTTAACATTTTCTAATGTTTCTGATAAATTGGAAAACAGGAACAACAGTTTGTTTTGAGCTTCTGACAATAAAATCATGTATATGACTTATATAAAATAGATCGAGAGGGAGCTAATTGTATGAAGAAGCATGGATATGTGATGTGATGAATGATGATGATGGTTGGCAAAAAAGGGTTTAATTTTACCAAGAGAACAAGTTAACTATGCTACCCAAATACTGAAACAGCTTACACCATACCATTTGGATTATACATATGTATTATATTTGTGATTATACCCTATGCTCTGTCCTGGAAATAATGAGAGTACAACTCTTATGCAACATTTTCTTATATTTATGATCTAAAATTGGAAAATTTATTTGTTCAAACTTACTTCTGTGCGAAACGTTTGCGAGACCTTTAATTTGATATGCAACATGTTGTATTGGAACCACCCACCGGGGCGTTCCTACCCGCCACGCTAAAAGCAGATGGATAGTCTTCAGTGCCGTCACTCCATCGATATTGCTGGCAATAGTTTGCAACGTCCCTTGACTGACCTGAAAGTTAGTGGAGCAGTGCAGAGAAAAATTGTAGGAATTGTAGCTGGTAATGTGCTGAGGCGAACAGAGAAACCCGTTTTCCGGTCAGACATAACCCTATCGAGTTCGACTTGATCATAGGTTCGAAAAATATAGTATCTCAGTTCGAATAAAAAAAAGAGAAATACTAAAAAAGTGAGTATAGGGATGGCTATTTAAGCCTCCGAGTATAGGAGTGTGGGTACTCAAACTTGTTCTCAGGACCTAAGGAATCCCATTCTGTACTAGATTTGGAAAATGTACAAGCCTTCCCCCGCTTAATTGAAATAAGTATTTTTAATAAAATATGTTCAGAGTATTATAATGCATCGTTTAAGACATCTCTTATGTCTGTTGATGTCGGGCCTAAAATTTACATTCCCCTTTGTAGACATTTCTATACGTTGCCATTCGTTAATCACCCAAGCTTCCATTTTTTTGTTCGCATCTCATTTTGCTCTGCATTTTCCGTCCTTTTTTATTACCAACAACCCTTTGAGATCTTCGGCTTCACTCGTGTAAACGAGTTTTATACGATACCCGCGATTTTGTTTGTTATAAGATAAGAAGAGAATATTTGTCAGGTGTACTTCTTTTGTAGCGATAAACAATTACTTCATGTAGTTCATAGTTCATAGTTCACCTCGCCACTTTCGGTTGATTTTCAGCACTTTCCCATGTTGGATATACACACCTTTCAAAAATGGTCTCTCCATCCGGATAGGTTAGCTTCCTCTTGAGGATGTTGCAAACGAACGCTGTTTTAAACCAAATAAAAATGCTCGTGGCTACGGCACTTTCTACACAGGTATATGCGAATTGTATATAGCATGATATGTCCAGACCAATTGTTTCCAAAGAATAAGTTCGAATATATACGCAAAATTTAAACCAAGAAATTTGTTGAGTTTTTCTTGCTGAAATTCGTGGAAGTTAGTCTGATTTTTCATTTATTTTGTCTCCATAATTTTATACATTCGATTTGATTCTGATCGAGTTGAGTCGCCAAATACGTGCTCTGGGCTGGCCAGACCATGTAAGTATGTCAGTGTGCTGGCGCGAGTTTAGCCACTCAAAATCAGTGACGCTATACATGTAGTAACATCATGTCGATGGCAAGGAGTTTCATATTTCTAATTGAAAGCTTTCCATTTAAACGAGTCGGCGAAAAATGAAAATGGTTTGGGCAGACCATGTCGCAGTCATGAAGGTTACAATAAAATTATTAAGCCAAACGTCAAATATTAATTTGGATAAGTTAGCTTCGTCTTCGCCTATTCTTATAATAGTTGAGCTTTTTATGTGTAGTCAATGGTGTTATTACAACACGAGGACTTGGATTCGGATAGGCTCTATATACACTGCTCAAAAGTGTATAAGCAAAATGTAAAATATCTTTGAATTGTAAAAAATGGTTTTTGTCCCATTATAATTATATAATACCTGTTTTTACCGTTATACCAGAATTTTTTTTATTGTTGTATGCGCAATAGATGTATCTACTAAAAACAAAAAACAGAACCAAAATCAAACCAAATTCCAGGAATTGCCAACCGAAAAACTACATTTTGCTTATACACTTTTGAGCAGTGTATTATCTAAAGTTTCATAAATAAGTAAAATAGGACAACTAACTCCTCCGTAAGATTCAATAGAAAAATTCAGATCTATCACTTTTGTACATACATATGTACATACCTATACTGGGAAAACAGTCAGTCGCAATGCAAAAATCTATGAAATCATTCTAGAAATAAAGGCAAAACATTTTTACTACAGATCAATTTTTGGGAAAATTCATCACGCCACAACATACGCGCTTGCCAAAACTTTCCTAGAAAAATTTTATATTAAGAGGTCTGAGCTGGTGTAAGTTGGATTTTTAGGAATTCTTAAGAGACTTTTATCATTGTGTGGATGCGTATACATAGTTTGGTGCGAGATCTTCTGATTATTCGTTCTTCGTTATATTTAGACTCCATAGGAGTTTCAAACTACAAATGAAATTCGCCTTAATTTTTAAGCATTGGTTTTACGCTTCAATTGTACACAATATTATTGCCAAGAGCACCACCTTACCTTCCAGAACTCCAGACGAACCTCCGATATTTCTAGAATTGACTAAGAAGTGATTTAAACGAAACTAAAAGTCTATTATCGCCTACCTCACGAGACTACTCACTCACTCTATACTTCTTTCTATTGACAAATCCGATTTTAACATCCGGCGATGTACAGCTAGCAAAACCTGTTTGTTAAATGATGCAAGACGCGACCATATAGTCGTAACGAAATGTAAACAAAGATGATGGTGCGTAAATTATGTATTGCTATGTTCGCACTACACAATACACATATGACGCCGTGGTATGGTCGACTACCGCACCGGTGGGCGCTAATCAGGGTTGCCAGAAATTTTTGAAAAAAGTAGCCTAAATTTTCCAAAAAGATAGCCCAAAATCGCAATGTTTGTACTACCGTAGCCCAATTGGGCGACAAATTTAAAAAATAAATTTTTTGAAACTCAAATTGTATTTTAATTAACGTTCTCTGAATTATTCATTACAAAATTACATAAGTGTTTCTACAGTTTCCGTTAAAATTATACTTTCAAATATTTCTACATCTTCACATTCATTTTGAGGATTATTATATTTATAAATTGAAGAATTCATTTTCTTAATCATAGCATCAGGTACAATAAAATTGTTACAGCACATTCCATTAACATGCAAATGCAAACGAATTCGCATCAAAGCAGAAAGTGTACCCAACTGTAATCTGTTTCGAATTTTTGTTTTTAAAATATTCATGTAACTGAAACATCGTTCAACAAAAGCGTTTGAAGCAGGCAAAGATAATATACAAATTATCATTTCACAAAGATCTTTGAAAAGAATATTTCCTGATGCTGATTTTATAGTATATATCTTTAACCAGAATTCAGAAATATCTGCAGGAATTTCATTTGGAAATATAACAGTCAAGTCCAGTTCTAGTAAGTTATTGTATTGACTTTCAATATCATTATATTTTTCCTTTTTCACAAAATGAAGTGGCAATTCCTGAAATTTTGGCCTAGATTTATTTGAATCACTATTGAAGAGCATATTTGGACTAAATAAGTAAGCTTTTTTAAATATTTTAAGATGAGAAGGCATTCTTTTAATGAATTCCAATAAAAGAACGCGATAGAATTCCTTGCAATTATTTCTTATTACATTTTTTTCTGGTTCTGGAAGGTTACTTTCGAATAGCACATTCATAAATTCTAACCCGAAATCAATTTCAGCTATTTTAAGAAAATTTTTTTCTTCGTTAATATATGTATTAATTGCTGTAAGGTTATCTTCGTTAAATAACTTAACAACGTCAGGCTTAAGTAACTTGCTTACTAAACTACGGATGAAAGTTAAAACCTCTACGTGTGCTTTATAAAAATCCACTTTATACCCTTGGAAATATAGGTTGAGGGAATTTACGGTTTTTAATATTGGTAATAAGAATTTAATGTATAAATAATTTGAAAAGTTTTTATACATGTCGGCTAATATCTTTGCTGAATGACATTTTTCATTTAGAGCGACTATTTCAAAAAATGTCTTGAGCTCTAGATATTGTGCACAAAGTTTTGTTATAGCGGTATATCTAGATAACCAGCGAGTATTACTCAACTGAATTAATCTTGCAGGATCACAATCTTTGGAATTTATAGCTTGAAATATTTCTTTATATTTTTCTTTTCTCAGATTGCTGTGTGAAAACCAGCTGTAGGTTTCTTTAATTAAATACTCAATTTCGTGTGGCAAAGATTCTGTTGCTTTTGATGCACATAGATGAAGGCTATGGCAAATGCATTTTATTAATACTAAATCTGGACAAAGTTCTTTAAATCGAGTAAAAAGTGAATTTCTATTACCACACATATTGTTTGCTCCATCTGTCCCTAAACCAATTAAATTTTTAACATCAAGTTTTATTTCCTTCAAAAAGTTACAAATAGCTATAAAAAGAGCTTCAGCCGTGGTTTGGATAACTTTAATTAATCCTAAAAAATCTATGCAGATTTTAGAGTTTTTTTCTGAAAAATATTTCACACAGAGACATAGATATTTTTCAGTAGAAATATCTGTAGACTCATCGACAATCAATGAAAATTTTGCACTTCCAATATCCGAAATAAGTTCTTCTAAAAAGCTAGGCGCAATAACATTATTAATAATACCCATACATTTGGTCCGATGAAGATTTATTTCATTTCTGTAAGATGAATCATGTGGTGTTCCCGGTCCCGGCTCTCTAGGCAAATAATTAAATTTATTTATCGTATCCGTAAGGTGGTCGATACTTCGTATTGCAGAATGCATTGCTACGTGTAATGCCAACGTAATTTCTTTTTTAGCACATCCGTCTTTTCTAATATTAACACCTTCAAAAATGTTTATCTTAAATATTTTTTCTTTAAAAATACAATTGGAATTACCAAAATTTAAGAGCGGTGCAGTTGAAGATGGTATTTTTGCAGAATTAATCTTATGCTTGTTAGTGAAACTGTGTTTTACGATATCACTTCTATGTGCTCGCATTTCAGCTTTACAAATTGAACAAAAGGCATTATCAGGATTACTTTTACTTTGCGTAAGCCAACCCTTAAATACCTTTTCACTTTCCCACTGTTTATTATATTTCTTGGGATACTTTCCCCACTTTGGCATTATATAAACAAAAAAATACGTTTTACGTTCAAAACACTGCATAAACTGTCTAATTGCGATTAAAATGGGACTTTCCCTATCATGAAACTATAAAGACGAGTAGATTAAAACTTTTTGTGGTACTTGATTCAGGAATAAGTTGTAATAAGTTGTTTCGCATATAAAATTAAAGATGCCGCCAAAATCGCCTGAAATATGTTGCGAGTAGCCCAAATTTTGTATCGCGAAAACATTACAAAAGATAGCCCAATTGGCGATAAATCGCCCAATCTGGCAACCGTGGCGCTAATTACAAAATAAACAAAAACGAAAGGGAAAAATTTAGCAAACACGAAAACAATCATTCTTCAATAGATGAAGATGAGTGTCAGTCCATCTTGGATCGAAATCCTGTAAAATTTCAACCAATAAATCAAGATTATGTCCCAAGTGAATAAATTATCGGAAAAGTGTTCTAGGTCATAATTACCAAGTTTCGAGTCACGAATACAAGAAGAGATATTTAGGGTTGGTTATAAGTCGGTATTTTTCAATTTCTAATTTAGAGTCTATGAAATTCTACCTTACGGACATTATTCCAACAATCAGGCGCACTTTCCTTTGTTTTATGTCACGAGATTTTCACACGCAATTTTTTATATGATGGGGACTGCGCGTAATCATAGTCAATTATACCGCGAAGTTTTGCTGATCTTCTTTTTCGTGTAGACAGTCATAGTTGACTAACTTACGGTATACCGAAAATAAGATATATTACATAAGGGCATTATATAATTTAGACCCGATTCTATATGGAGATCAGCAACAAAATTACAAAAACAATTGAACGTATTAGATCTAAATGACGACACTTCTAATACTATATCTTTGCTGTAGGTAGAAGATATTTCAGTGTATGTACCTATGGCGGGACTAACTGGACTCTATGTAAACTCTCTACTTCCGAATCGAAGTCATTTGATTTGAAGCCAATACGGCTTAGGCCGAATTGATGTTTTGCCAGTAAAGAAAATAATTATTGATACCTCAACCGGTTTAAAAAAAAGTTCTAGTTTTATAAATATGTATATGAATAAGTCACTTGGAATTTCTTTAAAATAATAGAATCTCAGACTAGCAAGTATCGATCCTGCCATTATGACGTCAACCTTGTTTCATACGTATACCTCAATAGCAAATAAAACATCAAAAAAGCTCTTCTAGCAGTTTTTTTTTTTTATTTTCTACTTGTGCCAAACATGGAAACTTTTTCCTGCTTTTTACGTACACGGAAATACAGAAAAAGAATTCCAAAGCAAGGTTTTTTTTATATTGTGACGAAAGCAAGAGGTGTGTGCATTCAATTTGTATTCTTTATTTTATGTCTATAGGTATAATGCCTACTCCCGAGTCTTCATTTGACATATTTTATATGTTGACAGAAATTATGTCCGTAAAATTTTTTATTCTTGGTATAAATTGAAAACATAAATTTGGAATTATTGGCCGATTTAGAATGATGTAAGTAAGTTAAATCTATTTTAAGACGTTATTGAGCACAAAATAGACGTAACCCTGGTAAACATGAAAATGAAAAAAAAAGACGGTTATTTTAATTATTCTTGCAAAATTTTATACATATTTATCTATATAGGATAGTATCATCTAAATTTCAACAGCTTGTAAAAACTTTGATATGATAGCTAGATCAAAACTGATTACTATTTCATAAATTGCATTTATTTGGCTAAAAACTGGCAACTGCGGGACGAGTTGAATGTAACACACATAAAAGAAAAGAAAAATATTATTTATTAACAGAAAATTATAACCCGTCAATCTTAGGATCTACAATTTGGGACTTTATAACTAAGATTACACTCTTAAACTTTATTAAAACACAAAGAAAACAATAAAATTACTTTTCCGAAGCTAAAGAAAAAACTTGATAACTATGATTAGTCGGTATCACAATTATGGCACAAGCTGTGTTCTTTTGTGTATGTCGTTCCAAAACTCCCATATACTGGACGGAACAAATTGTTCTGTCGTTTGAAGGGAACTATTTGTATTGTTCGGTTCGGCTCTGTTCTGCGGACACAAAAGAACACAGCTATAATACACATCTCCAGCAGTGCACGCCTCATAAGCCCAGTTCTTACAAGAAATGGTACAACCATCCCAATCACTATATCCCGATTTTATTGTAAAAAAAAATGGCTAGTGATAGGAAAACTAAACATTAATATATTTATTCTGTAATGTCCAACGTAAAGTAAGGGAAGATAATAAAAAATAGTATAAGATCAAGTACATACTTTCTTTTAGTTGTAAAAACAAGTCTGGGACATATCCAACACGCACGGCGCCACACGGACGACTACTGAGAAAGTTCGTACATGAAAGGGCTTTAAGTGGGAAACAGAATGTGGCGCTGGCGCTGTAGCGCAAACTGTCAAAATATAACAGCACGATTTTGGTATGATGGGGACACAATACGTAGCTGGCGCTTGGTGGTGGCGCTGTAGCGCACTTTTGCCAAATTTTAATTTTTGGTGCGCGCCAAGATTGACATTTGTGATTTCGAAGCGGTTTGTTCGAGTGAAACAAAATGGAAAATTTTGATATAGAAAAAATCATCTAAATAATGAAAAGGAAAGATATATTGTGGGATCCCCTTATAAAAATTTAAAAAGAAAAACGAAAATATGGAATGAAATATAAAATATCAATCTAGTTTTCACAGAACTAAGCTGCAGCATTGTGTTCATACTCAGCTACAAGCTAAGCGCCAGACTATGCGCCAGTTACATAATCTTGAGAAGTTGTCACGATGAGTAATTCGCGATGTTACAACCGTACCCAGTCTATTATATAATTATAATTATAATTAATGCAGGACATACCAGGGCCCCTATTCTGCATTCTCACTCATTTATGACTGTATGAGAGAAGTCACTGCTTCGATCTCAATCACCCACCATTTATGTATTCTAGAAAATAAATGGAATGAGATGTACACTGTTAAATAAAATAATCCACCACATTTGTGGTGAATATTTTTGAAGTATCAATCAGTTGTTTCTTGTTTAAGGAAAGTGTCTAACATTGAGTTTATATTTGCTATAGAGCCTAAACTACTAACCATATAGGGAAATAGTCTTCTAGTAATTTACAGCTTGGTTCCTTACCTTTTCAAAGGGCTACACTTGCTATATACCTTACTTAACAAAATAATAAAATAATTTTCATTACAAAGTAACCTTACCCCTAGCTCTCAGTTGAGTAATAATTCCATGTGTGTATGTGCAGCCGGAGTCCGAATCTGTAGACAGATACATTCAATATTTTTAGCCCACGGCATGCCATGACTAGTGTTGCCAACTCTTTTTCTCATTTACTGTCTAAAACTACCGTTAAAAATGGTTAAAAAGTAGCTAAACTGACTGGCTCAATTTTTCAAGATAAGTAGTTGCATCAGGTTTTTCTGCAATCAATAAGCAGTATCTATCAATAAACTACAGAGTGTCTTATATGTGGTCTTGCCCCCGAAGGCTATGGATAGGTCATGCTTAGGCAAGCAACAAAGTTTATGGGTGGGGGAGGGGAAATCCGGTTGGAAACTGCACATTGTCGGGTGAATTGATAGTCTAGTCAGCAACTGATCTGTTGACTTGTCAACGACTGATTGATTATTAATCGTTGCTAATTTACTATTGTGGCATGTGCGCATATTGCATAGTCTTATGTCAGCTTAGTAATTGAGTCAAAGACGTTGAGTTTGAGTGGTTTTTCGATTTTCGTTAAAATTTCAGTGTTGTTAAATACTAGGTAACCGATTTTAAGATTGCAATAAGAAACATAAACACTGTATTAATTTACTGATGGTTCAGGAGAAGTAGAAGAAGTAGGAATGGAAGAATCTATCCATCTTTTCCAAGCATAAGCATAAACACTTAGATATGAATGCATTTAAAATCTAATTAAACCGAACTTTTCTTAAAAGTTGAAAATTTCGTCAAAGCTGTAAGTTCCTAAATTGCTGGATGGCTTCGGAGAAATTCAATAATAATACGGCTGCGATCAACAACAATCAAGTGATTGATATTAAGGTTGCTGATGCAGACTGAGCACAACAGTCGGTTCGATTCAGTCAGTTGCCAGTCATCAACTCCCTTCTGATTTTTTAGTTGCTGACTGACGTATAATAGATGAATTTGCAGTACCGATTACAGCCTCCCTAATGGTTTATAATTTTACTCGTCTTCTCCATTATGAAGTTGTGGCTCAACAAAGTTAAAATTTTAGTACTTTAACTTTTTTTTTATTTAACTACAATTTTTATCAAAAACACGTCATCAACACCAATTTTCCATATTGGATTCATGAAGCCCAAAAACTTCGCTTTAGGATGACACTTTGTACCCAAAATGTAACCCTTTCTGTGTTTTTCGCACTTTTTCTAAAAAGAAAGTAGTCTTAAAATTAAAAATCGTTGATGCACCACGAAGATAGCTTTAATTTCGTGGAGTTTGGGTACATTGAGTGACTAAAGTGAATGAAATTAATTGAACTTCAAATTGAAAAAATCATTAAAGTTTGAATGATAATGGCTAAATTGAAATATTAGTGGTTAAAATGAATTTTAAATGGTTAAATTTAGCCATAAAAGAGCTAAATTCACAACAGTGGTTGGTCATGACGGCAGAGCGACATATACAATGATTACTCACAAGAGAGTTTTTGTTTGAGGAATCGTTGTCATGTGGTTCAGATAAATTTTTTTATATAATTTTGTTAGGAAAGGTATAAAAATTTTATTTCGATTCGTAAGATAAGAAAACAAGCTTAATATTATCAGAACATCATTTTTCTGTATGAATAGTAGTTTGGGGCGGAGGAGCTATTCAAATCAAACACAAATAGCCGTGTCGAGTGCCGTATACCCAGTAGTAATATCACTCACTTTCCCACGGAAATCTCACTCACTTACCTTTCAGAATAAAGAAACCAGTGTCATCGCGTAAGCGAGTGAGTGAGTTGAGTGAGTGAGAATGCAGAATAGGGAATTACATTGGAATTGACTTACTTTTTTATTATTATTATTATTTTTACGATCTACAGAGGATTATCTCTTACAGACTAGGTAGAACAAAATTAAATCCTTATTGAAAAATTTAGATTACATAAGGTAACAAAAAATAATTAAAACACATGTATTATGTGAATTAAACTACAAACTACAATCTTAGACGTTCCTTAAGTTTTGATTCAAAATTAACCCAAATCTTATTTAAGTAGATACTAGGACTCGTAGTACATCAATGACCTCGTAAGGGGTTCTCTAAAGCCATAATTGGTTTTATGTTGTGGGATATAAAGCAGTTGCCGAGAACGGATATTTCTTCCATGTAATCCACCTCATTGCATAAAAGATCCTTAATTAATAAAATTTCAGCTATTTCTCGTCTTGTTTGGAGAGATTCGAGACTCATAGAAAGGCACTTAGCTAGATATTGCGCAAAAGGTCCTTGCCAACAGATTTTGTTAAAAGCATATCTTGTGAACTTTCTTTGAATAGACTCCAACCTGGAGTTATAAGATTGCATATATATATATATTATATACTTACGTCTATCTCCTTCAAGCTCAATAATGTTTGACATCAAATCTGCAGAGGAGCATATTTTTCGAAATATTAAAATTTTGTGTTAATTAAAACAAGTTTGACTTCCTAAACAACTGTTATTTAATGCAATACTATTTTACAACATACGAAATAAAGAAATAATTTACCATAAATATTTAAGGAAAGTAGTTTGTCATCATATAGAATGAGTTTCGCTGCAATTGTATCACGTGAAAAAATGTATGTAGATACTACATGTTTCAATTCAATCTGAAGTCAGGTTGATGTTATCGGCGGAGTAAATAGATTACCTGCTTAAGGCACGGAAATGTTGAGAAAATTGAAAGGTCAATCCATTGAAAATGTAAGACTAAATTGTCTTCAAACTTAAGCTACGTTTCCACTTAACAGAAAAAAAAAATTATAATGTAAAATTACTGGCCAAAAAGGGGCATCTATATGCCCCTCATAGAACCGGAATTATTTTGCGGTATCTCTTACACAATACCGTGAAGCTTACCATGCAAAACTGGATCCAGAATCAAATGGACCAGAGATGGACTTCAATGATAGGATCCAGACAAGCCAAAAGTTTCATTAAATGATCTTCACCAAAGAAGAGCCTGGATCTTTTAAAGACATTTAGAAATCAATTTACAGAAGTCCTGCAAACTTAACAAAATATACATCGGATAGGTATATCACCCACTGATGTATGTAGGTTATGTTTCGAAGAAGATGAAACGTAGGAGCTTGTCTTATGCGAAGGCGAGGTCATTGCATAATTTAGATTCCAGGCCTTTGGCTCATACTTCTTAAAGCCTGCTGACTTTGAAAAAATTTCGCCCAAAATAATACTGTTCTTACTAAGAAAAGTGGGATGGTTAGAGGAACTGTAAAGTGCTGACTAGAATGAAATAGCCGTGATTACATTAAGTGACAATTCAACGCAATTAACATATTTTCAATGTTGGGCTTGTGAAGTTTTATTATGTTGCTGAAAATTGTACGAATAATAAGAGTAACACACACTTCTCCTTAATTAATTTTACATTACAAATTCCATTCAAAATAAACGTTTTCTTCAGCTGTCAAAAATTTTCTCTACGGTGCTTGCGTTAAAAGTTGAAATTTGACCAACTTTCCTCGGAAACGCAGAAGCCTTCTCACAACGTCCATGCAATCCTGAATGGAAACATTGCGGACGGATGGAAGAAAAAGATGACGATGACTACGTTGACGATGACGACAGCCAAAAGAAGAAAGGAAAGAAATCCAAAGACAATTATGACTACGATGATAACAGTGAAAAGGAGAAAGGAAAAAAAGCTAAAGACGATGACAATGAAAGAAAGAAAAAAAAAACGAAAAGTAAGGTGTCTAAGAATGCTGAAAATGACGATGGTAAGATTATAATGAAGATATGAACAGGTAAAAATAAAAGTTCTGACGATGATGATAATAAGAAACGCAAAGGCGGCAATGACAAGGATGACAACGGCGATAAAAAGGGCAGGAACATTGAGGGAAAAGGAATCAAAAACAACGATAATAAAGATGATAAGAGACGAAAGAGAAATAGAAGCATGGAAGAGTGCTTCAATAGAACATTAATCGAAGATTTAAGGATCGAAATACTTATTCCTATATTTCTAATGCCGTTTACAATACGACCGGACAAACCCCAGCGAAGATCATATTCGGGAGCGAGATGCGTTTATCTATAGCAACCTCAAGTTTGGTACACCCAGAGGTGAACAAAAGTTTCCAAAAGACTACATATCAGAGCTCAGACAACGATTAGCCGATGTGCACGAGGCCACAAGAGCGAAATTAGCAGCCAATACTCATCGGATAAAGACCCGCTACGAGTTATGTGCTAATTCAGTCGGATTCAATGAAGGTGACCATGGTTATCTCTACAACCCAAAACGACGTAAGGGACGTTCTCCAAAATTACATCAACAGTGGGAAGGACCGTATTCAGTGGTAACTACAATTAATGACGTAGAATACAGGATTCAGTGTGATACAAGAGACAAACTGAAAATCGTTCACTTGGATCGTTTGTGTAAATACTGCGAGCATCAAGACAATGGACCGGCTGTTGTTCGAGACGAACAATTTTAAGAAGGGGGCAGTGTTACACGCTACAAAGCGACACAATCGCCATCTGTTGGAAATGGAAACAACTTTAGGTTAGTCACATCTTAGTAAACTTGGGGTTCGGAGAACTGAATATTCAGGAAGGTTCTAGTATAATTTGTAAAGTATAAATACGGCGCTTCTCACATTCAGGAGGCGGAGTCTAATTTCAGACAGTGAAGTGAACAAAATAAACTATTTGGATTGTGATAATTAGAAGTATTACTGGCAATAACTCAAGAGTTGATTTGATAATTATTTGTGAATTGTGAGAGTAAACAGTAAAGTTAAATAAAGAAAGAACTTTTGAATTATATCTCAAATTTCAAACGATGTGTTTTAAATAAAGAACATACACGCTCGTAACAATATAAAAATTTCAATTTGGGATCTTAACGGGATCAGGGAGTAAAAATCATGAAAGTTTCACCAATCACGCATTTACTCATAATAAATTCTTAATTTCTTGAAAATTTCACTAAAGTTAGTAAGTAATTATCTGTGAAAATGGTGCGCGTTAACCATATGGGGAATAGGGGCCCTCCCCTCGGTGCTCGTCTGGTATATGTAAACGCAGGCTTTAACCCTTGTACTGATATTTTTGAACTCTCTTCAAATAAAATGATTTACTTTTGCCATCGTTTGCATACAAGGTGTGATAAATTTCTCCGAGCTTTTAAACACTTGTAAACTAACTACTCCAAAGTGCTATTTGAAGTACCATGATTTTTTTCGTTGCTATATATTGATTGTAAAAATTTCCAATTTACAGACAAAAAAAAATTAAATACTTACAAATTGCTGCATGTTAACATTTGTGCAGCAAAAGCTTATCTCGATTTCATCAGAATATCAAAATGAGAGCCACCCACATAAAAAAAAATCAAAACACAAAGTTCTTTTTTAGCACTACCTATTTGAATAAATCTGCATAAACAAAAAAAAACAAAATAAAAGAAAAATTGCGCGGGTCGAATGTAGGCATCTGACCTGCTGGAGGAAAGTCTGCATTAGTATTTATAGAAGACAAGTACCAAAATAGCTAGAAGGGGCCTTGTTCTATTATTGTATATGGATGTTAGTAAAACCTTTGTAGCCCACCCAATCATTTGAGATTTATCACAATGAAAGATGCATCTTGATGCATTTTTGGCTAAAAAATACTTTTTTTAGTATCTCACCCTGGCCTTAATTCCCTTGAACTTCCAATTAGATCCGACATTGTTCGCATTCATGATAACCGGAAATTATTTATGTAGTTACATCTGTAGGCATAGATGTAACTACATAGTAAAAACTTTCGAAGGTTCATGACCAAAAGCTCAGTGTATCTTGCTTACGTTGGAGCAACCTTGTACGTATTTATAATTATTTATGAATGGTCATCACTGGCACTTCAATGAAATAGTGAAAGCTTGCAGAAAGTTACTTTGGGAAGATTACAAATTTATGTGCACTGGATTTGAAATAATTACATATTAGTGATAACTGACAACTGATAAGCATCTGTCACATTATGCGAGCTGTATTTGGCACTATCGCCATTGCTTGTGTGAATGAACGATTCGCTTTCCAGGTGCAGGGTGAACATCTATTGCTCGTATATCTTTTACAAATCAAGGCATAACAAAATTTTGTTTTAACATGAGTGTAAAAAGGGTCCATTGAATGTACTAAGAAGGATAGTGCAATGGACCTTTTGTAGTCGCCATTGTATTGGAAACTCTGTTTTCCTATGCGACAAGAAAAAACAACGTCATCAGAAGAATCATTAAGTGTACATCAAATAAAAAGAATTCAAGAAATTTTAGAGCAACATATATACATAATATGTATGTAGGTTTCCAGCAAAACAACCTTGCAGCATTAATCATTTCCGCCTTGTCATCTCATCAAAAAGCAGAACAACTTAATGTTTGCTTCCTACTGGTTTATAATTATAAACATAACTGAAACTATAAATTCAAGAAAAAATCTCTTGAGTGCAGCACATACATACTTACATATGTATATACATATGTAGTTATGTATGACCTGAAGTTTCTGATATAAAATGACAAATTCAGCCCAACAAACCGTGCTTGAACAATGACTCCAATGTATTTTGTAAACGAACTTCTTCCTCTCCTTTGTCAGCAAGATAAATTTGTCTGCAAAACTGGAGCAAGGGAAATCTGTTGCTGATAACATATTTTTTTGAAAATTCACCTTGTGTAACTGGTTTCGTGCAATTTGAAATTTGTTTTATTAACTAACCATCAAGCAAGCAGGATAATTATCAATGGCAGCGGCAGCTGTACTTGATGATTCTGATATTTTGTCACATTTTTCGATAGACACGTCGTAACTTCAAAGGAATTAATCGTCCCACATGGAAAAAGCTGCCTGAGATACTTTCCAAACCATGAAACAGACGCTTAAGCATGGTACATTTCCAACCCAGCAAACCAGAGTTTAGATAATTTCTTTGTCTGAAGTTGTTGGTAGGTGGTAGTGATGAAAATTCCCTCCAAAATGGAAATTTCCGGGCATTTTTCCCACAGATTATGATGCAATTTCCCACATTTTTCCCTGGGACGAAAACCCATAGAAATACACTACAAGGAACAACTAAAGTAATATTTGAAAACAAATTCATTTTTACTGATTACAATTTCAAATAAACTACATATCTAACAGTTAAGCAAAAAGCTCACTCATGTGAAAGCCTTCTTCCTCTATAAAAGTATGTTCGTGTTTTTCGTATTCTTCATTGCATTATACTAATTATATGTAGTACATATTTTGGAGAGTCCCTTTGGGAAAAAGAGTGCTCTAAAAAACTTTCTGAAATTCTTTCCTAGAATCTTGCAGCGCTTCCATTCTCTATCCCAGTTCATTACTTTTTTACTACACAGAGGCACTGTTTGCACTGTTTTCACTGTTCTAAAGAAGCATTCCAGGAGGTATGCTATGATGGGCGAAGAATATTTTTGAAGATTTCTTTTGAAAAGCTTTATTTTGAATAATCATCGCAGTGCTTCTTCCTTAATCTCATAAGAGACCTTCAATACTGCTTCCCGAGAACTGTAGTAGGGCGCTTGCAACCGTAAGCATCCCTATGAGGCAAGGACGTGGGTATAGAGAAAGGCAGCGGTGCATGCTTCCGAAGAAGTGCTTCAATAGACTAATTTTCTATAGAACTTCCAAGTGACGGCTATAGAAGCTCTTGAGTTACTTACTAATATTTCTGGATAGAGTTCCAAATTATACATCGAAATCGCTTAAATTGTACTTCTTTCAAAATCGCTGTTTTCTCATCTCGTCGCTTATACCCATTCAAGTTCTCAAAGCTTTTATTTCATAAGTGCTTGATATTTTAATTCATGATTTTAAACGTGCTATTTCAAGAAATATGTAGCTATAGATCAATTGTTTATATTTTAATAATATTCCATGCTAAATTTTGTCTTAATTATGCAGAAAAGTTCAATTTTTTGTGTAAAATTTAAGACAATATTTTTGTGTATAATTTTTCCCACGATTTTGTTCTAGAAGACGCGATTATTCCCTTTTCCCTTTTACAATTTTTTGGGGGTGAAAATTCCCATAATATGGGAGAATTCCCTCAATCTACCAAGTTGAGGAATGTTGTGAGTTGTAATGAAAATTCCATCGAAAAAAAAAAATTTCTTAAGTTTCTTCGGAAATGTCGTGACAAATTCTGAAGAAATTTTGAAAGATACGTTCTGTATAGTGGGCGTCGTTTTCAGTAGAATATATTCAGTTGGAAGAAGTGTTCACTTGGAGTCTGTTTAAAGCAATACGCTAAAGTGAGTTCGGAAGCGTTTTGAAGTGACTTTGTGAATTTGATGATAGCGTGAAAAGCAACTTGGTTGCTCGGAATGAGAAATAGCGAAAAAAGCTTTTTGAAAGAAAATATTCATATGTATGTGTACATATTTTCGGTCAGAAATTAAACTCAGTTTTTTTCCCCTGAATTGGTAAATTGGGACTTCAATAAATTAAAACTATAAACAGCAATAACAAAATTTTCTTCTTTAAGGCACTTTCACATAAAAAACAAGAACCGTAAATTGTAAACCGAAAAATTCAATTTATTCCACTTTGTTCCAATGATTAATAAAATCATGGAAAATGGGATAAACTAATAATTTTACTGCTGTGTGCTGTGCTTTTCCTAAAAATCTGAGATAAATATAACTATTTTCTCAGTAAAATTCTTAGATTATCCTATTTCCCTGGATTTTATTAATCATTCCAGCAAATCTCATGAGTTTTTCGGTTTACATTTTGTGGATTCTTGTTTTTGATGTGAAAGTGCCTTTACATCCATTTTAGTTTTATTCACTTATTTACTTTCAATTTTACAAGCTCTTTGACAATTCACACATTGAAACTTGAAATTGACTATTTTGATAGCAGTTCCGAGTGCTATCAAGAAAATTGACTTCAATAGTGACTATAGCGTCCGCTCTGTCAAAAGCGAGGGGAAAAAGTTACTTTTTGGCTTCTCTGAACGCAAAAAGCTACTATAGTGACTATAGCGTCTTGCTTTACTCTTGGATAACGTGTATTTAAAAAAAATTGAAAGTCCAAAAGCTGAATAACTATAAATTAAAGTAGTGGAAAGATTCCAGAGCTTTGCGGGTAACACCATTATTATAGAAACTAGGACAACTGTAATGGTTGTACTCTTAGATGACACCTATTTCCATTACGGCATAGGAAATCGTTTGACAGATTTTTCCGAATAACAAAATAAGTAAAATAAAAATAATAAAGTTTCTATAAAAAAAAATAAATAAATGGTTTTGAAAGAGCCTTTATATTTCTTTGCTTTTTGAAAAATTAGTGAAATTGTATTAGAGTAAACTTTTCACATTGTAAAAAAATTATGATGTTCCATTAAAAACACCCCGGTCACAGATTATCTAATCTGTGTCCCGGTCCGTGGAGGGGAAAATTTTTCCGATATCGCTGGCATGTTCCTTAGCAACGTTTTACAGATTATTTTGAAATAGTATCACAATATTAAATACTAATGCTATTGCCCATACAGAAAAAGGGTCTTTCAGTAACTTTTAAGCTGTCCCCTTAGCTTCCCGACGAGGTCACATTAATATCTTGTACCTACCTTGTCACCTAAAAATATATTTTTTCTTTTATATAGCATTTGAATGAAAGGAAACTAACGATATTTAACTTTTGTTCTGTCTTCTCTGTGTTCCGAGTTCAACTCGAGGTGTTGTATTTATTTTGCAATTACGGATTATTGATCGCCAGCGGCTACATGCGGTTACCATAGCACTCCTGGTTCTAAGTTGTTATTGGTGGAAGGTGGCATTATCTACCGTGGGTTGGTGTATTATGAAGGCTAAGTAGCTAAAGCAACAACTTCAATTGTCCCAGGATACGATACATGAGCATATCACGAACAGCAGCTGGATTCTATTATTCCATGACAACAAGGAATGGAAATAAGTTCAGTTATCGCAAAGTTGCATGAAAGAAGCTTACCTGGAAGTCTTTTACTGGACTGGGTCCACCACCATACGTTAGGCTATTGTATGTTTTACAAAGAAAAAAACATGTCACGAATCATGTAAACGAAGGGGTACGCCCACGAAGTTTGGTTTTGGTTGGAAAATAAGTTCTTAACGACACCAAACTTAAGCAATCGGTGATTGAATCTCAATATATATGCTTAAATGGTAAGCATCTTATCCAGGCCTTTCTCCGAGTAAAATAGGTAGTAATATGGGCTCAGAAGATGAACGAAAGCTAACCTAACCTAGGTTTCTAAAAATCCTATTTATTGAATAAACTTCCTGCTTTTGATGATTTGCGCTAAAGCAGTCAAGCACCTGCAACCGAAAGTCAAGATTGAATGTATAATTAATGCACCAAAGCCCCGGAAAAAGAAATTCGAACCAGGTGAAAGTAATTGTCAAAAAAATCTTTCACTGGTGAAAAATTTCCAAGCAACTAATAATTTTTCTGGATAGGCCAGAATGAAATTAAAATATAAAAAATCCTTTTAAAAAGGAAAATTGACAAAATATTTTTTTCAAAATATATTAATTGGAAACCATCATAATGAAAATTTGGAAATTTTGGAAGCTGTTTTCCAATAGGGGGCAAAAGTTCATAAATAAAACGACTGGGGTAGTCAAGCAGTTTTTCAGTGGGAATTTTTCCGAAAACAAGCGGGTAGCATCAAAGCAGAAAGTTTGAAACGGAAAAAATAATCTATTTTAAAATCCTGAAACTGGAAAAAGTTTGGATAAGTTCTAGAACAAGGCCCAGAAGAGAAAAAACGAGATAAGTTTTGTTTTTTTTTCTTTCACAACTTAAATTTTGTTCTAGGTTGTTTTTCTTTTTTTATTTCCTTATTTTTTTCTTTGTTTCCTTTCATTTTAAATTATTATGTGTACGTACCCTTATCGGAAAACTCGGCGGAAATTTTTTCAATTAATGTACATTTTGTTTTATTGGATGATTCGAATTGATCTTTTGCTAATATATTTTTTTTTTGGGTAATTTGAAAGTTTAAATAATCTTCTCTATCTTTCATTATTTCCTTCTTTTTTTCCCCTTTTTGGGCCGAGCTTGTGTAACTCCTGTCATTTAATTTTCTTTAATAAATATTATAACGTTTACTTTTATTTTTTTTTTTTTCTATTGATTAATTTCGTCTGAGTTCTTGGACTCTTAAAACCTCGTGGCGCCCAACATATTTATGTTCTTTTTATGATTTTTGTTTAAGTGAACATGAATTTTACGTTTTATAGAGTGAGAAATAAAAAAGAACGTACCCCTCGGCTGAGCCAGTTCTGTTACACCTCAACTGGTCGTAACATTTAGTTGAAGCGAAACGCTCTACAGCTTTCAATTGAGTGAAAAAACGAGCATGAGCGAGTTCAGTAGAAATTGTTTAAAAAGCCTTTCTTACAGCAGAAATTCGGAAATTTGTTGTTGCATTCGGTGTGAACGTTGTGTGAAGAGGGGGGGGGGGGACTAAAAAAACCTGTAAACCGTATGACGGCTCCAATAGTTAACTACATATTGAATTTTAAATCATCATCGTGAGATAAAGTTGGTAATCCTTAGTATCTGCCAAACGACGTTTTAGAGGAGGTGGTTAATCGATACTCCGTCCTACTTATTTTCGAATACATATATACTCAGGGTAAGGGAGAAGTGCATATGGAAGGCCACGAGGAGTAAGCTTTTCTGAGATAGGCTGGGCTAGGCGATCGATATGACTGCATAATAGGCCAAGAATACTCCGAGATAAGCTTGCCAAATATAAGATAAAGCTTTCTAATAGAAAATATAGAAGATACTTATTAGAAAGATACGAATAATTAAACTTCATAGACCAATGTTTGATGAACCCAATACTAGAGTTAGCATTATTAACTATACCTACATAGGATCAATATGAGATCAAAAGAAAATTATATTCAGAAGATACGGAGTTTCAGAAATTATGGTTTAAAATTTAGCAATTTAACATAAGTTAGCAGTAGGCATATCATTTGGAAGGAATAAGCCCCCCCCCACCCATTTACTTACAGATTATCTACAGATCCGAACTGTATGATTTGATTTGCAGTCTAGGAAAATTTGTGGGATTTGATTGCAAACCAGGAGGGTGATTCTGTGCTCTTGTCGTTCTATTTAGTCGTGAATTTTGACATATTTTGTCTACTTTTTTTTCAACACAGCTTATTTTGTGTCTTCACTGTTATCTACCACAAAATGAACTATAATGGATTTTCGATGAACAAACGTCAAAAACACGACTAAATATACGACAAATTAGTCAACTGCTCCCAGAGGTTGTGACAAAAATTTTATACTGGTAAATGGAAATTCTCCACCTAATTAGAGCATTACAAGTGCTTAAATTCGAAATATTATTTTGAATTTGTAATGTGAAGTGTCATTTTCAATTCATTCTACGTCATGCAAGGGTTGCTGACCTGAATAAAAACACGAAAAAATCAGTAGAAAGTTCATTTCATTTAGACGATTATTTTGACATTCAAGTTCGACAAAACCCACAGAATCACCTCACAGATCGGTAGTTCGTGAACTGTAGATCTGTAGATAAATACACCACACACATGCAGTTCATCCGCAGATAATAGGACTACAGATTTGTAAACTGCATACAAAGTGTACAATTTCATCGTCAATCATTATTTTCACATCAGTTTGATATTTTCGTCAGATAATTGTGGTTTCTCATCATTCCCAACATGGGTAGAAGTACAACATTTATTGAATTCTGAAGTATACAGGACATGGAAAGTAAAATATGATTCATATTCGGACAGAAAGGTAAAAGAAGAAGTTTACTTATAAGGAATAAATAGAACGTTATAAAGCTAACGAAAAAAATTACAAACCTCATATGTGAGATGCTTTGTCTGTGGAGTAACCCAGAAATGTTTTTTACTCTTCACTGGTATTTCTGATAAAAGAATAATTATTACTAGAGCAGTAATTTTCTTTTTTGACAAAATCATTTTAAAAATTCGACCGAATTGCATGCTAACTGTTAACAAACTTTACGATATGGACTGAAGACGCAACTGTATGTGTGTGCTAATCGTCAGTTTATCTAAGGTTTTCAGTCTGTCAAATTTCAAACTTAAGACATGATCTGATACTAGTGGGTGGACGAAAATATATTTGGACTGAAAGATGCCATCTACAGTCTCAAACTGCAGATAATTTGTAAGGGAATGGGGACCAGTCATAAAATCGTCAGATGCCAATTCACTTGTTTTACTACAGTCTAGCATAAACCGAGAGGATGTCGTTATAAGAAGAAATGTTATTTGTTATTACATAAACATTAACTACGGAAGATAGCTCATGTCACGTTTCACCTAAAATGGCATAGAATAATTGATATTAGATGAAAATCATGAGTGCAGACAGAGAGGTGTCATGAATTGAAAAACGATTACTGCAGGTTCTGAAGCAGTGGCGGCCAGAAAGATGAATTATTCCTCCCACAATGAAAGATAGTTTTATCCGAAATTTAAATTTTCGCCGTACATTAATTGTGAGCAAATGGATATATATGTAGTAAGATTGAGGAAGTATGTAGGCCGTTGAGTTGGCTTGCATTTTTCGTCAACTGTTTGTATCGAGATGTTACCAGAATTTATCCAATAACTTTTCGCTACAGATTTAATCCACGATATTTATATGCATTCCAATCCGGTTTAAAAATAATTATGCTTTAATCGAGAATAAAAAGCGAAATAAAGTTGTGTACCTCTTTATACAACTGCACGACATTCTGAATCTTTAAGATGTATTGAAGAGAGGTTGAGACCCCCACGCCACGGCGGGAAAAGAGAGTTTAGTGTTTAATATGCAAGTTAGATTAATTATGAGATCTACACGTTAGGCGTACTCGTATGATTGGTCAATACAATTTATACTTCTTATTCTCTATTGTCATTTTTCTAACTGCATTACTTTTATAGCAAGTAAACATTGAAAAGATCATCATTTCCAGTTGGAACTGCAGGTGTGTGTGTATTTCGTTGAACTTTTTCATTGACCTTTTGTTGAATGCAAAAATGTTGAATAACTCAAAACTGACATAGCGCTCTAGCTCAATGTGCGAGTTGCTGAAACGCTGACCCAAACATTTGGAAAAAAAAACACCGCGCGTCTGAGAAATTGCGAAACGAGCTACCAGCAAAGTGCCGCTGAAGGTTATTTTGTGTTCTTTTTTTGGCACACTGCATTGGTTAGAAAACAAATGGTGGGTTAAAGATAAAAAGCCTTTAAAGAGTAAATAGTAGAATGGGATAAAAGAGCTCTAAATTCGTGGGGTACTCTTTCATGACGACTTGGCTTATATAAAATAAAAAAAAAAAAAAAATTATATAGTCAAATGTAAACATGAGATAGCTCACGTACACGACTGAAAAGGAATTTGACTCGTCTGAAAATTTCGACTAGATGAATTAATATAGCACCGTCACATGCATCTATCTACCTTCTTATAAAACATCAATTTTGTCTGTCGATTGAACTTGTCTAGGAGCTAGCGTCTAGCTTAGTTTCAGTCGAAGATAAAATATCGCAAAAATATTTGTATGGATACAAATTGTATAACAAAAACTGAATTTGTCCAGGTATTTTTAAAACCTATGTATACACTTACATTGGATTCATTAGCCATCAACATTTCTTTTTTACAAGATGGTTAGGTTGGTCACAGTTCGTATTGCGTTTAGCAAGAGTTTGTTAGAGTTCGCATGGTTGAAGTCCTTAAAGCTATTTACCTACTAAGGTCGAGATTCGAAAAGCGTTAGCCCGTGCCTCGAAAAACAAGCTATCAAGGTTAGGGAATTTCAGTTTGGGGTTGCCGCTTCATCAATTTAACCTGAGCAAAATTTTGTTATTTGTCCATTTCAATTAAGTTGTTTTATTGTTTTTCTAAACAGTGAGATAAATTTCATCATGAAAAAGTATTTCAATTAGTTTTCCTTAAGTTAGAAAGTTTATTTGCAAATAAATTTGCTTATTTTCATTAGTTATTTCCCGATATTTTTACTGTACATTTGGAAATACGCTACAAAATTTCCATGTTCTTTGTCTTTGATTACAAAAAATTTCTGATTAAATTTTGTCTTCTGTTCTGTGCCAAAACATCTTGAGATTTTATTAATGAAGCTTATTGATTAAAAATTCATTGTTTTAAAAATCATAAGGCTTTTATTTTAAAAATAATAGAAGTATTCGATAAATGTAAATATATGTATATAATTATTTTCATTTTTTAAATTAACACTTTCCATTAAAGCGAAAGCATTTTTGGTTAAACACAAGCCTAAGACTTATTACAAATTTTATTTGAGACACAAGCCAAACTTGTAAAAAAGAAATCTGAAGTTCTTCATGTTCCCGCATCAAAATAATTTATATAAATTCTGGTTGTAAATTAGAATTACAAATTACTTTTAGAAGTTCTGTGATGAAATTTATTTATAATAAATAATTTTTTTTTGTAAAAATGAAAGAAAAGAAAATATTATGAAGTAATAAAAATTTATTAAAATCACAAGAAAATACAATAGTGGGTACTTAATTAAAGTATTTCAAAAGTAAATTTTTTTAGCGGCAATTCCCCTCGAAAGCTCTTTTACTATTTGGAAAACACACAAACTTACAAGTTTCCCCTGTGACCTTGAGAGCTTTTCGTGAGGCGCTATAGGCTTGTTTACAGCTTCATGATGATGTCTTGAGCTCAGCTTTGTTTTATATCGAGAAAGTAATGATGTGTCTTGAATTTGCTGATATCTCACTATATTGCATAATTTTGCGAAGACTTCGGAACTTGCGTATTCGCATACTTAAGGAAGTTCTTCTCTTATTTAATTTTCTATGACACTGTTAGCTATGCCTGCCTGACAGAAGAGCTCGCTTCAATTCTTCGTTATTGAATGGAGCAACGTTAAATTGTCACGAGTACTGCTTTCCGGCTTTGTATTTATGGAATGATGTATCGGTTGCTGACAAAAACATTTCACTTATATTCTTCTGCAAAAGCAAATAACCTGTAACTTAATATTTACGATCTCAGTAAATAATTTCTTTATTATAAGGAGTTTAACTACCTCTTCATAGCGATTTTGTGAGTTATTTGCTTGCTACACATTACAAAGCATAAATGATACATATCATTGAAATATCATAAACAATCCAATTTTCGATTTTTTCATGGATGCGACCTTATCAGGAAAATATCTATTCAAAATTTCAGGAAGACCGGGTGTCATTTACCTATTAAAAAAAAAAATAAATCTATACAAAATTTTCGTGCCCACTTTTCGCCATCTACCGGCGATCTTTGAAAACTCATTGGCATCATGCAAATTTCAGCATTTTTCAAGTGTATGTAACTATTTGAAGGATCATCCCATTAGCATAAGATCAATTGGACAAAAATAACAGACATCCCAAGGATTGATATAACTGTTATAACACGTTGAAAATATTTCAAGAAAGTGGCGATAAATGGCACCATATCAGAAAAAAGTGGATTCCGAAATTCAAAACTAACGGTTTTTTTAATCCAAACTTCCGAAAAGTGGGGCGGAAAAGAAATCTATCTCATTTTTTGTTACGTACTCACCGAGAGCTTTCCAAAAAGTATCCACATGCCTGGCATGCTCAAATTTGCAAATTTTTGTGGGAGTTGTCGCAGTAAAATATTTGTAGAATTTGAAAAAAACTCATTCCAGTAATCTTTCAACGACAGAGTAGGTATGAGGGTTACAGATTCTGTAAGTACCATGCCCATGAGTTTTCAGAGATCGCCGTTAGATGGCGAAAAGTGGGCACTTAAAATTTTTATAAATTTATTTTTGTTTAAATAGGTAAATGACACCCGATCTTCCTGGAATTTTTTATAGATAATATCCTGATAAGGTCTCATCCAAAAAAAAAATCGAAAATTGGATTAAAGGATAATTCGTGGAGCAAATTTTTGAAATAAATTTTTCAGACAGAAAGTTTGCCCGTCAAAAAAAAAATTTCGCAACTTAATCGGAAGGGGAGGGAAATTATGCTCAAAAAATCAGAAAAAATTTCAAAGAATTAGCAAAAGGATTTTTGCAAATCGGATGATATTTAGCCGAGATATGGGGTGCGGGTGGATTTGATCATTATGCATTATTTCGGTTTCGCTTGGACATCTGGAGCTACGACTTGCGACACTTTCATTTCTAGTCAAGCCCAACATATACTGTGAATTTGGATGAAAAAGGGTGATGACGAGTAGGGACCCTCTCCTTGTTAGTTACAGTAAGAGCCAGGGTAAGTCAAGAGATCTCCATATAAATCTACCAGAAAAATAAAGTAGAAAGACTACCTAGTTAGTATGGAAATTTCTGTACGACTCTGTAGTCTTTTTATGTATTTCTTAGTTCCCTGATTTGCTTCAAACTTTTAAGTTGCATTCTGATTAGTTTAACTGATTTGTGCT
Source organism: Dioctria rufipes (assembly GCA_963924295.1). NCBI lineage: Eukaryota > Metazoa > Arthropoda > Insecta > Diptera > Asilidae > Dioctria > Dioctria rufipes. Next base: position 378,324,098 of record OZ002740.1, on the reverse strand, counting down.
AGCTGCGGAATTGTTATTAATAACAAATGCTTAAAATGATATTTGAAGTAGTTAGTCGCAGTGTTTTATAGTTTCTTGATGCTTCTGAAACCTTGAACTATACAAACTCCAACTAGTTAACAACCCCCAAGAGTACAAAAATAATGACAAAAATGTGCTTTGAGACTAAAAATGATATTTGAATGCAAAGCAATTTAAAATTGATACCTAACTCATGAAAAACTCCACGAAAATAATTAAACAATTAAATATTCTCCCAACTTGTTAGTTGTAGCGTTCGTGCTCGTAAATGTTACTAAAACGTTACATTGTATTACTTGGAATGGTTCTGCTGCTTTCTTAATACTTTCTCATTTCGATATTATTTTATATCATATATATATTTGTGGTGTAACAAGGTTCTGCAGTATATTTTGCTGCCATTTATTATTCTAATGAAAAACTGCATACTTTCATTGTATTCACTTTAGGAGCTATTTTGCCTGTTATCATTGATATCACTGAAAGTTTGTTTATCGGTATAGTGTCAAATGTGTAAGGTAACGTGCGTAATGTAAATGCTGGCAACAATATAGTATTGGATTGGCAACTCGAGGGCAGGCCATTGCATGAGAATTTCAGAACTACCACTACCTACCGTGAATTATTGTGGAATATAGTTATGGCTTCGTCAAGAAGTTTAGCTTTGATAGGTCGTGGGATAATACATCTTGTAATTTTTCACGGTTTATTTAGGTTATTACAGTACGCAAATTGAAAATTGCCGATGATTTTGCATCTAAATGACAATTGTCACAGGCAACGCGTAATATAAACTGATTAAATACGGTACAATTAACGGATATTAAACTGGATTACGATGAGTTTAAAGTCTAAAGAATCTGTCGGATACTTGTATGTATGTTCAAAATAAAAAGGTTCCATAAGCAAAAAAACGGGATTTATATTTTGTATTTCTTTCCCAAAATTTATTTGTAGTATAAAGTTCGCAATATTTAGGAGGTTTACAAAGGAAATGCACCTCTGAATAGTGCAATATGTTTTTAATATAGTGTTTACATTGTATTAGGTACCCAAAATAAATTTTCTGAATTGGCACTTGTAATAAAACGAGATTACGCACTTGAGTTATAAGGTTACTCGTTACTTACAGAGTTTTCTGCTGGTTCATTTACTCTATTTGTTCACTTGGTATTCTTAGTACACTATATTATTTTTATTACGCACATGTTTCATTTAGTTTTGGTTTACTGACAATGAATTATTTATTCGTTACTATAATGAAACATTTGTTTTTTATATTTTCACCTTTTACGCATATTGATACTAACGGAATTATTATTTAGTCTGTAAAAATATGAAATTTGTGGAAATATATGATTTTAATATTATCCTTAAAAGTCGTACAATAAATACGCATTTAAAATATTAATATAATATAACAAGTTTCGTTTGGCAGTAAGTTATGTTAAGCTCGTTTGATTGCCTTTCGTTGCACAAAAAAAAAAAAAAGTCACACTCAACTTTGAAAGTAATCTGCACATTCGTCAAGTTATGTAATAAATCAAAGAAAACGGTAAACAAAAAAAAATAAATAAATATGTATGTAAGTAAACTTTTAAGGCACATATTCACCAAGTAGCTTGTGATCACCTGCTTAGAACTATGGAAAGGTGTAAAGGTGAGTTTCCTGCAAACTGCAACCTACATGTAAATGTCAATGAAAATATGACAACATGAACTTCGTAGACTTTCGTGTGGAATTTTCACTCGTCTCTAGATTGTGTAAATTGTGTAAAATTTACTTCGAAAATAGATGTCATGTGAAAGGGCTGTTACTAATTTCATATACTGTATCTATCAATCTATGTAGTAATTAATGCAAAAAAAAAAAAAAACAAAAAAACTGAATTCTTCTGACTGCTAATCACTGACATGTATATAAATAGACTGCTTGTTGAACCAAAAATGCATGAAAGCAAACGGCACCACTTTCATATGCCTGTCTCTTTCCGTGAGAGCATACTTTCCCACTGAACTGGAACGAGAAATTGCTTGTAAAAATCCTTGATAAAAACACTTTCTTCGACTCATAATTAAAATTTAAATATATTAATAGTCCCAAATACTTTTTTGGTAAATTCGGTAAATCACACGGACATGCATATAAGTAAATTCGCAAATAATTTAAATATAGCGCCAATTTACCACAGTTGGTAGCATTGACAGTGAGAGCATACTTTCTGAAATCAAAATTGGTGCCACATGAAACAGGAGATCAAGCAGTCCATTTATATATACATATGCCAGTGCTGCTAATCCAATTTAATAATCTAACATTTCTACAAAATTGTGTGCCTCGGTCCAGGCCGAAAATCTATGTATGTTAGACCACAGTGGAAGGTGTGAATCCAGGTTTTTGCTCAAGGGCAGTGGTGAAGGGAGGCAATTTTTGTGAGAGTTTCCTATTTTCCAAGAAATCCTTTCTGGCCTGTGATTTGTGTGTGTGAATCCAAAAAACCCAGTTAGATTCTAACGAGCCCCACCCCGGTGCAAACTTAGTTCATCGGTTGTGTTACAATTGTTTCGTACGTCGCCCTGATTTGTGCTTGCTGCTTAGGACTTGGAGTCAAAAAAATGTTCGATGGGTCATGGGTGTCTAGTAAAAACTGGTCTGAAATATTTGCCGTTTTCTCATTGCAAATTTTCTAGGAGCAACCAAAATACGGCAGAGAATGTTTCATATCGAACACATATCGAGATTTGATTTTCATAATCTATTGTCCAGGTCCAAAAGTCCTAAAACTTAAATATGTACTTGGTGAATGTATTCCTAAGTTGTCTACTTTTGCATTTTCACAGCTAAATATATATATATATACATATGTTGTACTTATCCATGTTTGGTTTACTTAGTATGTATTGATAAAACTTGAATCCTGAGGAGTTATTTCAAAGACTCACCCATCTTTAATATATCCACATAAACTTAAGAGCTCTAAAATTATAGTTTAGTTAGTTTATTTATATTCTTCGTAGTATAGTAGATAATATAAAAAAAAACATATCACATGCAAGACTTACTTTGACGATAATAAAATCTATTTAATTTAATTAACGGGATGGATGCTACTTAGTCTATATAAGAAGCACTCGGAATATTCTCTAATAGTTTTATAAACTAATTTTACTTTTTAAAAACTTATTGATAATGTGAAAAACAAAGTCAAACGAGCTAAAAATACTACTGGCAAAAAATTTAAAGAAAGGAATTATCTGGGAGAGATAATGTGATATTTTGTCAATAACGTCCGTCATGTAGAATATTAGTAAGTAAGTAATTAAGTTTCGAATACTCAGTAAATTCGAGGACAGAAGCATATTTCTGATATTATAGTTTCCACACGGCGGATTTTGGAGACTACTCAAAAACACAATTTTGCCGCTGCCGCTGGCGGCAAAATTTCTTTACCATTCGAAATAAGTCCGTACAATTCGTTCAATGAGGCTTTTTGATTTTTCAACCAGAGCTACTAATAACAGAATTTCTTCATCGGAATTAGAGTAAATTTGGATAGAATTCGGTGCTCCCGCGCAGCGCCGCTTCCGGTGTGACCAGGGCTTAAATAAAGACTTTAAATGCAATTCTTGCTGCTCATTAAAATAGTAAAGGTGAATCGTCTTAAACGAAATTAATTTAAAAATTTTGAGTTGCAATTAAATTTAAAACAGAAATTTATTACAGAGGTTAAGCCTAATTAATGGAAATTAAATTATGTTTTTTTCGTAATAATGGGTCGAGGAAATATTGTATGCAGGAGGAATGGCCGCTAATGTACGGTAAAACCAATAAGGCTATCCAAGCAATAGAATTTTCAGTAAAGACAAATATTGGAAGAGAGTGGATGTTTTTCTGATAGGGTTTGGGCTTAATTCATTACAATAAGGTGTTATCGACAGTGTATGCAATCCGTCTGCTTTTCTTTGCTTGTATTCGGTTTTTCAAACCGAAATTATTCAGTTATTTCTCATTTAGACAGGAGTCATACAACTCGGAACACCTTGTATGCATATTCGCCTTCTTCTCCTTTAAAAATTAGTTATATAACAGTCTAAGCTCTACTTTTTCCTACTCGTATATTATTACCGTACTGGGAATAATGCCTTTATCCGAAGAAATTTGGAACGTATATTGTACTTGTCATTAGATTAAACTAGACCGCTTGGACTACTGTTCTGTAGCTGCAAGCCGTGAAGTGCTCCTAGTCGGCGCTCTGAGTAGAGATATCATATCACAAGGTTGCGGTTACGATTTTAAAGTAAGAAGCCGATTACTTTAATATTTAGGTGTCTAGGGTGAAACATGATTCATTTCTCGCATTACATTTGAACACTTAATTCTTGCTCATTACTTATTTATTGTTCGTTGTTTCTTTTGTTTAACTTTTTAATCTTTTACTCTTATTTTTATCTTATCTTATTTTTATATTCTTTTATATATTTTTTTCATTCTTCGTTATTTCCTTTGTTTTATATATAGGTTTACTTTTAGCTATTAATTTTGTGTTATTTTAGATGTTGGCTGCCACTATTTTTGTGTACTAATAATAAGAATCAAAATACTCTTGTTTACACTTGAACTAAAATAAATAAATTGATTTGAATTGAATGAAGGCATGAAATAAAATCCTCGAAAAAAATACTTCCCAAGCTATGAAATAGAAATTCATATGTGTGCACGCTGATCCGATTCTCTAAAATATTTTATATTGATACTTATGCAAAAGTAACTAGACATTGATTTTAAATATGCTATGCTTTGCCCAATCTAGTATCAATACAGGAAAATAGTCCTCCCGTAATTTTAAACTTGCATTCATACCTTCCGCTCAAAAACACTCAGTTAAGAAAACAACCTGAAGATTCTCAGAAGAATTGAAGGTATTCTCACCTCACTAAATTTGTGACACATTGCAGCTGTTGTGTTGTGACGTCACTCTGTGTTTAAAATGTACTATAGATATAAAAAAAAATATATAGAAAAATAAGAAAATCTTTGATATCTTAAAAATTTGGCAACAAATTACTGAAATTGTGTATAAAATGAAAGTTTTGAATATTTTAGATGTTTTTTTATAAAGCTTTTACCATAATTAAGTTCAATAAGGTAAAAGGATGCACTTTCAAGTTCAAGTGAAAATGTAAACAGAAACAAAAATAGTTTTTTATGCCATAAATGTATTAACAGACAGACAGCCAGTTCCTTAGAGCGTTCTTTTTCCCAATGGATAGCGACGCTTAAACATTTTTTTTGAAGAAATTAGCGTCAGATCGACATCTATGTATAGGATAAGGCGATCATCGATCTTTTCAAAAAACATGAGTTGAGCGTCCAAAACTAAGGTTCATGCTTATTAGAATAGCTCACAAGGAGGTTATAGTAAGGTCGACATATTTACCGAAAACATGCGTGCGGAGAGAATATGTAGTTGTAACGAATCATAAAGTCTGTGATGTACGGAGAAGGAAACTGAGAATAGACCCTGCAATTAGTCAACGGCCCGAAACATTGGAGTAGGCTCTGTACTCCATAAGTAGAAGATAGAAAATAATGAAATTTCAGTCGCTACTAACTCCCGAAGGTTTTGTTTGAAAGAAAGTTGGAAAGGGATTTCTTAACGGTGTGAGATAATTATGAAAAGTGCGGGATTAAAGATAAATTTTGTAAGGTTTTCACTATATATTTGTTATGTACCCTTTCCCGGTATGTCCGTATCTGGGAATTTTTTTTATTTATTTATGTATTATATTTATAGAGTGATTTACACAAAAGCTTAAATGGTACTCTAATTTCTTACTTTCAACATGACGAGACGACGTTTTCAAATAAAACATTAATATCGGTCTTTTCTAGTTACTTTCATTTTATTAGTTAATGTCATTGACTAAACTCAAATGTGGTCATTTGATTCATAATAAACAGTTCAAAAATTGAGTTAAATAGGTGTCTTACTCAATAATAATACGAAACAACTACATGACTAGTGGATGGAACTATAAAAACTCACTAAGAAATAATATCAACTTTTTGGTAATTTATCACTAGGTAAATAATTAAAATTTAAACCAAGTTTTAGGAGAAACTAATTAAACTTCTTTAAAAACAACAACATTTTTCTAAAAAGAACTATACATATACATATATGTAGGAGACTATGATTAGTAGATACATACATACTTTACTTTTGATATTTCACTAATTTGGCTTCGTATAAAATTCCACTACAAGTACATACTATCGTTGCGATCCAATGTATACTTCCACAAAGGATTGTTTAAGAACTTACAGGACATTTCAGGACTAATCTAAATTAAATGTAGATAATAATATTATACACAGTTGATATTGCACATATTAGCCATATCAAATATACATACGTAAGTTTGCTTGGGTCGATGGTTGGGTTCTATCGAACCTTGACAATTCTATGCATGAACATCAAATCTTATACCGGCGAAAGGAATAATCTTAAAAATCACAGTTGTGACTTTAATAATGAAATGATATGAAATGTAGAACCTAATTATTTACATTTGCATTTTAGATGGCAACTTTTTTTCCCAAATTTCTCCTTCATTTATCATAAAGACCAATAATAGTGCAATATAAGGCTGAGGACACCCTTTTTATAGTTACATAGTACTGCACAGGCACACTGACTTATATATTAATTTGATATATCTATAGGATTTGTGTTAAAGTTTGTGAACTTGTCTGCGGCTGCAAAATTACACACTACATGATTACGTTTTTTGTTTCTATTCAAGCAGAACAAATAAATTCAAAACCTTACAGTTCTTGTTTCAGTGTAACAAACTACATCGCACTTCACGTAGAATTTTTACAGCTGCAGTCAATGCTGGAATTTCGTACACAACTAACAACTTAATCGTAATAAAAAGAATTATTGAATGTCATAAACAACTAAAATCATATCGTAATGGTATGTATAAAATAAATGAAGGCCTAATGTACTCTATCATTCAAATATGTAGATCGGTTTTGTTGAACTATCGAACGTTATCGGTCTGATTGTTAGAAATTACTGTAAACGTGGATTTTCTTTTGTTTGCAAACTAAGAATTAAGTAAATGATTCTCATACGTCCATTTTCGTATTTTTATTTTTCTCTTGATTTTCAATAATTGTATTCCGTTTTCGCACCACACATTAAACTTAAAAAAAAAAAAACTGCGTTGACCAATAACGACTTAATGCGATTCGTCTGTTTCAAGGATTCAAACAGGGACCAAAAAAGCTAAAGGCTCATAAAATCGATCTAGTTGCTTGGGCTCTACGAAAGAGCAAGGAATAACATTTTTCATACATAATGATGTATTGTATACTTGCATACCGCTTGGCGCTATGCATTCTACATTTCTACATATTTGCTGCATAAAGTTAGGTGCTTTAAATTGCTTTTGTAGGGATTATATGAAAATGAAACAATAACCCAAAGGGCATAATTTGATATGATTTTAACTGTAGAAAAATAAGTAAAGCCTTGTTGAAAAATAAATAGGAAAACTAAATCCCCCTTCTACTATTACGATAATATTTTTACACTTTTGTACAATGAAATTCTTTCAATTCAACTTTGAGCTACATTTTGATATTAACAAAAACGTCTCATTTTTGTATTTTTATAGCACTAAATTTCGTCGGTTGTTTCGGAAAAATTGTAGATCAATTGTTGATTGTATTGTATTGGAACATATTTCCTTGATCAATTTGTATTAGGTAAATTTTCTCAGCGCTGGGAATACAGGAAAATGAAAAACTGTATACAGAACTTTAACGGTGAAAGAAAAGTAAGTTGAAAAATGAGTGAAATCGGGCAGCTCCTTCGAAGGGTTGCCATACAAAAATTTCCAGATCGAAATAAATTGTAGATATCAGTTTCGAAGCAAGCAAGAAAATGGTGCTATTGTTTTTTTTTTGTTTTGAATTTATCAAATGCCAAAGTGAAATCTAATATTTATCACCTTTTACATTTCCAAAAATTTGGTTAGCCAGCCACAAACACAATATTGAGTGTATTGTCCGCGCAGCTATTTGACGACTTTCAATCATCTTTTGGCTAATTTTAGCAACTTTTATCTAATATTTCATCGAGCGGTCATGCTAGAATCTTGTCCTTGATTTGGAATGCAAGAATGAAGGAATTTAATCCACATAATTTCACTTAGCACGTTTTATAGTAATCACTTTAAATTTGGACAAGTTCTAAGTTGTAGACTGGAAGTCAGTTGGAATGGAACACGAAAACTATTATACATAAATAATATTGAGAGTACTTTGAGCATTTTAACATTTTTCGAGACAAGGTCCTGTAAACCCAAAATATTGGATAAAAACTTAAAAAAATTAATAATGAATTTCTTAACCGGGACTTCTCTAGAAGTTTAGCTACAGCTTGTCTCACGGTTTATTTAAGTTAACCGGGAGTGGGTCGTTTAGCCCGTATAGCTCAACGCTTTGATCTTCTAGGCTCCGTTTAAGATCTTCAATGGTGTCGAATATTAGTTGTTGCTTAACAGTGATATTCGACGAAAGACTTTCCTCATCGGTCCGTGATCCATGCAAAGAACATACTGACAGATTTGTATCGGTGTGTGATTCCTTTTGGGCTTGCCGTTCCCGTCGAAGGTTGCTGATTTTCTCCAGTAAAGCTAGTTTTGGTATTTCTGAAGCAAAAATGAGAATTGACCTTTTACAAGGAAAGACTGTAAAACGAGTAAATGTATTTACCTGATTCTAAGTCGAGAGTTTTCTTAATTCGCTCAAAAGATGAGCTGCCCTTATATATCTTCCTTTTGAGGGGTTCACTTTGAGGACAGTAACTGTGAGTTGATGTTCGGTTTCCGATGTCAATAGAACGAAAAGACATGAGCGAAGGTTTCTTCGATTCCACAATATTGCGATTCGTATAGTCAGATTCAAAGTACAGAGTCACATTTTCAGGTTGCATTAAAATATTTTTGTTTGTTAGATCCTCATTGAATGTCTTCGGGTCGTCTTGATGCAAGTTTGCTTCGTCTTTCTTCGATTCAGCTTCCTTCTGAATAGGTGACTTGCAATTCAAATCATCCTCAGAGTCCGAATCAGAATAAAGTGAAACTCTGGGGGAGTGGCTTCTACCTCGTCGCCTTATTGAGGGTGATTTGAGAGGACCTTTCATTCGCTTTTCTTGGGTTTTAGCTTTAGGCATTTCTGGAATTCCTTTTCGCCGGAGAATTTCACTAGATGGAGCATTTTGATTTATAAAGTTCGTAACGTGTGTTTTTCGAGGACTAATGCGACCACATTTTGGTGTATTGGGGGCAGAACTAGTTTCTTGCTTCAAAATTTCCAAACGCTTATTTACAAGAATGCCATCAGCTATAGTAGCAGCGTCATGTAATTCTGCAAATTTTTGCTGCCTAATTACTTCACGTTTAATATCAGCCTCGCAACTTCGTAGCATTTCAACTCTTTTATTAGCTGGCGGGTTACAGACACGTCGAGGACTGGCAACTGGAGTTTCCCTGTAATAAATAAATACAGCTACAAGTTGGCTTTCAATATTAATAAATACTTACCTAAATGCACTAGTTTTCATGGAAACTAATATCGTTTCAGCTTCATGTATGAGCTGTTTGTATTTAACGTCTGCTTCCAAGTCAGCCTTGAGTAGAGCTTTTTCACTCTCAGCAATGGCAATAAATCGTCCCTGGATCGCATGTACCTCAGTAAGAGTCAGCGAACTACAACGGTTTGTTAAAGGTGATATTTTCATAGTTCTGGAAAGATTTCGATTTAATCGAAATATTGCCAAATCAAGGGAATCGTACTTTTTGCTGTCAGCCGATTGATTTCGTCTTAAGCAAACTGGAGTTCCACCTAAACTACGCGACTCACGACTGCCACGTATTGGAGAGCCATATTTCTCCCTGTTTTCCGCACTCTTCTTTCGCGTTTTTAAAAGTCGCTTTTTTCGTGTTGCTGTGTAACTGTCTTCATTCTGTTTGCGGCTGCGGCGAATTCTAGAAGAACGACGTTCAAGATGAAAATTAAAGTAAGAACAGTTGCCAGTGTTCTTGTAGGATTCCTTTTCGAAAATCTCTTGTATGGAACCATTGTCAATGAAGTCAATGTCTAGAAGGTCATCTGTGTCACATTCATCACCTGCATCTTGTCCTGTGTCTAGATCAGATACGCAATCGGTTGGATCGGAGTCACTGAAAATAGAATAAACTAACTGATCAACGGAAATAACACTTAAATAACTTGCTTATCACCAGAAAAAATGAATGTAGCAACTATTCGAAGGTCTAGCGTAACTAAATATTTCCTTAGGCTTGATTAAACTGTTTTTTAATTAGTATATAAATACCGTCAAATTTGAACAATAATGACCGTTATTTCTATATGTTAGAAAGTTTAGTAGGGTCAGGAAAGGGCCATTCAGAACTGGCGAAAATATTATGTCAGCTAGATAGATCATATTACACCGGCCCATTACCCATAGAGGCATGAAGAAACCTTTCAGCTATACAAATGAAGAAAAAATTAACACTATGAAACCTGGCTGGTAATCTAAGTATCTCACATTGATTACTTCGAGCAAAAGACGAAAATAACTAACACATATACTCACATCTAAACTAGATTTTGTAAGTATAACTAGTCCACCAAAAATGGTGATATACTATATATGGTTCGAAAATGGAAATGGTTTGGGCTTACACGGCCTCCAGTACCGAATACAATGTGCGATTACAGGCAAAATTTCTTTCTGGATAATTCAAAGCATTTATTGGCCTAGATACGGGCTGTCGGTTAATTATTGGTGGTGTACGATTATGGAATGAAGAGCCCCCAATGGTTTTTGGAACGGAAAGCGGTATATGAACAACGTAAAATTGCACGTTTATGCTTGAAACACTGCATTTGCACGGAACGAACACCGCATCAGTTGGCACGTTAAATCACAAAAAATATAATACCCCTACCACTCTAGTGTGTATTAAATCGACGGAAATTGCTGCAAATTCACCAATACGTGGTTACGTACGGACGCAAAACAGGAAATTGTGGCTGGCTCTTCAAGCGCATTGTTCAGTTCTGGAAGTAAATGAATTGCGTACAACAAAACTGTGCACTAAATGCTGTGAGCCAGTGAAGACGTCTAAGTCTAAAGATAGGTACCAGTTTTGCCCAAAATGTAATACCATGTAGAACAGAGATGTCAACACTGACAACAACATATTACAAATAGGTTTGGCGCAAATCGAAGGCAGGCCATTGCATGTCAATTTCACCACTACCGCCAAAATAAAAAAATTACTATATCGATATTCTTGTTGTGTATTCAGCTGAAATGTATAATATAGCTGTGATAGTTAGTGGGATATTAATTTGTCTTACACGTTTATTTAAATTACCTTAAGATGTCAGTTTCCTTTTCATACACGTAACTCTCATCAAATTTTCCCATCATTTCGTTAAGGGTAGCATCCTCGTCGCTATCCTGATGTGCAACAGAGTACGATAGGTGAACCTCTGATTTAACAGTTTCTGGAGGCACTTTCTTTCGCCGTATTGTACTAGGAGAAAAAGTTCGTTGAACGGCCTCAACTTCTGTAGATGAACTAGTTGTCTCCGAGTCGGAGGACTTCTCATTTTTCCTGTAAATATTTATATTCAGGAAATGCTGAATTTAAACACAAAATATAGTTTCAAGCCTCACTCATTTTTATCACTAGCCCCAGCATCACTGCTAGATTTGATTCCGGATGAAGAAGAGCTTGCATCGATTTCAATTTTTTTTGCGAGAAATATTGAATTTCCCGAAGAAGAGGTGTCTGTTGTATTGTACCAGGGATTCGTACGTATTCTACATCGCTGCCTAGGGGATGGGGCTGGAATTTTCCAAATTGTATTATTGGTAATATGAGCTTTGTAAGGTTTTATACATTCAAATCCTTTATAATTGTGTATTATAGTATTTTCCTGAGGTATGGACGCTGAATTCTGATCCTGGATATTTTTGGTTTTAAAAAATGTTGGATCAGGTATTCCGAATCCGGCAATTTTATTTTGTCCTAAATCAAAGGATTCTGTCCGTCGATGATTATTTGGCTATAAAATTAAAATATGTTTAAGTGTGTAAAAGTTATTTATGGAAAATTTTACTAGGGGGTCCTGAGGTGACATCTCCTCAATTTTCTTTAATCCAAATTTGTACCTTGTTGTCTCTATCGCTAGAGCGTTTAAACCTTTAGGAAAGTAGTGCGTACCCGTGCGTATGTTAATGTAGTACTCCGGCGGTGTATAAGTTGCACCTAACGAAAAATGTAATATAAGCAAAACAAGAGAAAAAGTTATAATTGGTCTTAAACCAATAATATTATACCCTAGATGAAAATATAAGTTAAATTAAGTGAAAACACAAAAGTTTTGTATGGCAACACCAAGAAGGGGTTGCCCGATTTCGTTGATGTTTAAAAGCTTTTTGTACTATTGTTATGAAAACACCATACACAAAATTTCAGCTCTCTACGTAAAGGCGCTATTGGGCACTGCCTAAATATTTAGTGAAATATTTAGTGAAAAACGAAATTTTTGTATGGCAACCCTACGAAGGAGTTGTCTGATTGGTCCGATTGGCCCAATTTTCGAACTTACATAAATTAACTTTTTTGTGTGCAAAACTTCAGCAACCTAAGTGAACGCGTTCTCGTTCTCCAGTTATTGTGCGTACGAACAGACAGACAGACGGACAGAAATGCAAAGATCAAAATAACTTTTAATATTATGCGTAGGTGTCCAATCCATTTTTGTCTACTATGATTTCATCATCTAGGGTATAAAAAGTTTTAGAAAGAGTTAGGTGGTGACTGTAAGTAAAAAGATTTTATAAGACTCTAGAGATTCCTTCACCCATTTTGATCGTATTGATCTGAGATTGTTGTTCTAGCTTTTGCGAATCTCGTCGTTCAGTATTGACCGAACCTTTAGTAGAAATTGCGTGGCAATATTAAAGTTTGACATCAAAACAAAATCAAAAAAGTAATATAAATGTTCAAAACTTTTTAAAGTACTAGTTTTGAAATAAGTAATTGGTGGCGGGCTGTATAATTTAGACGGATAGGCAAATTGAGTAATTAATAGTTGGTAATTTAATTGTCATATTCCTCATTACCCATGACTTTTTGTCAATTAAAACCAAATCTAAGTGTATTTGATATGATATTACTCTTAAATAAAAGTCAAATTCATATATATATTTAGATAAAGCCTTTTCCAATTAATTGAATTATGGATGAATGGTCTTTAATTTTCGTCTGTCTAGAGTCTACAATGAGCGACTTACTTAAATGAGTAAATAAAAAAAATCTAATTAACTTTGTAATCTCGTTAAAAATATTTCTGATATTTGACAGATTAATGCTGGAATACATATATCTGATAGATAAATATTCTGATCCTTAAAACAATTATGTTGTTAAGTTATAAGTCGCCGTGTGTCTAAAGCCTAAGAGATTTTTAGTTAGAAAGACTAAGAATTTCAATGCAGTCCTCAATTTGAATTTTATTTGAACGCCATCAAATAAACTTGGTAGGTACTCTGTGTCTGTCCTATCCTATCCTAAGCATGGCATGCACTTTTTTTTTTGCCGAAATACAATCAAGGATCGATAAGATTTTCCCTTTATATGTTATGAATCATCCCACAACGTCTGAACAATACCCTCTATGATGATAATTTAAAGTTAATAGGACAAGTACCTTGTCGTTTTCCAACAGTCCCATTTTTCTCCTCCTCCCTCCAAGGATCTAACATCGGAGGATACACGGCATTAAATCAAATTAAACACGTTCTGCAGTGCATTTTATTTTAATACTCTAAATCTAAATAATATTTTCTCCCTTTCATTGCGACTTTCAAAGTATTAGAAAAGTTGTAGCCACCACTATACAAGCTTATGTCTGTATAGGTGGGAAGTATGAAAATAGCAAAAGGAAAAATAAATTCCTGCAAATTCTAAACGGCATCCGTATGTCATAATACACGATGTCCAAATAATATTTAACCCAGTTTTCGTAGGGTGTAGAAAACTTATTCATTTGTAAACCTTTTAAAGAGCTTTCCCCTTAACATAATATGTATGTAGGTTATACATAGGTACATAAGTACCTACTTATACACGTGAGTTGTTAGTGCCTACCCTAGAGCTGTTTTCATGAATTGAGGGAAAATGCAAATTAAATGTGAGCTTTAATGTGATACAAGGCTTCCTGGTCGTACCAGTCGGGCTGCTTAATTAAAAATTTTGGCCACAAAGAGCTATTTTAGAGAACTCTGAACGTTTTGTTAACGAAACTTATTTACTATGGTCTGCATGGGTCAAAAATGGGCCTTAAGAAGGATAATGCGGAACTATGTTGGCACAAAGTTAATGAAACCTTGAAGGCCATATTTAGATTGACCTTAAGTCTCGCATTACTAGCACTTCATGCACTTGGCACGAAAACCTATATTATGTCGACGGATTTGTAACTCTACCAAAACGCAATCTGATATTGATACGATTTGCAACTTGATCAGCTTTGGCGGTGGCTACTTCTTTACTCTTGGATCACAGCACCACCGATTCGATCAAATAGAACGGACGAATGGCTAGTTTTATGATACTTTGCAACTAGAGTGGAAAAATATTCAAGAGTAGACTGACAATGAGACTTACCTGGAGATGTGCCGTCTGTGGAATACCCTGTTGAGTAAGCACTTTCTGGCGACGACAGGCTGGTGATAACGTGAGCTAGAGGATGACTACTTGAAGCTCCCACTGCAGGGTTGCCGTTGTATCTGCTTGGTCTCAGCACATTACGATTGCCTTCGAAAATATTCCTGCATGGCACTTGCCCAGTCATGTGATGAAGCTGCTGTTGTTGGCGATAAACTGGATCATTTCGATTCAACAAAGGTGTACTACTGATGCTGTCATTGTTGTTGTTACTAGAATGGATTCTGTCCTCCCGCACAGTCTGAATCGGAATGTTGGCATTAATGTTGTCATATGATCCAACAGATTGATTAAAGTTTTCCAAACTTTGCCTTTTCGAAGGAAGTATCTTGCCATATTGGTTTTCTTCGATATTTTGAATGCTTCCATTTTGGTACCTGGCGCTCACCTTACTACCATCAGGACCAGGCTGTTTTGAGACATGATTAGGTTTGTTAACGCTATTCTGATTCCTGTTGTCGTTTTGAATGTTAATTTCGTGCTGAATTTGGTTGCTGTTAGTGAATGGCTTATGGTAACTGGAGTTAGACGAAAATGGCTTACTGCTTAGACTAGAGTTAGTTTGGAATAGTTGCTGCTGCTGCTGACTATGGCTAGATGGGTGATAATTTGGGGAGCATTGCTGCTTTTGAATAGAATGAATATCGCTGTCTTGAGCGACAAAGCTAAAGGAACTTTTGCGGAGCATATTGTTTGGTGATAGCGTTTTAATTTTCTTAGATGAACAACTTATTTTTGGTGAAATTTTTGTATTGCCTGTTGATGAAAGAGGTGAGGAGGATGACAGGGTGTGCGATTTTATATTATGTGCGTAAAACAAGTGATCGGATATCGGCGAGACTGCTGATTCCCTTTTGGGTGATTGCCAACCAAATCGGCTTGTCGTCTGTAACGATACGTTTATATTTTTGGAGTTGAACTAGAAATTATTTTATAAAATTAGAGATTTCGTATATGAAAAATAAAGTCAAAAACAATTAACTGTCGATAAAATAGCCTAAACTTCGCAATATTGTTATTTGTCAAAACAGAAATCAGTAATAATACTAAAACATCAAGCCCTAATATCAAAACTTAAGTAAGTACAGGTTTCAGGACTAACAGCAAACACAGAAGATATTCATGTTTTTGGTTTACCTCCATTCAACAAACTGGTAAGTTAAGAAGTTTTGGTAGAGTTTTATATATGCATTAAGTATTTAAATAGGTATTACAAATAATTATTATAGAAAAAACGAAAAGTCAATGAAGATTTGGATGTTGGAATACTACTGAAAGAGTAGAGTTGGTTAGAGTGGGTATCCGTTGAAGAAACATTTGTAGTGCCGATTTACTTCATTAGAAATGTTTCTTCAATGATAAGGTAAATGAAGGGCCAAATAGTATTTTAATAAATAATTAAATAAAATTGTTATGAATTAATACTCTGCTAATGATAGTTACTTTTTTTCGTAGTATAACTTAAATTCAAAGAATTGTAAAAGTTATGGGGACTTAAACCTGCGGCCCAGAGTGGCGTGGCGTCCTTGGAAGAAAGGGAAGCATTGCTTCTCTTAGGTTTTCCGATTTAATTTAATAAAAAAAAAAAAAAAGAAATTAAATAAAAAATTATGACAAAAAATTTCTTTAAAATATTTTGATTAAGAAATATTTTCCCAGAAGCCTTTTTATTTGTCCTTCGCTGTAAACTATCAAAGAGAAGCAATTACATAAAATCACTGAATCACTCTGAACAAAACAATGGAACAACATGAAACGAAAAGTATAGCATTCGAACACGTCTGCGGCTCTGTCTATGATATGACAACCGACATCACTGCCCGGAGGAGGTGGTTTGTAGTTTTGTTTCTATCAGCAATCGAATAACATCCAACAGAATGTATGGCATTCGAACAGGTCTTGGATCTACCTATGACGTCATACATCTCTGTTGCTCGTGTAGCTAGCTAGCACTGACATATAATAAGAATGGACTGAGCGTTCTTGCTTAAAAAATGGCACAGATATTGAACAGGCTGTGAAAACCCTTTATTTCGTACAATTGCACACCGATTCATAATTTATTATTATTTGTCGATTGGAAACACTAAAGATGTTATGAAATAGTATTGCATTAAATTAAAATTACTTAGAAAGATAAATTTGTTTTAATTAACCCAAAAACTCATTTGTAATATTACTGAAAAATGTGCTCCTCTCCAGATTTGTTGTCAAATTTCCTTGAGCTTGTAAGAGATAGACGTATAAAAACAATATATTTGTCTGAATTTTTATGTCAATTCCAATGCATTCCAATTAACACAGCCGTACTGTTTCCAAAATTGGTTACAGTTCAGTGTACATTTTGAGCTTGAAAGAGACAAATAGATTTTAGCAAAAATTTGTGCCATTTTTAACTATAGGAATTAGATAGGATGGCTCAGTCCATTCTTATTATATGTCAGTGCTAGCTAGACTCAATAATTTCGATTTCGATGGGACCATTTCAGTGTTGTACTTTTTCTGGCAGCGGAGAACTAGGAGCACTGAAGTCCATCGAACATGTTTCTGTCATATTCCTTGCATTTGTGGACACACGTATTATATACACGGAACTGTCAAATGTAATAAATGCTCTTTATTGATATATAGAAACAAATTTCTTCTTAAACTATATGCAAAGAATGAAGAAAAAAATCTTTTAATTCATATAACTCGAAAATTTCACAAATAATCGCGACAGTACACTTTGACAGAGCAGATGACAATTCAACTTGAATATGTTTTTGTAACACCGAGAAAATATCCAGTGGAAAGTAGGGGAAGCCAGTGTTGCACTTCTGCTATAAAAGTTGTCCCATCGATCATTTTAAGTGCTGCAATGCTAGAAAAAGTGCAATAATGTTGTTGCACTGAAGTCTCATCGAAATCTACATAAGCCTAAAGCCCGGTATTGTATTCATTTAGCGGATAAATATTTAGCAACAATCGAACAGTGACATTTTTTACGGCTAAAATTGTTCATTGTTTTGAACTATATGTGGTTGCTTTTGACAATCAGCTGTCGTGCATTTGTGATATTATTTCGTGTTCTTTTAAATTGCAATTGCAATTACCCAATCTCGAAATAGCAACGAAAATTATTTTTATACTTACTATTTTAATTTCTTTTCAAAAGAATTGTCTAAATGAAGACGGAACACTCTTCTATTCCAATTTCTTTCAAGTTCAAACGTCGACATTTTAGCGTGGAAAAAGGTATTGAGCGGATAAATCTGATGCTAAATATATGTTTGTGGAAATTACTGCCACTTGTCAAAACTAAGCAAACTTTTAGCTGATAAAACACAATACTACTTTCTTCAGCGATTTGGCTAAATATTTCGCAGATAAATTTCACTGCTAAATTTCCATACAAAATTTATCCGCGAGCTCAATATTAGGCTTAAGGGATGCAATTGAAAAAGTGCTTCTATGGGACCTACAAGCACTGCTGTACTTGGTAGCATGTATTGGGTTGATCTTATTTATATGACAATATTTTTCTTATGATAAATCAACGCTGTATTTGTTTCAGTTGGAGGTGTTTTTAATTGTGCTTCCATCAGTTTCATGTAGATAGGTTGATTAGGAGGCATTTGGTTTGTTGGCTGGCGAATATGTTCAAGCCGCGCCATCGAGAGGAAATTGTAAATTTTTGATGGGAATATCAATTTGGATAGGGGAATCTTACTTTAGAGCAAAGACGTCTTGAAGTATGATATTGATGACGGCAAGGTACAGTCCGGGGAAAATAAGCAAATGAATAATTATTGATGTTTCAATTTAGGTTATTTTGAGTTTATTTGTCGCCATCTTGCCATAATGGCGAGTCTGCCTGTTTAGCTATCAAATCCATAATCCATTATTCTGTAATGGATAAGATATTCCCGGTTTTCGTTTTCAAGAATGAGCTCAAATACTGGAAAGACGTTAAATCCCAAAATTGCTACATCTCAAAAAATTAATTTCTCAGTTTCATGAAGGCGACGAATAATACACTTTTATAAACGGATTTGAAATTTCCTATTTTCGTATTTTTCAAATTTCATTTGCAGAGCTCAAACATTTTTATTACTAGACAACTTACCTAATGCGTTAGAACAGTCATGCTCCTGAGTATCTCTCCATATTCTGAAGTTATCATTGCCTTCGTTTTCGAGAAAACGGAAAATTTCAAATTTATTTGCAGCTTTGATTGAAACAGAGTGTATAATATTGAAATACATACATTGCGACCTGACTATCATTTCTTTAATTCCTTTTATTTTAATTTGAAAGCAAATAACTAAAAACTGCAATTCATGCCTACTCATGTTTTTGATCGTAGGTGCTTAGCGTAGAGGAGGCGAGACTAGTCCACTAAGACCCTGCAGACATAGCGACCAGAATTGATATGTTGTGATGTCTTAAACGATGCACTATGATACTCTGAACATATTTTATTAACAATTTTTATTTCAATTAAGCGGGGGAAAGCTTTACCGATCGAATTTAGCTTGAGCGAATTTCTTGGGTGCAAAAGTGGAATTTTCTACTTCTCGTGATTGCGCGGAATTGCTGTGTCGTGGAAAATGACTTCTTATGAGAAAAAGTTTTCACAGCAGAGCACCTCTGGCCATGGAAGAAAGAACTGTAAAAATGTATACGAAATGTCGTAGCTGGGATGCCGGATCCGAGAAAGTTTTCTGAATCAGGGGAAAAAGTGATATTACCCGATAGTCCTCGGCAAGACCTTCAATTTGATATGCAACATGCCGAATTGGAACTATCCCTCCTGCCACCGGGGGATCATAGCTATTACCTAAAAAGTATGCAGAGGAAAGTTTTCCTCTACGAATTGTTACGAATTGCGGCGAACAATAAAACCCGTTTTCTGATCGGACATAAAGCTACCGAGTTAGAGCCGATCTAAGATGCGAAAAATATAATACCTCAGTGCGAAGAAAAAGAGAAATACTAAAAAAATGAGTATGGGATGGCTATAAATAGCTATTTAAGACTACGAGTATAGGAGTGTGGGTACTTAAACTTCTTCTCAGAACTTAAGGAATTCGATTCTGTACAACATTTTCCAAAATGTACTAGATCAAACTTCGCCCCCCCCCCCCCCCCCCACCCAAATCCATCCCAGACTTAATTGAAATAAATATTCTTAATAAAATATGTTCAGAATATCATAACGCATCGCTTAAGACATCTATCATGTCTAGAGATGTCGGGCCTAAAAATGGCATTGTCCTTTATGATCCTTTCTAAGCCCTGGAAAAAAATAGACAGTCGCTTATAGTTTTATGATCCTTTGTTAATCATTGTTCAGGTAATGATAATATTATTTGCCTTTGTCTGCACATAGAACCGTTAAACATAGTCGGCTTTTTAGTTAAAATTTGCAAAAATAAAATAAAAAAATTGTCTGAATTTTTTGAGGAAAAATGATTTTTTTTTCAGTTGACAGTCAAGCACAACGAAAGAATCTTCCCATGCTATATGTAATCCAATTCTAGACACAATTCCCACGCTTTTTCCTTCAACAACACCTCCACAATTCAACTCGACTCATTTCTAATGGCAACTCAACAACGCCTAGTATTGTCAGTGGCCGAAAACTATAGTCTGCACCTGCACGTACGTAGGTATGTACAAATATGTATCCATATACATTTTATGTATAATGATAATGTAACGGCTTTTTCACCAAATATTCACAAGCTTGGATATCAGGACCACGCTTTATAAACGGGAGGATTTCAATGATTTTCGTTTTTATGATTCCAATATTTGAAGAGACTCGATGGAAAACTAAAATTGTACTAGGTACTTATTTGTTAATTATTTGTAAATCTAATTTAGAGAAACAGAAACAAATTGTATTTCACATTACAACATTTTGTTACATACATATTACTAAAAAATTATAAAATCATGTATTTTTTTCTCACTTCCCAAGACTGGAGAAGCTAGAACCAGAGAGGGACCTTTTTCGAGCAGACCGTCAAGGTCACCATTCATAAAAACTTTCATTTTGAAAAAAAAAAAAAACAAAAAAAAAAAAGTTTTTTTTAATAGTAAAGTATGTATGTACATATAATAGTCTGCAAAACCAAAGAAAAATTTATATGTAAGTACACCCAGCTCTATTTTTACACGGTCGTTTTTTACACGATTTTGAAATAACACGGTCCCAAAAAAAAAAAGAAAAAAAAAGATTTTTTTTACACGAATTATTTGTTCTAACACGTCCAAAAAACATTTTTGTATGTATACGCAGTGCGTATACAAAAATTTGTTTGGACGTGTTAAAACATGGTAGAACAAAATTCGTTACACAGTTACAAAAATAAAATATAATTGGGGAAATTCGCGGAATTTTTACGCAGTTATAAAATAAAATATAATTGGGGAAATTACCGGAAGACTTCATTAAGCAATTGTATTGAAAAGTGTTAACATTGTGGTGGGTCAAAGAAAAAAATATTTATTTTTAAAAGTTTTAGTGCCTATATAATTTCTGTTTGGATTTTCTTACAACGGCTTCTGTTTGGATTTTCTTGCAATGAAAAGGTACTATCATTACAAAAATCTAGTTTAGAAAATTGAAGTGTTTTTTATTTAAATTTTGTTAAAGCTAAATAAGATGTCTGAAAAATCAAAAATTAACCGGAAGATACAAGCAATTTCTTTAGAAACTAAAATTAAAATCTTAGATTCTCTTGAGAGGGGTGAAGGTTCAAAATCTGTTGGCAAAAATTTTGGTTTGAATGAAGCGACAGTCAGAGCAATAAAAAAATGAAGATTCCATTCGGCAATCAGTAATTTCTGGATCGAATTTCGGTTCCAAAACATCATCATACAGTCGAAATACTATCTTAGAGAAAATGGAACAACTTTTAGTGTTTTGGATAGAGGATCTACTGCAGAAAAAAATACCTATAGATGGAAAACTTATAAAAGAGAAGGGATTTAGAATATACGAATGACTTCAGGAATCGGAGCCATCAACAAGTCTCCAAACAACCAGGAAATTGATATTTAATGCAAGTGAGGGATGGCTGATAGGATTCCTAAAAAGACACGTATTTCACAATGTAAAAATGAAAGGTAAAGTAGCGTCAGGCGATAAAAATGCTGCAAAAAACTTTTCCGGGAAGCTAATAAAAATAATTCAAGACGGGGTTATACGCCAGATCAAGTATTTAATGCCGGCGACACGGGATTATTTATTATTTTGGAAAAATATGCCTACCAGAACCTACATATAAAAATCAGAAAAATCTGCTGGTGGTTTCAAAGCGGCTAAGGATCGCGTGACGTTCTTATTGTGCAGCAACGCATCTGGTGATAAGATATTAAAGCCTCTGTTAATTAACCGATCATTCATGTCGCGAGTTTTGAAAGGAAAAAACACTAAACAACTTTCAGTTCATTGGATGGCGAACACTGACATGTATATAAATGGACTGCTTGTTGAACCAAAAATGCATGAAAGCAAATGGCACCACTTTCATATTCCTGTCTCTTTCCGTGAGAGCATACTTTCCCACTGAACTGTAACGATTAGGAACGAGAAATTGCTTGTAAAAATCCTTGTAAAAAACACTTCCTTCGACTCATAATTAAAATTTAACGATACAAATAGTCCCAAATACCTTTGTGGTAAATTCGGTACATCCCACTGACATGCATATACGTAAATTCCCAAATAATTTAAATATAGCACCAATTTACGACAGTTGGTAGCATTGACAGTGAGAGCATACCTTAGAATATATAGCAAACAGGAATGGTTCAATCGTGTAAAATTCGTGTACATGAGCGTAATTTGTCAAGAGCAGGAGACTATACATAGGAGTAAGTGAGATGCTGGATAGAGAAATTGTCAAAGCTGTAGATTAATTGTCAAATGTGCTTTTGTTTTGTGAGCAGATTTGGTCAACTTAAAGTTCTTTTGTGAAATTTAACAAAAATACCGAATCAATTCTTTTCAAAACTATTTATCTTTGAACTTTATTTAGTGCAAAGTTTTATAGTGCCACTAGTGCCTGTAAAAATCTTCATATCAATTAAAATAACAGAAATGAAGTGTTCGGTTAGTGCTTGCAAATATAAATTGGATTATAAACTAGGGAATCCTGTTTGAGGCAACTGCACTACCTAAATTATCTTTTTTGTTAATAGAAGCAAAGATTTATATAAATTAATTATGTGAATTGTTTCAGAATAAAGTAGAAAAAGAACATTTTTTACCACAGATGCTCCGCACAAAACCTATGTTTACTTTTTGCAAATTGACAAGTTGTTTAGAATAGGGATGGCGTGTAAATACATGTAAAAATGGACTACCAACACAACCAGGAATTCATTACGCAAAATCTGGCTTATCACCATTCCTGTCTGCTCTATATTCTAAGGAGCATACTTTCTGAAATCAAAATTGGTGCCACATGAAACAGGAGATCAAGCAGTCCATTTATATATATGTCAGTGATGGCGAATAATAAGGCATGGATGCCGTCAGCTTTATTTAAAAAATTGTTCCAGGAGTGCTTCGTTCCTGAAGCAAGAAAATATATGGCACAAAAGGGGCTTGAATTCAAAGTACTTTTGCACGTTGATAATGCGCCCAGCCATCCTGTGATAGATCATCCGAATATTCAGTTGGTGTTTTTGCCGCCTAATACCACTTCAATGATTCAGCCATTGGATCAGGGTATAATAGCAATATTTAAAATTTATTACATAAAACAAGCATTTAAATATATTTTGGATTCAGTCGAACAAAGGGATTTGACGGTCGTACAAGCATGGAAAAATTATACAATTATGAATTGCATTACACATTCTTCTCTTGCCATAAAACAATTGCTGACATCTAATCTAAATGCTTGTTGGAGAAAAATTTGGCCAAAATGCGTCAAAAGTGGCAATTCTGTAACAGAAGCATCAGTTGTGTGTTCTGAAATTATTAATCTATCACAAGCAATTGGTGGTGAAGGTTTTGAAGACCTTGAATTTGCGGACATCGATGAATTGATGATTGATAAACCTTTAGATGAGGAGAATCTAATTGAATCTACAACGGTTGATGCTATTAATGAGGATCATGATGATGAAGGCGAAGTTGAAATTCATCAAATAACAGCTGATTTAATTCGCGAGGACTTGAAATTTGCTGTAAGAATGGAACATCATTTTCTCACTTATGATTTTTGCACGATTTTCGGTGGAACGTATCTACCGTGTAAAAAAAGAGTTGGGTGTATTGAATGTGCACTTGAAAAATTCTCAAAAATTTCCCTGTTGGCCCCCCTTAGAACCCCATAACGAGTTTTTCAATGACGTTGATATCTTGGGTAATAGAAGTCTTCGCCAACTTTAACGAATGGTATTTAATGAAATAAACCTTTATCTAAGGGCATAAAATAGCTGGGTTATTGCGGATTTTTGATCGATTCTAATAATATTGCAATGGAAGACGGAAATTGGAAAAACGTACCAGCCAGGTTTGGTTATTTTTAGACCAGATCGGACCGCACAGTAATATGAATACGCAGCTCAGTTGAACAGGTGGAGGAATTAACAAGTAACCTGCATGGCTCAAGAAAACGTTTGCTATTTTAGTAGATTCAGAGAGTATTAAATAGAAGATTTCAAGCTATTGGAGGCTACTTTTCTGCGCTAAAATTGGGTCTCTTTTAAAAACTGTATTTATGAATATTAATCAGCAAATAACATTATGACCATGCTCGAATGCCCACTGGTATGTATTCAAGAAACGGCTCTACTGCTACAAATTGAGACTGCTGACGGAGTACTAACGAAATTCATTACATCAGCACATCCGGTATTTACTTATTGCAGCAAGAAACAATGCAGATAATCCGTATGATTATTTTTTTCTGAATGAACATATTTGTACTCGTATTGCACATTAACTGAACAGCAAGCCCCACTTGGATCTACTTCGCTTTATATGCAGTTCAGAACTGATTTTAGGTTGAGATTTAAAGATGAAATCTAACTATGTAGAAAGTTCCATTTTCTTTTCCATTTATCTTGTAAAATGGCGCAAACAAAAATTTTTCCATTTTACGAAGTTTTTTCTCATTATGAAATATTAGAAAAGTTGCCGACTTGTTTCCCTTGAACTTGAAAGCATGTTGAGGACCATTCAGAACTGCAGGCCCATTAGCATATATACCCCACAGCGATAAGGATATGGAGCTGGTTGAATGTGCACTACAATAATAATCTTCCAGCTTCTTCCTTTTTATGGGAAATATAGTTTCTGGATTTGGATGTGTATAGTGTGCTCACATGACAATATGTCCGTATTCAGTGCGATTGCAGTATAAAGCGTGGTCTCAATGCAATGCACCATAATGCATACATATCTCAGTAGACATTTTGCTGAGTCAGCTAAATAATAATGTTCACCACATACTCATTGAAGAGCAATATATTTTCCATATAGTTAAAAAACTTGTCCTTGCTCGTCCCGGTGGCCGTTATTCAAAACTCCAGGGAACGATGTATTACCACAGCCATGGTGTTCCGTGCTAATCCTTGGATAAAATGTTTCGCTTGCACATTCTGTCTATGGAAAACTATGGAAAACTATGAAAAACCACAATCCTATCCTGTAAACTATTGTGTATAGAATCCCTTGATGTCTACATTTCCTTTATTTTCCTGAAAGAATTGCGCGAAGAAAGGTACTTAAGGAAACATGCAATTTTTTTTTGCAATTTGAAACCATGGCTGCCTTCGATGTGGGAAAAATGAAATTTTTTCTGGGCATTTATTCGGTTGAGTTCACAGAGCCCCGTTTCTATTTATTATGTGTGCGGTGGGAGTTTATACGTGCAATTGTTAGATACAATCTCTGCAAAGGATTGAGCTGCTGAACTGCTTTTGTGAGTTTATGAATTTGATGAAAGAATGGCGGCAACTGAAGTGCCTTGAATGAAATTTTCTAAAAGTAGCAAATGCAAAAAATATTTTTCTTCTTGTCTTTCCACAATGAAAAATTACCAGCTGTTAATCAAAGCAAATGCAGACGAATTAGTGAAAGCAGAGCAAAGTAATTCTGAGAGTGAGAAAAGTGCTAAAATTTTGTACTTACGTGATTTTGAATGGGTGAAACTTCACTCCTTCTAGCAGGACTTGAGATGGAATTAGTAGTTCCGGCTTGTGTGACAGTAGTGGCATCGCTCTGGTATATGGCCGTATAGCTATTCCCTTTATGTCCATTTTGGGTACCATTTGCTGTTGCCGCATTGCTGCTGTAGATTTCATCATCATTAACGCAGCACAAAAATGAAGAGATTTTCGTTCATGTCCAAGAACATTGGAAGGACCAAGGACGAGTGTTGTTTTCCGTGCGTGCGAAAACCATTCAAAGAAGGATGAAAAAGAAAAATGAAATATTTTGTTCCAAGAATACTTAAATAAATTTTTTACTAAGGCAATTGCATTTCCTCACAAAGTTTTAGTTCAAAACGTATGTTGTTAGTTCCTGTAGTATTGAAAGTCGATTAAAAATTTTGAATTAAACGTGCCTTCGCCGTAATGTAAACTTTTTCTCTGGCTCAAAAAAGACCTCGATAGTTTTATTGCTTTTATAACAAAAGTCAAAATTTTATCACGGCTATAAGAAGATATTTCGATACAGAATCCTACTTTTACTCTGGTAGTCCATCAATATAATACGGACGACGTACGCATAATATTCACCAAGGTAGCTAGGTCCAATCCTATTAGCTCGATTGATGATTATAGCTGCCTGATTACGGAAGAGAAATTCTATACGTATGGCTGAACGAGGTGCTCGAATCCAAACCCAAAGGAGACATCATTCTATTAACGGATGGAATGAATGCCCCAACAGCACCGACCTTGAGAGAGCATGTCATTAGAAAACTAGACATGATCATGGTCACCATCATCAGCAACGAAAATATCTTCAATGTACTCTGTAGCTCAACTCAGTTAGTAAATTGGGAGAACTTTCTTGACAATAAGTAAAAAAATACATGAAAATGCTTGAGTTTAATAGATGGATGAGCTAGAAATCAATTAATAGATCATGTCATAGAGAAAGTATATATAGAGAATTTACTTGAACAGTTGTTCAATAGAAAGAGATTATTTATTTTTTTATTTATTCATTCCGTGTACCGATTCTTAAATCTTACCGACCAAAAAGTAAAAAAAAATAATAGTTATTTTATTATAAGTAGGCATGCACTAAGACTATGAAATATACCCGAGTAATAAAAAAAAAGATAAAACATTATGCAACTAACAAAAACACAATATATATTAAGGAAGTAGATAATATAAGTAAGCCTATAAAAAAGATAAATAATAGGGAAGAGAAGAGGATGAAAATAAACCATCACAATAAAATGCCTTAACTAAAACCATATAGAGACAATAATGTAAAGATGATATAATAAAAAAAAAAGAAAATAACATAATGCAAGCAACTGTAACATTATTCATAATAAAAATCAAGCAGAGCAATTAAGAGAAAGAAGCAATAATGTTACTGACAGATTTCTTAATAGAACATCTACTTTCATTGAAGTCAATCATGCAGCCACAAAGATTAAACTGTCGAACAGAATGAGGAATTGGACCATTAAGGCAGTAATTTGACTTATGAAGCGATTCAAACAAGATGGAGAAAAACCTCAAATTTCTAGCGAGAGTGTAAAAATAAAATGGACACCTTCGACTCTATTACTATGAACAGCATAGTAGGGATCCCATAGAACAGAGCAATACTCACAAACAGATTTGACCAAAGAGATATACAAGCTTTTAAGAGTATTGGGATCAGAAAATTCCACAGCACGGCGCTTGACAAAGCCAAGACGAGAAATCGCCTTGCTCACAATAAAGTCAATGTGCTGGGAGAATGCCATACCAGAATCGACTATAACACTAAGATCAGATGCGATATTACATTTGGAAACAGGAGATCCATTAATAAATATGTCAAATAAAAACGGCGAAGCTCTTTTGGTTATGGTAAGGTTCTTACATTTAGATAAATTTAGAGATGAACGATTTAGACAGCACTAACTAGCGAACCTGTCAACATCCAGCATAAGTTTGCCTGCATCTAGTGCATCACCAATCTTGATGAATATTTTTAAATCATCGGCAAAGCCAAGACATGAAGCAAAATTGAAAGTCTTAAAAACATCATTGATAAAAATTATAAAAAGAGAAGGAGCCAAATGACTGCCCTGCGGCACACCATAGGATACGCAAATA
Organism: Dioctria rufipes; assembly: GCA_963924295.1. Classification (NCBI taxonomy): domain Eukaryota; kingdom Metazoa; phylum Arthropoda; class Insecta; order Diptera; family Asilidae; genus Dioctria; species Dioctria rufipes. The sequence continues at coordinate 378,295,940 of OZ002740.1, read as the reverse complement.
GGACGAGATGTAACATCATTGATAACAACCATCTGTCTACGATTTAATAGATAAGCAGAATCCATCTAAGCAAAGATAAATGAAAGCCGGACATACTTAGCTTTGCAAGTAGCAGACGAATGTTAACCCTATCAAAAGCTTAGCTGAAGTCTGTATAGAGGACGTCGACTTGAACAGAGTCTTCCATTACTCTTAGGGTAAAGTTGGCAAAACATACAAGATTAGTCTCTGTAGATCTACCTTTAATGAAACCATGTTGAAGTGGAGAAATGTGCTCTTTAAGAAGGAATGAAATTTTATTGGTTACAATGCTTTCAAATAGCTTAGGAAAAACAGAGAGTTTACAGATTGGACGGTAGTTCATGACATCGTTCTTTGCACCAGATTTATGAACGGGACGTAGCATAGAGAGCTTCCATTGATCAAGAAAAACTCCAGATGAAAGAGAAAGATTGAAGATGTGACACAGAGGATTAGATAATGCCTCAAGGCAGCAAAAGACAAGGACAGAATGCCATCAGGACCCCAAGAAGTGGATGTACCAAGCTTGTTAAGGGCATCAATAACATCATTAACAGATATATGTAATGACCCCAAGTCAACAGAAGAGGGTATTCTTGAGAATAGGTCATCATCAAATGGTTGATCATCATCCTCAACATAGACAGACTGAAAATAGTGCGCAAAAAGTCTACAAGCATCAATAGTATTGTCCCATTACCATCAGAGTAGGCATCATTTGAAAAATAAAAAAACAATGAATCAAAATTTTGATAGAAAGAATTGCAAGTAGCATTTCAGGAAATTGACCATATGTGTGACAAAGAGAAATATACTTGTTTTTTTTTTTTAAGGAGAAATGCTTACATTTTTAATAACCAAGCATGTTGTTTTTTACACACTGGTGAATAGGGTGCAGTGGTTCACTGTTGGTGTTAACCACTGACATGTATATAAATCGACTGACTGTTCTCTTGTTTCATGTGGCACCAGTTTTGGTTTCAAAAAGTATGTATGCTCTCACTGGCGCTGTATTTAAATTATTTGGGAATTTACTTATATGTGCATGTCAGTGGGATGTACAGAATTTACCACAAAAGTATTTGTATTGTTAAATTTTAATTATAAAGCTGGATTCCCACGACGCGTGGTTTCACACGCTGCGCCGCGCGAGCACAAGCCAACGCGCCGTGGGAAGGGTCCGGCTCGTGGTGGCGCGAGCTCGCCTGTGCTGGCGCGCCCGATCCATTTCGAGTCGGTAACTTCAAAGGCGCGGCGCGAGCGTGCGCGAGATGGCTCGAGGCGGCGCGTGACATTCACTCTTCATTTCGGCGGCACCGCCCGCAAATCAACTCGAGCCAACACACGCCGTGGGAAGTGTATAGGCGCGGCGCGAGCTGACGAGCGCTCGTAGCAGGCTTCCCACGGCGTGTGATTTCACGGCCCGCGCCGCGCGAGCACGAGCTGGCTTGGCTCGTGAAATCACGCGCCGTGGGAAGCCACCTTAAGGCGAAGGAAGTGTTTTTTACAAGGCTGTTTTGGTTGGAAATACCCTGAAACGTTACAGTTCAGTGTATGCTCTCACGAAAAGAGACAGGAACAACAAAGTGGCGCCATTTGCGTCATGTATTTTTGGTTCAACGAGCAGTCCATTTATATACATGTCAGTTGTTTTAACACTCTGGAGAATAGGGGTGTATTGAACAACTGTTCAAGAGATTGGTCTATTATTATACGTTCGCCGGATCAGTCGACGATTGAGTAACATTATAGAAGGCGTTCAGAATTACAGAGGATCACCTCTTTGTTGTAAGTGAAATATGCTTGATACTCTTACTAAGGATGGAAGCTCCCGAATCTTTTACACGAAGGAGGCCGAAGAAAACTGCATGGAACCCATCCAACAGGAAACTCAAGAGATATAAATTTATGTTATGCATAATAAATAATAATGAAAGGGAGTAGCAGAAAGATTTTGTTATCGTAGAATATCACCAAGAGTGTTATATGCATATATTATTTGCTTTTAATTAAATTATTTTTATATGGAATTGAAACGAACAAGAAGTTGACACGAACTTTTGTCAGGAAGAATTATTAGTTAATACAACTTTTTGTTCTTTTAATTGCAATAAGTTCCCATTTTTTTCTTTTTGATTAGCGAAATATACGAATCTCTGGTTTTTTTATACATTTTCGTTTATTAAAATAAATTTTGAATGAAACGAGCCCCTATTATATGTGATATCAAAGAAGCATATAATATTAGATATTTCAATTACAATCATCTACAATCACACAACAAGTTTTTCCTTCAATTCATGCTCTGCAACTTGCCTGCGTTGTTGATTAGATCCCCCTGGAAAGCTGCTGAACGCAGAAAAGGCTTCCAAAAAAGGCTTAATAAATGGCTGAGTTAGTAAAAATAAAGCAAACTTACATCAAGGAGCTGATTGTCATGATTTCTACACACCCTTGTCTGGGACGAAAATGAGGGCGCTTAATTTAATTCAGAGATAAAATTGAAGGGAGTGAAAAGGACACAGCGGGCTAATAAACAGAAGAAATCATAACGATAAGAGAAAGTCGTCATCATAAGTTTTTAAAGAATATCCTCAATCACATAAAAAAAAGGTTGGAAACAACTCGACCATTTGGGAATTCTTCAGAGCACCATTAGACGGAACCTTCACAGGCAGAACGCCTGCCTCTTGTAATTTTCGGATAAAAGTTGTGGAGTTGTCAGCCAAATGATTATTTGTCAGTATAGTGTCGGTGAAATATATCGTTCGTCTATGGGAGGTGGGGTAGTCTCCAAAGATTTCCTCATCTGAGATTTTCTTAGAGTGGTAGTAGGTAGAAAGCACACAAAAACGGTAAATTGCTGTCATTGTTTAACTAAGTATGAAAGGGTCGTCCTCATGTGCGCTTATATCTGGACAGTGCTTAGCACTCTGCTGAGCGTGCTTGGAATATTTTCCTTCGTTTTCTCCTTTTTCTAATTGCAGGGACTAAATTATAGTCTGGAAGTGTCCACTTACTCCTGAATGTAAACAAGCTTGTATGATGATTATATGAAGTTGGCTAAGGATGCTTTAGTTATTGCAACATAAGTATATCCTGTAGCTTATTTCTTGGTGTCGTAGATGTAATCGGATATTTAATATCTTACTACCTATTTACTAGTTAAGTTAGTCGGAGTTAGTTTTACGAGTTACTTTTAAACCTACCTACATATTTTTTTCCTCTAAATGAGAAAGATTAGACAAATCCAAGCTATCAAGGCACTTTCTACATATGGTAGACTTAAGGCTTAACTGCTGTGCCATTTCGACCTGGAAAAAGGAGGAGAAGGGCGACTTATTGTATTCTACTCGAATTTCTGAACTATGTCTTCAAAGGCTACCTATATAACTCTCTTTGATTTATATTTATCATCCCGAATTCGCATTACTATTGAAAAGGTTAAGTTAAAATTGGTATCTGGATGGTGTTCAAATATTGCATTCTTCCTCAAAATACCTTAATACTTAATTTTGAAAGTTTTTACAGTACTACGTATGCTAAGTTATTTTATTGAGGCTAAAATCTGTATATTATATCAGTCAGCAGAAATTCACAAAGATCGGAAATCATAATCCTACAAACTTTGAACAAATTTTATGGCATAATTTTTGTAATATTTCTTCTTGCGGTGGTAATATGCTAATGCATTACATTCACCGTGGAGTCATAATACGCTTATGGGATTAGAAAATTATTCTGAAACATAAAATTGTGAATAGGTATAATTTTTATAGGACTAATTATTTCCTTCACTTTTACATTAATTCTCATAAGTCATTCTAGAACTTGATAAGGAAATGAGCAATTGGATATTAAGTAGCAAAATACTCACCTGGTACCATTTTTGTTTTTATTGCCTTTTTTTCTTGGTCGAACTATATGATTTTCCATCCACGAGCGAATTTTCGAACCAAACATTATTCGCACTTCTGCTTTTACGGTATATTTTGCTACTCACAAGTAAATTAGAGCGCGGCAATTTATTTTTCCAAAAATTCTTATTTATTATTGTTTAAAGTAAAAATTTTATGAAAAGTGTTTAAATTCCTGTAGATTTTATTGTGTAGGACGGATTACGTAATGAGCAAATCTGAAATATAAGAGAAAAAGAATTATTGATATTTATTGCATATCTATTTTTTTAATTATTTAAAAAGAGTTGTTTATTAGTAGAAGGAAGTACTCAGTAGTAGTAGTCAATGGTTGGCTTGATTGTAAAACCACAATTTTAACAATTTTTTCAATAATGCAAATATTTGTTTGTACAGAGAAAAAATTACATTGGCACATCGAATAATCTGCTGAATGCCAAGTTGATCAACTATAGACGTATGAATGAGAGTATATCAAGGTTTGAATCTCAATTATAGCTGCCCAAAACTTTGTTGCGATTCCTACTTATATATACTTAAATCAAATGTTGTGGAACTATTTACATAAGATAGAAGGACCGCAGGCCGCTCATTGCACAATCACCGACTGTAGTCAGTGACTAAAAAATCAGAAGGGAGTTGACGACTGGCAACTGACTGAATCCAGTCTGTCTTCTTCAGCACAGTTATATCATCAGTTGATTGTTACTGGTAGAAGAAAATGATTTGATTAAAGAACGTTTCTGAAGTTTATGCCCATTTAGGTTTCCTTCCGTACGTCAAAAAGAAAATAAACGGAACCTTTATAAGATCGCTTTTACGTCCGTCTGTCTGTCTGTCAGAGACCCTTTTCTCGAAAAGAACATGACGTAGTAATATGAAATTTGGGAAAATGTTAGGTCTTCGTGACGGGCACATATTTCAAAGATTAGAAATATATTTTATTTTTTTATGGGGGTAAATTGGGCCCTTCCAATTTTTTTTTTGTATTGTGTGGGATATCGTTTGAAAAGGAAAGAGAAAACTGTCGCTTTTTTCGTCAGTCTCATACTTGTATTAACTAACAAAGAGGGGAGACACAATAATCGATAACGTATTTACTAATGTTCCAGAACAATGGGGAATAATGTATTCATGCCGTAAAACATTCGATTGATCCATTTGCGTAGTTGGCGTATCGCTGACGTTTTCAATAAAGAAAGAAGTCTCAATAGCACCACCAGAACCGATAAAACGTCGCAAAACAAATTATAAACCATACGATGAGAAGACAATGTGCGATATGCAGGCTAAATTTCCTTCCGAATATATTTCAAAGCATTTGCTGGCCTAGATCTTGGGTGTCGGTTAATTGTTGGCGGTGTACGAGTATCGAATAAAGAACCTGTTACTGGAATAAAAATTAACAGTTCTAGATTCCATTAGAGCACCTCAATGTATGCACGTAACGTTTTATTGTCTAGAATACGAAATGGCGCTATGGCGGAGTTGGAGCTACCAATGCAAAATATCGCTTTCTGAACATTTTCTTATGCCATTTGATGTTTTCCTATTGGCTACAGATGCATTCACCTCAGGAGGAATAAGGTAAAGATAGTGTTTACCACACTCCGTGCCTCTTGCTCATATGTAGGATTCAGGTAAAAGTAATTTTTTGAAAATTAAAGTGGGAATGAGTTTAATTTCTTATAAGCGATTAAAATATCACTTGAACACAAGAAGGATATTTTTTAATTTAATTCGATTTTCGAGTGTAAAATTTCATCTGATTGGTTGACACGTTTTTATGTAGTAAACGTTTTAAAAGGTGCTTAAACTCTGATATACAGAAAGACAATATTTTCTGTGCCACATGAAATAGCAAATCGCCTAGTCCAGTTATAAGTCAGTGGTACACAATGTCTCCAATGGTTTTTGGAACGTTAAGAGATGTATGGACAACGTAAAACTGCACGCTTACGCTTGAAACACTACATTTGCACGGAATGAGCAACGCATCCGTTGGCGAGAGAAATAACGAAAAATACTCCTGCCACTCTAATGTGTATTGCGTCGAAGGAAATTGCTGAAAATTCACCAATACGTGGTTACCGTAGGGACGCCAAACAGGAAATTTTGCGGGATCTTCAAGCGGATTGTTCAGTTCTGCAAGTGAATAAATTTCGTACAATTAAACTGTGCAATAAATGCTGTAGACGTGGAAATCTCCACATAGGTACCAATTTTGCCCAAAATGTAGTACCATGTGGAATAGAGATGTCAACGCTGGCAACAATATGTTGCAAATTGGTTTGGCACAAATCGAATGTAGGCCATTGCATACCAATTTCACCACTACAGCTAAACTAAAAACAAATGACTACATTGATATTTTTGTTGTGTATTCAGCTTAAATATAGTTATGACTTCCTCTAGAAGTTTATCTTTGATAGGCCGTTTTACACCTCGTGATTTCTCACGGTTTATTTAGGTTAAAGGAGTTTTCATATGTGTTTCATTACAGGCGGGATTTGTAAAGCTATAGATGTCTCATACCCGCTGGTTTAACTTTTGATCATTTCGGCCACCATGCCGATATTGCATAGATGATCATGAATCTATCGTTCTGGTTAATTGTAGTCAAACAGCAGTTCTTTTCGTTGTTTTATCTTTATGTTTGTTGCATTATCGGCAGTATTCTTTTTTTATTTTTGTAACCAAAAATTAACGAGTCAATTATTTAGGTATTCTACTTATTTTGCTTGTTTCGTTGAAATAACAGGTTCTTAAGCAAAGTGAGCTGCACTGCTTATGATTCCAGAAACCAGGAACGCTTACCTAGGCCATCCTTATTCCAAATCAGTCAACCTCGAAATGAAAGTATAATATATTCGATAAACACCCACGTGCTCTGCATGAGTAAAAGTGTACAGAAATCTTTCAGTACCTTCATTCGTTACCTCAGAGCTTTTCCTCTAACTGACGTAGACATACGTAGCCATACGTATTTAAGTGCTATTTAACAGCTTGATTTTTTCATGTATTCTCGATAATAAAAAAATTTACAGTGCAAAACTTCATTCTTGTGTAACAGGATCTAAAAGATACGACATAAAATATCATAAATGTAAGCTACTCAACTGCTTTGTGCACCCTATCTAGGTCCCAATGGAAAGCGCTTTATGGGTTTTAGTACTTTCGCAGGCACGCAACATTCCTAAATAGCTGTCCTTTCCTCCACGCAGGGAAAACGTTTTTTATTAAGTCCAACCACACCCTTGGTTGTCCCATCATTCGCCACAAAAGTATTTTATATTTACCGGAATTCAATTTCCCACATCCAGCACCTGAGGTGATTTTGTACAAAGTAACACCCAGCGACAACTTCTTAAACAATTAAATGTTTTTAGAAAGCAAAAGAATTGCCAAAGGGACATCCTCGGGGGAAACTTCGCCCTTTCATAGAACGCACTCCAGATATTTAAATACATCCCGTTGGGGTGGAATGGAAAATTTCAAAAATGAAAAACTGCGGTGCGGGAAGAGTCCTACTTCAGAAAGTCCCAGAAGTAGAGCACACATCATGGGAGACTAATTTGCATGCGGTAAAGTAGAAAAGTGCCTCCAACGATTCAGAGTAGACCCCAAAGTTCTGTGAGTTTGTGTACGGCTGAAATGTGTTTTCGTCTTTATCTTTGCAGATTTCATATTTTCGGATCTCGTGGCCTTGCAAATTGTTTATGTGAGCAACTTAAGTTCTTTAAAGTTTACATAGTCTTGGTCATATGCAAATTTTCCACGGGCCAGACTTAACGATTTCTATAATAATTATAATATTATAACATAATAGGAAATCTGGGAAAAAAAATGAAAGTTATTTGTGTGGAGAGCATTATTTCAGTACAAATTTATACCAAAGCATACGTGACGTGGCTCGAATATTTGTATAATTGAAAAATTTTATGAATTAGGGATTGCAAGACGAATTTTAATGAATATCAAACAGGAAATAAGTGAATTTTCACGGATTTTTATGGGAATATTTACAAAATTTTATCGAAACACGTGATTAAATAAAAACCGGCCAAGTGCGAGTCAGACTGGTACGCGAAGGGTTCCGTATCATCGTACAAGATTTAATACTATGAACTTTTTATTGAAATAAACTTTTAATTATTTTATTTTCATTGTTATAGTAGCTATAGTATTGCTCACTCATGTGTCTACCTACTACGGTTCAAGAGATATGGCGATTGTTAAGGTCGAGCAAAAACGCCGAAATAATTTAATTATTATTATAATATATAATTATATATTATTTATATATTATTTAATTATATATTTAATTTTTATTATTTGTTGTTATAGCGGCAATAGAAATACACACTGCGTGAAAGTTACCTATTACGGTTGATGAGATGTGGGGGCTTAGTAATAGGGTCCGGTTGGCACCCTTTGGGTACGGAACCCTAAAAACATTTAAACCACAAATTCCGATATACGAAATACAAAATCAGGGATAGCTATACATTGTATCACTACGTTTCTTAAAAGTATCGAATATTGCCATATGGTATACTTTGCTCACTTTTCAGAGAGAACATTTTGCGTGAAAGAGTCAGAGAACTCGCATGAGACTGGGTTATTATATCCTTCGTTATCTTTTCAGAGGCATTCATGCAAGACTCCGCGCCGATGACACTCAGCTGTGCATATTGCAATCCTCAAAATGTTTAATAAACTTATTATAGTTTTTGGAGTTTTTACTAAGGTCGGTTTTTTTTTTATTTTACGCAACTACATTTATTTTCTGATTTTAGGGTTCCGTATCTCAAAAGTAAAAATTGTATGGAATGCTTGCGTCCATCTGTCTCTCATATACGCTTTTCGAGAAAGCCACGTAACGTAGGAATTTGAAATTTGCCAGAATATTAAGACCTTTGTAACGCGCACATATTTTGTTTTTAATTTTTTATGGGTGCGAGTTGGGCCCCTATAAATTTTTTAGTTTCGTATTGTGTGGGATATCGTTTGAAAGCGCTACTTTCAAGGATTCCAATCATATTTTTCAAAATTTTTGATAAATTATAAATATATAGGCTAAAATGTGCGGAAATCATCGTTCTCCCTCTCGTCTAGGTTTCTAAAACTAAAATTTTGATATTATCAGGGTTAGTAGTAAGTCTCATAGTTGCTGAAAAAAGCAATTTTGTATGTGTTAATTTCTAAGATAACTATTACCAGTAAAATCAACACTTAGGCCCGTAAGTACCAACGAGGATAATTCTATTTCCTGTGTAAAGATTATTCATATCCGAGAATAACCCTGTTTGCTTTGCGTGTAAAACCATGTGTTCTTTGCTTACGTGGCATTACTTTCGGACATTTTCGGTATGTCGAAATAAGTTATGTTTGAAAAAAGGAAATGTTGAACAAGCAATATATTGAAGAAAATTAATTTAATTTTTAGTTTTCTTTTGTTACATAATTATTAAAAATAAATATTTAGGTAGAGAAAAAATCAAAATCAGTGCATCTATAACCGAAGTATCGCTGTCATGGAATAGAAGAATTATAGAAAATTTTTTATTTTTACGATTCTAAATCAAATTAATAAATACAAGAGAAAAAATAATTTATAAATTTTTGCAGTTTGTAAACTTGTTTGAATATTCTGTTCAGCAAAATATTTATGAATCAATATGATATTTTGTGATAGAACTACGTCAAACATAAGTGCATGTGACGACCATACTTGTTATACTCTAGACGAATTTGCCATTCCATTTGTAACGTATAGAAAGAATACTGCTAGAGCAAAATCGATTGAACCCCCCCGCATAATATTGAAAGTTATTCTGAATTTTATATGTCCGCCTGTCTAGATAAACCGAGAACGGGTTTACTTAGAGACCTCAAAAATTGCACGGGGCTTTTTTTAAAAATCTTGTGGATTTGAGTTCAAAAATTGGGAAAAATCGGGCAACTTCCACGTAGGATTGCTAGACAAAAATTTCGATTTGCACTATATATTTGGATACTGCCTGAGAACGCGTCGACGTATGGGGCTGAAATTTTGTGCACGGCGATTCCACACAAATAGTAAATATAATTTCTAAAGGGGCCTAAATCGGATGACCCCTTCTTGGTGTTGCCATAAAAGAATTTAGGTTTTTTAGGTATACTGTTGAAAACGATCAGTCTTAGATGTTTTTATCCTACTGAAGAGTTCTTAAGAATATAAAGTCCTATAAAATTGGTTATAATAATTTTTACTGTTCGACGATTCGTTCTAGAAATATATGAAAAATCACTTCAATAATAATTAAACTTGCATTCATCTAGTCTATCTACACTCGAAAACATTTCGAAATTTACCATATTTTACACATCTTTTCAAATTTGGCAACAATGTGATGACTTATTTTACTCTAAAATACTGTTTTTGTTCATATCATTAAGAGGGAATTTGATTCCGCGTATAATGAGCATTTCTGAACAAAAATTGGTTGAAATATGACTGAGTTATCGAAATGTCGCTCATTAAGCAGATACATTTTCGTATAATTTTGAACTAAAGAGAAAGTTGAAGAAGCACTGGGTTTTAACCGCGAAAAGAGTAAAAATGTAAAAAAATGCAACTTAACAACAACTGCAACAAATCTAAAAGCCGTTGTCAGCAACACCAATTTAGAATTAAGTTTCATGACGCATGCTCAAGCATATGATACAGCAGTTTTAATGACAATTTTGTTTGGAATGTAAGCCGGTAATATCAAGTATCCTTGTTACTCTTGTGAGTGCGAGAGTCGTGTGCGAAATAGGTATGCACGAACCACTGACTTATAACTATTGACTGAGCGATTTGCTATTTCATGTGCCACAAAAAATATTGTCTTTCTGTATATCAGAGTTTGAGCACCCTTTAAAACGTTACTACATAAAAACATGTAAAATTCAACCAATCAATTGTAATTTTACACCCGATAATCGAATTAAATTAAAAAAATATCTTTCTTATAAGAAATTAAACTCATTCCCACTTTAATTTTCAAACGATTATTTTTACCCGAATCCTACGTGTAAGAGACACGGAGTATGATAAACACTATCTTTACCTTATTCTTCCTGAAGTGATTGCACATGAAAACCTAAAAACATCAAACGGTATAAGAAAACGTTCAGTAAGTGACATTTTGTGTTGGTATCACCAACTCTGCCATAGCACGAAAAAGAAAGCTATAAAACTTGTGCCACAGCTTCGTATAGGAAAATGACAATACGCTCAGCCCATTGTTATAAGTCAGTGGAACGAACTGAGTGGCCACTGCGTACATAGTTTCAAATTGGAACGTAAAATGTTTTGAACATTCCATTGGTGCAGTCCGAAGATGTCATCCTACCGCCACTTTATTTCAAGATCGGCTACATAGAGCAGTTCGTGAAAAAATTGAAGCTAAAATCAAAGAAAGTACTCTACATCTTCAATTGTTGGCAATAAGTACTTAAATATTTTAGTTGATTTCGTTGGTACACAATTTCAGAAAATTATGCGGGACAACGATTTTTCAACCAAACTGAGACGAGTCTGGAATAGTTTTGTTTCATTCTGCAATAATTCCGACTGCCTAAACGTTGTACACGAATTTTTGAGTGCCTACGGTGAAATAGGCTACAACATGTCCATCAACATTCAATTTTTGCTCTTACATATAAGTTTCATCCAGAAGTATACCAGTCACAATAGTAACAAGGATACTTGGGATTTCCGCCTTACATTCCAAACAACATTGCCATTAAAACTGCTGTATCATACGCTTGGGCATGCGTCATGAAACTTAATTCTAAATTGATGACAACGGCTTTTGAATTTGTTGTCATTGATGTGGTAGTTGTTGTTGTTGTTTTAGTTGTTGTTAAGTTGCATTTTTTCACGTTGCGGTTAAAACCCAGTGCTTCTTCAACTTTCTCTGTAGTTCATTCTATACGGAAATGTAGTTGCTTAATGAGCAAAAATTTGATAACTCAGTCAAATTTCAACCTATTTTTGTTAAGAAATGCTCATTGGACGCGGAATCGAATTCCCTATTAATGATATGAACAAAAAAAGTATGTTAGACCAAAATAAGCTATCAAATTGTTCTCAAAATTGAAAAAATGGGTAAAATATGGTAATTTTCGAAATGTTTTCGAGTATGACTTCGTGGCTTTGCATCGCAACGAAATAAGGAATACATGGTTAGAAAGACCTATTTCTCTTCTTTTATAGACCACAAAATTCGCCATCGAGTAAAAAATGGCGGCGTTATAAATTATTTTATACCTGGACCTACCACGCAAGGGGTTTTTTGGTCAAAAATGAAATTTTGAGGGTGTATGAGAAATTTATAGTATGCCACTACTTTCAGTTCCACTAGGCCTACAACCTACACTATGTCTCGTCAAAATTATATCGAGTTTATCTTTTTTTTTTGTAACACAGTGTAATCAATGGAAATTTTCATCTTCATACAGAATTGGTCGCAGGTGGTCAGAGTAAAAAATTAAAAATTTAATCCAAATAAATTGTGCTTTGTGGTTATTTATAGGTGTCGAGTTGGAAAAATTATTAACAGTTTTATTAACCATATCAATCTATCATTTCTCCTTCCATTTTTTGAGTATTTAACACTTCTTAAAATCACTTTATAAAGGGAGAAATTTCGTTTCTACATGTCATAGTATTACAGAGGAAAGCAAGCACTTATAAGCTTATTCCGTTGGTTTGGCAACAGATTCAAGTTAAGACCACTCAAAAGCTAACCTGAGCATTTTTGCTTCGCAGCAATTCCAGTTTTATCAATTATAGTTTAACCTCTCTGAACCATGGGAGCAGGCGGAAGCTTGCTTTTCATACATGTTACCTCTTCTTACGACCCAATTTTCATAATTCTCTTACTATTACATTTCCTACCCTGTCTACATAAAGAACTATTTTGTTCTCCTGTTTAAGGGGATACTTTACTTATGGCCGGATTACGAGTGAACTATTTGAAATAAAGAGAAAAGTTTTACAAACGTAAGTGCTCTCCTAGGAAAAGCTTGGTAAATTTACGTACTTGATATGAACTCATGGTTTTCTTAAAATAATGGTTAAGTATAAATAGTGAGTTATAAAATTTGAAATGTAATTGGTTAAATTTAAAACTTTTGTAAGGTATAGGTACAATGCCAACAATGACTTCTGTTACTATAATCAGTATCCTTAAGTCACTGTGACTTTGAAAGAAATTTAGGGACAAAATGTGTGGTTTCTGCGTATTATCAACAATCATTGGTAACCCATTACCCTCTTTTTTCTGGGTGAGCCCAAAAAGTTTTTTCCCGAATGACAAATGCCGGAGTCTGCTGATTTCACTTATCTACTGGATTGGAAAATTGAGTGTAAATGGTTCGTTCATGTTTTATACATAGATCTGTAGTACGTTCCCTTATACGTATTATATTCGAGGTAGGGCAATTTACTCAATGAAAGGCTGAAAGTTTCCACCTTTTGTGGACGCTCTAATGAATAAATATGAGCTTAAGTGACTAACGAGCTAAGGTTTGCCGAAGAAGGTTCTTCAGCAGATATTCTTACTATGTGAGAAAAGGGGGGCTTTTCAAGCCTTCCTGGGATGATTGTCTGTAACTGTAACTTTTCCTTTTGGAATGAAATCTAATCAATTTAGGAATATACATATTAAATTGCAGTAAGAAATATGTCTTAAGAAAAACAAAAATCAAATCATCCCTTCTTGCAAGTTGCCTTTTGTAGGAGAACCCCTATCCTCTTTAAGGTATTTTAATATGTTATCGGAAATTTCTAATTTGATTTAAACCAAGCGACTTCGAGACATGTTTCAGAGTTAAGTGTTGTTTTCACGTCCAACAGTAGATCATTTTTTCGTATGTTCATACATAAGTTCAATGTCCTGCGTAACTCTTTTTATAACTTAAGTTCAGGAAAATGCTACTTTTTAAATAACTTTTTTTTTTATATTATTAAGCCCAAGCTCAGGGGATATCCTATGATGCAAAGCACAGCATGGCAGCAATGAGATAAGAAAAGGTTTAGGGGACATGAGGAAAGTGGCAGGGGTGCCGATGTATGTCACTCTTGAATCTTCGCAGATTGTAAGCCTGAGGAAAAACAGAAGATGGTAGACTGTTCCACATTCGCAAAGTTCGCGATAAGAAAGTATCTCGGAATTTTACTGAACGGCCGAAGGAATTATATTTCATCGGAAGTTTGGCCATGCGTATAGAGATAAAAGAGCGAAAGACATCCAACATTACGGCGGTGCTTGAGTTAAATGGAACTAAGGCTGTACGACCAGCCCCAGTCCAGATGCTTACACCTTTTCAGAAATCCAAGACATTTGGATGCTTCTTTGGCAATGGAGAAGATGTGGTGTGTCTAGCTTAACTTACTCAAAATGTTAATGCCACGAATGCTTAGTGACGGTGAATCTGAAATTTAAGCTCCACCAAAGGAAATGGGAGTGGTTAAATTGTGATCTTGTTTTAAAGAGATGAAACAGCTTTGGGTCATAGATGCATTGAATTCGAGGACAATATCAAGGTCGTTATTCAATGATCTAGTTATGCAATCTCATTTGACACATGCGTTACTCCCTCTGGAGTCTGCAAGAGTATCAAAGGAGTGAACGAAATCAACGACGATGCTATGGATGGGATTGAAAGTAAGGGAAAGCAGATCATTATTGAAAACTAGGAAGAGAGACGGAGAGATAACAGAACCTTGGCGTACACCGGCATTTATAGAGTGAGGTTCAGATGTATCGGTATCTAACACAACATGAATTAGGCGATCACATAGAAAACTTTCAAACCATGGTAGAAGAGGAGAGGAGAGACCAAGTGCTTTAAGTTTGGGTAAAAGGACAGGATGCCATGCCTTTGAAATATCCAAAGCAACGATTCTGGACTTACCAAAATTGTGGAAACTACGGATCCAACGTTCCGTAAGAAAAGTCTCCAGATGAGCGTCCAGTCCGGAAGCCATATTGGCTATCATAAACTCCTGATTAAATAACTTTGTGCCTAAGCTCCTGAGAGTATCATTCGAGAGATTTTTAGTGTAGTAAACGTGGATGGGGTAAAAACAATTTATGTTTTTGGGGATTTTTCGGTGGGGTAACTACCACCCCTGGGGATTGTCCAATTCGGGCCGTATGTGATATCAAATTAAAGCTCTTGCTGAGCGCTATTAAATAACATATTTTCTTTTCTTCTGTAAGAAACTTTATCTTTAGAATTCTAATTTGTGTACAGTGGGGTGTAGGTTGGTGCTGGGGGCTGATTTGTCTTTTTAACGCTTTAGCCTAATATTCTGCATATTTCATGGGTCCATTTAAATTTTCTATGTTTAACCGTTATATGGGATATGAAATAAATTTTTCCAGTTCTTTCATGTCAAATTCTTTTACCTGAAAGAACTTACATTATAGTGCGATAACCTTATAAACTAATCACCATAGAGGGAAAAAAATTACACTACAATGTTTGTAAGAGAACATAGATGCGAATTAATATGCATATGTTAGATAGATTATGTACCGTTATTTGAGTTTTAGCGAAAATATAGCAAATAAAATACATAAATTGTACTTAAAAGTAAAAAATATTTTTTTCCTTCTCTGTGAAGAAAAGTTTCATTGCAAAATAAGAAGTGCTAGAACTCAGATTAAATGTTAAAAATGTGGGCGGCTAGACAATTGTGACTATAGTTAAAATTTTAATCTGAATTCTAGCATCTCTTTTCTTCATAGAGAAAGAAAAAAATATTTCTTACTTTTAAGTACAATTTATTTTAAAAGTTTTTTTTTTATATATTTTTTTTTACAATATTAATTCATATTGTCTTTATTTGCATTTAATTTCGATGCCTAAACTTACTATGATGATATAACTATAAGCCCTAATTCCAATTCGCATTGTATGTCTAAAGCAGAACAGTTGACTTTACGACCAGAATTGTTTTCAAGACGGAATAATTGTGGATTAACCAAATAAATGTAGTGAAATTAATTGGAAATTTTATTGAAAACATAAAAAGGATGCTCGTAAATTTTATCATTATACTTTATTGCAGTAAATTAGAACGCAATGAGCAACGAAATTTTTGTCCATTGCTACGAAAGTTGAATTATTTATAAAATGGTAAATTCACGCAGTTCCAAAAGGTGGTACTAAAACTTAATGATTCATTCAAATTAATTTAGAGACAAAGTTTCTAGTCATATAATCAAAAGACTCCCAAAAATTGAAACTCCTCAATTTGAAATTGAAAGGTAGGTACACATTTAGAGATATTAATATGCCTCTTAAGCCAAAGAAACAAAAATTAAAAATATTAAAGAATAGTTAAATTGTTGTGTTAATATTCCTTGGTCTATGTGGTAAATACTTGGTAAATGTAAAATTTAAGCAAATGTGTCTCTTTTTATGTCCGTAATTTATGAATCCATTAGAACTTTATTTCAAAGGGCAGTTTTCAGCTATTTCAATCGACTACTACTAGTTCTACTAGTTTCTATCATTTTGTATGTAGCCCAGCTAGTATGGCTAAGTTCTTACTGTTCCGTCAGTCATTTTAATATACAGCTATACTTTGACAGCGTTATGGTGAATAAACCACCTAACAATGGCTAGAAGCATCAACCATTGAGTTTGATATTAAATGGAACTACAATGTAATATCAACATTCAACAACATTTCCCACAATTAACTAAAAGTTTAAAATACTACGAGTATGTACTAATTGGTTTTGGACCTAATCACTCTTTATATGACCACTTGATGAATGTTCCTTAAAAAACCGTTGGTTCGTTGTTGTAGTTTCTGAAGTATTACATTTCGGTATATTAAAAAATTAAGACCAAAATGGAGAGTGTGGATGGTGTTCTTTACGAAGTGGTTTTGTCATACTCCGGGTAAAGCCGGTTATCCCAGTTAGTACCTACTTACTACATATAAATAAACATATAAATAAAAATGGGATGGTATTGTCTTTGCCATTACGTCCTTCGAAATGGCCCCGAAAGGATCCTTTAAAAGGGCAGCAAAAGCATTAAATGGGTTATTTTAAGAGTAATTTCAGCACGACACATGAACTTATATTTGTACACACAGAATGTATTTTTTACCCCCGATGTACTATGTCTGTCCCTCAACGAAATATGTACGTAGTATGGAAAACACTTCCGTATAAGTTTTATGCCTGCCTTGAGTGAGGGAGCGGAAGGAAGCGACATGAGGTGCTATCATGGGGAGTATAGCTGAATTGAACAGCATGTGCACTACCACTTGGTATTGGTTGAGTAACATGGCATGCAATAAACTGCAAGGCTTTGAAATTTAACCAGCCGGGGTTCAAGCTGCCTTCAGGTTTCCTTTTGTGTTGTGGCATGGTTATCCTTCGGAGTATAATCAAGATAAGTAATGAAATTTATTTGAAAAGTCACTTCACTTGATCTATGTACAATGGCAGCTTAAAGTTTGAAAACAACTTTTGAACTTTTGAATGCACCCTATACCTACCTATTCCTTTGGTGGTAAGGGTTTCGTATAGGATGTGAGAGTGCCTTCTCTTTTCTTAGTTATGAAACAATTGACACTTGAGGACTTATGTCCACTTAAAACAAAACCTTCTTCTTTAATCCACGGACTTACATATTCATCGAGATGCATTTTTTCTGCTGTTTGTAGTAATTCTAGAGAGACATGTTGCATGGCATAACCTCTTATCACAATCAGAACAACTTTAATTGATCACGTTGAGGACGAAAGTGCTAGAACCGAGCTCGTGGGTACGTTTAGGATGTACACTTCACGTAGTATGCAATACATCACGACAGCTCTTCCAGCGCTTAATTGTCTTCGAGTCACACCCTTCGAATGGCTTGCAATGGCAGATTAATTCTTTTTATTGTCTCAACGAGTGTTTTATAATAGCTGCTCTAGGGCACATTAAGCGTCCTGAGTACATTTAAGAGATTACTGTTAAAATCTTAAGGCTAATGGGCCTAACGTTCAAAAAGAATTTCAATACGTTTACGAAGTAATTTTAAAGCCTTCAGCTTCGTGAAAGTTAATTAAAGATATTTTATCATTAAAAGTAAGCCAGTTAATGGTAAAATGTAGGCACGTAGCGGTATAAATTTTAATTTGAGTTCCTTTTTTGAAATATTACAAACTCATGAGCAAATTTGTGAAAACCACGATTTTCAGTAATCGAAGGACATTTATTTTTCAAGAAATTAAGGTCCGATTTGAGGTTGATCCATTTGTCAGAATCATGGTCAAGTTAATTTTTCCGCATTATAGTTAATTTGATAATATTATTGCCGTGGACATACGGATGGATAGATTGAAAAGAGAGAGCGAACCTCAAGGGGCTACAGAGCTAAGACTACTGCTGTGGCCATTATTCACCCTCAAGATTTTTTTGCTCATAAAAAACCAATTGGAAACTTTTATGACGTTATGAATTGACTCCCGACTTTATTGCAGTGTTGTGAAAAATTGAGGCCAAGTCATTTATATTTCTTAAAAAATAGTACAGGAAAATGGCAAAGTAAATGTGTCAATGTCCTGGTCCCGGAATTCTCTGTGTTCATGTGGTTTAGCATCCAAACAGCAAGTATACCTCAATGCACTAGGAGTTCAGGTTATTTGAATTGAGAGATATTTCCCTGATATTTTATCTCCTTCAGAACTATTCATCGTCTGTTTAGAAAGTGAGGTAGGTATATTAGGGGTTACTACACAGAGTATAATTCCCATTTTTCCCTAACTAAAACTGTCGCCTTGAAGGTGGCGGTTGGTTAGTTTAAATCAATCGCGACAAATTCCACAAATTCAATCATAGCTCTTTCTGCTTGTTCGACTTGTTGTTTGAATCTTGAAGCTCTTATTGAGGTACAATTTTAGAGTTACTTCCCCTTAATGGTAATTTGTCCTGGGAGTTTGTTTAAGGCTTAAACCTTAAGATAACCTTAAGTGGTAGAAAACCTGATCACCCAAAAGCATGACATATACTAAGGAGGTAAGTTCGCTGCAACTTGTTCACTGTTTTACAATTCGAAAAATCTAAAGCTTTACATCGCACTATAGGTCCATAAGTTCAGCGTGGTAATATAATGTCAAATGTCCAGAGGAGTATCCACTTCTTCTCTCTTGCCCTCTCTCTAACTTATGGCGAACGCAGTACAAGCTTTAGTTTCCAACTGAGTTTTCTTTGTCTGGAATAATATTTCACAGTCTGTCCCTTAAGTTCCAAACATGTGGTGCCAATAGGCAAGTTCATTGTTAAAAAATTTCTTTTCTCCGTAAAATGGTAGAGATTGGTCTTAAGCGGATTGATTCTAAAATCAGATTCTATTATCCATTTGGTAACTAGTCGCAACTCATTTTGTATCAGCACAAAAAACTTCGTCTCATAAGCTACTGTAAGCAGTAAGAAACAATAAAAGTTTTTGAATCACCCCGTGACTCGATAAATGGAACTACGATGGCTAAATTAGTTCCCTAGCTAAAGCAAAGATGAATATGTAATCTAAATAGTTTCGCTGACGGATATGGCTTATTACGTTTTGATGTACTCCAAAAAATGCATTAATAGAAAGAAGTACCGAAGTGCGAGTCTACTGGCGTTCAGCCACGATTCAAAATTTAATTAAGAAGTTTGGAGTTCCATATGTTTCGATCGCATAAGGGCAGCAATTAAAACCCTAGACTGCCTTAAATGGAAACCAGGCATACCTTTCGAACACTGAGATAGGCTAGGGGTATTTTCAGGTTCAGATGGCTACACCGCGTCGTATCTCGATACTCCAGTATTTAAAATATTATGCTTATAATTTCTAATTTATTTTTTTACACAACCTCAACAACAAAACATTTCTAAAGTCAGCCCTTCAGATTGCAATACAGGCAGGTTTATCACGCCTTAATAGAAGATGAAGAATAGAAGAATTTTGTTTTTCAAGAACTTTTATTTTTAACGATTCTAAATTAAATCATAAATACAAGAGGAAAAAACAACCGCCTCGTCCGGGACCTTCCGCTTGCCGGGCGACTGCTCTTACCACTGAGCTAACCTTCGGAAGATCCCGGTTTCAAACCCCGGACGAGGCGGTTGTTTTTTGCTCTTGTATTTATGATTTGATTTAGAATCGTTAAAAATAAAAGTTCTTAAAAAACAAAATTCTTCTATTCTTCATCTTTGACCGATTCTAACAAGTCTAGGTTCGATTTCCGTCCGCGGGAAAAATTAATAGAAGACCTAAGACGAAGTTAGGAGGGAACTACTAATTTTTTAAGAATATTATTAGGTTTGGGCTTCAGGTCATTATGTTTTATTAACAAGATTGAATTGTGTGGCTGTCAATTGTTTAATTATTGCAGTCTTAGATCACGAAAAAATTTTCTTACGATTAAATAAAATTTCCATGATATTATGGAAAATATGAAAAGCAAAAGCAGATTTTAAGAAGGCCGTTTATATCAAGTGTAATATTTTTTCATAGAAGTACTTCATTTTAACATTTATTATAATTTACGTGTCGCATACTTTTCGCACGAATGCTTTTTAAGAAGTCGTCAGACACGATATGAGGTAGAAGAAATAATTATGAATAACGAGAATACTGACGAAGTGATGTTATGCCGGGTTTTGATGACAGCGCAACGGAGTGAGATTTTTTCTATCTCTTTAATCGTTCCGGCTGGCTTGCTGGGATTTTTTCTTCAAAGTGAATGTAGGCAGGATACACAAAAATGGATATCCTCTGCTTGCACAAGATAATCTCCATCGCAACACTTAATTCGCTCCGTCGTACCAACTCATTGTGCCTTATCCGAATTGAACATGAACGTTTCGAAGGTTTAGGATATTGTTTGTTCCCGACTGATGTTATCCAATTATCTTTAGAGAGCTTTCTACTTCTCTTCCTGTTTTAACGACTCAGTAAATTTCTAACTTGGGGATATATAACCAGTCTTGTCAGCTTCGGGCTAAATCGAGTACAACATCTGGAAAATTTTCATGGCGGTTTTGAAAACAGTGAACATAATGAATTTCGTATTATTTGCTAATATTTTCTTAAAATCGTGAAAACCTCAAGAGCTTTTAGCTTTTATTATTTAATGAAAAAAATAAATATATAAAACGCATAGCAGTCTTAAAAGATTTAGGCCCATCACCCAATGCTTAATAAATTATCGACTGACTTTCAAGCACACATGAGTTGAAGTGGAAATTGTTGCCAGACTTATTTTAATCGTAGATAAGGGCAAATAAAATCTTCCAATATGTGCAATTGGATTTCCGTCTTAGGAATTTCTTTCTTTAAGATACATGTACCCCTCTTCAAATTTATTTAAAAAACATTGCCTATAAGATCACAGAAAAGCAGTGTAACGCATTCTGTTCCCAGAATTATCCTGATGATATTTGGGTGTTTCCTTATGAAAATTACAATCTTAGTTTAAGTTTAAGTGTGTTTTTCTTTATTTATTTCTGGAACAGTTCGTCGTACAGTGAAAATGGTACATTTAAAATGTTTTCGACTGATTTTTTCTCATCTTCGCTTATTTTTTATCAAAAAACTTTTACTCCTGTTCATGTTACTAGCAAAAGCAAGTCAGTCAACTAAATATGCCATTACTGAGTAATAAGTCAGTATTGTTTCAGCATTATTTTATTAAGCGTTGTTTTACTTTGCTATTTCAAAGTAAGCTCAGATTTTGTATAAAGTAATTGAGTCGTGATAAGAGAAGTATAATTAAGCTCATTCTAAAGCAAATTCGTCATCTGGGTTCCTTACCTAGTAATACGACAGTAAAGTACAAATTGAATTTACACTATACGAGCGCGACGAATAAAATATAAGCGATTAGAATTGGGAGTTTCTGCCTCTCAATTAAATCATTAAATCATAATCGAAAGGTTTTACACAGAGATGAAACAGAAAATCTATTTTCATAGATTTCTTAACAGCGTTCTATTTTACTTTTCTCTTTCGATTTCATTCTCTAAACCTTGGAACGCTGTATGACGTCTTCAAACTTGGTTAATCTGAAAATACCTTGTTTTAGGCTCGAATCACACGTCGACACGTTCTAGCGGACTTGCTCCTAACTAGTTTCCTTTTGATTATTATAGTGTCCGTCCTCTGATATTACCTACTACAACTGTCAAAAATACCATCAATCCATTTTTCCAAAAGGATCAGCGAAGCTGATTAACATTTGCGAGATTGTAAACATTTGTAAGGCTTTCGATATTGCTTTTGTAAAGAGGGCTGTGCTCAACACTCAATTCACTATGGAGCTGCTTTTATCTGCTTTCGTATGCGTTTGCCTATCGAAAATAAAGTTGCTTTTTTTTACTTGCTTTTTGACATTTGTTCTGCCCAAGATTTTAAGTAGCTGCTATCATAGCAATTTTTTGGTGCCTACACTCCTGACTCTAAGTAAGAAAGCAGCTATGGTAATAATTATGTATGTGTGGCTGTCATTTTCTTTAAAATTGAAAGATCTGTTGCTATTTGGTTGGCACTGGAAAATAATAACAAATTTAAAGCTTCTTGAGTGAAGTGGTAAGCCTGAGACAATTGGTTGCTCATTATAATTTCTGTATCAATTTAATATAAAAAAAGCTTTTTACAATTCACATATGCATAAATTGCAAAACATAAAAGCAGCTTTTCGCTGTCCAAAATCTCGCAGCTACTTCCTATCACTAAATTGACAGTTCTAAAAGTGTAACTTTGTTATGTTGCATGCAGCTATAGGTGTGTTTTTGAACACATCCCAGATTAGATAGCTGGTGTCATTCAAGCAACTAAAGAAGAGAAGCGAAAACGGACTGGTAAATGATAGTGAAAAACTCTGGGTAACAGTAAAAAAATAAATAATAAATTTAGGATAACAACGGAGCCAGATGGAGATCTGAAAGGCATTTTGTTTTTAAATTCTTATAACTTTTTTTTAATTCCCTACATTTAAGTTGAATTTCCATAATTCATTTTTACTTATTGTAATTTGAATAACGCGTGCAGTTCAAAAATCAGAATTTTTAGTATACCAAAATCAAATTTTAAAGTCATATCAAAAGAAGTGCAGAAAGGTTTTGAAAAGTCTACCAGATACGTGGGTATGGTATGAATACGAGATCTTCAGGTGGAACGATCTGAAAAGCAGGAATGTATTGGAATAATACCTAGATGAACCTCTGGAATTCCAATATATTTTTTTCAGCTATTTATAAATTAACTTTTCACTCATCATGCAAATTTTTTTTTTTTGTAAGCATCTCGTAGTCCGATTCCACCTTGGTAGCTAAATGATATCTTCTTCTTTTTTTGAATGCTTCAGATTCATTGCTGAAATCGATGTGGATGCCAATGCAATATCTGATGTTGAAGACGAAATCGATGACGCTATTCGGATTGTGGTTTCCGCCCTTAAAATTACACGCATCAATCACTGATATCCATCGTTACCAATTTAAGATCATCATAAAGCTCTCTGTTATCTGTCATGATATCGAAATTAAAAATTCATTCGATTTCTGTGACGAATAGTTGAGGCAGAATAGAAGCTTTGAAAAATATAATATGAGAAAGTCCTTTTCAAATTGCATCCAATTTACGTCCTCCTCTGTCAACTGCTGTTCAATGCATTTCAATTAAAAGCTCAGTTTTGAATATTTCCGGAGTTCAGGAATGAAGTTCATTGCCTCCTCTGCACACCAACCCCGACTTTTGCTGCAGTAATTTGATTAGTTTTTCATCATTGTCGGAGCAACCGATGTGATGGGCGGAGGGTGGTGTAAATAGAGCTCGTCCAAAGTGCATTTAGTCTATGATGAATGGGTAGGATACTCCCACGTGTTGACGGTAATTGAGTTGCGGTCGGAGATAGATTAATTGAAATGATATTGTTCAGCCGGGGGATAGTAAGTATATTGATTTGACTTAATATCTTTTATATTTTGATGCAGGGTAACTTTATCATTATCCTAACCCGTTGAGCAATCTTGTAAATAACTGAGCACCGGGCAGGGCTATTTAAGAATTTACATAGAAGTTGGTATCTTCTCATCAATTGCCCATCGTTTTCGCCATCATGCTGGCGATTTTGCATTTCGAGCGTGTACTTATAAAGAAAATGGTACTAGCGGCATTTGATAGACATTTGCTGGTATTTACAGGAATATGTAAACCAAAAAATTATATGATACGGCTTCCACCCGATTAAAACTTTTTGGTTTTTGTTTTTCACTTTGAGTACTGCTTTAGCAGTGTGGGCTGATCCAGCTGCCCGTGGGCGTACTTTTGATATTTAAAATGTTACCTCATTCCTTCCCACCCCTACACTTCACCACTTGTGAGAATAATTTATTTATGTATCACTGGATTTCTTTTCTATCCGTAGATTCGTCAAGCATTTCTATCGTATCCTATTACATATTGGAGATAATACACCTGATTTCAATGGACTGCACCAAGGAATACTTCAAACTTGGTAAATTTCAAAGTTGATCGAAAGTCGATAATTAATTTAACGTTCCGATTTTTAAGTATACGGATGAGTCATCACAAATAACGAAATAACTTTTTAGTATAAACATAGTTAAAAAGTCTCCTAATAAATCCTAGGCTAACTTTTGGCCAGAAAGTTGCCAGGAAAAATTTATAACCAGCTATTAGTAATCAGAAGGTCGCCCAAACTACTTAACTGTCATATTTATAACCAAAAATTGTCGAAATAACTTTTGATTAATATTTATAACCGCAATGTCGAAGAGATACCAAGGCTAACTGGAGTTTATTACAAATAGAAAACTTTTGATATTCTATGGAGAAAACTCCTTTTGTAGAAGGCATTATTTGTTCCCTAATTATTTATTTTAAAACCGTTATTTCTATTAACAAATAGTAAATTAATAAATTTCCGATTTAGTCATTATTATTGGTCGAAACAGGTTTCATACTCTAAAAATATTACCTCTTCCCACTAATATTCCACGCCATATGTTGATTGAAGCGGCAATGTTTCGTAATTGTATTTATATGTAGTGAGATAAGTGGATACAAAGAACCCTCCCTTTAACCTTATTCTCCGTGTTCCGCTAGATTATCATCATAATTCCACCAGGGGACGTCTTAATTATTTTTTCACACAAATATATTTGAATATTTTTCTTCAGAATTTTTATCCAGGTAAATAAATTCTATTCCAGGTATTTAAATCCATGTTAATGCTTCTATACCACTGGCATGAGATTATATAAATGGACAGTCGTACCGACAATTTATAAGTCCAGATGGCAAAACCTTTATAAAGCTTTTTCTTTCCGCACCTACATTATTTAAGGGAAAATAACCCGAAATTAAATATTTATAATTTCGTGGCAATAAATATTTAAGGTATTTAATTATTCTGACCCCAATGGATATTGTGGAAGTAAAAATTTCATTCATGTAGGGATAAAAATGGTTTCGCTCTGCTCAGCTTAGATAATTTAATACCACATGAAAAGGAAGTTGGTCAGTATACATTTCATACCAAGCATTCATCTACTGTTTTGGATCTTTTCCGGTCTCCCTCTTCAATGTCCTCTAATGCAAAATATTGTACAGAAAAATATTTAGGAAAAAATAAATTTTGTCGTTAGATGTAACGTCATTTGGGATACCCCTAGCGATAAAAACCTTCGACAGCTTACCATCTTACACAAGGTTAAAGGAAGTTATTGAAACTCAGAATAAAAATATAGATTTGTGGCGGCAAATACAAACCATTTTACATCTGGCAAGTCATCGGAGAATTTGTAAGTTTGATTCAAAAACTGACGAAGAACTAATAGTCCAGTCATTATACGCGTTTGAAAATGCAAGAGAACTGAGCAAACTGATTTTTGGATATTGTATACGGGGGCTTAGGAAGGCTTAACTTGAAATTGTCGACCAAGATTTAGAAAGAGCTTTCTCCGCCATCTTGAGAAAAAGGGTAAATTTGGTTTTTTTTCGATTACTCAGTTCTTGGTCATGATACGAAAGTTATGATTATACACTTTTTTGTTGCTTTTTTTTTACACTGTATAATTTAGGTGGTATGAATTTTTCATCTAGCGTTGATCGCTCTTGAGATATCGGACGAGGAAGTAAAAATTTAAGAGATTGTAATTTGTTTTTGGCTGTTTTCTTCTTTCTCGTGATACACATCGAAAAATTGTTTATTATCAAACTTGTAGAGTTATTATTAAAATAAAAAATAAGTGGAATAACAATAGTCAATACTCCTATCCCCATAGACTCAAATGAATTTTAGTATGTTCTCAAGACAAGATTATAAGTAGAATTAAAATCATTAAATTTCAAAGAGCGTTTGTTGTCAACATAACCAAAACCGAATTTGGGTTGACCAATATTGATTAGTTGCTCGTATACCTATGTATGTAGTTATCTGAAAACTTAAGACACAAAATCTAATCGAAATGTCGAAATGATAGATGGTACCCTAAATGTTAGGTCAGAGTTTGGTGCTAAATTGGTAAGATACACTTAACCTAGATTTGTGAATTATTTAGGTTTGTTACGATCACATCTATATCAATTTATTACTAGCCACAGAAATTTGAGTATTATTTGGCTATAGTAAAAGATGCTTTACAAGCAAATTCAATTTTTATCAAAACCCTAATCCTATACAAATATATTGAGTCCTTTTAGCTTCACCACTTTCCAGTATCAGCTTTTTTCGGTACTGAGAAAATTAAATCTGAAGGATTCCACAGAGTTAAAGTTCTCCAAGTACAGATAGTAATACCACATACCCCTCAAGATATTTCGCTCCTGTTCAACTTCATATATCGACTTCCCGCAGTGTTGTTCAATCATCAGATAAAAGTGAAAGCCCTCAATAAATTTTTGATGTTCATTCAAAGGACGAAGGCGTTTCATATTTTTTTCTTTTTTAAGAAAGAATCGTGGCATTGTACTAAGGCAGCAATAGATCGTAGAATAGTGTATAGGAAACTTGACATATAATCGAAGACACTATTTGATTTTTTAAAACGATACCTATGATTTCTCTGCTCTACAAAGCTAAAAAATGGAATTGTCGCTTCGTTTTGTCTTACACATTTCCAGGATAAAAATTTTCCTTTTTGTTGAAATGCAGTCGGACGTGAGCGAATATTCCCTTGGGGCAAGTTCTATTCTAGAAAATGGGAAGCGCAATGTCGCCGGAAATATTTTCTGGGATATGAAAAGCGAAAGTAGACAAGTCTAGAGGGCGAAAAATTTAATGAAAGGAGACTTGAAGTGACAGGTTTCTTTGCAATGTATTTCTATATAAATGTTGGTCAAGATGCAGGAAACAAACAATCCCCTTGCCCTTGCGAACATAATAACATTACAATAGAATTTGAGGGAAGAAATAATGCATTTATTCCTTAAAAGGCGTCAGTGCGTGGTATATTGGTTTATTAAAACCCTCCTGAGCTCGATGACTACTAATATGTCCCACGTTAACCACTAATTTGATACACTTGCAATTTATCTCGTGAATATTTAGCGAAAATGGCGTAAAGGCTTATTATTATTAAAGTCTATTCTCAGGTATCTACTGAAAACGTAGAAAGGGTTGTTCTTTTTTTGTACAGAGTGTGATAGGCCATAAACTGAAGGAATTGTACCTATTTATCCTAAGAAATATGACAAACTGGTGTTAACGAACGAGTTGAAGCATATTTAAATCTAATCAAAATTTGCTTATGATAACTGAATAAAATATTCAATCAGACGGCCGCGCGAGTAATTTTATAAAAGTTCGTCTTATAAAAAGAGTTGTCAATAAAGTTAATACAAAAAACATTTTTTTCCAGGAGCTATGAGACTAACGAAAAAAGCTGCAACGCCAACTAACCTGGATAAAAAATTGAAGCTTTAGAAACTTCGATTATAATCAATTTACCACAAATTTTTAAATATTCCTTCAAAGTAGCCCTTTCAAACGATACTCCACAAAATAAAAAAAAAAAATTGTTTTTGAGGGCCCAACCCATCCAAAACTGTCGCCAACTCATAGCAGCGCATATGACTTGCGCATTTCACTTCCCGCGTAAGACTAACTGAAGATAGGACATAAGCAGCTAGCTGACTTGAAGTTTCGCTGACCCCCATTAAAGTTAACGTAACTTAGGTTATCTTTGCCCCCCATTGAGCTTGTTTGCCCGGCGCGCAGACGATATACTATGTATACACCTATGTGTATATGTATATGTATGCTGTAATTGTTTTGTGCTGTTTACATTCTGGAGAAATTACATAAGAAGTGTTACTGATTTTTAAGTGAAAAATATGCTAGAGCAAGGGCAGAATAGGAACATTTGTTGAACAAAAGCAGTTCTCATCTAGACAGAGCAACACAAGTATTTTTGTTTTAAATCAATCTACTCGGGATCCTTGAGGCAGTTCTGTCTTATTTTAAATGGATATAAAGCCTACGGCTACCTTTGGACGACAAATTCTAAATTATACATGAGATGGGACAGCAATTTCAAAACTCAACTTTGTTGTACGGTTCCTATACAAAAATATCGTTACTCATTATTTATTGTATTTGGAATGATTGAGAACGTATTCATTTAGAAATTACCCAATAGACAGAAAATCGTTTGAGCTTTATAAAGCTTATCTTCATATCCTTCGTTTCGAAGCAATGGCTCAATATTCCGGAAATATATTTTTCTACTCCGTAGCCAATATACAATCGTTTTGGTGGTTTATCTATTCTTAAGCTTCTGGTGATGAGTTTATTAAAGAAATTGTGGAAATTTTGCGAAAAGGTTGCATGTGGGCGTGGAATATGATAGGTCACAATAAGCATGGAGCATCTGGTTTTTTAATTCTATATTGAAACTAAATCGTACCTAACTGAATTACACAAAAAAAAAACCGATTTAAAATTCTGAAAGTTTGAGTGAGCCATAACTACAAGGGTAGATGGAGAAAAATATTGTCGGATCCAAGAGTTATCTAAAACTAAAACTTACAATAAAGATCTGAAATTAGCAGAGCATTTAATATTGATGTAAATAAAAACAGTCGAACTATGAATGGATGGATTTTTATCTATTTACCGAACCTCCTGGGCCAAACTTCAAAAATCGAAACTTAGTTTAACATACTTACAAAGTACTTAATTGCTCGATTTCAAATATTATCAAAAAAAAGTGCGCTCATTTTATAAAATAGCTGCGAGCAAAATTGCAGTTTACAGATGGATAGGATGTTCAGACAGATGCACAAATTTACCTTATGTTCTGGTCATAGCAAGCTATTAAGCTTATTAGACAATTTTGCAATTTGATCCACAAAAAACTTAAATAACAAAAATACGAAATTTATTAGAAAGCTTTTATGCTTGTTTTATTCAATCAAGCATCAGTCCAGAAACCTCAGTTCCAAATCTCTGTCATGGGATATTAGTTTGTAACGAAAATAATAATTACATTCCCGTTTATGACGATAGAGGCACCACCGACCTTCAGTAAATGTTCGAAATGCACCTACCCATGATTTCTCGTATTCAAATATTTACGAAGGTCTTACATATTAAGTACCATATCTCATCGCATAAGCATGATCCACACAGCTGCTCCTACATAGAAGATACATATTTAAAGCAGGTTATCCCATATAGATACAACCCACAACACAGCATGATTATAAAAGCCTATAGCAAATAACTAACTAGTAATATGCAAATCGCAGAACTAACCTGACATTGATTCGATTAATTTAAATTTGCTGGTGTGGCTCTTTGTAGAAACAAATTTTATAGAAAAAAATTATTATCACATATTACTCCTACCCGAAATATTATGTAATCCTGCAGCATCCATGGCAAAGTCATTTTCCGCCATCCATCATCCCTTAAATTTTCAAATTTCTGGAATTCCTCGCAACGGATATTAAATTTTCCATCGTTTCCGTCACTCGTCTGGGTCTGGCACAGTCTCCGCAATAAGCAAGTCAGACGTGGTGGCGACTTTGTTGTAGTTTTCTGCGGGAAATTTGGACTAGCTCGTTAATTCGCTTCATAGGCCGACACTTTTGCGTGATTTTAGCAAATTAATTAGAATTCTCTGGAAACTTGAAACTATAAAAGAAATGTTAGTTTTTCTCATTAATTTAGAGCGCGGAATGGAATCATCTTACGTTTAAATAACTTGCGATTTGTTAGATGTGGGTGGAAATTAATCGACTGCTTTTTGGAGATTGTTGAAATTTATTACTATTTGATTACATTTTACACAAATATTGCCTTAACGGGAGAGAGCAATTCAACTAAATTTTATTTTTCCTTGAACTTTTGAAATAAAAGAGCAGTAGAGTGCATAACAAAGTCAGACAAAGTCATGCAAACATAAGTCATCACAAATAGCTTGGCTTCTCTCAGAAAATCTTCGCAAAAGCTTATTTTATAAGTTTACATCAATTTACTTACTGTCGACCCAATTTGTTAAATAGAAAATATAAGCGACTAAACCTTAATTAAACCAAAGAGTAAAATAAAAATACAAAACTACTACTAAAGCTAAGGCATGTACCTAATAATAAAAATTAAAAAATTTGAAAAATAAAAAGAAACATTAAAATAATAATAAGTAAACAAAAATCATACTAGAAATAATCAAACTCACTTCAAATTAAAAAAAAAGGAAAAAGTATCAATAATAAATTAAAAACTACTAAGAATTAATACATAATAAAGAGAAAGAAAGAACTATAAGGGCGGAAAGGGAAGAAAATATAAAATATTACCAAGAAGGAAATAAATATAAATCCTTCTAAAAAACGTATTTTCCATGGCATCACGTTTACAATTAAAGGCAAGAATAGATGCTATCAAGATCACTTAAATAATAATTATGAGATCTCTGAATTCTAATGATAGGAGACTTCAATCTTCTATTTGTGCGGTGTCATTCGGGAGTAAATATAAATAAAAATTTTTGATAGAATGTCAGAAGCATCAATTTTATTATTAAGCAATAAAAATAACTCATCAAGTAAAATAAAATTATCTACATAAATTAGTAATTAGACTGATTAAATTGGAAAAATATAAAACGTCTCTGAAAGCCTTCAATTGTTTGTTTATATGGCGCCAATAAAGGGTTCCATATAAAGGACGTTTACTCTAAAATACTCCTTACAAGAGTAACGCTTGTCAAACAGAATCTTGTCATCAAAGATTACACCAAGATGACAAACTTTGGCAACTTTAGTTATAGGAATACCATCCAGATGATAATTCCAATACATGACATTCAGCTGTCTACGAGTAGTAAAGGTAATATATTTGCACTTTCAAGGAAAGAAAATTTTGTTTACACCAGTGCAGTGTCATATTGGAGCAGAATATAACCTTGTGGCTCCTTTATTATTTCATATATATTTTGTCATCATCATATATCAAGCAAAACAAGCTAATTGCATCTGGTAGATCATTAATATAGATTAAAACTGTTAGAGGTATAGTGCCCTGCGGGATTCCAGAAAATTTAATCAACGAGTCCGATTTAAAACCATTTATTACCACTCTTAAGCAACGATATGTTAAGTATGACTCAAGCTATTCCATTAGCTGGAACAACAGTAAATTTTGATAAAGTCAGGTTGCGATTGATAATAAATGGATACAGAGATGTGCCTCAAATTTTAGATACATAAAATATGGTAATGTGATAATTAGGATTATTTCTTGTCGTATAGAGTTCGTCTCAAGAATATTCTGGATCGCCACGAAAAATATAGGAAAGCGACTGCGAAGTGTGTTGGGCCACCAATATGGGCGGAAATATTACGGCCTAACCAGATCAGACCACTACATGACCCCGTATAAAGAATAACCACAATTTTATAACATTGAAACTTACTATACATCAGTAGATTGACGAACTTATTCATTCATAATGATATTTGACACCTGTTTTCTTAATTTTCAATTCGTGCACGGATTTTCCACTAAGGAATAAAAAAAGCATATTCTCAAAATTAATTGACTCTTTTGAAGATATTTTGCATTGATGCCGATGGAGATTCCGATAAGTCAGTATACAGTCTAGATATAAAGATGCTAAATAAAATAAAAAGTATAAGAAATAATAAAGGAGAATGACTCTAAAGGAGTTTTATTCTTTTTAGACGAATTAGAGCATATACTCTTGGACATACACATATATAAAGGACTGAGGTCTGATTTAATATTTAAAGTCAGTAGACAAATATAAATATGGACTCATATAGAACTTTCGTGCCAGGGTGAATTGAAGTTTGATTAAGGTACAATATCAACGCCACAATATCACCTGTTTCCTAATCTGGATTTGTATGGAATGTAAGTTGAGTATAACCTCGAACGTCCGATTTAAAATAGTATATATAATTCTAAAGAAAGAAAAATTACCTTAACCAAGCTTATTTTTTGAAAGATGAAGACCAATGCAATCTGACTAAAAAATGGATGAAAATGACTTACTGATACCAGAATTAATTTACGCACAAGGAAAAAATCGTGGTTGAAATAGTAACTTTAAGCTGTTTACAATGCAATTTTATGTCAATTTTTATTTATTTAGCCAATGATGATATTTGAAGTAAACATTTGCATTTAAAAAAATGTGTTACATATGTATGTAATATGCTAAACGATTCTGTATGTATTTATAGACATAGATATAGTAATTAATATTAATGAAATCAGTCTTGTTTTCTACTCAGTAAAGTTTATTAAGTATTAATTTTTTATGTATAATCTTATATAAGTTTTAAGTGAAATCACTCGTATTTCGATTCATTCGAAAAAGGGAAGAATCATGAAGATATTATGTCCTGAATCCTTCAGGAATAGGTTGGCATGATCTACCATAATGGTACTGATTGGAAGGAAAGTATTTGAATGAATTCACAAAAGTACATTTTCTGAAAACTACCGGTCAAATTTTGACTTACGTCCCTGGAGGAAAGCAATTCTGTGTAGGGAAGTAATCACAAGTCAACTAAGTGAGGATGTAGTAAAAACTGCGCCAGAGAAGATCATATTAACACCGCTCAGTCAACAGAACTTAAACATAAGTAAAACACTAAAGAGCAATAATAGATTTATAAATGGCTTATAACCAACTGAAATCGTATACTTGTGTAACGCTGATTTCTTACTGTTTTTATTGACGTCCTTCCGATTGCATTTAGCAACAGTTGATTTTGATTATTAAAAAAAAAAAAAAGTAAGTCAGTGGCACAATGCACCAAAATTAAAACAAATCATACCAACATGCAACTAACTAAAACGTAGAAAGAGGAAATCTCCCTCATTTTGGTAGAGCAAAATTACCCTTTTATTGCATAGGTTAATCTCGAATCCCATCAGAAATTTCCACTTGGTTGATCGACACCCTTCCATCTCACATGAAGGATTTAAGACATTTGATTGATTGATTTACGACGGGTTCCGTGGATATGGAATTCATGTTAGATGTCAGGTAAAAAACATTCGAAGCTTTGCAAAGAGGTGTTTGCGTTAAATCCTAGAAGTTTACTATACTCGACCCTGGGTCAATTGAGACCAGACGGACAAATTACTGGTTGCGACAAGGAACAGCGTCTTATATCCCGGGCTTCGCTATTATGTGTCCCAGTGGATTATCAGGTGGTGAACAGAGACAATTTTTAGACATCTGTTTTAGAAAAATAAAAAGAGAGACTCGTCAGGCAAGCTTCAAATATTTTTTCTGTAGTTAACCTGAGATTTGAACAACACACCCAAAAAATTTTCATTTAAACATGGTTCTATTAATAGAAATGAAAAGGTATTACATCACTTTCTTATGATTTATTCTTTCTTGATAGTTTTTTTTTTTTTTACTTTTCAAGCCAGAAAAACAAGGTCCACACAAATTTGTAAACTATTCCAGCAAATGCTTGTACTAAGCAATCCATGTTTTATCAATTTTAAGTATTTACCTGCTATGTTACCTACCTAGGGGATTCAAAATTTTAAAAATAAGAGAAACGCTCTTGTGAATGCTGCAAATGAAAAATGCATAAAAGCCAAAGCAAACCAAATAATTTGGCGGAAACTCCAAAAAGCAGTCTATTTACGCGCACTTTAACTAATTGAGCCAGTCGGATCAGCCACTCGGCAATCGTTAGGCGTGCTACCAAATAAACAAGCACGGAAAAAACAAAACGTAGCGTTTTTACCAAATACCAGACGGAAGTTTATGCCAAACAAAACTTGGCCGCATAAAGCTCACTGCCACACAAATTACACAATCGAAAATCGCCGCCTTCAAAGTCAAGCCCGATCAAGACACTGGAGATAGCTTAAAAAATCACACTTCGAAAAATCACTAAACAAGTTTTTTGGATAATTATGGAATTTTTAGGCTTATCAACAATTTATTATTTTGCCTTAAGTTTATTCGATTTTGTTCAATTTAATTATTTCCTGCTGATGCGATGGTAAAACGAACTCGTCCATCTATCGAAATTTACTTTAACGTGGACTGACTGGGATATGGTAAATTTCCCTCTAACAAAATTTGCGTGCATGTTGTAGAAAATCTCGCGATTTCAAGACGCCGCTCGTTACAGGTCTTGTGCTTGGCACCGGCGTTACTGATGCTGTCGCCGGTTTTCTGATTTGGCTCTAGCCAAGCCAGACCATTGGGATTATTCTCGATTTCCTCCGGTCTGGAGGTGTTCATTATTTGCGCAGTTCACAGCACAAACTTTTTCGCAGTAAAAGCTTTGCCAAGCATGCGCCACGCAAAGTTCTTTCAATTTTATATCCAACTGTAGGATGGTGGTAGCTCCTATTCGTGATTTAGAAACCTCTTAAATCCTTTGAAAGCTTTTTTTTTTAGATTAAAGACAATTGTCTCCTTAACATTCACAATAAAAACAAACGGAAGATGTTTTGTAAAGAAATAAGAGTAACTACTCCTACTAAGCACTACTATTGGCGGCAGAAAAAACGAACAAATAGAAAATCTCACAGAGCCACAGAAAACACCCATAAATCAAAATTTTGTCATTTGGAAGTATTTTCACCGTTGACTCTGATTTGTTTTATGTATGTACGTTATAAAATACAAAATTTGTATGCATATTTAATTTTTGCTAAAGCCTACCTATGATTTTTTATAACTTTAAAATGGCGAAACTATTTAAACTATTTCTCTAGTCATTAATTGCTGATTGGATATCTGCTAAGGAGCGATGAGACGGCCATTTCATCTCAAATTAAAATTAAAAAAGTATTCTTTCCAAGATTCTTTTGACATTTATAGAATAAAACTTGTTACTTTGTGGTGGTTACTTTGAAAGCGTTTTCTTGAAAGTGCGTTTATAAGCATTGGTTTACAATAGTAATTGTTAAATCCTTAAGAAGATACACTGATGATCCCAACATGAATCACCTGCAGCCAGTAAAGAATCTGTTCTGGGTAGCATCTACTAAATGCATCAACGTTTATTTCTACGATCCTCTCATCGCTAGACTAGAATATTACATAAGATCATTTCATCATGGCTGACACAGAGCTGGTTATTAAGAGCCTTACTGAGAAACAACCGTACAACGGATCCTAGGAAACTCTCCTGAGGAATTTCAACAATAACCCAATTTTATGAAAGGCAAAAGAATATTTCAGCACAATAAAGTTTTTCTAGAGGAAACGTATTGTTTTGACTACAAGAAAATCCACAAGGAGCTAATTCCGCTTTAAGAGTTATAGATTCTAAGTTTTTGGCTCCAAGTGCAAATACCCCTGCGGATGCAAACTGTAGGTACAGTTTAAGACATCCAAGTTGCCGATGAAATTTGGATTAGAAATTTAACTTAAAAATTGTCATGAGTAGGTACATATATGGTTTCCGTTACACTTTTATATAATAAAAACTAAAGATCGTGGACAAATTTTGTCATTTATGGTTTGATTCGATTTAAAATCGATATCTGGAAATTTTCGGGGAGGAGGATTTCACGTCTAAATGATTGAAATTTATTGAAAATAATTTCAATAAATTTGAAAAATGCATTGAAGTTCAAAAAAATTATTGCACTTTTCGGGCCAGCGATTAAAGAGTACTCATCAGTATTGTTACCTCTGAACACCTACCATAGAGGTTCAATGACGGAGGTCACATCAATTGCCCATACAAACACTTTTTAAGACAAGTAACCATGAATTATATGGTAGCAAGATTACCCCAAGGAGTTTCGGGGTGGCGGATTGTGAATTTTATAAATAGGTATTTATATTAAAAATCTTATAGAAAACAAAAATGCAAAAAAAAATTAATAAAATGACAGGGCTGATAACTTTGTTAGGACTTTTATAGTAAAAGTCACAAATAACCGGTATTTACATGACTAGAAAAATCAGTCATTATATAATCGTTTCATTTTAATATAAAAGTTTTTAATAAGCGGTATTTTTTAACGTATATTTTTCAGTCAAATAATAAAAGTAATGAAGTTACTTGTTTGCAGTCAAACAATAAAGGAAATTTGTTTGACTTTTATTTTTTCAGTCACATATTTAAAGTCATTTATTAAAGAAATTTCCATTTTGGATTATTGAAAGTAGAGATACTTTTGTAGTAAAATTCAAGTGCAATATGGAAAAACATGACAATTTTACAAACGTTAAATTGGACAAAGGCCTTTTATTGTAAAATACCCGTGTTTTTAGTATTTGTTTGCTATTTTCAAAGACGAAACAATTCGAATTTAATTTCTTGATATAACAAATTTTTGACTACGCTTCTTCCATATTTCATATACCGATCTATAATGATAGATTCTTTAATAAATGACTTTAAATATTTGACCGAAAAATAAAACTCATTTCTTTATTTTTATTATTTGACTGAAAATACATTTATTAAAAACTTTTATCGTAAAAGTATATTTTTTATTTTTATAAAAAAAAATCAATTTTTTCGGGGTCATGTCATGAATTAAAAGAGTTTTCAAAAATGTACACACCATTAAGATATGTTTTGTTGTAGTGCTTATTTTGCACGTGACTTTTGCGTTTGAATATTAGAAAATATATTTATTAATAACTACAAAAACTGCAATGAAGTGATTTTGAGCACTGCTTTGATAGACGGTTATAATGTTTCGACATTTCAAATTCAAAATAAAAATTTTTTGTTGCCTACTTATACTAAATGAATTTTTTGTTGGAGAGCATACGTATGAATAACAAGTAAAAAGGTAAAATTGGTAATTCTTATGATACCCCAGATGAATGCCCGTATGTAATTTTGTATGGTCACCCCTCTGGGATTGTTAAAGTGGTCAATTTCTAAACGGTTCATCGGGCAATAAAAATGAAACCAATTTCATAGGATTTTATATTCTGAAGAGCTTTTCAATACAATATAAACGTCTAGGACTGATAATTTTCACAGTATGCGTAAAAAATTCAATTTTTATATGGCAACACCAAAAAGAGGTTTATGATTTTGTATATTTTTAAAATGTTATTTACTATCTTTAATCGATAATAAATAGTTCTTTAATACGAACCTTTCTGGTTTGGACACAATAAATTAATTGAAAACACTAAACTCAACTTTAACAATTTTTATTCACGAATTCGTGTACGATAGTTATCTATGTACGAATCGAAAAAGAATGCCATCTATCTGGTGATGGATAAAATTGTACCAACATACGAGACAAAACCTAACGAATGCAACAATCTAATTGTGATTAATTACATTCTTGATTAGTTCAACTGAGATTTATTCAATTTAAGATATAGCTTTCATGATTAAAACGCTGTGAATAGAATTTCAGATCTCTACGCGGAGGCAGTATTGAAATATAGTGAAAAACGGCATTTTTGTATTTCAACCCTAAAA
The DNA here is from genome assembly GCA_963924295.1 of Dioctria rufipes. Lineage (NCBI taxonomy): Eukaryota > Metazoa > Arthropoda > Insecta > Diptera > Asilidae > Dioctria > Dioctria rufipes. The sequence goes on along the minus strand of OZ002740.1, from coordinate 378,258,009 downwards.
AGGAATTGACTGATTGGTCCCATCTTTAGACTTAACATTTTTTTTTTAAAAGTCCTTATGCAAAATTTTAGTTCTCTAAGTGAACGCGCTCTCGAGTTATCGTGAGAACGAATGGACGGACAGACGGACATGTAAAAATCAAAATAATTTTTAATATTATGTATGCGTGTCCAATCCATTTTGCTCTACCATCATTATTTCTATGCCTAACAAACGGAATTGCCAAAAGTATATTGATCTCATGAAATTTTCACAAAATCTATCGTTCGAATATTTACAACTTTGAAGGTGTGCTCAGTGGCGGATACAGGGGGTCCTGCGAGTAATGCCTCCCCTCTAAAAAATTAAAGTAAAAAATATTTACTTAATTGACTAATTTGAAAAAATATATTTTTTATTTATATGTATAGTTCAATTTCAAAAAATTATACAAAATATTTTTATTCCAAAAATTAAAAAAAATAAAATTAAAATATTATTGTATGCATGTGATGAATGTTTATAGGTTTTTCTCAGCATTTGAGTGTGGGACCCCAACTTTTGGGTGATCCAAAACCCTCGAGAAACACTTCCGAAGCCACGAAACAGATTCCCGCACTACCACATTAGAGCCCTAACTTAGTCCTAACTCCTAAAATAATTTCTGACTGACATGTGTAATTTGGACTAACTACATCCTCACTTCTATCTAGTGTTCTCATTCGGTCTAAGCACCAAGTACGAACTGAGAGAGAACTGAAAAAAACAAATAAATAAGTGTGTCCGTCGAAATAAATGTTTCTAAATTATTTATTTGGGTTAATAAATGATAAAATGTGTTTTACCAAAGGCAGTATATTCGTAAATACTCAACAGAAATTCGAAAGGATTTATTAAAATCATTTTTCAAATTCTCGCCAATGGTTTTTTCAATGTTGACACCGACGTAAGAACTATTTTTGACACAAAAAATTTAACCCGCATGAAATAGCATATCGAGCAGTCCATATTATATATGCCGGTGTGTAAAACAGAAAAAATTTTGGTTTGAATGACTCCTGCAGTTTACACCCTCAACTTCTAATGACTTTTTGTAAAAAGATTATATTAAAAAATGGCACATCATCTACACCGCTTAATGCGGAAATCTTCCTAGTACCTCACTACAGTACTGCGGCGGCTAAACTAAGCGACTTATGGCGCTGGAGAAGTGTTTCTCCATCTGATGTTTTGGTTTTTTTTTTTGCAAAATTTAATTGCAGTAAGAATACCCCCCATCCCCCTAATTTCAATGCTAGATTTGCCTCTGGCTGGGACTACTTTTACTACATATGTATATTCATGAGCTCGAAATAATTTGACTTAAACCAATCAAAACTTTCTTCGGTATCATACACGGCCATGAAAGAAATGTGTCCTTCAATGGAATCGAACATAGGTTTTCCCTCCGATTTATAAGTTTCTGCATTGCTTTCAACAATCTTACTACGTATATTAATTTAAAAATTTTCAGCATTCAATCAGTTCTTCAGGATTTAATCGATGCTAAAACCATATAAAACCCACTAGAATCAACAAATAGAACTTCAACATAAAAATGTGGTCCTTTCAATTTTTCTTATTTATTTGTTGGTATGTAAGTACATACGGATGGTATGTATAAATGTACAAATATACGTAACCGAAAATAAAAAAGGAGCGAATTCAGTACAGTTGTTGGCATACAATACGTAGTCGAAAGGGGGCTACAAGCGCTCTATTGAATGTTTTCGCCAAAATTACATGATCAAACTCTGGCAAACATACATACTCAATAAATCGTTGTTACATACGTTCGTACGAGCATATGTAGACGGATATATGTACATATATCCGACATGGTGTACTCATCCGGACTGATGCCAACCATGACAATATATTCTTGGCAACCAAGCAATATATAAAGTTTAATGACCAAATCATTGTCCAAGTTGTCAGGACTCAGGATAAGGACAGGCTTTAACGTTGGATAACTACGCATTAACATGTTCCTTGACGTAGCAGTGGAGCGTGCATCTTTAAAATGGTCTTTAACAACTTTTAACCTGCAGTGCAAAGCTTGATTTTTACTTTATGTTTACAGAGTTGACAATTCGGGCTGTACCGTAGGGGCGAAGAGACGCATTGGCACCATCAAAGGAGTTATGCGATGTACATAAGCCAGAAAGCTTTTCATGCTATTAAGTTAAAGTTGATTGCAAGAGCCCCCGTAGTTGTGAAACACGCCAACTTCTGCAAACAATGTAGAGCGAATGTGATTATGATGTTTCTTTAAAATTTGAAACCAGATTATTGGCTTATCGAAAGTTTAAAAAGGTTGGAGTTTAAACGTGTTGAATCAATATACCTCCCTCGTGTAAAAAGCATCACCATGATTGACAAATTTATGATGCACAAAAAGTGTACATATTTTGGATAGGGATCAGTATTATAATGCAAAACGATGCCCATCCTCACCTGGACATCCAACTCTTCCATATTGCATCGTTGAAGTCGAAGTTGCTATTTTTCATATCGGTGTACGTTACGTGCCATAAATTTGAAGACTGTTTCTGCCTAAGCCTATCCATTCAAATACGTTCAGGTACAAAAAACACGTTGTTGTTTTATAAGGTGCATACTTCAATTAAGAAAACCTGGAAACTCCTAACGAATGTTATACTGTAATATAGCCATGATACCTTCATGCATATAAAATTTGTAACAACATTTAGAATTTGGAGCATTAGGTGAAAAGAGGAGCAAAGCAAACTTGCCCCCTGAAGACCTTATGGGGTAGATTCGAGTGGATTGAAAGAAAGAAAATATAATTTTTCAATAAGGCTATTCATTGTAAAATTATTTAATGTTGTCGACAAATTTTAAAATTAAGTAGTCAGGATGAGTGTAAATTATTGATTTATTTAGAAACCATTTCTTTACCACTTTTGGCACAAATGCTGACAAATTTGAATTAGTACTCATGCAAATAAAATGGTATGCTATCGATTTTACAGCAACATTCAATCCATGCAAATCATGTTCTCAAGAGCACCCGGTTCAATTCGCTCTGGTCCCAAAATTCTACGAAATCTCAATCGGTTTAGGTTTTTGTTTAAAAATACAAATATCTCTACTTTTTTCGTACCTGAGGCTTTGTAAACAAGTTATAAAAAAAAAATTTGTATAAGGCTGGATACGGATGATATTGGAGAGTTTAGATTACATTCAAGGTAAACATGGTCTTGTAAAACCGCCAATTTTTCGTCAGTAAATATGTCCTAAAAAAGTGACAGAATTTGCTATAGTTTATGAGTTGCTTACGCTAATGTTAATTTACTGAAATGAAAATTGTTTACGGTAGCATTAGATTTATTACTTTTCAAAATAAAATAAAACTTTTAAATACTGGGTTTTCCAATAAGAGGTGTTATTTTAATTAGCCCGCTATTTCGGTAGATGTCACTTTTGGAGCTGTCATTTTTTTAGATTTTACAAGTAGAAACTACGCCATTAATAAAAATGGAACGATACAGGATTCAGCAACGCATTGAAATTATTAAAAATCACTATAAAAATGTGAAAATGTGGCAGAGACGGTTCGTAGAACTCGAATATTTTTGGGTCGTCGTGAAACACCTTGTCGGACCGCAATACAGAGATTGGTAGAAAAATTCGAGCTGTCGGGACAATTTAGTGATGTGAAGAATAAAACCCGTGCACGTCGCACAAGAACAGCCGAGAATATTGCTGCTGTAGCCGAAAGTGTTGAAGAAAACCCAGGTTTGTCCATTCCTCATCGTTCTTTGGAATTAGGCATTCCACAAACGTCATTACACCGTATTTTGCATAAAGATTTGGGTCTTAAGGCTTATAAAGTTCAGTTAACACAAGAACTCAAGCCGGCTCAACAACGTCGAGTCTTTGCTGATTGGGTCCTTGAAATGCATGAAAATGATCCGGAATTCCATCGAAAACTCAGTGATGAGGCCCATTTCCACCTCGATGGCTTCCTCAACAAGCAAAATTGTCGCATCTGGGGCTCGGAACACCCAAGAGTTATTGTTGAAAAGCCTCTCTATCCTCAACGTGTGACTGTTTGGTGCGGTGTATGGACCTTACTTTTTCGAAAATGGGGCTGGAGCAACAGTTACGGTGATGGATTGCGCTATCGACAGATGATTAATGATTTTTTATGGCAGGAATTGGATGGTATTGATCTGGACAACGTTTACTTTCAACAAGACGGCGCTACGTGCCATACAAGCAACGAAACCATTGATCTTTTACCGACATCTTGTGACTTAACACCTTCCGACTTCTTCCTTTGGGGAAACGTGAAAGAGAAGGTCTACGCCAACAGCCCAGCGTCGATTCAAGACCTCAAAGATGGTATTCGTGAGGCTATCGAGGATGCAGGGCAGCCGCTTTGCGATTTGATTATGGAAAATTTCATGAAAAGGATATGGTCCTGAAGGCGTGGTCGTGGTGGTCATTTGGCTGATGTTATTTTCCATTATTAAACGCATACCTTCCTCTTTATAATGAAATAAAGATCCGATTATTTATCTCAAAAAATGGCATTTTTCTTTGAATATCAAAATAACACCTAACAGTATATTTCATATAGTCTAAAACAGATTAGAATGCACTACTATTAAAAGCAAATTTCAAAAATTAACTTCTAATCAAAAAATCTTGTAGCGCACTTGCTTCCGTAGAGTGTCATATCTCAAAATAATGCGATTTCGGGAAAATCGCGTTTCTTATGGTCCAATTGTATTTTGCACACAACTAAAAAATTTTTTACTTACAACACTCTACGGGACCAAGTGCGTTAATTTTTTCCATAAGGGAAACTATTGAATATCATATAGAACGAAATCGGCGAAAATTATGTAGTTGCACCAATTACCGGTGAATGTATCAGTTTCGTGTTGGGAGTTGGGACGTACATATCAAACTTTTATATTTAAATGAAAGTTGCATTAGAACGTTCCAAATAAGCTAGCGTTACGATCCGATTTTTGTTACACAGAACGGTCGTGAGATATGAAAGTTCTACTGTTTTATCCCACCGGAAAAAGCATAAAAAATTTCCCCGGAACTAATTGTCTATGTATTTCTTAACCTTTTACTCATCGCGATGACTATTTTTTATATTATGTGACAGAAACAATTGGTTTCTTTTAATAGTGGGATAAGTATAAAAAATTTCAAAATTAACCGAAATTTGGTGGGGTGCAAATCACACGTCTAAGGAATGGACGCCTGAGCAGCTATCACTGATCGCTCATACGATCAAATTGGATTTTTCCTTTTTGCAAATATTAAAAAAAATGGACACGAAAGAAATTGATTTCCAGATTAATGTTTTCAAAATAAAAAATTTAAGGATAATGAAGTATTTATTAATGTAAAAATTTCGTTGAAACCGTATTAAAATTTGCAAAATGGAAAATGTACAGTATTCCGGTAGGAAGTCTGTTTTGTAAAGTTTCTGTCAGTTTCAGACGTGTATACATTATACGTCGACATTTATACTCGCCGCTAATTATAAATTTGTATGGCCATAGATTTCTTTTTAAAATTTTGTAAAAGGGGAATAAATTGCGCGGATTGTAACTAAAAAATTAGAAATGGGTATGAAATTATGATTAATTTATTGAATTCGAATTTCTTAAGTACTAAGATGGGCCCAGGTCGCGACCTTAGAGCCCTATTTTTCCTACCTCTTTTGGACTTGGGACAACTATGACACCCCCCCCCCCCACCCGCCCTCCATCAAAACCCAAATCCTGGGGGCGCTACTAATCACTGTTTATTATCTATATAAACGATATATGATAAATGTAACAAAACTCCATCTCTGCCCATTGTGGTCTTCGCTAATAATACTCTTCTACCCTCTAAAAGCAACAGTTTAAAATATTGGCTTGAATTAGAGATATCTGAAGGAATTTTGCAGAAATCATAACAGCATAGACTAGCAGCACTCACCTACATAAAATTTTATACGCGACATTTATAGTGTCAGTAAAATCCCAAATTGTGCTTGTATATCAACAGGCAATATCACACTCTGCAACATGCTCCTAAATCCATGTAACTTGGCGTCCGCCGTCCTACATATGTGTATACATATCGTCAAGATCAATAAGCATTAAGCATATCTTATATGTATGTATGCGAGGAACTCAGAAAACTAAATATAAAATCCTACGTAATTTCCTTGATATGAATCAAAGGAGAATGATGTACTTAGCTTTAATCCGACAGATAAATCTGAATGGTATCTTGGTTTTGGGATCTGTACCACAATATATCTGTTTGTCCGCATGTAATAAAAATTTTAAGTTTGTTTATATTTAGACTTTTTTATCACAGAACTATTATATTATGTCGACGTACAAATGACAAAAAAATCTACTACAGACTCTCCTTCCTATAAATTTCGGTATAATTGCACCCCTCGTACAAAAGGATAATTGCGTTTTATCACCGCTCACTTTATTGCCAATTTAAACAAAAATGTGGGCGGATCGTTTGGCCGCCTGGTTTGGTCTTTCAGTATTTTGCCCCAAACCTTTACTCGTTCCTAATATTTTTTCCAAATTTCTGCGGAAAACAGGTTTTGTCTGAAGGCACAAGAAAACGGTTTTTAATATTTTAATCGAAGGCCCGAGTCCCCCAAGTTCCAGTTCCAGTTTATTAGTAAACTTCGTTCATTTAAAACCATCTCTTCTCCATTTCTAATCATAGCACAATTTGATTTTCATATTTTCGTTATACTTACATATGATAAAACTTTTTTTCACTCCACTTAAGACAATTTTTTTTTCGAATTTCGTCTTTCAAACTCACATTTAATCTCTAATGATGCTGCTGGATGAGCTTGACTAACTGAGAATCTTCAGATTTCGTTAACATCCATCGCCAACCATCTGTGCTGTGTTTGATTTTTGATGTGAGTTTTCGCATATATTTCTAGAACGGTTCGTTGGACAGGAAAAATTATTATAGCCAATTTAATAGAATTTCATATTCTGAAGAACTTTTCAGTACATACTTTAAAACCGTATAGAACTTATCATTTTAACAGTATACGAAAAACTCCTAATGTTTTATATGGCAACACCAAGAAGGGGTTGCCCGATTTATGAAATACTATGTACAAAATTTCAGCTCTCGACGTTGACGCGTTCTCAGGTAGTGTCCAAATTTGTAGTGAAAAACGAAATTTTTATTTGGCAATCCTACGAAGGAATTACCCAATTTGTCCCATTTTCGAATTCAGTTTTACTTTTTTTTTTAAAGGCAATATGCAAAGCTTTAGCTCTCTAGGTACACGCGTTCCGAGTTATCGTGAGGACGGACGGTCATGCAAAAATCTGTGTCTAATCCATTTTGCTCTAGCATAATTATTTCTAGGTGTTACAACCGGAATGACAAACTTAGCATACCCTTTAGATTTCATCTAGGGTATCAAACGACTTTCGTGGATAGGCTAGAATTCTTTAAAACTTAATAATGTTTATTGTCCGCGGTGGGAGGGGGGTACTAGGATGTGTAAATATGACTCTGGTCGCTAAAATTTTGGCAGCTGCTCCCACAACTTCACTGAATTAATTTTGACTGGTTCTGCGGAAAAGAGTGTTCTTTTGGTAATTTTTGAACACTAATATGGTATTTGTTTACCTTCGTCGGACATAACGGATGGGAAAACTTCATCATTAAATAATAAATAACTTCGGCAACTCAACGAAATTGCAATAACCATTTTTCAAGAATTCCAGTCTCAAAAAATCCTGTATCTTACAATCTGCAAGTACATCTCTAAAAAGCAGCTTAGTAAGTTAAAATTTTGTAAATCCATATTCTTGCATACAGAAAATACCTGCGACCTTTGACTTTAATTTTGATATGTTTTTTCGGGATCTATTTTTGGCAATTTGGAGTTTTGACGATTGTGTGTTTTAGGATTTTGTTTATATTTTCAGAATTAGGGATGTTGCCCTCTACGTCCACAATAATATTTTCATTATTTTGTTCAGTTTTCATCGCACAGTTTCGAATTATGTCTCTCAGCTTTCTACCAGGAATATAGTAAAAACGTTTGTTACATCGAAGTTAATAAAAACATGGTCTTAAGGTTATTGCTTACTTCTAGGTTACCCAGAGAAACTTCAGCTAATTTGGGGTATAAACAAGTAAAAAAGTTAGAATTGGTGTAAGACCAATTCTTATGATACCCTACATGACTGCCAGTATATTATTTCGTATGGTCAACCATCTGTGCAAGCTTGATAGTTGAAGTGGTTTTTCGCATATAGTTCTAGAACGGCTAGTCGGACAGAAAAAATGATTATAACCAATTTTATCGAATTTCATATTATGAAGAACTTTTCAGTACATTAAAACCGTATAGGACTTATCCTTTTACAGTATACGTAAAAATCATATATTTTTTTATCGCAAAATCAAATTAGAATGGCAATTTAATAAATTTTCCGATATAATTCAAACCGTAATTTCCAGTTCAGTTATCCTTACCGTAGATGCCAGCTCTACACAAATTCCTTCACAATATCTTAGAAGGCAGAAGAAGATTAAATTTAGACTCGTAGTATTTCTTTTCAGCTCCTCAAATTTTGGAATTTACCGTTTCTGGTTATTTTGTATCTAGTGAGGCTGTCTGCAGTTTTAAACCTAAGATATCTATAGTAAAGAAAGTTGTGCTCCGCTATGAGAGTCCTAATTTAGTCAGAACTCCTTATGCATCCATTCTTCCTTATCCAACGTGTTCGAACTGATTCATATTAATCGTTAAGGTAATGTATTAGCCCATAGAAAATGTCGACCTTATCATTAATTGAAGCACATAGAGCGATACCGTCCCATTTATCTAACTTAACTTTTTGGTTTTTCATAATTGCTCATTGTTTACTTGTAAGATTCTAATCTTGATTAATTGTCAAAAATTGCAAGTCATATTTTCATCTGAAAAAAAAATTTTATTTAAATAGTGTACAAAATTACAAAACTGTTTATTCTTGTTTTTGTAATGAACTACGTTGCAAGAATCTGTCAGAAATCCTTTGTAGAACTTGGGGATAATGTGTCCGTATTTTGGTAACTGTTATAATTCGTCATATGATTTCAGGTGGCCTTTGATATTGAAATAATTGTCATAATAAATCCCCCAAACGGCAGTACGTATCCTGTTGTGCCTAGCTATCTGGGCTTGCTATATGGAACCCATTTACAACTTTATCATAAAGAGAAAAAGAAAACAGAAGTAAAAATAAAACGAGGAAACTTCGCCCGCAGTCAAAACATGAGAGTCAAAGAGATTGTACTTACATATATTTCACTCCTTCGATGTTTGTTATGCATCAGCAAAGTTTTATGGAGGAAGCTTTTTATAACAATACCATTGCGGGAATCCATGTATCATATACATCCATACATAAATACATACGAACATTGGTTCGATGTCATATTTCATGCAATAGTTCGTATGTCATTAACGAAAGTTTTTCTGTTGTACCGAGCTGGAACTACTAACCCGGAAGGAAATTTTCATAGAGTAAACAATTCGTTGATGAACCTTGCACTAATGAACACGAAATAATTATATGAATGAAGTTTGATGGAAATTGTAGAAGAGTTTCACAACTGGAAAAATATACCTTCGACAAATTTAAGAGCTCCATCCTATTTGCCCGTTTGTTCTGTCGCACTGATATACATATAAATCGACTGACTGACCTCCTGTTTTTTGTGGCACCAGTTTTGATTTCAGAAAGTATGCTCTCACTGTCATATTTAAATTATTTCGGTGGAATTTATTTATATGCATGTCAGTTTTACACACAAAAGCATTTGGGACTATTTATATTGTTAAATTTTAATTATGAGGCACAGGAAGCGTTTTTTACAAGGGTGTTTTGGTTATAAATACCGCTGAACCTCAAGCAATTTCCCGTTCCCAATCGTTACAGTTCAGTGAGAAAGTATGCTCTCACGGAAAGAGACAGGAATATGAATGCTTTCATGAATTTTTGGTTCAATGACCAGTCCATTTATATATATGTCAGTAGTCTGTCGGCATAAAAATTTGCAGTGACATAGCAAGTTGTAATTTCTGTGTCACAACCACTGACATGTATATAAATGGACTGCTGGTTGAATCAAAAATGCATGAAAGCAAATGGTACCACTTTCATATTCCTGTCTCTTTCCGTGAGAGCATACTTTCCCACTGAACTGTAACGATTAGGAACGAGAAATTGTTTGTAAAAATCCTTGTAAAAAACACTTCTTTCGACTCATATCTAAAATTTAACGAAACGAATAGTCCCAAATACCTTTGGGTTAAATTCGGTACATCCCACTGACATGCATATACGTAAATTCCCAAATAATTTAAATATAGTACCAATTTACGACAGTTGGTAGCATTGACAGTGAGAGCATACTTTCTGAAATCAAAATTGGTGCCACGAAACAGGAGATCAAGCAGTCCATTTATATATATGTCAGTGGTCACAACTAGTTAATACCAATTTTAAATCAAGTTTGTAAATGGAAAGGATCATGGTTATCATACAAAAACTTAAAATTTTCTCATATTAGATAACACACCTAAACCATTACTTACATAGTTCATTAATTGGAGTTGATGATAGATGTAAAGAACTTCGGAAGAATCCAAGTGATTGTTCGATAATTAGAAGGGTCGACTTCAAGAGTTTGGAAAAGATTCTGTCGAAAACGATATACAAATTGGTTTGTGCAGAGCTTTAGAAAAATAAAAGGCAAACTTTAAATAAACAGTAGAGAGAAAACATCTAGAGATATTGATTCCTATAAAGAACTTTTATACATCCCTCGAGCCGTACGAGTCTTGCACACTTCCGTGCCTGCGGAAGACGTGAATTTACAGCGACTATCGCAGCCAGAGTACTCATACTAATTCACCAATCACCATTATGTAAAAATGAAGATACATTATACCTAGTTATAGAAGAGCTGTTAAGGTTGTTCTTGATGGCTTTGACAATGGCTTTTGCAACTTGCCTGAGTTCTTTGCAGAATGACTTGATCACACAAAATTCCGTGGGTAATGGAATAACAAGCGTTTCATGTTTAATTCTTGGCTAGATTGCAGTTTGTTAGGGATCATCCCAACCTTTTATGCAGCATGTATTACATATGTTTACTTGCCATTTGAGGTTATAATATAATAATTTGTGATACAGTTATTGTTTATATCAATAATTGTAGTTTGATCAAAGACGCACACAATTAACTTCGGTAATCATACAAGAAACTGGCGAAAACTTCGAAATCTCCACATCGGTATAAATTTTGCCCAAAATGTAATACCATGTGGAATAGAGATGTAAATGCTAGCAACAATATAATGCAAATGGCACAAATCAAAGGCAGGCCATTGCATGCGAATTTAACCACTACCGCCGAAATAAAAAAAAATTACTATATTGATATTTTTATTGTGTAATTATTGTGTGTAGTAATGACTTCTTCTAGAAGTTTAGCTTTTATAGACCGATAACACCTTGTAATTTCTTACAGTTCACTTAGGTTAGTGCGATACGAATTTGGGGACAAACTAAATAAAAAAAAAGTTAGTCAAACACCAATACATAAAATTCTACATTAAATTCATATCATCACATAATTAAAAGCGGCATTATATAGACGTATTGTCTTATGTAAAATTTAAAATCATCATACTCAAGAATGAAAATTCTTCTGTGTTTTCAGATGCATACACGGTTAAAAAAATTTGGGATAAACGATCTTTTATACTTTCTATCTTATTAGTTCCACGGATCCAATTTTTCATATAAAATCTAATAAATATACGGATATCGTCATCTCTAATACCAAAACAGTCTCATTTCGTATCCGAATGTAGTACAAAAGCATAATGCAAACGACCAATGGATAAACTCTATCTATTTAAATATAAGGATCAATTATGTTCAGTATAAAACTAATATCTTAACTAGATATTTGAGAGCCTGATACTATTTTTATGTAAACTCTATCCTTTAAGTAGTATTCAAACTATTTAAGTTATTTGTATCAATAGAAATACTTCGAAATAATGTCATATGAACAAACTGAGAATTTGTCACTGCGCGGCTCACTTACGCAGTATGAAGTTTTGCTTCGTGCCAAGTATATTCGTATACCTGGGGCTAGATTCTGTAACTCGGAGAGTTTGGAAGTTAGGGAGATGAGAATATTCGTTTTCTCTGATTAAAACTCCCTATTCCCTAACTGTGCATTCACGATTCTCTAACATACTTGGGGAGTTACGGAAAACGTGAGAAGTGTCGCAATATTGAAGGATGGCTAAATCTGTGTGGGAGGGTCGTAGCGCATTGGAGTTTTTTCCTTCAGATTTAGGATCTAGAGTACAAAAATATAGATGAACAATTTTTGGGGGAGGGGTTTTTGGGGATGGGGTCGTACCATTCCTCATGGATATTATCCAAAATACGTCATCTTTAAAATCAAATTAAAGATGGAGAAGCGATGATCATTTTTGATCATTTTAACTTCATAACTGACTTTTTACCGCCGAAAAACGGATTTTTTTGCACTTGGATCATATACACCTCAGTTCCCATATTTTGTATATATTTCTTCCGTTATTTGTTTCACAACCATTAGTACTCTATTGTGGATATTTTTCTCCTGGAAAGTGAATTTCTACGACTTACCAGTTCTTCATAATGATGAGTTAAAAATATGTCCATTTTTGTACCAAAAAAACGGCCATTTTTTCTTCTTAAGAAGGACTGATTCACTTCTTTTGCCGTTATCTCCAAAACTATTTAACGGACTGAAAACCTAATTACTTATCTAATTAAGGGACAGAATGCAGATGCGATGTAATCCTACATACAAGCTTTAACGTGCATTTTTAAAATTTTTATAGCATCTCTTCTGTACTGGAAGACGACCAAATTGACCATTTTCGTGTGATTTAAAATGTTTGGTGGGTACCTTAAGGCACCAAAACACATATTTCTCTAGAAGTATTGCAGGGATTTCCATAATTTGTTTTTGTATATATAGCCAGGATATGCGGTGAGTCCATAATTGAATTTGAAAATCCTATGTACCTTGATACCTTCACAAAACACAACATAAACAGTTGAGGAATATTCTTCTTACATCTCCACAACTAACACAGCCGAGAGTTTTGCCGAGTGCAATAGAGAGTTTCGTAGTTCTCAATAGAAATTCCCCGAGTTACAGAATTTCAACAAGTGTCAAAGGAACTCTCATCTCCACAGCTCCACAACTCTCCGAGTTAGTGAATCCGGCCCCTGGTAAGTATACTTGTATACCTGGGTATATGGACGCTCTTGGATAATACTACATGGCTGAGGACTATTAGGTGGGCACTATAGTATAGCACAGTTGGCTGTTTAAAATTATAAACTTTTTTTTAAATAAATCTTTAGATTTTTTCATTAAATTAACATTTGTTTTTCTAATTAAATATTTTTTGACTTCTATGAGCAGGGGGGCCTCATTTTTTAATTAGTTGGCTAGAATACAAATGGCAATCATAGTTTTCTGTCTAATAGAGTACGAAGAATAAATTCGATTTATCGAATTCAACAATAAGGCCTAAACGGTGTATAGTGTATACTGTATTTGTATAGACTAGAATACTATCATTATTCACGAAATGAAATAAACTTAATATAACAGAGATATAAAAAAGCATATCTTGTATTTATTTATTCTATCTAAGACAGTTATAAGCACATTTTATACGAGCGGTTGATTGAACTATATATTCTATAAAATTTATATAAAACAATTTTTTAGCCAGTTGTATTATATTAATAAACGCTCTTATAAAATTTTATAAATTGAGCAATTATACAATTTACTCAAACTTTTTATGAACTTTTATTTGTTTATAATTTTTACACTTAAATTTTTAACCATGTATGAGTCATCTTTCCATATAGCTCTGGTAATTAATGGATAATTCTAAATTCAACTGTATCACTTTTACAATGATATGTTTTTAAAAAAATTTAATTTAATTCCAGATTTACTATCTGAATTGGATTAAAAATCAAAATTTGTCTATTAGAACATTACAATGGTGTCATTAATGTAAACTGAATTTCTTCACGCTTGAGCAGAATCTTAAGCAGTTTTGTAAAACATATGAAAAATTAAAAGTTTTGTATTACGAAGGAATTGCCAGATTTTGCCAATATTGGGAGTTAAATCTACATTTCTATAATATGAGCGTATAGACAGATAGACGGACCAACGGACGGACATGCAAAAATCGAAGATTTCATAATTCTCTGTATGAGCATTTAATACATTTTTTTGTACCATTATCATTTCTATGCATCACAAATGCATTAAACAAATTTAGCATAATTTATGGTTCCAATTACGGAATATAAATTGATAAATGTGTAGTAAGTCAGATTTCGAATCTTCTGGTAAATCGAAGAATGACTTTAGCTAATCCATATAATTAATCTATTACCTCTGACTTAAATACATATAGGTACACAATACGTTAACTCAATCACACACTAACCTTTAGTCAAGCATACGGATAGATACTAGATACTACCTACTAGCACCGATAACTAAAAAAATAATAATAAATAAATTGAGTTATCCATGCTCAGTGGTGGATCAGGGGGGTGGGGTCCCCTTCCTAAAAAGTAAAGTAAAAAATATTTAATTAATTGAGCTATTTAAAAAAATATATTTTTTTATTTAGATTTCTTTTATTTATATAATTCAACTTCAAAAAATTATACAAAATTATTTTATTCCAAAACTTAAAAAAATAAAAAATTATTTCATTGAATATTATTGTATGCATGTGTTGTATGTGTATAGGTTTTTCTTAGAATTTGAGTTTAGGACCTCAACTTTCGGTGATCCCAAATCCTCGAGAAATACTTCCCAAGCCACAAAACCACTCCCTCACTGCCACATCAGAGCCCTAACTTAATTCTAACTCCTAAACATTTTAAAATATTTGCAGCGTTCTTATGTAAAGCCACTGACATTATATGGACTGACTACGTCCATAGGAATACACTGCAGAAAGAAAGTGGGCGCACTTCTGTATAGCGTTCTCTTTCGATCTAAGCACCAAGTACTAACTGAGAGAGAACTGAAAACAACAAATAAATAAGTGGTATCGTCGAAATAAATGTTTTTAAATTATTTATTTGGGTTAATAAGTAATAAAAAGTGTTTTACCAAAGGCAGTATATCTGTAGATACTCAACAGAAATTTCAACTTCCCGCCAATGCTTTTTTCAATGTTGGCACCGACGTAAGAACTATTTTTGACACAAAAAATTTAACCCGCGTGAAATAGCATATCGAGCATTCCATACTATACATATATGTGTGTTAAACTGAGAAAAAATTGGTTTGAATGACTCCTGCAGTTTGCACCCTTAACTACTATTCCATTAATGCGGAGCGGAAATCTTCCTAGTACCTCATTACAGAACTGCGGTGGCTAAACTGAGCGACTTACGGCGATGGACAAGTGGTGTCCCATTTGATGTTTTTTTTTTTTTTTGCTAAATTTAATTGCAGTAAGATGCCCTCCCTCCCTGTCTATGCTGCTAGCCTACTAATTTATTGCATTTACGAGTATATCAATCCAAACAGAATGATTATGTAGAACTATACATGTTGATCTTGTTAATTTGCAAATTATGCCCACATCTATTAAGCCGTGGCCCTTAAAAGCATGATCTTTCCATTTCCATTTTAATTAGGTCTTTTCCTCGTCTATTGAAATTTGTTGTAATTATAAAGTAACTAATTTTACCTTTTAATATATTTCAAGTTAGAATTTGCTGTGTATTCCTGTGCTAGTGGAAATTTCGCTTATAACCATCGGTCACACCCACGTACAAATTTGGAAAGCGTATAACTTTTAAAAAAGCTGTGGATAATAATATATGAATAGTTTTTCAAAGCATTTAACGTTAAATTATTGCGGAAGTTTCGATACGATATTGCCAGATTTGCATAAAACTAGAAACTTTTTAGAAAAATTGTGCTAATGGAATATCGCCACTGTAGTACGTACTAGTTGAAATACCACTCATACATTATAGCAATTACTTTTAATTTACGTGAAAATAAAATTGATGGATTATTGGTGGACGCCGGTAAAAAGCAATTTTTTTTTTATTTAAGTATCTATGTAAGATTAAATTCTGTTAAGCTCTCTCTTCACGCTGAACAAATCGCAGCGTGATTTTACTTTGTACAGAACAACATTCATTGAAACCTCATTCATTCCTGTTTGCCTTGATGCTTAAAATTGTTGTCACCGTCTATGGTTATTGTAGAAAAAATAATACAATCATGAATTCTATTTGTATTTCCATACACATACATATCCATAATAATTAGACTGTAGTAGTTATTAGAGGTAGAGTAAAATTGAAGAAATTGTTTGTTACTAGTTTAGTTGTTCACGGACTTCATTGCGGTTACAGTCACCACAGATTTATAATTTATATTTAATAAAAGTCTTAAAATAGGAACCGGCGTTTCATTAAAGAACAGTTTTTATTTCTTTTTACATTTTGGTGCCGAAACCCGGGACGTAACGTGGATCGGAACGAACTTTTATTAAAATCGAAATTAACAGTGGTGACTGAATTATTGATACGTGATAGTTGAAAATCGGTTAACGGAACGATCATGGAACTCGCAAGCCGTGCAACGTATCGCGGGCAAGTTACAAAAATTGTTAAAAGTGCAACGGAGTATTTGCAATCAGGCGAAGCTCAGATCACTGATAATGTAAATAAGCTGGAGTCTATGGAAGAGGAATTAATTGTGCATTTGGATCGTCTCAAGGCAGCCCTTGATAACTTGAGGAAAGCTAATCTCGAAGTCCGCTCATCCATTAAGCCTGAGGAGTTTGATAGAGAAGCGGAAACTATAGCAGAGTACGACGACAAGGCACTGGCTGCGATAACTCGACTTAACCAGAGAATCACTAAGGTACGTCAGCGCTTAAGTCGTTTGGAACCCAGCAATGCCAACATTACTACAAGTTTGCCGAAAGAAATGTCTCCTGCTCTAAAGCTGCCGAAATTGCAACTAAGAAAATTCTCTGGTGATTCTCGTGACTGGATGCCCTTTTGGGAACAATATAAGTCAACGGTACATGAGAATCATTCCTTAAGTGCTGTTGACAAGTTTAACTATCTGCAATCGTTGCTAACTGGAAGAGCGGCTGATACGATAGCGGGATTTACTCCGACAGAGGCCTGTTACGATAGTGCGATTGCAATGCTAAAAGAAGAGTACGGGGACACGGACAAAATTGTTGATCAAACTATGCAGCGTTTACTATCTCTTCAACCTGTAAATTCAAGAGCAGATGTATTTGGACTCAGGCGCCTATAATTCCGTCACATCTTGTACACGATCTTTAACAGCCCTGGGAGTTTCCTCTACGAGTTATTACGTAATGTTAAAGGGTATTTTATTACGTTGTTTACCTAACGAGCTACGTGTGGATTTTCACCGTTTTTTCGATAATCTGTCGGAAAATGCAGCAAGCCATAAGGTCGTGGACGAACCAGAAAATAATGATGATGATAAAACCGATACATCTTCTATTACTTCGGCATCATCTCTTGCTTTTGTTGGCGATAATCAGGTAAAAAACATTTTACGATTCTTAAAAAGAGAGGTCGAATCTTTAGAAAAGGCCCGTGAAGCTAAATCAGGTTCAAGTCAGACTCAAATTACAAAAACCGTAAAAACAGCTGTAGGATTATTCGCCGCAAGCACAAACGAAATTTCTTGTTTCTTTTGTAAATCATCTAGTCATAACACAAAGGACTGCAGCAGCCCCCAAACTTTAATGGAACGCAAAGTTATGCTGAAACGGGACGGCAGATGCTTTCGCTGTTGCAAACGTGGACACAATTCAAAGATCTGCAGAAGTGGAAAACTCACATGCAAGAAATGCAACAATCGCCACGCTACCTGTATGTGTGATCCCGAATACAGTAAAAAAATGGAAGTAGTACAACAAACACCAATCGATCATCGAAACAATAATACAGCAGCGCTAACACATCAACCGCAACAAGCTTTGAATCTCTGTATGACTAATACCATTCCAAAGTACACCAACGTTTTCTTGCAAACCGCGTGTGTATTTGCAGCTAGTCCAGATGCAAAGGTTTCATTGTACATTCGACTTATCATGGATGGCGGCAGTCAAATATCGTTCATTAAGTCTAGCATTGCCCGCAAGTTGAATTTGCCTATTGTGGGTACACAGAATCTATGTGTGCTTCCCTTTGGAAGTGAAAAACGGACACCAACTCAGCTCTTCAATCGAGTGCGTGTTATGCTTCGTAGTCAGCATGACGGCAGAACAATTGTTTTAAATGTCGTGGAGGTGCCAGAAATATGTGTTGATGTTCTTGCAATGCCAAATGCAGATGACCCCACTTTGAAAAACTTTACTTTGGCAGACGCGCGATTAATGGATAGAGTTCTCGAAGAAGGTATTAGTGTGCTTATAGGTGCTGATACTTATTGGCAGTTTGCAACAGGCGAATGTCAACGCATATCTGAAAAATTAACAGCGATAAATACATTGTTTGGGTGGACATTGCAAGGCCCTTCGCCAACCTGCGCTCAAGGAATAAATGTAGAAAATGCATATGCGATGTCTGTTTGTATTAGTGAAGAACTTAAGAAGTTTTGGGATCTGGAGACGATAGGCATAGTACAAAGAGATAGCACTGAAAGTGTTTGTGATGTGAATGCTTGTGTCAATCGTGTTGGAAATCGATTCGTGGCCGATTTACCCTGGAAACCAGTTAATCAAAAGTTGAACGATAACCGAAGTGGCGCATTGTTTAGATTTCATGCTCTTGTGAAAAAGCTATTAAGGCAACCAGGTAAATTAATTGAATACGATTTAGCAATGCAAGATTTTTTTCTGAATGGTATTGCCGAAAGGGCACCAGCATCAAGCTTGAGTGATTGTGTTTATTTTATGCCACACAGACCAGTGTATCGAAGCGATAAATCCACGACGAAAGTGCGTATTGTCTTTGATGCCTCGGCGCACGCACCGCATTCGCTGTCGCTTAATGAGCATTTGGAAACTGGCTCAAATTTACTGCCAGACCTTCTGAAAATTATTTTAAATTTTCGATGTGGAAAGATCGGAATCGTGGCTGATATCGAGAAGGCCTTCTTACAAGTGTCGCTAAATGAAAAAGATCGCGACAGCCATCGATTTTTCTGGTTTAATGACAAAATAAATTCCACTGATAACCTTCCATCTTTGCAGATTTATCGCATGACACGGGTTACATTTGGAGTCACCTGTAGCCCTTTTCTGTTGGGAGCAGCGATTTTAAGGCATTTGGATATGCAAAATGACCGGTTTCCTGATACCTGTTCAGTACTTCGGAGCAGTTTCTATATGGATGATCTAGTTACTAGTGTTGATAGTAAGGAATCAGCCGAACGATTGTATAAGGAAGCAGTCATCATGATGAAAGAAGTATCTATGACTCTCCATAAGTGGAATTCGAATGATGTAGATATCCGACGTCTAATTTTAACCCAAGAAAAACCCCCAGAATCTCAGAAGGTATTAGGAATTCGGTGGTACATACCTACCGATGAATTAGCTGTGGATTTGGAACCTGTGGGAAAATTTATAGAATCGCCAGGATTTTTTAGCACGAAGCGAAATATATTGCAGGTAATATCTAAGATATATGATCCGATTGGAATTTTAGGTCCCTGTGTGGTGCGTATGAAAATTCTATTCCAAAATATCTGGCGTATTAAACTGGGTTGGGATGAACGTTTGCCAAACGATCTCTTAAGTGTATGGAATGCCTGCAGTACTGACGTGATCCAGCTCAAAGAAATGGCTATACCACGCTGCGCATTAACAAAATTTGAAGTAGTTCACAAGGAAATTCACATTTTCGCGGATGCAAGCTTATACGCTTATGGTGTTGTTGCCTATATAAGAACTGTTGATATTCAGGAAGGTATTTCTGTTAAATTCCTTTGTTCAAAGAACAGAGTGGCACCTTTGAAGGAGAATGGCACAAAGGAAGTAACCCTACCAAAACTTGAATTAACCGCAGCGTTGATTGGGGCACGACTTTTAAATTATCTACATCAGTCTTTACAAATATCTCCTGATAAAGTATGGCTTTGGACCGACTCTAAAATCACACTTCACTGGATTTTTGGTGATGCTAAAAGATGGAAGCCATATGTATCCAATAGAGTCAGAGAGATACAAACATTGACTGACCGAGCTTGCTGGAGACATTGTCCAGGCACCGAAAATCCAGCAGATCTATTAACGAGAGGCATTAGTGGAATGTCATTATTGAATGCAGCACGGTGGATAGATGGACCGAAGTGGCTTTCAAAAACCCAAGCAGATTGGCCTCATGTGGATATAGACCATGTAGCTCCTCTTATATCAGCAAGCTTATTTTCAGCTACTATGAACGATGAACCAACAATGGCAGTTTCAGTTATCGAGACTCCACCATTACTACAATACGAAAATTATAGTACTTGGAAACGACTACTGCGAGTAACTGCGTACATACTGCGGATCCTTGATATCGCCAGAAAAGCTTCAACGTCACATACGATTTTTTTGTCAGCTGAGGAAATTCAACGAGCTAAAAAATATTGGATAGGATTTGCTCAGAAGTTGAATTTCAACCAGGAAATTTTAGCACTTCATCAGGGCAGAGGTATTCCTTCAACGTCTAAATTATTAACGCTAAATCCAATTTTGGTTATCTGTGTGTCGGTGGTCGACTGCAACTTATATATACTGAAAGCTACAGGGCACACCCTATAATATTGCCAAAGGCATCGCACATAACATTGCTTATTGTGAAGGACATGCACGACCGAACTTTTCACGGAGGGAGCGCCCTAGTACTTACCCGATTAAGGGAGAAATATTGGATTCCACAGGGTCGCCAAATAATTCGAAATGTTATTAAAAGATGCATCGTTTGTCAGTATTTAAGAGCCAAACCAGCTTCTCAACCCTTCGCACCGCTTCCACGGGATCGACTTATTCAGTATAGGCCATTTTTTGTCATCGGAGTAGATTTCGCGGGACCACTGTACGTCAAGAATATTACGAGCGAACATACAAAGAAATACTATATAATGCTGTTTACTTGTGCCTCGGTGAGAGCCATTCATTTAGAATTGACACCAGACTTATCAACAGAGAGTTGTCTTTTGGGTCTACGACGATTCATTGCTAGACGAGGAGTACCAAAAATAGTGTATTCGGATAACGCAAAAAGCTTTAAACGGGCCTCAATAGAGCTACGAAAACTTGAAGTGTTCATCAACGCAGAAGAACTACACGGATTTTTGAGTGACCATGGAATTTCTTGGAAGTTCATTGTCGAACGTGCCCCCTGGTGGGGGGGATTTTGGGAAAGGCTCATAAGAACTATTAAAGGATCGTTGAAAGCTTCGATAAAACGAGCTTCCTTAAATCAAGATCAACTTCAAACCCTTCTTATCGAAGTTGAGGGTGTTGTAAATAGTAGGCCATTGACGTATGTAGGAGAGGACCCGTTGGATTTATCACCTTTAACACCAGCACATTTTCTTCAGAATGCTGCCCCGTTGACTTTAGATCTACGTGATAATAAGGCCGATGGACTTACGGACAGTAAGTTACGCCAGGCATGGAAGGATCGTTTTCGTATTCTTAGTGTATTTAAGAAACGCTGGCACAGCGAGTATCTGCAACAACTGCGATCATTACATCACGAAAGACGGAACTTTTCTTCTGATCTGAATATTGGACAAGTGGTTTTGCTGCACGATTCGTCACTACCCCGAACATTTTGGAAGTTAGCTGTGATCGAAGAAGTTTATCCAGGCCGTGACGGTAAAGTTCGTTCCTGTCAAATTCGCCTGCCAAACGGGGCAAAATTTAAGCGCCCTGTTCAATTACTATATCCACTGGAGGTGCAGCCTAATTAACCGCCGTCCGGAGGATGTAGAAAAAATAATACAATCATGAATTCTATTTGTATTTCCATACACATACATATCCATAATAATTAGACTGTAGTAGTTATTAGAGGTAGAGTAAAATTGAAGAAATTGTTTGTTACTAGTTTAGTTGTTCACGGACTTCATTGCGGTTACAGTCACCACAGATTTATAATTTATATTTAATAAAAGTCTTAAAATAGGAACCGGCGTTTCATTAAAGAACAGTTTTTATTTCTTTTTACAGTTATTAATGTAATGACATATAATGACTTTTATAATTCCTTAGATATCTCTAAATTATTCCCGTTTCTTACACGAACTTGAATTCAGAGAAACTTTTTTCAATTTCTGTGAATCTTTTCACAAGATCCAATTTTAAAACCCAAGATGGGGAAATATTCTACGGGCATTATTGAAAATCTTGTTGTATTCAAGTGTAGTACCAAAAACCAAAACAGTTCGCTGCACATTTCAATTTTGCTCAGCTCCTTATCTGTCTGGTCTCCAATATGTGTATGAATTGAACAAATTGAAGCCTGCACCCAAATAATACGTTGTTGCTGTTCATAAACCTCGACTTTATCTATGGGAAATTTTGTGAATGTGCACATCTAGAGCAGAAGTTTTAATGTTATAACGCCACCTGGATATTAAATTTGGGTCACGTGGAAGTTTTCTCCATTGTTACAGTGTTATACTTGAAAAGACATTGCGGAAGGCAATAGATAGCTTGAATTGTAGGGCTGCAAATTTAAATGCAACTGACATTTCCAACAGCCTATTATTGCAGGTAGCATTGTTAAAAACCGTGCAGTGACATTGTATAAATGCAATTTATTCTCCAAGAATTATGCTCTACCGTCTCCCCAGGAGTGTGTAGATGAAATTTCTGACTTCTATGTTTTTCGAGGACTCTTACAAGTTGTATCCCATTTACCCTTAGAATGATTTGACGTCATGTGATTAGAACTTTCCCTCAAATTGGGTCACGTAGACTACAGATAAGTTCTTATGCTCCCGTCCACAGAGAGGCAAGTGTTAAGCACACTAAATGAAGTCGAATGTTTCTCCTAATACCAGAAATTGCCAAGGCTTACAATTGATTGTGATTCAAATCATTGGGAGTGAGAAATTAATAGAATGGAGCATTAAGTGTACGTTTACATTCTGTCCAATTCATCTAATGTCACTAGGGATAACATTAAAATTAGTGGAATGACAGTTTTTGTCCTTTAGAGTTATTTTATGAAATACGTATCTAGGTAGATAATAGTATCTGTGGCAGCATAACTTCTAATAAATATAAGGCCGGACAAAAGCATCATACTTAAGACTTCAAAAAAAATATCGCAAGCAACATAATAGCAATTTAATAAAAGGAAATAAATTAATTAAAAGTTGTTTGGACTATTTTAATACATACATTAGATGCCTGAAGAAAAAAAGCTTTAATACACTTAACTACATCGTCTCCTCGATGCGTATGCTTCGTTTTTTCTTTGTAAGCAGTGTTGCCACTTTGGCTACAATAGTAGCAAATGGCTATTTTAGACAACTTTTGGCTACAGGAATACCCCCCCCCCCCCGAGTATTTTTTCTACGCTAATAGATCTTGAGGCGGATTTGGTGACACTGAAAAACCAAATAAGATTCTGTCTACTATAATTACAATGAGAAAAAAAAACGCCAGTTTTAGTCAAACGGAACCAGCAATTTCCTTTGATTTAAGTCGATACAGAAAATGATATATTAATGTATAAAATGTGCTTTATGAAGCGTACGAAGTGTAAAACGCATCTTTCTAGGCATGAAAATATCCAAATTCATAAATTTATGCTTAACATTTGTTTGTAGTATGCACTATAAAATATACTTACATTTACTTTTATTTATTTATTTAATTTTAAAGCCAGAAGAATACTAGGGGTATTCACGCAATGTTGTATCAAAGAGTGTATCGTTGTAAAAGATGTATTTGATTACAACCCAGCAAAGTTATACAAGGCTTATGCATATAAAATGCAATACAAGGGTCTTGTATTTTTACATTTACAAATTGGCAGTGTAAACCGGGTTGTATAGGTTGTATAGTTGTACTAAGCAGCTGAGATTGAACGTCAAATGTCAGCGTATGCAGCTGGGAAGGGGAGTGTCCTAGGAAAATTTCCGGTGTGCCAAATGAAAGATGCTTTTGAGGACTATCGACTGGTGCACTTGTATTTTTTCTAGGTGGTATTCAATTTATATCCACCCGAATCATCTTTTTCCCCCACAAAAAAAGGTATTGCAAATTTCTGAGCCCAAAACATCAGTAATGGCGCATCAAACAGCATGAAACTTTCTGGAAAACTTAATAAAACATCACCGGTAAACAAATTGGTGTGATCGATTTTCTTTTTCCGCCCTAAATTACTTACTAATAGTATTTGAAGTTCAGAAATTAGCTTTAATTATTTTCAAAATTTGAACATTTCTTGCAGGATAAGGAGGGGTCCGTTCAAAAAACGAATCTGATATTCGTCTTTAGTTCGACAAGGCGATTAAATTTATCGAAAAAAATTTTCGAGGGGGGGGGGGGTATTTTGAGGTGCGGGGTTCTTACCCCCACCCTCCTCAAACCCCAAATATGACATGTGGGGCGTCTACTTAAAGCCCCCGCTGAGCTCTATCGAATGGCGTTTTTTAAATTTCAATCCGGTATACTCCATAGTATATTTTTTCCACCCTCTAAAACTTGATTAGAGAAAAAATTTTGCATCTAAATTAAAGGTAATAAAATTTTCTATCGATTAGAAGGTTTTTATTTTCAATTCGAAATATTTTCACACTGAGCTTTTACTCCCAAAGTTCACTGATTTTCCCCATCTGGGTCCCATATACGCCATTACTACATATGAGTTATTTTTCTAATTTTTTTTCAATCATAGGCATAAGTGTTCGATTACGAAACTTTTTCATCTTTACAAAAAAAATCCTCCGAACCACCGTTATTCCGTAAAGGTAAATTGTAAATTTTTACGTTTTGTCACGCAAAAAGTGACAAAGATTGCCGTAAAAGGAGGTTGCTCTACTATTATTAACCTTTCTCCTAAACTATTAGCCTGAGCTGAAAACTAATTAGAAATAATCGTTCCCAACAAAACAGGCTTCATTTTATCTGCTGACATTACACTGAAATAGTGTATAATTAAGTAGTAATAGTAGAAATAACAATTTGGGAAACAACCCAAACGGTTAAAAAATTCTATGAAAAACCGGTATTTCCTTAATTTAAGCCGTTCTTTTCATAAATGTTGAGATAGTTTAGTTTTTATCTCAGCTATTTTTAACTGGATCTTCACAATTCTTCTTTATAGGATAACTATGAATCCTAGGAATTTTGAGGATTTGCTCAATTTATCCGGGGCCGAGGAGAGCTCCTACGGTCTGCCATAATTACATTTCGAAGTAAGCTAAAGGCTAAAGAGTGTGTTCACTCTTTGTTGTGAATTCTTGTTGTATATTTACATCGGTTACACTGATACATTAAAGAGTGAATACCCCTACTATGTTTTTGTTATATTTTTGTTTCAATAAATTAGTTAAAACAAAGTTTCTGTTAATTACTTCTCTATAGAGATATATTTATGTAAGATTTTAAGTTTTCTAAATTTTTTTCACGTGTGGCTACCCAAACTAGATTTTAAATTAACGAATGGAGGACTCGAGAAAAATCAAAGACGCTGTAAGACCAGTATCTTTGAACTCCCTGCATACATAGCTATTAACTCCAAGAAAAGATATGATTGCTAATCTTCCTATTATAATAATTTTAAGTAGATTCATTAAACGCGTTCCCATCATTTACCCAGCCACTCGTGCCATTTTTTTTGTTTAACTCATTACTGTTATTATTATTTTATTTTATTTTATTTACAATAAAGGCCTAAACACAATTCCGATTGTCGACTAAACTAAGAGTGAGACTCGTCAGAATTTTTCGGCTTCTTCTATGAAACATAAACCAGCCATCACAAATGAAATATTGTAGTCATCGCAGGTAGCCACAATAATTGCCTGCGACAGCGTATGTTGTTCGTAGTTGAGGTAGATGGTGGTAATGCAATTGTATAGTTTGGGCTTTGTCTCAGCTCACTGATCAAATTGTGTAAATATTAGATTTTAGTTAGTAAGTGAGTTTGATTCCTAAATTTTACTGTAGTTCGGTTGAAGTTGGCCGTAAAAACAACTTAGATTATGTCAAAATAAAAAGAAATTGAATTCGTTGTAATACCACGTGGAATAGAGATGTGAATGCTGGCAAAAATATATTACAAATCGGTTTGGCTCAACTCGAAGGTAGGCGATTGCATGAGAATTGCACAAACACCACTACCGCCAGAATTAAGACAAAATTAGTATATTAATATTTTTATACCCTATAGATTTTAGATTTCATCTATATATTAAGTTTGTCATTCCGTTTGTAACGCATAGAAATAATGCTGCAAGCTCAAAATGAATTGAGCACCCACGCATAATATTAAAAGTTTTTTTGATTTGCGCCTATCTCTCCGTCCGTTTATCTGGCTGTCTGTGCGTACGATAACTAGAGAGCTCGTGCACTTACAGAGCTAAAATTTTGCACTTAGGCTTTTAAATAAAAAAGTAAAATTAAGTTCGAAAATTCAGTCAAATCGGGTAACTCCTGTTTTTCACTACATATTTGGACACTGCCTGAGAACGCGTCAACGTAAAGAGCTGAAATTTTGTATACAAAGTTTTTATAAAAATATTAAATATAATTTCTAAAATGGGCTAAATCGAGAAACCCCTTCCTGGTATTGCCATATAAAAATTTCGGATTTTTACGTATACTGTGAAAACGATAACTCCTAGACGGTTTTGATGTACTGAAAAGTTCTTCAGAATATGAAATGCTATGAAAGTGGTTATTACCATTTTTACTGTCCGACGAACCATTTTAAAAATGCATGCGAAAAACCACCTCAAAAATCATACTTGCACAGAGAGCTGACCATACAAAATTACATACGGGCTTTATCTAGGGTATCATAGCTCTTTTACGTGTTATTGTAATAATATAGTTGACTTCCTCTAGAAGTCTAGCTTTGATAGGCCGTGCGATATTACATTGTTTAGGGCGGTCGCTTTTTTCCAGAAAATGTGTTCCTTTTACCACAAAATAACTATCTAACTAACTCTGATAGAAACCAGATATGCCTACAGGAGTGGCTAAAGGGCTCTTGTGAGCGGGGGGGGGGAGGCTCTGGTCGTACATTACGACTTGTACGTATATAACTTCATGGAAAAGGTAAGACAATTTGATTTTATTTAGTTTTGACTTAACGTTTGGGCTAAGCATTCTAGTAAAACTATTATTCCAAAATAAACATCTTGCTTTAAATGTAATAAGTCACTGTGGAGTTTCACTAAATTTCTCCAATGAGGAGTTATAATTGTTTCTTTAAATATTTGTTTTTCTCCGCCAATAATATTCTAACAAGCCGCCTTTACATCCAAGACTTATTAAAGATTCTTTGGAAGCTGCTTTCAATTGAAACAAATCTTTCATAGCCATTACACAAAATATGCTTTGTCGTGCTTCAAACACCTCGAGAAATACCACGCTGATGTCATGAATTCCTGTGTTTTTTACAGATTTAAAGTAAAGCGAAGGCTAAGATGCTAGCAATAAGGGCTGCGTTCTTCTTAAACGTATCAAATTGAAGTGGGAATCGTTTTACGTTTTTCATAAAAAGTTCAGTAGAATAAATTTATGCGTAGTGAATCATTTTGTTCGGCAAAATGCAAAAGGTCTACTGCAATTTCGTCCCTGATACCATAACTACTTCCCTGGCTTCGTGATATGAAGATGGTACTACTGAGCAAAGGCCTAAGTCCTAATTTCGTTTGAAGTCTTCTACAGTCTTTCTTCTGAATACCTTCCAACGATTACTGTCCTTAAGTTGAATATTTTAAGCTTATCAGAATATCTACAAATTACGTGTTTTAATTTCGCGCAGATTCCATACAAAAAAAACCAATAATATGTCTCCGGTAAAAATACTAACAAAAGGAGCGATTGTTGTCCTTGAAAGTGATAATAACAACTCAACAGAAAAACTTGAATCGCTTTATTTCAAGAACGTGCAGGCATGTGATGCAAGATTTCATGGACCTGGTAGTTACAAATATAAATCCGTGCTTGTTGGGGCATTCACACGTGAAAACCCGTACCAAATGTATAAGCCTAGGGATATATCGTGTATATCTCCATTGTATTCACACGCATGTTGCAAACTGAATTTCTTCCTTAATACTCTCGGATATTTCCGTCTCATTCGCCGGAAATCCACCCTCGAAAAACATAGCTGCAAAAACGTATGGCAAAAGAATACGTTTATAAGTAGTGACAGCGTTAAGGGAATTTTCCTACGAATTTCCACGGAATAAAAATTTAAATTTTATACAAATACTCCCCCAGCCAAGATCATGATAATTCCATGGAATAGTTATAGTTGGTAAGGGAGTGATTTTGTGCCTAGAATTTTCACAATATTGCTCCAAAGAAACGTTTCCACAGAAGCAAATAGATCGAACTATTTCAAAAAGGGACTCGAAAGAGAAAACGACAACGGGAAGAAATAAAAGTGAATTAGGGCCTTAGTAGGCCATCTGAACAACATAGGAAAGAAAAATTGCTTTTCGATATGTATGTACGTCTCTTGGGAATTTTCCTCTCGACATTGTTTAAAACAATTTGTAATCCACTTTTCAATAGCTGACTGTACCATGCCGAGTGACTTCTTGGCTTCTATTTCTATTTAAAGTTGTGACTTACAAGAAAGGTGGGCCCTCTGTCGTCTGCAAATTGAATTTCATTAGCATAACAAAAATGTTCTGCGAAACAGTAGGGAAACAGATTGATAGCACCCCGAGGGAATCACAAGACAAGGTACAGGAAACTGTCCAAGTAGCTTGCTCGCTGAGTGTCATGTTGTCTTATTAACAACCTCAGCGGGTTGGTTTCGAGCAACCACCAGCCCTCCACTAAAGAACTTGGCATAAAATTCAGTCTCCTCTCGGTTTCCAGGCATAACCCGACTTTAACAAGCTCTAAAGAGCTTCGGATTTAATTGTGTTTACCTTCCTCGATAGTCGCCTCCATCTATTTACACTTCGTTCTTCTGCATACTTGACGCCTCGTCCGTCTTAGTCTATGGAAGCATCTTTTATGGTCGTTCCAGACGAGGACAAAAGTACGAGGCCGTTTCGGACCTACATAGTCTGCAGGTAAGAAGGGGTGGTATGTACCTACGTTATCTCACTCTGTTATGACTGCAATTATTTTAAAGAAAACTTCAGCCTGGATTTTTTTTTGCCGAAAAACTACAATTTCAAAGGAAAATTTTCTTTTGGTAAATAAGAAATAAGTTAGGAGGATTTTGATTGTCTGCTTTTGCCTTTATGGAGTACTAATTAAGGGAAAAATAATTCTCGAGATCTTAAGTATGAAGTTCGTCCGCGGCCAAACAGCCCTATTCAAACACCCACTAGCTACTAGGATAGTTAGACTAGAAACTTCAACAATCCTAAGTTGACACTAAGACAAAATTTTGTTCAAGAAAGAATTTTTTGGGATATCTCCGGTATATAGCAAAAGCTAAAAAATGTTCTAATTTGTTATTTCATCACACAACCCATTAATTTTTGGTGACAAGTTTCAAGTCTTGGTTTGACTCATTGATTTGAAAAACAAATGAAATGTTTTTTAAATCACCCAATTTGGCTATTTGGGATCTGTTAATGAGTCAAACCAAGACTTGAAACTTGTCACCAAAAATTAATGGGTTGTGTGATGAAATAACAAATTAGAACATTTTTTAGCTTTTGCTATATACCGGAGATATCCCTAAAAATTCTTTCTTGAACAAAATTAAGTTTAACCCGGTAAAAAGTCCAAAAAGAGTAATCTTTTTATTTATTTACTAAGCCAAAAGTGTGAATTATTTCTGTTGCTCGTATATAACGGGCAAGGGTAAGTAATTTCCAAGAATTGAGATGAGAGTGGCCGAATATCTGTGCAGATTCGTTTCCTCGCTGAATTTTTTTTTGTCTTATTGAAGAAGCTTGGTAGATCCTGGTGAGGTATTCATACCGTTTCTCTTGAATAGAACAACAGATTCAACCGGACAAAGGATATGCGAAATCCGCTACCGCATAGCTTTACAAGTTCAAAAATCAATCAATATTCGCTTGGTGGTTGCTCAGAGGTCAAAGTTGAAGATCAAACTTCACTCAAAAACGCTGACGAGAAAGCGAAGAGTGGGAATTCAGAACAGAAATAGACACTCACATTCTTAACAGGATAAATGTCTTTCTGGATGTCCATGTACTACTTTAAGAACAAAAAAAAAATATTTTTCTGCTTTTTCATTTGACAGTTTACACCTCTGGAACGGACAAGGTGTGTGTGGAGGACCAATTTGGATAGGACAGAAAGTTTAATGTATCTGCTATAAAAATAAAGTCGCTGAAGTATGTACATATAATTCTCCGCAAGGGCAAGAAAGAATATTTTAATTCCCCTTTTATGAAACCAGGACAAAGTAATGAAAAATACATTTTCAAAAGCTTCTCTTATAATTTTCCAAAAAAATTTCCAAAGGGTCAAAGCGCAGACAAATAATGTCCAGAATTTTCTGGTTTTAAGAGGTCAGTACCAAGCTTTGCAAGTTTCATACATTTTTCAATATGAATAACGATTAATACCTTAAATTAAAAATAATGAAGAACTCTAGTAAATAACGTCGGCAAAAATTAAAAAAAAATTATTGAAATGGAGATATTAGCTCGCAAACTTGTAAAAAATGGTAAAAATTGAAGTTTTTTAAATCAAATTCCTCTTAGTAGGTACATATTCTCATTTCTTTAGACTGTGACTATTTTAGAAAGATTTTTATTTTATTTTATTTTATTAGGAAGTCCATTCGATAGTAAACAGCTTACACCAATTACTTACTACCGACTTAAATTAAGAGAAAAAAAAACGATCTATATCTAATTGCTAGAAAAAGCAACTAAACTTTAATTAAAACAAAGAGTAAAACAGAAATACAAAACTACAACTAAAGCTAAGGCAATGTAACTAATAAAAAGAAATAAAAATTAGACAAAATTAGAAAAAATAACAGATAACTCTGTATAATATATAAAAAACTACCAAGGAAATAGAAAAGCCTAGATCTAGCAAATAACGTCGAGGTTTTTCATTTTTAGTGGCGCTTTTTTTAATTATTTGGCTCTAATAGTACTTGTTTTTTCTCCCGATATTTCACCGACTAGAAATTGCAATATTAATTTGATAGTTGTTTAAATACAAAGCAAAATAGTATGTTTAACAATTTTGTGCAAAAAAAATTTAAGAGATTTTCTTCTCGTTAAAAATTTTCAATTTATTTGAACTGCAAATATTCACTTTTCGTCTTAAATTGTATAATTTTGTCGCATGTTGGGTTTCTGTCTTTTACTAGATATCTCTAATAGATATCTCTAATATGGTCCGTGGTCTAGGCCTAGGCTAATTTTATATGACTTTTGTCACTTTCAGGACACAAACCTACGTATGGTAAATTTTATTGCCTACAGGCTCGCTGGTATCTAAATTGAAACTTTTGCTGAGTACTGACTCCTCTTAAGCAGAATTGAGTAAAGTTTCACACCTTTGCCTTTACTCCAATCAACTAATTCATCGTAGGTAATACGCAAATCCTCCTATTACGCGGTACTCTCATTAGGCGGTGTTAAATACAACTCAATTACCTTAAGAAGTCTTCCTAATAACAGGGTTTTTCTTTAGACATTTTTGTTTGAATTTAGTGGGGTTAAAAAAAAGAAGTATTGCATCCAATCATATCATCTTGCATTCATTCTTTTCTTAGGAATTTAGTGGGCAATCTCCTTTAGTTTTTTATGCACTATTGCAATATTATCAATAGTCGGCAAAAGTTCTTCTGTTCCGCTGTTGAGCAGTTTGCATTTGCATTTGAATCTCGATATTCATTTCCCGCTGAACGCGGCTCCTATTTTCAATTATCATGAAAGCTTTACGGTTTGAGTCTATGATTCAGCTTAGCTGAGATCGGTTGGCTATCAGCTCTGTTTGTTGCTACTTTCATGTCACATATAACTGTATATGTTAAAAGTTTAAATTTCTAACACTACCGCTCCTGAGTTATGCGAACCTGAACATTTAATGTAATTTATTCATATTCCATAAGGCTTTTGACAAGCTTCCACTGTTTTTAGATTTTTGTCTTAAACAAACTAATAACTACAAATATTGGGTAAGTAGAACAAAAATCTGCAACGCTTTGCTCGAATACAAAATCGACGATGCCTCGACTTGCTGACGTAAGCAATAGGTAACCCGGGGATCATAGAATTTTTTCTCATCTTTATTTTCTAGTTTCAGTTTTGAATTCAGTTTAAATAAATTTGTCAATGTTAGAATACTCTCTAGCTCCATCTACTTAATTGTACTCTAAAAGATTATACAATCTTGTTTACGCAATTCCGAAATATTATTTATTCTCCACGATACAGAGAATACAAGCTGTTCTCATTAATTTTGACAGATGAGTTGTGACGAAATTTCGTCCACTAATGTATACGCATTCTATTGAAAAGACAGAAAGAGAAGAGAGAGTATTGTACTCTCTGTACTGTGCTTTTCTATACATTAAGGCCTAAGCACAATTGCGACGGCAAATCGGAAAACGGCAGTGGGTAATTCGGTTGTCAAAACAGGCCGTCGAAAGATTGGGAACACAATTGCAACGACAGGCGGTGAGCGACGATTGTGAAAGAAGAAGATACAGAAATTTAATTTATTAAATGTTTCGAGCGTTTTAAAAGGAGATTTTTAATAATAGTATTTTATATTATATTGAAAGAAATGCAATGGACCAAAGTGTGAAAAAAAACTGAAAATTCAGAAATTAACTAAATTAAACGCTTTGAAATATCCATCCAAACCACGTCTTTTTTGTCCACTAGGCAAATCATAAATTATTCTCTGATTTCGTGCTTAATCAATAAATTTTTCTTCAAAGCTCATTATTTAAAATTTACCGCGGCGTACTACCACCTCAAAAAGACAAAACTGAATGCCAAAATAATCTCATTCGATTAATTTTGTTGGTAATAATGCAGCGACGACGGCAAAATTAGAATTTACTCAATCTCAACGGCAGCATCGTCGCCCGCTTACCGTCGTTCGTCGTAATTTAGTGCATTCGGATAAGACGATGTGCTTTTAGAAGGTTGACAGCGGAGTTTCGTCGTCGTTATCAGTCTGCCGTCGCAATTGTGCTAGACCTTTACACAACATTTCGTCCACTAATGGTGGAATGTAACTCATAATGAGAATAACTTGTATTCTCTGTACCGTGGCCTTCTTCACATCAGTCAATGCATCGTCGATTGTTTATTGGAACGAGGCATTGCTAGCTTACCGATTAGATAGCCATACAGGATGGTATTTGCGTGCGATCAATCTTGCCCAAGATTTTCGCACGACTACGAGGCGTGTGCTAAACAGCTCGTTCGCAACACACGGTACACTCTTTCCAAATGGAAGGCCTGCATAATTTAGAGCTTTAACGTGAACTGGACATTTTTCATATAACCTTGTGTCATCTAGAGTACTTAAACTCGTGATACTCCTTTGATGCTTCAGAATATTAGTTTGCTCGACACTTGAGTAAAATTGATTTTATTTATTTATTATCTCATCACACCAACTATAGACACTATGAGCCTATTTTCAGAATGTGATGCATTTTCAATTTAAATTTTCATTCAGTTGATTTTCATATTAATAAATTAAGAAGTATTCTTAAAGATTTTACAGTACTAACACTTTTGTTTTTTGTAGTCTATTGTGATGTGATACTTTTCTAAATCGTAGCAGACCTTGGCATATAGTGGAAAATAAATAAATATAAAATTGCAAACAGGTAAGAACATAGATGGTGTGAAGATAAGAAACCAGACCATTCAATGTAAACATAAAACGATATATAAGTGCCGTTAATAATTAATGCACTGGACGACACACAACTCATAAGCTCTCATTTTCTATAGCCCCACTAGAGCTCACACAAACCTAAGACATACAAACCCCAACGTTGAGTATGACTCCAAGCCAGAGAACGATGGAGCACATGGATTCAAACAAGCATTAAATCAGGATATTTGAAAATTAAAATCCCGGTCTGCAATTAATATAAATGGGAACTATTTCAAGCTCATGAATTTTATAAAACTCCGCATAACAAGGGTCCATGATGATTTTCTCCTAGAGTTTACAATAGATTCCTGCATCCACAGAGTTATTTGATAGGAGGTAAACTTGAACACTAACGAAATGAACCCCTTTATCAAGATGAATTTTTAATGCACACCAGTTCAAGAGATGTTCCTGGGCACACACATAAAAGCCGACTAATTACATACATTATATAATCGGTAAATTGAATCTGAAGGCTGAGGCGAACAGAAACGGATAAGTTAATTTGTTCTCTCGTGCACTGAACCAACACACCGAAAAGGATTCATTCGAGTAGAAAATCTCGCAGGCTCCAATTCGCACATAACTTATGGAATAAATCATTTGAGAATGTTTTACCTACCTTTGAATTCGGTTGGAAAGTGTAGTTAAAATTCAATTTCAATTCAATGCCACTCCACAGTCGTCAGACTCCGTAGTATGAGGGGGGATGTTTGTAGATTTTCCCTCGGCACCTTGCTCTGCTGAAATTTTTGGACGAAATTGATTTAATGGCGCTGAGTTCCTTATCCAGTAACAAAAACACAACACTACCTTAGCTCTGGTTCTGATACTCTTCGGGGAAGTTGTTGAAACTATATTTGAATGTGACTATGTACTTTTAATAGAATCAAAAGTCTCTAATTAGCAAACAAACACATGCACATCTTGTTTCTTAATTTTAAAATGTGCACTCTTAGTAATTAATCTGGCAAGAGTGGTTGCCAGAAAGGATTAACTAATCTATTGATAGTTGGTTACTGCACCATAACCGAACACTACAGTTAATTTTTTACGGTATCCTAAAGTAGTTAAATTCATATATCTACTAAAACAAAATTAAATTTTAGAAGCGGTGCAGCACTAATAATGGTGGCTTCTTTCGGTACGCCCGTATCCTCGACACTGATGGCATCCTCCTGATAAGCCTATAGCAATGGGGATTTTTCCCATTTCTTGTCACCCTTGACATTCTTCATTTATCTTATTTCAGTCTTGCGCAATATTGCTTTGCATGTTTCGGACACTGCCAGCCCAAAGTGAAATTTGAAAAATTTCATTTCGACGAAGTGTAACAAATATGGCGCAGATATGGAAAATACAGTGTTTTTCTTTTTGTTGTTGTATTCATACATTTTCAGAGCACGAGTTTGGGACATACATGTAGGTACATGGGGCAGAAATAGTACCGAACAGCCGAATCCGATTTGGTTAGACTGCCTTCAGCTCACTTTAGATTTATAATAAGGTATATTAGGGTGGCCCAAAAATTTATGGATTTGCGAAAGTCTTAAAATATTTAAATGCTCATTCAGAATTTTTTATTTAATGTAATTTTAAACTTCTATGCAAAATTTCTGTGCAATTCATTAATGTTTAGAGGTCACTCAAATCGAAGATAGTGTTTTTTTGGCTGTTTTGGCCTTTCAGGAAAACGTTTTCTGTCATAACTTTTTAATTTAACAAAAATTTTTTGACTCTTTTTTTTTTTTATTAAAGGGAACTTAGTTATGAACTTATTTCAGTGAAAGTAGGTTTTGAAATATTAAATTCTTCTATTTTTTATAAATTTTCAAATCGAAAATTCGGACACGGAACTCCAATTTTTTGAATTCGTGTCAAAGTGTCACGTGGGTGTACTTTTTCTACTATAATGTAATCTGTAATCGATTATCTTCCAAACGACTATAATTTAAGGGATCATGTAGTGTATGAACCGTTCTCAAAATGAGATTTTCGGACTTGAAGCATCTTTGCTCTCTGAAGCCCTTTAAGAGTTATTAGCTCTAAACCTATTCTCAAACCTATTTTCAAACCTATTCTCAAGGATAATTTGTTCCCTTAGCACGTCATTTTGCAAAATATCGTCTAATTTCGGTGTGATCTGAATAGGTTATGAGTTCATAACTGTTTAAAGGCTGCTGTTAACACATAGGGTGTAATAGGTCAACTTAAAGAGAAGAGTCTACAGTTTTTATAAAAAAAAGTTATGTTAATGACCTTTTTGCAAAATTAATAGAGGTTAAATTAAAAAAAAAGATAAGAAAATCCAAAATTTTGAGTTTAGACAACCATAATTCTTGAGGGAAGATGGCTATGGGGCTGATTGAGCAGTCGTTCGAAAGGGAATGGAATTCTGCATACAATGAGCTTCTAACTGTGACCATGCACCCTGTAGTTTTTAAGATACAGGGTGTTTTGTGAAAAACTAGTTTTTTTTCTTAATCACCCTGTAACTCCTAAATGGTTGATATGCCCCCCCCCCTTCTGCCATACAATTTTTTGTTCATCTAGCTGAGTACTATCACCTCCCGCTCTACTGAACTCCTAGTGGAAAACACCCTGTATATATGTATGCAAGAAGAAAACAGAGAAACAGGAAGCCAGAACTGCGATCCATGTCTTTTGTTTATACTTTCAAATAACTAACAGAAAACTTCATGCATTATGTGTGAATCCATAAAATCTTGAACAAGGCCAATATCGGTAAAAGATTTAAATATGAGTTAGCTTAGCATTTGCGAATGGTAGAGTTGCCTGCAGGAATCGGAAGCATATACCGTTACAATCTAAGTATGTGCATTTGGATTTAATGGAAAAGATTGTAGTCCAATAACAACAGGATGACTACTTCTTGAAGGCATTATAATACCTGATGAAATTTTGGAGTTAAAGTGAAAATTAAGTTGAATTCACCAAATTCAACTTACTTGGTTTTCAGATCGAACCAGATTCGGCATTAATCTACTATTCCTTTAATGTCTTGACTGTTACTGGTATTTTTTAATTACTTATAGAGGAAATTACGTAATTATCAATCTTTGCTAACCATCATTAAGCTAAGGTTTTCATTTTCGATTTTCTTATGCTTCAGTGGAGCAAACCTGTCAAACAGCGATTTGTGTGTTCTTGTCTGAGTTGATATGAATTGGAAAGCTGTTGTTATTGAGGCTCTTTTTGTACTTTTCCAGGAATGCTTTGGGGTACAGGAGCGGCAAAATAAAGACTGGAGTAGATTGGATTGTTTCTGAGGTGAAGCGCATTGGAATATTGAGCCACTCATGTATATATTTAGTTATTTTTCAGGATAATGCAGCCGGTATTTCATAGATGTAAATGCTCCAAAGCAACGCAGCCAGCCCTGCTGATATAGTAGAATTGATTTTTTGCATATATTTCACGTTATTGCCAGCTTAATACATTGAATTACCTTCAACTGTTCATATACTAACCTGGACTGGTACGCTTCTTGATTATATCATAGAAAATTATGGAGCAATTGCGATTAATACGATTCTGCGAAATCATTAAGTCACGGTATACTGACATTAACAAGGTAAGCCCACTAGATTTTTGATAAGTGATGCAGTGACGTCACGACATCAATTCATATGAAGTCTTCAGAATTTCTACTTACTCACTTAGACAAACAAAAATTGTATGGTAGGGGGAGGTTCATATCAACCGTTTCGGAGTTACAGGGTGATTAAAAAAAATACAGTTTTTCACAAAACACCTTGTATCTTAAACACTACAGGGTATGCGGACACTTACTTTCACCTCTTCTGTTTTTTACAAAACGGTAGTTAACATAACTTTTTTCACAAAAACTGTAAACTATTGCCTTACCTCAACCTGTCTGCTATCTGCAACCGTTAAAGAGTTATTAATTCTTAACGTATTCTCAAAGTTATTCTCAAACTTATATTTTACTCGTCATGTAGACTTTTACAAAAATTTTATCAATTTACAACAACATTCGTAACTAATTTGCTGCAAAGTCTGCAGCTGGTGCAGATAGCAATAAATAGGGCGTTTCTTTTCAGCAGGAACCAATATATGGGGTCAGCTTGGAATTTTCTTCTGCGGTCTGCGGCAGGCAGGAACTAGCCCTACTAATGAGTATTGGTTCCTACTGATACAAAAGTCTTATTTAGCTTTAAACCTAATCTCACAGATAATTTGTTCCCTTATACCACAGATAAGAATTCGTTTTCGAGAAAATGTACACCTTGTGATGGTTTATTAGCTCCTGTTGCTACAAATCTTTACTTTTTTTTCAATTTTATTTTTCTTAGGTAATCCCAAATAGTGCTTATGTAACCTGTTGCTTTACGTTCTAAGCCAACTGCTCCAGCTTGAAAGAAAATGTCACATTTTGCCGAACCAACATTATAAAATTAATAATTCGTTGAACTTTAACTGACTGTACTGAAAAAAAAAATGTACTACGCCAGTCTGGCAAGTAATTTTAAAAGTTGACGCATTTAATAAGGATTCTAAAATGGTACAACACTTGCTACATTATTTCTTAGATTACGGAAAAAAAAATTTTTTTCTTCAAAAAACCCAGTTTCGAAAAATTACTTTTCGTCTATTAAAATTGATTCTAGTGTACCCAAAGCTTGCCTTAAGAGCTTAACTTTAAGATTCTAGCTTGAGTGAGACGAAGAGTCATTCCATGAAGTGTGAGTGATGCGTCATGCGTTCGAATCAGAGATGCTAACTTTTTGTTAAATTTAGGACAAATTTTCCTTAATTTTCAAATTAACCACCAATTATTTGGATGATAAGATTTATTATTTACAAAAGATGTTCAAACTGCCTTCCTTCAGCTGCAATACAAGCTCGACATCTTCTTAAAAAAGATCGGGTTATCAGACGGGAAATTTTTCCGTTGTTGACAAATTCAACTGCTTCCGTAATTCTTTGCCGAAGCTCAGCTAAATTTTCAATTGACTTCTTATAAACTTTCTCTTTTACTGCTCCCAGTAAAAGAAACCTAATGGATTTAGATCAGGTGAATGGGCTGGCCACGAGATCGTATCAGACCGCCCTATCCATCTGTCCGGATATTATTCATTGAGTTATTCTCTAACTGAAAGGGCATAGTGCGCTGGGCAGCCGTCTTGCTGATACCACATCTAACTGTAAATACTTAGTGACATGTCTTCCAGTAAATTAGGTAAATGGCTTTGCAAAAATTCTAAATAAACTTCAGCATTAAAGATCTCTGGCAACTCAAAAGGTCCTATGACTTTTCCGTTTAAAATTCCGGTCCACATGTTTATTTTAAAATGATATTGAGATCTAGTTTGTTTCATTAAATTCGGATTCTCTACGTGCCGCTCGTGTAAGTTGTGTAGGTTCATGTAACCGTTTTTTTTAAATGTCGATTCATCCGACCATAAAATTTTCTCGAAGAATCGCGGATCTTCCCGTTGTCTTTGTAGCATCGTTTGGTAAAATGCAACCCGAGGTAGCAGGGTTTGTACTCGCTGTACATGGTATGGGTGGAGCTCATGTTTTTGTAATATTCGGTGAGCTATACTTTTGGGCACTCCTGTGCATTCCTGGATTGCACGTACCGAACTACCTGGATCTTCTTCAACTGCTTGAAGTATTAATCCTCGTAAGATAAGGAACTCTTCCTTCACCATATACTTGGTTTGAAAGTCGTCGCTCTGTGGAGAGTAGACGATGCACATTTGTAAAAACTCAATGATTTGACGAGCTGGCGTCACTATCTTGCTCACTCACATTTCATGCAATGACTCTCCGTCTCACTCAAACTACAGTCTAAAGGTTACTGTCTTACGACAAGCTTTGGGTACACTAGATTCATTTTTAGTAGATGAAAATTTTTTTTCGAAACTGGGTTTTTTGAAGAAAAAATTTTTTTTCCGTATTCTAAGAAATATTGTAGCAAGTGTTGTACCATTTTAGAATCCTTATTAAATGCGTCAACTTTTAAAGTTACTTGCCAGACTGGCGTAGTACATTTTTTTTTCTTCAGTAGAGTCAGTTAAAGTTCAACGAATTATTAATTTTATATTGTTGGTTCGGCAAAATGTGACATTTTCTTCCAAGCTGGAGCAGTTGGCTTAGAACTTAAAGCAACAGGTTACATAAGCACTATTTGGGATTACATAAGAAAAATAAAATTGAAAAAAAGTAAAGATTTGTAGCAACAGGAGCTAATAAACCATCACAAGGTGTACATTTTCTCGAAAACAAAACTAATGCCTATAATTTGAAAAATAAATGACTTAAATTTTTTTAAATATTTTTCTGGGAACTGTTACGATTTGGTCTATCACCCGGTTCGGGCTTGACGTCGAATTACGGGACACCCTGTATAATTTACAGCACATTTTTAAAAATTCATATTCAATTTTAGATTATATAGCAAAAAGGATAAGTTATGATGAAGAAAAACTTAAACATTTTTCTTCATGTAGTAGAATCGTATCGATGTGTTCGTTTTAGTCATGGAAGTAGTAAACTACGCTATTTGCACACCGCGCATATAATTTAGTGATTGAGAGATTGAGTATTGAGGAAATTCAATAGAAGAGATCCCATTATATCTTAAAATTTTTAAATTTTTTAAGTTTATAATTTTACAATATTTTAATAACTCTTTAAATTTTTAAGAATTTTCCTAGTGTCCCGTTTATTTTCTGACAATATTTTTTGTCGTTGCCTTTGTACGGCTGTTGTAACGTAAGGCGACAATGACAATTTTTGGCGATTTTTGAAAATTCAAATTACTTATTTTGCCCGTCTGTAACTGAAAACACGTCCTTTAAAAATAATATCGGCTAATTCCGGTATAACCTGAATAGGTTGTGAGCAAATTGACAAATTGTTCTGTAGGTAGATACTGCATGTGCAAAACAAATAGATCCCATTTCATGGGAAAGAAATAATTTATAATTTGCTGTGATGGGGATGTAAATTTTAAGACGTTTAGTAAGTAATTACATTTATAAAAAGACAGCGTTGAGATAATAAAAGTTATCGTTCGTCAGATATGGTTTCCTTTTAACGGTACACACATCGACCGTATTGAGTCTGCTCAGCCGAATTTTCTACGATTTGCTGTTAGGCACCTACCCTGGAATAATTCACTGATTCTTCCACCCTAGGAGGATCGCCTGAAGCTTTTAAATATGTAATCGCTTGAAAAACGGCGCATGGTTGCCGATGTAACTTTTGTGCATCAGCTCTGAAATGCGAATATTGATTCTCCGTTGTTACTTAACAAATTGTCTTTTTGTGTCATTATTGGAGGCCGACAACGGTTGCTTGGGCCACTAACAATTTCTATGAGCATATGGCTGGATTACATTAACACCGCCGACGCCGGGATACAATTTCCATATCTTAGCCGGAACTGGTCGCACAAATTTAACTACATTGAAAACTGCCCAAAAAGGAGCATGCAAGCACATTCCCGATGTGATAATAGCTCCTTGAATCGACAGGAATGGTGATAAGCCAGATTTTGCATAATGAATTTCTGGTTGTGTTGGTAGGCCTTGTTTTACATGTATTTACACGCCATCGCTATTCTAAACAACTTTTCAATTTGCAAAAAGTAAACAAAGGTTTTATGCGGTAAAAAATGTTCTTTTTCTACTTAATTTTGAAATAATTCACATAATTAATTTATATAAATCTTTGCTTCTATTAACAAAAAATAATTTAGATAGTGCAGTTGCCTGAAACATGATTTCCCTAGTTTATAATCCAATTTATATTTGCAAGCACTGACCGAGCATTTCATTTCTGTTTTTTTTTATATGCACTAAGATAAATAGTTTTGAATAGAATTGATTCGGTACTTTTGTTAAATTTCACAAAAGAATTTTAAGTTGACTAAATCTGCTCACAATACAAAAGCACATTTGACAATTTGTCGCTTAGCTTTGACAAATTTTCCTTCCATCATCTCACTTACTCCTATGTATAATGTCCTGCTCTTGACAAATTACGCTCATGTACACGAATCTTACACGATTCAACCATTCCTGTTTGCTATATAATCTAAAGTTTCAATCAGTTACAGCTATATGGATGGAAAATGTTCTGAGAAAATGTTTAGTTTACAGATGTGCACATGGAACCATGTTTTGGGTACATGAGCTTCATAGTTTTAATGAAAATGAACAAGGGGGGCGACTGCGAATATGTATAATATATAATATAAAGTAATAATGAGAGATTATGCTTATATCTACTATAATTTATAAAAAAAAATATGACTTTGTTTACATAACTAAACTATGCATATGAGCTAGTTCCCAAACCATTCTGAATACACATTTTGCTGCACAATGAAAATCACAAATCCGCGCTAAGTTTTTGCCTCTAATAATTCCTTAAGTTGTGTTCACATTCCTTATTCAACGTAGGTAGAAACATTTTCTTCTTATTTAATATTAAGGAGCTCATTGGAAAATAAACACCAAGTAAAAATGTAGGCGCATTATAAAATGCCTTTAGTTCACAGCGTTTTCAACATCAGCAATTTTTTTGCTAGCTAAGTATCAAATAAGAGGGGAAGCTTATCATTTGACGAAATTTGTAGGTCATACTGAGGCACTCGCGTGGCCTGGGAAAGAGCTTTGGAATTATCAATAATTTATTAACTTGCTCAAGTTTTCAAGAGGGTGGAAAGGATTTTTTAATGTAAAAATTATTTGGAATTAAATGTCGAAGTGTGTATGCTTGTTCATGATAGGCATATGCTATACATATGTATGTATGTATTTACATACGGGCGCATTCATACCTTAATTCAATCGCAAAAGAGATAAGAGAAAGCGATGAACAGATTTCGAGTAAGATGCGAAAAATAATTATAATGGTTTTCTATGTAATGTAGGAATATATGTAGGCATTTTTATACCTTAGCTATATGATGAAATCATAGGGTATACTAAGTTTGTCATTCTGTTTGTAACGCATAGAAATAATTATGGTAGAGCATGTTCGTCTGTCCACACGATTACTCGAGAACGCGTTCACTTAGAAAGCTGAAATTATGCACACAGCCTTTTTAAGAGGTTACATCTAGTCAGAATTTTCGAAAAAGTCGATTTTTTGTTTTCGACGGATTCTTAAAGTATGACTTTTAAAAATATTCTCTGAAAATGTCAAGTCGATCTGTTCAAAATTGAGCGAGTTACGGCTGTTTTTACCATTACGGTTTGCGAGCTCCGCGACGCAGGTATAAAGGAGCAACTACGCGCTCCGAAAGGCGGCTGTCCTGTTCATCGCTGCTCTATTCAAATCATTTATACATATATATAAAGGACATAAACTTAGGATTAGGTCATTTTTGAACAGCGGTCCGTGAAATATATTATATCTGCTACATTTGTGAATTTTTTCCCATAAAAGTTGTGGAACATAGCCAAAAATATGCCCTTTACTATGATAAAAAAAAAAAAACAGTTCGAAATCTGGAATCATTTTCCCAATTTCCCATTTTCACAAACACAAGCCTTTTTTCGGCCGCCAACTAGGTTCTTTGTCTTAAATTGGACAGGTCGGTGCACAATTTGCAAGATGGGGCCAGGCGTTAAGATTTTTGAATAAATAGCAAATTGATTAATGGAATATTTAAATAATTATTATTTAAACACATAAGGCAACAAAATAACGTTTTCTAATTTCTAAATTTGTCCCCCAATTTTTATTGAAAATGGTTTAACAATGAAAATTCAATGATTTTTTTAATTTCCCTGGTTTGCGGAGCGAGGCTGCCACAAATTTTAACTAAATTAAATAAATTTCTAACATAAGCTTTTTAAAATTAAGAAGCAGAAAATAACGTTATCCGATTTTCAAAATTCTACTTATATCTACGACAATTTGACGCAATAGATTGCTTTCTTAATGGGTAAAATGCAGGTAATAGATAGAAATAGTAAATAAAAGTTCAAAATTGAACTAAATCGGACAACCCCTTTTTGTGTTGTCATATAAAAACTAAGCTTTTATACGTATGCTGTAAAAATGATTAGGCCTAGACATTTTTACTGTACTAGAAATTCTTCAGAATATAAAT
Source organism: Dioctria rufipes (assembly GCA_963924295.1). Lineage (NCBI taxonomy): Eukaryota > Metazoa > Arthropoda > Insecta > Diptera > Asilidae > Dioctria > Dioctria rufipes. The sequence goes on along the minus strand of OZ002740.1, from coordinate 378,213,679 downwards.
TCCTAAAAAATTGCTTGTTATAAATTTTACAGTCCGACGAACCGTTCTAGAATTATTGCGAAAAACCACATTAACAATGAACCTTGCATAGACGGAAGACAATTCAAAATTACGTATATACAGGCATTCAATTAAAGTGTCGTACGAATTCTAGCTTTTTTAATAAGACACGTCAGGAACCTCGAAGCAAAAGCGAAAAATAAGAAAAATTCAAAAGGTTTGAAAAATAGAGCAGCCATTTTTTTACCTTTAACTTTCTTTTTCTGCAGAAAATTTGAGTTAAATGATTTTGGAATGTTAATTTTTTATTTAATCCAGTTTTTTTTTAATTATGAATAAGAATTGTTTCTTTATAAAACTTTCAATAGAGTAAAATATTTAATGAGTTGTTTTCGAATAAGAAAAAGTGTTAACACGAATTAAAAGAGAATTCAAATGAAATAAAATGTTAGTTAACTCATATTTTTTTTAAATTTTGGACGGTATCAAATTACAATCATATCATAATTATTATAATTAATTTATATATATATATCTATATAAAAAGTGTGTAGAGAATTGTGGATTGGGTCAGACCAAGAAACGATCAAACGATGTAAAGTAATTTGAGTAAGGACTAATTCCAGTTCGTACCTCGCTTTATCGAAGCATCCAATAAGACTGCTTGTTAACAGGTCTGCTGTATATTTTTCACTAGAGCCTCTACTGGTCAATATTTATCGATTGTTTGTAATGCTGAATATTGGACCCAAACTATTCCCCTATGTATAAATAAGTTTACAATTTTTAAAGCCACTGCAAATTTCCCATTCCAAATATATAAAACTAGCAAGCATAAAAATTCATGTTCTGGATTATTTGACTGATTAGATAGAATATTGACTAACTTACAATATAAAATAAATAACCATAGAATTAAATATAAACCTTAACTGAAAAAATAAAACAAATATAAAAAAAAATCTAAAATTCAACAATAAAACGATAAAGCCGTATTTTTCCTGAAAATATTCAGTTCGCCTGCCATATAACTCCTCTTATATTGGCGTATGTGGACGATTATCCTATTTCTGTGACAAAAGATGAAACTTTTCCAGTTTCTCGTACTGTTTTGTAATAGTACAACCGGTCATATTCCTTACTTATCTTTATTTAAAAATACCTGTCAAAATACCTCTTCTTATATTCTCTTCTATTTTGATAGCAAACTTTCTAAATATTTTAGTTCATAGCAGGAAATAATAAAATAAAAATTTTCCTCTCGTGGGATCGCAAAAATCTCATGACTACCCATACGAAATCTATATAGAAGACATTAGAAATTCCACTCCGGCAAACCCATTATTGTCATCATTCAATTCGGAGCACTACCAAAATTGTCTGCGCTTATTTAGTTTTATTGTTCAAGTTCGGATATACCGAAAAACTTTATCAAAGTGCGGAACTTTGCACAAAGGCATTCCATGCGACCATGGAATTCGTTTTTAATGTAAAACAATATGAAAGTTATGTGATCAAAATTGTCATACTAATTTTCCCCTCACTAATTGTTTATTTTTAACAAAACGATCAGTGAAATAAATCATTCGTCTAACGTTCAGTCATACTTTCCACAACACAAGAGCTAAAAATACGAAAATGAAAGAAATTGATAATTCGTTGAAAAGCTAACCCGTCAAAAAATTGCTTCCCATTTTAATCACATACTTTGAAGATCTCTTCACCGAGTGGAAATAAAGTAAAATCATAGAATTCGTATGAAGATAAATTCGTTTTGATCGTAGCCAAGCTACATATGTCAAACGTGGGAAGATATTGAAAGAGTTCTATGACCTTGTCATAAGCTTTTGCGAAATATTGTTTTTAGTGTTTGGGCGGAATTATAAAACAAATTCACAAGATCTGATGAAAATATCGCAGTAGCAGAACTTGTATTTCATGTCATTTGGAATTAATTTAATTTTGGGAAATGGTCGTTTAACAAATGTCCCGATGTCGCCAGCAAAAGATGCATTCTTACTACTATTTATGTCATTTCTGAAAAATCTAGTAGAAAATGAGAAAGCAAAAAGACATCCAATTGATCGGAAAATTTATTGGAACGGGTTGCAATATTTAGAATTTTTTATTACTACATAATTGCGAGTGATTTGTAGGTAGATTTTCCGGATTTTGGCTTACGGGCGCTCTTGCACTTGCCACATTTTAAATAGCTACCAGTTATGGAACGCAAAACTGCAATGCAGGAAGTAATAACAAAGCGAATATGCAGTTTTGTCTGCCGTTAAAATTTATAAAAAACTTCTGTTAGCAATCTGGCGCGTCGTAATATATAATATTTATGGTACAAAATTAAGCACATATTCATGTTTACAGTTCTAGAAACTGTAAGAAGATGTGAAGAAAATGGGAAACCGATTTTGCTCAAATGCAATATACATTTAGTTTTGTTTCACATTTCCGTGTTACAAGGAAAATTTTCTACTGATATTGGGAAAATAAGAATCGAATCAAGAATCTAATCCCGGCTAACTGTATAAAAACATATTTTAATGTTCCTTTTCCGCTCAGAAAGTCCTTGCATCATTAGTAGATTTCTTCTTATAACCAGTATTTTTTTATCCTACTGTTTTGTTGATTTTGAACTATTTTTATTATTGCTCTTCTTACCATTATTAACAGCTGCAGCCTTGAGCCCTTCATATAAAAGCTAAATTTATGAACGAAAACGAAAAGTATTTCAGGAATTCATACGTACGTAAATTAAATCACAAATTCTTCAAATTCTAAAAAGTTTACAATTAGGTAAAGTGTGCAATTGTAAAGGCATCTACTATGAATTCCACAATATTATAAATGTATGTTGTTTTTTATTAATAAGACTCAAAGCATTATTCAAAAATATGCATTAATTCCAAAGCTATTTTCGTTTCCTTCAATAGACTCAAGCTTGATTTGCTTTTAAACTGAAAGAATACAAAAATTTACATATAGATTAGGATTAATCAGGGCGATTGGCCTTTGCACTTCGAAATTTACATTATAACAATGACAATCTAAAACTGCACAGTTTAAGCTTATCTAAAATTATAAAGAATTATTTAACAGTTTATTTAAGGCCGATAAAATTTTTTGTTTTTAAAGATTGTCAAATAAGATTATGAATATTGGTTAAGTAATAACCAAAATATTGAAGGAATATTTTTTTGGTCAACCAATAACCAGAGCGCGTAAGAATTGTTTTTAGTTAATATTACTGATATTTTTCGAATTAGGTACATTTAATGCAATACTAACTAACAATGCTATGAAAGGGTGGACATCTGCCTGCTAAAGGTTACTTTAATTAAATATATTTCGGGTAATTTAAGTTTTAATTTGGTTTTATTAACAAAATATGCTCTAAGGCTACACTTGACAAGTTGGACCTCTGCAATTAATGGATGTTCCTTGTTCAATTATTTTTTGAAATTGGTAACAAGATTGATTATCCGCCAGCATCTTTTCACAATTTTAATATGAACTTTTGTATTTTACTGCATCAAACTACGAACATTCAAAAGCAGTTTTCGATAAATTTTATTTAACTTTTCGGTAAATGTATACAGGGTGTCCCGTATGTGGTCTGGCACCCGAAGACTACGGATAGGTCATGCTTACAAACAAGGGATCTTTCTTCACTATCTTGGAGCCCTCTCGTATGAAGGTCGTTTAGGCTCGCTCGTTTATGCTCTCTTTACAGGTCAAATAGGGACTCTGAAAAATCTTGTCCTCAGAGTCAGATGGATAGTGGGGCATGCAGGAAGGCAGAACATCTGCGCCTTCAACTATATATATATATAGGTAAGTGACGTAAGGGTCCCTTCAGGACCGAATGTGTGCCGGCTTTTAGTTTGTAGGCGCGAATTTTTTTGATTATGGCTGACGGCAGCGGCAGGTTTTTTCGTGGAACCTCCCCACACTCTCCGCCAATGATCCGAGGCGAGCTAGTGTGCTGCCCTGCAGTCAACGCTGTCCGTCGAGTGATCTGTCAGCTCATGCTGGCAGTCTGGACTTTACGTCCAAAGCCAATCACTCTAACGTAGTACCATAACATTGTTTAGTTGTTGATGTCAAATAAACAAAATAAATGTCTCAATTTTATTACTGTGGGGATACCAAGGGTGCAATTATATACGAAAATAATGTGCCATTATTAACAGACAAGGCCGGTAATGTTGAACATTTGCGCTGTGATTAAATTATTTATTAATATAGGTTTCACTTATTTTATAGGAAATTAATCCAATCTTATATTATAGTTGCTATTGCAACTAATTTACTTTTATTGCTCGACATAATTCATACAATGAAATTGCAACAATTTATGGAAGTTTGACATTTACTCACACAAATAAGAGCCCTAGCTGCAGCCATTCTGGCTATAGCCAGCTCTAGCCGGCTCTAGCCGAAAGTTGAAGTTAGTATTATTTAAACGCCTTTTTCGCTCATTATTTCTTAGATTTTTTAATAAACAGATGAGCAGCGCAATGTAAAAATGGCACAAATATTTTATTTCCGATATATTCTTTAATCTATGTCGGAAGTAACTCAAGTGCCATCTTGTAAGTAAGTAAAACATTTACATTCTTTACATTACGTTTCTGGTTTATTTTGCAATTAAACTCATCAATTTATTTCTTACCGTTTTGGTTCAACGTAAGTTCTTAATGTAGGAGTTTATCTTGATGCTAATTTGACGATAGATAAGTATATAGTTATAAGTCTATTGACGACATTCAGTACGTTTACATGAATACTTTAGTACTTGACATGAAATCCAGTTGAAACTCAAGTAGGGGTTTTGGATGAATTAATTCCAATTACTCTGCATTAAGTTCAATACATAATTGCCAAATTTTAGATAAATATCTTGAGAAAAGTGCTAAAAATCACAACTTGAATTATCAACAATTATCTTCTTCTTATTCCTCTTTGCCGTTTTCATATCTCGCACAAATGAAAAACTTTCAAGTACTGAAGTTGCGTTTACATGAAGTTTTTCAAGTAAATCGAACAAAATTTTGTGATTTACTTGACTCAAGTATACTTGAAGTTAATACATATTTACATGATATTTTGATTACTTGATTCATGTAAACGTTATGATTGTCTCTATTGTGAGGTACTGTCTTGATTTATGCTGACGATGTTAAGCTTTTCGCTCAGATTAAATCTGTTAACGATTGTGAACAGGTGCAGGTGACCTTCAAAAATTTTACAATTGGTGCAAGAGCTATAATTTGGTACTCAATAGCTGCGTTTTTTTATCTCTCTGATCCGATCCGGTTCAATTTTATGTACGTACAACAGCAATGCGTGATCCATTGTTGTTGTTGTTTTACGTACATAAAATTGAACCGGATCAAATCAGAGAGATAAAAAACGCAGCTAATATCGACAAATGTGAGGTTATGACTTTTCAGAGGAATCAGAAACCAATCACTAATGATTATGAGTTCTCGAATTCGTCGATTCGCCGTGTGGGCTCTGTATATGACTTGGCTGTCAAATTTGACCACAGATTGAATTTTATCTCCCATATAAGCTACATGGTATCTGGCCTTCTTTTTACGGTACACACATCGACCGTATTGAGTCTGTTCAGCGAAAGTTCCTATGTTTTGCTCTTAGGCACATAGCCTGGCATAATTCTTCGATGCTTCCACCGTTATGAGGATGGCTAGAAGCTTGCTGGAAAAACGTCGAATGGTTGCCAATATTACTTTTGTGCATCAACTCTTAAAAGCGAATATTGATTCTCCGTTGTTACTGGACAAAATCTCTTTCCGTGATAGTAGGCACAATTTGAGAAGGCTACCTCTGTCGCATGTTAACTACTCAAGGTCTAACTTTAGCATGTATGAACCTATTAATGGCATGTGTATTACTGTTAATAATATAGCGAGCATTTTGTTGGTGACGTGTTTTAAAAAAATGTCGATATAATATTTAATTTTTTCTGTTTATCTCATGTTCTTTTTTTAATGTCTTTGTTCAACGTTGCATTGCATGTAATTTCATCTGGTGTTTGGATTGTTTAGTTTAACATACTAATTCTAACACCGACTAAGTGATGAAACGCATGTATTGTTGACCGTTTATTTATTAAACGTTTCAATACCGCGAGCTTGTGTTAAACTGGTTCTGATAGTCAAATAATATCAAGAGAAGCTTTGTCATGCAATATTTTAGTTTCTTGCTGGTATTTATTTTGTAAGATTCAGTAACATGTTTCCAATCTATAAAACCAGGAACTTCGTTTTGCTTCATAATAATAATAGGCAGCATCGAAATACTACATGATTGGCTAAGAATGATCACGTGAAATGACATCACACATCACGCTTCTGAAAGTATGTCTAAATGGTTCAGCCTGAGAACAACAGAAAGTAGTCCGGTTATATGAGACTTGAAAATTCGCCATTCGAACCTCTTGAAAATTCAGTCTGCAGTTTCACTGGAACTGATTTCAAAACTGAATATTCAACAATTAACAAATGTTATTTAAATTTATTAACTAATATTAGCTAGATAGAAAATTGAATAAAACACGTCAAATGTTCGAGAATCAATTTATTCATACGGATCAGTAGACACATCATCCGGTTAAATATTATCTGTGGATAGGAATTGGTTACACACAGCCGGCGCATCTATAATTGATAATAAAAACAAGTGAAAAAGCTAGAATTGGTCAAGACCAATTCTTATGATACCCTCCTAGATGAATGCCCTTAAGAAATTTCGTATTGTCACCCTTCTGTGCAAGTTTGATTTTTGAAGTGGTTTTTCTCATATAAAGGGTTTGTCGGACAGAAAAAATAATTATAACCAATTTGATAAGATTTCGTATTCTGAAGAAGTTTTTAGTACAATAAAAAGCAAAGCTTAAGTCCTACGCATAAATTCAGACACACATTCGTCACACAAATAAACCATTCTAGACCATATGCGATTCTTAGTATCCAGAGGAAGCACACTCATACATTTCAGGACTAATATTCCATTATGTAGATCACCAGGTAATCCAACTATGCTACTCATGTAGCCCGTTTAGGATTACCTCGAGCTTTCTTAAAAGAGCTCACACTTCACTCACTGCACTATTTCCTTTACCTTTCGAGAAAAATGCGGTAAATATTTATAGTTGTTTTATAGGTATACTGTAAGAATATATGTAGGCATTTTTATACCTCAGCTAGATGATGAGATCATAAGGTATACTAAGTTTGTGATTCCATTTGCAACGCATAAAAATATTGCTGGCAGAGCAAAATAGATTGAACACCCACGCATAATATTAAAAGTTATTTTAATTTTGCATGTCAGTCTGTCCTTCTGTCCTCACGATTACTCGAGAACACGTTTCAGTTTGAAAATGGGACAAATTTTTCTTCTCCCTGAATGTCTATCAACGACGAAAAGCATACCCTGCTGCAACGTGTGCAGTGGACTATAGCAAATAATCAGCAAATAAACAATGCCGTGGAAAATATCAAAGTTAGTTAGCTCCTAAGTTAATAAAATTTTGTATTTACTTTTTTTTTGTTGCTGTCAAACTGACACAACTTTAAAATTGCAACATTGTTTTGGCCATCATATTTTAGCTTTTATAACTGTTATAACATTGTTGTTGGCTATTTCATTAAATTTCTAGTTAATTTTACGATGACACAAATTAATTGTGCATCAATATTCATTTCTCTGCCATCGCTGGTATTTAAAAAACAGTTCGGTGTCACACTGGCGCATTTACTTAAATAGCGATTAAAATTGCAAAGCATCCAGCGGACAGAATGATTTAACAAATTTTATGACATATTTCACACTAAAGCATCCCCTCGTGCCAAAGCTTAATCACCAAATTAGTTTCATTTCAAAATAGCTCAACCGGAGCGAAGCTCGTCAACAGATATCGCGCCATCGCGACGGGTGCTTTTGTTTATTATGTAGGTCCCCCTAGCATTCAGTTCAAGCTGTAGAAAATTATTTAAATAATTTTTGCCTGTGAACTTTCTGGGAGGCAGCGGTTTACTCACCCTTCTTTAAAAGAAATGAGTGGGTTAAGACTCGTAACCCCGTTGGATGGAGATGAAGATGAATATTTATTTCAGTTTCGTCCCTTCATTAGTAAATTATAGCTCTCCAAATGACTGGCGAAAAGAAATGTACTCTAACTTAATAAAGTCCTTACCATGGGATAGGATCCTAGCAACTATTCTGACTGTCATGTCGGCTGACAATTATGCAAAGTTGACTTTTATAAATCAAATCCTTGAATTTTTTCAATTTAATGATATGAGAACTTAAGAACCATAAAATCGCTTTGATGAATATTTTTTTCATTTATAAAACGTCAGCGAGATATGTTACGAAAAATTTATATTTAGGCACCCCACTCTAAAGATGGCAATACGGGATGAGAGTGCTGAGTTTTTGTATGCTAATGGTATAAAAAAATCAGCTTTGAATATAGGCAAAATTGGGTAATTCCTTGTTAGTGCTGCAATTCAAAAATTTCGAACTTTGCAGACATTTTTAATGTACTGAAGAGATCTTTGGAATTGAAGGGTAATACCTGTCCGATGAACCGTTCTACAAAGAATTTAAAAAAAAAAATCTTTTTAACGACCTATCTTGCATATTTATAAAACCGAGGATTCGCTTCATTTAACCCTTATGTCATTATCCGGATGTCCGGGTACTGTTTAGCACGTACTTACACGAATATCTTATATATTTAACGAAAAATCATCAAATCATTTCAGATCCCCGTTATTTGAGTTGATTGATGTCGATTTATGTACGCTCTGATGTTTAAATATACAAAAAAAAAAAAAAAAAAAAAACTTAAGAGCTAAAATCGAATATCCACCCGGGGTACCTGGGTACCCATATCTAAAAATGTAATACGCCTACAGAGTTGCATAGTAATAAATAATAAATAATCTTTATGGTTAGAAAATAATATTCTATATGCAAATAAAAGTAGACATTTAAATTTTAATGTCGTTTATTATAAATTATATCTGCGTATAATATCCTTACATTTTATTATTACTTTTGAATGTTCAGTACAAACAGGCTTAGTGCAAACTTCGCACGATTTTCGCATTTTCCTTCCTTTTTTTGTTTACAGTTGATGTTGTAGCTCCGCTTGCGGGATTCATTGGCTTTCCATAGATGCTTTCGATCGCAATCTTAGTGGTGAAATTCCTCATGACTTGAATATTTTGAGATCGACCTTCAATCGCTGGCATACACAATTCTTCACTCAACAGTCGTAAAACCAATCGGCGTTCGTTTGTCTTTTTTTTTTTATTTTATTATTTTCATAATAAATTATGTAACTCACAATACTCGACATCCAAAATGTTGTGAAAAAAAGGCGAGAGGCCGTCAGTTAGTCCGCCTGTGAGTTGTTTGCTTTTTCGCAGGATTTTTTGTGTACCGTATTTTCCTTCTTGTTGGTATGACGAATAATTAGATAGACTATTTCAGCAGTGAGGACTCTTTTGAATGTTTCACTAATCGATGAAGTCTCTTTACTTCTATGTGGTCCAGATCTTTTCCGAAGTATATTTTGAGTTGGAGTTTGATTTTGAATTGCTTAAGATTTAGACCAAACAGTTTTATCTTTGGCTGTGAATGTTGTCATTGACAACGATGGTTTATTACTAGCTGCAGCGGTTTCAGTCACATCATCATCTTCATTTAACTCAGCTTCAGTCTCAGGATCTTCAACTTAACATTCAAATGATTTTATATTTTCAACTAGTTTTGAATATTAAAATCATAATAATGGATAAACAATAATAATAATATTTAACAGATTATTCATGGTCCGATACTTCTGAATATTAACTTCTGTGTATATAATAGTCATCGACACTATCTGAGGCATAATCTTCGGCAGCACAATCCTCTCCAAATAGATCTCTCATATATCGTTCCCTCTCTTCAGTCGTCAATCTGTTCAGCTATCTAATTTATAATTAATAATTAAAAAAATATTCTAAGCATTACATAACTGCCAACATTTATATAAACATGTTAAGATATGTTGAAAATTCAGTTGCTGATAAATTTTATATTATCGTAAACAATTTTTTCCCTATAACAAGGAAAGCACTTGGGAAATTTCAAACATTAAACACAAAAAAACAGAGAGTTCACAAAATATTCAAGCGTTCACTTAAAGTCAAGACTCGTTTGAAATTAACCATAACGATAGGCAGCTGCAATAGAAACTTTGATATTTCCCTTCCCCCTCCACTTTTATAATTCTATAGAATATCTTTTTCTCATACACTTCCCACTGTAACGTCGGCATAAAAGAATTTGGAGGAAAAATTCCTCACCCATTAATTTGTTTTATTGAGTAAATATTTCGTTTGGCTGTTTCTACACACGAAGGCAGAACCGGTTCCGGACCGGTAAAATTACCTATATTGCTATATTTTCGTGCCGGTAAAGCTGCCATCATGTTCGCAATCTGCAGATTTGTTTCTACATAATTTACGAACGCCGGCAACGGAACCACCATCCTGTTCGTAAAAAGCCTAATGACTGGATGGGCCATCCCAGATGAGTATTCTTGATGCAAAATGCAAACCGGTTTAACAACAGAGTACGCGCCTCCGCATGGGTATTCTTGCTGCAGGCTTTCATTTATATAAGAATAGGGGACTATGAATGTGTGCGTGCAAATCAAGAATGAATTCAGATATTTCATGAAAATTCTCGGACCCCACTGAACAAGAAATATTTCGTTGCGGTTGTATTAATGCGGCACAACAAGTGAATACCATTTGATTTTTGATGCAAAATTTCTCTCCAAAGTGCAGCACAATTGTAGAGATTTCTCTCTGCTTCTTTTACCTCTTCCCTAAAAAACCGGTTTGCATTTTGCATCAAGAATACTCGTCTGGGATGGCCCGATTACATTAACAACGCCGACGCCGGCGTGGTCATCGTCATCGTCGTCAAACGCCGAACAAAACGCCGGGCAAGTTACATTAACACTGGGCGGGGCAGCGCCATATCTTAATTTCCCTTGAATTTTACAGTTGAGTTATTTGCTTGTAATCTCTTCCGGTTTGCAATAAAATTTTAAATAATATTAAAAAAGATATTTTCTTTTCCTTCAATTCCACATTTTTTTAATATAAATTCATTTATTTTCAGAAATTTAAATATCGTTTCATTTTGTCATGTTTTTTCATAATAGATTTAGATCTGGCATATTGGCAGCAATGGAGCGCCAACGTTAAATTTAGGATTAGAGATGGGTCGACGACAACGCCGACGACGACGACAGAAAACGACGACCACGCCGGCGTTGGCGTTGTTAATGTAATCCGGACATTGGGGTGCTGGGATACACCGGCCATTGAACAACGTAATAACGACTGGGTATTGACATAAGGGTTAAACAAGAATATATGTATGAAGTTCCAAAATTTTAATTTTTCTGTGGTTTTTTCATAAGCCTCATGAAGCTGCTACTCCTCTTGAACAGAACAAAAGTAGAATATGGAACTCCAAGATAAGTGAGCCCAAAATTAATTTCTAATGTCAGTTCAAAAATCTTAGAATCTCTATCACAATAAAGCCCGACTTACTTTGCCACTTTCTGGTAAAGCAAAGGATTTATTTGACAGTGAAATAAAAAGATCACTAAACGAATGAAATTTTCATAAAGAACGAATTTATAATCTTCTTGAAATAAAAGAGTAACAACTAAAAATAATTATTTACCAACGAAAATAAACAATTTCTGTTTCTAGGTTCCTAGACATAACTTGTTTATGAAACGTATTTATTTATATTACTATATTAGCTCACAATACCTACTGAAGTGCATTCTACAAAGCAGTAAGAGTTGTAATAGCATGTATGTAAGTCTCGTATAAATCACGTAACGTGGCCATGTAAAATTTTCTACTCTGAACTTTATCCTTGCTAACCTATACCTAAACCTAAATAAACCGTGCGAAATTACGGCATATCAAGGCTAAACTTCTTTACGAATGAGCATTACAATAAAAATATCAACAGAGTATTTTTTTTAAATTTTGATAGTAGTGGTGGTTCTGAAATTCAAGTTTTCGCCGGTTCATTGCATTTACTGCACAAGTTGGTTGTGCGAAATTCATTGACTTGCAGAACTGAATAATGCGCTTGCAGAATTCGAACAAGATTTTATATACAAACTTTTACATGAAATTCCAGCACAAAATGAAAATTATGTGTATAGTGATGGTGAAATGCTATCCCGAAAAAAGGCGAATCCACAATGCACTGTTTTCACAATTAAGTTTATATATCTTTATACATATATGGCTGACGTGAAACCCAATTATATTCTATATGCCTCAAACTGACACAGTTTATATTTTGCTTATAAAACCCTACAAGTTATGATTTTGGAGACAAGCATTTAATTTAATTATGACTTTCCGTACTAAGCCATATGTGCTCACGGGTACTATGATCGGGGTAATATGATTTTATAAAAATCACATCTGGTGTTACCCACCTAGTACCTTAAAGATGGCTTAGAGACTGAACTACGGTAAAGTTAACTTTTTTTACATACATGTAAAAGCTACAAGTTTAATTTAAGGGAACTAGCCTAAACCCCGCAATATAATACAAGCCATGAAGTCGCCGAATGTACCAACACATTAAAAGCCCTTAACGTGCCGGGTTAAAACCCTCGTGAATACTTCACAAGCCATGATGTTATGGTCGTTGCTTATGGCATATGGCAATATGCTACACGAAGAAATACTGCAGCATGTGTGCCGGCCTGTGGAAACCGACAGCTGAACCCACCAAAAACTCGACGAACGAGCTCTGACAGGCTGATGAAAAAGAAGAAGAAGACTAAACCTTGTGGTGCAAGTCATTCTAACCTTGTGGTGCAAGTTATTCTAACCTTGTGGTAAAAGTAAGTGCAGAAATCTTTTAATCCCCTAGAAAGATATATATTGAGAAAGCTCCAGGTCGAATATCGGAGAAAAATCCTAATTGTGTACCAATCCTAATAACCAACCAAATAATCAAAAAAAAATCCTGAATAATCCACGAGACCACAAAGGATCGAAAAAGGAAATCGCGAACGTTGATTAAGGAACCTAATCCCACGTGAAAAAAAAAACAAAGAAAAGCTTCTTCAGTGCCAACTGAAGAAGCTCATCGAGATCTAGGTTGCGGAATGACGCATACCTTAGGCGCCCCAAATAAAAAAAAGGTCGCAATAAGGAATTGGTCGCTGATCAACTTGACACTACGCTACTACCGTCCGCAGATGTTGCTTTCAGTGCAGGAGCACTTTCCATTGGTGATAATCCTGGAAAATCCGGGTGGAATGCAGTGTTGAACCGAAGTTCGAATGGTCTATTTGCCGCAGGTAATCACTCGTAGCATAATGTAGATTTGTACATGCGGATACCCAGTTTAAGGATATCGCATCTTTTTTTTGTAAAAGAAACCTAGCAGTAGTAAGGATATCGAAATTCTCAAATAGAATTAATTCAGATTTACCAATTTTGTACGCGTAATGACTTATTATGACCTTGATCTGAATGTTTAAGCAGTATAAAATAAACTCGGAGAAGATAGATAGATATAGATATAGATAAAAAATTAAGTAAGTTTATCAGACAAATGTTTATAGCACTGATTAGCATTAGAGTCTAAAGAAAAAGATTTTTTTGAATTGAAATTTCTTTTGAAGTGATATTCGAAGGCAGCTCTAGTGTCTCGCAACAAAGGAAATGTTTTCTTAGTAATTTCGCCTTCGCTCTTATTACTACAAGTTTCTTTGAATATTTATTTTTCATTTTGAAATATTGGCGTCCAATAGAGGAAATTTCCTATATACTTAAACCAGTTATCGCCTTTAGGTATGGTTTGAACATCTAGTGATGCTAGGCTGTGTTGTTTTTGTATTGATTGTTTTGCCTAGGGTTTGTTCTCACTTCAATTAAGGAACCGAGCAAGTGTCGTTCTTGGATGTCTCGGTCACTGATTCCATTTTGATCATATTAGAACAATCTTCCGACCTCCTTTCATTCCCAAGCATTAAAAGTATTTTCGAGTTTTTCCCATTATTGTGAAATTGCATTTCTTAAGAAGCCTAGGGACCCACAGCAGACTCAAGTGATGGTTGAATTATTAGTGACAGTTTCTTACCCCCGTGCTAAATTTAGTCATGAACATTAACTCGATGGTTAGCGAAGATAACATTCGAACTCATTTCCTTGAGTACTAGCTTGGATACCTTCGTAATTGGGAAGATGAAAGAGACATAATAATAGTATTTAGTTTGAAACTTGTGTACTATATGTATACCGCTAATGTATGTTGAATTGTGATTGTTTGGGTTCAGATAGGTATAGAGTTGCCCGAGAACAAAAAGAAAAAAGAAAAAATGAAATGTTCAATTGACTACGACTAGTGCTAAAAACATTTTTTTTTTAAATGTACTTTTATTAGAAAATAAGAATATTTAAGGAATTACAAGTGCAAAACAATCTAAACGGAAAGAAAAAAAAAGAAAAACAAGGAAGAGGAACATGGAAGTTAATCTTAAAGTAATGAACTGTATTGTAAGACATGTAATTATAACGTGAACATGAGTTGTTGAACGTTTTTATTTTCTCCCTAACTGTCCTGGAGCCCTCTCACATGAAGGTCATCTAGCTCGCTAGTCTCTTTACAGGTCAACAAGGGACACTGAAACTAATTTGCTGCCCTCAGTGTCGTATGGGTGGTTGGGGCATGAGTGAAGGCATAACATCTGCGCCTTCAATATTGGATGTAGGTAGGTGACGTCAAGGTCCCTTCAGGATTGAATGTGTGCCGGCGTTTTGGTTTTAGGCACGAATTTTTTTTTGATTATGGCAGACGGCAGCGGCAAGTTTTTCGTGGAACCTCCCCACACTCTCCGCCAATAGCCGAGGCGAGCTAGCGTGCCACCCTGCAGTCAACGCTGTCCGTCGAGTTATCTGTCAGCTCATGCTGGCAATCTGGACTTAACGTCCAAGTCAAATCACTCTTCATAGTTTCATAACAATGAAACAGACTTCCTCCCTACCACAACATTTTCAGTGTTCTTATGTAAAACTGACAAAATTTTGGTTTGAATAGCTCCTCCACCCTAAAATACTATTCATACAGAAAAATGGTGTTCTGCTTTCTTATTTTCCGAACCGAAATAAAATTATTATACCTTTCCTAAGAAAATTATTTAAAAAATTTATCTTAACCAAATGACTACGATTCTACAAACAAAAATTCTCAGCTGAGTAATAATTGTAATATCGCTGTAGTGCCGTAGGCTGATGATATAGGATGTAACTGCCTACAGATTCAGACTCCGGATGCACATACACACATGCAATTATCACTCAGCTGAGAGGTATTGAGCGTAAAATGGTAAGTTTACTTTATAATCGAAACTGTTTTATTATTTTGTTAAGTAAGGTATATAGGAAGTGTAGCCCTTGGAAAGGTAAGGAACCAAGCTGTAAATTACTAGAAGACTATTTTCCTGTATGGATAATAGTTTAGGCTCTATAACATATATAAAGTCAATGTTTGGCACTTTTCCATAAGTATCAATATAGAACATTTTAGAAAACGGACTCACAACGCATACATATAGATTTCTGTTTCATGGCTTGGGAAATTCTCGAGGGTTTTGGCCGGGTACAGCATGCACACTCTCACTGCTTTTTGTATACTCATCATGGGGGAAAAACAAAAATTTCATCTTAAACAGGTCCTAAAGCCCAAAACTGTCGGTCCCACAGTAAAATGAAGTTAAAACAAAACGCAGCCAAATATGTTCTTTTTTCTAATAGTTTTAAAAAAATTGCATGTAGAACAAATTTATGGAAATTATAGCATTTGAACAAAATACAAGCAACTTTTATATGAAAAACTCCTGCAGTAAGACAAGGCAAGAAGGCTGTGGATGTCGCCTGCTGGTCGGCCCGCTGCTCTCTATTTCGACTTTGTCATGGCTTGCATATTCCGGGGGTTGAGGGACTAGACATCGAAAATTTTCGAATTTTTTTGTATTCTATTATTACCTTCCGCATATTTTGACGCAAGAAAAACTGAAAAATTCGCAAAATTGAGCTCAGGAGAGCAATAAAACTGGAGTAATCCGCTAAGGCTGCCAGAAATTATTTGTGACTACCTGCTAAAGAATTACCTTGTTTCGAACTTTTTTACCCTAAGAGTAGTAAAATATCATATAATTGAATTTTGAATAAACGCAGAAGTAGAAATATAGGTACATGACATATAATTATAAATTCAGTTTTTTAAGTACATTTTTATGGATTATTTACTCTATATTAGGAGAAAACTTGCTTTTGGGTATTCTAATTATTTTGTTCGTTTATTGAAAGAACTTTCTCTAAATCTTCGCAATCACTGCAAATATTATTCTTAATTTTCTTGTACATGAGATCAGTTGGCTCAAAATCAATGCATCCACTGAACTTTACGCTTTCATAAGCTAAAACAGCTCCATTTATACTGTTAGTATTTAATTCATTTCGAAATTTCGTTTTTAGGAGAAATATTTTAGAAAATATATGTTCACAATCTGTATGCGAGTGGGGTAGTGAAAATAAATTTAAAGCAAACTCGCAGAGATTCTTAAATTCGGGACGGTTGTAATTGCCAATTATTTGGCTTAATTTAAAGTAAAATACATCAATGGCTAAGCTTACTTGTTTCAGGTCTTGAGGTAATGGGAATGATGGCAACTTACGCCACTCATTGTCTAATTCTTGCGCATCAATATTCATGCAAATGTTGGGGCAAATCAGTAGCCGTTTCTGGATTAATAATATGAATGCTTTTTAAAACAGGGGTCACAAAATCAAATCGGTTTTTAAATTCCCTGTAAAATTTAAGGCACTGAATTTTGAATTCGCCAGCCTTCATTTCAAATTGATATTTTAAAACATTTTGAATTTTCTCAAGTTCTACATTAACCGTTATAGGAGATATATTTTATCAAGTGGCAAAAACATTTCTTCTAAATTAGGATCTACATTTCCAACTTCTGTTGAATATAAGAATGTTTCATATATTGTTAAGATATTTTTAAAAACCTTGTTGTTGTTTTCGGATGTACATTTGTTATGACAACTTTTGCTGACTGGAAGTACAAGTTTAGTTCATTGAACTTGGTCAGAATCCAATCCAGAAATATGAAGTATAGTTTCGTAAACGGATCCGATAATTTTTTAAAAATTTCCTTGGTAACTCATATGCTCTCTATGAGCCATTGGTCACTAAAAAGCACTTGAGGTATGCTCCAATGTTCTATGAGTCGGCGTACAACGTTTCCTAAAGAAATCCACCTTGTTTGAGCGGGTCGAAAAATTTTGTGAGGCTCTAAATTATAGTCGGATTGAAAAGCAACTAAAATTGCTTGCCTTTTACTGTTATGCTGAAAATAGCTATGTATATTCCTTGCTAATATCTCAGTCTTTCGGAAAAGCTTTAAATGCAGCTGAAGCACATAAATGCAAAGAATGGCATATAACATTTAAATAATTTAATACCAGAACAAGCCTCTTTGAAACGAGATGAGACAGAGTTATGCTTACCCATCATTAAATTACAACCGTCAGTTCCAAAACCGATTATATTTTCTTTTAATATATTTTTTGATACAAAAGCATTTAACACGGAATTAAATAAAGCTGTATTTAGAGCTAATTGATCCGTTTCAACAACAGTTATAAGTTCATAAAAACTACTACAACTACACAAGTTTTCTTTTCACTGGATACATCAGTTGCTTCGTCTACTAAAATGCTAAATTTACGTTTTTTTAACATCTCAAAGAGAGTTTCTTTATGACTAGCACCTATAACATTTTTTATTGTTGCACTTGTTTTAGTTCTCTTTAGTTTTAATTTAGAAGCGATTTTTGAGTCAGGAAAGCTACTTTTAACTAAATCAGACTAAAAAGGATATGTTATGTTCAGCAAAAAAGGAACATGTTTTATTTCTGTTCTATCAAGTCTTACATTAAGTTTTTTCTCTTCAACATTTTCCTTTGAATGATAATAATTCAAAATTGTTTTTGATGAGCTCACACCACATTTTGTTTCATGTTTTTTTGAAGACCCGTGCTGTTTTATCATTTGTTAATTCCGCAATAACACCTACGTTACCTAGGTTACACAATTTGCACCTAGCTTTGTACTCATCATTTTGAACAGAGCTTAGCCAATCTTTAAATTCGTGCTGCTTAAGCCACTCTTTTCGAAACCCGCTGCGTCCATCTAATTTTTTTCTTCGGGGTGTTTTCATCTCCATTCCCGGCCATTTTCTGAGTTTCTTAAAATTAAATTATCAGTTTTTTTTTAATTAAATCTTTAATTTAGACAAATAACGCACATTCAACACTTTCCAATGATTTAGAGTCGCAATACTGAACACGTAACCAAAAGGTAAGCCAGCAATGCCTTGCACCAATATAATCAATTATGCCTCGACCTGATGTAGGGAAACCACTAGACTAAATAAAAATTTTGCCGAAACATTTTCTGTAAATTTCGAAAAAGAAATGAATGCTTACTGGTCATCTACGCGTCTACGCTCATAAAAATTTGTTAGTGCCTCAAGCACCCGTTGTCGGGCTCCAAGAATGCATACCAATTCTATGGAAAAAATGTCCAGTAAATTTCTAAGAAAAAATAGCGACCTTGCTACATCAGGTCGAGGTATCGTGGATTTTATATTCTAGCGAAGCATTGTTCTACTCCCAAGTCTTTGTATACAATGAGTTTGTCTATGCTCTTACAGCTTATCCCTTGAACTCCTTGTCCATACTTCAGTTGCAGAGCTTTTAGCGATTGAGCGTGAGCAAAAACTGTTCAAAATGGTTCGTTCAAAGGAAGCCATCTGATATAACAAGGAAGCATTTTCACAATCACTAGATGGTTTATACACAAGGGTGCAGTCTTAAAACTACTTTTCTCTATCTGTAATTCTCTATCTACCACTAGAGACCCTACTCCTCACTAAATTTCTTAACGTTGGGAATTGAATGAAAGTTTCTTTGCGTTAAAATGTTTTATTCTAGAATTACCGTGGTGTCATACAAGGTAATTTCCTTCAACCGTAGGCTAGATTTCTTGCACAATTACCTTGAAACTACGGTAATTACCGTATGAATGGCAACTCACTAACGGTTATTGCCTGGCGCGTCGCGTCCTTCGTGAGGCCAAGCAGGTAGCGTCTCTGGTAAATAATCCGTAGCAGCTGTTTTGAAACTAGATCCGACCCACCGTACAGGGAAACATTTTGAAATTTAGTATGCAGCGAACGCTCTTACAATTCGGAAGGTCTTATGAGTTTTCGTTTAGTCATATTTCTGCGAAAAAATGGCATCAAGCAGTACAAAATTGGATTGGAGTGCTTACACTCGGCCTAGTCATTGGTTGCCACGATAATTCAAGAAACATTGAAGATATCGCCTTAATTTTTTTTTAATGAGGATATCTACTTTATCTACACATTGAACCGTCCAGATAACAAAATGGAACATGTTCTAAAAAGATACTTTTTGGGAATAGATGATCGGTTCCAAATCGGTACACTTCATTCAATTGCGGTAAAAGTATTCCACTGGATATGCATTTTGGAAAATCGAATTTTAGTTCCTGCCTCTGGGGTGTATACCGTCGGACATAAAAATGATACGTTTTCGATACATTATTTTATTTATTCCGGACTGGAATCGAACCTACACTTTTAGAATCGGTCAATGATGGAGAATTGAAGAATTTAAGAATTTTTATTTTTAACGATTCCAAATCAAATTATAAATACAAGAAGAAAAAACAGGCTAATTACAAATTGATAAATGCAAGAGGGAAAATCATCTGCTCTTACCAGTCGACGGCAAGCGGAAGGTCCCGGTTTCAAACCCCGGATGAGACGGTTGTTTTTTCTTCTTGTATTTATAATTTGCTTTGGAATCGTTAAAAATAAAAATTCTTAAATTCTTCAATTCTACATTATTTTATATCGAATTTTCATTTCGAAACTGAATCTCGGTTAGTGTTCTCAGTCAGTTCTAACGTCTAGTTTCTGGTGGTAATTTTGGTAGTTAGTTTATGCTTTTTTCAATTCTATATTTATTTGAAAATGTCCCGAATATGGATTTCATCCATATCTATTTAATACCGTTTTGAATATGTTTCTACGGATAGTCATTTATATCATACGTTCTGAATACATTCTTTCGGATACGCACCGATTATCACACGATCATTTTTAACCGACGTCCGAAGATTTCGAATCTCGGCAGGACGGAGATCAGTCTTATAAAAATGGAGAGAATATGTTTTTTGATATCAATACGTGAAGTCAGAGAACATGTTCTGATATCCTGTGGAGCATTTCGAGATGATGATCAGAACATGTTCTGTGTTATCTGAGCAACGTCTATGTAAAAAAAAAAATTATTATTGTTATTACAGTAAATGTCATCCATTTTCCGATGTTTTTTCAATTTTTTTTCAAATTTTTACGCCTTGTTTTTAATTTTTACGTTTTTTTTAGATATTATTGGTTCAATCTGGGGAGGAAACTGAAGATCGAGGCAATAAGAGAGCAACACGTGAGACACGGGGTCTTCTTCATCCACCCATATCTTCCCCCCAATATTTATATTTTTTAAACCTCAACCATTGAGTTTGTTAACCAAAACTCCGATACAAACGTTACAAGAAGAAAATGTATCTATGTTGTTTCAGTTTTTCACAAATACCATTTGAATTTTTTCCCACTTTTGGCCTATGTATTTTAAGTGATAAATTAAAATCACATATACATAGCTTTATAAATATATGTAAAATCGTTTAGTAAAACTGTGAAATACATGCACTTTGTTGTTTTGGTGCTTATCTGTAGTAAAAAGTATTGAAAGTGTGTTAGTTTTGACAAAAAATATAAAAAGAATTTTTAAAAATTATTGCAAATTATTAGTATTTCTTCAAATTTTACTTTGCTCCGCAATTTTCTGGACTTTAAAACTGTCAAAACTCAAAATAACTGTGACAAAATTATAATTATTCCGTTATACTTATGGCGGTGAAATCAGTTAGGGTGTTGCCATAAGGCTAAAATATTAATTGACAATTGACGTAGCTACATATATAATAATACCCCAGACCGACTGTGTCCATAATGACTTAATTTGAAATTCAGTCATTTCAAGGAAATGAAGAGCTGACAGGCTATGAATGAAAATTATTTCATTTAAAATGTCATTGATATTGCAAGTATTTACTGCAGTTCAAAGCATTTAGTACAAGACAATTTTTGTTATTGAAAGAGATCAAAAAGAGAAGAAAGCGGCAAAGAAATTTCTTTCATGATCAGCTGATGGCTCATTTTATTGACAGTAGGTGGCAGTTTTACTGCAATTTCACTAAATGGAGTAAAATTTGGTCCATTTGAAAATGAAGTGAAATGTTGCACATGGGTCCTTGAAGGACTTCATTTGTGCACTGCACATTTTTGACTCCATTTAATTAAAAATTAAGACATTATGAAGGCAGTCTGTCTATAAAAGCAGCGGTTTTTTTGTTTCATTCAAAATAAGAATTGATAGTTTTGAGGAAACAAATTAAACGTGGTCCGTTTAAAGTAGTTGGTGAGGAGTTTTACATACAAACAACACACTACTACACAACAGCAACTTTTACTTCAAATTTAAGAAATATATTTCAAATTGAAATTGTCAGCTTCATTTAAAACCTTGATTTCACTCTTAAATTATTTCAATCTAATTCCTATGCGGTAAATAGTTTCATGCCGAGAGCTTCTCATTAATTTATGAAATGCAAATCAGTTCGAAAATATAATATGTATGAACAAAACAACAAACACCAGTTAAATTGTGAAATTGTGAATTAATTTTACTGTACTTCTCATCTGCGAGATCACCTCACCTTCAAATCTCAATTTGTTAAGTGAAGTGATAAATAAATAATTAACAGGGGGAAATTACCTCCTCTCTGAATGTGAAAGTCTTTAGATCTCTTGAGGATCCAGACAGAGATCAAAATTTGCTCAATTGCTCAATTTGTCTTCCAAAATAGAATTTTCATTTCTCTATCCAAATTTCAGACGGTTTATTCGTGTGAAAATACGTCTGAGATGACGACATAAACATATTCGGTATCGGTGATAGCATCTGTAACTGTAACGTAACGAGAACGATGCACATTGTGCTGAGATTTTAGATTTGAGCTCTGTGATCAGTCAGTGGATTCCTTGCCGGTGGTTCACATAGCTGAACATGCAAATAATTATCAAAGTCGAGAGTGTGAAGACAGTTTTGAAACGGTTGAGGAAGTGCTATCCTTAAAGCGCAGTTTTTGACGCCTGATTTAGTATGGAATATGGAAGTTCATAATAATTATTAATTAGTGAATATTCAAGTGCCACAACATTGTTAAGTGAAATACAACCTTGCAGTGAATATTTTTGACGGAAATTTCCCGGGGCTCGGTATTCTTTGGTGCTCTTTATCCCTGGTGTTTTCGGTGTTAAACAGAGCATAGAACGTGCGGAGGAATATATTTTTTTTTACTGAAATTATTTCACTGAATATTTTATAATTTGGAAGCTATTTAATTTTAAAAATTCTTTCTAAAATCTAATTGGGATAAGTCGAAAGTCTTAGGAAAGTACATGGTACTAATTGGTTGTATGTAGTGGTTGAAAATTTATACAATATTTTTATTTGGATTTTTGTTGTTCGGCCAAGATTCAGATTGCCTAAGTTCATTTTCATAATCCAAGCCAAATATTCAAAAATATTTTCCTTAATGAAATTAGCTGACAGAAATCTTTTCTTGTTCTCAAAGGTCTGAACAATAACAAAAATTATCTAGGAAATTAAAAGTCGAGTTAGGTCTGTTTTTGATGCATTATGATCTTCAAATAAATATTTATGAATTTCATACTGTTCTGATCACAAGCTCAGTTCGTTCCTCTAAATTTTCTCTTTGAATTTTAGTAGTAACGAGCTATTTAATTCCTACAACAGGATTTTTTAATACTATTTGTATGTAGTTAGTGAAAATATGTTACACTGTTAAAAATGTGCACAATTGTTGCCACAAAGCTTAGGTATTATTCCCCAAAATATAAAGAATATTCCCTGAAATATAGGGAATATTCCCTAAAATTCCCTACATTTTACGAAAACATACCTAAGCTTTGTGGCAACAATTGTGCATATTTTTTACATTGTACGTACCTACAATAACTGCATTGTTATTTATAATGACATGCGTAAATAGTTCCAAGTTGTCCCTCAGCGCGGTCGGACGTTTTACCTAATCCGCGTCGCTTCGACGTTTGGATAGATTGGGCGCTTTCCTTAAGACCTTTTTTCCCTAGTGATGCTATTTATGCATTCTTAGATTTACAATCTCTCGGATATATTTTTGGTGTTCGGTGTTCAGTGTATAGTGTTCGTAAATCAAAATTTTACTCATCAGTTGATTTCATCAACTGTAACAGTTAAATAACGGTAAATTCATTTCTATGAAGCTTACTTGTGTTCCATCGACATATACATAATCAAAAAAAAAAAACAAATACATGTATAAGACAAAATGCATATACAATATAAAACGACATCTAGCCGCACATGGCCATCAACATTTAGCCGGACACGGCACACTTTTTGGTGTTATACCCTATAGGGTCAAGCCATCGTGAAGAAACTCCAGCACAAGTCCACAAGTCGAGCCCACGGTTCTGGATCGAAAACTAAAGTAATCTTTAATTAGTATCTAGTTCGTTTGAAAATACTTAGAGAAAATAAAGAGCTAATCGAATGCACTAAACAGACTAAACAGACTCCGTTAATCCTAGAATTTCCTTCGCATAGCCTGCAAGAAATTTATTCTCTAGAGACTTTTGATTATATTGGATTAACATTATATAAGGCCATTAAATCATCATATACACATAATTTTTATTTAATATTTTCATTTACTGCAAAATTATGAACTAAAATGAATTTGCAGTGAATAAACTTCAGAAGATATGACAAAAGTACGAAAAACTGCTCTTAAGTGTCACAAACCATAGCTTTGAACTACGGTCATTGAATAAATAACTAATAAGGAAACGGCATATCGGGTGAAAACTCTTGGCGAAATGTATTAGTATGCTCCGTTTGTATTCGTTTCGTCATGACAGTAATGAAATCCTGACATTCTGAAGGGGAACATTTTTTATAATTCAAATTGATATGTAAAATAAACAAATTTTTAGCGCCCCCATAGTTTCATATAATATTTCATGGTGTTGCCTTTGTATGACTGGCATAATTTGGCCACAAATGACAATTCAATTGTCAACAAACAAACTGGCATTGGTAAAATGTTAAATTTTTTGCCATGGCTGTTTATTTTTATAAATATTTCACTTTTATTTTGCTAGAAACACTATAATTAATTAGTAAAGCTATTAAAGTTACTTGAAGTATGCTTTCCAACGACAATAACTCTGTTCGTTCCTGCAGCACAGCGCACTTTGTTGCGGTTATTTAAAACTCCGGAATCTCGATTACATAAATAATCGTTCACAAAAGAATATTTCACACTTATTTCACACTACTATTAAGTAAAAATCCTGTTAAATTATTTAATTATTACATATCGCGAATTCAAACCCGAGAACTTCTTTTCAAAATTATGAAATGTCAGAAATGTTGAACTGACGCAAAATAGCCACTATGCCCTCTTGTCATCAAATTCTTCGCAACACAGCTTTTTTCGGTTGAATATAAAGTTAAAGAGCTTTGAAAAAATGATCTGGGTTTATACAGAGATTTTCTTATCTAGTTGTAGATTGTCTGTACTCCAACTAAGCACAACATTTCTGTACTTTTGCCATCCGTGGGAATTCTTGACTGTAAATTAAATACTGATACAGTCGAGAGTTACTCTATCTGCTTCATTCGGCATTGATATTATTGTATTAATTATGTAGCAAAACGCTATATTTATTATCAGTACAAGGTATTGGCAAGTCAAAAAAGAGAGCAGATAAAAATCGTATAGGAAGTCCTGAATCATCTCTTTCTTCCTTCCAGGAATGACGAATGACCTTCAAGATTTTCAACTGAGGCCATTTAAAAAACAAAATTCACGAGAAGATCGTAGTGCCTTAGTGCTAACAGCACTCTACAATGCTTATCTCTAGTTAAGCCTAGTATATGTACCTAGAATGAAACGAAATTGTCCTTCACCACCAATTACACAAGTGAAATCGTATAAAAAAACAAGGGAAAAAGGTTCAAGACCAACAATAATGTTCCCTAGATGAACATAAAAGTTAAATAAAGTGAAAACCCAAAGTTGTGTATGGCAACACCAAGAAGGGGATGCCCGATTTAGTTCATTTTTGAAATTTTATTTATTCTTGCTATGAAAACACCATGCACCCAATTTCTGCTCTCTATGTCAACGCGTTCTCGTGCGGTGAAAAATCGAAATTTTTATATGGCAGCCCTATGACGGATTTGTCCCATTATCTCACTTAAATTTACTTTTTTTAAAAAGCCCGTGTGCACAATTTCAGCACTCTAAGTGAACGCGTTCTCGAGTGCGAACGGATGGTCGAACATTCCAAAATCAAAATAAATTTTAATATTATGCTTATGGACACATACCAATTTTGCGTTACCATTATTATTTCTATGCGTTACAAACAGAATGACAAACTTAGTATACCCCTTAGATTTCATCTAGGGTATAAAACAGGAGCCCAAAAAAATATTCTCCAGAGAGAATAATAGCTGAAATTGCGTATCTTTTGATTTGACATATTTGCATTGATACGGCTGACCACGACGTATCCACTGCGTTGGTACTAAATTAGTTTTCTCCTCGTTAGTAAAGCAATTATTTTGCTTTTCTTGCACTTTTTCTAATTATATTATTTGTTTCACTTGCAAAGTTTACGTTCTGAACAGCAAGTCCTATTTGAGTAAAGAAATGTTTCTTGCAAGTTAGTTCAATCTCCGACTCAAGATATGCACCGTTCACAGCTTTCATTACAAAATTTATCTCTTGCATTATGCATCCGTTGTTCAGAAAAATACATGAAATACGCGAAATGAGCCCCAAAGCTTGTATGAGATTTATTGTTTCGCTCGAGGTGCATACTAGCATAGAACTAGATGTCGCATCCAATACCAGAGCAGAGTATACCATATTATAAATGGCTTGTGAGCTGTGCCACATTTAAGAATGGACCACAATATTTGAAATGATGGTTACGCCGAGTGGTTCATATTTTCTCGCGTCTACCATATTGATGAGGTCGATCAAATGTATACAAAACTCCTGCTAAAGAAATATTTGCTCTCGGCACACTCTAGAACATGTTATGATCCATTCCGTAATGCACTACCCATTTCAAAATTTGTTTATATACTCTGTTCTGGTATACCTATATAGTTTTTGTATGAAGGAGATTTGTCGTCTAACAGGCTGAAATTTATTGAAAATAATTTCAATTTACAAATGCATTTTAAGTGCAAAAGTGCAATGATAAATCTTGGCACCATGTAATTCACACTTACTTTTTATAAAAAGTATATTGTATGGGCTACCTCCATCATTGAACTTCTATGGTAGGTGATCAGAGATAACCATACTGATGAGATCTCTCTCATCGCTGGGTCGATCTAGTTTTTGTACCATCTATAATACTAGCGTTAACATAACAAAATCGATGAGCTTTTCCTTTGGCCCTTCAAGGAAGGATCCCGTGAACCAACAAGTTCTTTTCTGAATATGTAGAGAAAAAATTAGTATTACCAATTTTATAAGATTTCATATTCTGAAGAAGTTTTTAGTAAAATTAAAGTCTCTAGGACTGATCGTTTTCGTAGTATCCGTAAAAAACCTAAACTTTTATATGGCATCATCAAAAAGGGTTGCCCAATTTATTCAATTTTTGAAATTTTATTTGCTATTACTTGGTATTTTCATAGTACCCAATTTTAGCTCTCTATGTCAACGCATTCTCAGGCAGTAGCCAAATAAATAGTGAAATAGTGAATTTCATCTAGGGTATAAAAAATGATATGTTCCCAAAATTTTTATTATAAATTACTTGCACAGTCACTATCAAGTGACTTTCCAAGGCTCACTGATTTCGAGAAGATCTTTTCAAAAAGATACTACAGTTTTTCGGAAAAGCAAGATTGCTGGTAGAACGTTTACCACCTGAAAAGGCAGTAGCCACATTAACGCTTATATTTATACAACCGTTTAAGACATGGAAGAGTCCATCCATCTGACCATCTGTCGATATACGTAAGAAATTTAGAGTTATGTAGGAAGCTTCATTACCTTAATTGGATAAATATGAAAGACTTTATATAGTTAACATTCACAATTTGATAATTTTTCTAGCTTTAGCACTTATGGCATATATTTTACACCTCTTAGATGTACTGTTTTTTACTAAAACTGCAAATGTAAATTTGAAGCCTTATATTACCTCTACTATATTGTGATTAACACTGTTATACTTCCATCTAATCGGAGCTACAACCGTATGTACTTATCTTATGTCAGTGGTTTTAGGTTCCAAAAAATTAATGCATGGCTCTGAAACTCTTGACCTAAGGCATAAATACAGTTAAAGGTCAGCCGTTTATTATCAATTGTATTACGTACACTTAAAACATCAAAATTTCAATATTTAAATGCTAAATTTTTTTGAAATGGTAGAATGGAAAAACCGAAATAGTTGCACACTCCTTGAAAAAATAATGGAATTGTATAGTTGAAAAAATATTAAAAAAAAATATATTATTATAAATTTTGCTTTTCCAAATAGAATTTTTCCCCCCTGCACTCCACTTCATTGAATTGCATGTAGCTTTCGAAAGTTTTGGGCGTGTAAACTGAATACAATGTGTAATCTGTAATTGGTAAGTGAAATTACTACCTCAAATTTGATCGAAGGTAATCGAATAAAAAATATCAATGATCAATATTTTGAGCGATTGCCTGATATTTATCCTCAACTAAATGCATCGTTGTCGCGCCCCAACTGAAACAGTAGAAATATAATGCCAGGAAATATAGATAAATTTAAAAATAGTCACAAGACAGTATTTTGATGAATTTAAACTTTTACTTTTTAATTTTTTCTATCACTAAGTATGTAGGTAGAAAGACTTAAAAAAATTTGATACCTACTCAGTTTTATTTCTACTCCATGCGATATATTAAGAAGGACATAAACCAGTGAGAGTTTAAAAGTGACAAAAAGCATCTTACACTGAGAAAAGATACAGGCAGGTACTACAGAAATCTAGAAATCTCAAACCTAAAAATAAAACAGAATGCCCGTTAGTCTCAGCATTCAAAATCACAGGGAAAAGAAAAAGATTTCCTCCTGAGTGTTCAGACAGACGCCTCGTAGTAGTGCTGCATCAACTTCGAACACTTTGAATTCTTGTGGTGCTCAATCTATTGTGTACGCGGGAAGCCCATTTCTTGGCAGGGACTGAAGTAGCTTTATCCGAAAATGCCAAGAAAACTGAAGTAAAAATAAATTGCATAAATTAAATAAGAAAAAACAACGTTAAGTAAAGTACAATGTAATTATACAGATATTGCAGTAAAGTGTCAGCTTGAGCAGTCCATCAAGAGAAGTTTGGCGGAACTGAGTGTTTTTTTCGCGAAGATTGATTGACCTGTGCTCGATTAAAGCAACCCTGAACTATTAGTGAACTTGTGCTGCAGTGAAAGTAACGTTGTGAGTAATTGTGACAGAGATTAAATCGTTCAGAGTTCGCCGTAAATCGATTGTGAATTGCCACGATGTCGACTTCCACTATTGGCCGAGAGGAAAGGAAGCCCCTGTTGGATGCTTACATGTTCGAGCGGAGAATGCTGCTGGGATGCACCGTACTTATCGGTGTCGCCCTTATCTTTTGGGTGGTAGCTATTTCCACGGATTATTGGATTATTATATCTGGAGAAGGCGGTATGTATAAAAGAATTTAATGATACAAAATTTTGTCAAATTTAATATTTTATTATTTTTCTGTTAGTACAATTCTGCCAACCCTGACATAACTGTAGAGTCTATCCATATTTGTTTGGTTAGTCAAGAAATGAAAGGCTTTTCTACTTGTGATCTTTGTTAGCTTAAAATAAGGTTTTACAGCTAAATAATTATTAAGGGTCCATCCCAACCATCCCAATCAGTATCCAAATTTCGGCTTCATGTTACTATAACCGGTAAAAAGATGCACTTAGCATGTTCTAGTTCATCACTCAATATGAGTTTTCGATGGAATTCCGGATCATTTTCATGCATTTCAAGGACCCAATCAGCAAAGACTCGACGTTGTTGATGATCGGCCGGCTTGAGTTCTTGTGTTAACTGAACTTTATAATGACGTTTGTGGAATGCCTAATTCCAAAGAACGACGAGGAATGGACAAACCTGGGTTTTCTTCAACACTTTCGGCTACAGCAGCAATATTCTCGGCTGTTCTTGAGCGACGTGTACGGGTTTTATTCTTCACATCACCGAACTTTTCTACCAATTTCTGTATTGCGGTCCGACAAGGTGCTTCACGGCGACCCAAAAATGTTCGAGTTTTACGAACCGTCTCTGCCACATTTTCACCATTTTTATAGTGAATTTTAATAATTTCAATGCATTGTTGAATCGTGTATCGTTCCATTTTTATTAATGGCGTAGTTTCTACTTGTCAAATGTCAAAAAAATGGCAGCTCCAAAAGTGACATCTACCGAAATAGCGGGCTAATTAAAATAATTGGAAAACCCTTTAGTTTAAGTCAAATATCGACATAATAATGAGCTGCGCGATTTGCTATTTCAAATTTTACGTTCACATTTTCTGTTTATGGAAAAAAGAATCGAACGATAATACACACTATCTTTCTTCAACTTATTCTGTACCGTTGGGTAAAAAAGGCAGCAGTATTAGAAAGGCTCAAGATTATTTTTCTACGCATTATATAGATAGGTTTCATGTTTGCACCTTCTGCCTAAGGGCTTAGAACATAGAAAAAGGAGGAGATGTTAATACAAATAAAATTAGTTAAATACATATATATAAACGTGCCGGAGATTGATTGTTTATTTTAATTGAAAACAGTTGCCTAACGGGTGGTTGTAGCAGCAGCTTGTTTTTGGAACATTATTGATGGGGCCAAGCAAATATAACTCGTAAATGTCAAAGTCAACTATCTACAGAATACAAGGTATGCTCAATAATAACCTGGGTGTACAAACATGCGTATAACGTCACTCTATAATTTTACTAGCTATACAATGATTTGTAATGAAGTCTACGGAATATAAGTTTTTCAGATATTGAACGAAATTTTATATATTAAAATATTTTTGGATTTTAATTCCATTGTCTGTGGTTAAATATATTTACAAATGTCCGATTTGGATGGGTTAGAAATAAATCGTCTGAAGCCTATCTTGTATTTAATTAGGTTGATGATTGACTCTGGAAGCTGGATGCTCCCTCTTTTTTATTATATTTATTATTGAGATTTTTTTGAAAACAGCAAAAACTCTTTTAAATACCTTTTAAAATTCATTGAAACATTACGAAAAAAATGAAAAGAAAATAAGAAAACATTTTCTTCATCATTTGATGCTTTATCATGTTTTTTGAAATTGTGTAGTACATATATCTATATTTGGCCGATTTTCAAAACGCCACTTAACAAAAACGACTTCTTGCAAAAACTTAACTAAAAAAAAATGTTCACAAAAAGGATATTTGGCAAACAGATACTTAACAAAAATGCATTTAGCAAAAGAATAATTGGCATTTAGAATTTGCTAATAAAAAAAAATTATTTCTTCTTAGCAAAGCGAAATTTGAAATGTCGAATAATACAAATTAATAGAAAAGTAGTTCCAATTAATACTTGAATTCCATGGAATCCTCTTGATACAAAAGGCTTACCCATAAACTACATCAGCAATAGTAAATGTTACTTCTAAGTATTCATAAACCTGTAAAATCAGAAATGGTTGTAAAAATAGTCCTTTAGTAGTTTGTGAATGATTAATTATTTTCCATTAAGCTGTGTAGCAGTTACCTCTGATGATATAAATAGCTAAATAGTGGTATTCAGTAATGGATAAGTATATGGATGTTTTGTTATAAATATGACTATTTGAAAAGTTACGCATTTTGAGAATTCACATTCGGCGAAAGAGGTCTTTTTCAAATAGATTTTGTTAACTGGTCTGCTCCCAATTCAAATATAGTGCCTATTTATTACATAATCTGCCATATCTGCAAATATGATTTCAAAGTAATTTGGAAGAATTATAAATGCGTCAGCTTGCTTTCAACTTTTAAATATGACAGAAAAGCAAAAGGCAGTTAACAATTAAATTTCTTGCAATAAGAGAAGAACATAATCGTCATATACGAGATGTTGTGTATCTTGACCTTATTGGGAGAATCAGAATTTGTATGATGTTGCATTTCCGCTGAATGCAGTTACCTACAAGAAAACCTCTCTTCACGCAGTAAGCTGAATTTATTCACAAAAATAAGTTTCAAGCTTTTAATTTACATTCTAATTGTGAAGTTCAAAATCCCTCTTCCATATTTTCACATGTATGCACTCCCTTAGATATATGTATGCCAAATGTATATAGCACAATCTGTCTTTTACTAAAAACAAGTGAGTTTAAGATAAAAATTGATAACGTTTTTCCCATGGCTTTTTATAACAAAAAATTATTTTTCAGAAAAAAAAACAGTGGGCGAAAATAACTGGTATTTTGAAAATTTTAAACAAGAAAATCTGGGATAAATCATGATCGTGAAATTCAGTGGAATACACCAAAAGATGTCTCGTGAAACCCGTTTTGATTACTGTAAAGCTTTTGAAAACTTAACTTTTTATACAAAAAAGTTAAAAAAACTAAGCTGGAAAGGCTTTTTATTTTTTCTGGCAAAAATAAAAAACTAGCTTGACATTTTCTTTTTCGAGCTGGAAGTAAGAGGTTTTGAAGCCTGAAGTGTAAAAAGCAGCTGGCTTCTTATTTTCAGGGACCGAATCAGTTATGAATTTTTTACGAAAAAAAGCTTAATTTACTTGTCATTTCTGGCCCGTAATAGTTTAGAAGCTAGAAAAGCAAACGCAACCGCTTGATACTTTTTTAGAAATATAAAAAGCGAGCCCGGCTTTTTATTTTTTCTAGCCAAGCTGTTTATTTTTGCCAGATAAAATAAAAAGCCTATCCAGCTTAGTTTTTTTAGCTTCAAATTATTATCGGTGAGGAATAACAAGTAAAGTTGCCTTTTTTCGTAAAAAGTCGCAACTGATTCGGTCCCTGAAAAAGAATCATGCATTGAAAGTTCAATGTGCATGACCAGAAACAGCAACAGTGCACCTTTTCATCTATTGTAGTACTAGAGCTTACAGTGCGATTAGGGCATAGTTTCCGGCATGTGAACAAACTGCTGCCGTGTTACTCTTTACTGCTACTACACAGGTACTTTTCCTAACACTGGATTTATTAACATTTTCTCAAAAACTATGCCGCGTAAAATATCTATAAAACTTTTCTAAGATGCATAGGTACATATGTATTAAACTTTGTTATCATCTCAAAAAAAACTTATAATGACTGTTATTATGCTATAAATAAATCAACGGCATTTTTTGAAAATTTGCAATAAAATTCGCCGGCTGTCTGTCAAAGTGATTTATTATTTCTAATTTTGGAATACTGTAATAAAAATTCACTAAAAGTGTAATATGGAATCCAATTAGTATCTCTACTTTGTATATGGGGCATGGAAGTCATAAAACGATTCACTAGAAGACACAAAACATTTCTAATTCTTGTCTATTCGTGAAAATATTTCTAAAAAAAATTTATTTTATTAAGTGCCGGCTTTTAAGGAATGTGAAAAATGTATCTCATTTTGTGAGAAATCTCGATTTACTCAGTTCCTGGACGTAGTACTTTTGGTCAATCATATTCTCTGTAAGATGACGCAAGGCACTATCCTTGCAAACCATTTTGAGTATCCTGTAGCTGTTTATTCTGCAAATGTACTCGATCGATCTAAACTTAGAAAAATTTATATCTTGTGATTTTCCAAACACCATTAATAATTTACCTACCCGCCGTTTAATTTTTTCTCATTAATTGAATATTTTTTGAGTAAATTCCAAGAAAACTTATTTCAGTTAAAATATGATTTCTTTTAATCTAAGCACATTCACGTTCGGTGCAGCTACATAAATGACCTTTTATGTATACGGAAAGACAGTTCGAAATATTAATTTCTTTATAAAGTATTAAATAAATTATTAGATTCATTAAAGCTCACGGTTGAGGTATAAATCAATTTTCTTGACTTAATAAATTAAATTATTAATAACTTTGCTGTCCACAAGAAAAATACATTTGGAGATCCTATAATACCTTCGAATTAGATACGATTTTGACACGATCAGTAATTGACAATTTGAAAATTGTCGCTAGAAAATTCTAATAACTAATCTACCCCAAAACTAATTTTTTTTTAAATTTTACTACCTAGGTCTTTTAAAAGTGTTTGTAATCCGAACATTTAAATAATATTCAAATCAAGATCCTTGATAGCACAAAAGTACTGAAAATGTACTTCGGGAGGCCTGAACCGAAGCCTTCCAGCTCCAGTGAAAAAGGATAGGCAGTCGGGAAAAAAATCAGGAATAAACACTAACACATATAACCACTGTCGCGTTTTTAAATGATTTATTTGCGTATGTAAGAGCAGGACAGGTAGTGCTACCAAAACTGAAAAACCCCCACTTTCACTTTCTTTTAATATATTTAATATATATAATACTTTACTAATTAAATTTATTAGTTCACCGAGTCAATGGCTATAATAATACCACTAGGAGGTCAATAGAGCAGGAGAGGATAGTACTCATTAACATAACTTTATTTTATAAGAACTGTAAACTGTAGACTCTCCTCTTTAAGTTGATCTATTACACCCTATCGGAAAGTCTTGTCAAATACTTTGGTGAACTTTTAAAACGATAGATTGTCTGTAGTTATAAAACTTTTTTTTATTATAATTAAAAATCTGTTTCTCAATTCCTGCCAATTTATTACTGATATGTGAAATGTGTGTCAGTCAGACGCACTTCCAATGGATTTAATTGGAAATGAATTCTGAATTTCTTCATGCAATGTGGTTAAAAACTACTTTACGAGCCCTGAAGTGATGTACCAATATATACTTTATCTCTATGGAATACTGAACTAAACCGCTGCTGTGAGTAATGAATCAACCCTGAAAAGTTGCTAACATAATGAGCGAGAGGGAATATATCTCGATTTTCGTTTTGTTTCATTTCATGTACAGGTAGTGCTAAAGTGCATTTTTACGGGCTGAAGTACATCCAGTTTCACCGACAGAATAAAAGAATAATGATTGTAGTGGTAACCAATGAAGTCGTGCTATCAGGGATACTTTTTATTTTTAGTATTTATGACGACAGCTTCAAAAGGGTAATGTTTTTTGTTTTCTGAACATTTTTGAAAGGTGGGCTTACCCTTTTCTTGCACCAAGATATTTAATAACAAAGAGCAAAATTGGAGGAAAATTCCATTCATAAATGGAATACCTGAAAAAGTCAAATGGTAATAAAAGTAAACTGTTTTGACTAACGACCAAATATTCAGAGCACCAACCATATGACATAACACAAATTTAAATAGTGCTAAAATATTAGTTAATTATGTTGTTCCAAGTAAAAAAAATTATAAATTATTATCTAGCTTCCGAAGCGTCAACCAATCTCTTAATCCTCCGTCACTTTCGCGGGATTTGGGTACATTCCGCAATTCTTTGTTTTATACTCTAGTCTAGATGATGAATCATAGCGTATATAAAGTTTGTCATTCCGTTTGTAACGCATAGAAATAATTATGGTAGAGCAAAACAGATTGGATACCCCCCACCCATAATATTAAAAGTTATTATGATTTTTGCATGGCCGTCTGTCTTCATGATAACTCGAGAACGCTCGTACTTAGAAAGCTGAAATTTTGCACATTGGATTGAAAAGAAAAAAGGAAATTTATGTTAAAAAATGGCACAAATTGGGTAACTCCTTCGTGGGGCTTCCATACAAAAATTTAGTTTTTGACTATATATTTGGACACTGCCGCCTGAAAACGCGTCAACGAAGAGAGCTGAAATTTTCATAGAAATAATAAATATCATTTCAAAAATGGGCTAAGTCGGGCAGCCTATTAATGGTGTTGCCATATAAAAATTTAAAATTTTTATTTATACTGCGTTATCGAATTATTATGTTATTGTGGAGTTTAAATAAAGTAACAACGTGATTGAATGACTCTCAAGAAAAGTAAACCAGTTAACTCGCACCTATTATGTATGGAAGACTTTCATAAATAAAAACAATAGTTCTACACTTAGTTATAATCGCTCATTGTATGCTCCACTTGTCACATAGGCGGCTAAAAGGAACTTGTCATATTCTAACATATTCGTGATAAAGTCATGCAGAGAGTGGAGATTATTTTCGAAATGGTGTTAAAAATGCTTCCATCATTTTTTATGGATCAGCCTTATGAAGTCTATGATGAAATTTTTTTATAAATCCAAAAATGTAAGCGGTTTTGCTTTTTGTGCACATCATTTTCCTCCAAAGCCATAAAACGCCGGCGAAGAATATAATTCCTCCTTTTGAGGCCATCTGTAAAGCAGAATCGTGTCTTCATTTTTAATGAATTCATTTACTTTGCATTGTAATTGCCTACAGCGTTTTTCCTCGTTTTACATAGTTTTCTATTTCTAGCAATTTTCTACATAAAACTCTACACTGTGCCGAAAGCTTGACATGATTAGTTCCTCCAAACTTTCGAAATGCTAGTTTGTAATTCCCTGAGATGAAAGAATTGTAGGTTTCCAAAACATAACCCCGTGAACTAATTTAACTTTTTCGTATAGCCATAGCAGCGCACCCTTTATTAGCACCGCATCAATCAAAGCTCAGAGGAGTACATATGCATATTATTCCTTTCATATTGATAGTAGTTCATTTGTCCCCGAGCGATGCTTTCTGGTTCTAAAAGCCCCATACATTGGTACATATGTTTACATATTATATCGCAGTAATTTTTATGTACACATCTTCACTGCTCCCAAGATTGCTTTTATACATTATTGCATGCGAGAAACGAGAACAAATGAAAACGAGATGCAAGTGGGTGCCTAAAAATAGTTGAGCCACTTGTTGATTGTTACTAGAACGCCTGACTGCGGGTAGAGCTATACATTGAGCATAACGTTTGATATTGGGAACGGAAGAGGAAAGATTTCCTTGAGACTTTTTTCAATAGACGAGTATGATTTATAAATAAATCGGAAAAGTGAAAGGGTGTAATAGCTTCTAGTGCAACAAGTTGTTTATATTTAAATAAAAATTGAAATTTTAGCCTTAATTCATCTCTGGGTGTATGTACCCGGTTCAATTATCCTCTTTGACATATTTAGCCCATATTACAACTCCGAAGGCCCTTCTCAATTCGACATAATTTAGCCATCTTATTAAGATTCTTGTGCGTTTTTAATATCCTCGGAATTTATTTCGATGATAACTTTGGGATCCTGCAATTGTATAGTCTCCGTTAATTATTCCTACGCTCTATTAGTATTAACTGCTGTGATATTTTTCAACTGAGGCGTAAATCCTGTATAAGTTTTGGGTCACAAATACTAAGACCTTGACAAATTGAAAACTAATCCTGTACCCTTGGTGGGTTAAATAATCATCGCATTTCGGTATATCTCCAGCTGCTAAACATTAAGAAATTTTTATAATATTTTACAAAATAACCTGAATTTTGAAAATTATTAAATGCACGGCTATCGTCAGCACGACCATACACACACATACATATATGATAATGAAACCACCCCACTCGACATCTCTAAAAGCGAGTAATTACTCCCTATTTCTTCCCGTTCGTAAATTATGGTGATTTAAAGTCGAAATTTTAATTTCTTTTTTTTTTTAATTTAATTTAATTTTTCATAAATTTTTTAATTAAACCGTAATTTTAAAACACAGTAACAAAAAATATTGGATTATTTCGGGTATCTGGGCTGCTAACAACTTCTTCATAATATTTGCCTACTCAAAATTTTCCTTAAGAATTTTTAATTTTCTAATTTCCACAAAATAACGACATATTAGTTTCATTAACAGATCTAGACAGCAATACTAGAAAAAAAATAATAGTACTCATTTAAACAAGCAAAATATCTTATCAAACGCGTGGCCAACTTTAACGGTCTCGGAGATGTAGGGTGATAACGATTTTTATCAAAATATATTGAGCACGTAATAATATATTTTTTCTTTAGTCGGGAGAGTTTTGCGACTTTGTCAGAGAAGTCAAAACAATTAATAACGTGGCCAGTCTGATACAAGAACTAACTTCCGTTGTCTCTCCTAAATTCCTGTGGTGAAAATGGCAGGTAGAAAGACAATTGTTGAAAATTTTCAATTCTCTGAAACCTTTTTCCTCCTCCGCTTAATTTTGAGGTTGTTAGTTTCGAAATTTCTGAATTTATTTCACTAACGAAAAAAGCCTGATAAGTTCATTCAAAGAAATCATTTTTCTACCCAAAAACATTTAGATATATTATAAGAGTTGCATTTCGGATAGGAGAGTGATATGAAAAAATGGCGTTGATGACGTTTTTTGAAAAAGTAAAAATAGGAAAAACAAGTAAAAAAGCTAGAATTAGTGTAAGACCAATTCTTATGATACCCTAGATGAATGCATGTATGTGATTTCGTAATTTCCACTTGTCTGTGAAAATTTAATTGTTGAAGTGGTTTTTCACATAAATTTCTAACCAAAAGCAATTTCATTCATAAAAAATTTAAATGTTTATATGGTAACACCAAAAAGGGGTTGCCCGATTTAATCCATAATTGAAGCTTTATTTACTCAGGCTGTTTTTTGGGCACTGCCCAAATATATAAAGCGTGTATATTTTTTCGCTCTGTAAATCGAACAAATTCAAGTTCAGAACGTTCAGAGGACTCTGGAAAAAAATCCAAATCTAAAGTGCTCTGAGCTTTCTGTTGTTTTTTTTTTTTTAATAATAATAAAAAAATTATAAAAATTAATAAGGGGTGCGTACATATAAGGAATAAGAAGTCTACCTACGATTTGTTTGAGCGCTCTGGGCAATCATAAAGATACACGTTCAGAGCGCTCACAGTACTCTGAAAGTAAAAAAAGTTACAAAAAATCGGTGTTCAGAGCGCTTGGAACGTCCATAATGATAAACGAAATGGTTGTATGGCAACCCTACGAAGGAGTTGCCCGACTTGTGCAATTTTCTAGCTTAAACTTTTTTTTTTAAACCCAGTGTGCAAAATTTCAATTTTCTAAGTACGGGCGTTGTCGAGTTATCGTGAGTACAGTCAGACGGACATACAAAAATTAAATGACTTTCAATGTTTGCTCTGCAATAATTATTTCTATGTGTTACAAACGGGAAACGGAATTTAGATTTCATCATTTAGGGTATAAAAAACTTAATTGAAACACCGAATTTATTGAGCTCTAACAGAAGTGTGAAGTCAAGAATATTAAAAAACATTGCAAAGCTCCAATGATTATTATAGGGTGGCTCATAAACAATTAAGAAAATAACTTAAAGTTTCCCGAACTATTCGGGATTGCAACCCCTGCAACTTTTTACGTGTAGATACGTAGGCGTTTTTGTTCTCTATATGGAACCTGTTCTAAGCTTTGATGAATTTTATTCATTATAACCGTTATTTAAGAATACACAATACTAAAATTAAAATCTATTTTCCTACTTTTTAGGTATATTCATAGCGGCACAAAATCGATTTTTCCTATCGTCACATGCAGGACTATGGCGAATATGCCGTTACAGCTCAATACCCATCCCTCGAGAGAATCTATCGGTAGCCCTCAATATCACGGCACTTTCATATCAGAATTCATCTTTGCTGAGGCAAATGAGAGCAGAAGTAGGCCGCCAAAAATATATAGATGAGTTTCTGCAGCCAAACCTAACATTGCCATTAACATCTTTTAACGATGACGCCAAGAAGCAAATGTTTGCCCATTGGGTACGGAGCGATATGAGTGAGTTTCGTGATCTTAAGGCAGCTTTCAAAGACTTGGTACTCACCAATCAGAACATCATACAAAAGCGACGAAAAGTGATCAATGTTGACGCGAGCAATCCAAATATGTTTCGCGGATTTTTCGGTGATCGCATTACAAATTTGATCATAAACGGCACTAATTTTTACTACGTCATACCAAAGGTGGCCCGAGAAGCCCTTTTCCCGAATTGGCATGAGCATCCAAGGGTTCCAAAGCTGATTTATCATTTCATCAAAGATCTGGAGGTTCCAGTGATAGTCTTGAGTACGAATGACGAAATATTGCAACTAGTTCCCCCTCAACCTCCAAGAAGAGGACGCTTTACGCACGGATTCGAGTATGCACCGTTCCGTAAGTAAATTTTTGACCAAGTTTGTCGAATTCATTTTGAATACTTTCTCCTTTCAGAGTGGTGCAAATATATCGATATGTTCCCAACTGACAATGCTGTAATGGCTGATCCCTTAGTAGATGATGAAGTCCTTGGTAAACTGAAAATCCAGGGAATTGCTCCTAAGATCAATTATCTCCCATTTCAGATTACTTGAGGACACAGGCATCATTCGGTTGCATAACGGTCATTATCATGGCTATGGGCTGCACTTTCTCCATGTACACGTTTCTTAATCCAAGGTACATGTTTAAACGATTGGCGGGAGGTATTCATTTCATATCATCTGCGACCAGCCTTGTTGTTATCCAGGTCTTAGTTGCATCTGTGGAATACCAGCAGCTTAATTTATCGTTCTCTTACCCCGATGGAGCAGAACACAAGTGATTACAATCAGCATTTAAATTGTGCAGTTGACTAACTCTGTTCTTTTTAGATTTGGCTATGGACTTTTCATTGCTTGGATGGTGTTTGCTAGCAACTTATTCGCCGGGCTAATGTTTATGTGGTACTCCAAGAAAAAGAAGGGCAACAAGGCGCCAACAGATGAATTAGCAATGGCTGATGAACCAATCAACATAGGCAGATGAGAGCCGTGCTGTTGCTTCTTCGAACTCGCTCTGTCTTCAGGTGTATATATTCATCCTACCTCTATCTCAGCTCGACTTTGCTACGATGCAGGAATAACACGCGACTTCTTATTTCTGCCCCATTAGGATAAACTCAAAGACATCTCGGTCTCATTTTAAATACAATTTTCGTGACTCGATTTTTATCCATGTGTGAAAGATTTTGTTAATTTTTTATCTTTAAATTTTCCCCCTTTTTTACTGCTTTCTAAGGAACCACGTAGTATAAGTTTTCCGAATCTTCTAAGACATGTTTAGTACATAAGCTGTTCCCTCCCGAATGTTCATTGTTTCTCTTGCAATAAAGAATTTGAAACACTTCTAATATTTTGCTATTGTTGGGAGATAACGCAGAGATAAGTATAGAAAGTCCATCCTTCCTAGCGACTTGACTTTCTCGATTATCTCCAACATTTAAACTAATCACTAATCACTCCATATACAGGGTGTCAGTCACTTAATGGCTGCATAAAACTGCAGGATAGTGATAATTTCGTTATAAAAAGGCTGTGATGACAAATCGACTACAAACACCTACATGTACCTACATAAATACATAGGTAATAGTTAGAGTTGTGCTAAGCAAAATTTGGCTTATCTTCATTTCTAGGTGATTTGTAAACCTAAAATGATAAAAAAAATATCCTGTTATTCCTGAGCAAATGCAGGGCGAGGCGGCAGTCTGGTAAGTTGACAGTACTACTTCTTAAGAATATCGCGATATTGTTCTTACCATGGTACAAAGAATACACGGTATGCTGGTATGAAATGAAAGCTCTTTAAAGCTTTCTGTGGCGTCATAAATAGCCACTTTTTAAAATGAACATAGGAATAAATGAACTAAATACCATTTTCTGTTCATGTGATTATTATACCCTAGATGAAATCATAGGGGTATACTAAGTTTGTCATTCCGTTTGTAACACCTCGAAATAATGATGGTAGAGCAAAATGGATTGGACACCCATTCATAATATTAAAAGTTATTTCGTTTTTTGCATGTCCGTCCGTCTGTCCGTCTGTGCGCACGATAACTCGAGAACGCGTATACTTAGAGAGCTCAAATTTCGTACACAGACTTTTAAAAAAAAAGTAAAATTAAGTTCGAAAATGAGCCAAATCGGGCAACTCCTTCGTGGGGTTGCCATATAAAAATTTCGTTTTCCGCTATATATTTGGGCACTGCCTGAGAACGCGTCGACGTAGAGAGCTGAAATTTCGCACATGATGTTTTTACTATATTAGCAAATAAAATGTCAAAAATGGACTAAATAGGTCAACTCCTTCTTGGCGTTGCCATATAAAAATTTCGGTTTTTTACGTATACTTTGAAAACGATCAGTCCAAGATATTTTTATTGTACTAAGAACTTCTGCAGAATACGAAATCCTATAAAATTGGTTATTACCATTTTTGCTGTGCGACAAACTGTTCTAGAAATATATGCGAAAAACAACTTCAAAATCAATACTTGAATAGATCGGTATCATAAGAATTGGTCTTAGACCAATTCTAGCTTTTTTACTTGTTATGTTATTAGTTTGCCTATGGCCCTGTCCTTTGCTAACGTGACGTCTTGCATACATTTGCACACAATTAAAATGCTTCATTCACGTACAAGAACATTGCGGTTCGCTTCGCTTCCTTCACTTCTCTATTCGAAGATTATGCTCATCTCCAGTCGCCACAGCGACCGATGCATTGCCTGCATCTATTGAATGAAGATCGCTCTGAGTGCGTCTACGCCCCACCCACCACCCCGAGTACCTTGTGCTGTGCATCATTTCTTTAGTTTGATCAGTGCAGCGACATGAAAGAAAGATGAGAGTTACGTCGAGTGATTCATATTTTCCTGTTTTCTACCATGTTGAGGCAGTCGACCAAATGTATACAAAACTGCTGTTAAAGCAACATTTGTTCTCGGTGCCTCAGAAACATGTTGTGGTCTATTCCGGAATGCACCAGCCATTTAAAATATGTATACTTTTCTGCGGTATAATATGCGACATCTAGTTCTTGTGGTATTACTTATCTGTGACTCTAAGTTATGGGTATCACTGAAATCTTTGGGACAACAGTCTTCTGGTTACCTGTAATTATCCTGAAGAGAGTTTTTGACCACAGAAACTTAAAAAGTAGAACTAGCATATTCTGTCCTGTATTTTCTTCTGTTTCAATTATTTCACTTGTTCCAGTTATTTTGTATTTTGTGCCAAGTTAATTATCTACTCTTATCAATTTTTTGTGCACGTGAATAACAATTTTGCCATCGAATTTAATTCTGATTCTTTCAATGCATTTCAAATTCTAATGCAAAATTAAACTGAATGGTCTATTCGACATAGAAATACCTAACCTACTGTTTTACACACCCTACGTCTACGTAAGCCCGCGTTGTGTAGCCTGGACCCATTAAAATCCGTTGCGAAAAATCTGAAATTTTTTTTTTTTTTTTTTCATAATTCCACCTCACACACAGTTTCACCCCTATATCATTCAACAGTTTATTTTTGATTTTTCCCCCATGGGTGTTTTTGGAAATTTTAAATCCCAACAATTCTGAAACATGTTTGTCCCTTCTTACCCCATCAAAATCCGACCCAAACGCTAAAAACTTAATTACTTTAATTAAAATTACAAGAAATTCCAGTTTTTTTTCCGCGAAGACGAGATTTCAATAATTTTTGTAAGCAAAAATTATAACTTTTAATAATTTTATCAAATTCTCACGATCGCTGAGAGTTGCCAATTTAGCTGAAAATCGGCTAAATATACAGACTGTGTCCATAATGACTTAATTTAATATTCAGCCATTTCAAGGAAATGAAGAGGTGACAGACTATGGACGAAAATTACTCCATTTGGAATGTCATTGACAGTTCCTCAATGTGAGTAAAGATCATTGTAGAGTTCAATAATTTAATTAAATAATAAATAATAATTATTATCAAGAAAATTTGCGAGTATTTACTGTAGTTGGAAAGCACATAGTAGAAGAAAATTTTTGTTTCGGAAAAAGAGCAAAAAGAAAAGAAAACGGATATTTTTGTCGTGATCAGCTGATGGCTGTCACTGCTAACTTTATTAGAAAAACTTTCCACTTTCTAATAAATTCATTTCATTTTAATGACGATAGGTGGCACTTTTACTGCAATTTCAATAAATGGAGTAAAATTGGATCCATTTGAAAAAGAAGCGAATTGTAGCATGGTGTCCTTTATGAACTATATAGATTAGCAAAAAAATATGTATAGATTAGCAAAAAAAAAATATGTATATATGAAGTCCATCAGGGACCCAATTGCAACATTTTGCTTCATTTTCAAATGAACCAAATTTTAATCCATTTAGTGAAATTGCAGTAAAAGTGCCATCTACCGTCATTAAAATGAGCTGAATTTATTGGAAAGTCGAAAGTTTTTCCACTGAGTTTAGCAGTGACAGCCATCAGCTGATCATGAAAGAAATTTCCTTCCCGCTTTTTTTCTCTTTGGTCTCTTTCAATAACAAAAATCGTCTTCTACTAAATGCTTTGCAACTACAGTAAATACTTGCAAAATTTCTTGATAGCATTTAATTAAATTATTGAACTCTGCCATGATCTTTACTCACATCGAGAGGAACTATCAATGACATTCGAAATGAAATAATTTACGTCCATAGTGTGTCTTCATTTCCTTGAAATGACTTAATTTCAAATTAAGTCATTATGGGCAGAGCTGTCTAGGGTATAAGGTGTTAGCCGCAAGAATTTTCCATTTACCAGATTTTCTACCATCTTAAGCCTGGTATTGTGTTCATTTCGCGGATAAATTTTGTATGGAAATTTAGCGGTGAAATTTAGTTGCGAAATATTTAGCCAAATCGCTGAAGAAAGTGGTATTGTGCTTTATCAGCGAAAAGTTTGTTTAGTTTTGACAAGTAGATGGCAGTAATTTCAACAAACATATATTTAGCATCAGAGGGCGTGTATCTTTTTTCCGCTCCGTAGATCGAACAGATTTTTTAGATCGTTCAGAGCACTCTGGAAAAAAGATACAAATTCGGAGTGCTCTGAGTGTTCTGGTAGTTTATTTTAATATTGGCAGCACTTATGATTTGTGAAATATCTATTGAAAATACAAAATTCTTTATAAAAATAAATAAATAATAATAAAGTTATAAAAATAAATAAGGGGTGAAGGAAAGAAAGGAAATATGGAATTTAAAGAAGTATTCACATTTTTAATAGGATTTTTTTGCGCTCTATTGGTATTACTGACGGATTGCTCCAAATGC
Source organism: Dioctria rufipes (assembly GCA_963924295.1). NCBI lineage: Eukaryota > Metazoa > Arthropoda > Insecta > Diptera > Asilidae > Dioctria > Dioctria rufipes. Next base: position 378,169,006 of record OZ002740.1, on the reverse strand, counting down.
TCTGAGGTTTATCTACGATTAGTTAGAGCACTCTGAGCAATAATAAAGATACACGTTGAAAGCGCTCAGAGTACTCTGAAAGTAAATAAAGATACAAGAAATCGGTGTTTAGAGCGCTCGGAGTGCTCTGAGCAGAATAAAGATACACGCCCAGATTTATCCGCTCAATATTTTTTTCTGCGCTAAAATTTTGACGTTTGAAGTTGAATGAAATTGGAATACAAGAGTGCCAGTGTATTTTTATTATTTTTATCTGACAAAAAATTCCGTCTTCATTTAGACAAATTTTCGTAGGAGAAATTAAAATAGTAGGTATAAATATAATTTTCCTTACTATTACGAGATTGGGTAATTGCATTAGCTATCTAAAAGAACACGAAATAATATCACAAATGTACGACAGCTGATTGACAAAAGCAGCCACCTATAGTTCAAAATAATGAACAATTTTAGCCGTAAAAAGGTCCCTGTTCGATTGCTGCTAAATATTTATCCGCTAAATGAACACAATACCGGGCTTTAGCCGTAAAAGTTTTTAAGGCCTTAAGACTTTTTTTGTCTTAAGGCACTTTCACATCAAAATCGAAAACCGAAAAACTCAATTTATTCCACTTTAAAACAAGATTTATGATCCAATGATTAATAAAATCATGGGAAATAGGATAAACCAATAATTTTACTAATAAAATAGAATATTTATCTCAGATTTTTAAGAAAAACACAACTTTTATCTTTTTTCGGCCGAAAATAGAAATTTCGGTTGCATCTGTCAATTTCTTTTCGATTTCCACATGTGGAAAAATTTTTTCGGTCGTATACTAAATCTCACTTTTGTGTTTACATTGAATATTATTTTATTTTATTATTTATTATATTATTATAATATGGATAGGGATTTCGAAGTAAAATTAAAATAGGTTTTCTGTATTAGCTCTCATCATACAACTTTTATGATAATTAAATGTTAAATGTTTTCGGTTTGATGTGATAACAAAAGCGAATTTTCGGTGTAGAAGTTATCAGTTTTCGGTTTCGATGTGAAAGTGCCTTTAAGGCCGAAAGCACAATGGTGCCGACACGGCAACTACGACGACAATGTCGTCGTAAATGTCGCCGAATTAACACACTGACACCGACCGACATTCTTAAGATATGTAGGTGGTAAAATTATTGGTTGAAATTTATTAACAATATGGGAAAGATATAAAAAAAAAGTTGTAAAAGTGTAATAAACTATGATTAACACTGATATCTCGGAAACTATACGTTTCCGCTGAAAAAAAAATACATATTTGTGATTTGTAAGTAAATTCCATCTAGATTAGCATCTGATGTAAACTATAGCCCTAGGTTGATTTATAAATTATGTCCATATAACTCGTACTAGTCAGATGTAAAGTAATACCATTGTGTTTAGAGTATATAGTGAACGCAAGAATGGAAATCGGCTGTTGGGTACACTGCTCGCTAGAGGCGCCACGTCGCTGTACTATCCGAGACTCAAGCCTATTCACTATAGTGTTCCCCAGCCAGTTGGCTGGCATGCTCCGCTCACACTTCGGCACATATTTCGAGGCGTTCTCGTACCGTCGTCTGTCAGCAGTGTTTGCGGGGCTTCGTTTTCTACTTTGCATGGAATAGTGACGGACGAGACGGGCAAACAATAATGATGTTAGTTGATGTGATTAATTTTCTCGTTGAATTGCTCTAATTTTGTTAGCAACGCTGATTCGTTAGAAGAGAATCCATGACTTCGTTCTTGGAATAATTTATATATATTGTTGCGAGCGTGGCCTTTGGTTCGTTATTTAAAACACAATATTAAATACTTAATATACAAGTTCTTTGTTTCACTTTAATCATACAATTCACAAACTTCATATACTTTCTATTAATCAACTCAACTCTAATTATCGCTTAATACTGTACTTTCAATTATCGCAATCTAATTAAAACACTTCCGCACGTTATTACTTTCGCTTGTTAACACTGCAACGTCTAAGACAAGACTCTTATTCTGGCTATGACAACTGTTATATTTATACCCTAGAAACTCTCCAGATTATTCTCGAGTGTTCTATTTTCCAGAAGCTTCTTGACTGTTCTATTCATTCTATTCCTGAACCTTCCTGTAGATACCATAATCAATTCTCCGAACCTAAAGTCGTTTACTTCTCCATTGCCACATTGCCAGTAGATGTCACCAGTTGTCTCTTTCTATTGCACGTAACACTGCCCCCTTCTTAAGTTTGTTCGTCCCGAACAACAGGTGGTCCACGGTCTTGATGCTCGTAGTATTGACACAAGCGGTCCAAATGAACAATTTTATGCTTGCCTCTTGTGCCACGCTGAATCCTGTATACCACGTCATTAATTCTAGTTACTACTGAATACGGTCCTTCCCAGTGTTGTTGCAATTTTGGAGAACGTCCCTTACGTCGTCTCGGATTGTAGAGCCAAACAAGATCACCTTCATTAAATCCTGCGGAATTAGCACGTAGGTCATAGCGGGTCTTCATCCGATCAGTATTTGTTGCTAATTTCGTCCTCGTGGCCTCGTGCACATCAGCTAATTGTTGTTTGAGCTCCGATACGTAGTCTTCTGGTAGCTTTTGTTCACCTCTGGGGGTACCGAATTTGAGGTCGCTAGGTAAACGCATCTCTCTTCCGAATATGACTTTAGCTGGGGTTTGTCCGGTAGTACTATGAATAGCTGATCTATAAGCCATTAGGAATATAGGAATGTGTCGATCCCAATCGCGTTGATGATAGTCAACTACTTTCTTTAGATGCTCGATCAATGTTCTGTTGAAGCGCTCTACCATGCCATCAGATTGTGGATGTAGAGGAGTTGTTCTAGTTTTTCTTATTCCCAACATTTTACACATCTCCTGGAAAGTCCGCGATTCGAAGTTCCGTCCTTGGTCCGAATGAAGTTCGTGAGGCACTCCAAACCTACTGACCCAATTTGTTGTTATTTGTTCCGCAACTGTGGCTGCCTCTTGATTAGGGATTGCATAAGCTTCAGGCCATTTACTGAAATAGTCAATGGCAACTAAAATATAACGGTTACCGCCATCCGTTTCAGGAAAAGGTCCAGCGATGTCTACAGCTATCCTTTCAAAGGGGGCTCCGACATTATACTTATGCATTTCACCTCTGCTTCTGTGTTGCGGTCCTTTGCAAGCAGCGCAGACAGTGCATCTGCGGCACCACTCCTCCACATCTTCTCGCATATGTAGCCAATAAAACCTTTCCCGTATTTTGGAAATTGTTTTGTTCACTCCCAAATGTCCTCCAGAGGTTCCACCGTGCATTTCTTCTAGAACATCTTTGACGTTTGATGCTGGCACGACTATCTGCATTCGGAAATATTCGCCGTTAGGTGCTTCCCATTTGCGTTTTAATATACCACATTCAACATGAAGAGAGTTCCATTGAGCCCAGTAACTTTTCAGCTTCTCACTCCGTTCCGAAATATCCTTCCAGTCTGGTCTTTCCATATCTTCTTTCCAAGCGAGAATAGGTGAAATGTCCGGATCTTCTCGTTGTGCTGTTCTCAGGTCCTCGTTGTCCCAACCTGTAGATGGTTCCACGGTTACCAACTGTATAGTTGCTGTTGTTTCTTTTTCTTCCACCCGTGCGCAATGTTTGCATTCAAGTTTGCATGGGCGTCGTGAAAGGGCGTCTGCATTTCCATGGATACGACCTCTTCGGTGTTGGATCTCAAGATCATAAGTCTGGAGTCGCTCTATCCATCTCGCGACTTGTCCCTCAGGGTTCTTAAACTGCAGAAGCCATTTAAGTGCTGCATGGTCGGTGCGAAGGATGAATTTCTGCCCGTAGAGATATTTATGAAAATGTTTTGTTGAACTTACAATAGCAAGTAGCTCTTTTCTTGTAGCACAATAATTTTTCTCTGGCTTTGAAAGTGCTTTGCTATAGTAAGCTACTGGAACTTCTTGACCATTCTCCTCCTGCGAAAGCACTGCACCAATACCTTCATTGCTGGCATCAGTGTCTAATATAAATGTTTTTCCCAGCTTTGGATAATGAAGTACTGGAGCTTCACAGAGCTGTTGCTTCAAATTTTCAAAACTTTCGTTGCATTTATCCGACCATATGAACGGCCTTCCCTTTTCTGTAAGTTGATGTAGGCTTCTTGCTATATCTGCAAAACCTTTCACGAATCGCCTGTAGTAGGTAGCTAAACCAAGAAAACTCCGTAATTGATGTTTGTCCTTTGGAACTGGCCAATTTTTGACGGCTTCTATCTTCTCTGGATCGGTTCTTACTCCTTGTGATGAAACTATGTGCCCTAAATATTTAACTTCATCTTTGAATAGAGCACATTTACTCGCACTGAGCTTCAATTTTGCATCTTTGAGTCTTTGAAGTACGTCTCGTAAGTTGTTTTTATGTTCCTTGAATGTCCTTCCGATAACTATTATGTCATCCAAGTAGACAAGACATGTTTTCCAGGTTAAACCACGTAGAACACATTCCATTAGTCGTTCGAATGTGGCTGGAGCATTACATAACCCAAATGGCATTACTTTGAATTGCCATAAGCCACTGCCAACTGAGAAAGCAGTTTTATCTCGGTCCTCGGGATGTATTTCCACTTGCCAGTAACCACTCTTCAAATCCAATGTGGAAAACCATTGCGCTCCGGAAAGGGTATCCAACGTGTCATCAATCCTTGGTAATGGATAGCTATCTTTTCTCGTCACGTTATTTAGTTGGCGGTAGTCTACGCAGAATCGGGTGCTGCCATCCTTTTTCCTAACCAGAACAACCGGCGATGTCCAAGGGCTGTTAGATTCCTCTATTATGCCTTGTTTCTTCATGGAGTTCATCATGTCTGCAACTTCTGGTTGTTTGGCTAATGGCAATCTTCGTGGTGTTTGTCGAATGGGCCTGGAATCTCCTGTATCGATCCGATGCTGGACAAGATTTGTTTTACCATAGTCATCATCATTCATTGCAAATAATTCCGAAAATTCATCGATCACCTCTTTGGCATCGTTGTGTTGTTGTTCACTTAAGGCACTGGACGAAAGAAGTTTCTGAACCTGCTGGGTAGTAGCTGGTATAGGTTTTGTCTCCCTGATATTACTACCATTATCCTAAACGGGTTCACAATTTCCAATTATAGCACCTTCTTTTAGTTGTACCTCATTTTCGGATGTGTTAAGCACTCTGACTGGTATTAATGTTGCACCTTCTGCCTTCACTAAAGTCTTCCCCACAATGATGCTCGATGTGACTTTTGTGGGGTTAGGCTCCACCAGATAGAATCGGCAGGTCCCGATGTCATCAGTAAGCTTTGTCCATATTAGTGTCTCGGAGCATGGCGAAAGAGTAATATTTTCGCAGACCATCGTCCTTACTTTCGCAGGATGATCTGCTCCTTCTCCTAGTTTCATAGGAATTTCTATGTTCCCATATTTGAGAATTCGCTCTCCGACATCCAGATTTATTTTGTATGTGGTCATGAAATCTATTCCAAGAATGCATTCATCCATTATGTCTGAAACCAGAAAAGTGTGAGGAAATAGTAGTTCGCCTAGTTGAACATCTAAAGTTATTTCTCCAAACACCCGTGCTGCTGCTCCAGTTGCTGTTCTTAGTAGATATTTGGTGGTATTATGAAGCCATTTGTTCTTAACAAGATCTGTTCTAATAATTGATCTTGCAGCTCCAGTATCGATAGTGACTGCGCAGTCATTTTTTCCTACACTTCCATATATAACAAGACTGCTATTATTTCTCTGCAACTGGCCTACTTGAATGATGACTTCGGGGCCGCCGATTCCACCAACCAACTTCTGCCCCACAAAGTTGGTTTTTACTAGTTTTCCGACTGCTCAACAGGAGAGCTGATGCGACTAGTCGCTGCTTGATATCTAGTCTCTCCATGAATAGCTTGTTCCCTGGCTCGACATCTTTGGCATTCTTCTTTCCCTTCTTCAGGTGATTCCACTCGCCGACGTTTTCTGCAGTCTCTTTGAAGGTGCCCTGATCTATTACAATTCCAGCATCGAAGGACACCACGTGAAGGCGGGCTCTGTGATGATTGCACTCTGTTACAAGTACATTCTTCCACTGAAATTTCTCTTACTCGTACTGCACTCCGTGAAGCTTGTCTGGCGGATTCATACGCTAATGCATAGGCTAGTGCTTCTGATTCCTGATTTCTTTCCTGCTAGCCTTAACGCTTGTTGTAAATTTTGATCTGCAATAGCGTTCACAAATGCCTCCGTCGCCACTTCATTAAGGAAATCCGCATTTACGCTGGAGTATGAAAGATGCGCTAATCTTTCCACATCAGCCTGCAATTGTTGTAGTGATTCGCCATGCTTTTGAATCCTGTTGCGCAACTGTAGGCGATATACTTGCTGCATGTGCTCATCTCCGTAACGTAATTCTATCGCCTGTACTAATGAAGAGTAATCACGTTGATTTTCAATCGGTACAGTTTGTAAGAGTTCTGACGCAGGAGCTCGAAGTGCTAACACCAGAGCTATAGCTTTGTCTTCATCATTCCATCCATTTACCTCTGAAGCTGCCTCGAATTGTCTCTTGAAGATATGCCATGAATTTTGTCCATCAAATATTGGAGGTTTCATTCTACCTGCGCCAGATATTTCAGCTGCTACGTTTAGAGGCTGACGATGCCTTATTCTTTCCAGATCTGCTTTAAAACTGTCAAGCTGTTCTGTAACATTTTGTTGTACTCCCGACACTTGTTGTCGAACTTCCAACACTTCCTGCTGGATTTCCTCAATTTTCACATTTTGTTCGTCTAATGAACCTTTCAGAAAGTTCTTCTGTTCCTCCAAACAAGTTTCTAGACTATTCTGCAGAGAATTCTTTTGTTCCTCAAAAGCATTCTTTTGCTCGTCCAGACGGGTTTCCATAGATTTCTTCTGCTCATCTAAACGGGTTTCCAGAGAATTCTTTTGCTCCTCGAGAGAATTCTTTTGTTCCTCGAGAGAATTCTTTTGTTCATCAAAACGGGCTTCCATTTTGCTCATTAAAGCACTCAAAAGCTGTTCCATTTTCATTGTAGGCTCTTCTTCAACTTCGGTTTCTTCCAAGTTATCTTCGAAAACAAATGTTTCAGGATTCTTTCCTTCCTCTATCAAAGCTTGTCTGAGTCGCTCGACTAGAACTTTCTTTGCACCTGTCGTTTGTAATGACCGGTTCCCTAACTCCACTTTCAAATCCTGCGTTCGAAGCTCCTCGAATTTTCGCCCCATTACTTTAGTAATTCACTTTAAGTTGAATATAAATTATTTTCAAGAACTTTCAAAATTTAACACAATTTCACAAAATTAATCACACTTTGAATTTTAAAGTCAATTGCCACCACTTTATTTCGCGAATTTATTTCACTTCTGACACCAGTTGTTGCGAGCGTGGCCTTTGGTTCGTTATTTAAAACACAATATTAAATACTTAATATACAAGTTCTTTGTTTCACTTTAATCATACAATTCACAAACTTCATATACTTTCTATTAATCAACTCAACTCTAATTATCGCTTAATACTGTACTTTCAATTATCGCAATCTAATTAAAACACTTCCGCACGTTATTACTTTCGCTTGTTAACACTGCAACGTCTAAGACAAGACTCTTATTCTGGCTATGACAACTGTTATATTTATACCCTAGAAACTCTCCAGATTATTCTCGAGTGTTCTATTTTCCAGAAGCTTCTTGACTGTTCTATTCATTCTATTCCTGAACCTTCCTGTAGATACCATAATCAATTCTCCGAACCTAAAGTCGTTTACTTCTCCATTGCCACATTGCCAGTAGATGTCACCAGTTGTCTCTTTCTATTGCACGTAACAATATGTATGAATATACCAATTTTTTCCTCTGTTCTGGCTCGTACTCACATTCTGCTTTCCCATTTTTATTGTTTGTTGTTAATATATGTACGTACATGCTTAGATATTCTTTTTGGTAAAATATAGGTAAACTAGAAATATTTCGTGGAATTGAAAACTGAGTCGAGCATATGGGTAGGCTGGTGTAGTTGATAGTATAAGTAGTTGCATACACACAATGCACACACACAATAAATCAAGCGGATGGAAGGGAGGCTTGCATACAAGCTGTACTTCCTCGTATAATCCCCAGGTCTATCTACGTAAATGTATATTTTCTTATCATGCTTCCTTCAATAGAAAAGAAACCCTTAATTTGGTCTTCATTCATATGCAGCCTCAAAAATTTCATCTGGTCTCAAAAAACACTTGGAAATTAAAATCCACAAAAACAAACGTCATGCAAAAATATGTTAAAGATTCCCTTCTAAGATAACATTCATTTACTCCTCTGTTTTTCTCAGTACATAATTATGAAAAAGTCAGTGATCCCAAAAATCCGCCACATCAATGCATAGCTAAATTAATCATTGTCATTGTACCCGTTTCGCCCTTCAATCTTATTCTGTTCAAAGTAAGTGATGGGTAAAGCCACCACACAAACACAAAACAGCGCCTATGGTACGGGAAGGCAACAACGAACGAGAAGAATATGCAATAAACAGTGACGCGATGCGCAAATCTAGCTGCACTGCAGCACGAACAAGAACCAAAGGTAAATTTATATAAACAAATTTAATGTGAACAGAGAATTGCTTCGATTCGGTGCATCTAGAGACATCTATTGAGTTGTGAACTCATTGCCTCTGCGTTCACTATATACTCTAAACACAATGGTAATACGGATTGGCGACTTATCTTCAATCCCAATAAATTTTAGCCAAACTTTAGCCGATTTTTAAGTAGATCTAGCTTGATCAACAAAAAAGAAGTGGCACCTCTTGCTGAATTCAGTTTTTGCGTAAAGTCCTATTCATCGTTAGATGGCGATAAGTGAAGCTAAGAAAAATAGATAAAAATCTAAATTCCTACAAAGGAAGAAGATGAAAATCAAATCGGCACAATTGTGAATTGTATGCTAAACGTCAAGTTGCACGTCGCACGTGTGATAATTTCTGTCACGGCAGTGAAATTCCCAGCAAATTGCTGAGGCTAATTTAATAAAAATGAAGACTAAACAACGAGCTAACAAAAGGAAGGCAGTGCCATTAAAAACTGAGCTGAAAGTTACAGCAAAAGATGCAAAAGACAATGAATCTGAGACTGTCTATGAGGTTTGTTTATCTATCAAAACTGTAAAAAGCCTGTTAAAATCAAATGTATTTTTAGGGAGATTTAATGCAAAAAATCAAAAATGAGGAAGCCGACACAACAGATGATGAAGGAATTAATGAAGTCTACACTTCAGACGACGAGGTGTTGAGCTTTGAAAGTGATGAGGATGGCAATTATTTGAAAAAAGGTGAAGACGGCAGTGATAGTGAAGAACAACTTGATTCTGAGGCTACTGAAGATAGCGAAGAACAACTTGATTCTGAGGCTACTGAAGATAGCGAAGATGTTGATGAGGAGCAGTCCGATTTGGATGATTACGAAGGCCAGAAAAAGGGCATGGAATCTGAAAATGAGAGTTCCGAGTTAGATGAACCCGCAGATGATAAGCCATCAACACAAGATGATGCTCTTAAAAAAGAAAAAGTTGTAAATCAGTTGAATGGAATTGAACCTAAAATTTCCAACATAAATAGCAAACAAGAAATAAATGTTCCCACTGTCACGGGTGAATTCAAAATTTCTAAAAGTAGAAAGAAAAATTCTGCCAAGAACTTCACTGCAAAATTGAAAGCACAGTCAGAAACAAACTCGAGTGAAAAAGTTGAATATGATGAAGATGATACCTCAGATGAAGAGGATATCCGTAATACCGTGGGTAATATACCTATGCACTGGTATGACGAGTATAAACATATAGGATACGATTGGGATGCTAAAAAAATTATAAAACCTGAAAAGGGTGATCAAATAGATGATTTCCTCAAGAAAATTGAAGATCCTACTTTCTGGAGAACTGTGAAAGATCCCCAAACTGGCCAAGATGTCATTATAAGCGATGCTGACATTGAGCTTATCAAGAGAATCAATTCAGGGAAAATTCCTGATGTTCAATTTAATGATTATGAGGTAAGATTAATATAGTTGTATTCGATTGTATTATTCATTTCTAGATAGTTTTTTTAAATGAAATCCATCTGTTGCGTTGGGTTTGGTTACGGTATTTCCTTTTGCTGTAAGTTGAAATTCCTATAGGGCATTATATTTGTAGATCCACCAGTGCAGTGTAGCAGCTTCGTGTTTAGGACACTTACCCTTAAATCATTCTGGACCTTTGATTAAAGCGCTCAAAAAATATCGCATAATTTATGATACGACATATAATATTCCTTTAAAAATGCTGGCAAACCTTAATGGGCTCTCCTGATTCTCTTTCTCTCTACTACCTTTATTCAAGACGTTCAGCAAGAGGCATTGCTGAATATGAATAAATAACTAGGGAATAACGTTTGCTTCTAACTGAAGGTGGGTGGTGGTATGTCCAAGAAGGCTGTTTATATTTGTTTCTCATGTAATTTTACAATGTGTAGTAAATAGTTCTTAATTAGCTAGTTTAAAAAGCTTTGAACAACAATATATAAACATTTTAGTACAATCTTAAAAATATGGCCAGAGACGTGAATATTCGCTTTTATAAATTCAATGCAATATTTTTGAAACGATAAAATTTGTATCATTTTTATCATATTTAAGATGATTGTACATTTTAAGACCACGATAAATTAAAAAATTTTGTGCTCTTGATGCTCTAAACTCTGCAGCATTTCTTAACGATATTTCCATTTCATTTCCTACATATTGCAATAACTTATTAAGGTATTCTGCAAACATACCATTCTTGATTTTAAATACAAAAATTAACACATTAAATGCAATCTTCTCTTTCACGCTCATCCAATGGAGAGTATTCAGCATTACTGAAGTGGTGGTGTATCTGTTACAACAATGTAGAATTCTCATCGCCTTGTTTTGTAGTTTCTGCATATGTTCTAGTTGCTCCTTGGTACTTAAGAATAATATCGTTGAACAATACTCAAAATGAGGTTTCACAATGACATTATTAATCTGTATTGCTGTAGCCATTGAAATTTGATTTCATATTCTTCTTAAAAACCAATTTTTTTGCCAATCTTTTTACAAATATAGTCGATGTGTTTTTTAAACGATATTTTTTTTTCTATAATGGCACCTAAGTACTTTATTTCTGATACACATTCTATAACAGTGTTATTCATATTTATACCATTTATTTTCTCGCTACCAAATAATATGCATTTAGATTCAACATTTAACTTAAGCTTATTCATTTTCAAGAGATTTAGTACGGAATTTTTTATAGATATTATTGGTTCTGCTCTGCGAGCCATATGCATTCCATGCTTCCTACTTCCTAGAGTGACTCATTATGTAGTTTGGCTCGTTTACCACAACTGACTATAACATTGCAACAAATTTACCGATAAAACATATTCCTTGTCATATTTGGAATGTTGTTGATTCTTTTCAGTTTCGTCATTGGGCATTTTCGGCTGCGTTTATTTCTTAGCGAAAAAAAAAATTTGTCTGAGATGGTGATATATAATAAGTCGATGACATTAGGATTGTTCCGAAACTTTGTCAGAAGTTATTTGTTTGTTGTCCATGTCGTTTTGTATTTTGAGTGTTGTGTACAAAAATATTTCGATGGATTCGAGTTTTAAAAATTCAGTCTGTTAATTCCTGGAGACCGTCGATTACTAGACTCTAATGAAGCAAAAATTGTGTTTTGTTTGAGTTTCTGTACACTATCAGAAATATTCCAATAAGCAGAGTTGAATATGATTTTCTTCGGATAGATTCAATGTTATTGAAGAAGTTTCTCCCAGGTCGCAGCAGCTTAGCAATCATAGGCAGTGTTAATAGTGTTTTGTGTTTTGCCTCATTAAACTAACTCTGCATACTCATGAACATGACCCTTTGAAGCTGTCGTAAATTCATATTAATCTGTGGTTTTTCCTTTTCAGCCTTGGATAGAATGGTTCACATCAGAAGTAGAAAAAATGCCAATAAAAAATATTCCGGATCATAAGAGATCTTTTTTGCCTTCACAATCTGAAAAGAAAAAAGTATCTAAGATGGTGCATGCCTTAAAAATGGGCTGGATGAAGACAACAGAGGAGCTAGAAAGAGAAAAGATGGCGAAAAAAGGACCCAAATTCTATATGCTTTGGGAAACTGACACTAGTCGAGATGATATACGAAGAATTCATGATCCTGTATCAGCACCGAAGAGAGATCTTCCAGGACATGCTGAATCGTATAATCCTCCCCCAGAATATCTTTTTGACGAGAAAGAAATGAAAGAATGGCATCGTATGAAAGATGAGCCACACAAAAGAAAACTACACTTTTTGCCACAGAAATATAAGTCACTTCGTGAAGTACCTGCATATCCACGGTACTTACGTGAACGATTCTTAAGGTGTTTGGACTTGTATTTATGTCCGCGAGCGAAGCGGATGAAGTTGAACATTGACGCTGAGTATTTGATTCCAAAGTTGCCCTCACCCAGGGATCTGCAACCTTTCCCAACAGTTGAAAGCCTTTTGTACAAGGGACATGTCGACATCATTCGTTCAGTTAGTGTGGAACCTAAGGGAGAGTATATTGTTTCCGGTTCTGATGATATGACTGTAAAAAGTAGCACATTTTCCAATTTTTAAATAGCCCTTAGTGTTACAATTTGTTTCTTTTCAGTTTGGGAGATTAGTACTGGTCGCTGCATTCGCACTATTGATACTGGCGATATTGTCCGATGTGTTGCATGGTGTCCAAATGCTAAACTGTCAATCATTGCTGTTGCAACTGGCCAGCGATTGCTGCTTATAAATCCAAAAGTCGGAGACAAAATGTTAATAAAAAAAACTGATGATCTTCTAGCAGAGGCTCCGAAAAGTGATATTATCGAAAATGAACGGATCAAGGCAGCTATTCAATGGACGATGGCCGAGAAGAGCGATCAAGACTCTGGTATTAGGATTGTTATAAATCACTTTAAGCCAATTAAGCAAATCACTTGGCATGGAAGAGGGGACTATTTCGCAACAGTTATGCCTGAAGGCGCAAATCGTTCTGCTCTTATTCATCAGTTGTCCAAGCGTAGAACTCAGATTCCATTCTCTAAAAGTAAAGGGCTGATTCAGTGTGTTCTCTTTCATCCTATAAAACCTTGCCTTTTCGTTGCTGTAAGTAGTTTTGTTACTTTAAAATAATTTTTTTTTTTTCTGAAATTTATTTTTAGACTCAACACAATATTCGAATCTACGATCTTATTAAGCAAGAATTAATAAAGAAACTGCTAACGAACAGCAAGTGGATATCAAACATGGCTATTCATCCGAAAGGTGATAATCTGCTAGTTTCGACTTATGACAAGAAAATGTTATGGTTTGACCTTGATCTGTCCACTAAACCTTATCAGACAATGCGTTTACATAGAAATGCAGTGCGAAGTGTTGCATACCATCTACGGTATCCCCTTTTTGCTTCTGGAAGTGACGATCAAGCTGTGATTGTTTCCCATGGAATGGTTTACAAGTAAGCTAAAAATTGAAACAAATTGAGCTTGTAACTGAAAATAATTTTCTGTGATTATTTTTGCAGTGATTTATTACAAAATCCACTCATCGTACCACTGAAGAAGCTCCAGACACATGAAGTACGGGATGAGTTTGGAGTTCTTGATGTAGTGTGGCATCCTACACAGCCTTGGGTCTTTTCAGCCGGAGCCGATACGACAATCAGGCTGTACACGTAATTGAATTGTTGATTTGCGGAAGATGTAGGCATACTTTATTGATAAAACAATTGTTTTTTTAGAAGTATAGATTTTTTATAGTTTTTAATCCCTTTCCCTGTAGTGATTTTAAATAGCCTTTTTTTCTAGATATTTGTCATACTCGATTATTTAAATCTGGAGTAACCAACTTGTTAAAGTTCGTCTTGGATACTAATGTCTGCTTCGAAACTGCTATCAGGTAGATTGTATTTATAGGCCGTCGACAAAGTTATATTATTCTTGATACGGTTTAAAAGGATAAATTATGCGTTTTCTCTAATCATGTCAATGCACAATACGATTTAGATAATGGAACTAATTAAGTTTTATTCGATATGAACGTTCTTTCTATTGGCAACATTGTTTCCCTTGTAAAACAAGTCTTAATTTACGGTGATGACAATAGATTTTTCTTTGAATAAGTCTTAATGATTGAACAATTAGAAGTTATTGATTTCATGGCTGGCATACGCATAATAGCATTAATTTAGAACTCAATGATTATAAATTCACATATCCGACATGGAAGTCAAATGTGATCACAAATTGGACTTCATATTCCACCACATAAGCTCTGAAACAACATTTTATAAGACAATAGAGGTTTTAGGAAAAACGTTGGTTCGGAGAGTGCTTGGATCCTTGCATAACGTTGCTATTGTCTATGTCTACTGAAATAGTGACACATTGTTGAAGAATACATGACACCAGAACTCTTAATAGTTCAGAAGAAAATTATGAAATACTGGCTTTTTTCGGTTTTCATTCCCCTAACAATAGCGCAGTTTTATTTTTGGTTCATTACCGTAAATATGTGTAGAGTCTGAAATTAGGTACACTGTTAATGAGTCGTGGCTGGAAAACAACGTATTTTTTTTATTTCCAAACGACAAACTTACATGCAGCGTCAGAGTAAGAATAGTTTTTATGGTGTACATATGTATGTATTTTGAGAGTGCTATCTAGGCACGGGCCATGATTACGAAAAAGTTAAGTTAAGTTCTTTATAAAATTCAATATTAAGCAAAAATATAACATTTGGAGAAAAAATGAAAGGTATCTATTAGAAAAAAATCAAAAAATTAACAACTGAACAACGAACCATCTAAAAAATAAAACTTTAACATTTTTAGGTGTTTACAAACTTCTCAAATTAGCTCTAAAAATATTAGGAATGATGTGGATGACAAATATAATATCTTTAAAGATAAAGTAAAAGCTCTAGATAAGGATGGATTGATATCATTAATAATCGTCATTAGTCGTGATGGGTTAAGTATAAATATATTTATTTATTTATTTACAACTTCATCAAAGATCTGATTATTGAGTTTACTTGAGGCTAGCTGCTGGCTTGGTTTTGTGTTGGAAATTTTGACAACACCTCGAGGAAGCCTCGAAGCCTGGGGGCCTATTATTGAATAACGAAGGCACATTCCGTATTCGTTATACTGTCAAAACCATTCGGAATCGACACATGTGGTATTCTTGGAATCCGCTTCGTTATATACCGAACGCAAACCTTTCGTTATGCCAAACGAAGAGTGAATCAGCTGCTATTTTACGGATGATAATGGGAGATAAAAGATGTGCGAAAATGTCATATGCTCAAAAAACTAAAATAATTGAGTTTTTAGAAGAAAACCAGAAATTTAAATTTGGTAAATATGATAATTCTTTCAGTTCGAAAGATGCCACGGAATTGTGACAAGAGCTACCATCAGTATTAAATTCCATACCCGGAGTGCAATGGGACTGGAAAAGTTGGAGAAAGGAATGTACATAAATTCATTTTAATTTTTTTATCATATTATATTCAAAACAAACCTATTAGAAAATTTCCAGAGTTATCAGGATTTAAAATGTGTGGTGAAAGGAAAATCTGCGGTGGCAAAAAAATATTTGCACGGCACTGGTGGAGGTCCTCCTGCAAAATTTTTCCTATCCAGCGATGAATTAAGGTAACGATTGATGTAATTCATTTTCCACAGATTCTGCAACAATTTCAGACGCAAATAATAATGACAATTCACTGAAACTAGCTATTTTTTACAAATTATATTTTAAAACATGAATCATCAATTTGTAAATTGACAGATTTAATCCTAACACACTCTTTATGTTGAACAACTTTCTCACCACTTCGACTTTATAACGATGAAGTTCAAGAATACGAACGGGGAATTCGATTCGTTATCAACCATTCGTTATACAGGGTGTCCCATACGTACCGCATTTCCTTTACACACCGGATTCCTCACTCAATTTTGAGAAAAAAGTTGTATGGTAGGAGAGTCGAAAAATGCACAGTGTGGGCGGTAGGGGGTTTATGATTTTTAGTATTGTTTCCACTTTATACCTTGTACATTTCTTGATATACACCCTATCAAGGCGAGATTTATCTCAGGTGATAGCAAACCATCTAAGCTTTGCAATGAATGTCCAACCAGTCCTACTTCAATCTTAAGTTGTAGAACGTCAAAGTCCAAAAATTGGAAAAAACATCCTATTTTTTTCAAATTTTAACGATTTTCCCGCCAAAATACATGATAAATATACAGTTTATTTACAAGATTTAGAGACCCCGGAATGTTATCTTTAATTTGACTATGCACACGTACCTACCTAAATGCAATCGTTTTTGAGAAATTGCCGTTTCTATGATTCATAAATTCATGAATTTTTAGACGTAATTTCTATTGTTATTAGCAAAATTAATGAAATTATGCATCATAAAAACGGGAATATCTCAAAAACGGTAGCATTTAGGTAGGTACATATGCAGGATCAAATGAAAGGTAACATTCGGAGGTCTCGAAATCGTGCAAGAAAGTGCTATCCTTATCTGGCCTTTTAGCGGGAAAATCGTTGATATTGAAAAACAAATTGCAAAATTTTCTAATTTTTTGATTTCGACGTCCTATAACTGCCGACGGAAAAGGAATAGAGAGGTGGTTGGACATTTGTTGCAAACCGTAAGTCACCTTCATAGGGTGTATAACAAGAAGGTTACACGAAAGTTACATGGTATAGGATAGAAAGAACAAAAATCACGAAACCCCCCTACCACCCTCACCTTTCATTTTCCGACTCTCCTCCCATACAACTTTTTTCTCGAAATTGAGTGAGGAATCCGGTGTATAAAGGAAATGCGGTACGTATGGGACACCATGTATAACGAATTCGTAAAAACCATTCGTAATTGAAGAATAGGGCCCCTGGATGTGTTTTTGTCAATATTCTTCCTGTGGTGATTGCATTTGCAGTCAACATAAAAACATCATGATGTTGGTAGCTCCAACTCTGCCATACCGCGAAAGAGAAAACTATAAAACTTTTGCCATTCATTCCTATAGGAAAATGACAATAAAGTCAGTCCATTGTTATAAGTCAGTATGAAGCTCTCAATTTTTTCTTAGAAATTTACTGGAAATTTTTTCTTTAGAAGTTTTATGTATCATTGAAGACCGACAACGGCGCATATTGTTTCTGAAAATACCTCCAGTTGGCCACCAAAGGGAATAAATTCTGCCGAAGCATTTTCTGTGAATTTCTAAGAAGAACTGAATGCTTATCTACGCTCATAAAGACTGTTAGCGAGCCCAAGTATCAGTTGTCCAATTATGCACAAAAGTTCTAATCAAAAATTGAGGCCTTCCTTGGACTCTACATCAGATCGAGGCATCGTTGATTTTATTTTCGAGCGAGGTGTTACAAATTTCTGTTCTTATTTGGCTTAGTTTCTGTTTGTACATATATGCATATATGCCCGTGTGCAAAATTTGAGCTCTCGAAGTGAACGGGTTCTCGAGATATTATCGTGAGGACGGATAGATGAACATGCAAAAATCAATATAACTATTATGCGTGGGTGTCCAACGTCCAACCCATTTTTCTCTAGAAGCATTATTTCTTTGCGTTACAAACGGAATGACAAACTTAGTATACCGTATGATTTTACCTAGGGTATAAAAATTGAGGTCTTCAGGTTGAGGCATCGTTGATTTTATATTGGCGCAGGTCATGTCTGGCTCACCTTTTGGTTACGACAGCAGGTGGCGACATCGTCCGTAAATATGATCGCTGTATGGTTTTGTCTGTAGCAGCGCTTCTACAATACAGCAAGTAACTAAGTCAATTTTAATTTCGTAATCACTATACACAAGGGTGGCATCACATTTGACTATGAGCCTTGCATATCTGGTTTTACTTGGCTGTGATTTGTGGTTCCTCGAACAGCGTACAAGAACAGATATAAGATTTATATAAATTAAATACGTGAATAATTTCAAAATATGCCTATGCCCAAATAAAAACTTTGTTTACTTTTTGAAAATTGACAAGTTGTTTAGAATAGGACAGCTTGTAAATGCATGTATAACATGGATTACTAACACAACCAGAATTCATTACACAAAATCTGGCTTATTACCATCTTTGTTTGCTATATATTCTAAGATTCTACCAAGCCGAATGACATGGGAAGTGGAACAAAGGGTCATTAGCTTTTTTTCTTGCAGAAATAAGGTCTGTCTGTTAACTCGAAAGTCTTTACTACACATGCCTATTAGCTTTTGGGATTGTGAAATTCGAGTAAATTGATACGTTTCCCCTCTTGCACAAAGTTACACATTTTTACACATGATTAGATGTGTGGCTTCCATCTGCAGGTAGCTGTCTGTCAACAGAGTTGAATTGGAGGTTAAGCCTCTTGTTGGTTCAAGTTTATCTTTCATAATGATTCGTTTTGCTCTGAAGAGATTAAGTGGGTGTAACTCATGCCGGATTCTTTGATATTTTCGGTTAAAATGAGAATTTGGAGCACCTTGCCCAAAGCAAATTTATCCAGGGGCGGATTTCCCTATAGGCCGAGTAGGCCCGGGCCTAGGGCGGCAGATTTAGGGGGCGGCGATTTTTTCTTGTAGTTGTGGGTATTTCATTACATTTTTATACTTTTTCGTTTTTTTAAATAAAATAATTCGTTGGAAAGTGTTATTTTTAATTCTACTCCATTTTTTTCAAATCTACTCCGATTTATGAGGCAGCCTACTCCGCTAATTCTAGCCTGGGGTCCCTTCACTGGATATAGATCATTCAATATTTCGTGTTTTACAGGGAGTAGGGGGGCGGCAATCTTCCATAGGCCTAGGGCGGCCAAGTGATCAAATCCGCCCCTGAATTTATCTTTTGCTTAAAAACTTGAGGTAGTGCGACCCGATGTACATTATTATGAATAGTTTGGAAGAATTTTGAAGGTATTCAAGTAGATTTTATCATTCGGGTAATCCTGCGTTCTATCGATTTTTGTGTTTAACTCGTTGACTCAGTCGCACTACAATAATGCATACTCAAGCTCTTTTTCCCCCATTCATGCAAAAGACGAAACTATATGACATTATTTGTTTCTTTCTAGAAAACAAGGAAAATTTCCAATTTTGTTCGGCTGTGTTCTTTCTTATTAGGTTATATTTGGTTGTGTTATCGAGTAAAATATATAGCGATTATGTAAATAGTTGAGGCGATTTTAATATAAATATTAAAGGGTAAGTCAGCATTGCCTCACTCCAATATAAAATCAGCGATGGCTGGACCTGATGTAAGTAAAGCACTGACATATATAATATGGACTGCTTAACTTTCTATTTCACGTGGGCACAATTTTTTGTGTCAAAAAGAGTTCTTACGTCGGTGCCAACATTGAAAAAATCATTGGCGGGAAGTTGTAAAAGTGAGCACGTAGCCACACGTAGCTCCAAAAATGACTTTAATAAATCCTTTGGAATTTCTTCTGCGTATATAATGAATATATTGTCTTTAGTAAAACAGCTTTTATCTGTAATAACCCTAAATAATTAATTTAAAAACATTTATTTCTACGAATCCACTGCTTAGACCGAAAGAGTCAGCATTCAGCAATATAGAAGTGAGCCCACTCTCTGTAGTGTATTTCAATGAACTTAGTCAGTTCATATTATATATGGCAGTGAGGTAAAGTCGCAATATTTTCTTAGAAATTTACTGGAAATTTTTTCCTTAGAATTGTTATGCATTGGAGGCCGACAACGGCTAACATTGTATGATTGTTCTGAAAATAACTCCAGTCGGCCACCAGACTGAATAAATTTCACCCGAAACATTGTAAATTTCTAAGAAATGAATTCTTATTGCTTTGTTCGCTACGCGTCTACACTCATAAAAAATGTTTGTGGCCCAAGCAACTGTTGTCGGCCTCCAATAATGCATAACAATTCTAAGAAAACAATTTCCTGTAAATTTCTAAGAAAAAATTTCAGCCTTCCCTACATCAGCTCCATCCATCGTGGATTTTATATTCTATCGAGGCGTTGTCTAGTGTCTCCTTCCCAGCCCTTGTATGCTCTTACGGCTTATCCCTTGAACCCCTTGTCCATACTACAGTTGCACAATTTTACTTTTAGCGAAGCGCGAGCAAAACTGCTCAAAATGGTACAAGTGGAGCCATCTGACATTATAACAAGGAAGCATTTTCGCAATAACTAAATATGTACCTCTATACACATAATCTGACAATTGGTGTCAACCCTGACCACAGTTCCAAATAATATTTATCACATAATTTATTGACAAATGACGAAAATTTGCCGTTGTTTTATCATTTATATGGCATATCTGGCTCAATAAATAGTTTGGGAAAGCTAGAGCACCGATACTAGTTCATTACCGAGTCGCAGCCGCAGCCGTGACTTAAACTCCACTCCCCATAGCTTAATGCTTATTCGATTTTTACAATGTGTTTAATGTGCTAAAATAATTAATTTCTAAAGAATTGCGATCTGTATTTACCACATGTTGTCGATGGACGTATGAAGTAGGTCATGATTCAAATTTGGTTTATGATGTGTGTGAAGTAAAAAAAAATAACATAATCGGGATTTTCTCCTTCTCAAAAGGACAACTAAGATTTGAATTCAGCTCTATTTAGTTATTTTCATATTTCGATTTCGTTAGATATGCGTCCATATATTTAACAAATAAAATAAAAAGTATGTGCAATCTCAAGTTCGGCAATTTCACAACATCGATAAGGTGGCAAGCAATTAGTTGAGACTAGCGACGCTATTGTAGCTAATAAATGTCGTGAAATCCTGCTAAAATGGAAATATAAATTGCACGCTGTCACTGATCAGAGAGGACTGTGGATTTATATATAGCAAGTGCCCAAGTGGGCAGATTCGCTTCCGTACGCACAGCCATTCATTAAAAGTGAGAATAAACGAAAAAAAATCCCCCTACAGGAGGGAGTACAGCGCACATCGAATCTTGTGGACTCACTTAATACAAAAACAGTCAACAATTCAACATTGAAAATTGTACTTTTCCCGCTTCAATAACAATTTCTCCCTCTCGGGGTAAAAGCCCAAGAAAATCCCAAAACTAACTTTCCCCAACTTTTTACGGTAGATAGAGGTACGAAACATTTTCTTTTTTACGGTTGCCCTTATCCGAAAGGACGTTAGAAATCGCAATGTGGGGACTTGTGGAGTCAGTCAGAGCTGCTAGTGAGAGCTGAGAATGGAATTTGGGTGCACCTATACTCAATAAAATCGAGCTTTTCGCACAATACATAGAAGCATTCACAAAAAAATGAAAACAAAGTCGACGCCATTTTGCATCGGTTTCGCCCTAAATGCACGGCCCAATCCGTCGACGGTGGGCGCCCGCGGAATGTGCAGGTAATGTGAAAAATGTGTGAGTGGAAAGAATTTTGAAAATTTCATTGAAAAGGAACCAACATCGAAAAATAACTGTGAGTAAATCATAATCTCGGACGAATGCTTTCTATACGTTTACGTACAAAGAAACCTTGTTATGAACAAGGAAAAGTCAAGAAAGTTGATGTTCCGCGAGTTTAGTGGTGCGAATGTGTGTGCGCGGTGATTGCTTAAAAAGCTCCCGGATAGTGAAAATATAGCAAGTGAAAACGTTTAAGTTTGTGTTTCCCTTTAAAATTCAGGGAAATTTTAAGAAACCTGCTGATCTGACTGGAAAAAATAAAACTGAGAGCACTCAATATTTTTCTATTCGGCGGAGTATGGTCAGTTGCAAGGGTTAAGGAACGCAAAGGGCGGTTACATTTTTACAATTGCCTGTCTTCCGCAGCATGTAACGCGTTAAGCAATTAAATTCAGAAAACAAGGGCTAAAATTGGAAAATCGGGAAATAAATGAAAGAAAGAAACGCGTGTAGACGGAGAAAGAGAAGGTGATGGAACATTAGAGGAAAACTCATATCTGGAGGTGCTCTGCAGCTATTCCTGCCATGCTTTAAGTGTAGACTCTCCCATGCCGTCATAAAGTCGAGGAAAAGTGGAAAACTTGTGCGTTTGCGTTTCTGTGATCGCGCGCTATTACAAATAAAACGAAAATTAAATTCCGGTCGCTGCTGAAACGAAAGTGGAAAATAAATTTTGAAAACAGTGAAGGAAGCGAGAAGTGTTGTTGTTATTTTTGAACGGACAGCACTGACTCTGCTGGTTATAATGCATGCACTAGAAATAAGTGAAATAACTGGCTGAGGCTGAACACTGAACACCTCTGACCACCCACTCGCATGAAAAATCTTTTTTTGACAGAGCTAAACTACAGCGAGAAGCTTTTTGTTTCGTGTCGAGGGGAAATTGAAACGTGAAAATTTCATCTTACCCGACTCCGTCGCTCACCTTTCCAGCATTCTGGCGAACGTTTCGGTTTATATTCCAGTTTTCCGCTGATGTTCTTGATAATCAAAAAAAAAAAATTCTAATTCTACGTGAAGTCGACGAATAAATTCAATTCGGATCGAATCGAATAAATCGAAAATTCGTCGAAATAAGGAATTCCCGTGGGAATGTGTGTAATAAATGGTGTCCCGTTTTTCCGTAGCAGAATTCGTTCGTTCAAATCGTGCCGGTAAACGCTCGCAATTACGGAAAAACGTAAGAATAATAAAACCGTGTGACGACGAATACATTGGAATTTTGGGATCCTAGGCCTATCCTTTGTCGGTGGTGTGGTGCGGTGTATCAAAAGTGCGAATATTTTCTGTGAAAGTTTTCCTCTTTTCTTTAAGTTTAATATCATTATCGCTGGCAAAATACCCCTAAAGCAGTAAGCTGTATAGTAAATATCTACATCTACCGTGATTATGTGTGTGTGCGTTTTAGTATTATTTTATAATATTTATAGTGAATTTTATTGTTCTTCTGTAATATGTAATCTGGTTAGCAATATAGAGAAATACCTGCATTCATAAGGAAAAACCTTTAGGTCCAAAAGCTGTGATAAAATATAGCCCTTCATTTGTGCATAGATCAGTGGAAGCAACATAGCAAATTTGTTTGAAATATCCTTTATGCGACAGAGGCTGCCGTACAAACAGATATTTGTGGAAAGACGACAATGAAACATTAAAGATGTGAGTATGTGTGTATATATGTGCATCAAACTTGGACTCTCTGCCTTAAGAACTTAAAGCTCTTCGGATAAGTATTAACCCCCAATGTCTAAATTCCTCCCTACATTTACATGGCTTGAATACTTGAAATATATAGTACCTACAAGAATTTTAATTCCACACTTTTCAGCTAAGGTCAATAATATCCGCGTAGTTCACATGTACGTATCTAAATACATATATGATCTACGGTCATAAGAATATTTTAAGGGCCACATAAAGTGCCCGGGCGCCAGAAAAGAAGTGTCTGGCGAAAGGAATGTTTTTAGAATTCTATTTTTTTGGTCCTTGATGCTGCTAATCATTGCAAGCAAATATTATTTTTTGATTAGTTGTTCCACAGTCTCCCCATCGGTGTTAATTCCAATTAAATTGCTAGCTGTTTCCGCGCATAGGAATTTTGACAGGATAATTCATAGCTGCGTTCAATATCTTCGCTTATGAAGATTAGGATCAGGGGTTCACATATACACAAATATTTCCATTAAAAAAATTTCAGTCTGTGATTCTTCTCCTTCAAACCCTTCCTTATCCTGAGTTGTAAAAATAAAACCAGCCATTGTTTTCTTACGTGAACATTTTCAGAACTGTTATCGAATCAAAGTTCATTCATTTTCAACAAAAGCTAGAATCAAAGTTCAAGATTCAACTAACATGCAAATTAAGTGCTATCATTGACAATTTCCAATTATTGGCAAGGAAACGTGCTGTTCCCAAAAACGGCGTGAACCCTTCGGCCTTATACCTGACCGTATCGTAATAATCAATTTTGAAAGTATTTCCCAAACTATTTTTCATAAATTACATATACGAGTATAATTAATTGAATTAGCGAAAAATACACAAGAAAACGTGGAATAAATAAAAGCGCATGGAAGAGGGTATCTCAAGAACGCTGCAGGTAAATAAAATGGCTCTGCGCGGAAATTGAGTATTGAAAACAACTTTGTTTTAGATATCGAGTAAAACAATTGCCAATTGTGCTTAAATAATCCAATTAAAGGATAGCATTCGAAAATCTGAGCAATTAAAATGTTCTATACGTGTCTTTTGTGCCTAATTGAAAATAGAACGTGAAGTTTTTTAACTTCCTGCACAAAGCACCCGTCAACTACTAAAACTGATCACCGAAAACAAGTTAACAAGCTCTGGGAACTATAGTGCTTGTTCCCTGGTAGGTTAAATTCAGTTATTGTAGTATTCAATGTGCTTACAAACAATGGATTGCGAATTGGATGGAACCTTAAACATTTCTTAGACGATACTGTGAAATGTTGTTTGGTATGCGAAAATCATTTGAAAACAGGAGAAATGCAAAAAAGAAGAAGTGCTGGAAAAGTACAGAAATAAATAAAAGGCGTAATCATCCCATTTGTCAAAAAATTTAAAATCCTTGAGATGCGCTATTATTTGCCCAACATATTGTCACGATAAGTTAAATGTGCTAAATTTTATCAAAAAGTTAGCAACGCCCTGTGTAACACAGGTCAATGCATTATGGACAACAAATTATTACTTTTCTTTATGTAAGCATTTAAATTTTATATTTAAAGACTTTTATGGAAATAAAGGGTCAGTCGGGAATCAAATTACGACGTGTTTTAATTGTTCAGTTTTTTCTTTCTCGCCTCTACGGTTAACGGGCTCAAATTAAGTTTGAGCATCGTTACATGGTCCTTCGAGATAACAACAAATTACCAGTAATAATTCAAGAAATCTTGGATTATTTCAGCAGTAATTCTTCTAGCACTGCGTCAACATCGATAAGTTCAAAAGACAGATTCAAATTAAGTTTGAATTCTTTCTACTAAACTACATACTCCGAGTTTACGAGCAAAGTATTTACTACAGAACTACTTAGCACCATCGCATAGCAGAAGAGCCTAGCAGCAGAAAGACGTACCAAAACCCGCAGCGGTTACACTTAACAGTTAGCACCCTCTGTTCTTGCTCTACTGTATATAGAAGTAAAATGGCAGCTGATAAACTCATAGAAGAGCAAAAAGAAGTAGCCAAAGAAATTGAAACTTCCCGAATAAATCTTCTGGCACATCTGGAAAATCTAGACGAGCTTTGGAAAAAATACAGCAATCTGCACCAAGAGCTTAAGCAAATTATTCCAGAAGCGTATCCATACTTCTCTAAAGACTTATGGGAAAACCAGAGAAATTTATAATACAGCTAGAGAATTAGTTTCATCCCTTCAAGGGAATGCTCAACAAACAAAGAAGTTCCAATGAAAACAAACCGATATCCTCCGCCAAACATCGGGGATACATCCATTCCTTTAATGTTTCAAGAAGCAAAAGAGCCAACAACTTTCCAAAATTGCCATCCATGAAAATTCCTAGCTTCGATGGCAACTATAAAGAGTGGAAAACATTCATCGACATCTTCAGAAATGTTATTCATAACAATGCTTTCTTAAGTGACATCGAGAAGATGCAATATTTGCTTTACCATCTGAGGAGATGCCAGGAGAATCATTAATCACCTTCAATTAAGCGGGAGAAATTACGAGACAGCACTAAAATTAGTTGCAGCAAGATTCAACAATAATAGGAAAATAATATCAACGTACATTAACACCATTATTGATGCCAAAAGAACAGAGCATAGATCGCAGCAAGATATTATTATGCTATTTGAGCTCATCCGAGAATGGCTAGAAGCATTTAAAAATCTGAACTGCAGAACTGACGATAATAGTGTGCATTGCTATGAGAAAACTCGGTACGGAAACACTCCGCTTATTTGAAGAAAGCTTGTCCAAACCAAAGGAAATGCCATCCATCCAAGAGTTCCTTGAATTTCTGGAAAAACGCCATCAGGTCTTGACTGCATTAAAAATTCAAATCTAAAACCAAAGCATGAGCCGTTTGTCAACAAGAAAAGGTCTTTTCACACTACAATAAAACGATCCTGTGCAATATGTAACAAAGATCACTACATTTACCAATGCGGGGATTTTAGGAAGCTTTCTACCCCCGACCGCAATGCATTCATTTCTCAGAAAAGGATTTGCCCTAACTGCCTTGCACATCATAATACAGAAAAAATGTAAATCGAAATACAAATGTATTCACTGCAAAAAAAAGCACCACAGCTTGCTGCATTATGGCGCTAGTAATGTTATGAACAAAAATTCGGGCACCAACAACATGGCTGCACATTTAGTCATACAAGCCAACTCCAATTATAGAAAAGGAAGTCACACGCCTGCATATCAACAGAGCCAAGGCTTGTCAAACACTTTTACCTACGTCAATGGTTAGAGTAAAAAACAATTTTGGACAAACATATATGCTTAGAGCACTGATAGATCCGGGCTAACAAGTATCTCTCATCACAGAAGAGGTACTTCAAAATTTAAAACTGCAGCAGCAACGCGTTACAGCAACTATATTGGGAGTCGGAGAAACAGAATTAACTAGAACACACGACTACGATATAAAAAAATTCCTATCTAATCGTGGAAGCGCTTGTACTTCCCAAACTAAGTTCTCTCCATCCTGAGACACTAGTAACAGGCATTCAGATAAAACATCTTGGCAGATCCAAACTTCGAGAAACCCGGCCCCATTGATTTACTATTAAGAGCCGATGTCTATGCTGACATCATAACAGAAGGTTTACATAGTGGGCAACCAGCTGCGCAGAACACTAAATTGGGTTGGATTCTGTTTGGTAGTATCCCTAATACCTTGCAGGAAACAACCAAGTTGTTAGGTTTTCTCTCTCTCTCTCTCTCTCTCTCTCTGAGATAGATCAAAAGCTTGAAAGGTTCTGGGAAAGTGAAGATGACTCGAGGTCGAACCAAACAAGCGAAAAATGTGAAGAACATTTCAGAGAAACGTATAAAAGGGGCGAAACGGCAGAAAATATTGTTCGTCTACCTTTTAAAGAAGATAGAGCAGAGCTGTGGCCCGCCTATTACAAATGGAAAAAAAGTTCATTAAAGATTCAAATCTCAAAATGGAATATAACAGATTTCTAGGTGAATATCTAACTATGGGACATATGAGCCTAGTGCAGCCTCATCAAGCCTCATCTAGGGCTGAATCACAAACATACTATCTACCACACCATGCCGCCATAAAAGAAGACAGCACAACTACCAAGCTCAGAGTAGTTTTCGATGCGACTTCCAAAACAGCAGCTGGAGCAAGTCCCAATGACAACGGGCCAAAAATTCAGCAAGACCTTACGCAAATACTTTTAAGGTGGCGAAAACATCACTATGTATACACTGCCGAATTAAGAACATGTTCAGACAAATAATAGTTGACGAAGAGGACAGAAATTATCATCGAATTATTTGGCGAAAAGAACCTACGAAACTCATTCAGGAGTACATGTTAAACACGGTAACATATGGAACGAAAGCAGAAGCACAACAGTTACAAAGGCAAATATTCGTACTATTGAACAAAGAAGGATTTAACCTCTGGAAATGGACAGCGAATGACGAAGAACTTTTAAAAAATATTCCAGAAGACATACGAGAAACAGGAATATTAGAAATTAAAGAGTGGGATGCCCTAAAGACGTTGGGAATACACTGGAATCCAAAAAAAGACGAATTTAACTTTAAGTGGAAATACCAAAGCCGCGAGCTGGCATTGACAAACCGAGCCCTACAATCATGGGTTGCCACAATATTCGATCCTTTAGGATGGCTAGCTACAATAACTATAACGGCCAAGCTATTGATGCAGTCTTTTTGGAAAGCAGGCACGGATTGGGAAGAGGAACTGCACTACATTGAATCCATAAAAATTCGTCATTGGTTCAAACATCGAACGAGCCAGGAGACACAACTTCACGGATTCTGCGATGCCTCTGAAAAGGCTTATGCTGTTGCTATCTACTCACGCTCAGTAGACCCCTTTTGGGAAGATTCACGTAACACTCCTTACAGCCAAAACAAAAGTAGCACCATTAAAGCCAAAAGTTTCACTACCACGCTTAGAACTTTGTGGAGCTCTACTCTTGGCTCAGGTGCTTAAATCTACGATCAACGCCTTAGAAATAACATCATCAAAAATATTCGCTTGGTGTGACTCCGAAATAGCTCTTGAATGGATAGCCAAAAATCCAAACAATTGGCAAACCGTCGTTGCAAACAGGGTAGGGGAAATACAGACACTCTTTGACAAAGGAATATGGAGGCATGTCTCTTTCCCAGAGAATCCTGCGGATATCGCAACAAGAGAAATCAGTCCGACCAAGCTCATTACCTTCAATATCTGGTGGAGAGGTCCACTCTGGCTTGCACAACCCTGCGATATCAATATCAATACGATCAAGAAGCAAAAAAGGTGGTAGCAGTTCACAATACAACCATCATCACATCAGAGAATATACTCCGTTGCTCGTCACATACAAAGCAATTGAGAGTAATAGCATATGTCCTACGCTTCATAAAAAGTTGTAGACTACCAAAGTCTCAGAGGAAATTTAACTATATTTCATTTGACGAACTACAATGCTAAAGAAATTGGATAATCAAAATTGTGCAGCTGGAAGTATTTTCAGACGAAGAAAACAAGCAAACTCCTCTCACTTCATCCCTTCATAGACACAGATGGAATTATGTGCGTGGGAGGAAGATTAAAAAACTCAGATCTATCAATGGATGCAAAACATCAAATTCTACTGCCACCGATTACAAATCTCATCATTGACCATGCACACCAGCAAACCTTGCATGGCGGTACGCATTTAACAATAAACTACATAAGGAATCGATTCCGGATAATTGATGGCAAACGGGCAGTCCAAGGAAGGATCCACCAGTGTATAAGATGCTGGACCATTCCTCACAAAGATATCAAAGGGAAGAGTAACTAAAGCCACTAAGGGTTATATCTCTCTATTTGTTTGCATGGAAACCAAAGCTATTCATCTGGAATTAGTTAGCGATCTCAGCACAGATGCCTTTCTAGCGGCCTACAGAAGGTTCGTGGCTGACCGGGGAAATTGCAAGCAAATAGTCAGCGATAACGGAACCAACTTTGTTGGAGCTCGAAACAAAATGGATAAAGATTTGCAGGTAGCTATTACCCGTGCCACAAAATAAGCAGCAGAAACTATTCTCAATGATGGTACAGAGTGGAAATTCATTCCCACAGCTAGTCCCCATTTTGGTGGTTTATGGGAAACTGGCGTTAAATCGATTAAGGGACACCTTAAGCGTGTCTTAGAAGAAACCTTACTCACATATGAGGAGTTCAGTACAGTACTGTACCAAAAAGAAGCATGCTTGAATTCAAGACCTATAGGCCAACTATCAAGTGACCCAACAGATCTGGAGCCTTTAACTCCAGATCACTTTCTAATTGGACGAGCTCTCATAGCACCTCCTGAACCAAACATCGATGATAAGCAGATCCATCAAAGATAGAAATTAGTTACTAAATTACATCAAGACATTTGGAAGAGGTGCTCGCAAGAGTATGTATCCTCACTGCAACAAAGAAGCAAGTGGAGAACTGATAACAAGAATCCTTCGATTGGAGAGTTAGTCCTGTTGAAAGACGACAATTTGCCGCCACAAAAATGGTCATTGGGAATAATCGTCCAACTTCACCCCGGTGAAAATGGTATAGTACGCATCGTCTCAGTAAAATACAGAAATGAAGTAAAGAAAAGACCACTCAACAAAATATGCAGTTGCCTCTAAGCACACACAACTCGCCAGAGACAGAAAATGATTCCGAACTTAGATCTGTTAGAACTATGAAGACCCTCTCTCTATAAAAACAACAAATGGAAATCATCACTCAAAGGAAAACTCGCCCCCACATCAATGATGAGACAGAACTATGGTCAAAGCCTGAGCATTTTGATCAACCCAGGTCAACCAATAGTAAAAGGTCACCCGAATCAATGCAAAGGTCACGTGCGAAAAGAGCAAGGATCGCACCGTGCACATGGGCTTCGAGATTAGTGCATCCTACTCTTTTAATATTCTTCTGGTTAAGTGCAGTTTTCGTACAAAACTATGAAATCTTTCATCCCAGTTCAGGATTCTATGTAGAGAGGCTAGGCAACGCACAAGTTAAACGAGGGAATCTTCGACTGCAAGCATCGTTGCCAATAATTGAAGTACTGATCAGAGAAACATTAATGCTAACTGGACTCAAATAAGGGATATATGCGAGCAAACCAAGAAACTTACTCAAATCACGCACTGTCTGATTCATTTTCAACACTTATCCACAAGAAGATATAACTTATTGCGAACAATCGACGAAATACTCAGAGCACCAGCATCAGAACCTAGGAGCAAGAGGGGAGTTTTGGGCAGAATACTGACTAGCATATTTGGAGTAAATGATGAAGTCTACACTGATATTGAAGTACTACAACATTATCAACAAAACCTCCTGCATTCAATTAGCCACCAGATGCTCATGCTAAACCCAAAAATCAATCAATCCAATTTTGTTGTTTTGCAAAAACTAAGAAATTTCGACGCCAGACTATCCCAAGTAATCGCCATTATCGAGATGTCTAAGTGGATCTCAAGCGCATATCACAACAGATTGAAGTCATATCAACTTACCTGAGTGCTGAAGACTAATATGATGAGGTCAATGAAAAATATAATCACTGGCTAAATGCGGTTCATAACAAGATTTTGTTTCTTTGCATGATTTCAACAATGTAACTGAATTACATCCCACAAAATTGGATCAAATTTCGAGATATTATCAAGCCCACAGAATTCATTGGATATAAAAAAGGTAAACAAGACTATCAAACTGTACGCATATCTTAACATTATGGAAAGAAGCACGTATGAGGTGATGCATATAACGCCTACTCCTCATTTGATCCAATTTAACCGATGTAAGGAACCATAGTAATTAACTTTAATGACCAAACCTACTTTGAACTGGAGGAACGAGAACTAAAGGACCCTCCAATCATAGGAAATCATCTATATCTCTACAGTCCGAGATGGTACATAGCATTGAAAACAGCCCATCCTCTGTGATTGATGAGATTTACGATCGCCATCCGAAGACGACGTGTGAGATGCATCAACTAATGTTAAATGGGACTGTCTGGAAGGCCTTAATGAAGAAAAACACTTGGCTATATATAACCAGTAAACCCAAGGTCGTCGCAGTGATATGTAAAGGATTAAGACAAGAGTTGGTTTTAAACATCATTGGCATTATTCAGCTGCATAAAAGGACGAGGGAGATCATCTTAAAATCTTCTTTGGATCAGACAGCAGAAGTTCTTACCAGCCACATTAAAGAGCTTGTTCCAGAAGCAATCACTGTCAACTTCAACAAACCACCCTCAACCAGAAGAACCTACAACCATCCTTCAGAAGACTCTGGTTGTGCATACAATCACGGCAACAACAACAGTGCTCATCTTCATCCTGGCACTACTAATCTGGAAATACTGGAGTAGCCTAAAGATAATGTTTCAACCCTGCCATCTAAGATGCCATAACGAGCATACTACATCCAGTCCAGAACGAGAAGTGTCTCTGCGGGGTTCCATCCAGCGTCATTTTGACCGAGTATTATCATCTACCCCCCTAGCATGTTCATGCCTGAACAAACAATTTGCTATTGGCTTCAGATTACCTTCCCAAGATGTTTGCTCAATCTGTGGTTATGTTTTCGGAAATCCGGATATCAGTGAAACTATAAACAAATTCTAGGTAAAAACGAATACCGTACTGTGTACCGAATACGTACCGAGACGTAGTAATAAATTATAGTTTGACACAAGTAGACAATTGATGACAATTATTTGATTGGCAGAAAATATATTAAGAAAACTTAAAAAAATACTTTCATAAGTAAAATGCACTAAGAAGCAAAAAACATTTCTTTATTTCTCAGTGATATAACAAGAGAAATTTCATTGCAAAATAAGAAATGCTAGAACTCAGATTAAATCTTAAAATTGAAATTATTTTTATATTACCTGGTTTGACTTTAAATGTTTGAACTGTTATCAATGAATTGTGTAAATTTGCAGCTTTTCAAGTGCATTAATAATAGTTTGGGCATCCATAACTGTAATCACAATTGTCTAACTGCAACTCCAAACTTTAAATATGCCATCCAGGTGCGATATGTGCAAGCCATGAGGAGGTTATAGGGCAAACATGGGCTAGTAGATCCATTTTCCATAATTAATTTTATAGGAATGTTACTGTAAAGTTTTTGGGCATAACAAATACGTTTTCGTTTTGATTACTTCAATGGGTTTCTTAATAGTTCCTTTTATTTTATTCCCTATAAGGTTTTCAAGTATTATTTGACATTTTCATAAAAGCTTCCCCGTGAGTCCATTTACCCCGTGCCTGGGGTTGATTGACTCAGTGGACGGGGTTATTTGACTATATCAATTTAATAAAGTAATAAGCAGGCAAAAAAACAAAATTTTAAAATATTCTATATGTGGCGATGGTGCAGAGATCCTAAACACATACTAGTTTTCGGATAAGAAAATATATGATAACAGGGGTCTCTATGGTGCATGATTATCCATTTCCACGTTAATGTCGAGTTTTGAGTTGAGATGGGGCTGCAATTGAACCAGACCCATTTGTAAATAAGAAATTAAATTGGATTAATTAGCCCATTTGAGGTTAAATTTATGAATGATAAAATTTTGATGATATGGGGGATCTCAATGGATCAATAACTTAGAATTTTTACAAGTATTAAGTGTTGTGTTGATGATAGGTTGTGAGTTCTAATAATTTCCGAGTATTTTCATGTACCTATCAGAGCTGGGCAAGTACCAAAGGAAAAGTGCTTAAGTACAAGTACAAGTACCGTATGTATGAAAAGTACTTGTAACTTAGTACTAAGTCTATAACAAGTACTGAGTACTTTTGAAGTACTTTTTAAAGTACTTTTTTAGAATCATTGTACGTTGGCAGTAATATAATGAAGTTTGTCGAGTTCAGTTAATAGATATAAATAAATAAATAGCTTTTGAAAACTATAATATGTATAGTAACCGGTGGCTACTAGTTATAGTTTTCGACGCTGCAGGTAGAGTAAAACTGTCACATCTCATTGCTACACTCATAAGAACTATTAGAGGTCCGCCCAAGCACACCCATTATCGCCTCCAATAATGCATAACAATTTTTATAAGAAAAAATTAAGGCCTTCCCTAAATCAGGTCGAGGCATCGTTGATTTTATATTGGAGCGAGGCATTGCTTGCTAACCCTTGGTTATGTCCACTGATGTATATAATATGGACTGCTTACTTTCCTATTTAACGTGGGCACAATTGCTTGTGTTAAAAAGAGTTCGTACGTTGATGCCAACATTAAAAAAAATCATTGGCGGAAAGTTGAAAAAGTGTACACGCAGTTCGGAAGGTGATTTTAATAAAACATTTAGAGTTTCTTCTGCGTATCTAATGAATATATTATCTTTGGTAAAACAGTTTTTATCAGTAATAACCCTAAATGATTAATATAAAATCATGTATTTCGACGAATCCACTATTTTATTTGTTTTCAGTTCTCTCTCAGTTAGTACTTGGTGATTAGACAGAAGGAGTCTACAATATAGAAGTGAGATCACTTTCTGCAGTGTATTTCTTTGAACGTAGTCAGTCCATATTATACATGTCAGTGGTTATGTCATCAAGTCGAGGCATCGTAGATTTTATATTCGAGCGAGACGTTTCTGGTTTTTGTTCTACTTGCCCAGCGGTTTAATATGCTCTAGTTTAATAGTAATTAGAGAGTCTGGAGATCAGTTGTTTGGGGTGCTGTGGAAGAAATTATGGGCATTTCCGGACGTTTCGCTGCAGCCACGGAGCTCTTCAGCGTTTTTCCTCAATTTAAGCTTCGTCATAAATAACCTCTTTACAGGTAGTTTTACTTAAGATGTATTTGATTTTTCGGTTGTAGGTCCTCATCGTTATGAATGTAAGAAAAGCATTAATGTATATACAAAATAAAAACGTAACATGGGGTTAGTTGGCTCGTGAGTCATCTAACCCCGTTACGCTGCGTGTCAATAAGCTCCAACCCGACATTTTCTTTTTGAAGCACTAACGGCAGCAAGTTATTCCACTCACAGGAAAGCAAGTTGGGAATACCATTAACCAATGCATACGCTTTCAATAAAAATCACTAGACAACCCAAAATCATGAGCGTGTCAGTTATAAGACAATTTAAATATCAAACAAAATTTTTACTTACATGCTTGTAATTATTTTTTTTTATAAATCCGCGAACGACGTGCATTAGCTTCGACCACTATTGGTACACTGAGACGGGTACCTTGACTGAATACACAGTCAAATTTAGACAGCTTCGATGTCGATGTTTGCTTAGTTAATCGCAATGAGTCTACATACCCCTATAGTCAACTAATCCCGGTCTACCCTACACTATCTGCCAGAATACGCTTGTGATCAACTATGTTCAGCTTGAAGAGCATTTCCACGTGGGACCCGCCTCACTTCTGTATGATAAAGTAGGTTTTTACATTCTATCCCTCATTATCTGTACATAATTCACGAAAAAGTCGCGCATTTAGTGCATGTCTTTAACAACATTACAACCTTGATAACATCCTTCCAGAGAAGGTTCGAAATATTTCACAAGCAATATCTGGCGATTATAAATTGACTGACTTGTATCATAATTCCTTTGTCGTCTATTTGTGTAAGCCCATTATTGAAGAACTCTTTTTAGTGTATTCTTTTCTTCTAATTGATGACATCTGAAGGGTAAAACAGATAGTGACTGAAAAAATTCAAAACTTCGACGCATGCGCATTTTTTATAGTTAGAGGACACGCGTAAATTGTAGAAAACCTACGCATGCACAAGATGTGTAAGTCAATACGGTATAATCCGCCGAAATTTTTGTTGCCGATTATAAATAATAAAACTTTGTAGACATAATCTTCTTTTAAATTACGATAGAAAAATATATTATTTTTCGGCTCTCCAAAACATTGAATTTTCGATGGGCGAATCTTTTTCCTATCAATAAGACGAGATCTTTCTTCAGCTGTTCTTTGCGTACATACATGTTGGACGGAAACAGCTAGTGCGGAGAATTCCTCAACGTATGCGTGTGCTTGAGGAGAGGGTCGTTAATCTCATTAAATTTCCAAATTACGGCTTTTGATTTCATTAATAGTAAAATTTTGTCAACAAAACACTCTTACGTTGATCGTTTTTAAGCCTAAGATAAAACAGTATATGACTAGGTTAAACCGATGTACAAGGCGTGCACTTCTGCTGGCTGCCAAACCCCAACTAAAGCTCGAACACAATGCTAACTTTTCCAACGTCAACCTATGTGCTCAATATAACTTTAAGAACCTTGTGAACTGTGAAAACTTTTGAAAATTCCAGCAGGAAAAATGTTTCCAAAATTTTTTCGAATTACACTTCTCTGTGAACATTGCATGCATCAAATGATAAGAAAAAGTTTCTGTCAAGCTGGAAAAGTTAGAACAGAGTTGAAAGTTGACCTATATCAGTTCAAACTCCGGCCGGCCGACCTGACTAACTTTGCCATTAGATTTTAAATAATTTGATCTCATGTATTCTAAAGAACTGTCAAAACTTGGTGAGGTCGGCCAGGTTGGAAAAGTTTTTCGTTTTCCGTTTAATCATATACATATAACGTTCACCATACATGTTGGCTATAATTCTCTATAGATGATTTAGTATTGACTTCATTACCACATGTAGTGTTGCCATAAGAAATGGTTTTGTCGTAACAAGATCTTAGACCAATTCTAGCTTTTCCCTTGTTTTTTTTTTTAATTGTTACTTTGTTTTTCTTCTAATACTTGATATGTTGTGTGTGAACCTATGCTTATTAATGAGTAACTAACTGGCGAACCGCCTTTCTGCCGGTCGCACCCCACCCGGGCTAGCTGCTCAGGTTCACAATTTTATCACAGATGTATAAGGAAACGTCTCCTTTTGATTGATACATTGGGAAATTTCGCATTGATGCATTTCGAATCTTCAAATATTTGTAAATCTTGCGAGAATGCACAATGCCATTTTACCTTCATGTCGCAAGAACTCCGAAATTTGGCAATCTGCCTTGCATACCCTCGAGCTTATTATATAATCGCCGGCCATAAGCACGTCCACATTTGAATATAGAATCCTTAAACACCGCCGACAAGCCACTTTTTTTGTCAGTGCGTCTTTTTAGTAGGTCCGTCGTTTTACTGGTAGCTTTTCTACCCCCAGCTATGTACAAATCTATCACGTGTGGCAAATCTTAATTCCTTACATTAATTGGGTGGAGGGAGAGTTTCGACTAACTAACTAATTGAAATTGGAACTAAATTGAAAAAATTGGAGAAATAGTAAGAATGTTCGGGTTGGTCGGTTCCAAGCACTCCACCCCATGAAACTTTAAATAAGAACAGCAGAGCAGAGTGTCAGCCACTACCTTTGCGTAAAATTCGACAATATTTCTCTTTGTGGATGAACAGGTGAAATTCTTCCACTCATTTTGGTTGAAAAGCTTGCTCACATGCGGAGAAAAAAAGCTGAAAGCTGCGTCTGTGTCACTCTTGAAATTAAGTTGCAAATTTTCTGTTTTTCAACTCATTTTAACCCCTTGTGGGAAATGAATCGGATAGAAAGTTTCATTCAGCTCCTAACACATCAAGTGAAATATCACGCAAACATTACAGTTACGTTTTATATGTATAGACACTATATGAATAACTTATACATTTGGAGTAATGTAAGTATTAATTATTGTTAATTAAGGTAGCCATCATCCCAACCAAGGAACCTGAGTTTTGATTTTCGTTCGCATTTTTTCGTTAAAAGCAAATTGGTTAAAAACACTAATTGATTTTTCTTCTTAACTGAGTACGATTTATGAGGCTAAGTTTTTGGGCTGATTTGGAGTTTTTAATTCTATTTGCTTAGCACTTAAGGTAAATAAATGAAACAGATTTCGAGTTCACTATATTATTTAATAAATAAGTTAGAAAAGTACATAAGAATCTACACAAAAAGTATAGAAATAAAGATGGTGCATGATAATATAAAAAGAAAGCTAATGGTTTACATATAGACCAACGAGAATCAGCCATCATACTGGCATTCTACATTAGAAGCCTTGATAACGACTTTCTATTAACTGAATATCCTGAGGAAATTTACTACTCACCAACTTTCTGCAAAAAGATTTAGGTAACTGCAGAGAAATAACACCCGACATGCCGATTTGGAGATTTGTACTAGCATCTCTTAGTTTTTATACCTTAGATGAAATAATAGGGTTATATAAAGGGTTTACCAATAAGAGGTGTTATTTTGATATTCAAAGAAAAATGCCATTTTTTGAGATAAATGATCGGATCTTTATTTCATTATAAAGAGGAAGGTATGCCGTTAATAATGGAAAATAACATCAGCCAAATGACCACCATGACCACGCCTACAGGACCATATCCTTTTCATGAAATTTTCCATAACCAAATCGCAAAGTGGCTGCCCTATGTCCTCGATAGCCTCACGAATTCAGTCTTTATAATAATATATAAAAATAGGTTATTTTGATTTTTGCGTGTCGGCTTGTCTGTTCGTCCATCCGTCCGTCCATACGTCTGTCTGTCCTCACGATAAATCGAGAATGCGTGTACTTAAGAGATGAAATTTTGCACACGGGCTTCAGAACAAAAAAGTAAATTTAATTTCGAAAATGGGACAAATTGGGTAACTCCTTCGTGGGGTTGACATACAAAAATTTCGTTTTCATTATCCCCTTAGGAGGTCAATAGGGCAGGAGATGATAGTACTCACCTAGACAAACAAAAACTTGAATGGCAGGGGGTGGGGGCAACATCAACCGTTTAGGAGTTACAGGGTGATTAAGAAAAAAACTAGTTATTCAAAAAACACTCTGTATCTTAAAAACTAAAGGGCATACGGTCACAGTTAAGTGCTCATTGTATGCACAGCTTCCTGGCCTTTTCAACGTTGGTTGTTTAAACTAAAAATTTGGGATTTTCTTACCTTTTTTTTTTTTACTTTGACCCCTATTTGTTTGCAAAACCGTCATTAATATAACTATTTTTTTTATAAAAAATCTAAACTGTAGACTCTCCTCTTTAATTTGACCTATTACACCCTGTGTACTATCTGTATGCGTTAAAGAGGAGAGCCTACAGTTCATAGGTTTACAAAAAGTTATGTTAAGACTTTAAGACCGTTTTGCAAAAAAAGAAAAATGGAAGTCAAAGTAAAAAAAAGGTAAGAAACTCCGAAATTTCTAGTTTAGACAAGCATAACTCTTGAGAGGAGAGAGGCATACAATGAGCTCTTTACTGTGACCGTACGCCATGCACTTTAATATACAGAGTGTTTTGCCCCCCCCCCACCCCCTGTCATGTAATTTTTTGTTTGACTAGGTGAGTACTATCACCTCCTGCTCTATTGACCACCTAGGTGAAAGCACCCTGTATATTTGCACACTGCCTGAGAACGCGTCAACGTAGAGAGCTGAAATTTTGTGCACAGCCTTTTCATAGAAATAGTAAATATAATTTGAAAAATTGATTAAATCGGGCAACTCCTTAGTGTTACAAATTTAGATTTTTACGTATACTGTGAAAATGATCAGTAGTGACGTTTTTATTGTACTAAAAAGTTTTTCAGAATATGGAATCCCATGAAATTATGATTTTTTAGTGTTCGATGAACCGTTTGAGATATACATATGTACGAAAAATCACTTTAAGAATCAAACTTACACAGAGAAATATACGAAAAAAAATACGAAATTTCACATGGGTATTTATCTAGGGTATCATAAGAATTGGTCTTAGACCAATTCTATTCTTTTTTTGTTAGGATGCCATATGTCAGTGTTGGTAAATAATGAAATCTGGTAAAATTGCTTTATGACAGAATTGAGAGGAGTCAGCATATGCAGTTCAATTTGCTTTCCTATCCGCAAGTTTTACTCTTTAACAAAATATCATCTCGATTCTAAATAGCGTAGGGAACCAGCGGGATGTCTAGCAAGTATATTAAAAAGAAAAAAGCCTCACTGTCAACGTCACTTCAACGAAACATTTTTCCATCTGCTAAATAACAAATTTTCCGGAAACGGAGGGCTTAGTACACTAGATATTATGACTAAATTCTTAATTAAATGGAGTCAAACGAGATGCATAATTCTTGCAACGTTTTGGTTTAATTTCAAATGGAGAAAACTTTACTCCATATTAGTTAATTTGAAGGAAAAAACCACCATTAATACCGCCAGTAAGATGAACTGAAAGTGGAAATATTTTCTAACAAGGCCAGCAGTAACAGCTATAACTGATCATGAAACCTCTTTTACACCCTAGATGAAATCATAGGGTTTGTCTCCGTTTACAATGCACAGAAATAATGCTGGTAGAGCAAAATGGGTTGGACACCAGCACATAATAAAAGTTATTTTGACTTTTGCATGTTCGTCTCTCTGCTCGTCCGTCCGTGTGTTCATTTATCAGTCTGTCTATGTCTATCCTCACGATAACTCGAGAACGCGTTCACTTAGGGCGTGTATCTTTATTCTGCTCAGAGCACTCCGAGCGCTCTGAACACCGATTTCTTGTATCTTTATTTACTTTCAGAGTACTCTGAGCGCTCTGAATGTGTATCTTTATTATTGCTCAGATTGCTCTAACTAATCGTAGATAAACCTCGGAGCATTTGGAGCAATCCGTCAGTAATACCAATAGAGCCAAAAAAATCCTCTTAAAAGTGTGAATACTTTTTTAAATTCCATATTTCCTTTCTTTCCTTCACCCCTTATTTATTTTTATAACTTTATTATTATTATTTATTTATTTTTATAAAGAATTTTGTATTTTCAATAGATATTTCACAAATCAGAAGTGCTGCCAATATAAAAAAAAACTACCAGAACACTCAGAGCACTCCGGATTTGTATCTTTTTTCCAGAGTGCTCTGAACGTTCTAAAAAATCTGTTCGATCTACGGAGCGGAAAAAAGATACACGCCCTTAGATAGCTGAAATTTTGCAGGCAGGTTTTTAAAAAAAAATAAGTAAATTTAAGTTCGAAAATGGAACAAATGGGATAACCCCTTCCTGGTGTTGGCATACAAAATTTTGGTTTTTCAGTATATATTTGGAAACTGCCTGAGAACGTGTCGACGTGAAGAGCTCAAATTTTGGCGTTTTCATAAAAAATGCAAATACGAGATTGAAGATGGGCCAATTTGGGCCAGCCTTTTTTGATGTTGCCATACAAAACTTTTTGGTTTCACTTTATTTAACTTATATTATTTGACATTTGTTGTACACATTTGTCACTAAATGTTTAAAGAAGAAATTTACACTTAAATTAAATATTAAATTAATGTTGCTGACATTTATGTGGCAATATATCATTTTAAATACAAAAGCCTCCTTTATGTAATTTATTATTTTACATATCAATTTGGTGTTTAAGCACCGTCAAACGAAATCATCTCAGAGGTAGTGAAAATACTTGACAGTGATTTCGAATTCAGTTCGTCAAAATTACGTAATTTCGATGTAGTGAGAAGGCCATATAAATGACATTTTAAATGAACTAATTTTCTGCCATGGTCTGTCGCATTTTTCATTTCCATTGAATTATAGAATTTTAGATTGTCAGGATGGACACAGTTTCTCTACATATAGGCAAAATCGATTCTACTCCTAATTTATGTAAGGTACCTGCGGCAAATAAGACCCACCTAATTTGAAAATGCAATAAATCAATATTTGGTGATATAGAACTACAAAAACAAATTTTCCGTGAAGTTTGTTTGTTTACACAACTAAAAAAATAGAAAAACTATAACAGAAGTGAGTATTTGAAAAAAAAAATTCAGTTTTACAAAACCTTTTTCAAGGGCCTTATTAAACTACCACAGTATAATAAGGCCCCAAGCAAAAATTAACTTTTTCAAAATCTTAATCAACGGTAAGATTCCTTTTAAATTCGCTAAAACTAAGAAAATCAACCAAATTCGGTTATTTTCAATAATTTGGAATGAAAATGCACCCCCGGGGGGATAATAAGGCTTCCAACATACAACAGACTCAATCCAAACAGTCTTCATTCTTTGGAGCAAAAATAATGTCACAATCATAATCCTGTATAGGGACATTATTTTCATTGAGAATTTAGGTTAGGCAGGGTAATAAGGCCCACGGTCTACTCCAGTGGGCCTTATTAGACCTATGACACGATTTTACAAAATTATTCATTAATCAAATAAGCACAATGGTGGGCGAAAATAAACACCGAAATCATAAACTACATTAACTAACGTACAAACTAAACAAGTTACTGCATGTGAAATAGCAATTAAACAACGGAACTTAGGATTTTGTCTAGGCAAAAATTATGATTCCAAGCAGCCATACTCCTTTCGGTGACGTACCGTTCGCTACTGGCAAAATGGCGGCGGAAGCTGCCACACGCCCACTCGACGGCGTTCTGCGATTCATTTTAGTAGGAGTTTTTAAATGTGGAGCTTATTACCCTTCGGGCTTTATTTGCCGCAGGTACTATACAATTTGCTGTTTCCGCGTACAAATTATGAGGAAATATTTTCGAAAAAAGTTTTTTTATTAGATTGTTGTTGAACAGCAGCAGCGCATAACATTTTCAACAAAATTTACAGGAAAAAATCATTTCGATCAGGAGCTACTTTATATTTTTACTTTTCTTTATAGTATACACATACTTACATACTTAATACTTACAGCGTCGCAAGCCGCGGTTCCACTAATATGTGTAACGTTCACTTTCCATTTTATATGGGACAACTTTTGTGGGGCGGGGTGTGAAAATGATCTTAATTTCAAGTTTCATTTTCGCTTTAATATTCATATTTCAAGTTTAACAAATTCCAAATATACATTCGAAATTATTATTTTTATTGGAAGAAGCAAAATCAGAAATAAAAATAATAATAATACGGTGTCCGAATATTGGTGCTAAAACCGTCCACTTGTTCCATTTCCCGGACATTCAGATTCCCCTTTTTCAGTCAATTCCAGTTATCGGACAGACAGTTTTTACAGGCATTTTAGTTTTAGCAATCAAAAACTTTCAAAACATTTAAAAATCAACAACTTAAGGCTGAAACACAATACGATGCAGTGCAGTGCACTGCACTGCATTGAAATTTAGAGCCCATGTAATAGCATGTGGAAAGTCACATGCACTGCAACTTTTAGGCTAATTTCTAAAACACTGCACACTGCATCAGTTGACGTTTGTTAAATACTAAAGAATAGAGGAATTGTTCAATTAAAAATGGATTAATTAATTTTAAAATGACATTAGAAGAAAAATGGGTAGAGTTTTTCTCAAAATAATGAATCTAAAATACAAAAAATTTAGATATGAAATCTTCAAAAAATGATTGTCAAAGCACTGCACTGCATTTATTGTGC
The DNA here is from genome assembly GCA_963924295.1 of Dioctria rufipes. Classification (NCBI taxonomy): domain Eukaryota; kingdom Metazoa; phylum Arthropoda; class Insecta; order Diptera; family Asilidae; genus Dioctria; species Dioctria rufipes. The sequence goes on along the minus strand of OZ002740.1, from coordinate 378,126,232 downwards.
TTTACAGTGCAGTGCACTGCATCGTATTGTGTTTCAGGCTTTAGGGTTTATTTCTACTGAGCGAGCTTTTAATTACGATTCGCTATTGGGTTTGAAATGTATTCCATGCGATATAATAACGACAGACTTCAAAGTGCCTTGCGAGAGATAAAGAAAATGGTGTTTCTACAGTAGAACACGAAATAAACGTGTACCTACTACCTGCTCCGTAAAATGGTTTTCATATGAATTTATTCTGATATCGCTTAACACGAATAAATTGAAAGTCTTACCCACTTATGCTGAAAATTTTTATATTTTTTCTGGTTAGAAATGAATGGGGGATTTCCCTGAAATATGTGCGTTGTTATTCACTGTAATTTGTGAGGTTATTGCAGTCGGTTCGAGTGTTTTTTATTATGTGAAGTAGCAAAAGCAATGTCAAGCACTAGTAAAAAACAAAACGCAATTTCGATAAAGGTGAAGACTCAAATTTGCTCCTATCTCTGGTCTTATTTTAGTGGAGAAAGCGGAGCTTTTAACAAAGAATATGAGGATAGAATTCAAATCTAATCCAGGATGAAATGAACACTTTAAGTCGATAGAAAAGCTATAGTTTTTAAATGCATATCTGGGAAATCTAAAGAAGTAACCAGTGACATGACTTCGGATTGGCTGTTTACAATATCACCTGGATTGTTGATGCAGATGAAGCTGGGTTCTTTTAGCCCTACCTTTCTGAAAAAACCTTAGCATTCAAAGGAGATAAAAAACCTAAAGAACATATTACTGTACTTGTCGGATGGTTCTGACAAACTACCTCTTTTTGATTGGAAATTTTTTAAACCCATGATGTTGTAAAAAAGTAAAGAAACTCCGTGTAGAATTCACTGATTATAAAAAAGCATGGATGACTGCAGACATTTTTACGCAGTGGATATGGAATTTGGATGCACGATTTTTCTGAGCAAATAGGATGGTAGCTTTAGGTATTGACAATTGTTCAGCTGTCTATCCAAACTTACTGGATCTTAAATCAATAAAAGTGATTTTTCTACCACCGAACACAACAAGTGTTTTACAACAATGTGTTCAGGGCATCGTTAAGAACCTGAAAGTCTTCGACGGAAAGTTTCTGTTGAGGAATTTTATAGCGAGTGTTGAGTCTAAGAAAGATATTAAGGCAATGACAATTTTAGATTCCTTATATCTACTGCAATCAACCTAGCGAAGTGTCACATCTACAACAATTAAAAATTGTTTCTAGCATGCTGGATTTTCTTTGATAATATTTCCCCCACCAGAGGTTCTTTGTTCCGAAGTTGTTGAATTGCACAATGTGTTTACGTGCTTATCTACAATTCTGAATTTTGGCACGGATATTACGCTCGAAAGTCATTTGAACCTGGACGACCATATTGATACTGCTCCAAAGTTGACCGAACATGAAATTGTGGAAATAATTAGACCATCACTGTTAGACTCAGATACACAGAAGACGGCAGTGTAATGTATAAAAATTTAGAGGAACTAGAGCAGTGTATTGAACTAAACATAGTATCCAAAATTGTGCAGAAGAAAATCGACATTACATAATAAATTTGCAGAAAAATTTCCTGAAAAGCTTGGAAAAGGAGGTCCCGCTTGAGCAGAACAAGATCGTTGAATGGTGCACATCAATCTAAATGTGGATTTCCAATAAAGTGAGATCAGTTATTGAATACTGTCAAACCAAATTATTTTAGATGATGGAAGAGACACTCCTTTTCAACATGGGCGTCCCGGCAGAAAATGGTTAACCCTGTTCCTTCATTGTAATCCCTAGATAGTCTTTAGAGAACCTGAAGGAATATCGAAAGGACATGCACAAGGTACAAAAGAAGGCATTTGAAAGTGATTTCAGGATTTAAAAGACTATTTGAAAGAAAGAAATGCAGAGAGTATTTTGAATGACCCTAGAAGAATATTAAATGGGGATGAGACAGGATTTAGCCTTTGACCGCCGAAAACGGGAAAAGTTCTCGCTCCGAAGGGATATAAGAATGTTTACAAACTAAACAATGCGAATGAAAAGAAAATTATAATAGTTCTTGTGCGAATTGAGATACTGTCGTACCAATGGTAGTTTTTCCCTACATACGCCCACCAAGCACCGTCGTCAACAGTATGCCACCAGATTAGTTTTTGGGAAGGTCGTAGACAGGTTGGATGAATTCGGAAATATTCTTCGAATACATCGCGAATGGGGTCCACTCATGGTTAAAAGACAAAACATCCCTAGACCATTACTTCTATTTGTAGATGGACACAAATCACACAAGTTAAGTGAGTTTTGCCCCAATAATCAAATAATTCTGTACACCTTACCACCCCAAATGCCACACATTTAATACAATCCACTGAGTGAGTTTTTTAAGCCACTCAAATCCAAGTGGAAAAAAACATTAATAAAGTGGCAACGAAATCCAAAGAATATTAACGCTTGCGTCACTAAAACAACATTTTGCCCACTGTTGAACTCAGTTTTAAAAAATGAAAAAAACTGCCTGAAAGTATAAAAATTGGATTCAGGATGTTTCAGGTCATACCGAAATTAGCCGATATTTTTTTAAAATGACGTGTTTTCAGTTACTAAAGGAATAAATTATTTGTGAGAATAGGTTTCAGAATAGCTTTCAGAATAGGTTTTGAGCTAGTAACTCTTTAACGGCTACAGTTAGCACATAGAGTGCAATAGGTCAAATTAAAGAGGAGAGCTTACAGTTTATAGTTATCATAAAAAAAGTTATGTTAATGGCCGTTTTGCAATACAAAAATAGAGATCAAGAAAAAAAAACAGTAAAAAATTCAGATTTTTTTTTTGTTTAGACCCCCGTAAATCGTGAGACGAGTTGCCATACAATGCTTTGTTTTTCTAGGTGAGTACTATCAACTCTTGATCTATTGATCTCCTAGGTGGAAACATCCTGTATTTGCAAAAAGTACAAAGTATCACAATGATTCCGCCCCAAGAGCGATATCATTCGTGCTTTAGCGAAATATTCAAATTAAAAAAGAAAGAGACAAAGTGCGGAAAGAAGAGCGTTTGAAGAGATGAAATGATTTAGAAAAGAAAAAGGAAAAAAAAATATTAATCTGAGGAAGAAAAAGTTAAATGAGGATACCCAATCTAAAAAGATACAATGCTCATCATGCAAGGAACAACTGGTAAGCGATATAGAAGATGAATGCCTGATGAATGTTGGCTGTGATATCTGCCTAAGGTGCCACCTGAAATGTACGGAATTAAATACATATCGGGAAGTTACTGATGTATATTGTCTGTCAATTTTGCCTTCCTAAATAAATAATAAGTTACAAAAAAAGTAAATTTAAATATATATTTCAAGTAGAAAAAGATGCTATTTTTTCCAGAACTGTGATTGAATTTTTAGTTTGTTAAATATAAATGGAATATTTTTTTTTATTTTCTTTTGCTCTTTTGTTTTCTGAAAAATAAACGGGGGGTTTTCTTTAATAACTGTGTTTAATTAATTTTCAAACTGTCCGACAATTGGATAAAATCTGTCCGAATATTGGTTTTTACTATCTGGAAATGGGAAGAATAGGTATTTTTTTATTGAAACTTAGTTTTTTAATCAAATAGCAATTACTTTACACAATTACATAAATATTAAAAAATAAAATTGATAAAATAATAAGTCATGAACCGATTGGTTTGCGAATATACGATTTGTTTGTGGTATTTTGATGCAAAAAATTTAGTTAACTGTCCGGATATTGGGGCTTTTGCCGTATTAAAGTGGACTATGCTGGATTTCGTGCAGAACTTATTATTTGTATTCCAGCGGAATAAAGTAGTTAAACGAAAAAGTGATTCGATGTTGATATAAGCAATTACAGTAGCGTCAGCGGTTCATGCTATATATGTCAATGCGTGTTCCTGGGGCAAATGCTGCTTCGAATATGACAAAATAAGTAGGTATATATTGTTTTTAGAGTTGTACTTAAGCATTTGAAAAATCAGAGGTTCAGTATATTTATGCTTAGTTTTGCTGCTTTGAAGGCGCCATATTTTTGATAATGTAATCCACGAAGTGCGGAACAACCGCTCCGCTTGTTCCCCCCAGATTCGCTTCTATAGAAAACAATTACAATAATTTCTAATATCATGTTGCTTGTTCCGAATGCTTTAAAATTTTCCTTCGAAACACTACAATTCAAGAGATACCCCACTGATAAAAATGAATAAATTATATATATATAAAAAAAAAAATGTTTTGATATGTAAATGAATTTCAAAAAGATACAGTTATTTATATTTTAGAATTTAAATTTATTTCACAAGACAAAATAGAGGGTGGTTTATTCATTTCAAAAGTAATAAATAAATTACATAAGTAATAAATCTGAATTTGAGTTTTACGACAGAGAAATACCCAGCGGGAAATGGAGCACTCCAAAACCTATCAAAGAGCGCTCCTATGTAAGTATAGAATGCTCGCTTTTCGCACCCCTTCGCATATACTTTTTATCACTGCATGGCCGCAAAGATCAGCACTCATTTGATCTTCCAGAAGAATCGGGAAAATTTTACTGTACTTTACAGTTAAGTTTACGAGAAAGTTGAGTAGGTATATGAATCACTAATTTTTATACCAAAACACCTTTACTCTGGCAGCTATTTTAGAGCACTAGACACTCGTGATATATATTTACTTAAAACGCTTCTGTCACCCTTTCATGGCAGCTAATTGGGAGCGCTCCAAAACATTTTACGAGTATGTGAATAATTCGGAAAAAAAAGCATCTAAAGTACAACAGTGACACAAATTTGTTATTTTCTAGATTCCTAGTTCATAAACATTTTTGGCGTAAATCATTTTTTCACAAACTAATTTGCATATTTTGAGTCATCACATACTCTGTTTCTCATAGCAGTACCCCTCATCCAATAGTTTGTCTTCCTATTCCCCACAATAATTAAATTTATAGCGGGCATCAAACAGTATAAGAAAAGTACTAGGAATAGTGGGCTGAATAAGATACGAATGCTTTTTATATACCCTAGATGAAATCAAAGGATATCAAAATTTGATACCTTGCCATTCATCCGTTTATCCTTCGATAATTTAAGAGTTCGATGACGGAGAGAGCTGCAAGTTTGTAAATGGCTACTTTAAATTTAGTTTCCAGAATGGATCGGGTAACTCTTTTGAATACTAGTTGAGAACGCGCTCAGCATAGGTTTTTTGTGTGTGTTAATTTACGGGTCTATAGTTTCGTTTCTAAAATCGATCGACATAATCGTATCGTTGTCATACAAAAATGAAGATTTTCCATGTATACTAGGAAAACGACTAGTCCCGAATTTGATTAATATACTAAAGAGTTCGTATAACATAAAATGTTATCCTAGCCGACCAATTGGTGAAAGTTCGGAAGTGAAGTCATATTGAAATCAGTTTATGAAAAATAGGTGCAGTAACACGTCATTAAGTGATTGCAGAATGAATAAAATTTAAACATATCTGATTCCGATACCCGATCAAGTCATAGAGAAAGATAATGAGAGACAGTGCTGAGGATAACAGTATGGATTTTCCAACGATGATGAAGGTGAAAGCATCGTCATATGTAAAACTTTATCTTTTAAAAACACCGAACTGAATTTGGAAATCGCGGGTTCTTATCGAATATCCAAAACGGTTTGGGCAAGTGTGGCAATGTGTAATCCTTGCAAATAGCTGTTAAAAAACTGTACACGTAAGCAATATGTAAGATGAATTATAGAAAAGGGGAGGGTGTGAGTGTGTGTTAATTTTGTATTTACTTTTCAAAAGGATTTGAATGCTATCGAGGAAAATTTCCAATTTAATATTAATGATGGCGTTTGGTGTTATTTTTGCATCCATCTAGCTTCTTGTCATATTTGTCAGAACACACAAAAAGTTACAGGGAACTTGAACTCAAAATGTGAAAATTTGAACTTTTGACAAGATTATAAAATATATATATACTTCGTATTTATGTAACTCAGTTCGATGCGATAAGATGTTCTGGTAGGCTTCAGTGAATTGCGTAAAGGCGTCACCTTATTTTGAGTGGAATTTTCATGTAGGACAAAGTATCACATAGTTATGGTCTCCGCTACCAATTACTTCGCTTGACCATCAAGAGGGAAATCAATAATGGAAAGAATACATTAAAAACTTTTAGGAATATTAAACTACACAAACAGCCTAAAAATTAACCCACTTTACAATATACCTAGGCATAGGTATTTACTATTATCGCCTGTTGCGTCCCAGCGAAAAAAAAGCGCTTTAAAAGTCCTTTTCAAGCGATTCTACGGAAGCACAAAGCGCTTCGATTGTGCTTCAGTTTCATATAAATTTTAACTTTGCATATGAGCAGAAAGAAGCTTTTTCTTTTAGCTTCACGATTGCTGAAGCTACAGTGTCGGCCACAAATATTTACCAGTGTTGATTTCAATTAAGAAAAATTAAATGACGTGTCAACGCCGCACCGGCCTGCGGGCATCAGTCCAGACAATTTAAGCCGAAGTACATAGATGCTACATATCTCTGCCGTTAATGTTCAAGCACACAGTTATCGCACTTGAAACTTATTGAATGGTAATAAGACAAATGTTCAAGCACACAGTTATCGTACTTGAAACTTTGAAACTTGCTTATTTATAAAGATTCCCGACACAATTTCACTAGCTTTTTAAATATTTATTGCACTAGTTTAATAACATTTAATTATTTACAATAGAAAATCGTTAACCAAGATTTACACATTTACTTCTCAAAGGACTTTACTAGAATATCTCCTGTCATTAATTAAATTCAACTGTTTTTCATTTTTCACAATGCATAGATGGTTTGATTGAAATTTACTTTGGAGAACCAAAGTTTTTAAGTTGCTTCAGTTTCTTGCTACTTATCTCTGCCGTTAATATGTAGCATCTATGTACTTCGGCTTAAATTGTCTGGACTGATGCCCGCAGGCCGGTGCGGCGTTGACATTTCTCCGCGCCTTGAAATATGCCATTTCAACAGAGTTGTGGATTTAACCTGACATAAAGGGACAAAATATGATTATTAGATTTTGTTTGTTTGTTTTGTATATATATTGATGCAACTTAGCTTCGGAGATAGGAGGGTGTAGCTAGGAACACCCCCTTCTTTTTTTCCAAATCGCTCTTCAGCATCCAGTCTTGAATGAAATGTATGTTCGTGTAGTCTAATGATGAAAAACTTCGAAGCGTCTTTGTTTTTTTGTTATATAATTCCAGATTTACAGGTGACTCGCTTTCGTACGCGACGGACGAACGACGAATATTTCGCGAACCCGATGTGAGTGTATTCGCGACGTTGGATGAGTTCCTTTTTTTTTTATAACTAGTAATTTTAGATTGTTATATATAAATTATTTTTGAATTAATAATGTAATTATTAGTTTAGATTTTATAAGTTAGTCTTGGTTCCAATTTATTATTGATCCTCCACCTTTGAGTTTGGTAACGAGCATATTTTTGTGATTGGTCTTTTAATTACAGAGTTTGCTGTTTTTAACGTCACTACTCTTATTAGACCATCTTTGCCTGGATGCGTCTCAATAACTCGCCCCAATAACCATTTACAGGCTGGTATCCTTTCATCTTTAATTAGAACAAGTTCGTTTTTTTGAACATTCGGACATCTGGTAGCCCATTTAGGTCGTTGCTGTAACCTACTCAAGTACTCACTACTCCATCTGCTCCAGAAATCCTGGTATAGTTTTTGAAGTAATTGCCATCGTGACAGCGAATGTGTTTTCATATTTAGTAGTTGCACTTCTGGTGGCGTTATTGGTGTAGTTCCCATTTGGAAGTGTCCGGGAGTAAGAATACTAAGGTCTGTTGGATCGCTAGTTATCGGACAAAGTGGCCGTGAATTTAGGCATGCCTCTATTTGACACAGTACTGTTGTCAATTCTTCGAAAGTTAAGAAAGTGTTACCTAGTATTCTTCGCATGTGAAATTTCATTGATTTCACACCAGCCTCCCATAGTCCTCCAAAATGTGGAGAAGCTGGTGGAATAAAATGCCACTCAATACCATCGTTGGCCAAGAGCTCCGCTATTTCCTTGTCGGAACGTTTAAAATGTCGCACATCTTTAGAAAGTTGATTATTAGCGCCAATGAAATTGGTGCCGCAGTCACTATATACGTGACTTGGTAGTCCTCGTCTTGAAACAAATCGACGGAATGCAGCAAGAAAAGCGTTCGATGTCATATCACTAACTGCTTCTATATGAATTCCTTTTGTTGACAAACATACGAATATTGAAATATAACCTTTGTAGGATTTGTTTCCTCTTCCTTTGGATACTCGAATGTCCACGGGACCCGCGTAATCTACTCCTACATGCGTAAAAGGTCGAGTAATCGATATTCGTGGTTGCGGTAAATTTCCCATTAGTTGTTTGTTAGGTTGCGCTGTCTCGCGAAAACATTTCAGGCATTTATGAACGTGATGTCGTAATGCATTACGTGCGTCGATTATCCAATACCTTCTTCTAAGAAATGACAGCATTAGCTGAGCGCCTCCATGTAATGTCACCTTGTGAGCTTGATCAATCAATAGCTTTGTTAGGTGGTGTTTGCTGGAGAGAATTACTGGGTGTCGTTCAGAAAACTTTAAATTTGCTTCTTGGAGACGTCCTCCTACTCTCATCAGTTCATTTTTGTCCAGAAAGGGACTTAGTGAAAGAAGTCGACTTTTCGATGGAAGTAGTCTATCTCCCTGTAGGCGCCGTTTTTCGTCGCTATACATTTCTGACTGTGCACATTTTAATAATTTTTGTAGCGCAACCCGCAGTTCATATGTCTTTAGCCATTCTATTTCTCTTTTCGGTTTAGGTCCTCTGCTATTATTTACGAATCGATAGCAGTAGGCTGTTATTCGAATTAACCTGTTTAGTGATGAAAATCTGCTCATCATTGTGCACTCTTCCTTACCAGTCTGCATGAAAAAGGTAGCATTCCTCTTCTCTTCACTCGTTTGTTGTAGATCAACAGTAATTTTTATTGGCCATTCAGTCGAAGGTTTCTGAAGCCACTGTGGTCCATTCCACCAGAGTGAATTCATGGCGAGTGCTTTTGAAGATATTCCTCGAGATGCGCAGTCTGCAGGATTTTCTCCTGAAACTACATGACGCCATATTTCAGGATTTAATGTCGATGTTATTTCTGTAACCCTATTAGCGACAAATGATTTCCACCGATTCGGTTGGCTACAAATCCAAGAGAGGACGATAGTTGAATCCGTCCACGCATGCATGGAAACTATATTTTGATCTAAGCACCTTAGAACCTTTTTAAAAAGCTTTGCGAGTAAGACTGCTCCACAGAGCTCTAAACGAGGAAGAGATATCTCTTTCAGTGGTGCTACTCTAGTTTTGGATGTAAGAAGACAGACGTTAGTATGAGTGGAATCAATTATTCGAAGATACAATACGGCTGCGTATGCACTTTGTGAAGCATCACAGAATCCATGCAATTCGCATGGTATTTTCCTAGTAGTGCTGATCCATCGAGGAATTTTAATGTGTTCTAAGAGTTGTAGTTCCTTTCTATATATCAGCCAGTTTTGCATAATATCTCCAGGAACCTCTTCATCCCATGTTAGACCTTTCAGCCATAATCTTTGCATGAAAATCTTAGCTGTTATGATAGTAGGTGCGAGCCATCCCAGTGGATCAAATAGTCGCGCGATATCCGAAAGAATTCTCCTTTTGGTTAATAAACCTTGTAAGGGTGGAAGATTCACTTTGAAATGAAATGAATCGTTTGCTGGATTCCATATAATGCCTAATGTTTTAATTGTCGGATCTATATCAATAGATAGAGGTAGGTTGCATTCTAAATCGCTTATAGGAATTCCTTGTAGAGCTTCGGTACAATTGCTTATCCATTTTCTAAGCTGAAAACCTCCTGCTATAGTGAGATTATTTAATTGCTTCTGTAACTCAATAGCTTCCGGTAGTGTGTCTGCGCCAGACATTAAGTCATCTACATAGAAGTCCCTTAAAGTCACCCTGGAGGCAATTGGAAACTTGTCTGACTCATCTTTAGCCAACTGTTGTAACGTTCTTATTGCCAAAAAAGGAGCTGATGATGTTCCAAATGTTACAGTCTTCAATTTGTACTCCTTTATTTGTTCGTCGGGATGGAACCTCCAAAGAATTCTCTGAAAATCGGCATGTTCTTTAATTAGTTTTATTTGCCGATACATTTTGGCAATATCTGCTGTGAATGCTATTCTGTGTGTACGCCATCGCAAAAGAATTTGTATCAACTCATCTTGAGTAGTAGGTCCGACTAAAAGTTCGTCATTGAGTGACTTTCCTGATGATGTCTTGCATGAAGCATCGAAGACTACGCGATATTTAGTAGTAGAGCTGCCTTCCTTAACAACTCCATGATGTGGTAAGTACGAGCATGTGTAGTAAATATCATTGTCAGTTTTGATTACGTGATCCAACTCTGTAGTCGTGACTACTTCCATGTGTCCCATTTCAAGATATTCCCGAAGGCAGGTATTATGTTGTTCTAATAAAAGCGGGTTTCCTTTTAATTTGTTTTCTAAATAGAGATATCTTTTAAACGCAAGGTCTCTTGATTTCCCCAAAGATTTACTTTGCCCTGATGGGTCTGAGAACGGTAAGCTTACTGTATAAGTTCCATTCTTTGAATCCCTTTGGTGCGTTTTCTGATACATCTCCTCACATTTAAGTTCGGCCTGAGACATTATTCTGTCTGGTTTTAACTCCTCAATCTCCCAAAATCTTCTAAGGCTTAGATCGAGATCACATTGGCTGTGCATTGTAATGATGTTTCCTGTAGTACTGTGGATTTTAGACGGACCTGACAATATCCAACCAAGAGTAGTTTGTTGTGCAATAGGGGAACCTGGAGGGCCTTTTATCATACCATTTAAAAGTATATCGGGATATACGTCCGCGCCTAGTAGAATATCAACCTTCCCCGGCTTCCAGTATGTTGGGTCGGCTAATGGGAGTTTAGTAAGATGATTCCAATTTTGATTTGCAATCGTGTGAGTTGGTAATAAACTCGTGATTGAAGATATCACCAGTAAGTTCACCTGCAGATTCTGTGCTATATCAGTATGAGGATATAGACTTAAACTAATAAGTCCAAGAGACTTAAGAGGCTGACTGCTACTGAGTCCACTGATAGACGTTAAGACAGGTTGTCTTTTCAATTTGAGTTTTTGAACGGCATCTTCAGATATAAAAGATGCTTGGGATCCTTGATCAATAAGGGCTCTCAGAGTATAAACATGTCCTGATGCAGAACGAGCGTTTGCCAATGCTGTTGCCAAGAGTATGCACTTGGAATTAGTTTCAGATGAATAGTAGATGTGAACATTGGAGCTCGATTGTTTAGCTTCAGCGAGATTCATGTAATTCATTTGTGAAGTACCTGGTAAGTTTAGGGATGTGTCTTGCGTTGTTGTATGTATGTTAGAAGGTTTTATGAAATGCAAGAGCGTATGGTGTTTCAAGCCACATACATAACATTTACTAGTGCTTGTGCATTTATTAGTTTGATGTCGTTGGGAAAGACAATTGAAGCAAAGACCTTTACTTTTGGCCAGTTCGTGCCTCTGTGGTGTTTTTAATTTAAGAAATTCTGGACATTGTCTGACGGAATGGGACTTTTTGCATATGATACAAGCAAAGATGTCTGTCACATGGAATGACTTATTGTTGAATTTACAACTGATAGCAGTTTGCTGTTTAAAAGGAGATTCCTTTGCAATAGATTTTTGTTGTTCAGAAATTCTTTCCAAGGTATGAAAGCGTCCCTCTAGGAACTCTTGAAGCTGTTGGAAGGTCAATAATTCTTTACATCCTTCGTGTTTTGATTCCCAGAGTTGATAGGTCTCTTGAGGAAGTTTCTTAATAGTGATATACACTATTATTGGATCCCAGCAATCAGTTTTAATGTTCATGTTTTTTAATGAGTGTACACATTCTTTTGTAGTATCGAGTAATCTTTTCAATAATTGAGAATTTTCTTTGATTATGGGTGGTTGACTTAGTAGAAGCGTTAGCTGAGCATCAACTAAAACTCTCTTGTTCTCGTACCTATCAAATAGAGATTGCCAAGCGATATCATAATTAGCATCCGTTATGCTTAAGTGTCGCAGTATTTGCTCTGCTTCGCCTGATAAATTGCATTTCAGATAGTGCAACTTCTGCACATTGGTTAGAGAAGACTTCTCATGGACCAGAGCCGTGAAAAGGTCTTTAAATGAATTCCACGAAAGATAGGACCCGCTAAATGTCGGTATGCTTATCGTAGGAAGTTTTAAGTCACTTTGAGCTGAATTGATAGTAGAGTTATTAACAGTAGTATTATTTATTGCAGGGCTATTTTTGATACTATTTTGCATGACGAGCTCTAAAGCATCTGAAATCTCTCCTAATGAAAGGTAATAAGTCTCTTCTAATTTTTCGTATACTGACTTATTGAAATAATCGTTCGTGCTAATATCTTCGTCAGTAGCTATCTCCACAATTTCCAAATGGTTAGCTGTAAAGTCTGACCAAATGTTCTCTATTCCATTTTTACGACCATTTAAATATCCCAATGTATGCTTACTTGTATCATTTTTATCGTAATTTTTTAGAAACGTATTAAATATTGATTTTAGGGCATTTTGTTTTTTAACTAAGCTTTCCATGATAGCTTCTATTTTATTATTTCAAATATTTTAAATATTAAATTGGTTAGATTATATAATGATTGTAAATATATTACGCAAATATGTATATTTGAATATTAAAGTTATTGATGACAAGAAAAACCTAATACATATATTCACTTACCAGTGTCCCAACAGTAATATATATGAGATTTCACCTTTCTTTAATTATACTTATTTGAATCTTGCGTCCATTTACACTATAAATGTTTGTTTTCTCATCCACACTCACTTTATAGTTCTAGACGTGTACACTTACATTCTCAAATCCTGTTTCAGTAATAGGATCCGGCTCTTGAAGGACCAATGTTCAAGCACACAGTTATCGCACTTGAAACTTATTGAATGGTAATAAGACAAATGTTCAAGCACACAGTTATCGTACTTGAAACTTTGAAACTTGCTTATTTATAAAGATTCCCGACACAATTTCACTAGCTTTTTAAATATTTATTGCACTAGTTTAATAACATTTAATTATTTACAATAGAAAATCGTTAACCAAGATTTACACATTTACTTCTCAAAGGACTTTACTAGAATATCTCCTGTCATTAATTAAATTCAACTGTTTTTCATTTTTCACAATGCATAGATGGTTTGATTGAAATTTACTTTGGAGAACCAAAGTTTTTAAGTTGCTTCAGTTTCTTGCTACTTATCTCTGCCGTTAATATGTAGCATCTATGTACTTCGGCTTAAATTGTCTGGACTGATGCCCGCAGGCCGGTGCGGCGTTGACATGACGGAACAGCCTCGTTCTTCAACAGCACATTTTCTAATTCTATTTGCAGACTTTAACACTTTTTTACTATTATTTTTATTAACAAATGCTTCGCTGATCTAATATAGCAAAGCAATTGCTTTGAAAAACGTAACAGTACGTAGGGATTCAACATGAGAAAACTTCCATGATCACGTTCGCATTCAATTTGCTAGAACTTTAGCAATAACTTCTAAATTGCTTCAGATTGCTTCCAGAGAAGCACTTTTTTGGAAGCAATCAATAACTCTGGTTAAAGCGCTTCGAACCTACTTTTTTCTGAAGTACCTGGAATTTTTCCCGTTGGGGTGCAAGTGTATAATGCCTTTCTTTTCTAATGTGCAGCACTCCTAAAGCTATAAAAGAGCGTTCATTGTCTAGGCGTACACGCTGCACTTTTTACGGGTGAGTGGCAATCGGAGGGAAGGAAATGTTCCGAAATGCCGAGTTTCAAACTGCAGTACGAGCAGTATACCAACACTACTGGAAGAAAATAGTCTTGACCATTTTAAAATTGTGAAATTTCTGATCAGACGGCTGTGCAGCTCTTTACCTGCGATTTGAGGTGATAATATAATAATTCAATTCTCATTACGTACTGTGAATTTGTGATACAGTTATTATTTATACCATAAAATGTAACTTAATTGAACACGCACACAATTAAACTTGGTAATCATATAAGGAACTGCCGCGGAGCAAAAATATTGATAACAAGTCTAGGAGCAAAAATCTAACAAAATACACATGCAGTATGCGGCAACGTGTCGAGTGCCCTAGAGTTTATAGTTTTATATAAAGGTTTAAAGAAAACTGTTTTTGTCGCAGCTGTTTCTTGTCCATGGATCCTATTGTATTTAGTACCTATATAATGCACTTAATTTTTAGTCATAAGTTATATAAACTAGTGATGTGAGCTCCATGCGGGCTGACAACAAAAGAGGGCGAGTGTTGCGCTAGCACTAGGGTTATTTTTTATTGTTCAACATACTAACATTGAGTAAGTTCGAAAATGCAACAAATTAGGTAACTCCTTCTTAGGGCTGCCATACAAAAATATCGTTTTTCACTATATATTTGGACTCTACCTGAGAGCGCGTCAACCTGGAGAAATTTTGAAACATAGTGTTCCCATCAAAATAGTAAATATAATTTCACAAATGGAATAAATTGGGCAACTTCGTCTTAGTGTTGTCATATACAAATTTGGAATTTTTACGTATACAGTGAAAACGATATGCCCTGTATGGTTTTAAGCGAAAAATTCTTCAGAATATGAAATTCTACAAAATTGGTTATAATCATTTTTTCTTTCCAACTAACCTTTATAGAAATATATGCGAGAAACAACTTCAAAAATCAAACTTGCACACATGGGTGACCATACGAAATGACATACGAGTATTCCTCAGAAGAATAGGTCTTAGACTAAATCACCTAACTATTCCTACAAACATTGGTATAACTGTCAATTCGTATAATCTTAGGCCTAATTACATTGAATCCGTTTGCATCGGAGTCCAACGAGTTCTTTACTTCAAGAAAATCACATTAAAATCGTTTTAAATTGTTAAAAACTATTCTGAGTTTGTTCTGATTCCACTGCATTTTGACAAAGGCGTGATCCGTAGGAGAAATCATGCAGATTTATTTTGACAGTTTATGCGGAAATTTAAATTGATAACTTTTGATATCAAAGAAATTTTGAAAATTTCGTAAAATTTTGTTTAATTTTACGGAAAAAAAGCTCTTTTAAGCCTTTTCGGTTCTAATCCTAACCTAATCCCCCAGATTCAGTAATAAGGTTGATTATTTATAAGGATTTATAAGGAAAAAATATTTACTGCGCAATTAAAAACTTCAATAATATTGTTATTTCGTTACATTATGGAATACGTATATATTAGCACTATAGACAATAAATACTTCAGAAGACCGAGAAATTCACTGGAAGACATTAAATTTGTCTAGAATCTACTCGAGTCTCGAAAAGAAGAATGCAACCGGAGAGAGCAAAAGATTTTCTGATAGAGTCCACTCTAGGTTAAAGTAATTTAGTAGACTTTTCATCAGATGCAAGACCATCCGAGTATTGGAAGATACATATTTACAACCAAGTGATGGACATTATCACTAACTTCAAAAATAGTTTTGAAAATTTACCTTTGGCACAGTCAGTTGACTCATTTATAAAGTTATGCTTGAAACATGGAGAGGCATTTGTAGAAAATTATAAAAATGTTTTCAATGTAGACATTTCCACCTTACAGGCTGAAACATAAATAATATATTCCAAAACAACAGCATTGTAGTAAATTTGAAAAGACTTAAAACAGAAATTGATAAAGACTTCTGCCCAAATTTATGCAAGAAGCTGCAAGCAGCTCTCGGTCTTCCTGTCAGCTCGGATGATGTGAACGGAGCTTTCCCGGTCGAGTTAAAACTTGGTTAAGAGCAACTGCTGCAGGGCAGTTTTTCGAACATGGCACTCCTAAACCTTGCAAATGAGATAATCAAAAACAAACTAACAGCGTAACAGGCAAACTGAAACGTATATAAACTTGAACTATCTCTGCTTAATAAAAACGTAAATAATTTTTCTAAAATGTGTATCTAACTTCAGACCTGTAAAGTACTTAAGTACATTGGTACATAAGTATTTGTACCAGTACCAACCAGGATCTAGACTTCAAATTTATTTAAGTACAAGTACAGGTCCCGGTCAAGTACTGGTACTTAACGCATTTACTGCAAATAACGCCATAACGCGAACTACTTCAGCTCATGTAAATAATTTAAATACGCCTTCTAATAATAGAGGTTATGTGCATCTCGGCAGTGCCTCAAGAAATTAGAGTCAAAATAGAATGAAAATTATCGCAATATATGAGTAACAGTGGGACAGAAATCACCATGCTGAATCGATATCCTTTGTTGAGAAGGTTGGCAATCAAGTACAACTCCCCGCCTCTTCCTCCGCACCTGTGGACCGTTGATTTTCATTTGCAGGTCTTGTAAATGCTACACAAAGGCAATCATAATCTGATGTGACATTTTGCTAAATACAAACTCAATTACTGTATGAACAACTTCCAAAATTAGAAAGCAGCAAAAGTTTATACGATTTTGTTTCATTTCATATGTTTTTGCAACATATTTCATGATATTTCGTAAATGGAAACCTCATCCAATTGCGAAAGCTCTTGAACCACTACCTGGACTTGTATTTAAAATTATTTAAGTCAAAACCCTCGAGAATACTTCCCAAGCCATGAAACAGAAAACTATATGTGTGCGTGCTTAGTCCGTTTTCTAAAATGTTCTATATTGATACTTATGGAAAAGTGCCAAAGATTGACTTTATATATGCCATAGAGCCTAAACTACTATCCATACAGGAAAATAGTCTTCTAGTAATTTAAAGCTTGGTTCCTTACCTTCCCAAAGGCTACACTTCCTATATACCTTACTTAACAAAATAATAAAATAGTTTTGATTACAAAGTAACCTTACCATTTTACGCTCAATACCTCTCAGCTGAGTGATAATTGCATGTGTGTATGTGCAGCCGTAGTCCGAATCTGTAGGCAGCTACATTCGATATCATCAACCCACGGCATGCCATGACGGCACAGCGACATTACAATGATTATTCAGCTGAGAATTTTTGTTTGAGGAATCGTAGTCATTTGGTTAAGATAAATTTTTTTCAATAATTTTGTTAGGAAAGGTATGACAATTTTACTACGGTTCGGAAGATAAGAAAGCAAGCTTAAGATTATCAGAACACCAATTTTCAGCATGAATAGTAGTTTAGGGTGAAGGAGCTTTTTAAATCAAACTTTTGTTAGTTTTACATAAGAACACTGCAAATATTTTAGAATGTAAGGACTCCGTTTGGCCTCGCATGTGGTAGGGAGGGAGTCTGTTTCATGGCTTGTGAAGTATTCTCGAGGGTTTTGTTTAAGTAGGTACTTGTACCGGAACATGTAGTTAAAAGATTTGAAGTATGGGTCCTGCTGGTACTGGTAACTTGAATGCCCGACCAAAACTATTTATATTTTTATTCTTATCCAAAAATTAATTGAATGCTGATGACTTAAGTATACTAACTGATAAGCGATGTACAATGCTTTTCTCTCTCCGGGTGCTCAATAACATTCAACGGGAATTCTAATCAAGAATGGGAAACAATTGAAAACTGTTCGTTGTTCCTCTTGCCTATAACATCGGAACCTCGACAAAAACTGCCATATCTCAAATTAGACTTATTTTACGAAGTTTGTGTGTGCAGAGTTATTTTAGCGGAGATTATGTTCTAGAATTTAGATTATGTTTCTTACGAGTTCTGTAAGTTATAGACTCTCTGTAACTTTAGAAACTTTATGGATTTTAATCTTTGCAATTTCATTGGCTCGAGACATTATATCAATATGCTATCTTGTAAGTGCTAAAAGCAATGCATAAAAAATTTCGGTCAATAGTTGGGAGTACCTACTCATGAGCTGGTATACTTCGCAAACAAAATGTTTGTTAAAACCTATGTACGAAGGTTGAGGGACCTGGCCCACCCCAGAAAAAGTCCTAGTTACGCCAATGGCTACATAGCTAAATGTCCGCAGAACAGAGCAGAACAAAAGATACACAAAAAAACGCCTCATATATTTTCACAGAAGATTTATAAATGAAGCGAACAGTACAAATAGTTCGCTTGAATCGACAGAACAATTTGTTCTCTCTACTATATGAGAATTCTAGAACAAGGTACACAAAAGAACACAGCTAATCTGTTAAATAGAACAGAATAGAATTCAGAAGTAGCTAAAAATGGTACTTTTTATGTGTATTCGGGGTTATTTCTCGAAAGTGGGGAGGGGCAATGTCCGTAGGGTTTTAAATCAATTTTGTGAATCTCCCATATGTTCGGCGGGATATATGCCTTTATTACCTTCAATTTACAAATTTCCGCCAGAGATTAGGGGAAGGCTTGACGTTCGGTGATTTTCACGTCTTCCTTCTAAGAATAGTTTTCTTTCCTTACACTTTAGCCTTTTAGCCCAGGTTTATTTTTCCAAAAGAATATTTCGGTTATTTTGGTTGCTTTCACTTTCACTTGAAAATTAAAAAGTACGCGAGTGGTGTTCATATGCTTACTGTAAAAAGTGCATTTGAAACTTATTTTGCGCAGGTGCCATATAAATTATATTGGTTCGCTGCAATCCCTTTCCTAAATACCCTGCTTTCAACAGACTCATGAGTCAAGTGTACGCTAGCTCAATAATCAACAGTATTTTTTGAAGTTGAGGGATTCGGGGCTGTGATAAACTTAAAATATTTTCCTGTAAAATATGCTATAATGAGATTATTAGAAAGATCGGATCGGTTACCATCTTTTCTTTGGTTCTCAAATTATATGAAAGGGAACCTGAAACAAATTTAAAAGTGCTTATGTTACTTTCTTGGCGCGTTCAGAATCTCTGTAGAACGTGAATTACAAATCGCTTGCGGAATCGGTTTTGATAAAGAGCGTAATGCGTTCTTAAGGACAATGTGAAGTTGTTCTATGTTAGTTCTTAAAAGTGTACCTAACGAATGGAGATCAAGACTGACACCTAAAAGCTGGTCCAAAATGGACGTAAAGAACTTTCCAAAATGGATGTCAACAGACGCATACGTACGTAAGTTCCGAAGCTTACGGCACTTTACTTATGACAATTTGATATTCAAACTGAACGAAATTTTCCTTACGGACGCTTAAGTTTATTTTGGGTACCTCTGCTTAAGTTAAAGGGCGCGTTCGCCATTCGCAAATAATTTTACTTACGTATACGTCCTTTTTGACCCAGGCAGCCTTAAGGCTCAGCGAAGATCTTTTCAAGTCTCCCTACCTTTTGTCATGCCTATAGGTGAACGAAATTCATTATTCGATCCCTCGTTTGCCCTTGTATCTATCTAAATATCCGCACATGGGAAACCAACAGCCTGCAATTTTATTCGCTTAAGTAGATCGACTTACTTTTAGCTAGAGTTGGCATTAGTGCCTATAACCCAGTGCTCGATTGGTTAACTTATGCATCACAGGCAGTATATATGAATACGTATAGAAAGTAGGACGTGTGACAGGTAATTTGCATAAATCTGAAAATGCTAGGCAAAACAATTAAGGTGTTAGATAAATTGTGAAATGCATCTCTGGTATAATGAAGTAACGCCAGCCCAGGTCGCGACTTTTCCAGCACGAGCTTCCATAATTTTTGTTTTGTTTAAGTAGGTCTTTAGTGGCTCTATTAAGTTGTGTTAAAAACTTTTAAGAAAAGTCGCTAATTTTTTAATTTTCAATATTGTTTTTCTGATAGATTTTTGTTTTTGAAGTCATTTTTTTTTCATGTCTACTTTTCAGACTCTCTGCCTGATTTGATTTCAAGGCGCTATGTAACTTCTTACAGTAGTAAACTTTTTATAATAGATGACTGTCAGGCCGCAGTTGAATTCTCTGTGGGGAGTTTAAAGCCTTCCGCAATTGAATAACTCACACAGCATTTCATGGCATCAACAATAATTCGGGCATGGTGGTGGTAATACTTCCGCGTGAACCTTTAATACTACCCTACTCAACCTGACCCGAAAGGAAAGCACAATTTATTTTGAAGTATCCGACTCCTCATGGCGTTATTTCATCTCTGCAAGTGTGCTCTGCTGCTATAAGAGTGCTTCAGTTGACTGTAATATTCTCCATTATTTTCTTTAAAGGGCACAGGTGCTACAGGTATATACATTTGTATCTCAGTTCCCGAAATGGTAAGCACGGAGGAAGCGCACCAAAAGTATTCAGCTATATTTATTAAAAATGTACTTTCCACGTTGAAGCGTCAATAATTTTTGGTCTCCAGACCCTTCATTAAATATTAAGGACAAATCCATCATTTTGTTGTTAGCTTGTTACGGGATTTTTGGAGGAGCGCACGTCTTACTCGCTGTATCCGCTGCTTTGTTGTGTCCACACTCGCAGTTTAAGATTCATATAAATATTTTTCTGATAACTTTGCTAGATTGCTCCTGAATTTTTCACTGCCCCTTCCTTAAATAACGGGTAGTGTAGCCTTATCATTGAATGCGCCTGGTGAATGCCTGCTATGTGGAGCGAGGGAGGACATATTTCAGTTGAATACCTTTTGATACTTCTTTCCGCTCTTCATTTTGCTCTTGATAAGGAATCCCCGCCGCCCTTGCTTTAAGGATTGAGCTGTGCCCATACAGTGTCTCTACTACTTTGCGATTGTGCATAGCATCTATACCAGTTGTGTGCTTGCTAAGACCGTAATACAAATCTTGTCGAGCCTGAAAGGATGCTCTACATATGTATATGTATACGTTTTACAATGTATAACCTCTTTGTTAGACGACTCCTCCTATCTTTCTTCGGGCGTTCCAGTTACACTAGATGGTGGGTAGGTGGGTTGATTTTCAGCTTAACTTCTATTAGATAGTGTAAATCTTGCACTCTTTTCCTTCAGTGTGCAGTGAAATATTCTAGTTGCTCTATACAAGCTTTTCATATAAAAATTTCACCTGCATTGCGTTCCTGAATAGCCTACGTGGTAAAGTGAGCTCTGTCTAAGAGTTTAAAATGCACTCAGCACTACAGACAGAATGTTTGAAAGGCAAAGGACTTTGAGCTGAACGTATTCGTTTTTTTTTTGTATAGTGACTGGAAGCGACCAGTATGAAGGATTTAAGGGCATCATTAAGTGGGGAGCAATTAGTGGATAAATGGTAATTTTTACAAGAATTGTTCTTAGGTGCCGTTTTTTTTTAAAGTGTTAAGGGATTAACGTGGCTGGTGATACAATCTAGTTTTTTATTTCCTTTTTTCTTGATACCTTCGTAACATGCGTAAAAGCATTTACTTTTATCTGCTGAGAACTTTTCCCTAGTATTGATCAGGGAAGCTGCAAAAGCTTGTTTTCATCTCTTTTGATAATTGTTTTATATTCAATATTTTATTTATTTATTTATATTATTGTAGAGAGACTTCTCAACCTGCTTCTTTGTATCGCATGGTCCTTTACGACCGGTTGATAGTTTTTTGACTCACTGGAAGTCATTGGGTCGCGGTTTGTAATTGGTCAATGGAGAGCAGTTCAAGTTAGTACAGATCTTCGACTTGTAACTATGATGCCATTTAGCAACTGGAAAAATGTCCTTTTTAATACTAACTATGTATTGTAGCTAATTTAGCCATATTTATCGCCATTTCTGACACTGTTGAATCACAGTGTCAGTGTGGTACCTTGATATTCATCGTTTTTAAATGTGGCATTTAATTGTATGTCGATCTCTTGTTTTCTGAAGATATTGTATGAATCTTTGTTAATTGGCACACTATTTTCTCAACTATTTAGAACGCCAAATTGAATTTTTCAATTTTAAATATAAAATTTTTTTAATTACTTACTTACATAAGGTAAAGTGCAATTTCAAGAACAAATGTCTTATAAATTACTAAGATAATATTTTCCTACAAAAAAAATTGTAAAAAATTCAGGAAACAAAAGAAATCTTTTTTATAATTACTCCACGTGCATAAAAATAAGAATTCTAAACGCACTCATATGGCTTTTGATCTATTTAGGTTGGCTATATAATAAACATTAAAATTCAATCAGAGCGGGAAGAAAATAAGTTGGGAGCACATCGAATTTCGAATTCAAAAAATATAAAAAAAATGTAACAGTTCAGAATAAATTTCAGACACCCAAATATTAAAGAAATTTAGAAGGACGTCAAAAATTAAACGCTCGCTTTTGATATTCTGGCACATGTCAGTTTGAAGTTTTAATTTTGATTGTCAAAGCATTAAGCGATTGATGAACTAATAAATTCAATTCTCTTGGGTAAGGATTGTCTTATTGAGAACCAAAAGTTATTTTATGTCTTGCAAGGCATCAAAGTTCTCTGTTTCCACATAATAGAGAGGTGCATTTTTTGTCATCGTCGGTAAGTAGGAACATATACATGTTTATTATAAAAATAATTTCATTCGGGTGCTTTAATTGCGTCACCGGTCGATGCAGTTAAAAACAGTGCGCCAAAAAGTATTGAAAGACGGAATCGAGAGATGCGTAATTCGAAGTGCATATAATCAGCCAGTGTTCTAATCCAATCGGCAGTACTACTACCAGAACTTTGGAACTTTTTATACCCTAGATGATATTATAGGGTATGCTAACTTTGTCATTCCGTTTGTAATGCTCAGAAATAATGGATTGGACATCCACGTATAATATTAAAAATTATTTTGATTTTTGAATATCCGTCTGTTCATTTGTCTGTCTGTCTGCCTTTCTATTCGTTCGTCCTCACGATAATTTGTGAACGCATTCACTTCAAGTGCTAAAATTTGAACACAGGGTTTTTTTTTAGTTTTTTTTTTTTTAAAAAAAGTAAATTTAGGTTCGTAAATGGGACTAATCTGGCAACTCCTTTGTAGGGTTTCCATGTAAAAATTTCGTTTTTCACTATATATTTGGGTACTGCCTGAGAACGCGTCAACGTAGAGAGCTGAAATTTACAACTTGGTGCTTTCATAAAAATAATAAATAAAATTTAAAATTGAACCAACTCGGACAATCCGTTCTTGGTGTTACCATACAAAACTTTTAGTTTTCACTTTATTTAACTTTTATTTTCATCTAGGGTAGCTATTGATCTTAGAAAAATTACGACTTTTTCTTTTGTTTATTATGTGAATTAAATTTTGATTTATTTTTATTTTGTTCCATACGGGACTCGAACTTTTAGAATCAGTCATAGATGGAATAGAAGAATATTAAAGAACTTTTTATTTTTAACGATTCTAAATTAAATTAATACATGAATATTGCATGCGACATCTACGTAGTTCTTATGCCATATATGCTACAACCTCGAATATATTATTCATCGTGCCTTTGAAAGTATCCGTAATCAGTTCAGAGGAATTAATTCATTTAATTTCATTTATTCCAAATGTTATTTCCTGCGTAAAAATAAACGAAGATGCAAACAGAGTGAGAATCAGTTTTATATTGAAGAATTGCAAAGGATAGTAGTGATTGTGATTCCTTAAACTAACTTTTCGTTAGCACTTTGAAATTACCAAAATTTGTTTCGAGTTGGCTGCAAATCATTCTAAAATATTCTTGGAGAGATTCAAAATCTATCGTTACCATTAAATTTTTTCATCGAGTCACACCCAGAGCACTCGAATGTAATCAGTAATATCAAATCTAGTAGAGGTAATAGTATTAATAATATTTGTGTAAGAGAGTCTGTTGCTCCGATAGTATGGCAGCACCAAGAAAGGGTTGCGCAATTTAGTCTACCTTGCTATGATAATACTGTACCAAATTTTAGCTCTCTACTTCTACGTGTTCTTAGGCAGTCCCTAATATATAGCGAAACAAAATTTTTGTATGGAAACCCTGTGAAGGACTTGCCCGATTGGTCCCATTTTCGAAAATAAATTGACTTTATTGTAAGAAAGCCCGTGAGCAAGATTTCAGCACTTTAAGTAGAAGCATTATAGAGTTATCGTGGTATGACGTAAGTTATACACATTTTTTCGCATCTTTCTTGCCATTTTTACCATCGATCATGAAATATAATTCTCACCTGCCACACTTGAAATCAGCATTCATGAAATCACGTAAGTCATAGGGTTTTTTTAAGCCGTTCGAGGCCATCTCGCAGCACCCCTCACCACTGGAAACCAGGCAGACTTCCGAATAAGTTATCAACGATGTTAAGAGAGTATGATAAGATGGAAAATTGTGTTTATGAAATGACGTCTATTAAGTACATATATAAATTCAGTAGGGCTTAATTAAAAAAATGAAGATATGCACCTACGTAGGGGAATGTTGTCGGGGTAAGTCAGGTAAGGCAGAATTTGGTCCATCCAAGCACATCTTTGGAAAGGCCTGAGGAAGAGAAAGGTACCTTTGTGGTAAATTCGGTAAATCCCACTGACATGCATATACGTAAATTCCCAAATAATTTAAATATAGCACCAATTTACGACAGTTGGTAGCATTGATAGTGAGAGCATACTCTCTGAAATCAAAATTGGTGCCACATGAAACAGGAGGTCAAGCAGTCCATTTATATATATGTCAGTGGGTCGGACTGTGTTGTCTAGGTTGGCCAATCACCGAAAATCGACGAAATATGTTCTGAAATGATTGAAAATTATCTGGAAAAATTTATTGAAAGAAATTAAAATTCGAATTTGTGCATTTTTTGTTTAATTTAGCAAATCCTTATGCGGAAAAGCATTACAGGCAAATATAATGTTCCTTTAACTGGTGTTTTATTGGTGGACTTCGTTGAGATTGGTGCTGGACATTTTTTGGGTGTCTTCGAAACACACAATCACGGTGGGCCAACCCTGACTATAAAATTTGTTCAACCTTCACGACAAGCGCCATTGGCGCAATGCGTCCCACCACAAGCAAACGTGTTACAAGATCGAATTTTCGGCTTAGTTTGTTTTCGAACACATTCAGAATACTTACCTTAACGATTGCATATTTTCGCCCCATTTCCGGTCGTATTCAATGATGTTAATAATTTTTTTTTGAAATTTCAAGGCAAGGAGTGCAGAACCTTAGATTATATGGCAAAAAGAACAGGCTATGAGGAAGAAAAACTTAAGCATTTTTTTTCATGTAGTAGAATCGCATCAAGGTGTTTTTTTAGTCATGGAAGTCGTAAACTACGATATTTTCTGAGCGGGTAAATAATTTAGTGGTTGAAACTTTATCAAGTATTGAACAAGTTTTATAATTTCCTGTCAAGGTGATTCGAATTATTTTTTAGTTTATAATTTCATATTTTTTTATAACTTTTTATATTTTTAAGAATTTTCCTAGTGCCTTATTTATCTATCGATAATATTTCTTGGCGTTGTCTTTGTATGGCTGATATCATATAGACACCCAATGACAATTCAATTGTAAGCAAACAAACCGGCATTGGAAAATGTTAAATTTTTTATCACAGGTGTTTATTTTTATAACTATTTCGCCCATATTTTATTTAAAACATTATAATATATTATTGAAACTATTAAAGTCGCCTGAAAAATGATTTTGTACGCCAATAACTCCGGTTGTCTCTGCAGCACAGCACAACGCACTTTATCACCATCATTCTAGACTTCATAGTCTCGATTATATTAAATCTTTTTCACAAAACAATATTTCACTACTGTTTCACACTATTACAAAAGCATAAATCCCTTTTAATCACGTTTTCACCCACAAAATCACTAAAACAACACCAATAAATAAAAATGAGATATGTCAGAAATATCGAACTGACAAAACTAAGCACCCAGCCCTATTGTCATTTCCCTCCCGTGTCAAAAAAAAAAAAAAAAATGCTTGTGACACGTACATGAAATTTACACAGTATCATCATATAACAATCTAAGCGCAGAACACACGCTCCAAATCTGAAATGTCACGAAAAATTCGCTGTCACTGAGAGAAGTTTTGCTGCGTTTGACGGCGCTAGTGGTCAAAACAAAACAAAAATCTAGACGACGGCTAACCCTAACGACATTCCCCTACTAAATTGTAAAAATCAAGTAACGTCACTTTTTCAAAAATTCGTTCTGCTACAGTTATGTTGACTATGTTTTTTTAGTTTGAGCCAATCCTCCCTTACATTTTCAATGAAGGACATTTTAATTGGGAAAAAAATACACATTTAAAACTAATTTTTTTTCAGAATATAATTATAACCTAACAATATTAAATGTGATGATTGCACTTGCGAGTCATGCTATAGTCAGCATTCAGTCTTTTCCTACTTTTGTTTTCATGTAAAAAGTTGTTGAAAATCTATATTCCCGGAGATATAAGGGCAGACAAATAATAATAATAATACTCGAAAATTAAGAATGGTGACATTGCATCTTAATCTGCTGGTTTCGATAGCAATTAACCGCGCTATCTTTAAGCGAGCATTACTCCATTTCTGATGAGACTTCAAATAATGCTTATGCAGTACTGCTATGCTCTGTTACTGAAAACTTACTGCATTATCAAGTTTCTAACATTTGAGAGCAGATCAGTGACGTCGAACAAACACCAAATCATTTTTAGTATTGTTGCGGGCGTGGCTTTAGTTCATTATTCAAAAGACAATGTTTCAAATATAAATCACAAGGTCTCTTTATCTCACTATAGTGTTTACTTTTATTTAATCCACAAACAATTACTAATCAATTCTACTTTAATTATCGCTAGTATTCTACTTCAAATTATCGCAATCCAATTAGAACACTTTTGCCTGCAAATTACACATTCGGTTCACTCCATGAGACAGGACTTGCTCCTGGCAGTGATAAGTGTGAATTTATACTCTTCAAATTGTCCAGAATCTTCCTTGTGATTTTATTTCAGATCCTTCCCGAAGATTCCATTCAAGAACTATCGATTCTCCGAGCCTAATGTTGTTTACTGTCTGAACTTTATTATTCATCTTACACGAAGTTTCCATTTCCAGTAGATGTCACTTGTCTCATTTTGTTGTACGTATCAGTAGGTAGGTATTGATGAAGTGACGTTTGAGTCTTGAAGGTTTCACAGATTCAACACTGAGAGAAACGTTACACAAAAACCAAAAGCTAAAAATTTTTTTATTTGTTATTTCATCACACAATCCAAAAAAATGCCTTCTTGAACAAATATAATAAGTTCGCCCCGGTAAAAAATCTTAAAGCGTAATCTCTAAAAAACATAGTGGATTCTCTATGCCATTGCTGATCAAGATTTAAAAACTAAATTTTAGTTATATTTCTGAATATTTGGGCTTTTTCTCCATGAATTCTGAAATGCAAAAACATAAAATAAATAATAATACACGTAGTAATACTACTCATAAAAAAAAACGTACCAGAATCAGCTTTTTCCGGCGAGAAATAAAATATGCAGAAATCCAACTGACGCTTGACGAACAAACCCGATTTGGAAGTGTTTATCCTAGGACTCTGCCATGCTGTGAATAGTCAACCTAGCGGACATCGATATAAGCGTGTGCCGTTTCAAAGTTGTCATTATTTGTAAATCCAAGGAAATCATCGTTTGTCATTTTGTTTGTAATGCATAGAAATCAGATGGCATTGGCGAACCTTGCATGTAGCAATTTTTTTTTGTAGAGAGGAATCGGTCAATCCTAGAGGTAGGATGTACTGAAGAGCTTTTTGGGATGTAAGAGCTTATGAAAGGCATTTTTATATTCCCAAGACCCAAAACCATCGAAATACTTCACAAGCCATGAAACAGACTCCCTCCCTACCACATGCGAGGCCAAACGGAGTCCTTACATTCTAAAATATTTGCAGTGTTCTTATGTAAAACTAACAAAAGTTTGATTTAAAAAGCTCCTTCACCCTAAACTACTATTCATGCTGAAAATTGGTGTTCTGATAATCTTAAGCTTGCTTTCTTATCTTCCGAACCGTAGTAATTGTCATACCTTTTCTAACAAAATTATTTAAAAAAATTTATCTTAACCAAATGACTACGATTCCTCAAACAAAAATTCTCAGCTGAGAGGTATTGAGCTTAAAATGGTAAGGTTACTTTGTAATCAAAAATATGTTATTATTTTGTTAAGTAAGGTATATAGGAAGTGTAGCCTTTGGGAAGGTAAGGAACCAAGCTTTAAATTACTAGAAGACTATCTTCCTGTATGGGTAGTAGTTTAGTCTCTATGGCATATATAAAGTCAATGATTGACACTTTTCCATAAGCATCAATATAGAGCATTTTAGAGAACGGACTCCGAACGCACACATATAGATTTCTGTTTCATGGCTTGGGAAGTATTCTCGAGGGTTTTGCAAGACTCTTATTAGGAAGAAAAGCGAAAAGCTACTCTATAGATCTTACGAAACAAACTGAGAGGCGGTTTTATTCAACTGGACATTCTTTAGGTCATAGAAGTAGGTAAGCGTGCCTACAATAACGAAAATAGTATTATTCACCGAAATGCATACACTCCCTCCTTAAATAATAAGTTTTATCGAAAACACTTTTTAACTGCAGGAAAATCTGAGACTCATTGACACGCTTTTACTGCATTTTATCTTCTCACAAAAAACGGTATACATAAACCGAGAGGATCATAATTTTCAAGGCACCAAAAGAACAATCTAAACTGAGGTATTGCCCTGGTTTATATATGTATATACGCATTTCGTCATCTGGCACAATCAGACGGTCGTCCGCTCACGCAGTTGTTTGTACAGTTGTGCAATGAAATCCCAAAATTTCCTGTTGTCTATGTTTGTTTACAAAATGTTTACATATTTGATAATTACTGGCGTAAGACTTGTTAACCATATTTTCTGAAATTCCTTTCTCGCAGATTGTAACCGTTCTGGGAGCATGGCGTTTCTGGTCCACTGGGGGACCAAAGTCACCCCATTCCAAAAACCTGAAGGCAAATTATAGAGGATAAGGATTGCGGCAACGAATTTTGTAAGTATTTTTGTATATGTTTGTGTGTATTGATTATAATAAGTCGCTATACCTCATATCCTGAATTTTGCTTATTCTTTTTTTACTTGCTTCTCATTTCAGGATGTCCTGCAGCGTCTCAGAGCTGCCGGTGGGGTGTCGACTCCGAGGCATGGGCTCTGCAGCGCAGGGTGGTAGTAGTGTCCCACTAACTACACCTCTGAAAAGTAGTAGTGGAGGTGGAGGCACCATAAGTTCTGCTAGTGGCGGCATTAGTGGAACAAATGCCCTCCAAGAAACATCTGTGGCAGGTCCACTCCAGCGTCCACAATCACAGAAACCCTGCTGCCTATGCTGGTGCTGTTGCTGTTCATGTTCATGGTAATTACCCCGATAATTTGTCAATTTCCTTATGTGCATTTTTCTATTCTTTTCATGCTTCCACTTTACCCTCTCTGCTCTTCTGGTCCTAACAGGGCGAAATGGTGAGTACAATTTATATCGCAGTTCATAATTAATTTGGCAGTTACACTGGTAATAAACAGTTATGTTGTCAACATGGTAGTAATCCAGTATGGTCCCAATGATAACCACAATTGTAGTAAACTTTTCCTTAAGTGCATCCACCTATTTTTGGTACCAATTTAGTACGAAAATCTAACTCTACATTTTATGAACTCTCAAAATATTATTTCGATATTTTGTTTAGATTTTGTCTTGAGGTAAATTCACTACTGCACAAGATAACCAGTATAGGTCAAACTAAATATCTGCACATATGTATATGTACGCTATCTCTTGGTTTATTTTTTTAAAGCCTATTGCAAATGGTTGATTTAATTCGCAAAACTGCTCCCAAGTACGGAGAATAATTCCTATGACTCCATGTGGTGGGCTATAGTTACGTAGGAAAAGAGTTTCATTTAATGTATTCAATAAATTTGTATACTTACTTACGGGTCCTTGTAATCACTTGTGGCAGATACAACTTAACCGTAATGACTAAATTGAGTTTAGTTATCGACATACAGCTCGTTCTATAAGTGGTCGAATTCAATAACGCACTCAGGATATTTGGCTTTGGGGGGGGGGGGGCATAGGTGTCCCAAGTCCTAACAAGTCAGAAAAATAGGGCTTTAAAGTCGCGTCCTGCACCCATCTGAGCACTTAAGGACTGCTATTGTAGATTAAAAGGTTTTATTTTATTTTATCGGACTTTGTAATAATATGCAGACCACATTTTATACGTAATTTGTAAATTATGTTCAGAAAACTGACATTCTGAGGGGGACCGGTCTCGTTCGTCCCCCCTCTCGGTGCGCCCCTGGTCGAATTGGCTGCACTAATCTTCTATGTATAGGGTGACCAATTTATGAGAATTCTGCGGGTTCCAGTATCTGCTCCTGTTCTATTCTGAACATCCAGGGGACAATGCCTCTTATGCGGACTGATTGAAATATAATCTATGGATGGATGAATGACCAAGATGAAGGTGTTACAGTCTTTCATAAAATATAAAGGAATGAAAGACAGACAGACATATAATACATTGTTGTCAGTTACCTGCAACACTTAGCTCATTCTGCTTTGACGAAATTCGTTCCCGTGGTCCTTTTGGTGGATGCTTCTAAGAGCTCCCTTGAAAATCATTTATATCAAATGTTATTGCTGATCCATTAGTTGATCTTTTGATCGTAGCCCATACTCCTTTTTACTGCTTCTATAATGACGCAATTATTGATATTCCACGGTTAGTCCATGTTGACATGTTTGCGGTTGTGTGGTTGGTCTTTAGGAATTTTTTGATGAATGCTAATATCGGGGTATTTTAAATAATAATAGATTTTCACATCAATACTAGAATATCTTTAATGTTTTCTCACAGGAGTCGCTTTAACATTGAAAAATCCAACGAAAAAAGGAATGTACCAATATTCACTTACAGCAGATTTTTATAAATAGCACGGATATTCAAGGCTGAGGGAGTTAAGTATCACTAGCCATTAGCAGATTTACAAAAAGCTGTCCACAGCGCGTAGACCACTGTCCCCTTTATAGAAGAGATTATGCCTCCCACACTGAGACTAGCGAAGCGATTAAGAAATTTCAGTGTTACTTATCAGCTGCAGATCAGTGAGTCTTACCTAGTTCCTCAAGAAAACTTTTGAAGGAGTTCTTGAACTTCAAAGCTGACTTACACAAAGAGAAAGTCAGTGGAAGTGATTGAGTACCATCTTTTAGGAGTGAGGTATAAATTTTGGGTACCTTCCTAGACATAGAGAGGGCATTCAGTAATGTCGACTCAAAAGCTGTATGATTACCCTGAGTTCCCAAGAGTAAAGATCGACATCTACGACTGAATTAGTTTAGTGCTAAAAATCCGGCAGAGACCTATACTCGTAAACTGGCTTGACAGATCTTTTGAAAGACGTACTTACCAAGGAAGGGTAGTATCATCGATGCTCTGATTGATGATTGTTAATGATATTTTGATTTTACTGGATGAATATGAAATTAAGGCGATGGCCTTTTGCAATGCCGTAGTTATCTTACCACCATTAGCGAAATAACTGAGAGTACTTCTAAGTTACTTCCATTGGCGGTCAACCATGAAGCTCTTATCGGGTAACCTCGCGGAGTATACGCGCAAACTAAATTAAACCGAAAGACAGCATCGAAAGGTTTTCTGGAGGTCAACCAAGAAGTTTCCATCGGTCAACCCCGCGAAGTACGAAAAAGCAGAGTAAATTGAACCTTGTTCTCCATCAGTATAAGCTTAACAAAATTTGCACACAGTATTATGAGTGTTCATCAAAGTCAAGTAATTTAAAATTTCCAATAGATCCCTGCCTAGAACTGCAGCTTAGGCTACTTTCACACGAATTCATAAATTAAATTAATCTTAAAAGCTCTTAGGAACTGATTAAATCCGATTAAGTCGGAAATAAATCGCGAATAGCGCATCTTCTATTAGGCTTGTGCACATAATGTTTTTGTGCCGATTATATGCAGCTTGTAGGAGGTATGTAAATATATGATGGAGTACCAATGGTCCCCTAGGCAGTTCGTCTACGAGCACCAGGCTAGGAGACTGAAAAGCTCCTCTTCGTCCAAATCCAAAAGGAGGATGTTCTGCGGCTGTGCGTGCGTCTGGCTGCCATCGAAACACAGCAATTTAACGGAATTTCAATCCATCGCCTTTCTTTTAAATGAGCGATTTCAATTCAGCTGTCGATTCCCACTTCCAGTGGAATTCTTGATATCTTAGAGAAAGCTATCATTTCTCCTTCTGTTTGTGGGACGTGGGGAACTGGACTGGTAGTATTCTGCGAATGGAATCGTGGAAAATCTTAAACTGGAAAATGTCTTCCCCAAGACAAATCAATGTGTCCAGTCCATTCCATACACTGTGAATGGGAAGTGATGTTTTGCCTACCCCTACGGCACATGCTTGGATGGCGCTCATTACCAGGTTGTCCTATATTTTGTTTTCCCTGAAAATGACTCTATTTGAAGCAACATGGGTGGTAGTAAACTCTCACAGCTGTTTGTGTGGGTGTTGTGCATGTTTTTGGGCCGCGTTGTGTGGAATTAACCGTAGGCGACCTTTACGGCGGCAATTTGATGTCGTCATTAATGCGGTGCTTATTTCGATTGATGTGGAATTATGTTGTATATCGTGGCAGGTTTGCAGTAGTCAGATTCCAGAAGGAATGCCAAATTATAAGTTGGAGAGTTTTCACGGGAGTTTTCTTTTCGGACTGGCTAGGAGCTAGGTGCGTTATGTTATATGAACTACCTTCTGTAGCTCTTTTAAAGTAATTCGTGTTAACTTGCCCTGGCGTGGTAACACGACTTAAGTAGCCCATACACTTATAACTTTACCACAATTTGAAGTTGAGGCGATAAATTGATATGTGTGTGGGTATGTTGAACCCTCAATCTCCGGTTGAGAGTGAAGTTGAGCTGTTGATGGGTGCCGGAGATCAACTTTTTGCCAATCTGTCAATTTCAAGTTGAGCAACAGATTGATAAGTGTGTGGGCCGCTTTAGTCTGAACAATGAAATCATGTTTGTGGCAAATTGCATGGAAAATTAATATTTTTTCACCAAATTCATTGAGGCTAAGAAGTTGACTTTCAACGTTATTTTTCTAATTATAATGGAATGTCGCCAGGGTAGGCCACCTTTTTGACTTTTGCCCACAGTTTCCGTTTAAGGACGAATTTATCAATCCAAGTACAGCTTTGGAAAGGTCTTGGAAGAAGGAACACATTTGTTAAATTAATTGGGTGACAAATTAAAAAAAAAATATTGGCATCCAAAAAAAAAAAAAAGTGAAATGCTATTGAGGTGGCCAGTACTGTCTAGGTTGGCCAGTTGACGAAAAATGTTCTGATTTGATTGAAAATGACCTGGAAAATTGATTGAATGAAAGAAAAAGCCGAATTTGTTGCATTTATCTGTTTTTTAGCAAAATTTGAATGGCACATTATTTGGTATCACATTTCCGGCAAATGATGCACTTCAGATAGGGCTTTTCTGCTCTTTTTTTTGGGCGAGCATCTTCCTTTAGCTGGTCTTTTATTGTCGGATTTCATTGGGACTATTGGTGGTTGCTCTTTGGACGTCTTCCAAGCACAAAATCACATTGGGCCAACCCTGATTAAACAAAGTGGCCAACCTTGACGACAAGCGCCATTGTCGCTTCACGTGACATCACAATGAAACATTTTACAGAATTGAATTATCCTTTTGGTTTGTTTTCAAGCATGAACCCAAAACCCTCGAAAATACTTCACAGACCATGAAACAGACTCCCCCACTACCACATCAGAGCTCCAACTCAGTCCTAAAATTCTAAAATACTTACAGTATTCTTATGTAAAACTGACAAAACCCATATACAATGAGGGTTTGTAGTCATTTGGTTAAGATACATTTTTTTAAATAATTTTGTTAGGAAAGGTATAGAAATTTTATTACGGTTCGGAAGATGAGAAAGTAAGTTTAAGATTATCAGAACACCATTTTTCTGTATGAATAGTAGTTTAGGGTGGAGGAGCTATTCAAATCAAACTTTTGTCAATTTTACATAAGAACACTGCAATATTTTAGAATTTTAGCACTCAGTTGGAGCTCTGATGTGGTAGTGGTGGTCTGTTTCATGAAGTATTTTCGAGGGTTTTGGAAGGATTCTCGAGGGTTTTGATAAACCACACAACATATTCACAATGATTATCTTGACGATTGCATGTTTTCTCCTCACTTTCCGGCCGTATTTACTGCTGCTAAAAATTACTTTTTTTTTTTTTAATTTCAAACCACTACGTGCAAAACACATGCTTTGCGTTCACGCTCCAAATCTGTAATGTCACGAAAAGTTCGCTGCTACTGAGAGAAGTTTTTCCACGCTCCAACATTGGTGGCGCTAGTGGTTAAAACTAAAAAAATCGCAGATGACCGACCTAGACGACAGGTTAACCCTGAAAAACATTTCTCCACATATGCCGTGATTATTTCAGCTACACAGGTTCATTTTAATTGTTTTATTATAATGTGTTACTTAAGTTTTTAGTTCACGATTTCTTTTCTGTATTCGGTGTTAACCTCCATCCATGTATTTGGACTAAAAAGTACTCATGACAGTCGAATAAGTTTATGATCGGTTTTTTATTACTTATTTCATGAAATAATCATGATTAAGACGATATTCGAAAATTTATTTGAGTAACCCTGGTTTAGTTAAGTTTTAGAATATTACTGAATTGGAAGTCTATTTGGAACACAAGCTGATTTCACATAGATCCTTGAAATAATGGGAAAAAGACAATATATTTGAGTAAGCTTCAGTATTCGACCACTTTCGTTTATTAAGAAAATGAGCAAATTGCGCACAGTTTGAGTTCAGAGTTTGCAAAAACTCTTTTGAAGAAAATGCGCATCATAGCCTAAACGCAATAACGGAAGCGTAAGAGATGAGGCTGAGTTTTCTTTCCGTCATACCAAACAATCTAGATTGTCAAAATAATTGCGACTATTCTGTGGTTGAATTATTAAATTCCTGATCCCGTTAAGATCTCAAGTTGAAATTTTAATGTGTTTTAGTCGATAATATAAAAGATTAATAAAATTAAATGAACGTTTTACAGGATATTCAAGGATAACGGATATCTCTTTTTCATATATTTTTGAGATGGCACTTTCAAAAGAGACATATTTATTTATTTTAGCAAAAAATTGAAGACGGTCATGTCACACATGTCGCCTGTTTGATCCCTTCGGCGCGGTTGCGGCTCCGCACGTCCATATTGCGCGTACTGACGTCCATATTGTGTCAACAATCTTCCGCAGATTCCTACGGCACCGCAACGGTGCCGTAATTCAAGTTTCTGACTACTACTGACTCAAGGAATAGGTATATAGAATAGAAATAGAATAATTTTAAATGTATTTGGATGTATTTGTGTGTATTGATTTTTCATGTGCCACTATGTCACCGAAGCCGCACCTCACATCAAAAAGACTGATGTGTGCATCAAGCTTTAGGACCTTAACCTCTTGAAGATAAGGAAAACAGTGGCTCTGTGGTCCATGTCCAGATTTTAGCAAATAAAACTTGAAATTCAATATTTTCAAAAAAGGAGCTTTTAAGAGCTCAGATGGGCTCAAGACTCGAGTTTAGACCCCTATTTTTCCGACCCCTTTTAGACTTGGGACACATGGTCTCCCCAAAGCTAAATCCTGGGTGCGCTACTGTTTTGTGTAGGGCAATTGACCTTAGAGAAACCCCATTACAACTATTATTTATTGCTGTAGGTACCTGTATTTGATTGAAATAATTTTGTATTGATTAAATTGTAATTTTATGTAGTACACAAGTATATAGTAGAAGAATAGAAGATTTTTTGCTATTCCATATATGTATGTCCAATTCTAAAAGTTGTGTGTTCAACTTTTTCCATCATCATCATCATAATCCTTTTTGGACTCAAGTTTAGTAAATATTGAAGGATATCTAACGATAACAAAAGTTACGAACCAGAAAAGATCGACTTCTCAGTTAAAACTCTTCGTTTATTCTGTATTTCTGTAATGACTTGTATCCTGTGCTATAAAATGTTTTCTGAATGCAAATCGCAACCTTTCGTTTGTATGAGAAGAAAAATATTTTATTTTTATTTTTATTTTGTTGAATATCTGTTTCATTGCATATAAAGTATTATGAACATCCATGTTGACTAAGTTTGTGCTCATAGCGGAGAGCTCATCGAAACAAGCTGTACATTTTTCTGGACACTTGTAAGGCTCTACCATGCAAAGCTCAAATCTCCAATAATATGTTCCATGTTTCTCTAAAATTTAGTTGTAACAAAATCCTTCAACATTTCTTTTATATCTCTGTTTAGTTGATGATTTCAATCTTTTCGTAAATAATCAGAAATAAAGTAAAAATAAGACTTTTATATAAACCGCAAAATATAAATTTAAATAGTTATTAATCTACGCTCTTTTGCACTAAGAGGTGGTAATGACGAGTACATATACTGTTACATATTTGATATAGGCATTTGCTTCAATCCTCTCAATCCTCGTTGGAGACAGTAAAAGTTAAGTTTAAAGTTGAGTTTAAAATTTAATCACGTATGTATTTAGCACAAATATGAATAAATGTGAGAAAAATAATTGAATTTAACTATATAAAAGGTCAAAAATTTGTTTGTTAATAAAAAAAAAGAAAAAAAAACGGGACGAAAATTATTATTATTGTGAAAAATGATGTTTGTGTGAACTGAATTTATATTAATTTTTGGTATAAGGCACGAAAGTAACTTAACTTTACAATCATTGTTTTATTCAGATATTTGTTTTTATATTTTTATATATCACGCTGACGTATTGTATAAATGGAAAAATAAGCTACTACAGATATTACTTCAAGTAACTTTCGTAAAAAAGTAGGAATGAGAACCCACTAAACGACTGAAATAACTTCCAACTTCTTTTCATCATCATCGAGTTCCGCAGTGCAATGTTCGTTAGCAGCAAAAGGGGTAAAAGTAATTTTTTTTAGAACAAGTTTCATTATCCATCAAAACACACTTTTGTACCAAGTTGCAAAGAAGTCTGTAGAGGTCTTCGGAATTCCTTATTGTCGATGGATTTAACCCGTTTTGGCTTGCTAGATTTTTGTGAGTCCTCAATTCAATTCTCATGTAAGCCTTTTGCAACAGATTCTTACTCGTTCCTACTATATTCGCCATAACTCTATCGGAGTAAAAGGATTTGTTTTGAAGGCACAAGCAATGCTGTTTTTATATTCTAAATCTCTCTTTAATATCCTCTTTATTCCATTTCTAACCGTAGCATTTTTTTTCTTTAGTTTCATTTACATATCCACTCGAGCAAAATAGTTTTTCTCAATTCTTTTTCTTTCGCACGACATTTCTTAGCAACGCTATAATATATATGCATCGAAATAATACTCATATTTAATCTCTGTGATGGTCAACAAACTTCGCACTAAAATCAGAGATTAGCAAAATCCCACTATGCGTCAAACATTTCAACTTTAAGCGCTGTTTCACACGAGAGACAAGTGTCGCACGATTGCTTTCGCGCAGCTTTAGCATTACATGATCTCATAGAAACGAGCGTCAGAAAAAAACGCGCGACTCACACTTGCTGTCGCTGAGACGCTGACTGTTAAAAATACGTGACTACTCTGTAGCAAAATTTTCTCACGACTGTTATCTTAATACGGAAACAAAAGAAAACAGTTCAGTACATGAAGCGACAACCGATAATTCTTTCCCCACTTAAAGGATTTTGTGATTTGAAACTTTGCTTTGTACTGGAATTTTTAACTCGTTATATGTATATTAATACTACAACTTTAATCAGGTGCAAAAGCTACTTGAAAGATCTTAAGGACATTCGAAATTAATATTTAAAATTACACTCATCTTGAAGAAGCTCCCCGAAGATTGTGTGAAATCCCTCCGTTTAAGGACGAGCAATTAGTAACACGTGAACCCAAAATTGCCTTTCATGTTTCTTGAGCTTTTTAAAACTAAATAAAGTGCTAGTACGTGTGCACATTCGGGGCGATTTTAATAAGAAAAGCTTTTGAGATATGGCAGTTTTTGTCGCGATTGTCAGAAGAACAACGAACAGTGTTCAATTGTTTTCAATTCTTTATTATAATTCCCGTTGAATGTTATTGAGCACCCGGAGAGAGAAAAACATTGTACATCGCTTATCAGTTAGAATAAGTCATCAGAATTCAATTAATTTTTGGATAAGAATAAAAATATAAATAGTTTTGGTCGGGCATTCAAGTTACCACTACCAGCAGGACCCATACTTCAAATCTTTTAAGTACATGTTCCGGTACAAGTACCTACTTAAAAAATTTTAAGTACAAGTCCAGGTAGTAGTTCAAGAGCTTTCGCAATTGGATGAGGTTTCCATTTACGAAATATCATGAAATATGTTGCAAAAACATATGAAATGAAACAAAATCGTATAAACTTTTGCTGCTTTCTAATTTTGGAAGTTGTTCATACAGTAATTGAGTTTGTATTTAGCAAAATGTCACATCAGATTATGATTGCCTTTGTGTAGCATTTACAAGACCTGCAAAAGAAAATCAACGCTCCACAGGTGCGGAGGAAGAGGCGGGGTGTTGTACTTGATAGCCAACCTTCTCAACAAAGGATATCGATTCAGCATGGTGATTTCTGTCCTACTGTTACTCATATATTGCGCTAATTTTCATTCTATTTTGATTCTATTTTCTTGAGGCACTGTCGAGATGCCTCTATTATTAGAAGGCGTATTTCAATTATTTACATGAGCTGAAGTAGTTCGCGTTAAGGCGGTATTTGTAGTAAGTCCGTTAAGTACCAGTACTTGACAAATTTTTGAATACCAGTACCGGGACCTGTACTTGTACCGAAAACAATTTGAAGTCTAGATCCTGGTTGGTACTGGTACAAATACTTATGTACCAATTTACTTAAGTACTTTACAGGTCTGAAGTTAGATACACATTTTAGAAAAATTATTTACGTTTTTATTAAGCAGAGATAGTTCAAGTTTATATACGTTTCAGTTTGCCTGTTACACTGTTAGTTTGTTTTTAATTATCTCGTTTGCAATATTTAGGAGTGCCATGTTCAAAAAACTGTCCTGCAGCTGGTGCCCTTAACCAAGTTTTAACTCGATGGGAAAGCTCCGTTCACAGCGGCCGAGCTGACAGGAAGACCGAGAGCTGCTTACAGCTTCTTGTATAAATTTGGGCAGAAGTCTTTATCAATTTCTGTTTAAAGTCTTTCCAAATTTACTACAATGCTGTTGTTTTGGAATATATTATTAATGTTTCAGCCTGTAAGGTGGAAATGTCTACATTGAAAACATTCTTATAATTTTCTACAAGTGCCTCTCCATGTTTCAAGCATAACTTTATAAATGAGTCAACTGACTGTGCCAAAGGTAAATTTTCAAAACTATTTTTGAAGTTAGTGATAATGTTGTCCATCACTTGGTTGTAAATATGTATCTTCCAATATTCGGATGGCCTTGTATCTGATGCAAAGTCTACTAAATTACTTTAACCTAGAGTGGACTCTATCAGAAAATCTTTTGCTCTCTCCGGTTGCGTTCTTCTTTTCGAGACTCGAGTAGGTTCTAGACAAATTTAATATTTTTCTGTGAATTTCTCCGTCTTCTGAAGTATTTATTGTCTAGAATGCTAATATAGATGTATTCCATAATTTAACGAAATAACAATATTATTGAAGTTTTTAATTGCGCAGTAAATATTTTTTCCTTATAAATTACTGAATCCGTTGGGATTAGAATCGAAAAAGCTTAAAAAAGTTTTCTGTTTCCGGAAAATTAACCATGGTCTTACGAAATTTTCAAAATTGTATTGATATCAAAAGTTATCAATTAAAATTTCCGCATAAACTGTCAAAATAGTTCTGCATGATTTCTCCTACGGATCACGCCTTTGCCAAAACTCAGTGGAATCAGAGCAATTTCAGAATAGTTTTTAAAAATTTCAAAGAGATTTTAATGGATTTTGTTTAAGAAAAGAACTCGTTGAAGCGTTTTCAATTCTGATCCGAACGGATTCAATTTAATTAGGACTAAGATTGTACGAATTAACGAATGTTTTATGGGAATTTTCAAAACTTTTTGGGGAGGGGGCAGTCCGCAATCTGGGAGGGCCCTGGTCCCTACCTGCCAATGCATACCAGTGATAAAATGATGCAACGGGTAGCTATATTTTTCAAATTCCTGCTCTGCAGTATTAGTGCAAAAGAATTTATTTTTCACTTATACCATTGCAGTTTATAAGTTTTTAGCAGGTATTGCAAAGTCTGCAACTTTGTAAATTTGCTAAGGGTGAAAAGTTCTTAACCCAGGAATACTAACCCGTTTTAATAGTCGTTTATTGGTAACCCTGAGTAAAAATTACTCACACACGGAAAAATTGTAAACAAAAGAATTGAAATATTTTAGCGGAATACAATAACAGAAAAATGAAAAACAGGATTTCCGCTAGAATAATTTAAGATTTACATAAAAAAGATTTAATTAATAAGGTAAGGATAAGTAGAAATGAAATTAATCGCAATATGTACATTTTTTTCTTATGAATGGATTTTATATCACAACTTCAGTCTTATAGTGGCTGACCTGCGGCTTTTCCTCCCTTAAACTAACAATCACGCCTCAGGCAAAGCACTTGCGAAGTGTGGACGCTGTGGTCATATGCCGTGAAGAACAGTGCAGCCTTCAAGTAGAAAGTGAGTAAAATTTACTCAGAGGGTTTATATGGCCAAGAAATTTATATCTAAATCGCCGATTCTTAATAAATTTTGCAGTAGGTTTCCATTTTAAGTTTAGGATTCATAAAAGCAAAAATTTTTAATTGGTTTGCGTTTCGTAATATAATTCATGATACAGGTTGGTGCCTATTAAGCCGGCAACACTTTCTCATAGTTCACAATTCAGTGAACTTTCTAACTAGGAAGAAGGCAAGGAAAATTCATAGCACTTTTCTCAAGCGTTCTAATCCACCCTAGTTGAAGCTTTTGGATGAAGCTTTGAGATTTTCCCCACAGGCCACAATAAAGCTCAAGCATTGAACCAATATTCAGAGAAAACGGATGTGTTTGTCACAGTTGAGGAATGTAGACTTTCTGTGCGGCGGCGGTGGCACCTTCCGGTACATTTCCCGCTAAAATTGTTGTAGCGCGTAATAAGTCCAATTAAACAAGAATTATAAAGAATTGTGTGTTCGACTAATGAAAATTTGAGAATGTTCCTTATCGGTTTGGTTTGTGTTCAGTTTTGATCAATTCGCATTTTTGTGTATTGCCGTTAAAGCGACTATTTTAAATTCTACAACTTAACTTCTAGTAGCTGAAGTAGATACATTAAGATAGCAGGATGATAGTTACTCTTTGGATTATGCAAATGGAACGTGACGAATTTCATTAAGCGGACAAATAGGATTATCTTTGAACATGTATCAAAACCTTAATTCAATTTCGAATTATTTGAGTCGCAAGATTGGGTAAATGGTGACTGTGGCATGGATATTTAGTATGCTTTGAAATGCACACAGCCGCTTTGGCTAGGCTATTCGCACTAAATAAGTGAAAGTAAAAAATCAGACTTTATTTGAATTCCGAAGACTTGTGCTAGAGAAATTTGTACAGTATGATTATAAATAATGCAAATATAATTTTCTATCTGTATATAAATTTTAAAGCTCATAGTTAATTTTAATTTTAATCAATTGATTAAAAAACCTTACGTGCTCTTTCGCTCGCAGCTGTGTGATCTTTTCTAGCAGAAGTGATTGTATTGAGAAATTTATTGAAGATATGGTACCTTAGTACCAGTGTATATGTGTGTAGTATGCATCTATATAACAAATATTGCGATTGCAGTGCGAATAGTTGACTTAATTGTATATATGTAGTAACAAATATAGACTTTAGAAACTTTTTTCGCAAGATTACTTGGTATATTACGCAGGGTAGCCCAAAATTACTTTCTTGGTTTGTTATTTCCAATTTGCAATCAATCAATTTTCTTATTTTGAAAGTTCCTTTATTTCTTCTTTCATTTTTAGTTTTCACGCTCTTATTTTTAAATTTAATTATAGATATGGAAAGCGGAAAGTCCCGGCTTCATAACCGGACGAGGAGGTTGTGTTTTTCTCTTGTATTTATAATTTAATTTAGAATCGTCAAAAATTTCTTTATTCCATCTATGCATTTAAAAATTGTGAGTTCGAGGTTTGTATGGGATAAGATAAAAATAAATGAAATTTCACATTTTATAAATATCAATTCCATATTTGACCAGAATTTTGATTCCAAATTTTCACAAAATCATCAAGAGCGATATTTTCGTTGGGATAGAAAAGATGATGTATCATAAATGCATAGGTATAGTTATAACTAGTGCTAGGACATCGGAACGGAGCATCGATGTTCAGCATTGATATTGACATCACCCAACAAGCATCGATGTGGCAATAATATCGATATATCGACCATATCACATCGA
Organism: Dioctria rufipes; assembly: GCA_963924295.1. Lineage (NCBI taxonomy): Eukaryota > Metazoa > Arthropoda > Insecta > Diptera > Asilidae > Dioctria > Dioctria rufipes. The sequence continues at coordinate 378,083,597 of OZ002740.1, read as the reverse complement.
TGTACAATCAACATCGATGTTAATGGACTTTAAACACTAATGTCTGACTGGTAAATCATAGAAAAAATGCTATGTTTTTCAGTTTAGAATTTTTGTTGTTGTCGTCTTCATTTATAACTTAATAAAAATTAACAAAAACAAAACAAGTACTTCATTCATTATTAATTCTAAAGGAAAAGTTTTCTAAAAATAACGCATAAATGAATTAAATTAAAATGAAAAATTACAGGTCCGAAAACTTCATATTTATAGACTGAAGAAACAATAACTGGCAAAGACGTTTTCCTTGCAAACTGTTTTCCTTTTGAGTTATAGTTTCGCCTACCTTAGAGAACAAACGTTTGGTTGGGTTTGCACGGTAGTAGTCACAATGGACAAAATTTTTGCTGCAAGACGTGATAAGACAAGATATATAAGTTGGTGATGCTTCCACCTATGTTTCGGACTACCTTCCGATGCTGATGGGGATGTGATTAATCCATAAATTGAACTTTGTTGAGCCTAAAAACGAACTTGCAGGCAGACCTTTTCTTAACTAAAATAATAGACAAACCTGTATCGCTCTCAGTGATAGCAGTTTGATGTATTTATGTTAAGGGCACTGTGTGATTGTTTCCTCCCATTTAAAAGAATTCTGATTGGTTCCATCGACCGATGTTTTCTGCCCCCAGCCCAAATTATCCTAAGGACTAATGACGGTCAATTGTAACGATGCTTTGAAAATGAAATGAACAATCACTTCACTACGTCTCTTTCCGTTTTACCACAAACATTTTATTGAAATACGTGTGTCTTCTCTCAAATCTAGATAAATTTTTTTTTGCGGAAAGACGCTTGTGATTCCCTAACATCGATGTAAAAATATTGAACATCGGAGCCCAAACATCCATGTCTTGAAAACATCAATAAACATCGCCCAGCACTAGTTGTAACCATAGACTACCCACATATTGTTGGATTTCAAGCGGAGTTGCTTCAGGTTTTATAGTTGCGTATTTAACTCTGATCATCGCATTTCATTTGACCATTTGAGTTCACAGGAAGAGCACAATTCATCATTGTGGATAAACGTAGTCTTGAGTCAATTTCTTCCTTAAAAATTTGCAAGAAAAATTTTCTCAAAAATTATTATGCCAACATGCTGGTTGATAAAAATCCCACTACAAAAATCCCACACGCACTATTATACCGATTTCCATTGATCACGTTTTCTAGCAGAAGTGTTACACCGAAATCGTTCCATTGACCTGCAATGCTAGAAAAAGTGTACGTCAAATGAGTCTGGTGCTACACCCGTAAAATCGGTGGTGTTACACCGATAAACGCACACATCTACATGAGAAATATCACAACTGAATGTCATTGAGTATCACATATCAATCTTTAACTATTACTTTACCAAATTCATCCGCAATCACGGCAAAATCTTTTAAATTACAATTTTCATAATTTTTACGTTATTTTTTCCAGAAAATTTCAATCTGAAAATTCACACGGATATGAGCTACTATACATTCACATCGCGTCAAAAGTTGTTCCATTGAACTCATTTATCACTGATTGACGTGCACTTTTCTTAAAATATCAGTGGAAAACAACATTAGTCGACTAAGAAACAGCGTAGATAATTTCATAGAAAATTTTATTTTGCGCTCTCTAAAATGATAAGTTTGCAATTTTGCATTTGACATTATTTCTGAAAATTTTGTGATTTACGTCCCGAGATCACATCTATCACCTCTACTTTCAGCTTACTTTCGTAACTCGGCCGGCTATAAATTTCTGCTTATAATTTGTCTATGTTGTCACTTTATATTCCAAGTCCATTATCCAGAGAGAAAAATTTCTTTTTGACCAGAATATTAGACAAGGAATCTTGGCAAGCCGCAAAGGTAGCAAAGGTTTCTGGTCCCTGGTCAAAACCATCAGGAACAATTTCACCAGTTCCTCTATACCTTCACTACTTAATAATGGTGAAGTGATTGTTGACTCCCTGGATAAAGCTAATATTTTAGCTGCTAGATTCGCTTCAAATTCTCGCCTTCCACCAACTTCACAAACACCTGTTTTGCATCGCCCGTGTGAATGTGTACAAGAGCCAATACACATTCGTACGAGGGATGTGTTCAGGGTCCTTAAGGGGATCAACGTCTCCAAAGCCGCAGGCCCTGATGGTTTTTCGCCCCTGTTAATTAAAAGCTGCGCCTCTTCCTTGGCTAAACCTCTGCGCAAACTCTTCTACTTGTCTTATTCGACAGGAAAATTTCCAACTGCTTGGAAGCTAGCTCACGTTCAGCCTATTCCCAAGAAGGGAGAGGGTAGCGATCCCTCAAATTATCGACCAATTGCGATCACTTCGATTCTTTCAAAGGTTTTTGAATCTATCATTAACTCTAAATTAATGAAGTATCTTGAAACTAATCATCTCATCAACGATCGCCAATATGGCTTCCGAGCTGGACGCTCATCTGGAGACTTGCTGACATTTCTTACGGAACGTTGGAACCGTAGTCTTCACAATTTTGGTGAGTCTAAAATCGTTGCCCTAGATATTTCAAAAGCCTTTGATAGAGTCTGGCATCCAGCCCTTTTAGCCAAACTCAAAGCACTTGGTCTCTCCCCTCCTCTTCTATTATGGATTGAAAGTTTCCTATCTAGTCGCCAAATACGTGTTGTATTAGATGGCGTTACATCTGAACCGCATCCCATAAATGCCGGTGTACCTCAAGGCTCTGTTATCTCTCCAACTCTCTTTTTAATTTTCATTAATGATCTGCTTTCCCTTACTTTCAATCCCATCCATAGTTTCGCAGATGACAGTACTCTTGATTTCGCTTACTCCTTTGACACTCTTGCGGAATCCAGGGGGAATGCTGCATGTGTTAAACGAGATTGCATGACTAGATCATTGAATAACGATCTTAACAATATCCTCGCTTGGGGCAAAGCGAATCGCGTCGAATTCAATGCATCAAAGTCCCAAAGCTGTCTTATCTCATTAAAACAAGATCATAACTTAACCACACCCGTTTCTTTTGATGGAGCATTAATTTCTGATTCACCGTCACTAAGCATTCTTGGCATTAATATTTCCAGTAAGTTAAACTGGACAGATCACATCTTCTCTGTTGCCAAAGAAGCATCGAAATGTCTTGGATTTCTGAAAAGGTGTAAGAAATATTTCAGCCCGTCAAATCTAGCGCTCCTCTACAAGTCCTACATTAGACCTAGAATGGAGTACAACTCCCATATATGGGCCGGGGCTGGTCGCACAGCCTTAGCTTCATTGGATATTGTCCAAAGGAGAGCCTTCAAGCTCATTGGCGATTTGGCAATAACTTGTCATATCGACTCACTCGAGCACCGCCGCAATGTTGGATGCCTTTCGCTCCTTTATCGCTATATGCATGGTCAATGTTCTGATGAAATATCTAGTCTAATCCCTTGTAGAATGATTCCTGCACGCAATACTCGCGCTGCAAACCGCGCACATCCTTTAACCCTTCAAATTACTTTCGGCCGTACAGTAAAATTCCGTGATGCTTTTTTATCCCGAACAGTGCGAATGTGGAACAGCTTACCATCTTCTGTTTTTCCTCCGGCGTACAATCTGCGGAAGTTTAAGGGCGACATACATCGGCACCTCCGCCACTCTCCTCATATCCCCTAATCCTTTCCCTATCTCCTTCCTGCCATGCTGTGCTTTGCATCATAGGGTATCCCCTGAGCTTGGCTTAATAATATAAAAAAAACAAAAAAAAAAAAAAAAACAAAAAACAAAAAAAAAAAAAAAAAAAAAAAAAAAAAAGTGGTTGTCGAACCACTTTTCCAAAACTGAAAAGCCAAGTAATGCGAGTTTGAAAAATTTTGCTTTTCTCACAAAATATGTCCTCTTATCTTACCAAATACTTTCGGCTACTTCCAATAACATTGGCAGACGCTTGCAATTTGATATTCGTACTCGTAAATTCAATAATGGTTCAGAAGGATGTTTCTTCTTACCCACTTATTATATTTATAACACAGATTCTTCACGTAGGTACATAAAACAGTATATGCCGATATATTTTGTTTATACAAACATCGGTCAGTCATAATTAAAGAGGACTCACTTCAAAGCTAAGCCAAATCTAATCTTAACTTAAAATGGGCAAAATTTTAGTTCTGATATTAAGCCATCGATATGAACAGATCATTAATGCTATGAATGAGGCTAAACTTATGGACACATTGATGAGGGAGCCAATAATAGTTTTAAAATTCCGTTGAAATTAGACTTACTTTTTTTTTCGTCAATAAAATCCGTTTCTTAAATAGACTGCCTTATAAGGGACCGAAAGAGTTATACGAAATATTTTAAAAGTCTGGTTGTAACACTTTGTTATTGATATTTTATATTTTATCTTCTAATGAAATAGTTAATAAAATAAGTAAAAAACGAGTTTTCAAACAAAACTGAGGTCAAGCCGCATGAAGAAAAATAAAATAAACTTTTCTTCACACACAGAGGTGGACTCAGATTTTTTGATTGGGACATTTCTCTTGAATATTCTTTCTCTTCATGAATCAAATCACTTATTACGTCTGATTGATCTTACTGAAATATATCGATATCGGTGATTGTCAGCGAATAAAATCTGAGTCCACCTCTGTGTGTGAAGAAAATTTTATTTTCTACTTTTCATGCGGCTTGGCCTCACTTTTGTTTGAAAACTCGTTTTTTACTTATTTTATTTTCTGCCTTTTTCACGTTAACTAAATTGTTATTACGTGCTGCAAGGAGATATTTTAAAACAATTTTATGACGGCTGAAAAGACATTGATTTACCAGTTTTCCAACAAATTTATTCGAGTATCAAATCGTTAAAGTACTGCAACGGTTTTCTGAAATTCAAATTATGTTTTAAGCAGCGCTTTTTAGCTGTATTCCAACTTGATCCCATATAACATGAATTTTCCCGATTTTCCATGTTTTCCATAGACTTCCTATTACTATGATATTTTTTTAAAAATTTACATGAATTTTCCTCGATTTTTCATGCAACTTTTCATGATTGTTGAAGAGAAAGTATTGATGCCAGTAGGACGAAAAAAAATGATTCCGCAAACTTTATTGTCGGAAAAGTCGGAAAATTCCGGAAATTTTCGGAAAATTTTCCAGAAAAATTGGAAAATTTTGCATTTTTACTGAAACAGATTTATCAGATTAATCATATCGATGAAAATTTTTCGATTTTCCCGCTTTCCGGGTTTTCCATGGAGTTTTCCACAAAAGCAACTTTATGCAACTCATTTCGCTCTACAACCTTGTCTTGGGTTGCAAAAGGCTCAAACGCTTAATTGGTCGGAAAAACTCCGGAAAAGCGTTTTACATGAATTTTCCTCCATTTTTTCTTCAAGTTTTCACCATTGTCGGAGAGAAAGTAATGATGCCAGTTGATAGGGAACTTGAACCTGCATAATTTAGAAAACTGTTTTACCGGAAAATTTTCCAGAAAACTCGGAAAATTCCGGAAATTTTTTCGGAAAAATCGGATAACTGCATTTTTCCTGAAACGGATTTATCACTAATCAAACTTGTACCAAATTTTCAAATGATTCTTCCCGATTTGCCGGGGTTTCCATGGAAATTTCCGGTTCAAATTCAGATTCAATTTCAGCTCGCTGTGATTACGAAAAGTGGGTCTACGTAGTAAAAAAGAAATACATAAATAAATATACAGACAGACGGGCTGGCCTCAAAAAAAGAATTTTATTTTCTTTTGAGTAAATAGCAATCTTATTTTTAAGTTTTGTATTTCTCTCCCGGTTTAACATTTAAAAATGAGTTTTTTTTTTCTCAAAAAAATAAAACTCATAATTCGAGTTTTTCATTTTTCTCAGCATTTAACAGTTAAAAATGAGTTTTATTTTTTTCCTCAAGAAATAAACCTGTCAGAATTAGGTTCTTAGGGAAAGGAAAATTGAAATCGGCAACCCTTTCTTGGTGTTGCCATTCATAGCTTTGGTTTTTCACTGTAAACGGCGTTTTTAACTAAAATGTAAATTTAATTTCAAAAATAGGACCAATCGGGTAGCTTCTTCGTACGGTGGCTATACACGGTTTTTTAAAAAAATTGACAAATTTTATCCTGTAACAAATATATGACAACAAAAATAGAAAACGTCCATTAATAAGGAAGAAAATAAAACTCATTTTTAACTGTTATAAGACGAGGAAAATATAAAATTCGAATTTCGAGTTTTATTTTTTGAGGACAAAAATAAAACTCATTTTTAATTCTTATAATATACGAAATATGTAAAACTCTGGCAAAGAGTTTTATATCGCTGTAAAATAATATATATTTTTTTTTTAAACAGTTAAAATTGAAATATAAAAAAATATGTCGTACAATAACAGTTAGGATTAGATTTATATATTAAAATCGAAACTTCATTAATTTCAACATAGGCAGCTAGTCTTAGTGCTGTACATAGACCTCTTTTGTACTACGCTACTTCCTAGAAAACTTTATGAAAGAGTTTTTTCGCTTACAAAAAAATTATAACAGTTATTTACGGTCCCTAACTACAGTAAAATATATATTTTATTGTATTTTTATAATTAAATCAATTAACACTCTAAATTAAACAAAAATCATCTTGACCTTCGGTGCTTTCGAGCTGTAATGTGGCCGTTATACTTGCAGGAACTGTAGAGGTCGAAGGTTGACCATATTTAAAATAGCAAATCTGTGTTAATTTTATTTCTTAGTTTTGATTTGACTCCATTCATATTTCATATAATTCCAATGCTAACTCAATTTTGGAAAAATATGGACATAGGAAGTTTTGTTTTTATACCCCTCGGTTGTAGTGTTGAGGGATGGCTTCAGTGGATTGTTCTTCACTATACAAGTGTTACATTTTTTCCTTAAGTTCATTAATGCCATTAGAGATATCTTGACGTTTGACCAGTTTTTACCATAGCTCTGTGAGTTCAAACATTCCAAGAAGTCAGGTAAATTTTCAGTGGAGAAGAAAGATGTACTTGATATTGATGAGTTGTACCATAGATGGCACAAGAACTAGATGTCGCATGCAATAGCAGAGAATACAAATTTTAGGAATGAACTACAACATCTTAAATGATGGATACGTCGAGTGATTCATATTTTCTCACACCTGCCATATTGAGAAGGTCCATCAAATGTACACAAAATTGATGCTAAAGAAACCTTTGCTTTCGGCACTCTCTAAAACATGTTCTGGACCATTCCGGAATGCGTTACCCATTTTCACAGTCTGTAAACTCTACTCTGGTATACAATGATATATCTAGTTCTTGTAACATCTCTGGTTGTACCCATTGAGTACTGTGGATTTTGAAAACTTGACACGTTGATAACGAAGGAGACCTTGCCAATAAATGCAAGCTAACAAGCGCTGATTTGAGATGTTGATTGTGCATATGACTGGACTACTCAATTGTGGTGGACAATGCAATAATTACTTATTTTTTAAGTGTATTTTTACGGAAAAGCCTCGATCCCGCAACTAGGTTGTCATAAAAATTTATACCTACGCTCAGCTGATCCTTTTTTATATAGTCTTTTAATTGTTCACGTGAGATTAATCAGCATGCGGGATCTTCTTCATATTGTTTGAGCCCCTATATTCTGGGAGAGATTAATTCCGCAGTGTTATGGAAGGAAGTATGTATTTAGTATGGTGCTAAGATTTTTTAAGGCTCTCTTTCACTTGCCCAACATTTTTATATTCCTTGAGCAACAATATATGGCGTCTTTGTATTTGGATTTCTAGTCACTTTTGAAGTTCTAACTTCTCCAATATCGCTTATTGTTTCTTATAGAAAAACTATCTAATAATTTTAATTTTATCTTGTTTTCTTTTCTAGCCAATGGTGGTCATATTTATATACTTCAATCGATAAAAACTACAATTTCCCGAAAATGACACAAATCCATCTATGCTGTAACTTCTTCTATGGCTGACCTGAGAGCTTCTACTCGAAAATTATTAGTTTCAACTAGTATTTTGTTAGTTGTTAGTTTAGGCATTAGCACAATTTATATTTTTAATCATCACTTTTAAAGCGTTAAATAATAAATTAATCTACCTAAACTATTTGAAAATGATGTCGATAATTCTAACAAATCCACGTCATACCCCACGAAAATATCTGTTTTCCATTTATAAGGGGATTTCTTTCCCCCCCCCCCCATATCTATTTTGTATAACTTATCCATTTCGTGTCGAATCACACCATTTGTTACTATAATGGAAGCTCTTCCTCTCAATTATTATCCTAAGGAGGATTTTATTCTTGTCCTGTGTACTGTTGAATACGTTATGCATGGATATCCCTTTTGATTTTTGAGAATTAAATTTTAAAGGTCAAGGGTTTTTGTAAGGGTTCATAATATTTTCTGTAACATTGTAACATAATACCAGCTGAAAAAAGTCGTGACGCATTTATTTCAAAGCAAAATCATTAAACATTACATGAAAGAAAATGATAAAAAAATTAAAATATTTGACACGAACAATTCCTTTAAGAAATATGCAAGTAACCCTCGATAGAATAACCCAAAAATCTGGAAGGTTCTGTTTGTTGACTTTATGTTATGGTTATTGAAAGGTTTCAAGCCACAAATCAATGTTGTGAATTATTCAAGAAAGCCCCTCCCCCTCCCTGCAACGGCTGTGGACTTACACTGACTGAATTCAGCAATGTAATCAAAACACGAACGTGGTACTGTGCACAATCCATACGTGAAGTCCTTAAACCAAGTTAAATCGCAGAGTCACTTACTTAGAAAAGCTCAAATACAAATGAGCAATGGAATTGGAAATTTAATACCTTAACCACCGTTGTTAATCATGTTTCTCATTATGGCTATTACGTATGTGTTTGCCTTACAAAGACCTTGCATGACTTAGCCATCCATAGAGGTGAACCCTAGTTTTGTTACAGTGTCGTGACGTCATCACAGGTACTTCGAACTTAGTTTTGAATTCGATACACAAATTTTGATGTTTGTAGCAGTCAGGAAAGTTATTTTTACGGCAGTGAGGTGAGGAAAAGAAATGTTTGCCCCGCTAGCAATCTAGTCATACTTAGTAGGTACTACCAGCCGAAGAAATTTAGAGAAAATTATTTATAAAATTTGGTCAAGGGGCAAAATAAGCTGTAATTAAACCAAGTTCTTTGCATGCTTGAAATTGTTATAGACTCATGCATGGCACACGGACAACGGTTAATGGTATGGTATGGATAATGGGATCAACTTGCTGGGCTTAACCTAAAAAATAAAGTATAAATGTGTGTATGCACATTCTCATTTAAATTTATTTACTTTTTCACTTTTTTTGTGAAATTTATAAAAGTTCCCTTATGCCAATTTTTCGCTGATTGTATGTAATTTAATGCTAAGTACGACAAAGCTGCCTAATTGCAAATGAGATTTTACCTGGCCATTTCGTGATAACTATATATAACTCTTGTGCCATTTCCGCGTGAGTCATCACTAAAAGTGCGAAGGCTGAGAAGTTTTAATCAGTATCAGATACAATCAGCACAAATTTCTCCTTTTGTCGCTCCGCATCATGGAACAAAGGGTCCAAATACGAGTAAGTATACAAACTGGATGGATCGAAATGCATACATTAATGTAAAGATACATGATGATACTCCACTGAACATCCAATGGACTAATATTTGCCTGAAGTATTTAGGTTTGTGTATCGGACGCGAGAGTAAATCAAATAATAGCCGCACCGCTCTCGAGAAACTCTCTAGAGCTGTAAACTCATGGCGTAGTCTGTTTCCTTCCTGGGAAGGTCAGTCGTGATAAACTATTTGATTACCTCGTCCATCGTTCATCTGCTAAAGTCTGAGACGTTTGATGAAGTCTTCGTAGGTCTTCTTCAAGCAAAAGCGATAGACGCCTTGCTGAAAGCACGCTGTGTCTGCCAGTAAAGATAGGTGGATTAGGTCTAACTTGGTCGTGAAATCAAGGTGTTTGCAAGTGAGTGCATTCCAACGAGTGTTTTGCCAGAGAGACACCTTAATTTCTCAACTGTGGGTGAATGTACTGGGAGGGATCGGCATAGGGGAGTATTACTACCTGCTCTCTGATCGACCACCCTATCTTCGTGACTGGCCGCAGGATCTGATCTCAACGATTCAGACCTGGGGCAGGATCAGGACAGCATTTCACCTTAAGTGGAATGCTCTACGGTACATGCAATTCGCGTCGATTCCAATCAGGTTTAATCCTGAATTAATAGATTCAGTGTTCAGTAATGCTCAAGGTTTTGAAGCTGACACGCATACACTGACAGTTCTCGGAGATATTATTGATATCTCTGGAATCTGTCGAATAAACACTAACACTCCACAAACACGACCTGGCTGCTTCTGCGAGGGAGAGATTTCGGCAACTTGGGACCAGTGACCCTGGCACTAAATTGGAAGATGCTTTCGTTCTGAACAGACCACCTCACACACCTTTTAGCATACTTACAACACGTGTGCTCCGTGATGTGCTTATGTCAATAAGACCTCCGGAGTATATAGGATACAACAGATGGCGAACACACCTCGGGGTAAATATGGGCGTGATGGGAGGGATAACTTGCAGAGTAGTCTACAGTTATCCTTCTAGTTATAAAGATGCTGATGTAGCATTCAAATTGCTGCATCACAGTCTTATGCATCCTAATCAGTTGTCACTTATCGACCAGCGGGTTCAGAGGATCTGCACAGTTTGTTCTGGTGAATGCACCTTGTTTCACAGGTTCTTCACTTGTCCAGCTTTGCAGAGTCTAATGGAACTGGTGCGCGATATGTGTCAGTTGATCCACCGGAATTTCGGCATTACTAGGACATCGTTTCTATGGGGACCAAAGGTCTGTAGTCGGGTGAATTGTTTGATTAACTTTGTGTTGACACTGCCAAATCTATAATTCACTTGTACTACATGAGAGTCGCAGATGGGAATCAGAACACTAACCCACAACACCACGCACAAGCACTTAAGCGCCACTTCGTTGACAGATTGAAGAGACGTTTACGTCTTGAATATCTGGCAACGAACGCAGACACATTCAACTGCACATGGCAACCACTATTGTCGGTGCAGGATGGAGATCTTGTCTTTCGCTGGTGATAGCAGGCCACAGCATTTGCAACACTAGTCCACGGGGCTTCTCCCCGCTTAGGAATCGTTGCACGTACTGTGGGAAGGACAAGTACTCTGATAGAGATGCTAGGCTGGAAAGAAAGAAAAATACTAGTTTTAATCAAAGATAAAAGATTCTCATTTTGGCCGCCACGTTCGTCTGTCTGTCCATCTTTCCGACTGTCTGCCTGCACGATTACTGGAGAACGCATCAAGCTAGTGAGATGCCTAAAATCAGGGTATTCTTCGTACCACACTAAAGTTTTAATTTCCAATGTATTTTGACACTGCTTTAGAAAGCGTTAGATCTTCTCGTAATTTATGTTAATCTAAGCTCGGATATGGGCGAATTCCTGCAAGTGTTTTCTAGAGTTCTCATACAAAAATTTCAAATTTTCACGTATGCTACGAAAACGGTCAATCTCAGACATTTTTATATTAATCTTGTTTGATCTTTGGGAACCTTTCCAGGCATGTTTAAATATACTGTTGTTTTGGGAACCGAAGTAATACACTAGAGCTATCGTATACAGGGTGTTTCTGTCTAGGTCCTTCATAGAGGAGATAGTACTCACCTATAGGAACAAAATATTGTATGTCTGGGGGGGGGGGAATCCACATCAATCGTTTGGAGCCGTATGCACAACTTGCCTTGCCTTGCCAACGACTACTCAACCAACCGCACTCTAAACTAAAAAATTTGGATTTTCTTACCATTTTTTTTTGACGTCTTTTTTTTCTTTTTTTTGCAAAAAATTGATTAACATAATTTGTGTATAAAAACTGCTCTCCTCCTTAATATGTGCTATTACACCTATGTTCTATCTGTAGCTGTTAAAGAGTTATTAGCTCATAACCTACTCTCAAAGCTAGTCTCAAACCTATTCAAAATAGTTACTGAAAATCTTAATTAAAAAAAAATCGTCTAATTTCGGTATGACCTGAATAGGTTATGAGGTAATAACTCTTTAAAGACTAATAGGGTGGAATAGGTCAAATTAAAGAGGAGAGTCTAAAGTTTAAAAGTTTAAAATAATTGCGGCAATGATCTTTTTGCAAAACAAATAGAGATGAAACTAAAAAACAAGGTAAGAAAACCCGAAATTTTTAGTTTGGGCCACAATAACTTATGAGAGGAGAGGAGTAGGGGGTTGGTTGAGCAATCGTTGGCAAAGCCATGAAGTTATGCATACAATCAGCTTTAGGCGGTGACCGGTACAGGGTGTACGGTCCCTGTACTTATTAAGATACAGGGTGTTTTGTAAAAGTCTAGCATAAATTCTTAATCACCCTGTATCTTCCAAACGGTTGATGTGGAACCCCCCTGCCATACAATTTTTTCTTCGTCTAGGTGAGTACTATCGACCTCCTAAACGGAAACGCCTATTCCAAATTTTAAGTTTTCCAATTGAATCAACGAGAGCATCTCCATATGAAATGGTCGAACTGGAATTTAGCTTGCCTTGTTAGATTTAAAAGTATCAGTCAAATAGGTTTAGGCCTGCTTAAGTGTCCGGTATGGGACACATATGTTTGGAAGGAGTTCTTTTGTTTATCAATATTCATCAATAAATCAGGCTAGTTTTCTCAGATTGATAGCTACGTGAAAATTGATTTCCATTTAATTCGTGATCATATAAAAGTGCATCCAGAATTTTTGCAAATTCAATGAATAGGAAGAATTCAATTTATCTGCCCTCAAGACTTATGGATGAAGAAGACACTAAGGAAGTCGAATTCGCATTGCAGAATAATTTCAGAGCCAGAAGTAATGGAAATTGAAAAAAAAATTTCAATCAAATTGGGTAGTTTTTCAAACACGAATATCGTGTCCGCCTCAGATATGTATATTAGGACTGCGAGTTAGTAAAAAAGGAATCTATGATGCGGGAAAATAATTGTGTAATTTTAAGCATCTCAAGGTGTACACTAGTTCAGATTCCTTTGTCAAAATATTTCCATTTTTCCCATCAGAGATTTCCAAAAATAATCAAAACTAAAGCTCAGTTTAAGTGTGATGAAATATTCTATCAAGCAAGAGTATTTGCGATCTGTTTAAATGTAAAAAAAGCGCACAGAATTTTCATGGATTATCTATATAGATAGGCACTTTTTTACATATATGTAAACAAGCTACAGAATCTAACTAATTCCTGGCTAAATTTAAATGCGCGTGCCAACTGCCGGTATGGGCGTGCGCACATATCTTAATCTCAGCAGGGAAAATTCAACTGCTCGCAGTTGGGAAAACTTGAAAGCAGGAAATGTTTTGAAGATTGGAGCATTGGTAGGGGAGCGAAAATGAGTGCCTTTTATGATTCGAATGAGTCTTAGAACCGCGGCAAAGTAAGTCGTTAAAATCTGCGACGATCAATAGTATTTCTGATGTATATTTAGATTTAATGCTCTAATTTTATTGGTTGATAGACTCATTTTACAAAGAGTTACGACTGTTGCAATGTGCATTTCGCGTTGCGTTAAATTTATTTTGAATTATATTTTTGTAGGTTCGACCAAAACCCACTTAAGAAAATCAAAATCTAGATTTATTCATAATTACAGTTAGAGTCGGGCTCTATTTATATAGATATAACTTCTGGTGATTTTTATTTAGCGCCGTATTTTCTGAGATTTCTCAATGTTAATAAAGTGGAAAATTGTTCAATAAAAATCTAAGCTTCTCAAATGTTCCGCAACGTCATATTATAATGAAGATCAAATCTGATGAAAATCGATTAATGTCCAACGTTTAATTCTAAAAATAAGTGTTCGTGTTATTTTTTCCTATAATTTAGTTCCACAAGACTTTTCTTATTGTTTTTCGGTTTCTTACTTGGTCTGGTCTTAATGAGCTGTTTATTCACGGCATAGCTACTATGGGAGCATTTACTCATTCCGTTGAGCAGACGAAAACTGATTGATCAAACAACCGACCTCAAAAAGCGTACTTTGTTTTCGTTTTTATACATTTTCTGCTAAGGAAGAAATGTCATTTGGGAAACTTACTGCCTTCTTCTCCGCGTGCTTTATCACGTCATATCAAAGAACGTGCGAGTACAACGACATGCAATACCATCATCATGTTAACGAATTTAACACAGCCTAAATGCCTCACCCCTTCCTCCTAATCGCTTGCTAAATTATAACAAAACTATTCTTATAGAGTTTTTATACACATTTACAAAATAACGCCGCAAACCGAAAAAAAAACTGTAATGAATTCTTTTAGGTTACACATAGCTTATGTTGGAGCAAAGCTTACTTGGGACGCTAAGTAAAATAAAATATTTTTCCAATGATTTAAGGTCGCTTGTGAAATTTTACTGAAGTGACGACTTAACCAAATTTTTGCATTTACGGTTGATTAGGCAGTCAGTCGACATTCATTGTGAACAAATTTAGAATTAGGCAGTTAGGGGCAGGTTTAGGTAGCAGAAAATTTTATGTTCTAAAAGAATACAATATAAATGAAAGATTGTTTTTGGCAGTGTTAGTATTTCGGAACCAAGCTTATTTAATCAAGTGGATGGTTTCACCAGAGAATATACTGTGGCCACTAATGGATATAACTATGATTGAAAAATACCTAAGGTTTCTCCATACCTAGCCTAATTATGTTTGAGTGAAATCACCCTTCAGGAATTAGCCATACTTCCCATTGCTGTGAAATAACTTCTACTACATGTGAAGTAGATTTACTACAGTTTACCTCTTAGAATTATTTACTACACTCCAACTCATTTCTACTACACTTTTGAGAATTAACTTATTTCTACTACAGTTTTCAGAATTAAGGAAAATAAACAATAGGTGTTTAATTGAATTTACCAGTCAAGAAATTTTCGATATACATATATATTTCATTTAAAATTTAATATTAATAGCTTTAATTTATTATTTCAGTCCAAAAATACACGAATACATCTCGTTAATGATAGCATTAGAAAATTACTGCCCAGACTAATGAAGAATTTTTTGAAGCCCGAAGACGTTTTAAATAAAGGTTATTACCTAAACTTTCCCATTATTTATTTGGGTTTAGGATTTGAACAGTATGTTGTCCAAAAGAGAGTCGACGATGAAACTGTTTTGAGAATAAAACAAATATTCCTTGAATACCACACTGAAATTTGTCTGCAACTCAAAAAACGGTTTGATTTGCAAAATAAAAGACCTTAATATTCTAAAATATTTAAATCCCACAGAAGTAATTTCAGGAACACTACCCTCAGTTGTACCTTTAGTTCAATGATATTGTTACATATTGAATTAACATTTCTAAAATTAAATATGAACTTGATGAATATGCATAGAAAGAGCTGCCAAATTACATGCTACAGCTTTGTAGTTTACCTCAGAGCAGTAGGCAGCACTAGTGCTGAAAGGGAATTTTCGAATTTAAAAATTATTAAAGGCTGTAAAAGAAATTGTGTCAATACTGAAACAATCGAAAACATAATTTTAGCAAAGGAACTTTTTGAAAATAGTCCACATCTTGCTTCAAAACCGCCAAATGAGTTAATAAATATGTAATTAAATAATAGTGTAGGTGACTTATGCATACTACATAATTTATTATTAATAGCTTTCATCATGTGTTCCTATTAAATTTAATAAAGAATTCTAAGAAAGTGCAATCAGTTCTGTTTTATTAAAATTACTTAGTTTTACAATTATACGTGAACTTTGTTTAATTTATAAGTAACACTGTTTTTTAAATAAAGTTCTTAAATAAAATCTCTATGGTTTTACATATCTACAAAATATTTTAATAAAATTTGTGTTACCATTAGTTCAGTTTTCTCATTAGTCGTTAACTTCAATTTAACAACTTAATTTTATAAAAATTTAATGAGTTCTCTCTACGAAAATTTGTACTTATCATTTCATGTTTATGAAATTATCACATTAAGCTAAGAATGATTAATAGAACAGTACTGTACTTATTACCTACAGTAAATTTTCAATTAAGCTTAATGGAAATCATTTACTACACTTCTACTACACTTTTTTATTCGAATTTACTACACTTTTAACACATTGCAGTTCCAGCACTGGCCAGATGTTTAAGGCCGAAACACAGGGCGAGCTTTCACGACTTCGACTCAGCCGACTTTTGATAACTTCGGCATGGTGACCGTCTAGAACTTTCAGTTGAACACAGTCTGAGCGTTGACAACTTTTATCTTTTTTTTAGATTTCTATAATCCGGGCATTTAAGCTATAAATTAACTTTACATTTCGCACTAAACTAATTAAAAGCTGAAAAAAGCAAAATCACTTAAACCTGTTATTTGACTGCCCTATATAGGCTCATCTAGGACAGCAGGAATATTATTATTATCAGTCGTTATGGTCGGAAACCTGGGCCCTGAGCACTGCGATTTAAGGGATTTTTTGTGCCACTCCTTTTAGGAAGACCATTACTTTGGCCTCATGATTATTTTATCCAACCATTAGGGTTTTTGATGACTAAGTCTTTCACATTAGCATAATTTTCATCGTTGTTACTATGGTTTGTATGACTCCAAAATTACGGTAGTAAATTTAACGTACGACTACGAGATGCACATATTCGACAGTTTTAACTCCTCTTAATATAATACTACGATTATTTCTTCTATGCCAGTAGACCATCCTTTTTGGTTTACTGGAATAATAGTGAATAGTTCGTGGCGACAAAATCTCTCCTAGTTTCATTTCGAAAAACTTATGATATCCCATAAATCTATTTTTATAAATTAAACTTATTCTAATTACTTTTTGTGTCCTAGATGAAATCTAAAGGGTATAGAAGGTTTGTCATTCCGTTTGTAACACCTCGAAATAATGATGGTAGAGCAAAATGCATAAAATTAAAAGTTATTTTGAAATATTTTGTACACGGACTTTAATAAAAAGTAAAATTAAGTTCGAAAATGAGACAAATCAGGCAACTCCTTCGTGGGGTTGCCATACAAAAACTTCATTTTCCACTATATATTTGTACACTGCCTGAGAAAGCGACAACATAGAGAGCTGAAGTTTGGTTTATGGTGTTTGTATAGTAATAGCAAAAAGAAATTAAAAAATGAACTAAATCGGGCTACCCCTTCTTGGTGCTGCCATATAAGAGTTTAGGTTTTTTGCGTATACTGTAAAAACGATCAGTCCAAGACATTTTTAATGTACTAAAAACTTGTTTAGAATATGAAATCCTATAAAATTGGTTATAATCGTTTTTTCTGTCCGACAAACCGTTCTAGAAATATATGCGAACAACCACTTCAAAAATCAAAATTGCGCATTTCGGTGATTGTACGAAATTTCATATGCGGATTCATCTAGGGTATCATAAGAACTGGTCTTAGACCAATTCTAGTTTTTTTCCTTGTTATTTATGTTTTTGCAACTTATTATGTTACGTAACTAATGGAAAGAAGAAATAATGGCGTCGATATTCAACCCCAAATATGACAGATGTCTACAGGCATTTAAAAAGTTATACAAATCAAACTTGTGTTTTGCAATCAAAATTTAAAGTCAAGTAAATAAATTTTTATACTATTAAAGGTTTGGGGGGGGGGGGGGGAGGAGGGACTCAAAGGTTGATCTAGTACTCCTATACTCGGAGGCTTAAATAGCCATCCCCATACTCACCTTCTTAGCTTTTCTATTTTTTTATTCGAAGCGAGGACAAGATTTTTCGTACTATCGGCTCTAACTCGGTTTCATTGTTCGCCTCAGCTCATTTCTAGCTAGAAAATTTTTCTCTGGATACTTTATAGGTGGGGTGTATGTACTTTCGCCGAGGGAAAGTGGTTCGAATATACGGTATGTTGCATATGAAATGAAACGTCCCGCCGAGTACAATCGGGTGGTGTACTTTTTTCCCGATTCATAAAACCACTTCGAGACGTTTTTGCTGCGGATAAACTCATTTTCGTATACTTGGGTGACAAGCACTTCAGTTACTACATTTTACAAATACTTTTATAGTTCTTTCTTTCATGGCCATTAGTGCTCTGTTGTGAACATATTTCTCATAGGATGTCATATTCCACGATTCACCAATTTCGCGAAATCACGAGAAGTAGAAAAGTCCACTTTTTCACCCAAGAAATCCGATCGCCAAAGCTTTCATCCGCTTAATTGAAATAAACATTGTTAATAAAATATGTTCAGAGTGTCATAGTGCATCGTTTAAGACATCTTTCATCTTTGTTCATGTCGGGCCTTAAAATGTATGAAAAGTAGGCAATTTACAATTTTTTGCTCGTCTAGGTGACTACTATCACCTATGGACCACCATGGACGAAACACCCTGTATAAATGGTACTATATGTAGGTATACATTCTTTTGGAAGAATGTTCACATTTCCACTGCTGTAACTCGTTACACATCAGACTTACAATTTCTTCAAATTTATATTTGTACATTTTTGTCGTAGGATCCACCGTTGAGGAATTATTTTGAAAAAAAACAATTTTTAGTAACTTTTATCCAAAATGGCGGAGCCCCCAAGGGTCTAAGCTTGGATTTTTCATTAGAGCAGGAACTGAATAACATATGTATATAAAAATCACAACAACCCCACCTTTTGTAGGGGAAAGGCCTGACTTAGTCCCTATTGACTGGACTACCTACGAAGGAGTTACACGATTGTAAGGAAATTAACTATTGCACAATTCACGACCTAGTCTTCGCGAAAATAATCACACAAAGTATAATTAAATTGCAAGTTTTGCATGTTTAGTAACATTTACATTTATTGGTAGTTCAATTGACGGGCAATAACCTTAGCTTCGCGAATTGTGACCCATATAAATATAAAATGTTAAGATTTATTATAGGTTATTACAACAACAAGAGGTTAACACTTCTTTTACGATTTTATTATTCGTGCTGCTTGCGTTATGCTTATATATTTTTTTCCAGAGGAGAGATGAAGTCTCTCATTATTGCTGGATCGTGTTGTTTCTACCTTCCGTGGATATTTGTTTCCTGAGCGGAGATGTACTCTCCCATTGCTGCTGGTGCGAAAAAGCTGTCCCTTTACCTCGCGTAGAAAAACGTCGTCGTCGCCTAAATTGGTACAGTCTTCAAAGGATAGTGCACTAGTTCTTGCAGTAAATCTTCTTCCTTCCGGGGTTTGTAATGTTGGGAACTCTTCTTGGATGTATATACCGGCTGCACCAAAATGTTAGGAATTATTGTAGGTTATTCAACAACAAGAGGTTAACACTTCTTTTACGATTTTATTATTATATTGAATACTCTTCCAAACTGTTAAAACATTATAATCATTTTTTTTGCTCACCTATTTGTTGTGTGTCTATTATTAATTCTTCTAGACATTCACTTCAATAACTTTTTATTAACGCGATGATTACACGAGTCAATAGAGCTGACGGATAGTCCTAATTTTGTGTGTCAATTTTACTGACAAAAAACGATTGGCGTTCGATCAGTTGACTAGTCAGTTCATAATAAAATGTCGTTAAGCGGTACAGACATTCCTCTTCTATATGCATGTCTAACAATTTCTTCCTTAATCCGTCATTTTTTCTCTACAAAATAAAGATTAAAATGAATATTAAACTGTTTTACTGTTTACACGAGCCTGTGTAAGTGTCAAGTGCTGTCAGTGTCAATTTTACTGACTCGTGTAATCCCCGGGTAATCGCACAAATTCAGGGCCCATCAGTTCCTTTGTTTTTTCACTACCCGCTTCGCTTCTACTCCATTTTTCTGTCAGTCTGCAGGATAACTCGAGAACACGTGTACTTAGAGAGCTGAAATTTTGCACACAGGCTTTAAAAAAAAAAAGTAAAATTAAGTTCGAAAATGTGATAAATCGGGTAAATCCTTCGTGTGCAGTTGTTGCTGGCTGGCTCGATTCACTATAGCGTTGTTAAATGTAGACCACTTTGGTCGATATATACATGTGTTGACATGCACGTTTTTGTTGGTTGTGCTAATATCAGAGTTCTTATGAATCCTGAACACCCTCTATGCAAGTTTGATTTTCATTTCTAAAACGGTTCGTCGGTCAGTAAAAATGATTATGAGCAATTTCATGGGATTTTATATTCTGAAGAGCTTTTTACTACAATACTAATTAATTATTAAAAAACTTAAATTTTTGTAGGGCAATATCAAGAAGGGGTTGACCGATTTTGTTCATATTTGTAATTTTATTTACAACTTTTATAATAACGCCGTGCACAAAATTTCATCTCTCTACCTCGAGGCATTCTCTGGGAGTGTACAAATAATAGTAAAAAATAATATAAATTTTTGTATTACAACCCTACGAAGGAGTTATCCAATTTGTCACATTTTCGAAAGGACGTGTAAAAAATCTCAGCTCTCGATTTATCATGCGAATAATTAAACGGACAAACAGACAGACGGTCAAACGGATGTGCAAAAATCGGAATAACTTTTAATATTATGTGTGGGTGTCCAATCCATTTTGCTTTACCAGCATTACAAACGGAATGACATACTTATTATACTCTATGATTTCATCCAAATCTCTTGTTACAGAATCTGAAATTTCATGAACCCTCACAATAAAAATAAAAATTTAGTTATTCTACAATTATGTGTGTAAAAACAATATATCGAAATATATGCATTTATCACATACATTCAGCGGACATGCAATTAATTATAAATAACTGCTGCGAATTATACAAAGGCTTACTTACTCCAGTTGGCTGTAAATTGTTCTCTTGCCAGTTACATATATATTTCGTCCTGAATGTACTTTGCATTACGAAAAATGCCTGTAGATCCGAGGTACTCTACTGTTACATTTTTTAACATCCATGCGAAGATACATGTTTAAATTTTTTCTAGAAGATTTTTAGAAATTTAATTAGGTTTAATTAAAATTTCGCCATTTTACATATAACTGGGGGGTGGGAGTGGTCGGAAATTTGTTGTTCCTTTTGAAATCTTTTCATTCAAAGCCCTCCAGCTTCCACGAATCAAATATTGTAACGGGGTATGTGCGAAGCATTTTCTAAACAATATGTAGCTTTGAGTGTAAGAATTAATTTACAAAGTTTCTCTTTAATTTGATACCAACAATTTCATCAGTAAACAAGCATCCATTATACCCTGTTAATTAATTTAAAACAGAGGGTTCCATCCCAGCTATTGATGCCGAAAAAATTATTATAAAGTATACAAATTGTGAAAGTAATACTTTAATTCAATAGATCTCAGATAGGTGTGTATTTGATGGGAAGGATGGTGGTGGGATCAACCCCAAACTACAGCACCATACCCTAAGTTTTTCCCGCAGGTTGAAATGCTCTGTATTATATTGACTACAAATGTCGTTTTTTGATTCTTCTCCAACTCACTAAGCCATGACCAATAAAATTATTCGAAAATAACTTGAACTTCCCCTATTCATATTTATCCCACTTTAACCGCAATGGAGAGATGAAAATTTCAAAATGTAAGCTAATGACCACTCCTTCAAGTTCTGCGTATCAATTTCTTCAGTTTTAATTTTACCTTAGTTATTCCATAAATGACTGTTTTAGTGATTTGCTCCCTTCCTTTAATTTTCGAAAACAATCTTTTCGTAGATCTTAAGCACACAGCTAGTATCGTCTAAGTAGTTAATGAACGACGTATTTCATAAAAATTCGAATTTCATTTACAAAAGTCGAAATTTTTCGAAAATCAACCTACGCGAAAATTACATCTCTACAACTCCATGAATATCACGAAATAAAAAAAAACATTTCCTTTAATTTAGGACCTATAATTAAAATATCGATCGATTTCATTTTGAATAGACATTTTCGAAACTAAAGTTCGAAAAATATAAGCTAAAATTGAAAACATGTGGTTTTGAAACTACTAAAAACTTGAACGAATTTGCTGTAATTGGGGTAAGAAATTTTAATAATAGCTGAATTTTGTCAAGGAAGATTAAATGTTTTCTTTTTATGAAAGATTTGTAAAATGCTTTTTTGCAGAACGATATTAACTGCATGTTCCTTGCATATTTTGATATGCAGCGATAGAAATATTAACCTGCAGCAAAAATCTTAAAAATAATTTTAATTTGTACTGAAATCAAACTTTACACAAAAATCAGCAGTCTAGTCATAAATCATGCCTGCGATTAGCCAACGTAATCATTGCCCAGAGTTTCTTATATTTTCTTATTCGTCGTTTGATTAAGTTATGCTGCTTTTCCGTTTTCCCAATTAAAAAAGTTTGTGGAAAAAAAACTACAACTACAAAACTACAGTGGTGCATTGCTGTCAACAACACCCGATCGTTACCGCTGAAAGTTTCTTTTCTACAGCTGCTGGAGAGTAGGGAAGAAGTGAATATTGTGGTTAGCTTGCTGTGTTGCCTTTTAAAATGTTGCAAAGATGGAAGTCTGTCCTGGTCAAACTTCGGCAAGTATAAACTATGTCGGTAATTCTGCTTGCTTAATGCTTTTATACCTTTTAAACCTTAGAGACATCATTTAGTGTAAATTAGCCTGCAATGGTCTGAACGGCAACGAAATAATCATAGTAAGAAAATAATATTTCATTTTCAAGAGTGAGTTCATAAATAAAATGAATTTCTCAGAAAATATAATTTGAGCTTTCGCTTTAGATGTTGTCAGCCAGTGCTAAATACCACTGATTAAGGATTTACAACGACGAAAATTTGCTTCAACTTCCTTCAAACGCTTATCAAACGAAGGTTTCATCATGGGAACCATGGTAGGAATAGTACCTACTACATATAGGGCTAGTGTTTCCATCTGCTGCTATGGTTAAATCACTCAAGATTTTCAACTATCACATATTGAGAGTAACATTGTTGGTTTATTTGTCGTTCTTATTGATCAAAAATAAGGACGACTCCTTCTCAGCCAGCAGTATACTATTTTTATACTCTAGATGAAATCTAAAGGGTATACTAAGTTTGTTATTCCGTTTGTAACAACTAGAATTAATGATGGTAGACAAAAATGGATTAGACACCCATGCATAAAATTAAAAGTTATTTTGATGTTTGCATGTCCGTCCGTCTGTCCGTCCGTTTGTCCGTCCGTCTGTGCGCACCATAACTTGAGAACGAGTTCACTTAGAAAGCTGAAATTTTGTACACGGACTTTAAAAGAAAAAGTAAACTTAAGTTCGAAAATGAGAGAAATCGGGCAACTCCTTCGTGGGGTTGCCATACAAAAATTTCGTTTTCCACAATACATTTGGACACTGCCTGAGAACGCGTTGACATAGAGAGCTGAAATTTGGTACATGGTGTTTTTATAGTAATAACAAATATAATTTTATATTTGGATTAAATCGGGCAATACCTCGGTGTTGCCATATAAAAATTCAGGATTTTTACGTATACTGTGAAAACAGTAAGTCCTATGCGGTTTTAATGTACTGAGAACTTTTTCAGTATATGAAATCCTATAAAATTGGTTATAATAATTTTTTTGTCCGACGAACAGTTCTAAAAATATATGCGAAAAAGCATTTCAAAAATCAAACTTGCACAGATGGGTAACCATACGAAGTGACATACAGGCAGTCATCTAGGTTATCATAAGAATTGGTCTACCAATTCTACTCTTTTTACTGGTTTTCCTTGCACTTATTTTTTCTTGGGACATTACTTGCTTGTGATTCTTATCTAATACAAATTCTGATATCATTCTGATATGATATATTCGGAATTTCTATTACTAGCATTATCGCGATGCAAATCGTATTCCTTTATATTAAGACAGGCTGAGCTTCCACCAGATATCACTTTGACATAAATTTGTGAGCTATCCCTGAAAACATATATATTCGGCCTTGTGGTCGCACATTTGTCTTTCGAATCAAATCCTCTCTACTAGAAATTCTGGTAGAGAATCCTTCATTGAATTTAAGCTACATACCTATCGCCTGTGATTTTACTGTGACTAAAATTTTACATTTATCATGGATATGTAGAAACTGAGATAGATCATAGCTTCTGTTGCCGCAGTTGATATAGTGTACAGAGCTCTTGTTACACCGAAGTGAGGACATTGTTGTATTTTGGGAAAATTCGCTGTTTGAGATCGTGCATATTAAGATAGGCTATAAAATGTAAGTATGTATATATCCAGTGCACGATACCAGAACTGATGCCCCATTTTATGAAGATATAACAAACGATCGACACTATTTTAACGCGTTTGTCTAAATTTGTCTTTGAATGTAGTTTAGAGTCCCAATAGAACTGCTCCGCGTTTTAGTTCAAGGCTGATGAGACTCATCTTAGGGAGTTCAAAATCCGGAATCACTCCGTATAAAAGAGACTAATTTGTACTTTAATGAGTTTAGTTTACAATGCGGTTAGCTAATCTTCGAAAGCAATTTTTCCGATATAAGGATGGCTTAGTAAAGACATATGCCACAGTTTCGAATTTCCCTATATGTGGTGAGACAAGAATTGTATTAACTATGTAATACCAAATAGCCAAAGGTTATGCAAGAGCACGCTCTTAAGGAGTTCCTCTGTAAGCACTACTAGAAATCCTGTTTTACTCCGATTCGGCATTTATTAGACGATTTTTAATATATTGAGTCAATTCAAGAACACATATGCAAATGACCGCAGTTTTGATATTCAAGTATCGAGTTCGAGTAATACCGGAGACAGACTTACAATTTCAATATTGCAATTCTCCAAATTAACATTGTTTTCTCCGCATTAACTATATAAGATTACAAAACTTGAGCCTTTTAATAAAAATTTGTTAGTGAGAGATACAGTTCTGTGAAAAAAAAAATATATTTTACAATAGTGTTGGCTATTTTTGACCAATGTTAGAATGGTTAGAATGTATGCATTTATTTTTTCTTTATAGGAATATGTTGTAATTTTTTGGTTCATAGAATGCCTTATAATCAACAAACAGCTTATTTCGATGAATTATAAGGCGAGGAAAACAGCTCGCAAGTTTATTACAGAATAATATCGACGCAGAAAATGGTTCTGAGGACGAGTGGACTCCACAACCAATAACTGAACGAACTAGAGTTGAAGAGTTCATAGAGACACAAATCTTCAAGTTGAAATTGAAGATGAGGGTGGTACAAATAGTGATGATAGTTATTATAGTTATGAAGATAATGATATGTGTCTTGAAGGACATCTGATCCAGATATTTTGTCGCGCTAAGACAATACCATATGGAATCGCAATCCTACTTCTATGTGTCAAACATTGCGTTATAATATCCTAAGACAACAAATGCTTTTTCGATATTCTAAATATAATTTCGAAAATCCTGAAAATCCAAAGTGTGAAAGCCGCTAACACAAGAGGAGTTTGAAGGACGGCTGGACATTCCAGTTCAGAATATGTGAAAGTTAGATTCTTATCCACTCTATCGTGCAACAATGCCTATCAACTGATTCTGTCCTGATTTTTATCTATATAATTTTACCTACATATACGTTTCTTCCGAGCCATGTGCCATGCCGAGAATATAAGGATGTAAAAGCTAATACTGTAAAAATTCCATTTTAGACTTACATATGACTTTGTAACATCTCACTCAATGTTTTCATTTTTGACCATTTTAATATTAAAAAAAAAAACAACTATAAAGTGCTAAAATCATACAACAAACCGAAAATGGCACAATTGTGTCATGACGTACATATGAAGGTTAACATACATCAAAATTTTAAATATGAGAGATTTCAATGTGAGATATTTGAAGACAGCATTAAACTTTACCTTGCTCGAACCCGATACTAGGCTGAAAGCATTAAACTAGTGAAATTGACAATTTTTGTAATAAATCATTCATTTTTGAAAAATAAAGAAGATAAATTTGACTTTAAAAATTGAAACTGTTAAGTCTTGTGCCTTAAGGTGCTGCGTACAAACAAAGGTGCTGTATATCTTTTTGCTTTCAAGTCGCTTGAATTACTGATTACGTTCTTTCATTTGATTCTGTATCTACTTATACGAAATGAGTGTCATCGTTACCTTTTGGGAATGCTCTAACAGAGAAAATTGTAAATTTCTGACATCACTTAACCTTGTAAGTTCAAAGAGATTTTGATAGTGGGGTAAACTTTGAAACTTTTTCTTCAAAACTTTTACATTAAAAGTTAAAATCTGCACACACTTACCTTTGGAAGCACTTTTGCACTGGGTAATTATCACCAGTCATAATTATTTAATTGTATGAATGTGAATTAAAAAGAAAGATGGTTTTTATATAGTATGTATGTCAGTAAATACTCGTATATATATCCTAACAGATCTGCAAATACGACTTTAATGTCAGAAAAACCTCGTGAATCGTAAGGATCGTTCTATTCATGTTTGCAACAGTTGTGGCTGTTGATGGTTTTAGTTTTAGTATTATTTTCCTTTTTTCTCTACTCCCAGCAACTCACCATCAAGGTTATCATTATTACAAAGAGGAAAGCAATAAATTGCAGGAAGCATATGAAATCGGCTTAGGTAAACTTTCGAAAATCGGCCAAGTGCTGTTGGCCTATAGTCAAAGTTGCTAAAAGGTTAATGACATAAATGTTTTTATGTTTTAGGTGAGCTACGATTTTAAAATGCACATACCTAGAAATTGTAAAAAAAAATAAAAACACAGAGATGAATAATATCTTTGGCCTTATGTTTATACAGCAAATATGCGCTATCCCACTATGTATAGATTTTATGGAATATTCCGAGGGCAATTGTTAATATATTCATTTGCAATTCGGTACCAGCGTCTTACGTCAGTATTGCTTTACTCAAAAATTCCCCTATGTGCTTATGCTTACAGCTTAATTTTTATACATTTTTTACGCATTATTTGCATAGGTATAGGTACTAATGAAAAAACTTACGAATGGATGAATCCTGAAGAAAAACTTGTTTAGTTTATGCAAATATTTCTCATCTCTTTTCAAGATTATAAAATTTAGAGTATACCTAATAATATAAGAAAAACTAATCCAGATATATTGGGGGAGTGGAAAGTAATATCGTTTCTACGCATGTCAATATTTATCATTTAAGTGGAAATGGAAGCAAATCCGTGTCAGACAATCGAAGAATTGTCAAACACTTTTAACCAACCTTGGTCGACCATCCTCGAACATTTTCAAAACATTGGTAAAGTAAGTGTAAAGTGCAGGTGTTCGGATCCAGCATGATCTGTCCGAAGAACACCGATCTACTACATGCAACTTATCTGCTAAGCCAGGTTTACATATAAAAAAGTCGCTTTTATGTGATTGGTGGAGTATTCGGGAATCGTTCATTTTGAAGTGCTGAAACGTGGACAAACTGTGAATATGGACCTGTACTGTGATCAATTCGAACGAGTAAAGTAATTTTTAATTGAAAAAAAGTGTCCAGAGATTCTAAAAAGAAAAGGCATTATTCTGCAACACGATAACGCAAGACAGTGCACTGTGCAAGATGTGAAACCTGGAAAAAATTAATGAATTGGGGTAGGAGATACTACTGCCCCATCCACCATACTCGGCTGACATTCCACCATAAGATTTCCATTTATTCTGATCGCTACAACACTTTATCTGTGAAAAAAATAGGATCATATCCAAAATGCCCTCTTCAGATATTTTCCTGAAAATCCAAGGGATTTTTCTCGATCCAGCATTGAAAATATGTTCATTGCATGGCAAAAGGTTGTTGATAATGGAGGTGATTACATCATTAAGTAAAAATTTATTTGTTTGAATTTAATGTTAAAAAAGGACATTACTTTCCGGTCCTAGTATATAACCGAACGTAAGCCGGAACAACAATTTACTTCGGTCAATATCAAAAATAAGTTTTGTTAGTATTTTGTTTTGTTTGCATGCTCTAGTTTTGTTTTAGTTGCTACCCACAAACAATTCTTTTTTTTTTTAAATATAAAGCCATGTTGATTACCGATGTCCATGTAAAAAAAGAAAACAGAAGACATTACCTTGCCTACCACTTGTAATGGTTAAGATGACAATTATGTTAAGAAAGTTATATGAATTAAGCTACTTTTGAGAAGCTAAGGACCAAGCTCAGAATCATTTTTCAATATAGATAAGATAACGTAGGATTACAAAAATTTCCATCACTTTTTTAAAAACACTCGTCTATCCTGGCCCATACCTTCGTTTCGTACCTGCGTAAAAAAAAAAATTTCGCGCTGTGAGAGCGTCTTTTTTATGGCTTGAAAAATATCTCCCAAGGTCTTGGCAAACATAACGCACGCACTAAAACTTTTGCTGCTAAATTGCAGCAGAAAAGTGAAGTTGTTTTTGTTTGTGTCAGCAAATTTTGTTGTTTTCCACATAGAGACGGAAGTAAATTATGTAATGGTCGTATACGTAACATACCTTGCCTTGTGTATACCACAGTTCTCGTGCACAATATTTATTTTAATATCCAACTTCCGCTGCACTCACCGATCCGATAAAGGTACCTGTAAATTGCCTTTGCCATTTTGATCTAATTTCCTTTTTCCTTAATTTTTTTTATTACCCTTACTTATTAGCTGCCAACACCAGAGCTGGACTGGAAGGATGGGCGATTGGGCGCTAGTCTGATGGGCTGGCGGTCGTCGAGGCTGGTAGCATCTAGGTAAATCACGACCGCACGTATTCACCATGTAATCTGGTTAAACATTGTGATTGGTTGTGGGAGGAGAGCAATGAGTTAAAAATTCTCAGAAATGTCCCACAACCTTTAAACATTGACAGGACGCGACACCAAAGTAGCTTGTGAGTGCTTCCTAGATAGCATTATAAAATATGGCACATCCGGGATTTTAGCGATTTAAAAAGCACTCACTTTTTTTAAAAAGTATTTGGCATTTTGTCTCCATGAATTAACTTCGCACGAAGAAACTCTGCACTCAAAAAATTAAATAAATCCGCAAATTTTGCGAAGATTCTTTTGTGGAATTATTGCATTTTGAATTTTTCAGACTTAGTGCATAATGAAATAAGTCCGCAAAATCATTTTTGCATAACATAACATAACATGCCTCGGATTTTCTATTCATAATTAAACATAAGGGTAAATATTTGAAAATGGCAATCCCGTTGCCCGACACGATGCAGGGGCACCAGACCACGTGAAATGGAGCGAAAAGACATTACAATTATATTGGTATAAATTTGCGAACTTATTTCTATTTTTAAATTGTGGTGTTTTTGCATTTGGAAATAATTCCGCAAAATTAAGAAAAATTCAAAAATGCGGCATTATATCCATTTTAATTGTCACGTGCGGAACTATTTCTATTTTCATGTTGCGGACTTATTTCATTATGAAATAACACCACATTTTATGCGAACCTGTTTGAGTGCGGAGTTATTTGATGGAGCCTTATGTTTAGCATCATATCATTTTTATTTTGAAAATCGTATTGAAAAATTTGTTGTTTTATTAAAAGGATTCAACAATGGTCTCCAAGCGTTGCTACCTACGTATGACACATGTGTACTTTCCAGCCTTGTAATAATTTCTTATTGTGCTATACATTTTATGGGTATACACACACCATCGTATTTAGGTTAAAACATTTGGGAGAGCAAACATATTAAAAAAAGGCGTCACTGCATAAACTTAAATTTTATTTAAATAAACATATTAAAAAACAAGAAAAGTAGGCCTACGAGCTTCAAGAAGTTCTATGCGCTAATAGCAAAATCAAATCTATATTTCATCAAATTTTGAGTTCTGGAAGTTGTATAAAAGGTTTGAAATCCATATTATTTCGTAGTTGATACAGCTGCATATCACTAACCAGATTTACATTTCTGCACAAATATCTGGGAAAAAAGTCATGCGTTAGTTTAAAAATTTAATTTATACGTTAAACACAGTTCTTTGTTATAGACCAGCATAGCGTCATCAAACCTTAATTTTACTAGAATAATCCATATTGCTTTTTTTGGAATCTCTGAAGTCTCATTAAATCTTCTCCAGTACCCATAAAGAGTATTGGCGGACAATATTCGAAATGTGGCTTTAGCAGTATTGTATACACTTTTATTGTCCTTAACATCCAAAGATTATCTATGACTCTACTAAAATAGTAAACTTTTTCAGCAATTTTTTTACACATATAATTGAAATGATCTTTGAAATTTAGTGTATTTTCTATAAATTCCTAATTTTTTCAACCAATTCAATAGTGACACTATCAAGAGATGCTAAAATAGAACCTTGAGGTACTCCTAAGTCATAGTTTATTGCTCCTGACATAAATTCGTTTACTTTAGTCCTCTGCGATCTATTCGTTAGAACTGACCGATTCGCTTCTCTTCCTTTCACTCCGTACTTATCTCATTTCTCTATATGAGAATATTTATATCCACCGCCTTAAAAGACCTCTTGGAAAATAGCTATAATAAATTGGCTTCATCAATAGCATGCTTCCATTTCATTATATACTAGTTGAGTGCTGTTTCACAAGAATGCTGATTTCTAAAATCTGACTGATATTCAAAAGTAATACTATGCCATTCCACATATTTAATCAGTTATAGTTGACCTACCATTTCAAAAAAATTTCAAGTAAAGGATGCATATTTACTGGCCAACGGCTCTCGCATAAACTCGAATTTTTCACTTTTGTATAGTTACGATAAGGTAGTCCTAAAATTAGTCCGATGACATTTTTTTGATTGATATTTTTGTGCATCTGTTTAAACCCCCCTAAATTAACTGATCGAAAATAAAATCTTCTGGTAATCTTAAGCTTGTTTCTTATCTTCTCAGCTGTAATCAAATTTTTATACCTTTCTTAACGAAATTATTTAAAAATTTTTATCCTACCCGAATGACTACGATTCTCCAAACAAAACTCCCAGCTGAGTAATAATTGCTTGCATATGCAGCTGAGAGTTATTGGGCGTAAAATGGTAAGGTTTCTTTGGAATCACAAATTTAATTATTTTGTTAAGTAAGGTATTTACATAGTAAGTGTAGCCTTTGGGAAGATAAGGAGCCAAGTTTAAAATTACTAGAAGACTATTTCCCTTAGTAGTAGTAGTAGATAGTAGCGCAAATAAGTAAAAATACAGATAACGAATTGAATAGGAAAATTGAAAATCAGAAGACAGATACATGTTGCGGGTCAATTAAAAGAACTTGCAACGTCTCGCTTGAATATAAAATGGATGATGTCTCGACCTGATCACAGTATACATAACCTGTTTGTTCTACATGCTATTTTTTTTAAAACTACTAGAAAGAAAACATATTTGGCTGCAATTTGTTTTAACTTCATTTTGCTGTGGGAGCGACAGTTTTGGGCTTTAGGACCTGTTTTAGATGAAATTTTAGTGTTTCTTCCATGACGAGTATACAAAAAGCAGTGAGAGTGAGCTCTTACTTACTGCAAGCTGTACCCGACACGTTAAGGACTTTTAATGTGTCGGTGCCTTCGGCGACTTCCATGGCTTGTATTATATTCCGGCGGTTACGACCGCACTCCCTGTTCCACTCGGCAAAACTCTCGGCTGTGTTAGTTTTGGAGAATAAGAGGAATATTTCTCAACTGATAGTATTGGCTACATTTGTTGTGTTTTGTGATGGAACCTAGGTACCTAGGAATTATGGATTCACTTCATATCCTGGCTATGTTTACAAAAACAAATTATGGAAATCTTTGTAATACTTACAGGATTTTGGTGTCTCAAGGTACCTATACCCGCTAAAAATTTTAAATTACGCGAAAATGGTCAATTTGGTTGTCTTCCAGTACAGAAGAGATGCTATAAAAATTTTAAATATGCACGTTAAGGATGAAATCGCATCTAGATTTTGTCCCCTAATTAGATATGTAAATAGTTTTTCAGTCCAGTAAATGGTTTTGGATATAACTGCAGAAGTGAATCAGTCCTTCTTAAGATGAGAAAATGGCCGTTTTTTGGTACAAAATTGGACATATTTTCAACTCATCATTATGAAGAACTGGTAAGTCGTGGAAATTCACTTTCCAGGAGAAAAATATCCACAATAGAGTACTAATGGTTGTGAAACAAAGAACGGAAGAAATATATACAAAATATGGGAACTGAGGTGTATATGATCCAAGTGCAAAAAAATCCGTCTTTCGGCGGTAAAAAGTCAGTTATGAAGTTAAAATGATAAAAAAAAAGAAACTACAACACTCGATTACCCGCTTCTCCCTCTTTAATTTCATACCAAACATGACGTATTTTAGACAACCCCCAATGGGGTTGGTATGACCCCCCATCCGCAAAAGTCTCCCCCAGAAATTGTTCACCTATATTTTTGTACTCTAGAACCTAAATCCGTATGAAATATCCCCAATACTCTACGACCCTCCCACACAGAGTTAGCCATCTTTCAACGTTTTCTTTAACTCCCCAAGTATTTGTTAGAGAATCTCGAATGGAGAGTTAAGGAGTTTTAACCGGGGAAAACGAAAATTCTCATCTCCTAAACTCCCAAACTCTCCGAGTTACAAAATCCGGCCCCTGATGTAGGAAGTCCTGAATTCTTTCTAAGAAATTTACTGGAAATTTGTACCTTAGAAATTTTATGTATTATTAGAGGCTGACAACGGCAGAAGAAATGAATGCTTATTGGAAATTGGAGGCCGACAAACGCACAAATGAAAGTATTGTATCTGAAAATAATTCCAATCGCCCGGCCATCAAAGTGATAAAGATTCTACCGAAATATTTCCAGTAAATTTCTAAGGAAAACTGTCCAGTAAATTTCGAAGAAAAAATTGACGACTTCCCTATACATAACAGGTCATGCATCGTTGGCTTTATTTATATTGGACCGAGGCATTGCATTGCTCTGGTAAAAATAAAGAAACTGGGTGTGTGCCTGAGAACATTAGGAACATTTCTTAGCTACAATTTTCGTCGTAGGTAACTAACTAACTTGGTTACCAGAAATGTTATCAACCTTATCAGGTTTTCATTTTTCTGTTATGCGTTCTTCATCTGTCTATTTACTTATTTGTGATAGCAGTTTGGGGCTCATAGCATATATAAAATCAATGTCTATTCACTTTTCCATATGTACATATTAATATAGAACATCTTTTAAAAAACGGACGGCACGCACACATAAATTTCTCTTCATGGCTTGGGAAATATTTTTTGAGAGTTCTGCAAAGCTGCTTTTCTGAGGCGAACACTGTTTCTATTATGACGAAATATGTATAATTATTGTGTTTAGGGTTTTGAAGGCGTCATATTTTGATAATGTGATACAGGCGAGCTACTCCTACTCCCTCTAGATACGCTCCGCATCAGCACCATTCAGTAAAAAATTCGAAATTAAAAAACAAACAAAAAAATCGCTTTTTAAGGTTTATTTTTATTTTACATTAAGATATTTATCACACCTCTAACAACATACATAATTGCTCCCACATGAAAAAGAAAACCAAATTGTTTCTAAGTGAGTGCCATTCGAAATAAGCTGGTGTTCATTACGCACAGTGCTGAATCTTTGCACTATATAGTTGCATATATACATAGAAAGTATGAATTTTCATAAAGGTACAAAATTATGCGCTAAGCCTCTCAGCTTACGAAGCAAACCTGACCCATCAACAAACTTGAGATTTTTCGAAGTAGATAAGGGAAAGGACTTATTTTCTTAATTTCGTATTAGGTGTCATAAAGAAACTGTAAACTGTTGCTGCGAAAAGAGTATTGCTTCTGACGTCTAACAAACAAAGTCTTGTCCTTGTGCCATTCAATATTCAATTAAGGCTTATTCTGAGCACTTGCTCATAACCAGGACAGGACAAGCAATTCTATCGAGTTTCCATGGCACTCCTGTATGTACGTACGTAGTAGGTATGTAACGTATGTCCTGAGTAATTGAGTTTGCAAATAACCTAGAGTCTCATCGATTAAGGCTTTTGCTATAAAAGGGCACTACGAATATTGTTATAGTAGGGTACGATACTTTTCATAAATGTACACAGGTGCATGCAAGTGTATGGACATGCATATTTCATAATTTGTGTAGCAGTTACTGCCAGTGTTGCTAACATTTGTGATATTCCGTAATACAAGGAAAATAATTTTTTTTCTAATCTTCGTCTTTTATTATTTTTTAGTTTGGCAATAAAAAACGCTGAAGACAATGGACCAACTAGACGAGATCCAGCGAGTTCGGATCTTCTTAGTGAGGGAGAACAGTAAGTTTAAATACAAATTGTGTCAAATAGCGGAAATCAGTTTTTTTTTTTAATATTTCCAGGCCAACATTGGATGAAATAAGAAGTTGGGGTAAAGGCTTCGACAAGCTTATGAGAAGTCCAGGTGAGTTGTTGCATAATAAAATTTATTTGTGTTTGTTTTTGTTATTATCATCATCCATCCACCTCATTATAACTGCGGTTAGATTGTTATACAAGAATTAAGGCTCGCACTAAGAACAAAAGTTACGTAACATAACTGAAACAAAAATAGAACTAAAAAAATGAGTGGAACAGGGATAGAAGAAAAATAAAGAGATAAGCATACCACATACCTGTAGTAGTGAATATCTAGGTGTGAAGCTAGAATTCAGCGAAAATAAAACAAAATATATTTAAATAAGTGGATTAATTGCTCTAGCAAACTATAATAATAAATATTCCACATTTCAATGCAAGCTCTCCTCCTATTTTGTTAAAGAAGTTGTCGATGACACCTGGTTAAAATCCACGGATGATGTTATACTAGCAGAAATTTTGCACTTTTTGACGCACAGTGAAGATCTGTTGAGTAGTTGACCTTCCGGAAATGATTTCAGGTAATCAGCGGTAATGTATGACGTACAGAATCTTGAATGCAAATGCAATAAAAGAATTCCTTGATGATTATTGCTGAATATATCCTTTTCGTCTTTAGTAACTAATATACAGATGAAGAATACATATCAGAAAAATGAGAACCTTATCAACATTTCTGGTAACCAAGTTAGTTAGGTACGACGAAAATTGTAGCTAGGAAATGTTGTTATGAACAGATAATGTTCCTAATGTTCTCAGGCACACACCCCACGTACAATAGAAAGAGACAACTGGTGACATCTACTGGCAATGGAGAGTAAACAACTTCAGGTTCGGAGAATCGATGATGGAATCTTCGGGAAGGTTCAGGAATAGAATAGTCACGAAGATTCTGGAATAAAACACTCCAGAGTAATCTGGAGAGTTTTTAGGGTATAAATATAACAGTTGTCACCGCCAGAAGAAGAGTCTTGTCTTAGACTTTGTAGTTTTAACAAGCGAAAGTAATAAACAGGCGAAAGTGTAATTGGATTACGATAATTGAAAGTACAGTATAAGCGATAATTAAAGTTGAGTTGATTAATTGTAGGTTTGTGAATTATATTAGATTAGAATGAAATAAAGAACTCGCATATTAAATATTTAATATTGTGTTTTAAATAACGAACCAAAAGCCACGCTCTCAACAGTATTTTTGGAGGCCAGTAGTAATTTTTATGAGCGTAGACGAGTAAATGTGCAATAAGATTTTTTTTTATATCGAAATTTACTGAAAATATTTTGGTAGAATTTTTATTACTTTGGTGGCCGGGCGATTGGAGTTATTTTCAGATACAATACTTTCATTTGTTCGTTTGTCGGCCTACAATTGCCAATAAGCATTCATTTCTTCTGCCATTGTCAGCCTCTAATAATGCATAAAACTTCTAAGGAACAAATTTCCAGTAAATTTCTAAGAAAGAATTGAGACCTTCCTACATCAGGTCGAGAGATCATCGATTTTATATTGTTTGAATTGACTCGCAACATACCTACATATATCTCACTTCTGGTTTTCAGTTTTCCTATTCGATTCGTTATCTGTATATTTACTTATTTGTGATATAATAGAGCCTTGGCAATTATTTCAAAGCTTATTATCAGTCCGCAAAGAGCATTACAGAGCTCCCCCGTCTCCTCAGTTAAACTAGGATTGTTATTAAGTTAAAGAGCTTTATGATTTTTCAAATTCTAAAGGTACCTATAGAGTTTTCATTGTGTAAACGTAACAAAAAAAAACATTTTCGATAAATTTGTGTATAAAGATTTTAATGATCTCTGCGAAGAATTATTTATCAAGAACTTTTGGTAGTGGAAACACGTGCAATCAGCGAGTTTAATTTCTTTTCGATCGAGTTTCTTATTTTTATACGTGGAACATTTTTTCTTGCCCAAGTAGTTTTCAGGATTCTGAATTGACTGAGTGACAAACTAAACTATGACCTTAAAAATACTAGCTTGGGGCAATCTAATCGGGTCTTGTTTAATGCTTCCAAAACGCAATGTTGTCTGTTATTACTCAAACGTACTCCAACACCCACTCAACCCATTTCCGTAGACGAAAAAGATATCACGAACTCGCCATCTCTTAGCCATTGAAATATCCAACAATCTTATTT
The DNA here is from genome assembly GCA_963924295.1 of Dioctria rufipes. Taxonomy (NCBI): domain Eukaryota; kingdom Metazoa; phylum Arthropoda; class Insecta; order Diptera; family Asilidae; genus Dioctria; species Dioctria rufipes. Next base: position 378,046,991 of record OZ002740.1, on the reverse strand, counting down.
GGTTCAATAATATTTTTTATATTGCCAAAATGCTATGAAATGTCTGAACTTCTTGAAAAGGTACAAGAACTATTTTACTCCATCAGACATAGCGCAAATCAAGTCAAATATCAGGCCTAGATTAGAATACAATTCCCATATTTGGGCAGGGGCTAGACGCACTGCATTTTCCACGTTAGTAAAAGTCCAAAAGAAGGCCTTCGCATTTATTACCGACGGACGACGTATTAATAGAAACCATTGATTCTCAGAGCACCGGTGTAAAATGTCGGATGTATATCTCTCTTTGGCTATTGCTCTGATTCTCTAGCCTGATTTCTTGTTCCACCATTCGAGCAGCAATCCGAGCTCACCCTCACACGGTTGAAGTCAAATTCGGCCGCAACGGCAACATCATAAAAAAGGGTAGCAGTGGTAGCCTATAAAAAAAAAGTCAGTAGTCCCAGCCAAAGTTAACCTAATAAGAAGATAGGACACAGCTGAACAAAATTGGAAATTTTGCGTGATTTTTAGACCAAAACTTTCGTCTTTTGCATGAATGGGGGAAAAGAACTTGAAAACAAAAATCGAGAGAACCTAGGATTACTAGGACGACAAAATCTTATTGAATAATTCAAAATCTTATCAAACTATTCATAATAAAGTACTTCGGGTCACACTACCTAACTTTTTTAAGAAAAAGATAAATTTCGCTTTGGCCAAGGTGCTGAACGGAGATGTAAAATTCCTCAAAAATAAAATTCTCATTTTTCCCAAAAACATCAGAGAATCCAACATGAGTTTCTCCCATTTAATCTCTTCAGAGCAAAACGAATGTAAACAGGCACGTGCTGTTCAGTTTAAATATCATAAGAATTACACCAACAAACATTGGTTTTGCTATAAAAACCATTGGATAATTCTCTCAACATTTCACAAAAGCGCGGGAACATTGTATGAGACTAAAACCTGAAAACCCCGCCCCTTCTGATTTATTTACGAAAATGAATCATTTTTGATTCTGTTTTGTTGCATGCAAGTCGCTCTTTCACATTTTTTATCTTTATTCATAAGTTTTAAAGAGAGTTTGAGTTTTTGCTCTTCTCTCTTCCTTTTTTTGCCGTGTAAATTGCAAATGTAAAACAATCGGAAAACTCTTCTGTATCGCCACTACATGCGCACACCACTCCGTTGTTGAGAAATCTCTAGAATATAAGGAGTAAACTCTGTGCATTCCTGGATATCGAGGAGGCTTTCGAAAACATGAAGACGGAAACTATAGCTGTGTTCTTTTGTGTCCACAGAACAGGGCAGAACAAAAGATACACAAAAGAATGCCTCATACATTTGTATAGAAGATTTAGAAATGAAGCGAACAGTACAAATAGCTCGCTGCAATCGACAGAACAATTTGTTCTCTCCAGAGAGTTCTAGAACACGGTACTGAGAAGAAAGGGATTTGATAAGGGTCTATGTGACTGGATCAACTCAATGATTCTCAGAAGAAAGATTAGCTCCAGCTCACGGGACGTGGTTGTGAGAAGAATAGTCTACAGCTGTTCACCGCGCTGAGGGGGTGCTATCACCACTCCTGTAGCTATTACTGGTAAAGGCTCAAAGCTGAACTACAATAGAAGTAAATAATAATAAATACGATATTGAACGAGACTGAGGTTTAGTTACGAAAAATTGATATTTTTAGCCTAAATATCTCACATTCCGTAAGAGTTATTATCTTGATATTTAATGTATTCAATTTTAAAAAATGGTAAAAGTGAAAAAATTAGCAGATGGAAGTTGATGTAATTGAAGATTGGTGCTTTCTATTAATTCGCAGTACCATTTTTATTCCATTTTAATTTTTACATTGCACTGCAAATGATTAAATTTAGTAATAATTTAATTGTTTGGACACATCGCGTTCTTACGGAATGAGTGATTCTTAGCGCACTATACTTACGGAACATTGGATATTTAAACTTAACGAAAGCTCCCCTCACACGAGTTAAATTTAATTTGTGTACGCCTGTTAAATAAATAAAGTGGTCGACGACAACGAAAGCTGCAGATTCATATGTAATACACGCTCCATAAAATATCCCTGGCGAAAATTGTGCTTATTAGAAGAGAAAGGAAGAAGAAAATTTTCAGATTTCCAATGCTGGGTGGAGCGGATCTTAAGCTGGAAACACAATGCGACGGCCATCAGCGCTCATCAGCTCAGATTTCATTCTATTCTATTATCAGATATAGGAATAAATTGCGTCCATTGTAATTCCGCCTTTAGTTGTACCATTGAAAGATTGGTTGTCGGTTGTATGTGTAGTTAGCGGGCGCTGCATTTTTTAAAATCAGCTACAAAGATTTTTATATACATAATATCGAGGGACACTGTGGTTATTCAGCATTTCAAACAGACATGCTCTTAGAAATAATATGGCAGAGCACTTGCTGAAAAAGAAAGCATTTCTATTGCGTGTTCGAAAGACCATTCATAGGAAAAGCGTTGATAGATGTCCGAACTTTTCTAATAATTTCAGCATTTTACCATTTCTATTCTTCATTTTCTTATAAACTCAGAAAGTTTATTTAATTTTTGCTATATACTTTTTTTTTGCATGTGCAAAGTGGCAGTTATCTTTAATTCGGTAAAACTTTCTTTTTAGGTGGGCGTAAAGTATTTAGAGATTTTCTCCGCTGCGAATATAGTGAAGAAAACATACTCTTTTGGCTCGCTTGTGAGGAATTGAAGAAAGAAACTAATCCTGAGGCCATAGAGGAAAAAGCTCGGTTTATATATGAGGACTACATTTCGATTCTCTCACCTAAGGAAGTTTCATTGGACTCACGTGTTCGAGAAATTGTCAATAGGAATATGGTGGAACCAACACCTCACACGTTTGATGAGGCTCAACTACAAATTTATACCTTAATGCATCGTGATTCGTATCCCAGGTGAGTGTTTTAATATCAAGACGTTTACTTTAATTTTTGTTTTACAGTCTGTTTATTTTACTATCCAGAGAAATTAGTAATAAGAAATTTGGTTATCTGTATAATTCGATTGTAGCTATGTGTATGAATCTTTGTAAATATTATAATTGGAAGCCAATGGAAAAATAACAGACTTTTGTGAACTCCCGCCATCTTCATAGCTCACTGCTCTTTATACAAAATACAGGTAAACCTGAATGCAGAGGATGTGGGGAGCAGAGAAGAATTTCGGTACCATCAGTTTTCTACGTTTTGCTTTAGATATTTTCTTTATATATAAAATTATTAAGTTTATGGCATTAAAAGGTGCTAGCCGTAGAATTTGGTAGCTCTGTCTCTATCAGCGTGATCTCGGAGAGCAGAGTGGGATACTTTCCCTACAAACTGACCTTATTATGTAGTTAAGTAATGAGGGATTTCGAACCTTATACAGATGATGCCATTTTGTTGGAAAATAGCTTAAAAACTTCCAAGAACTTCTACACTTCACCAAAAGACAGAAAGGTTGAAGTCTTAACACGATATCGGACGGTGCAAGACTATCCTTTAGCTTCCGCGCTAAGAGTCTTCCTGCCATTATTAACAAAAAAAAAGAAAAGAAAATTCCAGATGTAAACGCCATCTACAGCCGTTCTTAACCTAAAAAATATGTGAGCCCGGCAAGCTCGGAAGGCAGTTTCCATTCTGATTTCACTTTACTCGAAAGTTGCTTCAGTAGATAGATTTTTTTAAAGGCCTCTACATTAATTCGATATAAACAAAAATCTGGTTGGAGTTCCCGCAGACCAGAAAGCAACATACACACCAAACCGTTTACCTCGACTGCGTAAAAAAAAAAAATGCCAGCAATTCAGAGGATGCAGTACTCTCTCACTGGTTCTTTGATGATTTTTACCTGTCATCATTTGCTTACTTTTCTATATCCGCTGCTGTGAAATCCTGTCGAGTATATGAGGTTGTAGTCAGTATTGTTCGTCAGTTGAAACCAACTGTGATCTTTAGATTTTTGTTTTTTTATTCATATTTTTATAGTAAACAATCAGCTATAAACTGTTTACATTTTTTTTAGGTTTATTAACTCTCAACTGTTTAAATCGCTGGCCCAATTACCTGAAGGCGTGTCAGCATCAGGATCACAAACAGACAGTCCGACCTAGGAAAAACAGAGCCTTGGAGAAAAATCTAATGATAAGTAACATATATAAATAAATTAAACTAGACATAATTAAGGAAGAATATTATATAAAAGAAATTTCAGATCCACGAAACAAGAAAAACTTTAGTAGATACTTAAACTTTACTTTAAGATCAACAAAAACCTAAGAAGTAAATTAGTAAAATAACTAAATTTAAGAGAAAATGTGATTTCATATAACTGAAAATAGACAAAAATCGAAAACGTTTAAAAATTAGTGAAAAATTAATAAAAAAAAAATAAAGAAAAATCAATATCGGAAAAAATGCAAAAAAAAAAATGTAAAAAAAAAGAGAAAAGCAACGCCACGTAAAGTGATTATCGCTTTATAATCTAGCCTAAGGAAAGTTGGTTACTTTTAATGTGAAATTGAAATCTAATTGCAATAATTAATAGAGGAGAAAGGCCATTAGTGGACCTTTAACAGTAGTTTTGTAAATTTTGACTTTTTTCTTAGTTTATTCAAGTCTACCGGCCGACGCCAAGAAATACCAAAAAACGAGGGCCTATTCATAAAATCTTTTGATTTTGTGATCAGGAAGTGTAGGTCTAATTATAATTATTGAGAATAAATAGTAGTTACGATAATTTATTACATACATGTGTACTCTGGTAGGCCTACTTGTGATTGTTATTCCCGTAAAAGAGGACTTTTCTCTGTAGTTATTTGTGGATTAATTGGATAATTTAGAGAACTGTAGTTTGTTTTTTTATTTTCGGGGTAAAGAAAAAGTAATTTTCTTTTGTTTCTAATAAGACCCTGAGAAAAAAAGCTCTCGTGGGAAATGTTTTGAAAATCTAAATTTACTTGGATTGTTCATATTGGTTGGAAAGCTTTTGCTTACATGATAAAGCTGACAGTTTAAATATAGGTATCCCTATAGTACTGCCGATAAATCCGTCTTTGTAATATTTTTTAATAATATTAATATTTTTATTCAACCGCCATAAAACTGTTGGCATGTAGTCTCATGACAAAAATTTTTATGGCCGTTGAATAATAATGTATTATTGTTTCCTATCTTTTCTTTTATAGAGTTAATCGATTTGTGCAGTGAGCGGCTCATTTGTCATTCATATAAAGTTAGGTAACCTCGACTATTTCAATCAGCATTTAAAATCATACTTGGGAGACAGATCTTTCAGGATGGTATATGGAAGTATATGGAAAGTATATGGTGATCCACAATGCAGTTATCTCGGTCCTATACTGTTTTCCTCATCCAGCAATAACTGTCTTTAATTTTCTTCTTACCCCAGGGTTAAGTTTTGCTAGGTTCGAATCTTTGAACATTTGTTTTAAGTCCTCACATCGGCATCAATCTAATTGAGGTGCAGGTTGGCTGTATTGACATTAAAATTTACACAATATGAAAGGGAAACGTCTTGCAGCTCTCGATTTTACGTTAGAGTTTAAATAGTACATATCGGTCCTAGAATGCAATCTCTGGTGATAACTGGTATAATTACATTTAGTAGAATTTGTTATCTTCAAGTTTCCTCTGCTGAGTTTTAAGAGGAAACCAAACTGGTTTAGTTTAAAAATTCACTCTGTAATCGAAATCTTTTTCAACGTGAATAAAGCAACCGACAGTGGTGCGTGGCATCCATGATACAAAGATAACAAGTATGGCCGATTCGAGAGGACTTTTTGTGTTGCTACATCATGAGGTGACAATGTCATTTCAAGCGAATTCGTTTTAAGTTTTTCGTATTTTGTTGACTGAAATCAGCTTTGAATATATTAAAATATTTAACAAAACATGAGTTTTTCGTTTAAATCACTTCGGGAAAAGTAATTATGTGGTAGTGGGAAAACAAAGAAATTTCCAAATAAACAATTTCTTTCACTTTGATAAGGACAATTGAAATTGAGACGCACAAATTTGTGACAATAGTCGCTAAATGAGGCAAGGCCATACCTTGTTAATATTTGTATCATTGTGACATCAGTACGAAATTTTATCAATGTTTAGGCTCAAAGTCGAATTGATTCGTTGTGTTTGTTTTTATCATCGGATGTACTTACAAATTGTTGTTGAATGATTTATTTTGGAATGTCGTTTCCAATTTGAGATTAGAGATATGTGCCTAAACTTATTTTAGTCTTTGGTTCTCCATGGCAGTGTAAAAATATAGGAATTTATACATTTTTTGGAAATTATTGGGATCAACGCTTGAAATATCATGATGCACTAAGCTCTGTTCCGAATAGGAGCGGAAAAATAAAAAAAAATATATATTGTTCCATTTAAAGCAAAAAATTTTGTCAATTGAAGGTAAAACAATGGAGCAAAATAGTTTTTAACTCCACTAAGTTGTTCCAGATACCGAGCAAAAATATAATATGCACTATGCCAGAAATACGTGAAATTTAAGGTTTTCAATGAAACTCTAGTTTAAAGCTTAAGAATTTATTTAAAATAAAATTTTGCACCTACATATGTATATGTATATATTGGATATAATTATTACACCAAATCCTTAAATTCTTATTTTAATTGCCTTTCTAAGAAGCGATAATCAGTGGCGTCACTAGGGTTGGTGTCACCCAGTGCGGTGACTCATGATGTTACCCCCCACACGACACCCTATAGACCTCCACCGAGTCCGCCAGTGCGAAATAACGGAAACATACAGCATCCTTAGTAACGTTTATTAACATAGATCCTATATTTACAAAGGCAATAGAAGAAAAAATTAATTCAAGGTCGGTTGGTAAAAGATTGTAAGAAGTTAAGAACTAAGAACTACATAGAAAATATGTTACTTTTTTAATTGTTATTTAACATTAAATTTTATGTGATATTAAATCTCGACTAAAACAAAACTTTCCTTTTCTGGCCTTTAGAGCTGCAAACTTTTTAATTACTTCATCGAAATCAACTCCTTTCGCCAAATCACTTTCAATTGATAATATTGTAAGATCAGAAAGCCTTGACTGTTCCATGGTAGATCGCAAATAGTTCTTTATAACCTTGAGCTTTGAAAAACTCCTCTTACATGAAGCCACAGACACACAGATCGTAAGAAATAATTGTAGGCTCACTGACAGATATGGGAGAGATTCTAGGAAGTCCCATTCAGCTATGAATTTCAAAACGTCAAATACTGACCAGTCTTCGACTTCTTCGAGATCAGTCTTTGCTGCCTTCAGGTACCTTCTCTCTCAGCCTTAGTATTTTTAATAAAAGCTCTTCCTCTGATAACTCATCATAACAAGTGGCCAATTTTGGAATGAACACCAGTAACTTTTCTTCAGTGGCAGATATCAAACTCTTGGCTTGAACAGCCTCAAACACGGCTGCTACTTCCTTGATGGCTCTTGATCTGATCTGGAGTTCAGAATGGACACGATCAATACACTCAAGCATCGCTCTCTTGTTTTCTTCTTGCAGAGTTAGTCCAGCATCTCTCGTCTTCTCACCTGTCATTCTCTTCTTGAACCTGGGTCTGCTCTCTACTGAAATTCCATATTGGTCTGATTTTAAAAGCGCCTGTTCAATTGCCTGCTCCTCAAGATAATTGCGCTGCTCATACATAAAAAGTCTTAGTGCCTCTAGCTTTGTCACCACCTTGTCAAGAGTTAAGCCCTTAGTCTGAAGGTACAGCTGTTTAAGATTAACTTCTTCAAATACATCACACCAAAATAAGAGGTAGCACAGAAACGTGAAATTGCAGACAGCAGGTAAGAGACCCCGGGCTGTAACTCTTGTGTCAAAGTTTTCATCTCTATGTGATGCTTCAATTGCCACTACATATTCATCGATGAAGCATTTTCAGCAAAAGAGTGTTGGCCGCACAAGTTAAGCGAATGGTCCACATATCCATTAAAAATAGCTTTCCTGTTCTTTGTTTTCAAAATGACTTGTACACCCCCATGGATTGCAGCCATAATCGCAGCATTATCGTAACCTTGAGAGCGGCACTTCATAATGTGGAGTCCATCAGTTTCCAGATTTCTGATAATATCAGAACTGAGGTCAACAGCTTTTTTCCCTTTTAAAGGGAAAAATTCCAGAAACACTTCTCTTACTTCAACTTTGTGAATTTTCATATATCTGATAAGTTCGGACATTTGGTCAGTGTGTGATGTGTCAGATGTGCTATCGAACATGATCCCGAAATATCTGGCAGATTTTATATCCATGAAATGCTTCTCCTTCACATGATTTGTAGGACATGTGTAAATTCATTCTGAGTTTTTGGTGCAAGATAAGATACTGATGCTTTGATTTTACATGTGCTTCGCTTTAATTTCATTAGGTGCTCTTTCAGCACTGGGTCATATTTAGAAAGCATCTCAACCATTTCAAGAAAATGTCCTTTATTCAATGAAGATTCATCTTTATTATGGCCCCTGAATGCCAGATTTTGCTTGGCGAGAAACAATGTGAAAAAATTTTTACGAACCGCCCTAATTTTGGTGTCACCCCTTGTGATGGTGTCACCCGGTGCGGTCCGCACCCCCCGCACCTACCTAGTGACGCCACTGGCGATAATATTTGTGAGCAAAATATATTAGCTCCGAATGATGGTTAGTGTTTGATGGGGCATCTCAAAGATTTTGGGTAGAGTATCCTTCCGGTGTAAATTGTTTACTTCAAATCAACTCAAATTTTGTTCAAAGAAGAGGAAATCAATAAGGAGTTTAATATTGGTTTGATAAGATTTTAATTATCGTTGTAGATTTTTCGGAAATATCTTACTAAGACGTCACCTTTGCCATATCGCACTTTTGAACCTGGAGGGTTCGTTAGAATTTTTTACGGATGAGAATTTTCCGTAGTTTTTACTTTTATGTGTAAAACCATGGTATGGTATGGTAAATTCCCTTAGTTGCAATTTTTTCCAGAAAACCTCAGAGATGTGCTAGAAATAAGTATATGCATATTTCTTTTCTGGCAATACGTAAATGGGTAGATTGGCGGTTATATTTCAAAGAGGATTCTGAGGTCGCTTAGCTCTGTGTGTAGGTGTGAATGTAAATGGGACTAAAGCTATCAAAGACAAAAAAAAGGAAGCATTTATCATTTTCAGGGTAAATTTCTGAGAATATTTTTGTTCTCAGCTTTGCATAGTGCCAAATTCATGAATATAGCTGTCTGCTATAGTTTGCACAGAGCATTCAGATTGGCAGAAGGTCAGTAGCGTTACGAAGAGCTCATAGGCACCTGGTCTGTTATTAGCCTTATAATACCCACACTAACTTAGTTGTGATGCCTAGTCCTTTAGTGAGCTATTAACTACCAATTGCTCCTAAATCAGGGTCTAGTGGTCTTATATGAAATTTCTTTTCAATACAAATAGCCAACTATAGCGAACATTTATTTGAAAACACTTAAATTAGTTTCATTATAAGCTTGAAATGGAGTCTGAACTTCTGTGTTAGCTTGGTGCTTAATTGTTTATATAATACTGTCATTATATTGCAAATTCCAATATTTCACTGAAAAAATTGGCTTGGCTGAAGTTTCACTGGAGTTCTTATTAAATGTAGGTCTCTGTTTTTCTTTCTCGCTTCTAGCGTGGCTGATATTTTTTTTAATTTATCTGGACGCTTGAAAATTAAGTAAGAGTGCAATATAAATAAGTTAACTGGGTTGTTTTTAGCGTTGAGAAATGGAAGCGACACTGCTGCAACTTAACCTTTGCTCTGCCACGTAAAAGAAATATTTTCAGCAATTTATTTTTCACATTTACATTGCCGAAATTTCATTCCATATTTTATAAAAAAAAATTCATTATTACAAAGCGATCTAAATATTATAAACAAATACTAAAATAAATTTAAGTCAGTTATAAGAGGATTGAAAATACCCATTCGCAGCTCTTCTGATAAATAATGTTCTTAAAGTGGTTTATCTTAAATTTTGCTGAATATGTATATTAATCGTTTTTATTTCTAGGGAGTACATACATACATCATCTTATATCTCGCCCTTACCCCTTCGCGTTGCGTAAAATATTCTCATCTATTCAAACTAAATTGCTCATTTTAATTTTTATCTTTAAGGAAAATATACAAAGTGAAAATAAACATATCAATGAAATTTTCCGACCTTTAAGAAGCATAACTTTCCTAGAAATTATACCAGAACACCATATATACACTGCAAAGATTCTTCTACATTAAAGACTAATAAAAATTTAGTGACCATATAGCAATGCGGACTGTTCGACTGAATGATCTATAGTTTTCCTATCCCAACAGCCCACTTATTTTTCCCGCATTTTAAAAAATCAATTTTCTCTGCTGTCAAAAATAAAACTATGCTAAAGAATAAGTGATTCATTGTATACAGACAACATTGAATACAAAAATTTAGTCTTTTCGCACACAGATTGTTTCCATAAGGCTCTAAATGTTCTAATTAATCCACTCTCGACATTCTACAATTAAAAAAAAAAAGCAACAGAAATGTAATTATTATTGTTAAATGTAATTTTTTAAAAAATGACTAGGACTTAGTAACTGCACAAAAAAAAAGTAGAGATAAAGCATTTACGGAAATCTATAAAACAATTGTACATATATATACACATAACTGCAACCAAAGACCAATACGAATTATTAAAAAACTCATATTTTATATAAAGTTATAAACAAACAAGAAAATTTAATAAATTTTAAGTGTAAAATAACTCTGATATAAAACGCAGAATTTTAGTTATGTACCTACTCGTCGAAGTCGAAGTGATGTTTTCCGTTCTGTTCCATTTCTTGATTCCAAAATAGGTTTGCATATAAGGCGAAGCTCACGCACATGAATCTTGCAATAGAATTTTTCACACTTACACACCAATTTTAATATTCTAAACAAAAGTAAATTTTTATATGATGTCTAAATAATGGACTAGAGTATTGATATAAGTAACATTAAAAACATAACAAAAACAACAGTAAAAATACTGATTAAGTATTGAATGAACACGAAGGCTGGGAGCAATGTTATATTTTCTTCATAAGAATGCAGCAGAACTTGAGTAAAATTTTACTAAAAAATAAATAAATAAAATAAGTAAGTACATAATAGAGAGGTAAAAAAAAAAAACATAAAATATTAGCGGAAAACGACTTGTATTTTAATTATGTAATTAATTTATACTTAAGTAGGCGAATTACATTTCACTGATTTAGATTTATTGATGATCAGTATGCTATAAGCACAAAACTAATAGGAGAAACAAATATAAAATAAAAAGAAGTTAAACGAAAAAAGATTTTAATCATTATAGTTACGTAAAGTATTTAACTACATAAAAAATATTAATGATAATTTACAAAATAATTTTGAATGAAATGTAAAAAAATCGCTATTAAACCAGCACAACTACATTATATAAAATGAAATAAAGGTAAAACTTTAATAAACTGCACCAATTTAAAAAATAAACAAGATAAAAATGCCACAAACTTTTACTTATTATCTAAACAATATTTTCTGGTTATTCGGCAACTACTTAATAAAAAATAAAAGAAAAAAAAAACAACTAAATAAATATACTTAGGTTAAAGTAAACATTCACTAGCTAAACGTCAACTTGTCGTGTGTTTATTTTTTCCGCTTAAACAAAATGACAATCTTAAATTTAAAACATTTGCAAATTCTCTAGTTTAGCCAATTTCTGTGAATATTTAATTTTGTTGACGCTAGTTATTTATAAAATGCACGTTTTCTAAATATTTTGAGAATATTTCGAAGATTTTGTAAATGCAAGAATAGCACAGCATATTTAGGGTTCTCATATGCACTAAACAGAAAATTAATGTAAAGCTGAAGTATTCCTCATATATATGCATCTCCTAAAGTTGATGAGTATAACATATTTATGAAGAAGCTCCGGTTTCTATATGCAGGTACTTGCTTTTGTCCGTTCACTAATGAGCCATCCAGGGTGAAATGGAGCCCTATAGAAAGTATACAATTTCTCGGGAAGATGCTATTTGTATTTGAGATTTGTTTCCCGTTTGATTTACTTCTTCACATTGTATGTGTGTTGAAAGAAGCACTTTTGCTGGTACTTTTTAAGTATGTATCTAAACCCATCATGAAAATTGGGACCATAAATACAGACAACATAGTCCTTTAAATAAATGCAAAAACATAATATTTATATTACCTTTTGGGAAAACCCATCTTTTGAATACTCACTCCAATGCAAGAGGTGATAGGAGACATTGTTACGAACCCAAAATTGTACGAGAGATAGGAGATGGGAAAGTAGTGCTTCGGAGAGGTAAAGGTAGAGGGCGTTAACGATTTTTTTCATAATTTCTGATTCACCTTATAATTGCTAAACGATACACCCTGTGATTATGATTTAAAATATGTTAAACAGACATTCCTTTCCAATAACCCAAAATTTCGAAATTTTGTTCCTTAGCTACTATTTTTACATTTCGAGTGGAAAAAGTCCAAAGTTTTTAGCTTAAAGACCTATCATACTCTGTAGCACCGTTTTATTTTGACGAAGGGAAGTTAGAAAAGTTAGAAAACTTCAAGGATTGTTTACCAATTTTTTGTTTTAGTTCATAATAAAAGAGTGTCTAACTCAGCGACACCATTAACCCATTAATATTCCAAAATCGCTTCTTCCTCTCAACATCTCCTATCACCTTCTGCAGAACTGATACTGAACAGACGATACAAAACGATGCTGAAAAATTGAATGAATGACTGAAACAAATTTGTAGGAAATCAGACATTGTTTAAGTTGTAAAATTACCGATTTCTTACCTAGAAACGGAAAGGATGTTGGTGAGATGCTTTTCAGCTCATAGCAATAATTCAAAACTTATATGAAGGTATTCAGTTTTCCATTAAGTTTGGTAAGTTTTAACTAAAACTTCTAGAGTAGAAGGCGTACTTAGTTCGCTAAAATTGCTATTAAATGGTGCTGGCTACTACATACTATATTACTTTTGATAACTTTTTTTTATACACACACTTTCTGTACATCAATGTGTTTGAAATATTTAAAAGGGTCATATTGACCACCACCTACGTTTCATTATATCTCACATATATTGTTTTACATACATACATACATGCATACTTCAGGTCTTTTATTGTAAAAATATTAAAAATATTTTTTTTTGGATAATTTTATATTGAAGTTGATAAATTTTTAAGAAAAAATCACTTTTATTGTTCAATGCTAGCGCAGCTTTTGTTTTAGGCCTAAATTATTCATCTTAAAAAGCTACATCGAACAATTTTTTTAATAAATTTTCAGCACTGATGTTGTACGGGCTCTGAATATATTGGTGCTTGTTTACGATTATTATAAAAATAGATTTTTAATTAAATTTCCGAATTTTGTTGAATTTTTTCATGTATTTGAAATGATTTTTATAAGAATTCGCTAAATACAATTTTAATAAATTATACGTGCTAGATGATACATACGGCAAATTAAAACCAAAAAACAGCAGAACCAAAAACAAAAAATAAATCAAAAGTTTCAAGGAAATTATTTGAGTTTTCATGTATATTGTAAGCAAATAAAATTTTAGGAGAGTAATAAATGAGCGTGATTCTTACAACTAAATTTGGACTAATTTATAAAAAAAAATATTTTCCAAAAGTAATTATAAGAGATTCAATAAACTATTACAAGTTAGATGTCCTTTTTGTTGCCCGTTTCAAATAGGATTAGGTACCGATTTCAATCGCGATTTTTGGATGCTTTATTAAATTTATTTGTGATATTTTTTTTATAGTAGCGTTCTCTGTATTTTTTGTTGGTAATTGCTAAAGCAATTACTTGCATTGAATTCTATGTGCATCTACTCATTTACAAGATTTTGGTAATGTGGGCAATGCCTCGGTCGAGAACATCAATTCATAGTATCTAGCATAGAAGGGGTTTAAATTAATTAGAAATGGTGATAATTTGGCTTTACGGAATAAATTCCATTCTTTTCTGGATTTTGATAAGATGGGAAGAATTTAATTGCCCTTTTAATTCTTTCCTGTGAGATGGCTAAATTTCCAATGCATCTCCCTTAAATCTCTTATGGGAAATGGCGTAGATAGAGAAATCATCTACATCTTGACAAATACTGTAAGTACCAAATCAAGGAGAAAAATATCACCTACACATTTGAAAATCAAAGTTCGATTGAATATGGGATGTCTAACTAAATTCGTCAAGTGATTTTCGATTTGAAAGATCCAGAAGAATTGGGGACAGATTATTTGTAAATGTGCTTATTTTCACACCAAGTAAGTTCAAAATCTGGAAGGGAAAAACTGCAGCAAAATATCGGCAGTCAAGAGCAGGGACGAATTCAAGTAAAGTAAATCCTAATCGCCCTGTGGCTACTACTAGAGAACACCTAATTATAGCTTTGATAAAAGCAGCTTTTCCAATTATTGATGGTATCTAGCTTTATATTCCATTAAGGTATATGCGACTGGGGCAGATACCTAGCTCCTAAAATTCATCAAATAAATATTCTTATTATTTGCAACTGTCAATAAATAAAAAAAAGAAAAAGATTGAATTCTCAAATTTCATTCCGAATGAGAAATCAGATATTTCTTAATTATTACTATTATCTGACAATTAACAAAAATACACACATATTCTCCATAAAAATGGAATAATCACAATTAAAGGCAGCTAAAAAACGAGAAAAAACACTCATACTCTTGCACGCTGAATAAAATCAAAGAATTTAATTATCTTTTCACCAAATGTTGTAAGAAATATTTTACATTATGCAGTTAGTTGATGGGCGGGCATTTGAGTAATAAGAAGCATTTAAGTATCAGACTTTATATTCGAACAATGGCCAATGATGACCATTAGTTACACTCACGTACATACATAAAATTCTAATTATATTTACTGAGTAATAGTCTAAAGTGTAAAAAACATAGATAAGTATTTAAAGATGTTTTTAATTAAATACCATGAAAGAAAACAAAAATAAGAAGCAACATAAAAACTCTCTTGTAATAATATTAAAAATTATTTTATTGTTTTATTACGTATTGAAAGAGAATCACTGCCACAGAAGTAATTAATGTAAAAAGTTATGAAACAATGAATAGCGTGGAGTCAAGTAGTGCCACTAAGAGCAAGAGGGAAAGGCATTGTCGTGGTGAAACGTCACTGCATTTCAATTGACAAAAAAGCAGAATGGAAAATTGGAAAAACATATTAAAGGTAAAACTAAGTAAAAACCAAAACCACAATGAAACAACATATTTATAAATACACATATACATACATTTATGTAAGTATATTGGAATGCGTGTTATAAAAAAATATATGCAAAATCAAGAAAGAATGCACAAATTCTAACAATTCACAGTAAGCTAGACAAAAATAAATTTTTTTTACTTGTACGTAAATGTAAGTTTGAAATCTTGTTAACTTGATAGGAGAAAGTCTAAACATTATATATATAAACACAAAAAAAAAACTAAAAAAAACAAAAATAAAATAAAAAACATTATTTTATTTCATCAAGCAAATAATACTTATTGTTGTCGTAATAATGAATTGAGAAAATAAAAGATACAAAATAAAATCACATAAATTATAGTAAACGGGGCTTTTATTTTCGACATCCCAATCGGACGGGAGGTGGTTGCTGGCAGTATGTAAGAATAAATGCTAAATTTAGAATATCGCAAATTTTCTTTGTCTTTCCACGTCCTTGTTTTACACTTCCTTCCAAACATCCAAAGCTGTGCTCTCCACTGACATATATAGTATACAATGGACTGCTGACCGTACAAAAATTGCTTACATTATATGACATTGTCATGGGATCACTTTTCTATAGTTGTCTCTTTTTGGTTTAAGTACTTTTTACGCTTAACTATAAATCATAAGTTCTATACAAAATCCACCATAGTTCAGTGGTTTTCCAAATGAATATATAGAATTGAAATAGATGGCAATACAGTATTTGTAATCCTTTCTCTCTCCCCCATACCTACTTTTAGGGACAGGCAGACAAAAATTGCGAAAATTTATTTCTTTAAAATTCAAGTTTTAAAAATATTTGGTTGTAGAAGATAAGCTTCCAAGAATAGAAATAATTTCGCTTGCTGAACTTTTAATATGAATATTAAAACGAAAGTAAAACTTGAAATTAAGATAATTGTCACATCCTGCAAACAAAAGTTGACTCATATGAAATAGAAAATCAGGCAGTCCATGTTATATATATCAGTGGTGCTCTCACAAATATGACAGCGGTCAATTTGACAATTCTGACAATTTGAGAATGTCTGTTTCATTAATAACTATCACGGCAGAAACACATCCAAGGAAGCGTCAGGGTTGCCTCTCAGGCTTTCTCGTAGCTCGCCTCAAGGGTTGCCTCAGAAAATTGAAAACAAAATGACACCACCGGCCTCTGTGCTGTCATTGTAATCTTGATAGTATTTGCGATAATTCCTTTAAATTCTGGACAGAAATCATTTGTTATGGGTTTTCAAAAATGTTGATTATAAATTTCAAGTGATTCTTATTTGCCAAATATCTCGTTTGACAGAATAAATTAAAAAAAAAATCTGTTGACAGAAGGCCCAAGAGAGAAAAATTTCCAATATTGAGCAAAGCGCGCCCTTAGTGCTCGGCTTTGAGGCTAACTGCTAGGCTTGGTTTTGAGTTGCCTCATTTAAAAGCCCTTAAAAATTTTGACAACACCTCGAGGATATCTCGAGGCCTGGAAACTGAAACTGAATAAACCAGTTTTGAGAGGTAAACCGGCCTGTATTCTAAAATATCGGATGATCTAGTAATTAGCAAAAAAAGTCCTAATTGTGTTGTAAAGAGAACTTACAAATTAAGAGCGTCGACTCTATGCTGATAGAAGCTGAATCTGCTAAATAGTATTGTGCCAAGACCTGACCTATTTCAATAACTGACTTAGTTTCAGATTTCATTGATCGCTTGAAATTAATCGGGCTGTTATTCAGCTATTTGACTAGCTATATTCTTTTTGTTCAGCATATCCACTGCTATTTTCTCAAGATTATGGACAAAGTAATACGTTGAAATAACTTACGGCGGATACTTACATATGAATTTGTTTTTCCTTAAACTTTACGTTACCAGCATATTATAAACTTTTCAATTTAGTTTTCGGTGCATACAGGTAAGAACACACGATAATTAGGTCAAGTCACAAAAATAAATATTGGAATTGGTATTTTATAAATCGGGGAAAAAAATGAAATTCAATAAAATATGCAAACTCAAAGTAAAATTCTTAAGGTTTTCGTATGAATAGATAACATAAGTGCAAGTGCAACCTATTAAAAAAACAAAAAATGTGAAGTGAAAAGCAAATTAATTTTGAGCTAAAAGCATACGTGCAGTGCGGTGCAAATAGCAATTGGATTTTCCCCAGCATCCGGAAGAAGAAATGTGGATAGAAAGAAAAATTATATTTCATGAGTGAGTAAAAAAAATAATTTCATAACTTCTGTTGCTAGCTGAACTGGATAGGCTTCCAGTTGCAATGTTTATAACTAATTGTTCCAATATTTAAAATACAATTGTTACTGCAACTTTTCAATATAATTCTCTCTCTCTCAAAATAGTCGCTAAAAATTTATGTTACGACCACTTGAGGGGTAACAGAACTATCTCAGCTGAGGGGTAGGTTCTTTTTATTTCACAATTTCACACCAGATAATAAAGAGAAATTCCTGTTCAATTAAAAAAAAAAAATATAAAAAGAGAATAAACATGTTGGCCGCCTCGTGGTTTTAAGAGGCCACGAACTCAGACGAAATTAAATAACAGAGTAAAGTTAAAAATAAACGTTATAATATTTATTAAAGCAAATGAAATGAGAGGAATTACACAAGCTCAGCAAACAAAGAAAATGGAAAAGAAAACAAAAACAAATAATAAAAGAAAATTATTCAAATCATTTAGAAAAAAAAAATATTAGCAGAAGATCAATTAATTTAATTTTCTACTAAAACAAGATGTCAATTTGTCGAGCTAATTACTGCTGAGTTTGCCGATAATTTAAAATAAAAGGAAACCAAACAAAAGATATGAAGAGCATTAACTAGAACTAAAAGTTTTGTTATTAACAAAAGACAAAACCAAACTTATCTTTTTTTCCTCTGGGCTTTGTTTTAGAACTTATCAAAACTTTTCTTTCACTTTAAGGTTTTTTAAAATATACAGAGTTTTTCTTTTGTTCAAACTTTTTGCCTTGGATTCTCTGCTTTGTTTTCCCAAAAACGACCACTGAAAAACTGTTCCCTACCTAGCCCAGTCGGTTTATTTATGCCCTTTTGCCCCTATTGGGAAATAGCTTACAAAATTTCAAGATTTCCCACTTTTCATCCTGATAGTTTCCAATTAATATATTTTGGAAAATTTATTTTTGAATTTTGCTTTTTAAAAGGTTCTTTTATATTTTAATTTCATTCTGGCTTGGAAATTGCTTTTTTTCGCCAGTGAAAGATTTTTTTTTTTTGACAATTACTTTCACATTAGTTGAATTTCTTTTTCCGGGGCTTTGGAGTATAAATTATATATTGTACCTTGACTTTGGGTTGCAGTTGTTCCCCCGCCATCGCGCAGATCATCAATAACGTAAGATTTATTCTATAATTCGGGATGTTTACAAACCTAAGTTAGGTTAAATTTCACTTCACCTTCTGACGACATTTTACTCGGGAAAAGCCCTGTATAGGTGCTTCCTATTTAAGCATATTGAAATTTTGAAATTCAATCAACGATTTCGTTAGTTTGGTTTCGTTAACAACTTACTTTAACTTGTTTTTCCACCAAAAAAAAAAATTCGTGAACATACCCCTTTTGTTTACATGATTCGTGACTTCCAGGTAAGCTTTCGATTATGCAACTTTGCCCCATAACGGTTCGCGGAATCTAAGCTTATTTCCATTCCTTGCTGTCATAGAATAATATAATCCAGCTGCTGTCCGTGATATGCTCGTATATCTTGGGACGATTGAAGTTACTGCTTCAGCTACTAAGCCTTCATGATACAAGGTAGCAGACGTAATCACCAACCCAAGGTAGATAATGCCACATTCCACCAATAATAATTCTGAACTGGGAGTGCTGTGGTAACCGTATGCAGCCGCTGCCGATCAACAATCTGTAATTGAAAAATAAATACAGCACCTCGAGTTGAACTCAGAACACAGAGTGGACAGAACAAAAGTCAAGTATCGTTAGTTTCCTCTCATTACAAATGCTATTTAACGAAAATTCTATTTTTCGGTGCCTGCAGGACTTTGCGGCCGTAACAAATTCCACAGAATTTTGCAAAATACGAAATTCAAAGGACTTTTTCATAATGTTGTTAGTAAGAGGTAAAATTTTTAAGTTAGGATCTCAATGGGTTTCGAAGCGAGATCATTCTTTTTTATTGTTTAATGGACTGTTAATGGGTTACAATTGAGAAGACAAAAAATATGTTTTTGGTGAAAAATTCTTACGGGATCAAGGATAACAAAATAGATTTGTATGACATTTTTTTCTAAAAACCCAGATCTCAAACGAAAAAAAAATTCTCGTCTCCAAACCCATTCAGATGCCAATTAAAAAATTTAACCGTTTACTAACGCCATTATGAGCATTAATTTAAAAATAAAGCAAGGAAAAATTAAGGGAATACATTTGAAGATATTCAAGGATAAAGAATATATTTATTATCCTTAATTTTTTCTTCTTCTACGAGGCATATATTTTTTATAATTTTCCCTCAATGATTGTACTTTCATCTTTAAAATAACCTAAAGGTCATGCCTCTCTGATAATCAGAACCAAAGTTAAGATTTTATTAATATAACTCAGCAGACCAAAAATCGGTGAATTTTAAGAATTTCAAAGTTAACCAGCTGGCGGTGCAGCACAAAAAGAAATAGTTGTATTCTTATCCCATAACTACTTAACGAGGAAACAGAATTCCATACAGAACTGTGAAGTGCAGAGTAAAAATCTAATGTGATCAAAATCACTTTCGCTAATGGAGAAGTAAGTGTCAAAGCATCCAAAATGTATGACCATAGGTAAAGTACTAAAGTCTATTCTTGGCAATATTGCAGACACAGTATTAAGGTCTCTAAATGTAGTGGCTGTGGTGCAAGCAATATGAATATGGCAAATGTATCCGAAGATCAAAGGCAATCTAGAACAATTCCTGGAAATTCAAACAAACATAAATAACTCTATGGAATCTGTTTTGTTGCCAACTAAAGGTAATACTTATAACGGTTCGTCGGACAGAGAAAATGATTACAACCAATTTTATAGGATTTCATATTCTGAAAAAGTTTTCAGTACTTGAAAACTAAATTTATATATGGCAAAACAAAGAAGGGGTTGCCCGATTTAGTCCATTTTTGAAATTGTATTTACAATTTTTATGAAAATATTATATACAAATTTTCTCTCTACATCGGCGCGTTCTCAGGCAATATCAAAATATATACATAATGAAAACGAAATTAATTTTTGCATGGCGACCCTTGGAAGGAGTTACCCAATTTCAGCTCTCTAAGTAGACGCGCTCTTGAGTTATCGTATGGATGGACGTACGGACGGATGGACGGAAATGCGAAAATCAAAATAAGTTTTAATTTTATGCAATTATTTCTGTGCATTACTGATTCAAATAATGTAAAAGATTTGAAGTGCAGAAAAGCTAAAGCGACTGAAGTTGTCAATACAATTTTGCATGATGACTGTCCTTGCAAATATTTTGAAAAATCAAAAGTTTTCAATTATTAAATAATTAAACTAATATTCGAATTTATGTATTTTTTTAGTATACACCTGTATTGATTTGCTTTATGTAGGTATGCTTTTCGTAACAGAACCTTTTTACTTCATGCAAGTATGATCTGAATCAAAGCTTTTAAATCAACAGCTGTCAACTAAACTTAAGAAAATCTTACTGGAAAAATAAAATAATAAAAACCAGTTGTTTCTATATAAAAAAAATATGAATAATGTAATAATAGGAGACATAAAGATTTATTTTAAAAATCTAAATATGAATCATTTTAATGAAAATGAGTTTTATTCACATTAATATGATTTCTGAACATTCCATTCTAATTAATGTTAATTCATTAAATTTCGTTAGTCATGAACTCCGGTTTTTCCGAAAGTACTCCACTTTTTTCAGCAAATTGTACTAGTCTTGAAATTTTCCAAACGACAGCACTGATCAATATAAAACATTTTAGAGATAATTCCCAGCGGGAAAAATTCCAAGCGCTTCGAAAAAAGCATATTCGAAGCACTTGTAGAAGATTAATGATGTGTTTCCAAAAAAGTGCTTCTCTGAAAACAATCTGAAGCAATTTTGTTCTGAAGATATTGTTAAAATTCCAGGAAATTGAATGCTAGCGTGATTATGCAAGTATCCTCAAGTAGACGCCGTACGTATGTGGCTCTGTGTGTATCAAGGCAAATGTTTTGCTTTTTTAGATAATTGAAAAATTTGTTAATAGAAAAGTTGAAAAAAAAATGGAATAGAAATAGAATTTTATAGCGTACGGGGGCAAAAATCGGCTTTTTCGTCAAGATTTAATTTTCTACAATTGAAAGCAACACTAGTAAGTATTTGTGGCCGACACTGTAGCTTCAGCAATCATGCAGAACTTCCAATATGCTTCCCTAAAGTGCTTTAAAAGCAAATGATAGCAAAGTTAAAAGTAGGCACCACTTACTTCTGCGGACATGCAATATTCAAATTTTTTTGCTCCCGTAGAAGCGCTTGAAAAGAACTTCTAAATCAATTTTTCCCTCTGAGTTGGTCTAGCACGCACATATAAATTTCTGCTTCATGGCTTGGGAAGAAATTCTCGAGGATTTTGCCAATATATTTTGCGATTTTGTTCGAAAAGTTGTAGTAGATGCACTTCCCACTTCAAGTCTCGGTCATTTATTAACCAATTTAAATCATTCGTAAATAGATTTGGTATAGGAAAGAGCTATGGACTGGTGTATATTGTTCGGATCCATCCTATTCCTTCGCAATGCTTGAGGAGGGGGAATGAAAATCACATTATTTATTGTTTTCATATACTCTTATCATCAATTTCATCGGCAATCTATTCTCTGATTTTTTTTTTTTAATCTCTGCCCAAGTTTCTGGAATAATTTGATCGACGAAATCTACGTCGTTTTAACTTATATGAAAAGCTTCAAAGTTCAACGAGATGCTGGTAAAGCCGATGCGTCGTATTGTTTATGTTATCGAAAATCCAAATGTCGCCTTCAAAATCATTCTCTTTAAAAGACAACGTTTATGTAGGTATCTCTCTTTAATTATCGGCTTTATTTATTTGTTGATTTTATGTTTAACTCTTTTATGACGTGTTCTCCCAATAAATTAGGTTTAAGAATATACGAAGGAAAATTACGCCTTTGCTTAGAGGCGATCGGCCAACTTAATTGGAGCATTATGCTTCTCCGATAAGGAATGCAGTAAATTGCATTTACCGACATTTGCTTGATTCATCGATAAATTCAAAAAGAAAGTTGTCGCAGGCATTAAAACTATAACAACCGTGGCCTGACAAGCTGCCCTGTATTGTAGAAAAAATCATAGTAAAGACGCCATGAATAGCATTCAACGACAAAACACTGTGGGAATCATGAGTGCTCGCTATTAATAATTCATTTTGCAGTTTCTTGCAGCCCTTGTCATTTTTATCGTGGCCATTGTGTTGCAACTCTGTAGTTTCAATAATTCCCCATCTGTGACAATCGCTGGCACTTGAAATGCACCTCGAAAGTAAAGCGAGCAAGCCGCGCTGCACATCGCCCATCGGCCATCATAAGAAAGTCGAAAGTGGAGAAAAACGCTCGGACAGGTCTTGGACATTCTTCTTCTTAATGATATCATTCAGTTGGCCGATTATCGTTTTCAATTGATAACAACGTGGCCATGGCAGCTCGGCGATGTTTTATAGCTGGCCGACGAGAGACAGGGCTGAGATATCGTCTTGTTTGATAAACAGAGCATGAATTGTGTACTGAAGAGCTCTCACACAAAAAGTGGAAAATCCACAGACGTGAATTCATGATATTTTATGAGAAAATTATGCATTGGGCGTAGCCGTAAATACTATTCCTGATGAGCGAATATATGTATGTAGGTACATATGTGAGGCATGTACATATTTTATTATGTAGGTATACTCATCTGGAAGGGACCCAGCTCCTAAATTTTTCATTTCAGAAATTCGTGAAAGTAGAAAATTTGTTATCGTTTGCAGTGTGGCTGTGGAAAGTAGTAAATCCACAGACAAGTAACATTCAGATTGTTGATTTAAGATACGAAATGTAGCGAAATAGCTTGCAGTGCTTTTGTATTATAACAGAACAGCGCTGGCTTCTGAATGTTGGCAAATTCATTCCGACCTTGAGTGGCCCGTAACTAAAAGTAGAGTGATCTCCAACATAATTTTAAAATGTGGAAAATACTTTCAAAATAATTGCTATGGTCCATAATCCGTATTATAATGGCATACACCGATTGTAATATAAGCTAATGTTGTTTCCTTCTTATCTTTTGCAAACAGATTTGTTTTTCCTATTGGTATTACCATAGATGGTACAAGAACTAGATATCGCATGCTATACCAGAACAGAGTATGCATATTGTGGAATCCCCAGAGCATTTCGGAATGGATCACAACGTGTTTTATAGCATGCCAAGAGCAATTGTTTCTTTAACAACAGTTTGGTATACATTTGATCGACTTCCTTAACACGGCACGTGCGAGAAAATATGAACCACTCGACATATCCATCATTTCAAATGTTGTGGTCCATTCCCGAATAGATCACCCAGGCATATAAAATTTGTATACTCTTCTCTGCTATTGCATGCGACATCTAATTCTCTTGGGCGACATCTAGTTCTCTTGTGCCATCTATGGTATCGCAAATAAGTAATGAAACATATATTTTGTTAATTAGCTGTCATTCACCATTTAAAATTTGTAACCAAATTGGGAGGATTTCAGTAACAACTAGAATACCATAAATAGTGTGCAAGTTCGTAGAATTATATTTGTATTCCCAACACAAACAAATAAATCAAGAAATAACAGAGAACTATTTAAAATTACTATGTGAGGATGTCTCCATCCTCTACTAGATACCCAACCACACAAATGAAATTAAGACGAATAGTTAGTTCCTTACTCGATGAATTATGTAAATAGTTTTAAAAATATCGTCGATATAGTCTTAAAGTTAATACTACACAGCGATCAGACAGGTCTCATTGGTATGGTTATCTCTGATCGCCTACCATAGAAGTTCAATGTTGGAGGTCACACCAATTGCCCATATAAATACTCTCTGATCGCTGGGTCGAAAAGTTCAATAATTTTTTTGCATTTAAAATGCATTTTGTAAATTTATTGAAATTGTTTTCAATAAATTTCAGTCTGTTAGACGAGAAATCTTCTTCATTCAATTAATACTACACTGTAAAAAATATTAGGACTATTCCCTAAAATGTAGGGAATTCTTCCTAAAATTTAGGGGGGAAAACCTACATTTTTGGGTATATTCCGTAAAATGTAGGGAATATTCCCTTTATTATAGGGAATATTCCTTACATTTTATGGAATATTCCCTAATCTTATCGAAAAATACCTAAGCTTTGTGGCTACAATTGTGCAAATTTTTTACTGTGTATGTTATTCATAAACCACTTACAGTTACCTCTAGCGGTTGAAGTTGACTTAAACTTTAAAACACACTTTTGCCGTCTTTAAGTATACTTTATCTTCAGAGTGTTGTATAAATTTTGTAAAATTATTACAACACATGTTTCTTTTAATAGTATCTCTTCATGGAATATCTCAGGCTATAGTTAGTAGTGTTGTGTAAGTCGAGCAGTGGCACTACTTTTACCACAATTCATAAAGCTTTATGGAAGCGTTGAGCAAATATCATCAGCAAAAAATTATTTTTATTCCGTTGGTTCCTTCCCAAATGTTATTGATGGAATAGATAGTACACAAGTTCGGATAAAATGCCATTTAAACAAGTAAAAAGCTTAAATTAGTCTAAGACCAATTCCTATGATACCCTAGACCTAGATGAATGCCCGTCTGTAATTTCGTATGATCACCCATCTGTGCAAGTTTGAAAGTCGGACAAAAACGTCTAGGACGAACTGATCGTTTTTACAGTATACGTAAAAATTCAAAATTTTTATCTGGCAAAACCAAGAAAGGGTTGCCAGATTTAGTTTACTTTTGAAATTTTATTTACTATTGCTGTGAAAACACTATGGGCCAAATTTCATACGTCGACGCGCTCTCAGCAGTGTTCAAATATATAGTAAAGAACGAAATTTTTGTATGGCAACCCCACGAAGGAGTTGCCTGATTTGTCTCATTTTGGAACTTAATTTTAATTGTTGTTTTTTTTAAGTGTGCGTACAAAATTTCAGCTCTCTAAGTACACGCGTTCTCAAGTTATCGTGCGCACGGGCCGACGGACAGATGGACAGACGGATGGACGGGCATGAAAAAATCAAAGTAACTTTTAATATTATGAATGGGTGTCCAATCCATTTTGCTCTAACATCATTATTTCTAGGAGTTACACACGGCAATGATTTCATCATCTAGGGTATAGAAAGCTGGGAACAGGACTTGCTGTATATTACATTAATAGGAAACAATTTTATTCTATAAATTAAATATACAAGGTAAAACAACATTCATTAAAAAAAATGGAATTGCCATTAATTTAGTTTTTAGATTTTTTGTGATTCGAATTACAAGATAATAGACATTATTAGTGGTTAGCGAGGCTCTGTACATGATTTCAGAATATGGAGCTCTTGTGCGTTAGAAACAAAATTGGAAAGAAGAAACATTGGTCTTTTATTTTGGAAATTTTTATTTCCCAGTTTGTTACCATAATGGCGTATTGTAAAGTATACTTTAGTTAAAACACACTTCAAATTCGACTGTGAATAAGTATTATATTATTGTCGACTTTACATATAAAGTTAACTTTTACTAAAATCGATAGTGCTTGTCTATGAATAGCGCCCATTATATCTAAAACTTACAAGTGGTTTTTATGTTTACAGTTTTCGCTAAAATTATTTAGTTTTTGCATGCTGAAAACACTGCTTCCATCTGTGAGTTCATAGTTGAGATATGCTTTGAACTTTGGTGGAATAATCAAATGAGGTGTCATAAATACCTGAGTTTATATTGAATGCGCATCTATAGAATA
Organism: Dioctria rufipes; assembly: GCA_963924295.1. NCBI lineage: Eukaryota > Metazoa > Arthropoda > Insecta > Diptera > Asilidae > Dioctria > Dioctria rufipes. The sequence continues at coordinate 378,020,566 of OZ002740.1, read as the reverse complement.
CACAAAGAAATATCAAATTGTCTTATAGTTCATAATTTTGTATTTCAGTACTTTTTAAGTCTAAATGTATTAAATTTAGAGTGGCACGGTGCATTATCCTGCTGAAAGGTTCACTTTCCTTCGCTGTATCCTTCTGTGGTGATATATGGCAGCAGAACACCCTCAATGACCTTGATGTATCGGTACTGGTACATGGTACCCGGCAACCACTACTTTATAGAGGTGTGCAGAACCTGTATCAAATATACACCCACGTATCATCACTCCAGGCGGGTGCTTCACCATTTATCTTTGGGCCTCCGAAGGACAAAGTTCGCCAGAGTTGTGCAATTTGTTTACGAAAGTTATTTATTTTAAACGTTTTTCTAATATATTTTATTTTTATTTTTTCAGCCCACTGCGGGCTTATACAGGTTCGATCCGCTTCGAATCAATCTGATTTATTCAATGTTTCATTTTTCTTCTTCTATTTTTCATTTCTTTTTCCGAGTCACTCAATTTTGCTATTTGGGACCTGCTGAGTCAAACCAAGACTTGAAGCTTTCGCTTTCCTACCAAAATTATAAATTAAATGGGTTGTGTGATGAAATAACAAATAAGAGTTTTTTCGCTTTCGCTGCTGTGCCGAAGAATCAAAAGAATCCAAAAAATAGACTTCTTGAACAAGAATTTAATATCAAAGGAAATGAAATATACTTCAATTATTCATAGCGTCGCTAATCCGATGAATTGGCCTTCATCTTAGTCTTAAGATTTATCTTAGTCCTGTCGGGAATTCAAAATCCAAGGAGTGACTGAAATTGAAGAAATTGGCAATCTTAGCCGTTTAATTTTTTTTTTTTAGATAGTTTAGACACATTAGATATGAAATTAGCTCTGCTGATTATACCAAATACCTCCTCCCATCCATTGCCCAAAACAGTAACACAATTGTAATGTGCTAAGGCTGACGTCTTCTTAGTTTTATTGATTTTTTTTATGTATATTGATATTTTGAGATATAATCGCTACAAATTATTGGTTAATTGAAAAAAATCGATTTACAAAATAATTATAACTATTTTTACTCTCCGTCCTAGATAGAAATGCAAAAGAAGCAAATTTGCATATTTTCAAAACGGAATGGTAGCTAAATTGATGGGCACCCATCTGGAGTACCTATATCGCCAAAATTTATCTTAAACCAAAAATAAATTCTTTCTTAAGTTTTAGCTAGCTATTTGTTGAATTATTTTATTATTTAAACATTCGTATTCGAAAAATTGCTTCTGGGGTTAAAAATGTCCCTTTTCCGATTCCATTTTTCGGAAGAAATTTAGCGGTTCATTGTCTTCTGGGCTTCATATAACATATTTCTTTTCAAACACACTTACTGCTCTCCCGCCCTTTACTTTTCCTAGTTAAACATTTTTTATTAATTATTCAACACAGGTTGGCAGACCTTGTATAAACTTAGCGCTGTTTTTAACAGTGCGTTTGTTGCCACCATTTTTGTTTATAGTTTGTCATTATTGCTAAAATTTTCGTGTGTTATTTCTTTGGTCAATATTATTACATTACGAATCTTTACAGCTTGTACTAGAACTCTTAAGTTCAATAAAAATATTTAACTTAATTTTCTGATTACTATTTGTTTCTTTTTTCTTTGTTTTTCGGCTTTAGTTCCTTTATTATTCGTCGGAAATTATAGTCTCGCTTGAATTTTTTTGTCAAATACATTTTCATGTGTCTGTGAGTTGTTTTTTGCATTTCAGGCAGTAATAAATTCTCTTGAATTCTTAAGTATATTCAACATATCTGTTCCTGTATGCATTTTGAGGAACCACCACTTCTCCGTGGCTCATCACACCAGCATAGTACAAACTACGGAATGCACGAACCGATTTCATCAATGTCTAGTCTTTTTATCAACCATTGACTGTCATCTTTCAAAAAGTCAAATAGGAGATCAGCTTAGTTAAAGTTACTTTTCCTTTTCATTATTATTGTAATATTTTTTGTAAACTCAAGTAATCAGATCTTTGATCAAGTTCTAAATAAATTAGCAACTATCTAAATCACAATCTTTACAAAAAGTACACTCCGGTCTTAGCATTTTATTTTACAAGGACAGCAAACGGAACATTATCTTGACTTCATCCACAATAGTCGTAAATTATATAACAAAAGTCCGAAGAATCACACCGCAGCACATGGACTTCTTGTAGCAAGAAATATTTACTTCTCAGAAAAAGGTGAAGAAAAAGGCCGTGCGTGGCCGTGCTACTCTTGTCACATTTCAAAAGACTCGGGCGCTTTCCTCAAAAGGCACATTAAAAACGACTAAACGAACGGACAATGCTTTACATGTTCTTCACTACTTGCTCTTAAGAAATAGGAACACAACTTCTTTGGTCTCCCTTGGGGTCTACGATGTCGAACTGATGTCAAATTTTCATAAGTTGACACCGACTGGTCACCGGGTCGCACGTTTTAATTTTATTGCAAGCCAAAAAAAAAACAAAAACAAAACTTCAATGTTTGTGTAGTCAAATAAAAATTTCCGTAACCATGTATAGCGCCGCATTTACAGTGTTGGAAGAATTTCCCAAAAGTGCGATTATTTCGTTAACACACAGCGCACAACAGACATAATAAATATGGACTCAGCTAAAGTTGGCGATCTCAACATTCTTGGATGAAAGAATTCGAATCGAGTGCAGAATTTCCGTAGAAAATTACTCTCTTCACATCGCGGTTGGCCCGTCTGCAATCAGTGCAATTAACAAACATCTCAGTCCTCACCTGCTTCCAAAAAAGGACCGCGAGTTATGAACAGAACAAGCGAAGTTTGCAAGATGTCAAGAAATAACAGCATTCCAATGTCCAGCAAAAAAGGTCTCGACGCGATCCGGTCACAAAGTTCTCAGGGATAGACAGAAAAAAATATTATTGTTCCAACAGCCTCACGATTATGACGATTAAGGAGGATGATTTATTTTCTATAAATCAATTATCTAAGGAGAGAGAGAGAATTACTGTAGGACAGTGGCTTGGATCTTTTGTGCTACTGCGTTATATCAGAAACATTGGCGTCTTTATTTGTGTCGCGTGTACTTTGACTTGCGAAGATGGTATGGACTCAATTGCAGTTACTTGATCGGTGGGTATATTCCAGATAGAAGGCATTGTCGCCAAGGACTCTTTAAACAATGGTAAAACCTGTAAATGCTAAAAAATGCACGAACCATTTTTTGAGAGAAATTAATATTGCTGCAACACATATGTTCAAATACAAGATTCCAATATTACATAAGAAGAGATATGTTCTTCGATAAATTTTTAAAATCTAAAAATTATAACTGACCAAGGAACGGACAATAATTACACAACCATCACCAAATCACTTTTTCTTAATTTAAGTTCAATTATAAAATGCAACCAACCGCACACATGGAACGCAAATGGCAGGATTTCTCGGAGCATGCATACGCAGATAGAGGTTGATGGCGAATGCAATTTTTTAACTTGTCGCGCAATTATTAAGTTGCAGTATATGTACATATAAGAATGTATCAGTTTCAGCCAACAACCCTCCTAGCCTTTATGCATCTGATTTTGATGGGAAGAGGTCTATTTATGAACATACTTACCACTTACTGAAATTGATAAACGATGCAATCTGCAGAAAACTTCTTCTACGACAAGAGATCGCGCACCATGATAACAGACGATGCCGCGGTAGTTAATGCAACCGTTTTGCTACTTGCGCATGCGCAGATAGCTTAGCAAGATATGAGCTGATTTAAGATTGGACTAAAATAATTATTTTCACTCAGGCCGTAGTAGCTTCGGGGAAACTGGAAATAGACGATGGGACAGCATTTGAGCATTATTCTTCCGTTTTCTTCACAAATATTAAAAATTGACTGCCACGTCTTGGTGTAGAGTATCGTAGGTGACCCATTATAATATTGATTCAATTTCAATATTCCTAAGATTTTTAAAAGACAACCAGCGGCAGTTCAAGGCTTCATTGCTGTCCTGATGAGATCGCCCTGTACTGCTGATCAAAACACGCAGTATTCTCCTCAAAATTTCTTTATGAAATTTTGATTTTCGGCTACAATGTCAGTAACTGACAAGTACCTCGATACTTGTCTTTTAAAAATATCACGTAGTTGGCAGATAATATTATACGGGTCTCAAAATATACAATCCCGCACAACTTTCGCTATTTCTATTTTTAATACAGGACAAAGAATATTGTTATCAATATTGTAATTTCTTAAGAACTCTATTGTTTCCTCTCTCTCTTCTATTTCTCTATCTCTCTCTCTCTCTCTCTCTCTCTCTCTCTCCCTCTCTCTCTCTCTTGGTATCCATAAAAATAAGATTCCGGGAAAAATATGGGGCGAAAAGATAGCTCTCCTTCAGAAATTTTTTTATGCGACAGATTGTAGCTCTTTTCATTATCACCGAGTTGAAAAAATAGCTCAAATTATGTAATTTAAATAGCACTCCTTCAAATGGCTATACGTCACCTTGATAATCAATTATTAATTTCTAAGAGTTCTAACTTCTCAGCATTGATTCTTCCGAATCCTATAGATAGGAATTACTTAGAACCTTGAGGAAATACTCTTTTCATCCACTGATGTTATCGTTCTGTAAGCTTAGCAATCTACCTGCCTAGTCTATTCTTGTAACAATATAATGCTTTCCCGATAACTGTTTGGTTATCCACTCACCGAGAGGGTGACTTTTTACTAATACGCATTGCGAAATTCTTTGGGTCATTATAGATCGCTGCTAGAGCTTTTAATGGCCTTCATGTGGTAAAGTTTTGAAAGTTTCATCGATAAACTCTCTTCCCTTAAAGCGCTGTTCTTGCTCTTTCCATTTCTTGTATCTTGGCTTCTTTAGGCGCATTCAATGGGTGGCGTCTTCAGAAACATATAGCTGATCTAGCTGTTGGGGAAATACTTCCGTAAATACCAATCCGTAGGTCTATCAAGCAGTACTGCAGGATGCTTATCCTGGAAACTTTTAGTATTATACTAGAGCCACAATGAGATACAATATTGACTTCTAATAAGCTTCAAATGTCCTCTAACCGAGACTACCAGCTGTGCGGCTTATGTTGAGTTCATCACTTCATTAATATCCAGGATTGATATTATGACTAATAATCGTTCCAGCCATAACGAATTGATATTACATAAATTTGTTATCCGGTTAAATCTTCAATGTCAATGTTGTTTCAAAACACTTCTTGAAGGATAATGCAGGGAAGCTAATTCACCATGAGAAATGCCATCATATAAGATCTACCTCGGTGTTATTATCTGACTACTATAAGATAAGAACCAGAAAAATTAAGGAATTTACCGAAGACTGAGTAAAGCAATTCTTTTGGAAGGCCTTATGCAGATAGAAAATACCTCCAGAATTAAGTCAAATGGTAAGCTAAGTCCCTTTTTACACTCAAGAACAAATATGATGCCAAACGTAAATTTTTTTACATGCATGCCCAACACTATTCTATCTCTGCAGTCCGCATGTGGGTTCTAAAATGCCCGGAAATGGAATTTTTCTTACTGCGAATGCCTGAAATCTTATATTTACAGTTCTCTAAGGTAAAATCAGCAGTGATAAGAACAAAATGATGATTTTAGTCTTTTATTTCCATCTTTTATCCTGCTGAACTTCATACGGTTATTTGATACTGCTGATGTATTGTATATGTGTATGTATGTGTTAAGTTTGGAACTGAATTTCAATTAGAATAAAAAAAAGCTCTTCAATAATGAATACAAAAACTTGAGTCTCGCGCGAATTTGTTACAATTTTTAACAATGGCACTGAAGCGTTACAGTGTCAATCTTGCCGAGGTCCGGAGAAATTCCTCAAGAAACTGTCACTGATTGGAAAAGGAAGGAAAACCACGACCTCTTCCATTTGTTTCGAAATGGTCGCACGTACAAATATGGGCAAAAGCGTTTTTTAATTCCATCGTCTTCAATCTGTGCACTCTCCTCGTAAGTGGTAGCTGTGTGAGATTGTCTCTGCTGCTGATATTTGCCATCCATTTAAGATGCGTAGTATACAGTCCATCCCTCCATTCGCAGTGCCGTCATCAAGAAAACTCGTGGAAAAAGTAAAAAAAGAATTACACAGAAAAGAATTTTATCGCATATGGGACGCCTGGGTAGAGTAGAGTACTTGCGAGCGGATGGTCGGAGGATGGTACCTCATTGGCGGGGATGAATAGCAGGCACGGTATCCGATCGTTATCATCAAGATCGTCGTCGTCTTCATCGTCAACATGATCTTCTGGAATGGAACGGACGCAACGCAATCGCACAGGCACAGATGGTTGCGCCATTATCATTGCAATGCAATGTCCCAGTAGATTTCTTTTCTGTTTGTGAGGCTGTTTCTTAGTTTGGGATGCTGCTGGCACAATAAAATGCATAAGGGAATGAAATGTCTCAAAACAACAAAGACAAAGTACTTAAAGGCATTTCCAGTGATTGTTTTTGTTGACCCTTTCACAATCCGCAAAATTGTTTTTGTACAATAGCCAGCCACGATTTGCTGCTGCAGCTACTCCCCGATGACATTCTGCTATTCGATTGCTCCCTACCTTCCAGCGTGAGTACAGTGATCCCGATCGGTTGATTTATGTCTCTTCATGATTTGACTGGGAATCAACTTTTTTCGAATTTTTAATTATAACAATTTATAAATTATTTATTCCGCATCATACCCCCTCCGGCGGTGTGGCCTGATTGCTTCGGTTGCCTTCACTAACTGTTACCACCAGGAAAGTCATTATCTGGAGCTGTTTTTATCCAATTGTTTATATTAAATATTTTTTTTCATGCCTGTACTGGAGTGCATTTTTTCGCTAAATTAAAAATTACGGATTTGTTTTAATTAAATCAAAAAAGCAATCACCATTTGAGCTATTTGTGAAAGATTCATTGAAACTCACAGAAAGCATTTAAAATATTAGGGAATTCAAATCGGACATAGTTTAGTATGCTTAGCATTGAAAGCTATAATATAATCTTGAGATGTATCTAAAAAAACATGTACAGGTACACATACATATAGAAATGCATACTCGTTTAGGTGGCTGAAATCAACGCACTCAATTTCGGTTTCATTCCACAATAACAAAAACAATAACTCCAAATAAAATTAAGTTCGGAAAATGGAATTAATTTAGACTCCATTTTCCGAACTTAGTTTTCTTATTCTACGTACAAGATAAAAATAGCTTTGATAACTGGCTTATGCCAACGATAATTAGTGGGTTGATCATGGGCGCACCGAGAGGTGAGGACGCATGGTACCCCCCCCCCCTGGGTCAATTTTTTAACGTACACCATTATTACAAATAATTAATTGCTAACTTTTATAACATTTTCAAGAAACTAAGAATTTATTATGAGCAAATGCATGCTTAGTGAGGCTCTTATGATTTTTGCTTCCCTGATCCCATTTACGATCTCAAGTTGAAATTTTGATATGTTTTAGTGGATAATATAAGGCAGGAAATAAAAAAAAATTAATAAAACAAATTAAAGTACGTTTTCCAGGATATTCGAGGACTTGGTATAAAGTTCTTATCTTTGATGTCCTTTTCCGCATATATTTTTAACATGCGATTTTTCTGATAGCTTGAAATACTTGGTTGCAAATGAGTTATATTTTACTGCTCCAGCATGAACAGCAAAATTGTATAAATTTGTAAAGAATACCAGAACCGCATTTTTTCGAAATTTATAAAATGCTTTAACTACATACCTATATAGAATAGAAATAGAATAATTTCATATTTATTTGGATTTTGGATGTATTTGTGTGCATAGATTTTTCGCGTGCCGCTATGCATCATAGGCGCCTTAGGTTTCTTTTTAAAATTTCGTAAAAACGGCACGAATAGCGTGGATTTCAATAAGTAAATAAATGTGTTTCATTGTTTTTGACATTATGATTAATCTATTGAAGACAAAGAAAACAGTGACTTTATGGTTCTTGCCGAGATTTAGCAAATTAAACTTGAAATTCAATACCTTCGAAAAAGGAGTTCTTTCTTAGATGGGCTCAGAACGCGAATTTAGAGCCCCATATTTCCATTCCCTTTTGGACACATATGCCCCCCCCCCAAGCCAAATTCTAGGTGCGCTACTGGAGCTAATACAGAATTCTCAATAGATCTTTTGAACGCGTCCTCTCATTTTTATGTGATTTCTTAAGATTTTCAGCACAAGCGACTCGCATATTGCGTTGTGATTTACAGTTGTGCAGTGATAAATCTCGATCAGCTGAGCATAAAATTATATTAGGGATCAGAGTTCCGCCCAAAGAGAAAGTGTGTATCCTCTACCTTTAATTCACGATACCTGAATTATAGATAATCCCAATTGCAGTACACACATACATAAATGTGAATATATTGAGACATGAGTTGAGTTAAAAAACCTTAATTTTCACAAAGGTAAAACAATTTCGAAATCTTTGGAACGAAATAAGACATTTCCTATGAAATGTTTCCTCCTAGAATGCCTTGTCAATTGTATCTGGCGCCACCATCAACTAGGTACTCCAGTTCTAAATTACACCAGACAATAATATTCTTTAGGCGGATATAATCTCTCCAGAAGATCTGCAAAACGTTTTTAAGTTGAAACCATCCTGACATCATTATTTTATGGATAATTGCGATATTGTTAGAAAACGCCACCAGCAAAACACTTTTTCAACGCAACACAATGAAGTCATGAACTCAACTTGCCAAAATCTGTTTTTATTTCGTCAGTTACCTTAGGTGGACGGATGGAATACATGTTACGTTTTGCTTCCTCTCTACGACGAGTGCAATAAACTGGGCAATGAAAGAGCCGCAACAATGTTCAATTGTTCGTTGAAATGGTAAGCACCGTGCTTTACACATCTTGAACTGCGCTTGATCTGCTTTCGACACAAAGCACTTAAAACATAAAAATTAAGAAAAGAAAACACAAAAATTGTCAAAGTAAGGAAGGAGGCCTTTGACATTTTAACCCACAAACATTAGCCCGGTTAATAGCTCTTTTATGGCGCGACATTAGAAAACAACTTTTCGTGGAAATTTGGGACTCTAATGGAGATGAATTTAACTAAGAAAAATAAAAGCTATAAAGTGCCCTTATGTCTTATGGGAGAATGAAACACGCCTCTACTATGTTTCCTACAGTTATGTTAATTTTTTTTCCCTTGAATAGAAACCAACCAAATGACGGAAATTGTGAAATTATTTTTTTATTTCTATTTTTTACTTAGCACTTAGCATCAAGAAAGAAAATCTTAAATTGTTTTTTACTTACTTCCATAAATTAATATGGGAATAAAGTAACAGTTATACATTATTCATCACCTCTACAGTGACGTATAGTATATTTATTCTAAACAGCATTATTTAAAATCTCTCTTATCTTTTAAGTTGATTCTCCCTGTGATACACATAGGATAAATTTAACTGGGCATTTAAATTAGTCTGCTTTTACTTGGTGTGTGTCACCAAATATCCGGAGTATTCTGAAAAATACACCGAAAATTTTGTGTAAGCACATATTCAGCGATAGCCAGTGACAAATCAAAACAAAAATGGAAATGAAAAAAGACAATTCGAAAATCGAATTATACATCTATACTAAACGTCAGTGCGTTAATATTCAAAATACCCGGATTTTTGTGTATCACGGGTCTCCAATTAGCTAGGTAATTCAATTACTTTCAAGCATATACCCAGTTAAGTTCACCCTATGTGTATGAGAAGCACTACTGTAAATACGTGTTCTAGGTTGGCGGTATCTACAGAAACTCATCAATAGTTGCCCTACAATAATATGAGAGTGGACTCATATTATTCCGAATAAAATTACATTTCTATCTGTGATAGTGTTATTTAAAGATGCATGCTTTGTACTTCCTCATTCGTCTTACTAAAGAAATAACAGATAGGATCTCTCCTTGGTACTCCTCTCCTCCAAGCGTTAAATACCAATAAATTCTTAAGTCGTTTCGAATGAATTTTGTCAGGTCAACTCTTCAAGAAAAGTGCATGGGGTTTTTCTAAGGTTACTATTTGTCAGTAGGACTATTTCGCATAGAGCTTAGTTAATTGCTACCCCAACAATTTACGAGGTTTCGTAAAGTGAAGTCATATTGGAGTCTTTTTCTAAAAAAAAATGTGTTCAGAAATACTTCAGTAAGTGATTGCATAACGAATAAGTTAAATGCACTCGATAACGAGAGAAATTGTTCTTTTCTTGAATTAACAACTATATCCATAAAATACAGTAACGGCCATGCATTTTAATTAAAGTATAATTTTTGGTAACACATATTAAGTATCGACTTAGTGAGATTTTATCAATATTATCTCCAAAAGAACCTGCTCAACGAAAAGCACTTTACTAATTCATGTATGTATGTATGTTTTGCAGTGTCTGAATAAAATACAGTTTTTTATCCAATCTTCTGAATTTTTCATTCATAAACTTTGTAGCAAAAATGTTCTTCTCTGCAACTGCTGTTACAAATAAAAGTCCTTTAATGTTTTTAAGGTAAAAGGTGAAAATCACTTAAAAGAAAACGTCGCCTTAATACTAATATTTGTTACATACTATCGTGAGAGAGCTCTATTTTTCTTTCTATTATAAAAGCACACTGCAATTGATTAGATACACCATTATAAATGCTAGATATGGGTATAATGAATAATATAAGAATTTAAGATGATTGTAGGCAGTTTTCCATGGACATGGAATTCTAAAAAAACAATGTCAGAATTAAAGGAAAAATCTTGATAAAAAAGGGGTACACTTGAATAGGCACATTAGTATATAATAATATATATTTACATAGCATATATTCCTCTTCCAAAATTATTGCATACACTGATGACATTCTACTATACACATCACACAATAAAGTTTTGCCCATAAAAACTGTTATGAATAAATACCTGGACAATCTCTATAATTATCATAAAACTTGAAAACTAAAGATATGTAAATGCCAGACCATCGCAATAAAAAGAAAAACGGGAATATTCCCTAACATCACATGGAACATCACAAAAGGAAAAAACATCACCAACAAAATAAACAAAACCAGAACATAGAACACACCAAACAGTTGAAGTATCTCAGAATTCTGTAGGATGTCATGATCTTACAAAATTATCTTTCGCCGTATTTAATAGCGGTTTCGCTTACGATGTATTATTGTGGATTTTATTGACTTCTTTAAATTATTGCCAATATAAACAATATAATATTAGACTTAACGGCTCGAACAACTTTCATATAGAACTAAAAGAGTTTAACGACTGTTTTTAGAACTTCTTTGTTAATTCTCTAACCAGTTAACTCAATCACTCTCCGCTTACAATTACAATTGACTTGACAGGTTTCTTCCTTTTAATGTTATCAATAAAAAAAATGATAACTAAATTGCTGCAAAGCCTGGCTGACGTAGATAGCAATAAATAAGGCGTTTCATATAAGCAGGAACCAATACTCATCAGTACGGCTGATTTATTCCTGCTGACCTCATATATAATCTCAGTCTAGCTATGAATCATATGAGGCAAAATACTAAGTATTTACTTTAGCGGCTAGTCCCGCCTGGGGCCTAAATGGCTAAAGTAAATACTTACTATTTCGCCTCATATGATTCATATTCAGAATTTAAACTGAGATTATAGAGGGTATCCGAGGGTTGGCATTTATATTCTGGCAACTACAGCAGGAAGGAACTAGCCGTACTGATGAGTATTAGTTCCTGCTGATACTGTTGTGGATTGGACTGATGTGAAACAATACCGGCGGATGATAAAATAAACCTGTAATTCTAGTTCAATATCTTGATTTATTGTAAATTATTTACCTGTCTGACAGCTCTAAGAAACAGTGATGCAAAACATACATGTTCTTACAGTCACCACTCTAACAACGTTATCATCGTCCTTATGTAGAGATGTAATTCTCCCAAGGATCCACTTCATCGGGGGTAGATTGTCTGCCTTCAGGAGAACGAAAGAACCCACATTAATAAATTGTTCCATTCTTATTGGACTACCACTTGTACTTATATTGAAGTTCATTCAGATATTCGAAAGGTATACTGCACTCTTTGATATCTTGACCTAGAGTGAATGCTGAGAGATCATCTGCATTGCTGGATATCGGAGTAAGAAGCCTCGAATTTAGGAACTCTTCTGCAGTATATTTTGTAAGACCGAGACTCCTTCGAATATTTTCGCTTATGGTGGTTGATGAACTTGACTGCAGTCTCCCATAAACCCCCAAAGTGTGGCGATCGAGCAGGGATAAAATGCCATTGAATTGTTTCAGCTGTACACCATATACTTATCTTTTCCTGATGAGCCTGAGACGTATGTCATCGTTGTAATTCCTTAAGTTTCCTTCGAGCCCCACACTGCTGCAGTATATGTTAGCGTAAAGACTTCCGTGAAACAAAACTTCGTAGCAATGCGATAACGCCTCTGATGTTAGATCATTTACAACCTCGATATGTATGGCCTTCATAGCAAAGCACACAAATATTGCAAATATGCCTTTGACGTTGTGGCGGTAAATGTGAAATATTTGATGTCTGGCAGGATCTCTTAGCATTTATAGGGTTTGATTCTAAAATCAGCAAAGGAACCTGGTGATTTGTAAATTGTACTAGGAAGTAGGCTTAGGATTGTTTTAATCAGTCAAAAAAGAAAAGCAAAAGCAACTACAGACTTAAAAAAAAATAGAAAAATAAGTTCTAGTGATTTTAATTTTTATTATGTTTCTACCTAAAATAAATTTTAATGTTCTGAAGACTGATTTGATAAAAGAAAAGAGTTATTTTATGTGGGCTTGAAAAGACAAGCATTTGAAGTGCAAGTGGGACTCATGTATTTATTACCTATCTCCACAACGTCACTTTTCTTCGAAGTTTATATCTAACAAGGAATGAGCCACCGACATTATTAAAAGCTCGGTTAGGTTGAACACGCTGACATGGAATGTTACCCATTAATTTCTGAATAGAAATTAGTCGGGTCCTAAAACAACAAACGTATTGATGATATACATTTTACACATATTTCTTCCATTGATTATCCAGAATCGTTATCGTGTAATATTCAGTAACGTTTATGGACTAGCACGGAAATTCCTGACAATCTCATATTTGCAAAGTAGTAGACGAAATGCACTAACACGAGCAATACCAACTTCATCTATGAATAGATACAATCCAATTAATCTGCTGCGATTGATTAACTGTTGATCAGTTCAATGCTGTAATATCGTTATTAAATTCTTGATGTCCTCTTAGATCTCGCTGAATTTCCATTGTAGTTAAGACTCGGGTAATAATGCGCTCAGACTTTGGTAGTTTACAATTATGATAAAATCGAAAACACGTTGCAGCTTTACGTATAAATTTGTCAAAATCCGAATATCGTTCTATTATATTTTCAGTTGCTGAGGTAGCGATGGGTAAACTGGTTGTAGCCCTTCTCAATACAAAATCAGCTTCACTATCTTGATAATTTGGAAGTTACGGCCAGCAGTCTTCGTTCTTGAGTAAAAGAGATGGTCCACTCCACCAAAGAGAACTGTTATTTAAATCGGTTGGTAAAAATGCTCGAGAAGCTATGTCAGCAGGGCTAGGAACATAATACCACCTTCCGAGTGTTGACAATTCTTGGATCTTGATAGTGGTTTTATGTGAAATAATGTCACTGATGAGTCCATCCAAAAGAATACACAAGTAAACTTTATATGTATAGTGGATATAACCTTATTCATAAGCTGTGCAACGAGCAGGGCAGCACATAATGTGAGTCTTGGTATGGTTAGTTTCTTCAGAGCTGCTCCTCTGGACTTAGTGCAAAGCAGGTTAATACTAGTATGATTATGGTTATCTGTAGATCGCAGGTAAATGCAGCATCCACATCCTCTCTCTCCAAAGCCATGTATTTGTATCTTTGTAAGATTATTTGATTCACTTGGAATCACACATCTTGGTACTCTGACTACCTTAAGAAATCGTAATTGATGGCAATAGATCTTCCATTTAAATGCCACTGTGTATGGAAGATCGTCATCCCATCCTAAATTTCCAAGTGTCCAAATCTATTGCATAATCAGCTTTGCATTGAATATTACTGTAGTACCTAAACCAAGAGGATCGTGCAGCCTTGAAATGATTGACAAAATTACTCGTTTTGTACAATGCTGGTTGCTAAATTCCTAAACCAACGGTATTGTAAGAAAATCCTTAAACGGGTCCCATAGTAGTCCCAATACGCGTGCTTGATGATCTCGGAGCACCTGTTCATCTATTAACGTTATAAGAATAGAGCACCACTGATGGGCTAATAACTCGATCAAACTAGCCCTCAATTCAATGGTTTCCTCTTCAGTACTCTTCCGTGATACTAAATCATCAATATAAAAGTCATTAAGAAGCCTTTCCGAAGCATCAGGATAATCATTTTGTTCATCCAGAGCCCATTGCTTCAGAGTGCGTCTCGCTAAAAGTGGAGAATTAGTCGTTCCATATTTCACTGTGCACAATCGAATCAGTGTCGAGAATGAAACCTGTTGGACAGTTGTCCTTGTGTGTAGGGCATCATTGAGAGAGAGTCCAGTTGTGGTGTTAGCTGCAGCATTCAAAACCACTCGTAACTTCGTAGTTACGCTTGTAGGTTTAACAACACAGTGATGATGTAAGTAATACACCACTTTATTTATTTCATCAGTCGATAAACTGTCAACCTCTTCCATGTGGCCTAAATCTAACTATTCCTTCATGAAGGCAATGTATTGTTGTTTCAGACTTGGTTGTTTCCTCAATCGTTTCTCCAAATTTATATATTGCCTCAAAGCACTAACCTTAGATTCAACCAGTTGATGAATTTTATTTTGAGTCGGTAGCCCAACGGTATATCTTTCATTTGCGTCACGCGACACATTGTTTATATAATGAAATTCACATTCCTTTTCATCCTTTAACAAACAAACTTGAGATTGGACTTCTTCAGTGGTCCAGAATCGCTGAATATGTCGACTCAAATCATCCAAAGTGCAAACCAGAGATGTCACTGAACCTATAACTGGTGCAACCGAGTGGCATTTTCCTGTAATTATGTATCCAAAAACTGTCACTGTCTCTTGTAATGGAGGTAAATTATTTTGTAGGACTCTTCAAACTCAATAACGTATAAATTTTAGCCGGTAAATAAAACTGTGGATCTGCCCATTGTAGGCCAATTGGTAATGATATTAAGGCCTCCAATGGTTGTATTGGAAGACCTCCTGTAATTTTAGGCAATACTAGAAATGATAACTCAGCTTGAAAATTCGAAATGCGAGTACCGATCGTAGTTGGAACTAATTCGTATAAGGGTTTGATTTTGATTGATGCCTGTAACCGGAGTAGAAATCTTATGTTTAAATAATCGTAGCCTTTGACAAAGAGTTTCGGTAATAAATAATAGATTGTGATCCACTATCAATAAGTGCACGACATAAATGCCTATTTCCATACGAGTCTGTTGCCCAGATAATCGCAGTCGCTAAAAGTATTTGACTATTGTCCTTACTTATTGATGAGTAAAATGAGTGGCTATTATCTGGTGAGCTATAGCATATCTTAACACTAAGGCTTTTGGAACAAAGGCTGTATTTCATGGCGTTGCCATCTCCCACAATCGACCTTCCTGACCGGATCTTCGAAAAGAAATGTCGGGGGATGCCGTAAAACATCTCTAAGGAAAACAACTACATAAAAACATATTAAAGACCAGGAGCTCTACGAAAAAATCAACGTCATGAACATAGACAACTTCATGTTAACCACCACAATAAAATTTCTAGATGGATTGATAACAATACCAAACAGATTTATAGAGGATTACTCGGAAAGTCTAGAAGAAGAAAATTTGGAAATTCCCAAAAATAAAGCAGCTCATATTCCTGTAGTAGTATCCTAGTTTTTAAGGTGCCACTTTTCCACTTTTCTAGGAATAAGGTTGTCAATAAATAAAAATCATCTGTAAATATCACTGTAACTTAATTTGTAACTTATATTAATAAGCTGGTAAAGACTTTCAGGTAGTCTGTAGCATATTTCTAGTATTTATTCTATTATAAGACATAAGTTATTTAGGCGCATTAATATTGAGTTTCTTGTTAGGTACATTGGCCCATTTCGTGCTGTCGCTCAGTTCAGACAGAAAATAAAAAGCTGACAGAAAAAGAAATCGATAGAATACGGGCTTTAGCAGTAGAAGAATCGAAGTGAAGATGCTTTTTGCTCATTTTTGCGAAATCAAAAAGGGTTATCGGACTCACTTAAAAAATCGAGTAGTTACATCTACTACAGAACGAGAACGGTGGACAATTTTGAATGTTGCCTCAAACTCTTCACAATCAGCACTACAAATTGGATCACAAGTAAGAACCTCAGCCAGCGTATGGATTATTCGGCGAATTATAAAGTCGAGTCCAAACTTAACATATAATCCAATAAAGAATAATCCGGCCCTTCTACATCACCACCGAAGCTCTCACTTAGGATTTGCAATACATCACATCACACGATCCTGATGGATTTGCTCTCTATTTTCACGATCTACTCAGGAAAAAATTTGCACAATTGTTGCCACAAAGCTTAGGTATTTTTCCCCCAAATATAGGAAATATTCCCTACATTTTAAGAAAAAATACCGAAGCTTTGTGGCAACAATGCGTACATTTTTTACAGTGTACGGAAAGAACAACTTTTCTTCGCCCATCACCTTAGTCGGCAAAAATCACTTATGATGTGGCGAGGAATCAAAAGCTGAAAATTTGTGTGTATCGATAAGCAATACGAAAACGTTGAATCATTGAAGAAAGGTGTCCTGGATACCTGGAATGAAATACCACTAACCCTTATCAGGAGTTGCGGCTCGTCGGCTTTATATAGCCGCCGTATCCAGTTATAAGTTCTCGCCTTTCACAATCAGTGTTGCCCTAGCGACGGTTGCTGTATTTGCTTGAACTGATTGCGGCGAGAACATCTGATTTGACGTAATGTCAATATATGACATTACGAAATGTAAATACATATACAAGATGGATGTATACTTTAGGTAAGTTGATGATATTTTTGACCGTTTGTATGTTACTAATTATTTTTTAGATTAATGAATCGAGTTAGTTAGTTGCCTGGCAGTGGGAAATTCATTAAGGGAATATCCTACGTCGGTGGACTAAACACATATCATAGACAAAAGAAGTAAAAAAGCTAGAATTGGCCTAACACCAATTCTTATGATACTCTAGATAAATGCCCGTATAACCTATGGTCACCCATCTGTGCAAGTTTGATTTTTGAAGTAGTTTTTCGCATATATTCCTAACCATAACCATAACGAATTACGTAGGATTTCATATTCTGAACAACTTTTCAGTACAATAATAATACAATGAATAACGACATTTTTGTATGGCAACCCCATGAAGGAGTTACCCGATTTCTTCCATTACCGAACTCAAATTTTCTTTTTAGGGTTCCGTACGCAAAGGGTAAAAACGGGAACCCTATTACGATGTCTGTGTGTCTGTTACCAGACTCTATCTCAAGTACCGTAATAGGTAGACAGTTGAAATTTTCACAGACTATGAACTTCTATTGCCTCTATAACAAATATATATATAATAAAAACAAAATAAAATTAAAGGGGGTCCCATACAAGAAACGCGAATATTTTAGCGTTTTTTCCTCATTGTAGTCTCACTCATTCATTATTATTATCATAATTAGGCATTTTTTCAAATGACAGAATTATGTTTTCAAATGACGCCTACTCTCATTTGAAAAAATTAATCAAAAGTACATAGTGATAAATTTTGTACGATGGTAGGAGCCCAACTTGTACTTGGCCGATTTTATTAAAAGCCAGTTTACAAAATTTCGGCACTCTAAGTAAACGCGTTCTCGAGTTATCATGTGAACAGACGGAGAGATGGAAGACGGACGGACGAACAGGTTGACAGACAAACAGGCGGAGAGACAGACGGACAGGCAGATGCACGAAGAGACGAACATGCAAAAATTAAAATAACTTGGGTGTCCAATCCATTTTGCTCTACCATCATTATTTCTATGTGTTACAAACGGAATCACAAACTTATATACTTTACGATTTCATAAAAAAACAATAAAAACTCATGATGGAAACAGCAATAATTCAATCTTGTTACACTTTTGATGCACAAGAGTAATTTTTTCCTCTTCACTACTTTTGAAGGATAAGGTTTCCACATAGCCTTACTCTATTATCCGGGACTCTAATCCAGAGTCCAGATCCTTTAATCCTTTTTGTTAGCGCAGCTTTTGATTGTTGTTGGATGTGTTTTTTTTTGTTGGCGTCTCTGCTCATTGTGAAAAAACATGTTAAAAGTTTTTCCGCTTCCTTGTAGTACTTACTATGATTCTCCTGAATGAAAGCGGTGAGGTATTTTTGAGGGCAAGGTAATATGAGAGAGGAGAAACTATAAAGGCCGTGACACATTAAAAGCAGAAAACGCGACAGAAGCCGAAGCAGACGCAGAAATCCGACATTTCTCTGCTTTGTCCACCACATTGAAAGCAGAAGTAGAAAATAGTTACTTGTCAATTACATGTATCAGTTAATTGATGTTAATTGTTAATTAATTTGTTATTTCTTACAAAATTAATTAATTTTTCCTCCATTTTGCTTTTCTCGCATTAACACTTCTAAAAAGAAGGACACTAACAATGAAATAAAAAAATAAAAAATTTAGTTCTCTTTATATTGGCAGTACTGAGCAGAAACAGAATTTTTGAGATTTTATCAGCTTTCAAGTTCTGCTTCTGCTGCTGCCGCTGCCTCTCTGCTTTCAAATTATTAGAGCTCGAACAGTTGCATGGTTTCAGAGAAAATTCTGCTTCTGTCGCTGCTTTCTGCTTTTATGGCCGGTTTCACAGTCAAGGCTTAGGGCACAGCGATGGCTTAAGCCAAGGCTTAATAAATATTTCGGTTTCACAGTCAAGGCTTAAGGCAAGCTTAACTTAAGCCCGTCATCTAGAAGGTTTAAGCCTCAGATTTTTCTGTGAAACACATAGGACATTATTGCTAAATATATATTTTGCATAAATATTATAATTTTTGTTATTAAACGAACGTACATATTTCAAAAGTTAGAACTAAATTGAAATTTTCCAAGCGAAAAATACTTATCTAGTTAGCAGTTTTGAGTACTGTCAGCCAGCCAGTGTCAACATTCCATTTGACGTTTTAGGAAGAAACCAATCAGCTTAAGACAAAAATGAGTTATTTATCTGATGCAGAGGATATAAGCGACGAAGAAATATGTAAAATAATATTGCAAGGTGTGACCCGTGAAAAAATTATAAGAAGACGCCGGTTGATTTTTAATCTCGGTTCCGACTGTAGAAACATTCGGCTATGATAGTTCACTTTGTCGAAACTTTCTGCAGCAATGATTTTGGATTTCATATCCTTCCAGATAAAAACCACAACAAACTGATAAATAAAAAGTTCTTTTAGCTTGGTTTTTAATCCACAATGGCAATTTTCCTTTAAAAAAAATTCACAATTACAGCAGTGCTGACAACTTAAAAATTTTCATCTGTGGCTTAACTAAGCCTCAGCTTACTGAGTACTGTGAAACCGAGTAGGTTTAAGTTCTGGGCTTAAGCCACACCCTTGGCTTAGCTATGCTCTGGCTTAAGCCTGGACTGTGAAACCGGCCATTAATGTGTCACGGTCTTAAGAGTTTATTAAATGCTTCTCAAACTGTTATTTAATTCTCAGCGTTTCTATCGAAAAATAATATAAATAAAAGTACAATAAAATACCCAAATATAATAATTAACGAAATACATAAGTTGTTTGTCCGCATTTTGAGTTAACCACTCTTTGTCGCCCATGTTCGAAACTCTATTTCGCGTTAACTTTATTCATTAATTAAAAGACATGAGTATAAAAATGTTGACAGTTGTGAAAAACCAGTAGGAACCCCACAATTACTGTCATACTTTTTAATTACTAATTAAAACGGTTTATGAGTATATTTCGAGGTGTGATTCAATGTGACCTTAGCACTTACTAAGAATCATAAAAAATTTGTACATAAACAGCGTTAAGTACAGAATTTTCTGAATACCCGAGAAAATATAAATCTAGTCATGTCAGTAGAATTGAATAACACCGCCATAAATAACAATAAATAAATCCTAAAATCTGCAATTTAATTTCTGTTTAGTTTTAGGAGTTGTTTAGAATTTTTCAAGCTCATATTCCATTTTACAATAAATGGTCACAGAATAACTTTATCGTTTACATAATTGCAATCATATAAAAAAGAGCTTAAATTTTGGTACTAATTTGGTTGTTTTTAATGATTAAAATTCCGCGATTAATGACACAGTTTATATCGAAGTTGTTAGTTTTTTGAATTTCAAAGAATAAATGAGGAATGGGGTTCTGATTTTGATATATTTAGATATGAAAGCAATCCTCTGGCTTACACTAGATTTGATAACGAGACCTGTCAATATGTAAGTAATAATTTATCATTCATATATAGGCTTTGAAAATTATTTGGTGCCTGCTGAGTGATTGGATTTTCTTCTTTGTAGGTATGTACTTTCCGATAGACTTTTAAATGAATACAACAGGAATAAAATAACAATAACTAATAAAGGGGGTCTTAAAAGTAAATTTTTTCATGAAATGATCTTCCGTCGATCTTTAATAGCAGACAAGAAAATAAAAAGAAATGATTTGAAACGCATTTTAATGCAAGACTAAATAAAGGCTCAGTTAACCTGAAATATCGAATTGACTTCATTTGCAATTTTAGATTGTTTAAAGTCACTCGGAACTATCACACACGCTTTCCGAGACTGTAAATCAAAGTGACACTAATATGACTTATTAGGATGTCAATCAGTACTTTTGCAGATTCTTAATACTGAATCCAATTCAATTTATTTTCGGGTTAGTTCCAAGTAAAGCATCTTTTACAGCAAGTTGGATTCAAAACACTACATAAAAAATTTTGCAAGAAGAAAATCTGCGAAAATAGCACCCGAATTGGCGACGTATTGAGTCAGACCAGAGTGAATGGAAGTAGGAGGCAGTTCACTTTAGCACCACTCTACCGGAGGCGAAGAGATTCAATCGAACTTAACTGTAACCACTTCAGAGTGCATTTATCGTATCATATTGAGTCTTGGAATGTGCCTTCAAGAAGTTACCAGCCAACAGAAGATTCAGATGCATATACAAATTGCTGGGGGCTAATTAAATCGTATCAAGGCTTAATGAGAGCAAGAAGTAACTTTGGATTTGAAGCAGTCAGATTTTTCCTTTTTCTGTACTGACCACGCTTTGAAAGCTGTGCCATAAAGATAGAACATGTAGTCGGTTGCAAAAAGACAGCCATGCCCACGAGCCGGCTATCATGGGGAATAGAATGATAGATTGGCTGAAATGGATCCTCTCTTTGACGGTCATTTAATGCTTGGCATTTAGATATGGGTATTACAGCAGCAGCAGCAGTAGATAAAACGAAAATGATTTTAAGCTATAGAGCCTAGGTGATGTGTTCAAAAGGCAGGCACCTGGACCAGTATTTGCAGAGGATGGTCTTTCTAGCGCTCATACATTCTACTGCAGTCTCTTTGGGCAGTTCGCTAAAGATTAGCAAGTAATTATTCACGAAATATGTAATACTGTCCCGCTTGTTTCAAAAGATATTAAATACTTTAATTTAAAATAGAAGTTGTTTATAAATAGAAATTAATTGAAGGTACTTGGAACTTTCTTAATATTTTCCCGGAAATAGGCTAAGGGCGTAAGCAATTATTCTAATGAGTCTGAATTTTTTTATATTCTTAAAAAAATTAGATTTGAAAGTTCGTGCAGAGTTGGAGGTTGTACAAGTTTATCACTTCATGAACCTCCATACATACTTACTTAAGGTTAAAGTTCCTCGGATCTATTAATAGTAGAATTGATTAAATTATGTGTGTAACTAAAGAACTTCCCAGTGATCTCACCAGTCTTCATCAAAATTTGCAGGACAAGAATTTCCGATGGACAAATTAGGACGCTTATTTACGTAAATAACTTTTAGCTTTGAATTTTCACATAACAAATATTTTGCTTTTCTTTTAAATTTCCTTCTTTATATGAAAATAAAATTGTCTGTTCTATAGCAGACATTTTAGATGGTAATCTCAAGGTCAATCAAATTTTTGTTAATAGGTTGAAATACTTTTGAATCTCTCTACCGTAAAGTAAAGTCTTGGCTTCATCTCTGGAAAAACTGATTTGAGTGTTACTCCAATTGCATCAAAAACTTGGAAAAATATATATTATTTTGTTATTTACATTATAAACCTATCAATAATACCACTTTGGATAAAAACTGGTCGCCATTTGGGATACGGTATGTTTGAAAAGTTTCTCGATACAAAGGTGTTATTTGTTTAGTCGAGTTCTGTCTATTAGGCGAATTAATTAGAATAACAATCCGATTCAAAAAAGTGATAAAAACAGATAGTAACTAATTTTATAATTTTTTTGTGCAAACTTAGGTTTCTTGAAAACAACGCTCAATTTTAACTGTTATATGAGCTTACTGATATTAATCATCAGTAATGCTGTGACGAATTGCAGTTATGTTATCGCAAAAACTTCGCCATATGGCTAACGCTTTTATAATTTATGAGAACTGTTTGATAGTTCAAACATTGTTCGGATGTCCTGATCGATTGTCATTTCTATCCTATTTATCTTCCAACACACTCTATAAAAATATTTTTCATAATTACACTACCTTCATGGCGTTTTTACAAAAATGTGCGCAGTCGTGAGTTTTAAATAAATTTTTAAATCAAATCAAAGTCGGAGTTTAGGCACATCTAGGTCTAAGACTGTCCGGCTTTAACCAAAATGCTTTCTGTTCCCGGGATTAACAGTATCCATGTCCCGCTATTATAGGCAGAGCATGTATACAGTACTCTAAATGAAATACTTTTTATTTCCGTCGTTTTATTTTTTTCAATTTATTTATTTTCCTTTCCATATTTTACTCTGTATTGCACTTCTAATTCGTGAAATATTTAAAAGATTATTTTTGAAATAGAAAGCAGTTCCTTAATAAAAAATAAACAAATAAATTATATCTATCCGTGTGAAGGGAGGATGACTAGTATTTACTAGTGTAACTAATAATTTCTTCCAAATCGGTAGAAAAATAATGAGCCTATTTAGGATCAAAATTATATCGGACTACCGTTCAGGATTTATCGTTGTCAATACATAAAAAAAACACACACACACATACGCGTCGAATTGAACTTTAAAGTCAGGTAATTAAGTTTAAATAACCATGAAAGTCACTTTTTATGTATATTTTTTGAATTATTTTCGTGGATTCATTAAAACGCTCGAATAGTCGATAAATGAAAAATTTTAAACTAACCACGCAATGAAAATCCAACTACCGGATAAACAATAGTTGCGAGAACGATGTATTGGATATAAAAATTTTTATATCCTAAATAAGGACGACATCTGATATTGTCTATTTTGCAATGTGTTTGAGACGTTTTATTATGAACGCACCAGGTACAGGTGGTGGATGACCGTTTATATTCTATTTGGTAACTGAAGTCTGGATCCCACAAGACCCTATACTATGATTCGTGCTATTTAACTCGCATATAAATGATCTACCTATACATTACTATGTTTCCATGAGCCAGAGTTGAGTTGGGATTGTGTTAGTGTTGAGTTTGGCTGGCTGAGTTAACTCGATGTTGTTTCTATGAGCGACTTGAGTTGAGTTGACATATAATATATTTCATACAAAGTAGTCAGATTTATGTTGGATAAGATATCCATATGCACTATTCTAACTAATACTTACACAAAACCAAACTCAACTGGACTGGTTTCGTAGAGTTAATATGGAGTGAACGAAACTCAACTTAATTTTCGTTTCCACGAACACTAATTCGGAATCAATCCGGATTGAGCTCGGCATGGAAACGTAGTATATATGTTACACAGATGACGATTAACTCTACTTATTTAAATCCACAGGCCAGACCAGATTTTCCACTAGTCGCAATGTAACCACTTGAGCTTATACTAGCTACCCCTGCTCCATGATTAATACTTATTGGCTCACTTCATTTCCCTATCATTGCATCGAACAATAAGGAGTTTGAAGTGCGTGCGATAACTTTTTAGTAACAACCCCTCATAAACATAAACATTCGTGAAACTTTTATCGCACCTTGATATTTCATTCCTGCAATGATTGTGTCATATTTGCACAGGATCTAATCAAAGGCCATTTGGAAATAAAATTATTTCGCAATTTAACATTTTGCATGATTTTATCAAATCCATTAAAGATTTGTGTTATAATTGGAATGAATGTCCGCTCAGGTTAATTGGCTGACTGCGCACACCACAGTTGAGTAATTATTGCACACCATGCATTTGCTGGTCAATAATGGTTGTAGCTGTACATACATAAGATTAACCAGGTCCATTAGTAAAAATTTCGCAAGTACATACATATGTACAGACAAGCATTCATACATTGTCTCTATGTACAGCTTACATGTGAAGGACTTAATAAAATTAATTGTGCGAATATATACAAAACTGTAGGCGCTCGCCATCAAGCTGACCTCCGGATCTTTCATTAATAATCTTTATCTTCCCGGAATCATTGTAAGCGTACACCTGTGCGGTGCTTTCATAATTAAGTATTAACAAAACTAAAATCATGTAAAATCTTTCGACCAGTCAAAAGTCAGTATTCGAATTTTATATTTATTTGAGGGAACGCACGTAACCAATTATACAAGACTTCATGCCGAGCGATTGCGTATATTGCTGCAACTAGAACTTGATTAATTGTGCAAGGCAGCAGGGTACGCGGTAGCGTTTACAACCGAATCAGTTGCTGAGAATGTTTAGTAACATCAACAACGATTCCTGCGGACATTTTCCTCGCATCTTTAGTTTTAGTAGATACTTTTTTGCCACCGAATTTTCATCTGAACTTTATCTTAACATTTAACGTAAGTACACGATGCATTCGATGGAGACAACAACATTGAGGATTTTGTCTGATGGTGGTGACACTATGAGTTGTGACACATTCAGTATGAGTGCAAGTTACTTCTTTCTTGCTATAGTTTTGCTTTTTACTATTGTTTCAAGCGCAGGAATGAAAACAGTTATACGATGTAGAGGAAGATACAATGGTAAAAAGAACAATGACTGGTGTTACTAAATTTTAGTTACTGTCAAAATCCTATGCTCAGGGAGTTTGCGGTTCATGATGAGATCTTGGCATCGGAAACATTTTCTGATTTGTGAAATTCTAGTAACTTTTGTAGCTCTTTTATATTTTTGAGTTTTAGCAAGTAAACGGGAAATCGATTTCACAACTCATTGAATACGTGCTTTGCATTTCAATTTCAACACAAAACTTAGGGCAATCACAGTATTTCTTGAATGATTCCAATGTTGATAAAAAAAACAATATTTCTAATTCTTCGTCATTTATCAAGGAGTAGCAATCACTCATTTAATTGTTATCAGTTTGGTATGCAAATTAACCCCGCCTACACTGATAATATCGGGTACTATACATCTGTCACTTAAAGCAACTATAACCCTCACGATAGCAGGCAACTGCGACACATTTAAAAGAGGTTGTCGCTGCGCCGCACATATGCATGTAATCCGACGAAAACTTATGCGCGCACAGCTTAACAGGTATTCTGGGGCTGGGAGTATGAGATCAATGGGCTGACTGATGGAGGTCTTGAATGACAAGACGTGCTTGCTAAATGAACGTTGTTGTCGACTGAAGGAAGTGAACTGAAGTGTTCTTACCTCTCTGTACCTATTGCCTGATTACAGCCGATAATAACACAAGTGCGCTTGACGAGTCGATATTACTGCTAATGGGACTAATGGGAGGCGTTAACTATTTTGTTTGAACCAGTGGTCAGTTTAGCTGGCGGCCGTTAGTTCTGGTATCGGCGATTGGTTCTCACTCAAGTCCAATGGGGAGCAATCGAAGATCAAAGAAAATAATTGCTGTCAACTTTGAAAAGGCTTCGTTCGATTGTAATGCAAAATTAACTCTTACGGATCGCTGGGCTCTGATATGGGATGCAAAGGTGGCAATTGCTCTATACATTAGCTGTATCCAAAGTGATCTGTAATATAGCCAAGTTGATTTCTGTCTTTATGAATTTGATTGCTGGGTAAGTCGAGAGAAATATAGTTTTGTCATGATGGGCAAAGAAAACTTGAAGATAAAGCTGGTCGTCAAAAATATCCCTTGAATATGAAACCAATTCTTACGAAACACATTTTTTAGTTAATTAAATATTGTAACAAAGAAAAAAATTTAAGTAGGTAACTGCACTAGTATCCGGACAGCTCCAGCATTCGGACACTTTATTTAATTTAATAAAAATAAGAAAAGTACACGCATTACCCTTAGAACTCCGTTAGAATTTTGTTTATTTGATCTTTTTAGATGCACATCTAAAATTTGGGTAACACACGTGTCGTTTTTTTGAGAAAATACTTATCAGCCTGTGTATGCACTGCACGTCAGTAAACTCAACACGTGCTTTATGTAAAGTGCAATTAGTGCATTGAACATCAGAGAAAATGAGATAAAATTATTAAGTATTGTTTTATTTAGTTTAACTGACTTTGTATTGGTTGAATATTGTATTTTATTGCTTAAAAAGAGATTGTTTCCTGCTTACTCTCTGGTTTCATTCGACTAAAACTTGCCTTTTTCTTTTCATTGTAGTTATAATAGACAAACTCTTATTTGGTTTTTCAGTTTTACCCAAATCCGCCTCTAGATTTATTTCTTGCACCCACCCTTCGCGATAATGAGGCCTGAAACACAATTGGAGCTTTCCAGCAAGTTTTATGCCCAGCTTTCTGCTAAAGCTGACTGAAAAAGCCGAATTGAATACAACTGGCATTTTTGACATTTGCAACTTTAACTTGTTTATATTGAGAATATTTATTAAAGAACGACAGTTAATACTTCCGATTTTCCACAATTACGATAAATTCATGCTTTTTTGGATTATTTCCGAGATATACCAAATATATGTAAAAATAATACCGATTGTTTTTTATGTCCCACAGAAACTGCTTATCTTTTACTAACTCTATAAGTTTGTTTTGCATTTTAACATTTTTGGTAGCTGTTTACTTTTTAAATGTGTCAACAGAAGCCATTCTCATCTAATATTCGACATTCGCACAGTTGGCAACATTAAAAATTCGCTCAAGTTGGCAGTCATTGGGCTTGAAATTTGCAATTTGATCAAATTTCAAGCCAGCTTGAAGCTGGCAAAAAAGTTAAAGCTCCAATTGTGTTCTTCTACATTGATTTACATTGTCAACAAATCTCAAGCTGGCTGAAAAGCTCCAATTGTGTTTCAGGCCTGATATATTAACTTGATTTTCTGTTCCACCAATTTCATTTTGTATATCAAAATGGTTTGTAAAATTCTTTTCATATTCCTTCTGGCTGGGATCTTTCGAAACCTTTTTAATCAAATACCTTATAATTTAAACTATGCCTATGGCTTACAATGAAGAGTGAGTTCAATCAGTTAAATGGTAATGTTTCATTTACACTGCAGTGCTGAGAATTATATGAAATAAAAGTTATTAGAAATATTTTGCCCACGTACCTATTCAAAAGTTCTGTAGCGTAGCTAAAATGCTCGGGGGTATCCCGGTAGCCAAATGTTACCCAAAGTAGCCATTTGCTACGATCGTAGATAAAGTGGCAACACTGTCCTTCTAAAAAAACGCAAAACAAACTGTGTTACCCTTATCTTTCTGAATTTATAATCAATTCAAAAATAAAAACTTTCAGTTACCTGGGAATTATTTTGAAAAATGAAAAAAAAATTTATCACATAAAGCATAAAACATTAAGGTGACGCGACGCGACGTTTCTACTGTGATGGCATAAATTGAACTCCATAATTATAATAGAAACAGATATAGGTACCTACCGCATACAATCCATGCCTCGCAAGTGGTAAAAAACAAAGTGAAAGAGGTGATAGGCTCTAGTGGAGGTGCATTCCCACAAATCCATGATTTCAAGCAAATCGAGATTAAATAATTAAGGGACGTAAAAGGTAGGCTTATTTTTAAACAGCGTTAGCGTCTAAGGGACAATATTGGTAGAAGGACTGAAAGGGTGCGATTGTATAGGAATAAACAGTACTACACAATAAATTTCAAGTTTTTCTCTATCACACCAGGTTTTCCTTCAGAACATGAAATGTATTTTTACATATATATGTATGTATATAATGGGAATAAACTTGGCTGTAGAATATGAAATATTATACAGGGTGATCTGTAATTGATGGTCACAAATGAAACAGGTGATAGGTTAAAGTGTTGGGAGCAAAATGGCAAATTGTCAGAAAGGGGGGGGGGGGGGCAATCTCAACCGTTTCGGAATTACAGGGTGGTTAAGAAAATATCCTGTTTTTTAACGAATCACGCCGTAAATTCCTTCTAATATAACCTATGAAGCTGATTTTCACCTCCACTCCTTCTTCCATCTCATGGCGTTATTTAAGGACGTTAAAGTAAAAAAATTGAAAAAAAAATCCTAATATTTTTCAATTTAAATGATTTTCTCGTCAAAATGTCTGATAACTGTTACATTTCCTTGCAAGATTTAGAAACCTCAGAATGTTACTTTTCATTTGCTCCTAAGCATGTACTTACCTACATGTAACCGTTTTTGAGATAAACTTGTTTTTATTACGCATAATTTCATAAATCATTCCGCATATAATAGTAAAAGTTTTTTTAACTTCACAATGACTCTTATTTTGCAAATATATCAAGATATTAAAACTTTACTAATAAAGTTGAAAAAAAAAGAAGTTTTCAACTTTCGGTAAGAGGCACGGCACCCTATAGCTTCAAACCGTCAATAGTGTCTCAGTAGTTTTCAGAGTAAATGTTGTCAAGAAAGCCGTGAATAACAGAGTTTAGAGAATTCAAAGCCTTTTATCAATTTTCTTATTGCGGATGCACGGATTTAAATTTATGTAGTATAATCTCGAAAAGCTTTCTCTAGGAAACATGCTTAATTTTTGTCCAAAGCAACAGTGAGAGACGGCCATTCTCAGGATCAACGAGGGGCCTTTTTATAATTTATCTCTCCCTCAGGGTATTCTTCTCGAGCGGGTCAATTTTAAACCACAAATCTCCACAATTTTCTTATGGGTGATCCTGGTATTTAAGCAGTTACAGTATTTTTGTCATGCTCCTGTGTTTCTTCCATTTTAAAACTGTGCAGGAACTGAAATATTTTCATTTGGGTTATGCATTAATCCGCGAACATAATGTCGTTATAATTTAGTGGTGCTTAACCTTTTCGAGGTCGTGGAGCACATTTAATTACATAAAACTTTCTCGGAGCATCAGAACTAATTAATATTAATTAATTAATTACAGGCGAGTTTTGCATATGAGATATTGCTACCCTCATCTCCTCTTCTAGATTTGTAAGTCTTTCTCGTTTTTTACTGTTCATATTGATTAATGTTAAGACCTCCAATTCACAAAGATATGAGGTAGCAAATTGTAATAAAATCATGAGTGCCTTCTTAGATAGAGTCTTGGACGAAAAATTTTCATCTGACATTTCTGTGAACTGCATTTTTAGAGAGCGATCTGTTGACGATGAAGTAATTTTTTTGTTCTTCTTGCAAAGATAATTCTGTATTTGAAGATTCAAATGTGCCAAAATTTTGTATCCATATGATTCCAATTTTAGAGATGGAAAGTAACACGCGTTTTTTTCATGTTCCATTATAGCAGGAATAATATCTGCGACATTTTCAGTTTGAATTGAAGAAACATATTAAGCGTATTTTTTTTTTATTTATTTTTTTTTTGTTTGTTATTGGAGTTTGTCAAACCTTTTTTGTTTTATTCAATGTCAGCATTTTGTGCGTGGATGTTAAAATATTTTCATTTTCAACTTAAATTCTTGTATTCACTGAATTTTTGAAAATATCAGCTAAATATGGCAATTTAGCACACCAAATATCATTTTCAAGATATTTAAAAAATTTATCCATAATTAGCTTTTGGAAATATTACAGCAGTTCATGTTTTAGCTCCAATAGAACTGCATAGAACTTTATATTATTTCAGTCTGCAAAAGTAAACTTTCATACTTAGCTTCGATAGATATTACAAAGTTGTTTAGAAATGCATGCCTGCACGAGTTTTGATTTGATACAATTTACTATTAGTACAACTTCATCCAATACAGATTTTAATGTTTTTGGCAATGTTTTTGAAATTAGTCTCCCGATATAAAAACAGTCTCTAGATTTTTTTTTTCCTTTCACAGGTGTAACACATTCTTAATAGATCCTGACATTGATGGACATCCATATGTACAAATTCCGACGCAGAGATGCCATTATATTTTGAATTTTTGTAAATATATGTGAATACAATTAAAAATAGCTTTTCCTGTTAAGCTCTCTGCAGCAAAAAAATCGATTTATTATTTCGTTTGTAACACCAAGATCAATGACAGATTCGTCAATTTCCAAAGCAAAATATCCGTTCGGAAGTTTATTATTAACAGTTTCCTCAATATCATGTGTGTGCCTTTTATTCTTTTTTTTTATTGCATCATTAGTGAGGGAAATCTTCATAATTTAATTTTTCCCATCATCCCCAAATATTATTTATTACTTAAGATACTTGCTCAACAAAATTTTTTGTCAATTCTTATAAAATCTAATCAATTATTAATTAAAAACTATTTATATTAGACTAGGTGACGTCCGTCCAATACGAGAACAAAAAATTTAAGTTTACTTGATTAAAATTTAAAATTTACAAAAACATTTAAAAAAGAAGAAAACTTTCTCAAACGCCGTTTTACTTTCGTTTCACGGAGCACCTGGGACAAGGTTGCGGAGCACAAAGGCTCCGCGGAGCACCAGTTAAGAACCATTGATTTAAGGCCAGAAATGTACCAAATCATTCATCTCTTCTTGTGTAATAAGGTGTAAATATAGGTAGTAAATAGCCTACCAATTTTGGTCCTCTGCTCTTGTTTTTCCTCTCTATGACGATGATGAATAGCTGCTGCTGTAAAGCTTTTCCGTCGACCTAGTCACTAATTAGGCAGAAATAGAAGGCGTTTCAGGTATTCATAGATTTTCATCTCGTTTCCGATTACTCTTTTTGAATCCTTTTGTTTTTATAACCTAATAATTATTACCCGTTTTCACTTGCACTACAAAATACCTGTTGTACAGGCTGCTTCAAAGTTTTTATACCCTGTATGTAATCTATAGGGTGTATTAAGTTTGTCATTCCGTTTGTAACACACAAAAATAATGATGGTAGAGGAAAATAGATTGGACACCCACGCATAATACTAAAAGTTATTTTCATTTTTGCACGTCCGTATTTCTGTCCGTCGGTCTGTCCGTCCGTCCGTCCGTCTGTCGGTCTGTCCGTCTATTCGCACGATAAATTGAAAACACGTTCACTTAGCCACCTGAAATTTTGTACACTGACTTAAAAAAAACTAAAATTAAGTTCGAAAATGAAACAAATCGGACAACTCCTTCGTGGGGTTGCCATATAAAAATTTCGGTTCCCACTATATATTTGGACACTGCCTGAGAACGAGTCGACGTAGAGAGCTGAGATTTGATACATGGTGTTTTCATAGTAATAGCAAATAAAATTTCGAAAATAGACTAAATCGGGCAACCCCTTCTTGATGTTGCCATTTAAAAATTTAAGCTCTTTACGTATACTGTAAAAACGATCAGTCCTGTCCTAGATGGTTTGTTTGTAGTACAAAGTTCTTCAGAATGTGAAATTGGTTCTAACCATTTTTACTATCCGAAGTGCTGTTCTAGGAATATATGCAAAAGCCACTTGAAAAATCATACTTGCACAGATAGGTAACCTTACGAAATTACATACGAATGTTCATCTAGGGTATCAAAAGAATTGGTCTAAGCTCTATCTTTTTTACTTTTTCTTAAACCCATCGTGTTCCCTTGATACATTTGATAAAATGTCACGGCGGTGAAATTCAAAACATGCAAATTCCCGTTAATATGTTAAGCGAAGATCATGAGAAAGTAGCTGCATTGCAAGACTTCTTGCTTTAAAGCGTAGGATTTCGTAAAAAGTATTACTGAAATTTTGGAAAATATTGCTTTCAACCATTTGAATCATTCGGTTAAAACCAGTTCTAATGCCTTCGGTCTTACCCTGTCTAACTACCTGAATTCCGATCATTTGACGTTTGTTTTCTATCCATGATATTGATCCTAAAATTTGTCTTTGGAAAAGATTATTGGTACTGCCAGAGATCTTTTTGTTGAGTTTCTTCGTCGCCAGTTTTATTATGTGCTAATCACGCAGGATGGACTTTATGGTTCGAAAAGGTTTCTCTTCTAGCAAAACATACATACCTAAGGGACAATAAGCTCACAGTAGTTACTAGTTGGTAATACAATAAATCACTGGTAATTGACAGATTACATGGAAACTATGGATACGAGCTTACTCTGTCCCAAACTCAATGGCATCGAATATAGACTTTTAAACCCAGGTGTAATGGCTTGTGCGGTAAACATAGAACCAACTGTGAGCATTGCAGACCAGATCTGTATTAAAAGAAGAAAAACAACCAAAATGTACTCTTAAGAAGGCAGTACGCATTGGATGTTGTGCAGGGCAGGGTACAGAATTACTACGACACCGAAATCTCTTCCAACCAACAAAACTGCATTGCACTACCGCACTACACCGCAATATGACTGTTGCGCGGCCAAATAAGAAATTAATTGAGCTCCGGCACGCAACTAGCGTCTGTCTATTTTGATAAATTGCCCGAAACGAAATAATTCGCGAAAATTGATTTCTCTGTCCCCCGGCTTTTCTATGTCGGCAACATCAAGTTGTACATATGCGCAATCGCAATGCGTTTGTTGTTGTTACTGATTTGAGCTGTATTCCCGGGGAGAGTAACCTGTAGAAAACTTTGCATGTCGGAAACGACCTGTTCACGTTGTCTTCACGAACGGTGCGTGAGTGGCCTGTCTTGTGTTACATACTGATACAACTCTGATTGAAAATGGTAAGAAACGAGGACGATGAAAAACATTTGGAAATTATTTGGTAGCAACTGCCTTATGCAAAATGCAGGTAGGTAGGTATGCCCTGTCCACGGCTGCGTTCCAAGTGGAAATGAGAAAAATTAGCGAAAGCAATTATGGTTATTGTTTGGTGCGCGAATCCATGAAAATGGTATAAAAATCAAGCCCCGGCTCAATTATATCATACAGCGATTCCGGCCGCTTTGTCCCATTCAAAGGCGGCGTAGTAAATTACCCGCTTAGTTTATACCCTTTAATATCTTCTGATCCGGTAATATATTCGTGAGAAAATATGATTTTCCTTTGAAAGTTCCACACAAGCAAAATATGTTGAGAATGAAAATGGAAATGGCACCTATAGCCCGAGTGATTTGCACGCAAAGATAACCAGCGGCGCATTTCTCAGTCGACGGAACCTTCAGCAAAACGCTTAAATCAAAGCAGACTCAATGCATGCATTTGGCCTGTATGTTGTAGTTGTTGTAGGTACCAACTGGCACTCAGCAGATATATTATCAGAAATCGGGTTGAGTTCGAAAAGAGCACGATAGATTTGCATAGGATTTTACTATCGTCCAAGAATTTTAAAATGCCGTCCGTTTCCTTGTAAGTTTTACTGACCATTTTACAAAGATTTTTCTTAGAAATAATTTACAGTTACCGGAGGCTGATCTGTACACAACATCTCGGCTAAAATATAGATTTACATTCGGAGATAAGATCTATCAGAGCCGTTTGTTATTAACATGTTACATAGCTCTGTTACCTTTCTAACTCTGGTGATTTCCAGTGATCGGAGGATTTGATAACGACCGATGTTTTATCGTGTCGCACAGTTTTATGGTTCAATATATCAAATGAATTGTGCACTAGATAAAAACCAGCAGCCGCACCGGAATAAATATTCTAGCGACATACATATATTTTATAACTGTATAGCTACTTATTTAGTCCAGGACCGAAATAGTAAATCAAAAGGGGAAACAGAAAACATTTAGACAGCCGACGTTTTTAGGATACCTCGAGTACGTAAGTATTGCCGATTCACATATTTCAAAGCCAGTACTGTTCCGAAAATTACAAATGGAAAATAATGGGACATGGATTTGTCACCGCTGTAATTTAAATTGTAACCATGGGACTTAAATGGTTGGTTGTGATATTGCATGATCTTCTCCTATAAGTTGCCATATCCTTTTTGAGTATGGATAAAGTGCTATTATACACTCACGTTCATTTTTTAATGAGGTATTTGTATTTATTGCTCTTTGAAACTCTTCCTGCACCTCTTACTCAACAACTGAACGTCGATATATTTTTGAATTAACGAAAGTGAGTAAAAAACGCATCCGCGAAAGATTTTTAATTTGATTTTTCAATTGCTTTTTAATTATTATTTTTAGCATTGGATCCTTACTTATCAGAGAAAGAATGATGGACCGGATTTTAATTTAATGTGTCACATATAGTTGCCATTGTTTTGTAAGCTTTAGTTGTTTTTTTTTTTTTTTTAATATAAAACAATTTAATTTAATCACTAATATGATGAATTTCATAAACAATAAAATAAACTTATTGTAGAAAAACCTGAAAACTTGTTTTTAAACTTATAGTTTCAAGAGTGTTTTCACATTACCATGGTGATAGAAACAGGAGGATCTGTCTTTTGCAAGTTGAAGGAACTGAACTAGTTCAGGTTAGTCAATAAAGAATACAGCTGTTATAATACAAAGCAATAAGATGTTATCTTTTGACAAATATGAAGGCTAAGAAATTTAAAATTTGTTGCTGTCTCTTACTTCAGCTGATGTCTGCCGTAGATAGTTGATAGTATTTAGCATTCAAGATATGCGTTTAGCTTTTTTTTGCATGATTTCAGTAATTAGATGTTGCTTTGAATTTTATGCTGGACACCAACGTCTATTGCTTTTACTTTTATTACTTTTAGTTTTAACTATCACGCCAATACATGCTTTTCATCACTTAGTCAGTGTTAGTATTAGTATGTTAAACTAAACATAAACCAAACACCTGATGAATATACATGCAATGCAACATAGAACAAAAAACAAAAAATTAAAAGACAATTAAATAGAAAAAAAAAACTTAAAAATTATATAGACGTTTTGCTCGGAAACGTCAACACGAAAATGTTCACCCATGTTATTAACAGTAATACCATGCGATTAGCAGGTTCATACATTCTAAAGTTAGACATTGAGCAGTTAACATGCAACAGAGGTAGCCTTCTCAAATTGTGTCTACTATCACGGGAAGAGATTTTGTTAAGTAACAACAGAGAATTAATATTCGCGGTTGTGAGTTGATGCACAAAGCTACATCGGCAACCATTCGCGGTTTTTCCAGCGAGTGCATATTTAAAAGCTTCAAGCGATCCTAATAAGTTGGAAGAATTAATGAATTATTCCAGGGTGAGAGCAAATCGTAGAAAGTTCCGCTGAACAGACTCGATGTGTGTACCATAAAATGAAGATCAGACCTGGCTAGCGTATTCAAGGAGTGTTCTCACAAGGCAAGTGTACAAACGCAATGTTATGGTGTGATTCGAAAACTCTCTGGACTAACGTTTTAGAAAACCCAGCATAGAACTACTTTTTGATACCATGTAGTTTATATGGGAGACAAAAAATCAATCTTTGATCACATTTGACACCCAAGCGACAGACAGAACCCACACGGCGAATCGAGGAATCCGGTAACTCATATTCATAAGTGATTGGTTTTTGATTCCTGTGAACAGTCATAACCTCACATTTGTTTATATTATTGCTTTTGCACCAATCATAAAATTTGGGGAGATCACCAGGTGCCTGTTCACAATTGTTAACATATTTAACTTGAGCGAAAACCTTAATGTCGTCAGCATATTATATCAAGACTTTGTAGTGCCTCACAAGAGAAACAATGTCGTCAATAGATAGACTGAAGAACAAGGGGCCCAACTGACTACCATGAGGTACGCCAGACGAAACCTTAAGCCTTATCATTGCAATAATTCCGGGTTGCTGTATTGAAACCGGAGAAAATAGCTGAATTTACATTATACTCTGGTTGCATTTCTTTTTGTCATTAATCCGTCTTTATTTTTGAAATACGAATTGAGATTGTTTAGTTGAAGTTAGTGTAAAGTGCTCACGCTTATGACAGACAAACCTGAATAAACCGTGAGAAATAATAAGATGTAAAACAATGTAATATCAAAAGCGGGTCTAAGTATTCAGGGCAGGGCCGGCTCAGAGTTCGGTACTTCGGGGATTTTTCCCGAGGCCTCGCGCTTAAAGAGGCCCTGCGCTTTCATATTTCTAAATATTATTAGTAGCTAGGACAAGTTTTTGACACCAAATCCATGTCATGTCACCTCCCTGGTAGCCCAATCATCATGAGCGCACTGATGAACTCATGATGATTGGTTGGATGAATGTAATGCTGATTTTTGTTCCAGCACCGGGACTAAACTCATTTATATACTTCGCATTCATATAATGAGCAATTTATTGATTGCCCTTGTGAATAAATCAAATACCTCATCGCTGAGCGTAATTATGATTATCAGGGGTGAGTTAATAAAATACCTCATCGCTGAGCGTAATAATGATTCCAATTGGTGAGTATCATAGCTTTTACATATATCAGAGCGTAGCACTCACATCCATTGCATAGCCTATCCAATCAAGGAAGATTTGTTGGGTCTGGAACAGTGTGGAGTTTCAGATCTCGTGACGCACCCATTGTGCAAAACGAAAGTGAAAATAATCAAGATGCTGATGAAGCGGGCTCAAACGGAGATAAAGAGGAGTTAAGTGAACAGAATTCTACGAAATTAAATATTTTCGAAATTTCCAATTTGTCCGATTTAATAAATGAAAAATTGCGTGTAGAAATTGTTAAACGTAAATTGAATAGTGACAAAATTACAACTCCTCCAGCAGATAAAGGTAAGAAATATTTTAATAGATTATTGCCTAATGGAGAAATTGTTCAAAGAAAATGGTTAGTTCATTCTGAAATAACAAATCAATTATAATGTTTCATTTGCAAGTTATTTCATAATAGGGCTCAGAATAATTCTATGGTTTTAATGATTGGAAACATGTAGGTGATAAACTAAGGAAACACGAAACATCTCAACGGCATTACTAAAGTATAATGAAACTGAATTTATTAGAAAATTGTATGAAACACGAAAATTTAATTGACCTGACTTCTATAAAAATAAGAGACAACGAAATTGAAAAATTAAAAATGTTTAGATTAGTAGAAATAATTCTTTTTTTAGCAAATAGAAATCTGGCTTTTCGTGGAAATTCGGATAAACTTTGTGAACGCCAAAATGGCAATTTTCTCGGGTTGATAGAATTACTGGCTAAATTTGATGTAAGTAGTTTTAAATGAACATATAAACCGTTTTATCAATAAAAATAATCGTGCTATTCCTCAAATATACATTTCAAAACGAAATTATTTGTGCTCTTGCTTCGAAAGTAAGGAAAACTATAGCTAAGTATTATTCCGTCATTCTAGACTGTACCCTTGATATTAGTAACTTGCAACAAATGTTTGTTATAATTCGTATCGTACATAGACAAGATGAATATGTTAAAATTGTCGAACATTTTATTAATTTCATAGTTGTCAACGATACAACTGGTAACAGTTTAACCGAGTCTATCAAGAATGAATTTATTAAACAGATATTATTGTTGTCAAATTGCCGAGGTCAATCTTATGATAACGGTAGCAACATGAAAGGAAAAAATCGAGGTGTCCAAACGTTAAATAGGGAAGAAAATCCTCGTGCTTTTTATTTTCTTGGGGATTGTTGCAAGTCGTCTGAACGAGCCATTCATTTCTTTTCGTTAATATAAAATATCTTTACAACGTTTATTGGGTCAGTCAGTAGGTGGAATACTTTTAAAAACATGCACCCATTTTAACGCCTAAACCATTATCGGAAACACGATGGGAATGCCGGTTTGAAAGCATCAAGGCAATTCGTTTGCAATTGCCCAGGGTAATTGCCGCATTGGAAGAAGTTCTACTGTCGTTGCCAGTGTTTAAAAGTCGAAGTTTTGTCAATAACTAAACACATTATGTCATTTGAATTCGTATTAAATACTACTAACTAAAGTCAATATTACAAGCAAAACATTTTCAAAAACGCGGATTACAAATTTCTGTAGTTTTAGAGCACCTAAAACAACTTTTAAATATTTTTAAAAGTTACACGAATTTTGGGTTTGAAGATGCGATAATTAGTAGTGGTGAAATATGTAGTAGTGTAAGTATATCACCAGAATTTAAAATGAAACCTATTTCCAAAAAACCAAAAATGTATACTTATGAAACAATGAAACGATGTAAAACAGTTATTTAAAGTGGACTATTTTTAAAAATTGTACATTGTGCTATTGTTGCTCTGGATGAAAGATTTGAACAGTATACTCGTTATAATGATGTATTTGGCTTTAACACAACATTGGAAATTTTAAAAATAAAAACGATGATGAATTAAAAAATATTGCAACGATCTTCATCTATTTCTTCAAGATGGCGAAAATGCTGATATTGATGGTTACAATCTATTTCATGAGTTAAAATTTTTGTCACAAATTATTCAAGAGAATACAACTCCATTAGATTGCCTGAAACAAATTTGCAAAGATAAAATAAACGATGTATATCGCAATACATATATATAGGTAGTATTGAGAACTATGCTAACAACGCCTGTTTCAGTAGCTTCCGCCGAACGCAGTTTTTCCAAATTAAAGTTAATTAAAAATTATTTAAGATCAACCATGCAACAAGATAAGTTAGAGAGGGTGGCTGTGTTATCAATAGAGCAGGAGGTAACAAACAGATAATTTTTGATGACATTATCGAGGAATTAGTAGTAAAAAAAGTTTGTACGAAATAGGAATAAAAAATATTATATTTATGTATGTATATTATTGAAAATATTGAAGAAATAAATATTACATTGAATAAATTGATAAAATTATGTTCATGTATCATTTCTTACTTTTTTGGGAAGGGACCCCGCATATCATATTATCTCGAGGCCCCGCAAAACCCATAAGTTATAAATT
Organism: Dioctria rufipes; assembly: GCA_963924295.1. Classification (NCBI taxonomy): domain Eukaryota; kingdom Metazoa; phylum Arthropoda; class Insecta; order Diptera; family Asilidae; genus Dioctria; species Dioctria rufipes. The sequence goes on along the minus strand of OZ002740.1, from coordinate 377,981,093 downwards.
CAATTTTCAAATTAACAATATTACAATTCATTAAACGCACAATTTTCACTTCTGGCAATAGAGCTATTTTCAATATAAAACACCTGACATGGAATTTTGGAAGATCTTTTATTTTAAAAAATGTAATCCAAACTCAAATTTACAACTAAAAATATGCTTCCCGGAAAATTAATCCAAAACAATTGCTCCAACCACAATTTGTCAAATTGATTAGATTGGCCAATTTGGTTTTGGAGTAGGTATATATCGGGTGATGTCAATAACACGCGCGTTTTATTGTTATCATCCGATGTACTCCAAAATCAAATTGGATCGATTCGGTGGATAAATTAATAATATTAATATGACAAAAAAAAATTTTTTTTTAATAACTAACTAATAGATTCAATTCGAAACTTCCAAATATTACGAATATAGAACCTACCAATAAACTTCTTCTTAAACGATGTCTACGAAAATTCTAATTCCGTGTCGCAGCGGCGTTTTAATCCATATTTTTCGAAAGTTACAATAACGAATTTGAATTTCTTTAAAATAGTTTGAATACCATTCGATGCAGCAAGCTCCAAATCAATCAAAATAGTTTCTAGAGATAGTTTAGAACAAACCTGTTTTAATTGCGCAAACAGTTCTATGTACGCTTCTGATGTCATTGATGGTAATACGGTTATTTAAGGTACCACAATCTTACTTAGAAATTTTTTCTTCTTTTCAATTTAAGAAGATTCTATAGGCATGGTTGTAATAGTGTCGTGGCCACTTTGTTTGACTCTTTAGCTTTTCTTTTAACAAAATTTTCCTATTCTACAAAAGCTGCATCACCAGAATGATTGTTTTATTCCTACATGTTTTATTTGTTTTATTCTTATGGGTTTTATTGTTTTATTCTTATATTTTTTATTTATATTTGTGTTATTTTTTACTCCATTTTATTCATTTCTTATATATTTATATACATATATTTTATTTGACAAATAGATATTTGTACCTCATGGTAATTTCATGAATGACCCTTTAAATAAGAAATACTTTAGATTCATCCTTGGCGAACGACGACACGAAGAAGGGAGTCACGAAAAGAGTATAAAGTAGCCACATATGTGCGTGTTCAAAATCATGTGCAATGACAAGAATGACATTGCACAAGATAATGAACAATCATATGATCGGGAAACGTACAAAAATTGAAATGGGGTTCAGCTAGAAAATAAAAACCTGACGTATAGTAATAGAATAGTTTCGACATTGTACACTGAAGATGTACACAATCAAGCAAGCTGAAACTTTGCTAACATAGAAAACTTCTGATGAGCTCCGTGGTTGGAGCGAAACTGGTTAAGTAAAGCCAAATAGGGGCTTACACGGCCATTTCCCCTTAATTAAATCCCAAATTTTTTTGATATGCCATATTATCACAACACATAAAAACACGGAACACATCATCTACACCACTTATGACCGGTTTCACAGTCGAGTTTAAACCAAGGTTTAGTTTAAACCAGCCTCCAACCAAATCGGGTTTCACAGTGCATTCTTTTATTAACGTTGGTAGTACTGATGAAATTGTGAACTAAATTAGTTATCGCCACCATTGTGAAGCAATTTTTCTATCAATCAATATGTCAATCGGAAAAAGTAAACATCAGAAAGTAAAAAATAAAAAATATGTAGTTGCTAATTTGCTAATTTTAAATATGCCCACATTAAAAAAGGATGCAAATTTTAGCATAAGTGAAGTTGAGCTAATGCCTTCCCTAGTGCATAAAGAAAGATACATAATAGAGCGCAAGAAAAGATAAAGTGACAAAGTTCTTTACTTAAACGGAACCTAGCATAAAAATCAACGTCGTCCCACTCATTAAAATGATTTGGCCGATTTCTAATTACTGTCAGTTGTCGACAGAGTTGAAAATTTAACTAAAAAAAATCTTCTTCATCGCTAGAAATGTCTAAATCTAAATCATCGCTAGAAATGTCTAAATCAAATTCATGATACAAAGAAACAATGCTACTGTCAAAGTAAACTGTCACACTTTTCAAATACTTTTATCTTGAGTTTAATCCGAGGGATGGCATGGTTTAAACTCTAGTGTAAACCGGGGGTTTAAACCAAACTGTGAAACTCATTCGTCGAGTTTAAACTAAATATTTGGTTTAAACTCAGACTGTGAAACTGGCCATTAGTGAAAGGTTTTTCTAGTACCACACTTAAGCACTACCGTGGCTAAACTAAGTGACTTACGGCGCTGGACAAGTGGTGCCCCACCTGCCGTACAACGTTTCGTCAAGCTGCTCCATGAAAGTTTCATGGACACAGATGACATAAAAATCATCACTTGCATTTTTTTGTAAAATTTAATAATTTTTTGAAAAATTTAATAATCTTTCATAATATTGTCATTCTTTATAATTCGGGCCTTACAACCGCATTAATATTTAACGCAACGCTAATACACATTCCTGAACTTATGGTCTTACATTAGGGAGAAGCTTACTTCTTCCTTTTGTACTTTCCACAAACTGAAAGTCCATTTTCACAAATAAAAGGGTTTTCATAAAATAGAAAAGTACGTAAAAACCAATAATACTTTTATGTTAAACTGATTTTATATTTATTTTTCCCGGAAGGGAATCGAACCCACACTTGTTAGAATCGGTCAAAGATGGAGAACAGAAGAATTTTAAGAACTACAAGAAGGAAAATCATCTGTCTCGTTAGCTCACTGGTAAGAGCAGTCGCCCGGCAAGCGGAAGGTCCCGGTTTCAAACTCCGGACGAGGCGGTTGTTTTTTCCTCTTATATTTATGATTTTATTTAGAATCGTTAAAAATAAAAACGTATCCACTATAATAAATACTCTGAAAATATTGCAAATTTGACATGAATGCATAAATTTTCATTGAATCACGTGTCATAGGATCAGTATATAAAATGAATCAATTGTGCTTGGATAAATTAAAATTGGATGAATATTCCGTACACGTGAAAACTTACGTGTTTGACAGGAACAAGTGGCAATTAGGTATAACTGTCAATCACAGAAACCAATTCCACTTACTAATGGCCATAGGCCCCTCTGGATTTAACGCACAACTTAAATATCTAAGATTCATTTGTAAAACTGATATATATTTACACTGACCGGTAATGTGGCATCCTCTAATCTTATTAAGTCCATCTCAAGTCGATATAGCTGTTCCCATCCGTGACATGTATTAGTCCCATAAGGGAAACGTTTGTGTTAATAAAATCCCATGTTGTCAATCTTGTAGTTAATAGCCTACTTCCTTATGAAATTCTATATTTCTTGGACTCGACACCTCATCCTTATAATAATAACACGTGCAATTGGGTATATAAAGTAGACTATAGAAATATAAAATGTTCATCATAGTCAAAAACGAAGTTCTTAAAACCCACTCATTTTTTTATTTGTGCAATATAATCTTCTGATATTTTCCAAGTCGACCATAAATTCTCTACAAAAAACTAATTTTCTTTCTGACGTTGTGAAATAAATCCCTTCGTCGTATCCCTGTAAGGAAATGATGGACGAGTATTTCATGAAATCTTTCCACTTTCACATATCCATCACTGCCCAACGTGCCCAACGAGAAAGTTTAATTTTCAATTACAATCTCATTAGCTTAAGATGTTAGAGCACAATAATCTTGGCAAAGGGCCATCCATCCTGAAATAAAGAGCCCATAATTATCTAAGCTTGAGTTTCATTAATCACAAAAGGCCCCACATTTATGAATGTAAAATGATTGGGTATTCCTTATGCATCCATCTGAAGGATCATCCCATAAATAGAGTTATAATTGTAAGCAATTAATCATCGTAATTAGATGAGTTGCCACAGAGATTGGAGGGAGGATACGATCTGCACAAGTGATCACCGTTGAGGCATTCTCCATATCTTGAGCCGACCCCTTTGTCTTGTATTCAGGCATACATGCCCAGCCGATTACTGACCATATTTGCATTTAATTGATTTGAGCAAGGCGAGTAAGCCCAGAATGCTTTGGAGAATGAGTATCGAATGTCTTTTGACAACGCTCTACTTAATCAGAGACTCTTTTTGATTTTATTCAGGGAAGTTTGAATCGGGCCGAAAGAATTAACAATGGACTCACGTCATAGACCTTATTAAGCCCATTTTACTTGGAATTTAATGGCCAATCGTATTGTGCTTGAGGCTTAGAGGTCTTGTTACACGTCAAGTTGCGAATGACATAATTGCAACAAGTTAAGTACTCCTCTAAGCCACTTACATAACTCAGTTTGACATCTGACACAGAAGTTTCGATTCATTAGGCAAATAGTGCAGCAAAACATATGGAATCTATCAATTACTTCACTTTATGTTTTTGTCTTCCAATACATGGAGGGATATGTATCGAGGCTCTAGGAACTACCATGTAGTAGGCCTAGCACAATAATTTCTTTTCTTTATGCTAGATGCTTTTGCAGGGAAAGAAAAACAATCCAAAATTTTATTCATTCTTTCTAAAAAAAGCGAAAAAAAACTATAGGTTCGACATGACAAAGCAGGTAGGTAACTGAGATGCGTTAATTCCTTTTTTATTTATATTACTATCAAAAATTTGAATTTAGAAAATAATATCACCCAGAAGTCTCACTGGTCTGTTTACGATCCTTTTATTTTCCTTTTGATACGAGATCTCTAAAAAGGAGAAGTTTAAATATACGGTGAAATTCATGTAGTCATCCACCTGCAGTTGGAACACCAGAAATTTAAATCTCACTGGAAATAATAAGAAGACCCTGAAGCCTGCAGAAATATTCTCGTTCCAATTCGTAATAAAGTTACGAAAAATTGAGAGCTCTTTTGATTGAAAATGTATGGCCGGCCTAAGGTATATTGACTCATGAGTTATAAATTCTCTTCAAGTCTCTTTTAAATTCAATCGGGCCATATTGATAAATTTTTATTACAGTAAAATGGCAATATAAACTAAAGCACGATAAAAATAATTATCCATAAAAATTAGCCCTGAGAGCTCCCCACTCTAGGCATCAAGTAGTGCGTGAGTGTGGCAAATAACAAAATTGGTGTTCAGTGAAAAAAACCTCACTAATCCATTTAACTGCATCCATCCCTAATGCAGAGCAGATTGCAAATTATTTCGCAAACGCACCTACTTAGGGGCATTTGGAGATTTCTAAAGCTATGAAATATTATTAACAACTCTATTCTGATATAAATTGCGCGGTAACTTAGGTGAGATGTGCACGCGATTTGCACAACTACTCCGAGGCGCTTATGAAATTATAGACACTAGAGTCGGGGCCATTCAACATGGAACGCTTTATAGAGCCGGACGTAAGAGATTACCGGATAGATGAAGGGATACATTATGGTTATTACAGATGAGATTTGTGTGCAATGGCTACTCGCTTAATGGCTTGTGATTGGTTTTGAGACCAGGAGATCTCCCATTACTGGGAGACTGAGGTGACTTCCTTATTGCCGATGACATAAACCTTTTATCTTATGACTTTTCAATAATTGCCTGCTCAGTGAATTACCTACGTTAGATGGTGCATGGGGACATAACTAAGAAGTTCTGCCGAGGGGAACTATTCAGTTCCGAGGAAGTCATTCCCTCAATTTATATTTCTCTTTCTTCTCGTTGCCGAATAAACAGTTTATCAATAAAGCATAGAGCTACTACAACGCCACTTTTATCCGAAATGGATGTGTTCATCTGACCTTGGATTCCGATTCCTTCATCGGCTAATTATTATTATTATGCCTGGTGTTCACATTCACGTCAATGGGTAGGGGTCTCCATCATGACAAGTCGTGGCATTAATAAAGCTCTGTTCAAATTTCATTAAAATGTGTTTTGCATAATAAGGTCGGTGTAAGATTGAATCCCGATAAAAATTTAAAAAGCCAGTGGCACGGGAAAGCGAACAGAGACAGGCCGAATTGAGCCCTTAGCCAGATATAAGTCACTTCGATTTGGACTTTTTCCCAAAAAGATGCATTTGCTGTAATCATAAGAGGCAGGCAATTAGAGTGACCAAGGATTATTTTCTCCATTTTTCTTCTTGTACTGAAGATGCAGGTAATTGGAATGCATACTCCATCAAAGATTGTACGAAGAGAACACCCATGAAAGAAGATACAGTTATTCTCGGAAAAGAAATTTAATGAGTGGCAGTTTGAAATCTTAAGAATGTGTAAATACGAAAATTAGAAAGTGTATTTGACAGCGAAAAATAAAATAACAGGAAAGTACATTTGGATGGTATGTATGTATGGGTGTGAACTATTTACTTATTTTTTCTATCTATTGTTTTTAATATGCAGGCCTTGAAAACCATCTTCATACTATTCGCGTTTTTATAATTCCTAAGTGGAGTATGGAGATAAACTTAAAAAGATTGGCTGTGGATCTCGAACTTATGAATATGAATCTATAACATAAACGCCGACGACCGGTGTTATTAGCTTTAGCATTAAAATTTGGCACCTGGTGAATTTTAGCAGTGCAATTTGGGTATGTATGCTCTGCATATAATTAGTAAAAAACTGTCACTTGATGAGTAGTACAACCTTTTCTTATATTGTCTACGAAAATCTAATTCTCTTTTTAATGTTAGTGTTAATTTTTGAAATTTTTTTCTGCTTTTTCTGTGTTGTTATTACTCAGCATAGTAGTTCGAATGAATGCAAAATTTTTTTCCCGTATTCAATGATAAAAGAAAACGAGAAAAACAGCTAGAATTAGTCTAACACCAATTCTTATGATACCCTCCTAGATGAATTTTTTTTGTAATTTCCTATGGTCACCCGTCTGCGCAAGTCTGATTTCTGAAGTGGTTTTACGCATATATCTCTAGAATGGCTCATCGGACAACAAAAATTATTGTACCAAATTTTATAGGATTTCACATTCTGAAGAACTTTTCAGTACAATATTTTCACAGTATATGTAAGAAACCAAAATTGTTATATGACGACACCAAGAAGGGGTTACCCGATTTAGTCCATTTTTCAAACTTTCTTTACTATTGCTATGAAAACACCATGTACCGAATTTCAGCGGCGCGTTCTCTGACAGTGCCCAAATATATAGTGAAAAACAAAATTTTTGTGCGGCAACCCTACAAAGGAGTTGCCCGATTAGGCCCATTTTCGAACTGATGATGAATAGCTTTTAATATTATGCATGGGTGTCCAATCCGTTTTGCTCTACCATCATTATTTGGAGGTGTTACAAACAGAATGACCCTTTAGATTTTATCTATGGTATAAAAATTGTTGGGTGTTTCAGATCCTGCGATGATCGGGCCCCGTCTTCTCCGCCGAATTTGAAATTTGAAAAAATGCTATCAAGGTTAATGTCCTGAAATATTTTATATCAAATAAATATAACCGCTCGAATTAAGTTTAGTAACTGAGAGATTGCGGTTAAATTATTGTTTATTTCCTAAATTACCTGTATACTGTGAAAAATCTCGAAATACAATATCATGGAAATATTATTTTTTACAACATGAAAACCTAAGTCAAGTTATATGAAATTACTTAGCGTAAGAATGTATTGAATATTCACCTAACATAATTTGAAGTTTTTGTCCAATCTACAGAATAGTTGAAAAATTTACTTTACTATTTGTGTATATTCTGACGTTTATTCATTAAAATTAATTTTAGTTTATTTTGTGGTAAATGGTAAAAGACGAATCTCAAAAATGTCAAAATATAAGACAAAAGAAAAGAATCAACATTCTGGTCAGGAGTTAAATAAGACTTCCATCTTAATTCGTCAAGTGAGAAGTTTTTATCTAGGAATTAAAAATTGTTAAAGTTGTTATATTCCATTAATTCAAAATTTTTTTTATTTTTTCGGAAATATTGATCTAATTGATAGCAAGGATTATCCTAGATGAATGCCCGTATGTAATTTTGTATGGTAATGTCGCTATAAATTTCATTGTTGAAGTCGTTTTGCGCATATATCTCTAGAACGGTTCGTTGGACAGTAAAAATGATTATGGCCAATTTCATAGTATTTCATACTCTGAAGATCTTTTCAGTACAATAAAAACACAGTTCTATATTGTTTCCACAGTTTCCACAGTATACGTAAAAAAACCTCAATTTTTGAATGTGAAGAACGAAGTTTTGTATGACAACCTTACGAAGGAACCCTATATGTTCCATTTATGAAAATTTTTTAAAAGGCCGTGTAAAAATGTCAGCATTCTAAGTCAGCGCTCTCTCGAGTTATCGTGAGGACGGACATGCAGAAATCAAAATATTTTAATATTTTGCGTGGCTGTCCAATTTATTTAGCTTTACCATAATTTTTTCAATGTGTCACAAATGGACTTACAAAGTTAGTGTACCGTACCGTATGATTTCATTATCTAGAGTAGAAAATTAAAATAATAATAATAACAGAAACCACCTAACCAATTTCAATGAAATTTTGTGAATGTGTTTGGTTGTTTCCTGTTTAGGATTGGTTTGGATATGATAGATGGCGCTGTTGTCTAGATCTAAAAAAACTGCCTGAGAACTCGTCAACATGGAAAGCTGAAACTTTGTACACGGTGTTTTTGGTACGTGGTGTTTTCGCAGCAATATTAAATAAAATAAAAAAAAAAAAAAAAAAAAAACGACTAAATCGTGCAACCCCATACCACGTGAAGTCAATTAATTCAGAATTGAAGTCAAAGTTACTGCAGTGAATGTGTTATGGAGATCTAAATTTGAGCGTCTTTGTGTTGATTTGGAAATATTGGAGAAGAACAAATGTGAGCTTAGTTCACAACACAAGTAAGTGGTCTGCTTTGAAAGACCGAGAGGGCTGATATGATCATATTCAACGCCTGGAATAATATTCCTGATTCTTATGATCAGCTGAAAAAATTCGCGTTGCTGCCCTTTCCCTTTTCGGCTTTACATATTCATGCGAACAATCTTTTTCAAGCATGAACTTTATCAAGGGTAAACTAAAAAGTCGTCCTATTGATGAGAACCTGGAATCGTGCCTAAAATTAAGAATAACAACATACGACTTACTCAAACTTTACAAGGATATGCAAGGAAATTGTTCACATTAAATGTTTGTCAGTCATTGTCACGATTTTAATTTATGGATTCTGTAATTACATATTGTTTTTTATCAATGAATAAAATCTTTATTAGGTATGAAATCAGGTTTGCTTCAGAGTACCTGTAACGAACAGAAATAATGCTGTTAGAGTAAAATGGGTTAGACACCTCAGCATAATATTAAAAGTTATTTTGATTTTAGCATGTCCGTCTATCCGTCTATCCGTCCGAGAATGCGTTCACTGTTGCACAAGGCGTTTTTTTAAAAAAGAGTAAATCTGAATTCAGAAATGGGACCAATCAGGTAACTTCTTCGTAGGGTTGCCATACAAAAATTTCGTTTTCACTATATATTTAAGAACTGCCTGAGAACGAATCAATGTAGAGAGCTGATGTTTGGTGAATTATGTTTTCATAAAGATGGTAAATAAAATTTCAAAAATGAACTATTTCGGGCAGCCCCTTCTTGGTGTTGCCACAAAAACTTTTGGTTCTCACTTCATTTAACTTTTATTTATCTAGGATTATTGGTCTTACATCAGACCAATTATAACTTTTTATTATAAATTTTTTCTTTTGAATTTTTATGGTTTATTGGAGGCTGACAACAGCCCACATCAAAGTATTGTATATGGAAATAACTCCAAACCAAAGTGAACAATGGTTCTGCCGAAACGTTTTCTGTAAATTTCTAAATAAAAATTAATACTTATTTACGCGTCTACACGTTAGCGTTCGTAGCAGCCCAAGCACCCATTGTAGGCTCCCAATAATACATAAAAATTCGAATTAAAAAATTTCCAGTAAATTTCGAAGAAAAAATTGAGGGACGAAAGAGGCCCTGTAAAGACATCAGGTCGAGGCATTGTTGGTTTTATATTGGTGGAGCGAGGCATTGCTGGGTTACCCTTTGGTTATGCACATTACGTTACATTTCTCGTGATTTCATAAATTTCATTAACAAAATGAAAATTTTGCTTTTGTTTTCGTCACCGTTGTTTTTCATGATCAATTTAAAGGTTACTAGAGGTTATCCAATGTGCGTGGGCATTTTTAACAGTTGCGTCAACCATATAAACTGAGCTAATTGATCAACTATTTAAAAATATTAGGAAAAATTAGGCTTAGTTGGCGATATAAATATCATTTTTATGATTAAATCTAAAATTTCATGCAATAATGGCATCAATTTATCCTATGTACTACCTAAACTACTAGGCATAAAAAAAAAAGATGCCTTATTTGATCGTCGTTACTATATATAGAGATTTTAACGAAACAAAACATTATTTGAATACTTAATAGTGCGGGAAAGTCCGAATTGTTTGGACCTTCAAAAGATCCATTTAATCTAGTTGCTGTCACATTTGCATAAATATACGTGTGTGTGTAATTCTAGCTAGTACTGCCACTTACATCTTCCTTGGAAATCTTTCTAGCTTTCAATAAGTAGCCGATTTTATTTAGTTACCATTAAGACGTACCTTGAATTAAGTAGCTAATAATAAACTGAAGGTAGCTTATTTTAATGAACCAACTTGACACAATCATTGTGTCCAGTTCAAGTCCATTTATCAATTTACAAGCTCATCAGAAAGTGCCATTAATTAATAAGACTGGCGCACTATTCAGAGGCATCAGAAATCAGATTCGACTCCAGTAGAATTTGAGTCCGTCATCGCTATATATACGACATGCACATATTACAGACATTATTGATGGAAAATGTACAAATGTACATACTGCGCTACGGCCTATAAGTTATATGTAATACTCTTCTCAGGTTCCATGGGTCTGCTGCATAGAGCAGAGGTAAATCTTTCGCAATTAAGTAATAATGCCTCATAATTCTTTACAATGATTTATACGTAGTCGTTCATCCATCAATCTACTACAACAAGCGATCATGTTGTGAGAAATTATGTGCCCGGGGACCAATCACGCAGACTCAAACGGCTTAGAAATTGTGTGATAAGCTCTCATCGGTTAGGTCCAACTAAATGGCGAGTCGGGTGTTATTTATTTAATAAGGAAACTTTTGTTGATCAAACTCACTTTTATCGTGAATAGGTGAAAGGTCAAAATGGAAATTTTATTGAAGTCATTCTCATGTGGAATCTTAGTTCAAAATATGTGTACGGTTGAGATAGGATACTTAATTACTAATGGAATGACCATCCACATTGAGTGAACAGTTGTTGTTTAATGCCTGAGGAAATGCGTCAAGGTGATAAGTAACTTACGAAATTAAATTACGTGAGTCTAGTGTACAGGAAGCGAAGGGTTTTATAAAAAAAAACTAGGAGTTGCGAAATGTTGTAAATTTGTTTTGCTTAACATTGAACAGTATAATATGCGATCAAAATAAAAAATTGAATAACATTTTGTTCTAAATATTCGTCTCATAAGCGGTATTTGGAAAGTTTTCTGAACTCAATTTCCCTAAAAATATTTATTGATGGAAAGTAGTTTCGTTTAAAGCTAATTCAATTTTCTATTCGTATGATCATTTTTATCTGAGTACCAAAAGTTCATAAAATACAGAAAAAAACATCAACAAAAGTCGTAAAAGTCATTTAAATGCATAACGCATTCACGTATTCAATAAAATTAAAAAAGAAAAATTAAATAATTAAATTTAAAAAAATGCAATAAAACAAAAAAAAAATCGGATCAGTTCTTTAGAAGTGAGGAATTGGAAATGGAAATGTCAACGCCGCACCGGCCTGCGGGCATCAGTCCAGACAATCTAAGCCGAAGTACATAGATGCTACATATTAACGGCAAAGATAAGTAGCAAGAAACTGAAGCAACTTAAAAACTTCGGTTCTCCAAAGTAAATTTCAATCAAACCATCTATGCATTGTGAAAAAAGAAACAGTTGAATTTAATTAATGACAGGAGATATTCTAGTAAAGTCCTTTGAGAAGTAAATGTGTAAATCTTGGTTAACGATTTTCTATTGTAAATAATTAAATGTTATTAAACTAGTGCAATAAATATTTAAAAAGCTAGTGAAATTGTGTCGGGAATCTTTATAAATAAGCAAGTTTCAAGTACGATAACTGTGTGCTTGAACATTTGACTTATTACCATTCAATAAGTTTCAAGTGCGATAACTGTGTGCTTGAACAGGAAAATAGATCGAGAAATCCGGTAGAATTAATCCACATCCACTCATTCTCATCTTGTGCACTTAAATCAATTTTATTATTCATTCCAAGATAAATATTCTACAGAACGAGAATCGGTCATTGGATTGATTGTTTTAAATTAAATTAAATTCTAAGCTATTCAATTGACATTTAATTTAATTTATGTTTTAGTCCTCCCCAATTAAAATTAAGCTTATACTATATGCGTTAACATAAAATAACAACAATTTAATTTTTAATTAATTTTAAGTGTGCTCTAAGGTAGGTCAGGCCGCCCACCAAAGATGCAAATGCATCGTGCATGCACGCTTCATGCTCTACAAAAAAGCATCACATATACTTTTAAGTGACATCCCGCTCAACAATGCAGCAATTGCTTCATGAAAGGGATTGCTTTACTCATACTGCAAGCATTTTCGTTTGGGCATTGCATGTACAGGTTTTACGTGAAGCATAGATATTTGGATGAGTTATTCATGGGATAATGGCTTGATAAAAACAATTCCTTTTTAATTTAAGCACTTAGCTTGGAAGTATGCAGTGCAATTGCTCTTTTGGTTTACTATGCATATGCACGATGCAAAGTAAGTTAAATTTGAATTAAATGGCTTGGTGAATACGGCTCTAAATGAACAATGGTAATAACCACTGGCTTTTATCTGAAAATCAAATTCAATGAGGAATGTGAAAATCTCAAAAGAAATGAATGGTCAAAGACATATCGTTGGTGATACTGCACAACCGCGAGACTAAAAATATCATAGCCGCACAACTGCAGAGTAGGAAAATCGAATTTCGAAGTTGAAGAAGCTACAACCTGTTTTATCAATTTTATTTCTAAAATCCAAAAGTATGATATTTCTCGTCCTATTTTAGAGTTCAGTAGCAATAATTTCGTCCTATAGTAAAAAACAAAAGAAGTCTAATATCTACTGAAAATTTTATAGTCTTCTTTCCGGCAACTTATATTTTCATAGGTTTTAGATAGGCAACTGAATTCCGGTTCACCGGTAGTGCTTGTTTCGTTTATATGCATAGAATAGTCTTGCTATGTACCTGTTCTAGTATTATGTACAATATCGCATTTGAAAAATATCTATTCGAATACCACTAGAAAATTGAGAAAGCATTGCCATTGATTTTCCATCAGAAAACGTGCATTAGGAATATGTTTTTGCTACTCTCGATATTTTGGGTTCACATCCTTATAAGTAGGCTGTTATCACTAGAAAAGTGATTCAGCATTAGGGATTCCTCCTTTCTTCTTTGTGTTTTGTTGGGGCATTAGATAGGACTGCCACGTGTCAGGCATGCTATATGAAACATTTAACTGAATCTAACAGAACATTTATCCATAAAGGATGGCGCCATCATTAGTGAAAGTAGGCCACCACAGCATTCGTGCTAAATTTTCGGCCAACGCTCTCTCTACTTTGCCAAAAACAGTGCGGGAACGATAAGAGATTGAGAACTTTGTTTCTTCGTTCCTTCGCTATTTTTTTCAATCTGCCCGGTTTAACCTTCAATTTAAAAACTCCAATTCTTTTTATAAAGCTTTCAGTTTTTCTGTCATTCACTTCAAACTTTTAGTGCAGCTATTTAAGTTTCTGATAGGAAATAGTAATTAGACAATCAGTAATGATTTAAGATGAGAAGAAAAGTCTTCTTGGTTTGGTTAAAAGGAAATGTGTTTGAAAATAGTTTTGGAACAAAAATAGCTTCAAATTTAAAAAGCAAAATAAAGCTGCAATGAGTTAAGTAGCTTCATTTGGTTTCGATTTAATTTATAGAATAAACATTTTAATGCTTAATAAATATATGATTGTGGCAAAATTGCAGTATTTTATTTTTCAAATCCAAATATTTTGTATAAAATGTCCATACACAATATTGTCTTAATTTCCTTTCTGGTCTTCCCTTCGATTATTCTACTAGTAGGTCTGAAAATCCTAAACTCACACGAAGACTGTAAATAAAGATAATAAACATAAGATTCTTGCATATGATGATCTGCAGCTACACACGCTAAATCATTTATCCACAGGCAAACCATAACTCCCAGCAGATGTGATATACTTTGGTTCACTTTAATCTTTTAGCTTCCCGCCAAATTTTCTAGAAGCCGAAGTTAATTTAATTCAGTTAAACGGACATTTACGGTACTCTGAAATGGTCAGTAGCAGTCCGGTGTGGTCATTATTTACAAGATAGAAAAAAAAAACAACACAGAAAATCCTGTTTTGATGATCACCACTGAAAAAATAAAAAGTTTCTCACGACTTGCCCTTTAGGAATATCCTTAAGAAAAGCTGCAGAACAAGTTTGTCAAGATTTTCATAAGACTTCAGTTATCTGATTTGAATTAAAAGAAGCACTTGGAGGACATGATATAGTGGACAGTGTCCGTTTTCAGGCAATAAGGGTACCCTCAAAATTTATTGTCCTCCGGCGAACAAAACGCACAAGCTATTTACTATTTTCCATATTTCTTCACCCCTTTCAACTTAAAATGGAAATCAAAGTCCTTTAGAATTTTGTCCCCAACGATTTTATCCTCCCCAGGTGCACATAAAACTGACCATCAAATAGCGACACTCATTAGAATATACAAATTCTACAAAATGCCCTGCTTCACGAATGACCGATTTGGAATCATCGTTCATATTCCAGTAGAAGGGTTACTGTTATGCATGAGAAAAGGGTTTCTTCATCCCTTTGTTACCTAACAGATCTTCAAGATCGAATTTTCGCCTCCTTCTCGAAAAAGACGTGCAGCTAAAGGTGCTTGAACCGGAATAATTTGAGGGATTTGACAGTTAACGATAAGTAAGAGCGAATTTTTACTTTTAACGAAATAACCAAAATTCAATTATTGTAAGTATAAATTTCGAAGGGTTCCTAGGACTAAGCGAAGCACCCTACAATGGATGGTTTCCTGGTTATTACTGATGACTGGTTCAATGGAATCCACTCACGCAGTGACAATGACTTTTGTATAAAACTGTGAGGATAATGAAAGAGAGAGGCTCAACATTGAATTTGTTATGCCTGAAATTCATTCAGCTTCAATTACATTCAATAAATCCAGGTATATTTAAATATGAATGACTAGAACTATCGACGGGTGGAGCAGATGGAGAACTATGCAGGTGGGATTGACTTTAAATCTAGGAATAAAATTGAGATGCGAATATACATATGTATAATTTGCAAATATATAAAAGGATTTTGAAAAAATTTCCTATCAGTCAGAAATTAAGTCTCCTATATTCAAGATTGGAGTTTGAAGGCCACATATCAAAATAAAATCTCATACCAGATTAAGATAGGTTTGGACGGTGAGGCAGAGGGTAAATCCAAACTGTTTCAAAAATGCATGTCGTCAAAGATATCCATAGCAAATCTAGTAAATTAGTTTTTCCAACAATCAAAGAAATTTCAAAATTTTACCAGCATTTTAATGCTCCGCGCATATCTTATAATAGAGAAGAAGGCACATTTTACCAGTGAACTCCGTGCTGAACTAGTAAAGACCCTAGTAAAATTTTTGCTTGGGATTTTACCATCTGCAAAATTTATATTGAAATGTCATTATTTACTTGAACTCTATACTAGGCTTTAACAAGAGGCGGATAAATCTGTCACATTAACACAGACGAGCGGTTCCAGGGACCGCGATTTAGTTTTGTTTAAAAATAAATAATATAAAGAAAATATTTTATATTTCAAATGGGAGCTAAAAATCATAATTCATTTAATTTGTTGTAACTTTTCACCTTCAATTTAGAAACTTTATATATAATACTAAAAATACTTTAAAAATATATAAGAAGCATAACGATTTAAATAAAGCAGAATAAAGAGAAGAAAATAATACAAAATATAAGAAAAAATTAATATTATCATTGGATTAGGATCTATTCCAAATGAAAATCAGAAAATCACATTAAAAATTGCCGGATACAGGAAACCATTTCTATAGATTTCAAAATCTGATATGTCATAGTGAGGCAATCAAAACTTCTAGACACCCTTTTCTCAAAATCTGTATCAATTCCTTTTTTTCTATCCATTAATTGACTTGTACTTGGTAGCTGTTCCGTATTGGAATTTCACTAAAAATATGCGGTGCTTATAAATAAAAAAATCTATACTGAACTAACTTAACAATAACAAACGAAATAGTGGTAATTCCCGCATCAGCAGCCGGTAGAGAACTAGAAACTAGGAAGCTACTGTGAAATCAAAAGCTGATTAGCTTATACACGTTGGTCATGATATAAAATGAATTAGATTTCTAGCGGTCCCTGGGACCGCGCATCTGTTGTTTAGGATTAAAATCTTCCCGTACTCGTTCATGTATTTTTTAAAAGTTTCTTTTTCAAACTTTTCTATATTTTCTAAGTCAATTTTTTCTACGGTTTCAATTTCATCATCAACTGACTGAATAGTATTCAAATTATTTATTAATGAAACGAATAAACTTATCACAATCCGAACTTATGATTTTAAAATTATTTAAATCAGTTGATATAGTATCTATCCACCGTACCATAAATCATAGCTACTGCTTTTGATAAGATTAGATTGCCTGTCTGCAAATATTTTGATAAAGCAGCTGTACAGCCAAATAACTTTAAATCCAGATGCTGGTGATCAATTTTGGTTGAACACCAACCTTTTTATGATTTGATTTTTTGTACTAAGTATTTTCAAAGTGAGCTTTATTTTTCAAATTTAATTCGATTCTAATCTTTTTTCAACGATCGATTGTTCACCGGGACACTATTGCGCAATACGGCAAGCCCACAAGGAAACTTCCCGGCGTCCCAGTGGGCCAGTCCAAGCCTGGGTATATATATATTTTATGGAGAACTAATGTACAAGATCTAAAGCTGAAACTCAATTAAAGTTGAAAGCATATATATACAGGGTGTCCCGTAAGTCGACGTCAAGCCGGAACCGGGTGATAGACCAAATCGTAACAGTTACCAGAAAAATATAAAAAAGAATCTAAGTCATGTATTTTTCAAATTATAGGCATTTCTTTTGTTTTCGAGAAAATGTACACCTTGTGATGGTTTATTAGCTCCTGTTGCTACAAATCTTTAGTTTTTTTCAATTTTATTTTTCTTATGTAATCCCAAATAGTGCTTATGTAAACTGTTGCTTTAAGTTCTAAGCCAACTGCTCCAGCTTGGAAGAAAATGTCACATTTTGCCGAACCAACAATATAAAATTAATAATTCGTTGAACTTTAACTGACTCTACTGAAAAAAAAAATGTACTACGCCAGTTTGGCAAGTAACTTTAAAAGTTGACGCATTTAATAAGGATTCTAAAATGGTACAACACTTGCTACGTTATTTCTTAGAATACGGAAAAAAAAAATTTTCTTCAAGAAACCCAGTTTCGAAAAAAAAATTTCATCTATACTAAAAATGAATCTAGTGTACCCAAAGCTTGTCGTAAGAGCGTAATTTTAAGATTCTAGCTTGAGTGAGACGGAGAGTCATCCCATGAAGTGTGAGTGAGGCAGATAGTCACGCTTTCGAATCAGAGATGCTAACTTTTTGTTAAATTTAGGACAAATTTTCCTTAATTTTAAAATTAACCACCAATTATTTGGATGATATGATTTATTATTTACAAAAGATGTTCAAACTGCCTTCCTTCAGCTGCAATACAAGCTCGACATCTTCTTAAAAAAGATCGGGTTATCAGACGGGAAATTCTTCCGTTGTTGACAAATTCAACTGCTTCCGTAATTCTTTGCCGAAGCTCAGCTAAATTTTCAATTGACTTCTTATAAACTTTCTCTTTTACTGCTCCCAGTAAAAGAAACCTAATGGATTTAGATCAGGTGAACAGGCTGGCCACGAGATCGTACCAGACCGCCCTGTCCATCTGTCCGGATATTATTCATTGAGATATTCTCTAACTGAAAGGGCATAGTGCGCTGGGCAGCCGTCTTGCTGATACCACATCTCTCTGTAAATACTTAGTGGCATGTCTTCCAGTAAATTACGTAAATGGTTTTGCAAAAAATCTAAATAAACTTCAGCATTAAAGACCTCTGGCAACTCAAAAGGTCCTATGACTTTTCCGTTTAAAATTCCGGTCCACATGTTTATTTTAAAATGATATTGAGATCTATTTTGTTTCATTAAATTCGGATTCTCTACGTGCCACTCGTGTAAGTTGTGTAGGTTCATGTAACCGTCTTTTTTAAATGTCGATTCATCCGACCATAAAACTTTCTCGAAGAATCGCGGATCTTCCCGTTGTCTTTGTAGCATCGTTTGGTAAAATGCACCCCGAGGTTGATAATCCCGAGGTAGCAGGGTTTGTACTCGCTGTACATGGTATGGGTGGAGCTCATGTTTTTGTAATATTCGGTGAGCTTGGCTTAGAATTTAAATCAACGGGTTACATAAGCACTATCACTAGGTCACTATCTGTCTCACTCACACTTCATGGAATGACCCTCCATCTCACTCAAACTGAAATCTCAAAGTTACGGTCTTACGGCAAGCTTTGGGTACACTAGATTCATTTTTACTAGATGAAAAATTTGTTTTGAAACTGGGTTTTCTGAAGAAAAAAAATTTGTTTTCCGTAATCTAAGAAATAATGTAGCAAGTGTTGTACCATTTTAGAATCCTTATTAAATGCGTCAACTTTTAAAGTTACTTGCCAGACTGGCGTAGTACATTTTGTTTTCAGTACAGTCAGTTAAAGTTCAACGAATTATTAATTTTATATTGTTGGTTCGGCAAAATGTGACATTTTCTTCCAAGCTGGAGCAGTTGGCTTAGAATTTAAAGCAACAGTTTACATAAGCACTATTTGGGATTACATAAGAAAAATAAAATTGAAAAAAACTAAAGATTTGTAGCAACAGGAGCTAATAAACCATCACAAGGTGTACATTTTCTCGAAAACAAAAGAAATGCCTATAATTTGAAAAATAAATAACTTAGATTTTTTTAAATATTTTTCTGGGAACTGTTACGATTTGGTCTATCACCCGGTTCCGGCTTGACGTCGGCTTACAGGACACCCTGTATATATATATCATAAAAAAATTTCATTACAAAATTATTTTGAGTCCAGGCATTTTACTACAAAATGCATACCCATAAAATAGCTAATCGCTCAGCCTACGTTATTCAGTTTTCAGTTCATTACAAGAGCAAATACAAATTAAATGTTTATTAAATCGGTTGATGAATACCCAGGTCTTATACCTTCATTTTAACTGTTAAATATGAATAACTTAAATTTTTAGACATTGTCGTGACTTTCATTGTATTCATATCAAAACAGAAATGTTTTTATAATTTGGTACAATTCTATCAGATCCAGAGAGATTTATCAGAAATTGTTGATCACTGAATTCATTCCTGCACTATCTACTACCATTAGATTTCGTTGCAAGTGCGCATCGTTGATCACTCTCGATTTTTTCACCAATCAAATATTTTAGAACGCTCTATAAATTTATAAACTACCGCAAATGCGTTTATTTGCACGTGCGCGGCGCAATATGTGTAACTAATGAGTTTATATTCAGTGTGAGTGTGCAAATATAAAAGAGAAAACATTAATTGAAGTGAACGCGAAGTGATATATAATATTTATATAATTTTATATAAAAAAAAAAAAATAAACTCAAAACGGAATACCTACTGGAAATGGATATCGCCCAAGCGAAACTGGTCAGTATTCGTTTTGATTGATTTTATTTGTTAGTGATGAAAATGGGAATTTTAGGAGTAGCTTCAGGGTAGTAACCGTGGATTGATTTACATGGAGTTTTTTATTTAGAATGAGGGAATGGGTAAGTTTTCAATGGAGTAAAAAAATTACGTTTTTAGGGGTTTGGGGATGTCCAATGTGTAGCCGTGTGTAATATCAAATTAAAGCTCTTGCTAAGTGCTATTAAATGGAAAATTTTTTTCTTCTGTATGAGAGACTTTTCACCCGAATATCGTTAAAATGCGGGATTTTCGAATTTGTGAATAGAGGGGTATGTAGATTGCCGCCGATTTTTCTTTCTAACGCTTTAACATAATGTTTAACATACTTCGTGGGAGTATTTCGATTTTCTATGATTAACCGTTGAAGTGAAATAAATTTTTCCAGCTTTTTAATGTAAAATTTTACATAGAAGTACTTATATTAAAGTTTGATAGAAAATCTTCTAAACTACTTACCGCAGAGAAAAAAAATACACCACAATGTTGGCAAGAGAGCCGAATTAATATGCGTAATATGTGAGATAGATTATGTACCGTTGTTGTGCGTACATAGCTCTTGAAGAAATGGAGCGTATAAGAAAGCTACCTCATGCATTTTAAAATTGATAAATGAAAAAAAAAATTTAATTATTTATAGTTATGATTAAAAAATTATTAAAAAAACTTTTATAAATAAAATGCACCAAGAAGTAAAATATAATTTTTTTCTTCTCAGTGATATACACAAGAAAAGTTTCATTGCAAAATAAGAAATTCTAGAACTCAGATTAACTTAAAATTGAATGTAGTCAAAATATTTCAAAATTATATTATCTCGTTTGACTTTAAATGTTTGAACTCTTTGAAATGATTCTTTTCTTGTTTATATCACTGAGAAATAAAAAAATGTTATTCTACTTTTTAGTGCATTTTATTTATAAAAGTTATTTTATTTAAATTTTTTGCTAATATATTTTATTCTTAAACATGAAATTTCATTTCGAATATTTACACTGTAAAATTTATTTACCCACATCAAGATTACTTACCCTGAACAAGATCTTTCCAAACCAAAATTGTTTATGCAGAAGACCGCTCATACTTAAGTTTAGGTAAATAAGATTTTGTTACAACGCATTTATGCATCCTTAAGTAACTTTCTTTTTTTAATCTACATTTATTTAGTTTTTAGTCCTGGGTTTTTTTAGAAAATTATTAATATATTATTCTAAAATAAATAACTCAAAATGCTACTTTTATTGCCAGTAACTACCCTAGACCACAAAATATTTGTTGATTTATCTTGCTTTATTTAAAATTTATTATTGAACGAGCGATTTTTGTCCATTTGTAAATTTTATCTTGAAAATGGAGGGTGAGAGAAAGGGATTTAGGTAGATTCCAATTTTAGGAAAATTGATTTAGGGGCTAGGAAAACTAATTACTAACTAACTAATTTCTAACTAATTCCTGCATATTGTAAAATTTATCTTAAAGGTAGGGCGAATCTAATGTTTTCGGAGTAAAACTCCTAAGAGTCTGTAGACAGCTGGAAGCTAGAAGTCTTATAAAAGTCCGGCTCTTCAAAATAACAGCTATATGCAAAGTTCTGTTTTCATTTTTAGAATAGTCCTCCACTTGAAATGATTTGCTTTTAGTGTATCGTTGGTTTGGAGTCCCAGAATTTCTTTAAAGTATTTTAACTAATTTTTGCCAGTATACTTTGTGTTGAACGCTGCGATCTCGGAAATTCGAAGCGCTCGATAACATTCAAACATCCTTTTTAATCTAACGGAAAGTTTCAGCGACCATTTTAACTTATTTAGAACATTTATAAAATAACATCTGTCGTCTTTGTGACTGCTTGAGTTTTTTATTGCTAGATACATTTCGCTTCGAATATCCTTCTGCTCTACCTCTCCATTTTGGTAAATTAAAAGACGGTCGTCATGTAGTGAATTAAACGGCAGATCTCCTAGACAAACTCAGAGAGCAGATCTCTTTAGTCTCAGCTATAATAGCAGATGCCTATGCAGTGGCGTAGCTACAGATGTTGTCGCCTGGGGCTGTCCCGACTTTACCGCCCTTTCTAACTTAATCAAAATCAAGAGTGGTTATTAACAGTTATTGAACATAAATAAATAAATGAGTAAAAACATTTTTTTATTTTGTTTAAACAAATTGTACACATAATGATAAAACGTATGTTGATTTATATTTGCTTTTTTATTACAAAAATCTTGAATGACATTGTCAAAATTTATATTATCTGTTAGTTCTCTTTCTATTGTTAGAATCGCTACATTTCGTAATCTTAAATCACTCATTGTAGAACGAAGATAATTTTTAATTAATTTTAATTTGGAAAAGCTCCGTTCACTACTAGCGCCACTGATGGCTATTGTTAAAGAAATTCTTAATAATATTACTATGTTGTGAACAGAGCTATCTAACCTATATTTTTGGATAAAGATTAAAAGTTCAAGGGGCCCTTCCGCGTTTTTCCAACCTTTCGCTTGCTCTTGTACATCAGGTAAAGACATAAAACTCTGGATTCTTTTCCCTTCAATATGAAACTGTTTCTCGTCAATGTCAACAAAGTTATTTACTTGACATTCAAAATTTTGATTTAAAAGATTAGATGGTATTAGGCACGAATACTTCGCTGCAAAGATATGTAGTTGCTCAAACCGTACTTTTATTTCCTGGATAAATCTATCCAATGACAAAACAATTTCTCTTTGTATTTCTTCCTCGCGAATTTTCACCACTCATAATTTTTTTCCTTCTAACTCGACCCTCAGTGGATATCTACAACTCTTCATATATTTTTTTGACTGTTGTAACTGCTTTTTGCACTAGGGTGTCCATACATTTGTAAAGAATTCAGTTTTAAATTACATTGATAGATATTTAATCCCCTTGTGTGTAGGTATTGTTGCGTGTTATTAATTTCCAAAAGGACGGTTTCCCATAAATGGATGTAGCACAGAAAAGAAAAAGATTGCATTAAGATGAGTTATATTCCCGGGGTCTGATCTCGTTTTAATATTTTCTTCCTGAGATATCAATTTTTACAAAGCACTTAATAAATGTTTTTTTACAACATTCACCGCATCTCCTCTTGTGTTCCAACGAGTTTCTACACTGCGCTTAATACCTTAACCATGACAGAAACTATCAAATGAAACAAAAAAAAAAAATCAAATTTTGCAAAAAAAAAAAAATCAAATTATGCTAAATTTGATGACCTTTTTATTGCAAAATTTGACTGAAAATAACTCCAGTGGACCACCAAGGTAAATGAAAATCTGTCGAAATATTTTCTGTAAATTCCTAAGAAGAAATGCAATTGGAGTACAGGGGTGGACTAGTTGATATTTCTTTGATGAGTCATCTACGTATACGTCGATGCAGGTCAAAATCTCAGGTGTTTGGTTCAAGTTGGCTTAAGTACGAGTGATTAAAAAGTAATTTTCTGTAGTAATAAGAATATTCTGATACTGGTTCGCTATGTTTGCTTGTTGTGCATTAAATATCCTATTAGAAAATAGATTTGTTGCATTATCTCCTTAATTTTTTCTTGTAAATTATCTTCAGATCATGTTTTAAAGATATTTTTTATTATTTTCCAAATTTCCAAATATTTTCCTGGAATTGCAATAACCGATTAAAAATCCATTTCTATCCAAAATCCATTCCTTCTGGTGTTGCGGTACTATGTATCTTGAATTGAAACGACTTCTAATAGGTGAATTACGTAAAAAAATCTTATTAGATATATTTTAACATGAAATTAACCTATAGTCGTTTCGATTTTACCCGATTCAAGTTACAAGTACCATCCCTGAGGTTTTCTTCGATGATTATTCATTGACGTTTTCAACAATGATTATTCTTAATGTTCTCATCGAGGATATTTCATTGAGGTTTCCATCGAAGATTATTCATTCAAGTTTTCTTCGGAGATTACTCATCGTTCTTTCATCGACATTTACTCTTGTAGAAAAGCGTCACACCTCCCAAGGACATTGTGGGTAAAATTCATCGAAAATTCGGTGCAGAAATAAGTCGATGATGCCTCCCAAAGGTGCAATACGTCTTCGATGAGGTGTTGCATCCATTTTCCGCAGGGATAGATATAACACATACAGAAACAAAAGGGGGGGGGTATATACAACTATAAATAAATGCATTTCTATCATGTATAGGAAATCTCTAAATTCTAAGTGTTAAGGCAAACCAAAATTTAAAGAGTTTGATCAAGTTGTAACCACACTAATTTTATATACTGCTGATAAAAAACAAGGCAACGTCATCATTTGGATTTAGAATAGCAAAATACACATATACCATGGAAATGACCCCGAATGTATAAGCGGCATGTGTATTTGGTTGAATATTCAGTAAGTCCCAGGGAAGCATTGCAGCAAATATATAAAGCACATACATTTGCATATATTGTAAAGAAGTAATATGTAGTGAAATAGTTTATGTAATTAGATGAAATAAAAACGAAAAGCAACGCGAATGTTTTGTATTAAACATTGCCGAAACACTAAGAAATTGTAGCGTTATAGACATAATTTTTTTTTAAAAGCAGTCTAGTGTTCAGGAAATCTCTTCATACTTCCTAACTTGCTGTGCTTCAACCACCCTGACATAACAAATGCACTCCTCTTCCGTATTGGCGATGCCCATGATCAATGGGGGCTCTGTTTACAATAAAAACAAAGGCACTAAAAAAGTATTAACAGCTGATGTTTGTTTACATACGTGATTAAGCTTAAAAATCTCAGAGTCGATGAGGATTGCCGGGGTCAGCACGCACTTTTGTTAAATTAAATACATATTATAAAAATGATTCTGCCCCACCCTAGATACGCTACTATGCCTAGGTAAAGGTGAAGTGCAGCTAAGGCTAGCAGGCACCAGGAGAATAAAAGGTCTTAACTTTGTAAAGACTTAATAACAACTTCTTTTTATGGACCTATTACTAGCTTATTTATAATAACGTAAATATGCTAACCTAAACTTAATTATAGTTAGTACATTGCATTTTGATACATGCATGCCCGTAATTTGGGGCACATTAAGCCAAATCGCTTATTTGCACTTATGTGCTTAACTTCGGCAGAAAGATGTGACGCAACTAGCTTGACCCGTATTACGCTGGTTGCAAAACATTGTAAACAAACGCGTGTAAACAATTGCAGTCACTTCTTATGGTTGCGACATACATTTAGTTGAACACATGTTTTGCTTAATTGCAATAATATTATCGATCGCATTTATTGTGATCGATTAATTGAGGAATGGATTTCGGTCAATTGAATATTGCAATAATGCAGAATGTGCATTCTTGCATTTTAAATTGGTTTGTAATTTGTTGGTTTTTTATATGTGCATATTCACATCACACCATTCTGTGTTACATAGATCGCGGATATTTTTAAAACAATACTAATTACGGCAGTTTATGTGTATTCTTAGTTCGGCACTTTTAAATTGATCTGTGCAATTTGGTTGGTAAGATACCATCAACCTCAATAATGGATTCTTTAAAGTAATCGATCCAGTCCATCTTTGGAAGAGGTATTAAAAATGCCACAATAGGGAAGGAGCTAAGTTTATAGAATCCTATTTTCAGGACAGTGCTCGTTTAAAATAAACACCTACATAATAAAGCAGTTGATCTTCTGGTGATAGCTGCCGATGATATATTTGCATCAAAATCGGCTTAGTAGGAGGTGACTACTATTTGTTATGAAACATTTCATACCAAAATCTACAGTTGCAATTGAAATCTGTGAGTTTTATTTATTCGCATCGAGATTGCATTTTTCCGTCCGTTTAATTTAGTTCGGTTTTTAAT
Organism: Dioctria rufipes; assembly: GCA_963924295.1. Classification (NCBI taxonomy): domain Eukaryota; kingdom Metazoa; phylum Arthropoda; class Insecta; order Diptera; family Asilidae; genus Dioctria; species Dioctria rufipes. The sequence continues at coordinate 377,955,218 of OZ002740.1, read as the reverse complement.
ATACGTTTTCTGTTTTCTTCTATACATTAATATGTAGGAACTATGTATCAAAGTGAATTTGGTAAATTCTCTAAAGAAGGCTTAAATAAAACTGTAATTTTGTGACTGTTATGGATTGATTCCACGAATCCCGACTTTCTAATCAGACACTGAAAGTAAATTCGCACAATTTAAGTTGCTCACAGTGAAGAGAAGCTGACCAACAACAGCGTGTGGCTTATCTTACCTTGAACCCTTTCTCATGATTAAAAAGTGCCTTCCAGAAGAAAAAAAACGAACATTGTGTTTTATAATCTCAGCGAATGTTTCATGCCTCACGTCTGGCGTCACTAACTAGTCGGGCGTACATGGGTGCACATTTCGGGATTAATTCACATTATCCACGGTACATCGAAATGCTCTTTCCAGAAAATGTATCCATGGTAACCAACAACGAGGGGCAACCGAGGTCCACTTATTGCCCATCGGCATCCCATCGTAGAGGAATGGAACTCTTTCACTTATACTGTTCCCATCTTTGTGTACCGGAACTGCTCAACCGAAAAACACCATCGCATGCAATCAATTTTTGGACCTTTTATAATTGTGCCCGCCGTCTCCTCCATTAGCCTTGATTTTCGTTAGAGTATTCTAGTTGCATACTTCAATTGCATCGATGCCCTCGGGACAAAATTGCAAGGCTCCAGTGCAGCAGCAACAGCAGCAGGAGTGGTCAATATCGCTGATATGCATGGCTCAAGTGCACATGCTCTGCTCGCTGCATAAATTAATTACAAGTAATCCTGTAATAATTTCTTGTCGTCGTCTTCAGTATGTTAATCTGTTACCACGATCCATCTCTGCCCATAGGATCCCTCCGCCAACGGCCAACTACTTGCAATATCTATCTCGGTGGTTAAGCTCCTCAGCGGCATCCTCGGGGCGCTTAACTATAAGAGTAGCGCTATCATGCCCACCTCAATTTCTTAAAATTAACAATTATTGGTCACATAATGCCTGCCAGCCTTTGCTGTTTGACTAGCAGCGACGACTCTGATCTAGGCTAGGATTTTCTGAGTGTTCCACTAGCGAAGAAATCATTCATTGGGAGCTTGCCTTAAAGCAATCGATTTAGAAATCCGTGCGTCCATAAATTGTACAATATGCAGTGACGGCGTTCAGACGGTGGCATTGTCAGAAATTAGGACTTTTTCTAATCTGAGTTTGGGATCTAGAAAACTTTACACACAGTCTAGTCGTTTTAGTTGGACCACGTTTTTGTGAGGTTTTGCACATCTAGATGTAAGTTGTCTCAGGTAATACCAAGAAAGGGTTGCCCGATTTGTCTCATTTTCGAGCTCAATTTTATTTTTATTTTTTAAAGCCTGCGTTCAAAATTTTCAGTTCACGATGTATACGCATTCTGGAATTATCGTGCGCACAAACACATGCAAAAATCAAAATAACTTTTAATATTATGTGTTGGTATCCAACCGATTTTGCACTACCATCATTATTTGGAGGTGTTACAAACGGAATGACAAATTTAGTGTACCATATAGATTTCATCAAAGGTATAAAAAGGTTGACAGAACTAAAGTCTGTAAACCTCCTGGAAGCTCTAAGAGATTTTGCTATTTTAAAGGCTGCTGAGTGCCGACACAGCTGGGCTTCTCCTTAAAAAATCTCCATTTACACACTTTTAATCAGTTCATAACGGAAATTAGCATATGCTCTTATACTTTGATCTGGAATGCACTGTAAAGAAAATAAAAAAAAGCGCCGATAATATTGATTCTTACCGACTCCTAATATTGTAATTGAACATACTAAAAGTCCCCGTCAAAATCTGCTCCGCTGAGCCGCCATCTTGGAGGGAAGGTACACCTTTTCAGCGTTTTGCTTATATCACGGCATCTATAATTGATACGAAAAAATAGTTCAAATAAAAAACATGGTTTATTTAATTGTTTATAAAAAAGAATATCAACATTTTTTGTCTATCTCCAATAGTTTAGCTGTAATCCGACGTTGAAGAGCACAATTTTGGTCTTCGATTTGCCTTTTTTGTTTCTGTACACTATAAAATCGGTAAAATGTATTTTTTGAAATTTATAACCTAAAACTACATAGAGAGAGAGAGAGAAAGAGAGAGAGAGAGAGAGAGAGAGAGAGGGAGAAGAAGAAGGAAGAGACATTATATAGCGGGTCCCTAGCAGGTTAGAGCCCACTTCGTAGGTAAGAGTCCAAGCCCCGCGCGACAGATGTTTGCTGTCACTGGTGACGAAACGTTGTGCGACACAAACTTCTCTGTGAGTCTTTATTCATTTTATCAAAAATATGGCAACTGACACAGATCGTTTTTTTTTGTTCGGAAAGACAAAAGTGGAAAGAGAGGCAGATAGTGTTAAAGGTTATGAATTTACCACTTTAAAAAAATTCAGTGACAGGAGAGGAGACAATAACAAAGAAACTTGGAGGGATTGTATACAGTGACTGTGCATATTTCGTGTAAAAAAGAAAACTCGTGAAAACAGCATTATTTCAGCATTAAAATTGAAACGACAAAACATCACTGAAGCATAATTTGGTAGTTCGCTGAAAAAATCGAAGCTAAGGTCATATATCCAAAGTTTTCAAACCTTAGAAAAAATGCTTTTATTCTTTCCCGCGAGTGGTCAATTCCTATATGCCAAAGCATATCTTCAAGATATGTCAATTCTACAGTCTCACGTGAAGATCGACGAATAATGTAAGTGGATGATGGCTACTTCACGATAAGAAGATCGTACAAATATTGCTCGGGAACTTGGTCGGATATGGTGATAAAGCAAAGTCTTATGCGGAGCATGAAGGCAGTCTGTGGTATTAAAACTCGGGGATTCAATGATATTGTTATCTCTTAATGGAATGGAATGGAATGCCTGCTCTCCATCACATCTGCGAATCTTTTAAGCAATATTCTGGTACAGCCGTTGTTAGTGGAGAACAGTACGTCGATTCGAGGAAATCTCGAAGAGAAAGAGATGACCGAGACATAATGCGACAGGAAAACTGGCTTGCTTGCCATGATCCATTTCGAACTTCTAATGCGCCTTCTATCGAAAGACCGTTAAGCCGAATCGTTATCTCAACACTCGTTTCGTGTTTACCAGCAAGTCCAGAAATGGAGTTGATATGAAAAGTTTGATTAACTGCGGGGTTGGAAGAGAGTTAATGATATCCTTTGACCCTGGCTCCTGCTCCAGATTTCGTTTCGTCATTACTCCTGCAATTGTAGAAAGGGATGCAACTAATCTTGCGGATGCCGAAAAGGCTGACTAAAATATGCACCGATTTGTGTACACTGCCAAGGTATTGCATGTTTGAACTCGAACAGAAATCACGACATTGAAGGAGACGAGAGTTCTATTGAGAGGGAGTTTTATGAGAAACCACTTCACGATGGCGGCTCGGCGCAACAGATTTTGATGGGACTATTAGTGTATTCAATGGGAAGTCGCAATAAATACGTATACTAAAATTTATATTAATATTTTATTTTTTTTTTCTAATTTTAATGGACTACTAGGATAATTGAGAAATAGTTAGTAGTCATGAAGGAAATGATCAAAATGTATTGTTACAAGCGTGGCTTTTGTTCGTTATTTCAAAAACACAATATTTAGATTATAACTCAAATTATTTAACTATACTGTTTACTGTTTATTACATTCACAAACAATCACAAATCAACTCTACTTTAATTATCGCTAGTACTATATCGCAATCCCAATAGTTTACTATGTTCACTTCACTATCTGTAACAAGACTGCCTCCTGGTGATGACAAGCGCCACATTTATACTCTACAAATTTTCCTAGAACCTTCCCGAATATTCCGTTCTTGAAACATCGATTCTTCGAACCTAAAGTTGTTTATACTTTATAGATGGCGCTATAAAAACCAAGTTGGAGAAATTAAGTGACGAATTCACAATCCACGCAAAAGGGTATGAACATGGAATTTATAGCATTTATTATGCATTTATCTGCTGCTGCTCGTAGCTAACTTCAGCCCAAAAATGCTGGATTAATTCGATATTCTGGTTTTTATGAGTTTATTTTTTCTTATGAACGTTTTTCGAAAATTTTCCCTCATTATTTATTTGTATGCGCTGGTTATCCTATATTCGACAACATTTCCGGAAACAGAAATTGGGCGTAGAATCGATTTTAATACTACTACTAGACAGATTGCCTCTTAATTTCAAATTCAGTCATTTCAATGAAATGAAGATGTGACAGATCATGGACTGAATTTAGTTCATTTGAAATGTCATTGACATTTATATGTTCCTCACTGTGAGTAAAGATCATGCCAGAGTTGAATAATTTAATTAAATGTTATCAAGAAAATTTGCGAGTATTTGCAGTTTTTGTTTGTTTAAGAGGCTAAAACGAGAATAAAAGCTGCAAAAAGCTGCACTTATTATTCGTTTTAATTGCAATAAAACTGTAATTCCGCTAATATATAAAAATTAAATTATGTGTGCAGCGTATTAATTTCCAGATTTTTTTTACAGTGACGCCTTTTTTAAATATACTCGCGGCCCCAAGGTATATAGAAGAAACAAGGTATGCCCATTAAAATTTTGACATATCACAGCTGATCAAACAGCTGATAGTCTGTGACGTACTTCAGTGAATGAATAAAAAAGAAAAAGGAAATCTGACAGTGGCAGTACAAGCGCAAAGAATTTTGACACATTACAGCTGATGCCCTGCGACGTCCTTCAGTGAATGAAGAAAAAGGGAAAAAGAGTTTTAACAAAAATGGCGGAACGTGGTTCGAGTCGGGAATACCTTGTCTTCTATATACCTTGTCGCGGCCCAACCTCACGTCGCTGGTGTGTGGATATAATGAGTTTCAAGTAATTCTAAGTATGCGCTTTGCTGTAACATGGCATCGTAAATTTACATTGTTGACTAAAATAAATCTCTATAAATTTATGTACCTACATTCAACAATTGAAAATTAAATATTAAAAGCTTTACATTGTAAATTTAAGATTACACTTAGAATAAGTGCATTCTTTTATCAAATTAAAATTAAAATTTTCTAGGAAACAAAAGCTCCTTGCTTTTTGGGTGCAGGACATGGTTGTGGTTTAAGATTATTTATTTTCTTATAATTAAACAGACTAAAACTTTTCTTAATACGATTCAAAAATTTAGTTCATATTATGTATACTTACTTTTAATTATTTATTCCGTAGTTTTTATACTGTAAAGCATTAAAATGGACAATTTGTACCTTCCTGATAATTTTTTGCTTTATTATGTATTTTATTCAAAAAACGACTTTCCTCACATTGATATTGCGCTAATATTTTTCTTTTATTACCTTGATTACCTTATTATATTGCGAGCAATATTGAATATTAAATTAAAATGTAAACAAATTTTTTTTTGTTATTTATATTTCAGAATTTTTTTCAGTAGTTCAATTTTCTTCCTTTTATAACAGCAAGCGTCATTCTTCTTTATGTGCAGAGCTGTTGATATATCTTCCACATTATTTAAAAATTTTATTTATGGCTTCTAAACTTTTTTCGTCGGATTTTAGTATTTAATGTAATTATTACATTGTACAATACAAAGGTTAGCGGTTGTAATTTTATCTTCATTGCTCTGATATACAAATATTTTTGTCAGCTTTTCACATAATTCTAAAACCACATCCAATGTAATACCACTTAGTTCATTCACAATTATAAAGTACAGTTCTAAGGTGACGTGCCATTTTACTTTTATACATAAATCCAACATTGATTTTGGAAAGTGAAATTTTTACGAAGATTTAATAAAATTTGAAAAAAAACCACTCGTGTTTTGGGTGTCAAAAAATAAGGCTTCATTTGTCATAGTCGTCATGCTCGCAAGAGATATATCACTTCATTTACTTTTACTATATATTTGGTAGGGTTGGCACAAATTTTAGACTATTTCGTATTTTTAGTAATTCATTTGTAACTAGTTTCCACTCTTTCATACAATTTCTTTTGTTTTTGATATTATTATTATTAGCTTTGTTTATTTATATTTAAAATTTCATATTTTCAGTTTATCATTTATTAACTTAATTTTAATTTAAGTATGTTTCATTCTTTTTTATTAGTTTCTAATATTAATAAATACGGAAATCTTTTGAAATTATACTTTACCTGGAAACATCCTTTATAATGACAATTTATACAAAATATGGGGAAATTTTGGGTGACCGAGCGATCGTACGCTCGAATCAATCTGGGCATTGTGAGCAGTCAAGTCAAGTAAGTTCTTTTTCGTCAGGAAAAATTTTACATGTACCTACCTAAGTCAAAACCAACATTACGAAAAAAAAACATCACGTAATTTGCCGAAACTCGCCACAAAAAATAGCTTTATCGCCTTTTAATAGGGTAAACTATTGTTTTCTAGGTAACATACCTAGTTTTTTGTATTCCGTTGCCGTGAATGAATTTTATATTTTTTTATTCCATTCAAGCATATTGAAGAACCAGTAATTTCCTCGCTGTCCGAATGCTAATTAATTAAAACCGATCTTTTTTACTTTGGAAGTTGATATGATCAGATCTGTACATAATTCAAATTATTATTGGTCTAAAAAATAATTGCTCGTTTATATAAAGTTTGCTTCAACATCCCTTTTGTGTAGAAATTTTTTGAAACAGCTTCATGACGTTACCTCATAATTTTGGTAAAAGAAATTTTACACAGTTTTCAAAATTAGCACACAATTAAAAGGAAATTATTCAAAATTATTCCTGGTTAATTTTTGGTTTATTGAACCCGATGTATCCACAAAGCTACCAAACTGAAATTTCTGTTGCCCCTCATTGAAACTACCGCACTGCTCCCAGCATCATCAATGTATCTACCCAGAGGCCTTCAACAGATCTGACTTCTTAACCCTTTTTTACTTCCATACTTCACATTTACATATGTGTATGCCCATGAGTTTATCTTATTTCTCCTTTTATCGAACTGCAAAGTCAGTTCGATGGTGTCCAAGCTCTTTCGTTCATTCCAATGGGCCCGCGATAGTTTCATGCGTGCATAGTACGATTACACCACTACAATATATATATGTATATCAAAAGTACTTCACTTTACGTACATTTTGTATTGAACTGCTGCCGTTGTATTCAGCCTTTCTCTACACCTTAGAAAATTGTGTTATTGTTCAGGAATATGTTTCACCAGATGATTTTAATCTTTTGTGTCCTTTTAACTGAGAACAACCCTTTAAACCTGTTGAGATAACGGAGTTATTGAAATGATTACATATATCTGAGGGTCATTCGTTGACCTTTTAACTTTCAATTTGTGGCCCTTATTTTGTAGGTGATAGTTGAGCAGTTATGATGATATACCTAAATTTGTTTCAGATTCGTCAAGATTACAAATAACAATCTTCAAAAGCTTTATTTCTGTTCATATGTGTGTGTATAAGAATACTGAAAAATGCACGATCTTACAGATTTCAGCATCCAAGCGGACCAAACTTTAAACAAAACTTCATAAAATATCGGCGACTGTTTCTCGCATGCATGCCTTTTCTCAAGCAGAAATTACAATTTACAAACGTGTGGACCTTATAGCCACGAACACACTCATATAATTATACACAACAACCGCAAAGGTATTTCTTTTTTCTTTATTATATATATACACTCAGGTACAAAGCAATTTAAGCCAAGAAGTGCGCGCGCAGCTTAAGCCGTGCGCATAGCTCTATACATCGATATATTCACCTGTAGCTCTACAGGTATAATACCATGGGTGTTGAGGATTTTTTTTCTACCCGCACTTGATATTCTTGTGTAAAAGAGATAGTGCGCATCTTAGGATGTGTTTGTCCAGCTCCCACTTGTGCATTTACCTTCAGCTTAAACTTCTTCTTCTTCTCAACATCTTGAATTTGTCTACCTGAACACTAGGTGATCTTAAATCGACTCGAGAGTTTTCGTACATTGCAAACGAAATAATATTTTTCTGTAAATTTTTTAGCTCTGCCGATTCATTTTGAAGTTTTAATTAATTGAAATCATAAGAAACTAGTGCCGTGCTCTCTGTTGTTCAGTTTTCTTGGAAAAAAGTTTGAATTTGCTACTGGAAATTTGTGAAAAGTTAAATCGCGCTCTCTTGTCTGTTTGTTTGAGTTTTTTTTTTCATGGCGAATAAATTTCGATGAAAATGGACATTTGCTTCCAGCAGTAGTGTTTCCTCATGTTATTTCTTCGTTTAAAACTAGAAATGAGGTGCGAAGGCTTTCTGGAAAAGTTTTGTTAAAAAGTACCCCAAGAATATTGTTAATTATCTTAAAGAGTGTAAGTGTTGTTGTAATTCGTTGCCATCCGCAAAGATGTTATTCCCTTAAACCGATCAAGTGCCAAAGGGAAGTTTCATTAATACAAGGTGAACATTTCTAATAATTTTGAAATGGAAGTGATCCCCCTCCGGTGGACTCCGGAAAATAACATTTAATCCAGCAATTACAGGAATTCTGAAAGGATTACTTTCTATATGGTCCCAGGGTGATTGGAAATCAGCGGCGTATAATGTGAGTACTCCTTTCCTTTATGCCTGTATCTGGGTAGTAAATAAAATGAACGAAATTAACGACATATCCCATGTTCATGTGTCATTAACATAAAAAGTCATCTTAAAGCAGAGTCGAAATATTTTTATTATAAGCGTAAATTTTCTTCGTTTCGACACTACTACCATCACCGCAATACAGGGGCAGCCGTGTATAGAGATCTCATGTTTTATTTGGTCATTTCTTGTGTTTTCGCTGTATTTTAACCACTGTCATGTATTGAACCTCTCTCTAATAAAAGCGCACTTCAGAAACACACATACACTTCCATAATTTCTTCAGAGAAACATCCATCGCCGTATGTTCTTGAGGCTTTACGTGACTCAGGCATGCTGTGTTATATCTTACGCCCAGGGGCTCAGGTAACACGTAGGTGTTGTAAACCGGCCGTCTGTATTGGTCGATTAAATTTATTTTTTCTTTTTCTTGGTATTTCAGCCAAAAGAGATACTTTTAAACTGAAGCCGAAGCCAAGGTATGCACTCTAGCACGGACCATTTATCGTGTACCGTATAGATTAACTTAACACATACAAGAAATGTTTACCTGTGTGCTTCGAATGCTTTTCTCGAGCTCGATGAATGCTATGTTATTTTACTTACGATGACCAAAATGTCTCAAGGAACTCACAACAAATCAACTGAACATGCGCTAATGCTTTTTTTATAGTTAGTTTCGATTAAAATGTTTCTTATTATTTTGTTATTGACAGCGAGAGATAGCGTGATACAAAAATAATGTCATCTTTTGTTGTTAATTTATTATTTTCTTGTAATTAAATATAATGACTACAATTTTGGATATCTGTTGAGTACTAGCCTTTAGTAGAAAGACAGATCGCGGTTTAATTGCACGCTCACTTTTGATTTGTCGCACTTAGTTGAAGAGCGTTTAATGGCAAGATGTAATTAAAAAAACAAAAAAATTATTTTGCTTTACTCTGTTTACTGCTTTCCAAAATTTGTAGCTGAAGTAAATTGAATATATTTTTTGTTTAAAGAAAATTTAATCAAATTTAGCTGCATAATAGTTGTGATAAAACGAAAGACTTAAGCGACGAACTTGAAATTTTAAGTTTTTCAGTTTGATTAATTTTAGGCTTGTTCTATTTTCAATATCGTAATATCAGATGCAAGATTCTTCGAAAATTCTTTAAATCTACATAATTTATTGTCTTTCTTACCTTCAGATATTTGGAAAATATTCGAATTTTCTGGTACTATCTAAGGCCGTCAACATCAATTCTGGAAGTTACTTTACTTGTTTTACTAGAGGTCAAATCAAATATCACAAAATTTGTGTAACACATCAGTAATTTTAAGCAATTGGATATAACAAAAACCTTTAAGTCATTATTTAAGCCTACAATTTCCAGATCCATACAATAGTTATAATTTCTAATAAAAAACCGGTATTATGCTGAACTTTTAATTTTGATTGTTTATTTGACTTGAAGATGTATGAGCTGAACTTGCAAATACTTGTAAAATACTTTGAATCCATTAAGCTCCCATGCACAAATAATTACCGTATTATCACACCACTCAGATTGGTTACGAAATAACTTGTACTAATACCGGACTTCGTTGGAGTACGGTTGATCGAAATAAATTTTTCAGAAAAGATATTTTGCCTAAAGTTATTTAACAATAAAGACTTCTTGCAAGCACTGAATTAACAAAAAAATCGTTATGCAAAAAAAAGGTTTCACAAAAAGGACATTTGGCAAACAGATACTTAACAAAAATGCATTTAGCAAAAGAATAATTGACATTTAGATTTTGCTAATAAGAAGAAATTATTTCTTCTTATGTCGAATATTACAAATTAATAGAAAAGTAGTTCCAATTAATACTTGAATTCCATGGAGTCCTGTTGATACAAATAAAGCTTACCCTTAAACTGCTTCAGCAATAGTAAATGTTACTTCTAAATATTCATAAGCCTGTAAAATAGTGAAGTGAAAGTAGTCCTTGGGGAGTTTATGAATGATAATTTTCCATTACGTTGTGATGAGCCCATGTAACAGTTCTTCCTGATGATAGTAAAATAGCGGTATGAGGTAAAACTTGTAAAGGATTAGGTAGATTGATACTTATTGGACGTCGACAGCTCCTAATTCAATATTAGAATATAATCTTATGAGAGAAAATGCTAAAAAAAATCAATTAAAACAAATTTTAGAGATAATATATAGAATTATATCTCCCACACTTACAGGAAATGTGCTTATTAAGTAGATGTTAACCGGTTTTTTTTCTTACTATTATAACAATAAGAATTGTGGGACTTTTAATAATATTTCCCTTCTGGACTTTAAAGTTCTTTTTCAGATACTTAGAATTTGTATAGATAATAAGTCTTAGATATCCTTCGAAAGATGGAATCCTTTATCTAAAGGTCTTATCCTTGGGTAGATCAGAACTTTAAGGGCTCAATGCATCATTCTCACTACTTATATAGGATTCGAATTCATTCTGGGATGATATCTGTAATGTCTATTCCTGAATTAACCTCATGAGAAAACCAGCTTTCGTGCATATTTTGACGAAGCGAAAGAATTCTTTTTCCATTTTGACATTTTCGCTTGTCTAAGCTTCTTTTAAGGTATGATATCGGTAACTACATTCATTACAGCAAAAGATTGTCCTGAAACAAATGCGGATTATTTTTTGTAAATCAATCCCACATAACCGAGTAATAAATAAGACCACATCTTGAGATATGTAAAAGCTATATATTAGAACAAAACGAATCCTGTAATAAAAATGGGGTTGTGTATAATTTTAGTGATCTCAACGGTTGCAACTCACATCATTAACCAGATACAAACAAAAGTTACTTTTAAGCAGATTTATACTAACAAATGTAGCATCTGGCCTATGTTCTACATCAAACATCAAGATAACTCTGTTCTTTATTGACTCTTTTTGACTTCAATTAGGACTTTTAAATCGACATATTAATTCATAGGATGCTAGTTTGTTAGCGGAAGTGTTCTTTATCTGGGGCATAAAACCTACGTTATTATATAATATCATCATCAAGTACTTCTAGATCTAATCTATTTCCTAATATTGAAATTTAATGTAACTTTTTGTGACACACTCGAAAAAGCTAATAGTATTATTAATATGGATTACCATGTGAATACCTAGTATTGTTCCTTGATGAATTTTTACAAATAAATAATTAATTTTATTTTTCCCTGACGGGAATCGAACCCACACTTGTTGGAATCGGTCAATATAGAGAATAGAAGAATTTTTAAGAACATTCATTTTTAACGATTTTAAATTAAATCATAAATTTATTTAAGTTTGGTAATTCCAGTAAGTTTCGTGAAAAAAAAAACACAAACATTAGCAGCATTGCTACCAAACACTTGCTCGAGCTTTATAATTTACTTTTTTATCCATGTTCTATTCTAAATTCCTAATTTCTTCAATTTGTTACGAACAAAAGTGATGAATACTTTCCAGAAAAAACTTCTCGAGCTGTTCCCTCCTTCAGTCATTACCTGTGCACAATAGCCTCAGACCTCTTATGTAAAGAAGCATCTGTCATACTGAATTTCACCGTTTCATTGTTTCGAATGACTCTTCAAATATTTTTTAATGACCATTCAAAGTGCAAGCACTCAACTGGAAGTTATTCGTGCGGTTCACTAAATCATGCGCAGATACACATCATGAATCATAGACATATACTTGAGCACACAGAAGTATAGCCTAGTTGAGGCCTATCCTAAAAGTAAGCATAGTTGCAGTTAATTTCTAGGTTATTTAAATATGCTCTCTTCATAACTATAAATAAAAAATCCTTACGGACTACGCATCCATGTTATTCTATTCTTCGTTTAAACATATGTGCAGAGATCACCGTAAATTAATTCAACTACTTACTTAAAAAATCATTTTTCATAATTGCACGTTTTATAAATTAACACGTGATGGCGTTATTTGAAGAGTGACAAGATGCTTATGTAGTGCTGGATGGACCCTTCAGAAAAAGGTTACTGTGTCTTCTACACACCCACGTAAATATGTGCCTATACGGCATATATATAATATAAACCTCCCAATAGGCCTTTTATTTCTTTTGTTCTTTCTGCTCGAAGAATCTGCATGCATCTAATGTTTGCAGCTGAAAAAGTCAAGCCTCCATGCTTGCAGAGATTGAGTGCTACAAGGGCACAATTTCAATCGGTTTTTGGAAGAAATCTCCAACTAGAAGAAACTAAGAAGAAGCATAAATCGTGCATCAAGAGTTTTCTGTAGTAATAATGATCCTCGTGCTGAGAAGATGAATAAGATGAAAGTGCAAGTGGTCTTTAATAATTGGAGTAGCATAGTCCGTGTATCTATATTCCTGAAATTGAAGACGATGAAATGAATAACGCCTTGGCATTATGAAGTCTGGACAAAAGGAAAAGTGCTAAATTTTTTTCCGCTTATGTTGAAAATGTGAGTTATAAAGGGATATTATGGGGTGTGAGATGTGAGAATAAAACCCGATAATATATCGCACAAACTAAGAATGCCTGGAAGAAATTCTGAATTGAGGTTTCTTGCTTGTACGATTCATCCACATGTGGATCTTGATTTCCAGATGGATTAGGGATTAAAATCTGAGTATTTCATGTCAATTGTGTTCCAATTATGGCCTGCCAGCATCACGATAGTTCTTTATTTAAGACTGATTCTGGCTAGCGTGGACGCCATTTTAAGTATTACTACTTGTGTAAGTATAAATGTGAAATAGATCGTTAAAAACTTAAGATAATTAATTATAATGTACATGTAAGTTCGGAGCGGAATAACCTTCCATTGCATGTGTACCGAATAGTGGATGTCATTTCCTCATAGGAACAACTACTTGGTTTCGGTGTTCCAACACTTTTTAATTTTAGGTTATTTCGGTTGAACTTGTTTCCCGCAAAAGCCAATTCAACTGAAATTATTATGGAATAGCAGAGTAAAGTGGAAGATTGAAGGAGACGATGTGGCGAAGATCTAAGATCTTAATTATACTGTCATTGAAAAAGTGACAATAATATTAATGGAAACTTTTTCTCTGAAAAATTATTAATATTCTTATAACAACAGTAAAACTGCTATCCAGAGTTCCATATTCCTTCTAATGGCCGGTTTCACAGTCGAATTTAAACCAAGGTTTAGTTTATACCATCCTCCAAGTTTAAACGTAGTTTAAACCAAATCGGGTTTCACAGTGCATTATTTTAGTAACGTTGGTAGTACTGATTAAATTATGAACTAAGCAATTTTTCTATCAATCAATCTATCAATCGGAAAAAGTAAACATCAGAAAGTAAAAAATAAAAGATACGTAGTTATATTTGATAAATTTAAATATGCCAACATTCAAAAAGGATGCAAATTTTAGCATAAGTGAAGTTTAGCTATTGCCTTCCCTAGTGCATAAAGAAAGATATATAATATGGCGCAAGAAAAGGGATAGATTCGAAGATAAAGTGACAAAGTTCTTTACTTAAATGGAACCTAGCATAAAAATCAACATCGTCCCACTCATTAAAATGATTAGGCCGATTTCTAATTACTGTCAGTTGTCGACAGAGTTGAAAATTTAACTCAAAAAAATCTTTTTCATCGCTAGAAATGTCTAAATCTAAATCCATGATAAAATTATTTTCTTGATACAAGCAAACAATGCTACTGTCAAAATAAAATGTTACACTTTTCAAATACTTTTATCTTGAGTTTAAACCTAGGGATGGCATGGTTTAAACTTTAGTTTAAACCGGGGTTTAAACCAAACTGTGAAACTCATTCGTCGAGTTTACACTAAATATTTGGTTTAAACTCAGACTGTGAATCTGGCCATAACTTAGATTTTCTTTTTGAAAAGAAAAAAAAAAGGAAATAGAAAGCTTTTCTGCCTTTTTATGGAGCGCTTCAGTAAGATCGTAATAACACAAAATCCTTGCTACTGTACATACGTTGTACTAAGTTTTGCATCAATTTTGCTAGCTGATTCTATATAAGGTAGAGTACAGGCGCGGTACGGAAACTACATGTCGATATTTTACTTGGAATTGATTATTGTGTGTTCTTTGTCCTGGCGAAAATCTTAAATTTAAAATAAGAGATTCAGCATAGGCTTCGCCTGGGCATTTTATATAACAAATTCATAATTTTCTGAGCTCTGTAAAGGCTCGCACTTAGAGAATCAATTGAGCAATTGTGTTTGAAATGAAAAAAAAATTATATCGTCCTGAAAATTTTAACTTTAAAGACCAAGAGCTTTGAAAATGTTTGTCCCAGGACAAATCATTGTCTACTTGATTGTCTTTCGAAGTTAGATTTTGAAAAAATGTACCTATTAAAAAAAACCTCAAATTCGCTTCCGTAAAAGTGCCTCATCCTTCTTCTTAAGTCAAGCGTTTTAAATTTCTTGAATTTGATTTGTCGAATGTTGATGACATAAGTCTGGAAAGAAAACAATAAATCAACGAATAAAACTCAGTTAAAATTCCAAAACCTTGATCTTGTTGAGACATAAGTTTATCTACTTAAGGAATTAAAAACATCACCGTAGAGCCCATCGTTAAGAAATTATAGGGTGATTCTTAAAAAATAAAGGCAACATGTTTAACCTGCATTATCTCCCAAAACTTCACTCTATACCCCAGGATTATTGGTTTCCTACAACTGTTTGCCTTTAAACCGGTAAATTAAAAGTCTCCAATTCTCCACTCGAACTATTATAATCAGGAAGAGGGTAAGCTAACGGAATATGAGGATGTGAATAGGAAATATTAAAATAAGAACGATCCCTGACTTATTAGTCAGAAAGATGAGGAAATCGACAAGATGAATGAGCGAATTTATTATTTTAGCTGTTGATGATGAGGGGGTTCTCTCGATAAACATAATCCCGTGAATTTGAGCTAAAATTGGCACATTTTATATAAGAGAAAATTAACAGAAACAAAGAAGGCTAATTTCACGTCCCACCGATTTTTTTTTCTGGAGATGATGCAGACGGAAATTCTTTCTGCATGATGTGAACCGTTGCACTGCAATTCTGGCATGTTAACTTCGTTACAACAAAATTCAGAAAGAGTAGACACAAATAACGCGGATCCGTATAATCGATCATTGCGCACCAATCATTAGCTTAGTTAACGGCACCAAGTGACTGAGAGGAGTTCGAGTCCCAGCTCTGCAGCATCACGGCCAGAAGGAATATTCATGAGCAACGAAATTATACTTCCAACCTGATCATTATCAGCTCGGTTATAATAAAAAAATTGAATATTGGTAGGCGATCAAGGAGGATGAGGTTGATATCAGCATTCAGCACAAAATGGAAGGAAAAAACCACCCGTCATTAGTGACCATCAAATATCTTAACAACAACACAAAGACAACGCATACAGAGAGGTCGAGGTAAGACGACGCGTTACGTCATAGCCGAATATATTGTTTATGGCCACAGTTGAGAGTGCTTGTGCGAGAGCCATACGATATCACAACATTCAGATCGATTGGAAACAACATTGGACCGGACTAGTACCAAATCGAGGCTGCGATGATCTTTAAGAACGGAATTTTATCGAAATGCCCCTTGGTGAAGTCTTCTTTCTTCATATTTATTGCTACTCGATCTTGACCAGGTTACACGAGATGAGAATGGGATGGGATGCCATTGGTTCGGTGTATGAGTTCTGTGCGACTTTTAAAATCACCTTCCGGAGTCGTACACTCGCGCATACATGTTGTCTATCACTGGGGGCCCAGCAGTTGTTTAGTTAGAGCTGGTTGGAGGTTTTTATTTTTACGATTATTTTCCGTCAGAAGTTAATTCAGAAGAATGATTACAAGATTTTGGTTGTTAAGAAGTTCTCGGAGGTCGTTTTATGAGATTTTTTGACCTCATGGGTACGGCACCACGTTCACGTATTGTAAAAAAACATAATATTCAGTTCCCCGATGAAGCGTTTTGGGCTTCTTTTAAGAAATTTTGGGATGATTCTTGACAAAGATGGAAATTTTTTGTAAATTGTTGAATTATTGCTTATTTTAATACCCTACATCGGGGGTAACATGAATATTGTGAAGAACCTGAACTGGATGATATTTCCAACTCGTTCTTTGTTTACTAAAATTGTTTTTAATTAGTTTTTTTCTGTACGAAAACTGGTTTCTCATTATAAAAAGTTTTTAAATTAAAATAAATTTTAAATATTGTTTTTTTTTTTGTTTTTTTTTTTTTTTTGTATAATTATTTTCGTGTAGATGTATTATTTTTTCAGAATTTACTTTGCAAAAAGTTGAAGATATTTTTATGAGATGCAAATTTCGCAATGTGACGTAATTTCGCATATTTAAAGTAACATTATTTATAAAACGGGAAAGTAAGGTCTAAAGATTTTGCTCCTTTTTCAAATGTAACCATTCTACAAATACCCATAAAATTGGAATTTTCAAAATTTCAACATTTAAGTAGAGGCATTCTCAAACAATTTCAAAATCGAAAAAAAAAAATTCTTATCAATTCTATGAAAGTTAAATTTGTAAGCTAATTCGAATCAAGTGGCGAACGTAAATCGCAGTTAACAACTCAAAATCGTAACTGAAAGTTATATATAGAAGATAGTGGCCAAGATGGCTGCTAAATCTGAGTTATGCGAAACGTGCTAAGTGCGAAATCCACTCATAAAATTAGAAATTAAAAATAACATTCAAAAGACCTCCAGCACCAGTTTTTTACAGGATCAGGCTTTTGGACAGGACAGAATTGATTTTCTCCACTTACAGTAAAGCATTGTATTTTGTATCAAGAAATTATTTTGTCAAATTAAAATGTTATAAAAGAAAATGAGCGACCTCTAAACATTACACTGAAATTTTGCATAGACATGAGCTAACAAATTCTGAAGCATTCAGACATTTTAACACTTTTGCAAATCCATTCATTTCTGGGCCACCTTAATGTACGAATGCTCTGAACAATAAACTGAAGATAACTATGACAATATGCGGGGAAATTTACATTGAAAACAAAAAATTTAAGATGCTTTACTTATGGCTATAAAGCAGGTGGCTATTAATATAGTAGAAGTGTTCGGAATTACTAAGAAAATGTTGAGGGCTTCGAAATTTATCATAATAAAATGGTTTTGGTAATAAACGGGTTGTTTTCATGCGGGTATCACTCTATTTACGACTTTAGCTATTACAACCATAGTTTTTGATAAACGGTTGACTGCGCGAATGATATATAACACGAGTGTTTATTTCCAAGTGTGCTTCAGCAAGCAGACGAGCTTCGGTTGACGAAACTATAAATTGAATAATTAGCTCAACGGCGAAAAGTCCACCAATATCTCCACAAACATGAGCTCTACAGAAAAACAAAAAGCTCACCAAAGGAACTTTATTTTCGGATATAGACGACACATATTACCGCTGCGTTTGCAATCCGTTTCTTCTGTGTGTCGAATATGATCGAGCCCTGGACTTTTTTTTTTTATAATGTTAATCATAACAAAATTTTTTAAACATTTTCTTGATTCCTAGTCAAGCTGCACATAGTAGAATGAGTTTTATTAAATTGGAGCCTAAAAATTAAAAAAATGTAAATACTGTATGGGTGGATTTTGAAGTCTTTAAAATTAAGTATGACGGAGGTTGCTGGTTTTTTTTATGACAATTGAATATGAGAGACCCCAAGAAATAATAGGATAAAAAGAAATAACAATAATTTCGTTAATGAAATATTTTTATTGAAACGTAATAGTGACAACAGAGGTAGCTATCTTGTTTTTGCTATACTACTAAATCTTCGAATCCGTCTAATTAGCCCGCACAAAACTCGTTTTCAGTCCTACTATTTTCAGTATCAGCAATATTACCAGCAGAAGCTTCATAGTTACCCCATTTTTCTTCCCAATGTTTATTTAAGAGGTTCTGGACATCCTTTATTTTCAATTGGTTAAGTTTCATGTCTTTGAACATATTAATTTTACTCGACATTATCGCAATCATCTTACCCTTCTCTTAAAACAGCCATTTCGATTCATATAGTAAGGTTCGCCCTACGTAAATACATTTTGTCCAATTCTTGCTTTTTTCAAGAAATATCGCTTGCATAGTCCAAATTTGAAATGTCAACATGCGGGAGGTTTAATGATTTCTTGCACCGCATGCTTCCAATCGGACACCGTACATTATCGACCAGAACGGTGCTAAATGTAGATGTTTTATCATCATCTACATACTTATCAGGATTTTCAATAAGTTCCCTCTTCTTCAATTCATTCTCGATATTCCCACACATCCTGTCAGCAGGGTGGAAGGAATGACCCGCGATCGAAAATATTAACTCCAGTTCAGTCATATGTGAGGGAGCTTTTTTCAACAGTCAGAAGCAACACATTCCAATCATATTTGTTATTTTGGCCACCTATTTTTCCAGTCTCCCAGTCAAATCAATCAAATGGCTGGTTAACTTGTGGAATAGAGCCGATGCAATATCGTTTGAACTCTTCCGAAATTCATCTTCTATCCACACAACAAATGTAATATTATCCTTATTAAGAGGCGAATCCGATGGCCCTTCAACGATGGTAAAGTTGTATATACGGCCGGGTATTTTCGGACGAGGCTAAATTATTTTGGCAGTCGAATGAAAGTAGTGCAATTTTGGGATTGTTATTTTTTAATAAAGGAAAAATGCTATACCCCGAGTCTTATGAATTTTTAATGCAGTGCTTATTTCTGATTGTTTGACTTCAGCTTTCTCTGTCTTAATCTTTTCTCCATATTCAACATAATTTGAGCAAACATTCATCCATGGCGATCCAAATCCCAAGTTGAAACTTCAATTAAATATTATTATTATTTGTATCATTCGAAAGGTGCTTGTACATTGTACATTTCACAAAGCTTGTTCATGTTTAATTCTAACGGTAAGTGTCTATATTATTTAAAAAAGAAATTATAATATGTATTTAGTAAAAGTCTAATATGAATATTACCTTCGTGTAGAAGTAGCACCTCGGCAATAATGAGCGTCAACACATAACAGTTTCTCGATAAACCTTATAACCCTTCTTTTGTCTAACAAAAAGGCTTGCCTTTCGATCGCCACCATGCCCTTCCCGTTTCCGCAAATTTTCTTAAATATTTTCTCTTTGAATATTTAAAATGTTGAGAAAAGGCTTTTGGCAAACTGGTATTAATTACCCGCCAGCTATTCTAACATAGTACTTTGTGCGAAACTTTTTTGCAGTATTACTTTCATTCATGGGTCGTTTTCTTATCACCAATCCAGATGAGCAAAATTTTAATAGTAACTCATCTTGGTGAATTTTGTACGGAATATTATAAAATACCGCATGGAAAACTTTGACAGAAATGTTTGTGAAGCACGTCCACAGCTGGGTAATTTAGGTTTTCCTTCTTATATTTAACTCTTCCTAGAAAATAACTTATAGCGGTAGTAAATATCCTTTTACCTTTCCTTTTTCGAAACATTAACTTTCTACCTATCAGGTTATGCAACCCTTTTCCTGGCTTTTATAGAGCTAACCGGTGTAAGATTAACTTCCGTTTGTACAAAAAATCAAAATAAAAAATTAACAAACTTACACAGGTCTTTACTGCGCAGATTCTAAATGCATACTATTGCCGAGACAGAAGTTATCGGGATTTTCCTTACAATAACAGTAAATTAAAAAGTAACCAAACAAAATACAATAACGGAGTCTTTAAGACCAGTAAAATCCCTCACGATCACCTGAACGTTCAACTTCTATAGGAACAATCTCCAATTTTATGGAAGTTGCTATGTTTGTTTTACGCACTCACAAAAATATTGCGGTTTTGATTTGATATGCAATCTTTTCCCTTAGACTTCACCATGAAATAGATGAGTTCTGAAATTTAATTTTAGTTAGATGAGTTTACCTTAGTCTTACCTCATTTTTTTCAAATATGGAAATTGCTGGGTTTGGTTTTATACCCCTCAAATGGGGAGATGTCCACTCAATGGTGAAAATAAGGAGTACTGTAAGTCATTTATTAGAAAAGCCCTCAGGTCCTTGTACGTTACATCTCTATCAGTAATGACACCTTTTGAGGCAGCGTATTAAATTTATCGATAATTAAAAAACTTATTTAAATTTATATTATCTGTATTAGAAAACTGTTAGATTTCTGCACAATATGTAAGGCTAATTACGATCCTAAATGGCTGTCTTAATAACGTTAGTAATAGAAAATTGAATGGAGATGTAATTTTGGGTTTGGTACATTTTTATTTTAATCATTTCGGCAACGTGTGCTTGTATGCACCTGGTATTTTTAGTTGTACCTTAGAAAACCAGTTAAAGTGTATATAGCTGTTTTGTTGTGCAAGGTGATAAATAGACTTGCTCCTGTTTATGTAAAAGAGTTCGTCAACTTAGATCGTTGAGAGACTTTCAACTTCCAATATTAAACGAATGTCATCGATATGTGCCGATATATACCATCCATCGAAATATCGATAATTCACTGTCATAACTTTAATTGCAAATATAAATAAATTACAGACTTAAATATTCTACTTGAGTTAGCAAAAGTTGGGCATTGGTAATAATCCGCAGTCTTCCATTACTTGAAAATCAAATTTAAATTAAGAATCAAGGCTTTATTTAAATGCAAAGATCCCACCGTACATAAAAAATTAATCAGCCTTCTTAATTTATGTAAATTTACATACGGCAGATTGTGTCCTTATTATTGTTCGATTTTCGTTACATTTCGCTAACCCTAGAATCGTGCTTAGGTTTTAGTGATAGCTCACCTAAGTTTACTCCAATTGAACTTGTCCAAATTATAATTTATTATCGGCAACTTATTCACAAAGTGCGATAAATTATATAATGAGAGATCAATTTGAAATCGTAGTAAAATGTGCGATTTAAAATAATTAAAAAACTTTTATAAAGATCAATTAAGTTCTGTTTCATAAAACTGCCATCGTAAATCACTTACAGAAATTCTTAAAGCGAGAAATTACATCCACGTGCTAGAATTCCTCATGAAATGTTGACAATAATTGCTTATTACTCAATTGTTGCAGAGTTTACTTGCTTACATTTAAAAGTGAATTCTGTTTACAATTGACAAATTCAAGTTTTTCTGGTTTTCAGTGCCACAATCATCACGTGTCTAACAAAACAAAAACAAACAAAACAAAAAAAAAAAAAGTGGCAACCGTAACGCGTGTAACAAACAACGGCAAAGTTTGTTTGAGAGGCGCCAACTGATTTCTTTCATCTCCTTTAAAAGTTAGTCTTGCAGTTACATTAAAAGAGTCATTCTCTGTGATCTACACCGACATCTGGCTAGAGCTGAAGGTACCGGATCGGTAAGTTCACAGGTTGTTCTTCTCTCCATATAATATAAATACCTGCTTTACCTGTACCGAACAATTCGGAACTTTCGAGTAGACTTACAAGTTTTGCATGTTCACTTCTTTCCTTCCTCCACTCTTCCACTTTTATAATTTGAACGCCTACCATCTGATCCTGGTCGTTATCGTCATGATGAATGATCATCACTAGAGATCACGATTTTGTTCTGGCTTAGCCTGTTGGGCTACATTCTCATATTCGCATCCACCTCCTTCTTGTGTTACTCTATACACTATTCAAGTTTCAAAACAAGATTCGGAGATGGTGCCTGAAAATGATCTGGATCTTGTCACAAAACTCGTTTGTTTTTCTCAGACTAAAACGGTAATTCCAGGATATCCAGTGAGCAGGCGCGATCATACTAAGGATCAGTTAGAACAAGCATATGCTCGTTTTGTGGCATAACGAGTTTTAGATGATATTTTTTTAGTCGCTTACTGGTATTTTGTCTGGGGCAACCTCTGCTGTTGGTTGGTAATGATCAGGTCGATCACTTGACTCTTGAATTATACGTGAACCTACCGGTCCAGTTGTTCTTCCATTAGTTGTTTGCCGGTACTTGATTTGGAGGGGCTACCGCTGCTCTTTGGTTAGTTAGATTTCTACTAGTTGTTGATCTTGTTTTGATAATCACTGATTCAAATGGCTGTTTTCTGGTTGCAGAGTAGTAATATAGTGATTATCACGGTCGAATGTGTTAATTACTTGGTACGTCAAATATGAATGGAACTCCGTTTTTTACTCTGATGCGAGAAAGTTGTTTCGAGTGCATTAGACTGAAACTTATTATTCGATGGAGTAAAAACAAATGCCCTTGGGTATTGATTAGAAGAGTATGCAGATTTAAAAATTCCACTGAAATTATATATACATGGCTAGGCGCGTAATAAACTGTTATTACAGTTGGTGACTCATCATGAGGAATTCCGAATGGTCCTGCTGAAAGTTTTGCTTCTTGTCAGAAAAAATAATATTTTAGTCATGGAACAAATGAGCGTTTTTTATCGAATATGCCCAACCGAAGAATGTACTTTCACACAAAAAGTTCTTATCCGCTTATAAGATACAAATATGCGTATTTTAATCCGTAACAATATCCGCCATTCCAAGTGATATCTT
Organism: Dioctria rufipes; assembly: GCA_963924295.1. Taxonomy (NCBI): domain Eukaryota; kingdom Metazoa; phylum Arthropoda; class Insecta; order Diptera; family Asilidae; genus Dioctria; species Dioctria rufipes. The sequence goes on along the minus strand of OZ002740.1, from coordinate 377,932,024 downwards.
TCTTTCAACTCCACGCAGAGAATGCATCCATATATTTGAAGATAACTAAGAATTGGTGACAGGTGATTCGCATAATCAACATTTCAATGGCTTTTAGTATTGGTTGTAGGAGATCGTATTACTTTTAAGCCATCAAATAAATCTGTCCATAATTCTGCTTGTGATGGTGTCCTCAACTACATTTACTTCATTGGTACTCCTGCTAAGCCCAGGATTAGTAATAATGCAATTTGGGAAGCTTATCGCACCTCTGTCGATATTTCAATTAGAATTTTACTGAATTACATAGTCTGATGACTTGTAGTTCATATTTGCACTTTTCGCGGCCAAATTTCTTACTTCTAGGTGTTTCCAGCCTTACATGGAAATTCCAAAAAATTTTGTTATTTATTGTTTGCAGGGTTCGTGCGAATATTGGACAGTTTTTCGGTCAAGTATAAAATACAAGGAAAGGTAGAGCAGTTCGGGAAATAAAGAGGAATTACACCTTTCTATAGGGTTCATCATTGAGGGTATATAATACGAGTCTGGTATATATGTAGTAATTTGCTTATTCGTTGTTGAGAAATTATGAAATCAGTACAATATAGAAATCTGTTTACGAGAAGTCATCAATAAAAATGTCGTATGAAATTCATGCACCATCAGACTGGATGGTTTCCCCATTTTTGATATAGTAAGCTTGTGAAACCTTTGCCATAAATTTGCGATCCGATCAAATATTAGGTTGCTAAAAAAAATATGTCGTTTTCTTGAGGACAGTCAACAAAATCATTTATGCCTCTTGTAAAAAGAGTCCTTTCTTTAGACTACCACTGCCCTCTGAACATCCTGACATTTTGAAATTTTTTTCCCCTGAGAAGGTTTTGCATCCAGAGGAAGAAGTGGTAGTAAGATGGTGCCAAGTCAGGTGAGTGTAGTGGATTTTATAAAACTACTTAATCAAAAGCCTGAAACTTTTTCTTCACCCTTAAAGTTACGTGGCCTTTCAGCAAAAACGTCGACCCTTTTCGCAATTTGGTACAATCCTTAGGCTCAAAGTTGTATATTGTAAGGGCTTCACAAAAAAAATGTCATATAAGGACTAGACTTCAATACTATTATAAAGTTAAAGGCTTCCGACAGAACATATGTAGATAAACTCTGCTAACATCACATTCATATATCCCAATAACATCCTCGGAAGGAAGGACCCCGATCATTAATTAGAAAAATTGAATGAATCCTTGCTTGCGATATTTGTCTCTTTCAGTATGATCCTGAAGGATTTTCAATAAAAGCTCTCATAAGATTCTCCAAATATTTTTAAATTCAATTGAGTTTAATGGTCGAAAACTCTTCAAGTGCCTTAGTAATTTAGAGCTCTAATAATGTCGTCAAATGGATTGTGCAGTAGATATCGTGAGGTGTTCAGCATCCGTTTTAATCGTCAATTCACGTATTTATTTTTTTAGTGTACTTCTATGAGTTCAAAAGATAAGGAACTGCTCTTTTTATTCTATTTTTATTTCAAGTGAAAGCTTTTTAAGTGTTATATTTCAAATAATTCTAATATTGTTTGAAATTTCAGTTACTTTTTGGAATAACCACATTAATTTTAGTGGTCCCGAAATGGATCAATAATTACTATCATGAGCCAGTTTGCATCTACTGGTGGCAAGAAATTAGCGCTGTATTTCTTACCTTATTTAATGCATTGCACTTAAACTAATATGGAAGGATATACTGCTACAACACTAAAATGAAATATTGTCGAACATTCGAAAATTAAGAGAGCAGCTAGCATCACATCAAATATTTCAAAAACATCATTGCAGGATAAATTATCTGGAAGACATCCTGAAAGCGTAGGAAAGTCTGGACTACATAGTATTTTATCGGAAACCGAAGAAAAAACTAGTGAAGTTGTATGGAGTCGTTAGCCAAATGTCGGTTTCCATTAAGCATTAAGTCCTGATAGCCTTTTAAACACAGTTCAAAAAATTGAGCATGACGATGGCACGACTTTATCCTTCCAAAATGGCATAACTTTGGCTGAAATCCATCCATATCGAATTCGTGAAGGCCTATAGCCAAAGACAGAGATACGGTTTCTGAAAACGTTATTCGAAAATGGCTTGATTATATAAAAGAGATGAATGTAGGAAACACATTTGAAGAAACAGTTGTTTTCTCCTACGTACAACAACCTAGGGATAGTCAATAGCCATGCCAGATCACTGGTTTTTAGGTAGTTCTGAGTCAGGCTGCATTACAATATATCACAAATGGGGTAAATACATGACTAATTAATGAACTAATTCGAAAACCTGTGATCATTTTTGCTGACTTCCACAAGTCCTTCAGCCCGAACGGGATAATTTTGTACGCACTTGCTCCCAGAACAACACATGTGCTACGACCAGCAGATTTCAATGTTTTCAATTAATGCTACATCAAAAGAAACGAAAGTGGTTAAGTGATGATCTTGTTTTAAGAAGATAAGACACCTTTGGATCTTAGGCGCATTGAATCTGACTTGGTTCCCTTGCCCAAGCGAGGATATTGTCAAGATCGTTATTCAATAATCTAATCATCCATACTCATTTAACACATGCGGTTTTCCCTCCCCAAGCAATAATAGTGTCAAAGGAGTAAGTAAAATCAAGGTACTGTTATATATCTGTTAAACTATGGATGAGATTGAAAGTAAGAGAAAGGAGATCGTTAATGAATATTAAAAGAAAAGACAAAAAGATAACATCCCTAGGGCACACATACATTTAAGGTTCAAATGTATCGCCATATAATACAACTAGTATTAGGCGACCAGTTAAAGACGTTCAATCCATAATAGAAGAGGAGAGGAGGGCAGGGACCAAGTACTTTAACTTTGGCTAAAAAGTATGTTGAACTGAATGTATCTTTACGCATAAAATTTGCTTTCTTATTTTAATTTATAAATTGTTCAATTCCAACATGTTCTATAATGCGTTCTTGATTTGTTTCTTTTAATTAAATAAAATTTAAAATATGCTGTTAACTAAAACAACACAATTTGAATTGAATTAGTTTTTTTAATTTTTAATGACTTTTCAAAAATAACGAATAACGAAAAAATTAATAAAGTCGTATTTTTCAAAGCAACATTAACTTAACACCCCTCCTAAAAGCAATTTTTATAACTTTTTTACCTTTGACGCAAATTCGCCCTATGTTGGATGCAAACTGGTAATTTTCGCATACATTGATATTTTCAATTATTATGCAGACACGATAAATACTTTGAGCTTTTAATTTAAATTAAAAAATAAATTTATAGCTTACTATAAGTACTACAAAATTTTAAACACCGACATCAAATAAATTTTACTAAAAACCCTTCTTGTAGGGATGATATCTCCTTAAATGGACGCGAATTGGTGCGTTTATTATATAATTTTTTCGTACGAGACAACCATTGCCGAATAGTGGCATCACCTAAAGTTTTGCATAAGTATGAAATGGGATACCAAGAATAAATCCGGGATTAAAAGATGAGCCATTATTTGAGTAGGGAACCCGTGCAATGACCAACTAGTTTCATAAAATCAACCTGTATTTGAAGTTGGCATTTCAACAGCAACTGAATAGAGCGTCCCAGCTTTTTATCTACTAATTACTAAGTTTTATTATACTTATTTCTAGATAAAGCCCAAACACGCGAATATTTTGTTTTGTTAGACGAGCAAGGAGAGTAAAGTTACATTACGAAAATTTAAATCCATAAATAGCAAATAAATACAAAGTTCAATAGTCGCATAAGGCATTCAGCAAAAACTTTCAGGAGAAAATATTTGAAAAGCAGTTAGGAAACTTCCTCTTTTGACTTCGCGCCAAGTGTGACTTTCTAAAATCTGCCAACGGGCTTACATAAATATATCCAGCAGCTAATTAATAATAATTACTCTTTCTCTCTTATTGTCGAATATCTCTGCAATAATAAAAATAACAGAAATTAACAATAATGCCTCAAATGTGCGGACACTTCCGATTTGAGACGATCAGAGATCCCAAAATAGGAAACTTGCGCCAATGAAACGTACTGCACCGCACCTGGCATGGTCGGGTAGCGCTAACATCATCATTAACTCATCAGACGAACTGCATGTCACTTGCCACTATTCCTCCGTATCTAATAAATCATAACCTATCTCAATGCGGCAGAATCCGGCCAAGCAACCTGTTTTCATCTTCTCGTCGCGAAATCAGGTTTCCCAAAGTAGTGCTAGTCTAAGCAATCAACAACAAACCATACCCGGTTTGGTTGGCCTTTCTTGTAAACACCTGATGTAGAAATTCTTTCAGTAAACGAGGAAAGAGCGGCTTCAACTTCCGATTCACCCACCTATCCAGTTTTTAAATAGTAGGAGGACCTTATTAAATCGCAGAATGCGCTCATTGATCCGGGATAAGTAGACTTGACTTGTGCCGTCACTGCCACCGCTATGTCTACTTTGCGCCTTTTTTACGAGTGCACGATCTTTAGCATCTTGAATGCATCTGTGTATGCCAGTTATGAAATTTTGTGCTTTGTTTACATGAGGTGATCGCTCTCAACTAGTTTGGGTCACTACCAAAGCAACACCCACCATCGTACCGGAGGAAACGCAATCACTGCTGTTTGGCGCTAAACATTTTCTTGAACCTGAACAAGACGTTGCCCGTGCAAAAAGGCAGTCGACCACCGAATCTGGTTTTTTTCTTGCTTTGGTTCTTCTTGATTCCAGGTTGGTTTTATGCGAGCTGATCTCTGTTGGAAAAGTACTATGGCAGGCGAGGGAGGGTATAAGTTGATAATCTGCAGCCGGAGCGGACTAACAACAACAGCACTAGCAGTAGTAGAAACCACCACGCGATTTGTTCTCATAGCCACACATGGTCGTTAGTCTGGTTGCCCTCATTGATTAACCCACAGACCTGTTGAGCTGTTTTGTCGGTTACCACTACCCACCTTATCCATCAGCGAACACCGGATAGTCGGGTCTCGGGTTGGTATTCGGTATACCTGGGGATCAGTTTCATTTGTTGCCGTCAATGAATCAAGTTTTGAAAAACTAAAACCGCAGTGGATGAACTAAGCCAGGCTGTAAGAAGTAAACAGAAGAACTTACTCAGGTTAGTGAGACTACAAAAAAAAACTGTAAGATGCAGATACCTATGCGGTTATGATGGATATAGTCGTTCATCTGGTGAAGGATCTGTCGCCTTCTACTTTTACTCGGGCGTCCCAAATGAGGTGCTAAGAAGCTTCATTATAACTTGTCTTATGAAGATTCAAACTGTTGCTGCTGATCTTAATTATTTAATTATTCTGAAACTTAAGCGTAATATAAAATTGTTGGTAAAAATTTCTTAAGTTAATAATTTTAATATAAGGAAATTCAAATCAACCGAAAACAATTAAATGAAACAATAGCCCGAAAGGAGCAGTGAATGTACGTCCTTCACTCTTGGACACAAATAGCAGTTCCGTGATCGCGTTCACATTATGTTGTTCTAATGAAACAGGCACTCAGTAATCAAGTATTTGATGGTATTTGATAAAAGCCAATTTATAAAGGATGTTTTAAGTATAAACCCGTAATTTTGATTTTGAATAATTTCTTGAAGAAAAACAAATAAATTAAAAGTGATAAACGATGTCGACCATTCAATCTTTGTGTTGTTCTTTAAAAACTTGATGTTGAAATCGGGTGTTGTTAGGTCTTGCGAACTTAGCACTCAATTTATGTTACAATTTTTTGACATCCAACGACTGGGAAACATTGTTTTCACAAGTTGAATTGTTTCAAGCGTAATCAATGGCGAACTTCTACCTAGGCAAACTAGGCAGTTGGTATACATGGAAGTCATACGACACCGGACATTAAAAACAAATTTAATTCGCTTTATTGTTCCGGCATACAAGAGCGAATTTACCAATAGTTAGAGCAGGGCTGGAAATTTTCAATTGATCAAGTAAAAGGAAATGAAATCGAAGTCACATGGCATGAACAGATTCAGGGCTACCGTTTTCAACGTCATTATCGACAAGTTGAACTACAAAGACATGGTTCTGCTTACGAAAACTTGAATAAAACGTTTTTGACTTTCTCATGAAGTTACATAGAGTCGTGAGCACACGGAACTTGAAAGCTTTCTATCTATCAGGAGATTTAGACGGGACTTTGGAAAACCAGTGTCTACATTTTTCGTTCGCTGAGTCTATACAGGGAAAACAGTTATCGGCTGTTTGGATATTTATCCAAATGTAGAAATAGCTGTTGTTGTGTACGCCAGGGTGAAACTGCTCGGCAGAACATTCGTTTTCATCGCTAAAACGAGTGAAGAACTAGTTAGATTTATAGATAATTTTATATTATACAAAAATAATTGGAATAAGTTCTAAATGTATTTGACAAGTACATAGCATTTCAAACAACTCAGGTGCCTCAGAAAATTGCCCAAACTTCTTCTAAATTTTTCACATAATTTGTAAAAACGTTTTCTAATTTATTATTTTAGGTAGTCGACGACTACAGAAAATTTTCAATTCTAGGTTTGTTGCCTAAATAAAATACATACATACATACGTAAATGGGTAAACGTTGGTAAATTTGTATGTATCTGTGATGTGATCCTTAGAAAAAAAAATAAAAACGTTTTTTTTTTTTTGATAATATGAAGCTAGTTACGTTTTGCACCGGCAGGAATCTCGTCTCTGTAACTATAAAAAAAGCAATTGACAGCTTGGATCCATTCAGGTGTAGTTATTACATTATCATCGAACACAAAAGACTTGAATTATATTTGTAAATAGAGTTTCGAAAAATTCACTACTCTCTACGTGGCGAAAGCAAATCACCATATTCAAATTCTGTGGAAAAATTTATTTTTTATTATATATTTAAATTTCAAAGGAATTTACCAGTCATATGAGAGAAAAACATGGCAATTTTGTTTAAAATTATTCAAATATCCTTTCCTTAACAAAACTGTTTCTTAAGGTGACTAACAAAATAATCTAGAAACGAGCCCACTTAGTTGGTGAAGCTATTTTCTTCAAAATATATTAAAACAAAACAAAAACAAAAAACATTTTAGCACCTTTTTACGTACTTCCTTAAAAATAGTTTTATGGTTTTATGCTAAATAAATAGAAGTTGCTATAAATTGAAGAAAAGTCTTGCAGTTCTATATACAATTATTTGCAGTACGTTGTAAAGGATTTAAAACAAAATTAATTTTATAGTTCAAATTTATAAAACTTAACTTCCTTTGATTTATATACGAAATATAAAAGAGGAATTACATAAAACTGAATCAGAAATCCAAATCGAAATTAAAATTAAGGAAAACAATCAAACATTAATCAGAAAATATTAGTAGTGCATGTCACAATGGGTCGTTTCCTGCTTGTGAATGCTAATCTTTTCCCAACACTGATGCTTCCTTGTACAATGTACCTATATACATCTAAATTTATCCTTGACTAGCTACCAACACTGATCATTACCTGTCAGATCCGTGGAATGAAGATCTTCTTTGCCTTGTCCTTTAGGTATGTAGATAGAGTCGTTACCATAAAACAAATAGTTTAGAAAATAATTGTAAAATAATAGAAGTTCGGGTTTTTTGGATTAAAAAATTATTAAACAACGAAACTGTATGTATTGTTGTATTGAATGAGATTTCGTTAAGCAAAAATTTTGTAATTTGAAAATTAAAAAGTCTCCTGTCTAATCGTAACTCCGATTGGAATACAACGGTAACCCTGTCGGTAGTCTTTAAAATTCAGTAAAATATCAATCTTACGGAAGCCTCTGTTTAGAACGAATTTCTTGGAAAGTGTTGCGAAAATTTATAAAGGGTGCATTTATTTCAATTAAGCGGGAAAAGGCTTGGGAGTGTCAAAGTTTGGTCTAGTACATTTTGGAAATCTAGTACAGAATCGAATTTCTTAGGTACTGAAAAGAGGTTTGAATACCCACATTCCTATGATTGGAAGGCTTAACTAGCCAACCACATACCTTTTTTATTGGAATTGAGGTAGTAGATTTTTCGCACTTCAGATTGATTCTAACTCGGTAGGGTTATTCCGATCGGAAAACGGATTTCGCCATTCTCCTCGATTCTCCTCAGCTTATTACCAGGTACAATTCATAGAAGAAAAATTTTCCCTGCATACTTTTAGAGTGGGGTTAGAAACCCTACGGGGGAGGGGATGGCTCCAATGTGGCATGTTGCATATTAAATTAAAGATCTCGCTAAGTATTATCGAGTGGTGTACTTTCTCCCCGATTCAGAAAACTTTCTCGGGACGTTTTTACCCCCGGAATCCCCATTTTTACGCACTTTTGTAACATACATCCCAGTTACTACATTTCACATATATTTTTACAGTTCTTTCTTCAATGGCATTAGCGCTCTGTTGTGAACATTTTTCTCATAGGAAGTCATTTTGCGACGCACCAATTTCGCACAATCACGAAAAATAGAAATTTCCAATTTTTCACCAAAGAAAGTCGCTCAAGTTACATTCGATCGCCAAAATTGTCCCCCGCTTAATTGAAATAAAATGTCTGTTGTTGTCGGGCTTAAAGCTACATATATGAGAAGTGGAATTCCCCTTTATGGTGATATTCCAAAAAAAAAATTTCTTCTTTAAAGACCTGCAAGAGCTGCAACTCAGCTCCAATGATGCTCCTAACCAACTTAAAAGTGACCACGTGCATACATGTGGACGTGCATAGACCTAGTTTAGACGGGTCAGTATGTTGCCTCTGCCGCACAAACTTGTGAGTAAGATGATGAATGGAGATATGAATAAAGTATCACCCTACGTACAGTTTTTGTGTGGCAGAGGCAGCATACTGACGCTTCTAAACTGGATCATACAAAATTTTGTACAAAAAAGTATCTTGAACCTCCTTCACTCCCAGAAATTTCCAAAATTCTGTTTAATATAGCAAAGTTTCACCGAATTCGCATTATTTTTCGAATACTCAACTCAATCACAGTAGTTTAAACGAAAAACGAAAATAAAGTCTAAAAATAGATTGTTTTAGTATTGCTAAGGGTGTTGTGCCATCAACTGGGTATGTTTCTAGGTAGACATTTATAAACGAACATCTGATTAAATTACATTTCATCTTGCGAGCAATCCAATATACATATATACTTATCAATAATGGCATTATCTAAATTCAAACAAGCAAACGAACTTATAGTTAAATATAAATAAAAAGGAAAACATGATGCTTAATTACATAGCGTAAACCTTCCAGTTTTCAGGCCAGATCGATTGTAAACGCAAATGTCTTAAAAATCCAATAAATATGCACTCCTCAGTAGAATATCCGGGTGTAGTCTAATTTCAAAATTAAACATGTTGCCTGATGGAATAGAAAAGGGTTTGGAACATTGCATTTAGCTGTTATTGAAAAACCAGAGCTGGGCAATTACCAAAGAAAAAGTACTTAAGTACAAGTATCGAAGGCCTGAGTACTTCAGCGTAAGTACAAGTACCGTATGTATGAAGAGTACTTGTAACTAAGTACTAAGTCTATAAAAAGTACTAAGTACTTTTTGAAGTACTTTTTACAGTACTTTTTTAGAATCTTTGTACGTTGGCAGTAATATAATGAATTTTATCGATTTCAGTTAATAGATATTAATAAATAAATACCTTTTGAAAACTATAATATATATAGTAACCAGTGGCTACTATTTATAGTTTTTTATAGTTTTGGCGCTGCAGGTAGAGTAAAACTTTCAGCTCTCATTGCTACACTCATAAAAACTATTAGAGGTCCGCCCAAGCACCCATTATCGCCTCCAATAATGCATAACAATTCGAAGGAAAAAACTTCGAGGTAATTTCTAAGAAAAAATTGAGGCCTTCCCTACATCAGGTCGAGGCATCGTTGATTTTATATTGGAGCGGGGCGTTGCTTGCTTACCCTTGGTTATGTCCGCTGACGTACAATATAATATGAACTGCTTACTTTTCTATTTCACGTGAGTATAATTGCTTGTATCAAAAAGAGTTCTTACGTCGATGCCAACATTCAAAAATCATTGGCGGGAAGTTGAAAACGTGATTTTAATAAAACATTTAGAATTTCTTTTGCGTATCTAATGAATATATTGTCTTTGATAAAACAGTTTTTATCTGTAATAACCCTAAATGATTAATTTAAAATCATGTATTTCGACGATTCCACTAATTTATTTGTTGTTTTCAGTTATCTCTTAGTTGGTACTTAGTGCTTAGACCCAAAGAGTCAGCAATATAGAAGTGAGCCAACTTTCTGCAAAGTATTTCTCTGAACGTAGTCAGTCAATATTATACATCTCAGTGGTTATGTCATCAAGTCGAGGCATCCTCGATTTTAGGCCTGAATTACAATTACGACTAATAAGTCGACTGCAACTTCGCCCAAATGGTAAATGCATGTGGCAACATACAATTGCAAATTCGACTTCGACTACGACTCCGAATGAAATTAAACTGTGCTCAAAGTGCAAAGTTGGTGTACGTTGCGGACAACTTCAGTTCAATCACAGAAGTTGGGACTTCTGAAGCTTTAATTTAATTACAATTTTCACCTCAGCGTCGACTTCGACTTAAAATCAAGTCGCAGTCGACATATCAGACGTAATTGTAATTCGCGCTTTATATTCGAGCGAGACGTTACTGGTTTTTGTTCTACTTGCCCAGCCTTGTTTGAATGTTATTAGTTTTTCTAATGGTCATGCGGTACATTCTACGACAGCTCTTTGGGTTCTTTAAAACTCAGCAAAAAAGGAGTTGCGCTAGAGATTGCGTTTTCTTTTCTACGAAGAGTTAGATATTTGTAGATACTTAATAGCCTCAGAAATGCTTAAGTAAAAATCTTGGTAATTAGGTACAAAACTAAGTCTTAAGTATAAGTAAATAGACGCTAGTACTTATGTTCAAGTACTAAGTAGAGGCATTTCAAAAGTATTGAGTAATAAGTCTTAAGTAACGAAAATGTACATTAAGTAGTACTTAAGTCTATTTTTACTTAAGTATTGCCCAGCTCTGTGAAAAACCTACCGTATTCCAAAAAAAGTAAGATTCTTCTGCATTCACTTCAACGTATTTGTTTTTTTTTTTTTTTTTTAATATATTTTTCCCATTTATGCACTTGTAAATTTGTTCACTCATAGATTGAAAATGTGATTAAAGTTAATTTAATGGTTACCTTAAAACAAATCGGATTAAGTTTTGTAAATTTTTTCATTAGAATTATTTAAAAATTTTAAATAGCATCGAATTTAATAATGCGATATATTAAAAACATATTTGAATTAACACATAAGTTAGAAAAGATTTTTCTGCATATGTAGTTATCATTGAGTCTATTTACACCTTGACATAACTGGTACTATGAATTTCAAGATAAAAGCAAATTATATGCAGTGCACTCTAATACTTATCTTGATATATTACAAGACTTGCCGCAGTTGTATGAACCTTTCATACCTATAAGTATGAACTATAACGTACGCCATTTAAGTTGCAAAGCTAGCATCGATGAAAATTGAACTGAACTGTGTGCAGGCATTTTATCACAAATCTTTCCATTAACGTCAACGAGAGCGAAGATCTTAAATTAAGCGATAATGAAGAAAGTAATGACTTCGGCATCCTGTCCTCAAATCAGAATCCATTCCAAATGTCAATAAAATCCTACGCGATTCGTATCGCTCGCAGCATAAATATCGCTTCGCTAATTGTCATAATTTAATGGACATAGCAAAGTTTTCTATGTTTCTTCAGCTTCAGCTAGTTTTGGTGCTAGGCCTGCTGCCTTGTTTGCTGTGAACATGGATTACTGTTCCCGGGAATTGCTAAACGAATTGACAACAACTATGAGTCTCAATAAAATTAAGAAAAAAAAACACATCGGTCGACGCATAAACTGTTGGCGACCCACCAACAACAATTTCAAATGACATAGTGGCCACGAGTGGACGCAAAGGTGCGTTAACTGAAAGAAACTTCGTGAAGACCAATAAGAGCAGCAAAGAACGAATTGCAGTTACTCTATTAGCAGCCGCGATCGTGCACAATTTTAAACAAAAATATTATAATAGCTGTTTGTAGATGGCGCTATTTACGCACAACATGACAATATCACTCGCTCTGAGTTATTACGGCAGCAGGTTCTGCGATCAAAATAACTATGTAGAACTGTAATAAGAGCCAATCTCAGATACTAGATAAGGTTGGCTGAGCGAATCAGGAATTGCGTGGAGGACGAATACGACTGCCTATAATGGCAGGATGTGATAGTTCGCGAAACTAGATGACTTTTACGCATTTAAGAAAAACCTTATAAATATAAACACCTTGATTTGATGGCTTTTAACTTTGCAAACCTCACAGAAGAGTGTGGATGGAGCGCGGAATCGCAGCGAATCGACATTTGGAGAGATACGAGTGCAACGAAACGAACTGTGTACGAAGAATCGAAGACATTGCATATAATGGCCGCAATATTCCCAATTGCACGGCCTTAAAATTACGAGGTGAATATACATAAAATGTGTACGTATATATGTGCAGTGCGCACCATTTGCGGTCATAAATTAAGGTGAAATGCATCTTTGGTTCATTTTATCCTCGTTGAGGAGCAAATTTAATTTATCTTTACTGTTGCACTGCAATGATTCGATTTTTCCTCTTTATATTTCGATCCGTAAATTGTCTTCGATCGCATTGGTAATACATGCACACGTATACTGTGGTGAGGCCAAACAAGATCTTAATGGTCGAATGCATCTATCAAACTGCGCCTGCGCAAGCACGCCCGTTCGCCCATTTCTTCCGCTTTCATTTTATGACGGATTAAAATTATTTTTTTGCCTTTCTTAAAATATCTTTCTTAATTGTTTGTTTGTTTTTGAAACGATTCTGCGGTCCGAGCGGACAGAGCAGTGCTCAAGGGAGCAAAGTCCATCACGAATGCAAGTTTAATACAATTTTATATGCAGCCGAGTCGTATTTAATTGGAGAAAGGTTTTGTCGCCGTGAAAACTTACTTCTACGAGTGATGCTGGGGCTTATATATATATATGTAAAGCTACACTTGATGAAGAGGACTAAAGAAACCGAATCTACGTACCCAGCATGCAATACAGTACATAAGACATTTTGGCTTACATTGAATGGATTTTTATTTTAAACATTCCGAAATTTTTCCGGTCTACATGTACTTACACGCTAAATTAGATTTTAGAATCTCCGAAACGACGGTATTTGATATTTGCTTTAACTGCTTGATATAGTTTACCCGGAGAGAGAGCTGAGAGCTCTTGCTATGCAAGCCAATTGAATCGAATAGAAAATTTTATCTCGGCTGGTTCAAGCTTATTCTCTTTTAAACTGTAAACTTTAAAACTGAAGCTTGGCCTGAAATGACAGAATTTTAAAACTTTTAACCCTGTTCTGTTTACAAATTAAACAAAAAACTCGAAAAATTAAAAGGTTTTAAAACAAACCTAAAAAGATTTAATGCGACTTTTAAACCTCTCTATGGGTTTAAACTGAAACTCATTTCACTAAAACTTTTTTAGACTTCATGTAAACTTAGTTCCGAAACTAAAAAAGGATCAAAAGCCGTTAAACGTTTGCTTGGCTTTAGAAATAGACTGACTTTTTAACCGTGTCTACTCCAAAATCTAATGAAATTTGTTTAATGTTCAGGATGGAGTACATTGTTGTAGCCTAGCCAAATAGTAGCTCTTCCATATGTATGAGGTAATACTTATGTGCACATATATATTTATCTCTTGGTTTTTCCGTAACTCGTCGTTCTTCTATCGCCTTATCTTTAATTTGTAATGCAGTGTTAGCAGATAGAGAAGATGTTCAATATTTCCATTTGAAGTAATCTGGATTGTCATACAGATGTGACAGTTTGTTTTTGAGTCCTCGAATGAAACTCGGCCACTAAAAGTATACTGAAAGAATACTAACAGATGACAAAAGTTACAAATCAAACCACTTATATAAGATTTCATTATTTTCTTATGAGTTTCCCTGAATATTTTTGTTCAAAATTTTAATTCAATATAATTCTTGAAATGTGCAGTATGGGAATTTTGCAAATCTTAGCGAATTTTCTGAAATTATGCTTAAGGTAACTAGAATACATCACTCGATTTTCAATGCTTTCTCCTGTACAGCAGACAAAATCTCCTAACAAAACAGTTCGCAATTCGACAAGCCAGCTTTGATTTAAATTATTCTAATTTGGATCCCAGGATACTGTATATGTATTATTGTATCAATAGTATAAATCAGCGTTACACTGATCCTGGTTTAGTGGCCAGACCCAGCCATATCCTAACACTTAATAAAAAAACTAGAATTGGTCTAAAAGACCAATCCTTATGATATCCTAGATGGATACTCTTATGTCATTTCGTATGGTCATCTGTGCAAGTTCAATTTTGAAGTGGTCTTTCGCATATATTTCTAGAATGGTTCGTCGGACAGTAAAATATATTAAAACGAATTTCATAGGATTTCATATTCTGAAGAACTTTTCAGTACAATAGAAACATGTAGGACTGATCATTTTTACAGTAATACTTAAAAAAAAACTCAAATTTTTAAATGACAACCTCAAGAAGGGGTTCCCCGATTTAGTCCATTTTTGAAGCTTTATTTATTATTACCATGAAAACACTGTGTTCAGTGTTCAAATAAATAGCGAAAAACGAAATTTTTGTATGGCAGACCTACGAAGGAGTTGCCTGATTTGTCCCATTTTCGAAGTTAAACTTAATTTTTTCTAAATAAAGCACGTGTGAAAAATGTCAGCTCTCTACGTGAATGCCTTCCCGAGTCGTGAAGACGGACGGACGGACTTTTAATAATATGCGTGGGTGTCTAACCCATTGTGCTCTACCTTCATTATTCAAGGTGTTACAAACGGAATGACAAACTTAATATGCCCTTTAGATTTTATCTAGGGTATAAAAACAGCAGTTCATATCTAAGGTTACTACATCACATCCCTTCCCTTCTTCTTTTTTTTTTCTTCTCTTCTATTTTTCATTCTTCTCTTTATTATTTGTACTTCATCTACCGTTTCGGTATTTTTGGAAATAGATTCATTCTTGTCGTTAAATTCCTCCGCTGCCTTTTTAGTGCATTTTTATTTCTGACTAATATATCCCATTTTTGCTTTGACTTATCATAATGACTAAAATCATCTACTAACGATTTCAGCTAGGTTAGTGATGTCTTCCGGCCTTTTTATAGGCTTTTTGTTAATTCAACGGTACATTTAAAATATGCCCCCAGGTAATTTATTGAAATGTTTCCAATATGATATTCTATAAATTGTTTTTTTTGTTGTTTTTGTAATAGTCCTCCTTCCATTTTGTATTCCATTCTTGTCTCGGTTTTTAATTGCAAACAGCTAATTATGGTTATAAATAGCCATCAATTTTAAATTCACTCTAATTTAAATAAGTATATAAAGAATTAATATAACAAATAATAATGAGCGATACTCACTTGTTCCAATGCATGTCGCCTTTTCTTCTTTTCACTCACATCACACTTCAGAAAATTCCCAGGACTTTCTGCCTTCACTCAGTGAAATTGATAGTTTCTCAGAACTTTTCTCGAATTGTTGTTGTTTTTCACACAGTTTTAATTGTTTTTCCGTGTACTTCACTACACCACTGTATTTAAAATCTATAACAGTAACTTTTCATATCTTCTCTGGTTTTAAACAGCTTTTGGGTATATTTTTCACGGAACCAACCCCATTCATGCAACCAAGATATCACAGAACGGGTTTTAACCATCTTCTCGATATGCTCCACAGAATATGAGAAAATGTTCCTTCCATATACTTTTTATAAGACTCATGTTCGCCCTGCCGAGTGATCCTCGGACTCTCGGACGTCGGTCAAAAATGATCGTGTCGTAATAGTGCGTATCCGACAGACCACATTCAGAACGTATTCGAAAGAATATAAAATTTATATAGATGAGCATCCACAGAAATATGTATATTCAAAACGTATTCAAAACGATACTAAATAGATATGAATGAAACATATTCGGATAGTTTTCAATATGTATGTATATCTAGTCTAGCCATAAATACTGTTACAAACTTTTTGAAGCACTGTTTAATAAAGGAGGTGTTATATGTTAAGAAATCATTGTTTATTTATTCAATGCATTGTTAACAATTGAAATTGCAACAAGTTATTCGAAGTGATTGCCTTTTTCCATTACACAAGCCTTTAATCGGAAAGTTGGCGACTGCATGTGTAACAGACTTTTTTAAGGATTCGATATTCGGATGTCTTTTAGATCACGCCATTTGCTTAAGACAGACCATAATTCGTAATCCAGCGGATTTAGGTCTAGGCTAGAGGAAGGCCAATCTTCAGCTTTAATAAAATCTGGAACATTTTCTTCAATCCATTTTTGGGTTGACTTCGCCTTATGACCTGCTGCAGAGTTGTGCTGGAAACTTCTGATTTTTGAATAATGACGTATTGAGAGGTTTCTCTACACATTCAAAGATACTTTCTTGATAGATTTTGGCAGACGTTTTGACACCCTTCTCACAAAAATACAACTTTATCATCCCGTTGCTGCTAACACCCCTCCAAACCATTACTGAGGCTGGGTTAAGACCTCTTTGAACCTTTTGGGCAACTTGAGAAGCTTCTCTGGCACTGAGAGCATAAACCCTATCGTTTTGTTTATTAAATGTTTCTTCGACAGTAAAAATTTTTTCGTCCGTAGTTTGCGTACCGGCAAAGTAATTGTTTTAATTTTTCCACTCTATTTTCTTTTTTTAACGAATCTGTTAGTAAATGCCCGGTAGATCTACGATAAGCACCCAACCGAAAGTCACTTTTGATGATATGTGAAATTGTTCTTTATGGTATTTTCATCTCACACTATAAAAATTTTTGTTTCCGAAGAGGATAACGGCGAATGCTGTTGTTCTTTGACGGTCACTTACTCCAGATGTATCATTAAATCTTTCAATAGCCCGATACACAAACATTCGACTTATACCAAGGGTATGCAGAGTCTTAAAAATATCACTTGGTTGCATTCATACTTTATGAAGCGCAATCACAGCAATTCTATTTTCTTTGTAGCTCCAACCCATGTTCACTACACTAAAAATTAAACTCAAATGGTGATAAGTACAAGCGTATTATAGCGATTAGTTCAATTTTAAAAAATAGAATAAATCGGTTCCTTTCTGCAGGGTTGCCAGGTTACCAGGTTTAACAATATTTATGGCTAGACTAAGTATATATATGATAAATTGAAAAAAGCATAAAATGAGAAATATGTTTACTTTACTGGTTTAAATAAAATAAAAATTTATTCAATAAACGAAAAGAACCTAAATAAATAAAAAAATCATTGATAAAAAAAATAAGACCCATAAAATGAAATCTAACTCAGTCAAGAGATTCCAGAATATCTCAAAAATTGAAGAAAAAAAAAACAAAATTCGTAAAAATGTATCATTTTTATGTCCGAGGGTACACAAACCTGAAAGCTGCTGTACCAAGGCGGGAACGAAAATTCACTTCGCCAAAATGAATGTTAAAAATATTTTTTATTCACATTCAATGGAATAGTTTTACCGAAAGTAAATGAAGTTAACCGATCTGCGACCGATCATCTGTGTCCGAAAATTATCTTTTCAGAATTTGTTCCATTTTGATATCTGGGAAATCTGCATAATTGCAAATTCAGCACAAAAATCTCTAATTTGAATCTTAGGATACTGAAAATTTATTGACTTGACTGGCGTCCCATCCTACTGCTTATGGCAGTATACTCATGAACTATCGAACCACTGCGTTGCAAAATTTTTTTGTAAATCTTGACCACCTATGTCTTCCTTAAATGTATGTAATCCCAGTACCAAACATGTCATAGAATAAAAAATAAGCTGAAAATGGAAATCCAAATGACAATTGATATATATTTCACGCTCAAGGTACAGATCACCGTCAGTTGAACAATTAATATATTGAATTCACCTGTATGCGAAGATGATAGCACTCCTCATTTCTTATGTGGTAACTAGCCTTGTCACGTTTCCGAGAGATGGTTGCATCAGAAAATTACCGGACATAGTATTTCTCTTGAGGAATGAAATATCTAACTACTCACCCAATGGACCCACATTAAATGGAAAGACGGATTGTCAGAAAGTCGAGTATCAACATTATAGACTACTTGCACAGGAATAATAGCTGCAGTGGTAACTTCGAGAATACAATAGCAGCCACGATTAGCATATGTAGTATAAACGTCAATCTAATAACGGTCGAGCTTCCGCATACGAATGAAATTCTAAAAAATTGAAATTCAAATTGCTTTCTTTCTGATGGTGTATCTTTAATAACAGCACAAAAGCACTTTTTTTCTAAATTCACTGCTGATGTTTAGATACAAAAGTAGTTTAGATTTCGTTCAAAGACCACAATTTCATAAATTTGCTCAGCTCGCTATATTTTTATAAACATCATTAAGAAGCAAAAATAATGAAGTAAAATTTGTTAAAATTTAATTTTTCTATGCGAGCGATAGTTAAAGAAACAGGTCCAACCGCTCTTTAAAATGAAATCGTCGTTCTTTCCTATTAGAACCAATGTAATTTGGGACGGCAAGACATTTCACATTTAGCCCAATTTCAGTATTTGGTTACCAGTGTCCACCGGTAATTTAAGCCCCATGTATGAGACTTCGGCGTACGTAGAATAACGTATCCGAATCATGTTTTCCCTGTTTCCCATTTTTGTGCAACACTGTACATAATGCGTTAGCAACATTTACTTTTTCGATTTTAAATAAATGCTATCATTAAGTAAACATTGTGGCACCTTACTTCAGCTAAGTAAAAGAGCCATTAATATTTAAAGATAAGGTAAAGATAATGAAATTATATCTGACAGGCATTTTAGTGCCCTTGAAACCCGGCAATTATTTATTTAGTATAGCTTTAGGGCAGATGACTGACCATTCACTGGTAAAACTGTGGCGCCATTTATCACAGTTTAATTGCAGTTGGATGGAGAATTGAAAGTGCACGTTATATCTACATACCATTGAGAGGAATGTGAATTTCAAAATGTCGTCGCAAATGTCTTAATTGAAGAATCCCTGGCCAATTTCCAGAAAAACACTTTCCACAATTTCCGTAGCTGCAGTTAATTTCTACTAAGACCCGCATTTGTTCGCAGCTGTCAGTATGATACCTCTTCAGCTTTCAAGTCTGCATAGTATATGTAAGCACGCACGTAGCCATTAGTTAAAATTCCCACAAATCTTTCACTTGGCAAGGCTAAATAAGTCCATCAGCGCAGCTAACAGTATATCCGACCACGCAAAGACATCCATCACAGGCGAATTTCTCTGGTTCGTGTTGCTTGCAACGTGCATATCTGCTGGACAACGATGATGATGACGACGACGGCGAAGACGACGACGACCAAGATGGTGGTGTTGTGCTAAAGCGCGTTTTGATAATCCCAAGCAATCTGCAAGTACAGTGATGCACTCGAACTCTCTGCACTCTTCTGGCTTGGTTTGGTTGCAATTCAGTGGTTGGCTGGTAAAGCATCTTTCGTAAAAGCAATTTACACCGAAAAATTTTATTTATTAGCCTTAATCACGGGGAACAGAGGGAGGCCCCATCACTTCGACTTGCCAGACCCTCCAGGTAAGAAATGTCGGTAATTTTGATGCTTTCCATCTAACGCACCACACAGTTTGCACAGATATCTTGAAAGAAAGACTTCTGTTGCATGGAAATGGAAATTAAAAGGCCCTCATCGTAGTAGTTTTCCAGAACGGTTTGCTTGATTAAGTCCAAAAATTCAAATCAGTTGCACTTTTACCTGTAGCTGCCGTAACTTAATTACGTATTTCATAAGTCGGTGTGAAATTGAGTCTGGAACGGGGATTGAATCTTATGATTTCATTGCATTCGCTGTTCTTGGGATTGAAGAGGCACTCGTGCATGGAATCCATTAACTGCGAATTATGAAAAATGAAAAATGAGAAAATATAATTACTACGTATGTACGAATGTACGTTGCGCTGTCTGTTTTGGGTGATTGCAGTGGAAAACTATGAGTGTTTACTTTGGAATTTCGCTGCAGTTTTAAATATTTATAGCTTTTTCTGGCAGGGGGAGGACGAAATTTGAGTTAATTAGGAATAACTTATAATATTGGTCTAAGTATAATTTTGCCAATACTCGTAAATATGTACAGCCCACAGAATCTTTGTTTTTATTTTAAAATGTACTCCGCCATATTGAAGCCGAAAAAGGCAGTGTTGTTGTTGTTATGAAGAATTCCATCATGTAGGTATTTTACGTATTTATAATTTTGTAGTCGAGTTACATGTAAAATCTGATATTGTGACATACTTATACGATATCATATATCGAATCATATGGAACATACCATGTTATATACAGGCTGAAATCACAGAGTTTGTTCAAACGTTTATATAACAATTCTTAGAGCTCTACTTATACTTCGCTCAGAATTAATTCGATTATCGCCCATTATTGCTCAAGCTTCATGACTATAGCTCAAATGTTTTAACTATAAGTCCTTGTCTAACCAAGGTACGGCATTATCCGTTTTTATAAGTCGAGTCTTAATATTAATGATATAAATTGTCCAGAACTAGTCATATTAACTGTAGTATTTATATGCAGAAGGTAAAACTTTATAAAGATATTTAGTTTGTAAAAGAGTTTTTTCCACTCAATTCTCGAGCTGCGGTTTTGGCAGCAAACTCAATAAATTTCATATTGACTAAATTGGCTATGAATTTATTTCATATCAAAACTCTCTATGAAATGCTAGTCCGCCATAAGGCTAATCTTGCTAGGCATTCAAGTAAATACTTAGTATTTCGCCTCGTATATAATTCCCACTTGAAAATTATTTTAAGTGCATATATGAGGTCAGCTTGGCTGTTCACTTTTGCGTATACGCAGACAGGAACCAAGCCGTGCTGATGAGTATACGGTTCCTACTGTTACGAAATGCTTACTTTTGCATAGAAATTTCTTTTTTAAAGACTTTTCGTTTGTAAAAGGGTTTTTTCCATCATGAGCTTTGGCAACATCATAAAAAAGAAAAGTTTATAAGCTGGAATCGTAAACACTTTAGCTGAGTTTACTTCCTAATTAAACTTAGTATCCTACAAACTTCATTATTTTTTTTTTCTTCGATAATTGGGTTAAAGTGTTCCTCTTATAATTGCGATATTAGTTTTTACCGACATAATAATTGTGGGAAATTCTCTCCATATAGACCATCACATCTTAATCTCATTCCTTATTTTTGTTAAGTTGTCACTTCAGATCTCTGCCCTTGGGATTGCCAGATACCTTAATAGAACTTGTCCCATTATTTTAAACTGTGTGCTCAGCTCATTTTCATTCGAAATTCTCCCACAATAAAGAAGTTTTTGTAAAGTATGCTTTCAGCACTTGGACGAGGAAGCAGCGAGGTGCACTGTAGTAAATCAGCCGCATATATGATACTCGGTAAAGTGGTCCAATCGGATTATTCTACAAAAAAAAAAAAAAAAAACGCCCTCATTACAACGATTGCATACCTCACAGCCAATAGTTGGCACATTCTTTCCAATTTCTGCATCGGCAGCCGGCAAATTCTACAATTAACAGCAATCATGAAAACAATCGGCCCACAGAAGAAAGAACTCTATGCGGCACTGCGCCATATTCTGCCGATGTATCGAAAACAGTCGACAACGATCCGATTCAAACCGTGTAACCACGGCAACCAACGGATTGCAATTAAAGTCGATTACAATCGCTCAATAAATTACGGAAAAACCTGCAGTTTACCCGAAGCATTGTACAAAATACTTCAAATTGCTTACAGCTGGTAAGCACCAGGCGTAGTATTATGCAAATTTTATGCAAGTTATGCGCACTTAACACACTCATTACTATTGGAGCTAAGTACGTATGCAGCTCCCCAACGCCATCAGTCGTAAGCGCTCCCCTTTCTCCTCGTTGCTTAAGTTGTTCTTAAGTGGATTAATTTTGGTGAACATGCGCAAATTTTCAAGTCCTGTGAGAAAAGCATGATGGATCGCCGCTGTCTGCTCGACTCTGCGGTCTGCGCCTGTGCTGTCATAACTGCGAACCGTTTAAATCTCAGAAATTGTCAACAAACAGCTCCAGTCGATACACTTCATCGGGTGCAGGGTAATTGTGAAATTTTATTAATGCAAATGAATTTTGCTTACACAAAGTAATTTGTGTGCCTCTGAGGGATCTGATTTCCTACCGTTTAGAATTCCCGTAGCCAACTTATGAAGGTATATGGTAGTTAAAAAAGTCATGTTGTTCTCCATTGAAGGGCACGTTAATGAACACCAATTCGTAAGATGCCAAATAACGAACAAAATTTTACCTACAGTTACAATTAAGGGCGTGCTTGTGAACATTGTTGATTTCGAGCCGTTTACTATAGTTATGTCGATACTGTCCTGTTCTGAGCACCAGTAATATTTTTTATCGATACTTAAATTTAACCGCGGAATTTTTTGATTCGATGCAATTACATATTGACATTGGCAAACGATGGTAACTGCCTTGTTTGGCATTCATATTCTGACCTCACATTTGGAATGAGTAGCGATAATAACTTAGTTGAAACCGAGCTCCCATAATAATTTCGCATTCGGAGTAGATGGAGGGGAAAAAAACCCTGGCTTTATCAGCTCGAGCCTTGACAAAATAGTCTTCCGATTCAGATTATTTTTTTCAACGAGAAAGTGGTGGTCTTTGTACATGAAAGTTTTTGAAACGATGTTAATATCCCAGACCAAAATGTCGTCGGTGATATGTATGACTCTGAGCAAAACCCTCGGGAAATACTTCCCAAAAAAGTGACTAGACACTAATTTTAGATATGGCATTAAGTCTAAACTACTATCCATGCAGGAAAATACTCTTCCAGTAATTTTAAGCTTGGCTGCTTACCTTCCCAAAGGCTATGCTTACTATGCACCTACTACCTTACATAACAAAATTTTGATTAGGAAGTAAGCTTACCATTTTACGCTCAATACCTCTCAGCTGGGTAATAGTTGTAATAGTGTATGTATGGCCGTAGTCCGATTTCATTACTCAGTTGAGAAACAGTTGGGAATCATAGTCATTTGGTTATGAAAGATATAAAAATTACGGTTGGGAAGAAGTAAGCTTAAGATTATCAGAAGGCAATTTTTCTGTATAAATAGTAGTTTAGGGCAGACGAGCTATTCAAATCAAACTTTTGTCAGTTTTTCATAAGAACACTGCAAATATTTTAGAATGGTAGGACTCCGTTGGGACTCTCATGTAGTTAAGGGATTCTGTTTTATGGCTTGGGAACTATTCCTCGAGGGTTTTGCTCTAAGACTATCTGTTAGTTCTATACGTGATGTAGTATATCAAAACTACTGAAATATATACAAGATAGTAAGGTATGTTGTTACCAAATGTATGCTCTCTTTAGGTTTCTGGGACATGAGAACGGTAAACTTTGTAACATATGAATAATTTCTTATTTATATTTTTCAAACAATTCTCCAATTTATATATTTCATGAACTTTCATCCTATTTAAGTACCCAATGTAAAAGTATAACCAGCTTTTGAAAAATAACGTTTAATTGCCTCTCTTTTTGAATCCATATATTCTGCTAATTTTAGCCATCTCTTAAATCCCCATATTCCGCACATGACACCATCTTTTAAAATGCTGCAGGCTAGAACATTACTCCATTAGAGATTATAATACTTTCAAAATGGCATACTATATCGATGGCAGACAGGAAGCATAATTCTCCATCTATCTGTTTTAAAATCGTGTCAAGAGTGTTGTTAAATGTGAAGTTGTCTGTAAAGTAATGCTATTTTGTATAACAGTTAAGTAAAGAAAAAATACTTAAAAGCAAACTTGACGTAAAAAATATTTGTGTACTTATATCCATTTATAAATTGATATCAAATGAAACCAATTTCCTCCATGATAAAGGAAATACCATCCTTCACCAGTTCATTCAAAATGCTCTCAGTCTCTTTTGAAAAAAATATTGTTGAGGCTTAAAATGTAAATAATTGTTCGTTTCTAACTTTCCCATTCGTTCAAAAGATAACTGACACCTTGCAAAAATAATAGAAATGTTGAAAAATGTTGCGTTTGAAATATGAAAAAAAAAAACATAAGGGAAACTGTTAAATATAAGTTTACTTCTTAAAAAAAATTATGTTTTACAAAAAGTTGCAAGCAGGACTGAACCGCAAATTTTATTATCATTTAATCCTAAAAATTAATTTTCTTGAAAAAAGATTCAAGGCTAAGTTTTCGTGAGAATTTCATTTATTTTTACTTCCCGAGGTTGTGAACAAAATAAAATTATGTGAAATATAGGAAAGATATTAAATGCATGAATTTTCTGAACATGAATGGTACAAGAATTTGAGAGAAATATGAAATAAGAAGTAGGGAAAAATAAGTAATGAGGATGTTACATTAAATTAATAGAGTGGCTTAAATAATTATTAAAAGTTGTTATTTCTGGCGGTTGACCTAACTTAATTCTAAGATTAAACATGCGTAATGTTATTTTGTCATTGCCTAGCAAAAGAGCAGTAAATTTCCAATATTTGAAATATCCTATCGCTCCCAACTTATTTTCATTAAACTTGATCCTAATTCATTTACATAGATGTAATTTTAAAGTAAACATTTTTAATTAAATTTATATATAATTACGTAAATATTAATGAAAGCTTGAAATTTTCGTCTTTTTTCAGATGATAACTAAACAGGTCTTCTCCAAAGATGCCGTCCATGATATTGCCAAAAGTGACAAAAATGGCAGTGAACTAAAGCTGTAAAATAATAAAAAAACAGACAAGAATACAATAATTCATTACAACTTAAGTTAAAAATACGTGAAGTCAATATACACAAGATACCACTCATAAATCATTGTGCCATAAAATAAAATCCGCCATTTTCACATCACAAAACCTCTTCAATCGTCCTCATCTTGATAGAAAAAGAGCTCCATACCTTCTGAGATGAATTTGCTTGCTGCCATAATATAGCACTTGGAATTTTCGATAATTTTTAGATTACCTTTAAAAGTCAAGTGACCCCGAGGGACATCGGTTAAGTGCAATTTAAGAAAATCGCTAAGAAAAAGCTTTAACTTATTCAAAGGAAAAAACGAAAAGAAAATGTCGTCGCCATCGCAACAAACCCAAGATTTATCTTCGACTGCCATACATCACCAGCAACCACAGAGTCAACATTCGCCATCACCACCGCACAATGCAGCATCGCCCGTTGGACCAACGAACGGGTTGCCCACTATGCTTTCAAAAGGCGAGATGTTGTCGCCACACTCTGTACACCGATCACCAGACAGTCCCCAGCCAGAGCTTGCCACCATGACAAATGTGAACGTGCTCGATCTGCATACTGAATCTAAGATGTATGATAAGGACACTGTTTTTATATACGACAACCCGAAAGTGGATGTATTGCATCCACAGGATCATGTGATCGATGCGCGCTTGACGCATCATGATCATCTTCATTCTCAACCACCACCACCGAACACAGCTGTAACTCATCCACCACATCAACTCCTGACGAAGATAGAAGTCGATGAAAACCAGATTATTCGAGTAGTTGGGCCCAACGGTGAGCAGCAACAGATCATTAGTCGAGAAATTATAAATGGGGAGCACCACATCTTGTCACGAAACGAAGCTGGAGAGCATATTTTAACGCGAATTGTCAGTGATCCATCTAAGCTCTTGCCTACAGACAGTGCGGCCATATATGCTCAAACTCAGAAGATTAACACTAATAGTGGGGTGTACCAGACAGCTCCCCTTGATGCTTCTGTCCTACAGTACAATTCGCCGGAAGAAGATGTGGACGCCCAACAGAAAAACGGACAAGTAGTTAACATCTACAACGACCATAAAAAAAATCACATAATTTATACACACGGCGACCCTAAGGATCTCATATACGAGAAGAACTCCCAAAATATCAACGACCAGGAAAAGATTGGAGAATCGATGTACGAGAAGCCTCAAATTGACTTGATCTATCAGACTGATGATAACAAGACGGTGATCTATACTACAACATCTGATCAAAAGGGACTAGAAATCTATTCCGGTGCAGATCTTGGCGGCCTTGTTGCAGATGGCCAAGTTGTAGTGCAAGGGGGGTTACAGTATGCATCGTCCGCACCTACATCCCAGGCAGGCGCTCAAGCCGTATTCATCGTATCGGACTCTCTTCCTCATGGTGTTGAAGGGCAAATGCAAAGGTAAGTGCTACAAAAATTATCTAAGAATTTTGAAAACCATAACTAGCTTAAGCTCAGTTGCCTTTAGCGGCTTAATTATTCTGGACTTGAATGAACCATACAACTTTACATAATAATGAATGCGTATAGTATTGTCATATTACTGAACATACACCTGCGTGGGTGTAGTATAATTCCTCAACCTAAATCGTAACAAACGGCCCAGTAACACTAACAACCTATTGACTCGCTAATGGATACTTACTAAAAGACGCAAACTGTGCAAGGTGTGCTTTAACCTTAGACAGGTATGACGACAATCTGACCCGGATGTGTGCTAAGCCTAACCAGACTGTCGCGTCGTATAGAATATCGCGCCCATACATCAATTATCATTGCCAGCAATACCCGAAAGGCATTTCTTAATTCGATTGTACTCTCGCTCTGATCTGAGTCGATTTGACATGCGCAAATTCCGCCTGACGTTCGCACACAACACATATACATATAGCGGCATTGCTGCCTTGGTAGTGGGTAGGCGCTGCAATTTCTAATTTTGTGCGGGTGGGAATTTTAACACCGTTACGGTTTTTCGATGATCATTTTTATTGTCGATTGTTTCGGATTTTTTTTTTTCACTGTTAAACTTCGCGTCGAATGCATTTTGAATACACGGCTTGCTCTGTGCAGATTTATTTGCTCGTTGCTTCACGGAAGACCAATCAATTTCTCTGTGATTTATTGATCTTCAAACTGCTTTCATGGATAATCGATCTTTCTGATCGTAAATCAATCCTTGCTTTATGCACTCGCCTGACGACGAGTTTTTGTGCCAGTGGCAAGCATTTTGATGGATTTTTGTTAGTTTTTCGAGTAAAATATTTAAGTTAAAAAAACATAATTGTTTGAAAAATGTTTGTTCTTGTTTTTCTTTCAGTCTTTTCGAAGGAAATAAATACTCTATAGTTACCAATGCAGCGATAAATTGCCAAATTTTATAAGAATTTACGAAATCATGGTTAAATAGTTTAGGAAGGTTGTTGTATATGTGTTTTGATTATGCAATAATAAAAAATGTTGCTCTTGATTTGTTACTAATACAAATTTTTGTTAGCGGATGCACACTGATGTCTAAGCAGATGATCAGACTAATTGGAAACTGGCTCCTGACATATATGTTTTGTCTTGAGTAGGTGTTCTGCAAAGCAAGCCCGTACCCTAAGGATTGTTTTACAGCTATACTTGTTTGGTAGCTAAAGAGCTTCCAATTGAATTAATAAGTGCTAGTGCTGAGATTAAATCTAGAAATTAAATATTTAGACGATCTGCATTACATCATCTCTTGTGCTTATCATCCCAACCTATTCGGGAACTGTATCACTATCAGAATGTTTTGGGATAAATCGTGAGAGATTACAAAGACGACCTATCAAAGCTAAACTGGTGGTTCTGCAATTCTCATGCAATGGCCAGCCTTCGAGTTGAGCCAAACCAATTTGTAATATATTGCTGCCAGCATTCACATCTCTATTCCACGTGGTATTGCTTTTTGGACAAAATTTATACCGCTGGAGATTTCGAAGTTTTCGCACAATTTGGTTATGCGAAATTCATTGACTTGCAGAACTGAATAAACCCTTGTAAATAGAGCCTGCAACAATTTCCTGTTTGGCCTTCGTAATGTCAAGAATGTCTCATATTAATGCATATGTCATTGTGGAAGAAACTTTAGTGTCAAGTTATGACCCCAAGAAGACCCAACTAATAAATGCTGTTCCCTTTTATTTTAACATGTATTAATCACACATAATTTACTTAGCCTAGCCGGTTGTGTGAGTACAACAAAAACAGATGAAGATTTCTGCCATGAACAGTGGCTGCACTTACCATGGAATAATTTTTCTTTTCAATTGTACTAGTGAATATTCGATACTTTCGTCCCTCATGTATGTAGGCATTAAGGAAATTCCTATACATACCCACTTACAGCTTTCAGTTATTCTAACTTCAGATTCAATCAGTCAGCGCAAATATACATACCAGCGCAGCGTTTCATACCTCAATACAATAATCACAAAAATTAAATGTTATTATTTCAGCTTAAAATTCAACCAAAATCTCAAACTTCAAACTTATGGGGAATTTTACGTCAACCTCAGGTGTCTACGGGAGACCAAATACAAAGTAACTGTGATTACTAATCAAGACGATCTAATCGCCAACTAGTAAGGACTATCGACCACGAAAGTTCATTAATTAATTTACATTTAATGTCTTCTTCTTTTCTTCCTGGTTGAAAGATTACATCGGTACTGTGTATTCCAAAAATGTCCTTAGTCAATTTCTGCCAAATGTACTTGCATTTTTTTCTTATCAAAAACTCTTGACAAGCCAATCTTTGTGTAAAATAGTACTTCAATTTGTGGAGACCAAGGAATTTTAATTTTTATAAGACAGCATTCTTGAACGTTTCCTCTGATTGATTAAGGAGGTTTTAAAGGGTTTTGATATCGCATGCTTAAGTCTGCTACTTCTATCAACTTCAGCAAAACACCATGGCGCCAATAACAGACTTCCTATTACGCCTTATTGCGCGAGATATCTCAAGGTTCGATATTAATACCTTTGCATTTCAGTATATCATTCATGACATGCCAAAAGTAGTCTTGTAGAAAATTGCATTGAATCAGTCAACTTTTTAATCATTTTTGATTAAATCCTACGAAATTACACTGAATTAAATTCTGTGTTAATACTCGAAATTACGTTCTCCACCAATGGATTTAAATAATGTTTCACTACCTACTGTAAACAAAATCGCAGCAGAAGAATAAAGTCGTTGTACATGTATAGCTCCCAGTGAGTGCCTGTATTTCCGTTGAGATGGTGAACTCGATTGGAATAGGCACCACATTGTTGTAGATTGGGTTTTGTTATTATAATGGAAGCAAACTTAATTCCTGATATGCATATCAACGAAAAACCTTTAGATCCGTACTGAGATTTAACTAATTTGTAAGTTTTGCACTTCATTCACTCACTTCTGAAAATGAAATTATTCCTTATTCCTTTTAAAAATTGAAGTGAGTAGTTAATGGTAGTAGATAATAAGGCGGAATATAATATAATATACTACAAGAATTTTACTTTTCCGCTATTCCTTTCCATTTTTTTTTGTATTGAGTTCTTGTGCACTAATAAGCTAATATCAGCTCAAAATTATGCAATTTCCCATACAATTTTTCGCCTCATTCCAACGTAATTTCTACAAGATTACCATCGAAACGAACGCATCCTAAGTTTGTGGAACATTGGTATTTTATTAGTTTCAAAATTGCTGATCGTCGTTCATGCTCGTGTTTTGGTTTAAGAACAAGGAACACAGCAGTGAACTGTCAATGAAATTACGAAAAACATAGTAAAAACAGGGTCTCGTAAATTCGAAATTTTTGCTCGAAATTTCGTAATTTGAGGCCTAGTGAAAATTTACTGTAATTCTTATCTGCGGCTATTTATTTGAATACTTTCAGCTCTACATGCATAGGGTAACTAGACTGAGGGGACTGAATTGAAGAACAGACGGAAATATCTGGCAACAACACCCGGCAGTGAACAGAAAAGAGCTTTAGCGCTCTCTTCTTAAGTGGTGGTGGTTGCTGCGTGAAGGCTTGTCTTTCTCTAGGAACGTTTTATGGAGCGTATATTGCATAGGGATCTGTCGGCCGCTCTATCGTCGCAATTATGTTTAAACCTTTAAGGTAGTAATAATTTTTAGAATAAAGTTAGTAGTCTTGTGACTAAATTAGTGTAATTTTTTTAAGAAAATTGAGGGTATTCTCACAAGCCCAGAATTAGCATTATCTGTTAATTCCCAAGACTACTTCCATAAATCTAATCTTACTGGAACTATGTTCAGTTCTGACATCCTTATAGTTTAACAAATTGGCTGAACAATATTTTCTGAATATGTATCTAGAGCGCAAGACATTTTCAAGGAAACAGATTACGTCAACTACCAGTGGTCCAAGAACGAAAATGCGTCACCGCCGGACGCATGAAAATCTTCCAATTATCTTATCCAGTTAACTTCATTAATCACAGAGAAACGATAAATCTTTGAGAATCGCAAGTCTGTGGCACTATCTTCTGCGCGAAGCGAGAATCTTTTCACTGGCCGAGAGTAATTTCATTTTCGGGCGGTGTTATAACAACGGCATCCTGCCGCCCTCCACGCCTATACAAAGGTACACTATGTCAGCTGTGCAACTGTGGTGCGCCCCATTAAAGGATCTTTCTGTCCAGCCGAACAGCGAGATGCTTGTCACTCGTTATTACGGCAATTTTTCATGCGAATGTCACATGGGATTGTAACAGTGATTACTGGGATACCGGGCACATGTTTCGCTATTGTAGACATCGTTAAGTGCGCAACTGCAAGTTTTACCAGTCTCCTCTCTCTTCTAGGATAAATCAGAGTGCCATGTTCCACTGAATTCTTCTTAGGTTTTACAAAGATTCACTAAGATGGAACTGCCGTTACAGTTGCTATTTTGTGCCTAGATAATAAGTTCACATCGTCTAGGAAATTTATCACCTTAGGTACCTCAGGTAAATGTGGCTCAGGGTCACAAATTATGCGACTCGGAATTTGAATTTTAATTTATGCAGACACCAGCAAACACACCAGGCTATGGGGATGCTAGAGATCGCTGAAGCCGAGATTGGCTCAAATTGCACCTTAGAAAATGCTTATTCTTCTCGAGAGACATGCATCTTCACTTACCTCGCGAGATGTCTTGAGATCCGGCATGGGTGGGTGGATCATTACGCGGCCATTCATTTTGTTTATCGGTACATGACCATTCACTCGGCGATGTGGAGGCCTCCGTACTGCATGGTCAGTTGCTGTTGTTGTGGTGACTCGCCAGTTTTTCGTGGGAACTTAGTTCATAAGTGCAAGTTCGTGTGCGGCTCGGCACTAGGGGAGTGGAACAAATCTCACGTGGTAGATGTAATTGCGAATGATTTCGATGGCCATGATTGCCGGTTAATAATTAAACTTTGGCACGAAATGAGATAACTAATGAGATCTTTGGCATTTTTTTTTTTTTTTTGTTGTATATGATAAACATAAATTCCTGCGTTTGACTCAGTTAGTCATTTACTTCGCAGTTTTCACCTTTTTCAAACGTGGATATAATTATGAATATCAAACACCACACAACTATTGTTTTTTTTAAGTACATACAATTTTTCCCGGATTTCCTAATTATACAGATTCTTGAAATAAAAAAAAAAAAAATACAAAGCCGTTTTCATCTTAAGAAAATGAAAAATCGGTTTGCATGGAATTGCGCAAAGATGACATAGAACACGACACTCTTGTCGAAAACCCAAGAACTCGAACATTTTATGTACGTGTCAAATTCGAATTCATGTCATCTTCTCGAGCTTGTTACCTTCTTATACCATACAGACTTGCCGTGTGCATACGGTCAGTTCCAGCCAGCATATATTATCTGCAAGAAAAGCCTAGAAATACCATCACCGAATGGCGGTGGTCATGTGGTTGGATTGGTATCCACAGACCACACCACCTCGGGCAATCAATATGGTGACTCTTTTTACATTCGTGGTATCTTGCACTCCTCGATGTGCTGTTATTGCGGAAATAAAATGAAATTATTTATGGGCGAAATTTCGCAACTTTGTTTAACGGTTTTCCCTAGATTAATTCCCGATACGTCGTATCTTGTAAATTAGTGCGCGAATTAGAAGGAAGTGAGACTCTGCGCGATTACGGTCAATGCGATAAGAAACGCAATTTGTTGCTCTCGCTGATTGAATTTCTTGTGCCAATTTTCTGAGGCATATTAAGACAACATTTCACGCAGCGCAAGCATCCGAATCACTTACGAATCGTTGCACTCTGTGTACGTATGTAAATACGTATTGCACGAACGGTAAGTCAAGCTAAGTAAATTTAACGCAGCTCTGGAAACAAATTCCCGCACATCAGGGATTAAGTGAGGCGGGCTGGCAATAGTTTGAAACTCATTAACGATGAACACA
The DNA here is from genome assembly GCA_963924295.1 of Dioctria rufipes. Taxonomy (NCBI): domain Eukaryota; kingdom Metazoa; phylum Arthropoda; class Insecta; order Diptera; family Asilidae; genus Dioctria; species Dioctria rufipes. The sequence continues at coordinate 377,899,522 of OZ002740.1, read as the reverse complement.
GATGACACTAATGCTCATTAATTGAGTGCATTAATCTCACCGAAGAGGACGAAGGAAAATTCGAAAATTATTATCGAAGTTTTAAGCACTTCCTTATGACTTAATTTTTTTTAACTCCTCCTTACGCTTTCCTCATATTCTTTCAATTTAACACAATTTTAGTTAGGTACTCAAGATTTATATTCGCGAATCTTTCGAGTTTAATAAAAGTTCGCAAAAATGGCAAAAAATTCCACAATTGTCATAACCTGGAAAAAGTATATAACATCTAGTGGTGATAGGAGAGGAGCTGCTCATTGTCCTGAGATAAGAAATAAGTCACCATAATATAAAACCTCTAACTATGAACACCTCAATTTGTTCGAAGATCCCTTTTCTGTGCATATTTGTATACAAAAAAAGTTTTTCCAACAAGAAGATATACGAAACTGAAATATCTTCCAGCCAAACTTTTGATTTTGTCGTACGGTCTCGTATCTCATCGAAGTTTCGTACATGAGAGCATTTTATTGCTTATCGAAAACACACTTTATACGCAACTATTTGTGCAACATATTTGTGGACGAAGCCGATATTTGCTGTAGCCCTTGAATTCCTAGGATTACATAAATTGCCTGCACTCTGCAGAATATGGACGAAAAATTACTCATCTGTTTCTTTGCAAACTAACAAAACAATGGTTTCGATTCCATTGTGCATCTACCTACATATCCTGCGGGAAGCAGGTCCACGGCATGCCGTAATTTATTTCCAACGCCTGTAATCGAACTTTGATTATCTTAGTCCAATCTCCTATGGCAACATCTCTTGACATTATTGATGCAAGCGTACATTTCATAGGTATGTATGTATTCAGTACTCCAGCGGAAGCAATAGATATCCACCATTTAAGAGATCATGTCGCCACGAGCCCCCATCCATCAGCCATTGAGAGTCTGACATGGAGAATAAATGGCGACCCATCGAAGGCGAAGTACCGAGCGCGCGGAATATTAAAATGAATTAATTCAACACTTTTGACCAATGCTGGAAATTGATTTCTCCAACAATGGCGCGGCTTGCAGGTTGCAGTAATTTTCTCTTCGTCTCCTCATGATTGTTTTTCTGTTTTTCAATCCAGCCGAGATCACGGACATCGATAAAGGTAACGGGAAAAGAAAACTTTTTGCCGATTTTGTGATTGGAAAATTCTTTCTTATCCTCTCGTCGTCGACGTCGTCGTTGTTGATTTTCATCGCTGGCCTTTTCATCGGAGACGTACGGCTAGGCTATACGGAGTAGATTAGGAGTTTTGTGCTAGTGTTGCGTTAAGATTTTCTCCTTATAACCGGGCGATTTGCATAAATTTATGGAATGACAGGCATTTAAAGTGCGTTTCGCTTAATGCGTTTGAATTCAATATCAATCTCTTATGCAATTGTGATAACGCGACTAATGCAGCATTTCGCCCGAGGGCTGGGCTGTCGGGCGTACAAAGAGATCCGACTCTCTACTTGTACACCATTAAGTTATAACAATAATCAGAAAGCGCATAGTACGCTATGAAGTCGGCTCCATTTTATCTAAATGAAGACGAAGCAAGATTCCTGCGAAACACGCATAGATTTCGTTTGCGGATTTTTAAGAGGCTTAGCATATCACACATTTTCCGTGAAAAGCCACGAATCTTTGTGATAAGAAAGCTTTCTCCTGGTTATTCTGTGATATGTAATGGTAAATAATCTGCAAAGAACAGTTTATGTTGACTCTACTAAGAACCCATCCCAGTCTCATTCGCACATCATTTTTCATCTGAAATTGTTTAGCGTATTTTTCAAAATGAATTACACACAAAATTTTAGAATTTATCAAACCGAACTTTCTATTCGCCCATTTTTTTTACGTTTTGTCGCTTGACTGATGAAATCATAGAGTAGGTATACCTAAGCTTGTCGTTCCGTTTGTAATACTTATGGAAATAATGATGGTAGACCAAAGTGAATTAGACACCCATGCATAAAATTAAAAGATATTTTTATTTTTGCATGTCCGTCCATCCGTCTGTCCGTCCAACTTAGAGAGCTGAAATTTCGCATATTGGCTTCTTAAGGTGAAGTAAAACTAAATTCGAAAATGGGACAAATCGGGTAACTCCTTCGTTAGGTTGCCATACGGAAATTTCATTTTTCACTACATATTTGGACACTACCTGAGAACGCGTTGATATAGGGAGCTGAAATTTGTTACATGGTGTTTTCATAAAAATAGTAAATATAATTTTAAAAGTGGACTAAATCGGGCAACCTCTTCCTGATGTTGCCACATAAAAATTTAGAATTTTTTCGTATACGATCAGTCCTAAACGGTTTTAATGTACCAAAAAGTTCTTCAGAATATGAAATTCAATAAAATTGGTTATTATTATTTTTTCTGTCCGATGAGCCGTTATAGGAATATATGCGAAAAAAAACTTCAAAAATCACACCTACCATATGAAATGACATACGAATATTCATCTATGTCAATATAAGAATTGGTCTTGGTCTTAATTTACCTTGCAGTTCGAGCAAAATAAATATTTTTGGTTTCAGATCAGGCTGTGAAACCGGTCATCAATCATACGAAAAATCCTCTCCTGATTAGTTTTCTGAAACGAATGTAATGAAATGGATACCTCAACATTAAACACAGGGTTCTATTATCTTTCGCAATTGTGAATTGATTCAGAAGTATATTATGTTATGCCACTTGGAGCATTTGGGTCAAAATGTAATGCATTCTAAGGTTCAAACCATTAAGTTCGCATGCACCTGTTCTACATTTTTCTGAAAATAAATTGAAAATGGGATTATGCACACGATAATTTGTTTGCTTCGGTAGATGGTAATTATTTTTCATACGTTTTCATAAAGGTCTTAGCTGGCTTCTAGTCTAGTTTCTGTGATCTTCTCTCTTCGCCGGTAGCTCTTTAAAGTGATAGAAAACGTGTGCCATTTTGAGAAGGAGAATGACACCCTTTTCCTTCATTTTCTGCGATTATATAAAAGTAAAAATATTGTTACTTGGTAGTGAAGCTGGATCTTACTCCCTACCCTAGTATTTTCTTTAGACTATATGATAATCATAAATACTAAATGTAAATCTATCTGCATGATAGGTCTGCCCGTCACGTCGATGCAAAAGAGCGATCAAATGCGATACAAAATCTTCTTTGCCGAGTTTGGATTTCCATAGAGAGATTTGATGACTAATTTACATAAGACTTAGCGACAACTAGACACAAACCTTTGATTTGAGCCACTACTAAACGAAACGGATGCCCATTGCACCACCTTGAAAACTTTTAGATTTGTATGGAATATGAATATGGCAAAGGGTTAAAATATTTCGTAGCAGCTCCATTGCACAGAACATTGACATGTAATATATCAGTTTCCCCATTAGATTATTACCTCTAATAAGATAATATCGACTTTTAAAAATTTCCTCCTAATGCACTGTAAATTCTGAAGAAACTTTGAATTACCGATCTTTTCACAGTTCAGCAAACACAAACTTACGCTGGAAGCAAATTTTATCGTAGTCAAGCCATGCTATAAAACATATATTATTTTATATTGTTAATAAAAACAAAATGAAAAATAATAATTTTTAAAGAAAAAAGAACTCTGGGGCTGTTTTGATACCTTTCATATAGCATGGTTAAACAAAGTGGTTTTCAGTCCCTGATCCGCTCTTGACATACCCTCCAGTCTATGTACTTGCGGCAGTACGAAAACAAGTTCCAAATACTTTAACTTTTTAGCTGGTTGGAATCTGAGAAATAATCAAGTTGAGTATATTTTTTTGCAATTGGCACTCTTTCTTGTCCATGCAATGTATGTAGTCATTTAATTTATTTAATATTGATTGCTAAAAAAAATTATTTTTTGCTTTTCGCCTATGAAGTCTATGAAATTTCTCATTAAAAAATAAAAAAGGCTCCGGTTGTTTGCAAGTCAAAACGAATCTGTAGACATTTCACAAGTTCTACACCAGGGATCTATTTCATAAAACTCTTAATCTAATAATTATTAGCAATTTTACCAATATTTTCCATTGAGTTTCATAAATATTCTTCGTACAGTAATGAGTTATTACTCCACCACAAATAAGAATTAGTGGTTAATTATTACTGCATGAAGATTCTGTTTCATAGAAGCTCTTGTTATTAGTGCTGCGCTAATAACAATAACAACTTTTTTATTAATCCAATTACGTGGGTAAAGTAGCCTAATAAGAAACCTCTGTTTAGTCAGACGAAGTTGTTCATTCGTGAAGGATTAAAAATAATATTTTTAGCCGTAACTGTGACATTATTGCAATAATTTTTATTTGCTTCAATCGTTTGAAAATGCTTTCGGAAAGTGTTGACGAGTTTGACGAAGAGCAGAGGATTAATTATGGACTAACTACAAGCTACGAATTTAATGAAAAATTCCGTGTTGGTATAGTGAAAGTATTAAATACTTCTTGCGACGAATTGGACCCTATCTTGAAACTCCAAAAAACCGAAACTGTGCTCTATCATCAAAGCAGAGACTATAGTAATAGCCCTTAACTGATAAGAGACCGGAAGCCACGTAAGGGTTAGTGTAATTAACGACAAAATTTTTCCACTAGTATACGCTATCGACGATGTTTTCTTTTATTAGCGCATGCCTGGCGTTATTGGTTGTATTGATGGTACCCTTATCGGAAATTAGTTTGTGGATCCCACCTACAATTTTAATATCGCAATGCTAAATGAAATGAATAGTATAGAAAAATGAAAATTAAAGAATGGTTGATTACCCTTAAAAATAATGATCGAGTAGATCCTGTTTTGCAAATTTTCAGTACGACACATGAACGTAGACGGCGTTTAAAAATAGCAAGGATATTTTCAAGAAAAACTTTCCTTGCCTTAATCATTTAAGGGTTGCGCACATGATCTTTCAAACTTCAACAAGTAGCAAACATTAAATGAAAACGAAGCTACAGACGACGAAATAACAACACCATCAAGTTTCATTTTTTTTTAACACGTTTTCAATCGAATTTTCGAATTAGACAAGAGATTTTTGTATGAAAATTAAGTCAAAACACTTTTTTTACAGTTTTGCGGTGCTTGGAAACAAATAATTACCAGCGAGATAGTTACTAATAATTATTATCGAAGCCGTAGATTCATAGTTATTAGTCAGCAAATCTACACTAAAAACTTCAGGCTGCACCAATAATTCCCATGACAATCTCAAGGGAATTATTAGTATTCGAGAAAATTTTTATGAAACGCTATAATATTATTACATAATTATTAGAGCTAATAACTTGGAAATTATTAGTATTAGACTAATACATAGTTTCATGAAATAGGGCCCAGCTGATATTAGAAATGAAAAAGTGCACCAATTGCAGAAAATATACTCAACTTGACTTCAAAGGTTCCACTTCGCTAAAAAGTTGAGTGAGTGGTACAGTACTTATGCAAATATACAAGAGGAAAGGGGACTGTAAACAGAGTTACTTGGGACAGTAACTTCGCTTGTAAAAACCATGCTTAAACGATTACTTATCTAACTAGCTCTCCAAACTGTTGAATGGTCTAGCATTTTCCTACTCACGACCACTCAATTTCAATTACATGGCCATAGTTTTAATGACAAAAATTAAGATCCCTTTCAGTTCTAGTCGAGTTATCAACATGCAACTTTATGTCTCGATGTTTTTGTAAGTACATACATTATGTAAATTGAGAACGTTTCTTTAATTTATCTGGCATAATTTGGTCCACTAAGTTGTATTGAGAGTTTCCAAGTTGCTACCCCTTAATGGTGTAAGCATCGCTTAATATCACAATTCATTCTCTTGATATTTCTACCTAATTGCCAAAAATAACTGTTCGACGACATGAAAAAAATAATAAAATTGATGATCCCTGTCAATTCAAATTGACACTTTTATCGAATCGAAGGTTGATCGAAAGCAAAAAATCCGGAACAAGAACGACCGTTGTAGTCTCTGATCTTATCGAAAAATAATTATAATAATTCCAAAAAAAAAACAAAAATCGTCTTCTCATGAAGGAGATGGCTGCTGGATGCCGTTTTCGATAGACTGTCAGATTCATTGAAGTCATAATTGCGCCGAATAAATGGCGTGGTCAGCAACGACTCTTATTCATATCATTCGTCAAATGCAATTATTCATCTTCGATCAATAAAAGTTACTGAAAATCCAATATCCACAAGTCCAAGTCTACAATGAACAGCGATGCAGCTACATGCGGCGCATTTTAATTCCATTGCGCATGGCTCTTTCGTACCTTTTTTGGCGATGCTTGTGCTGTTGTACTGTCCATCAAACCTTTTTCGATGGTTCCTTTTTCGAAACGAACATACACACAACCATACTTACATAATGTAATGTTCAAATAAAAGAGTTGGGACCGAGAATGAGGTGAAAAAGAATTCGAGAAACGGTACTACAACGCACTACGAGATGTGATCTTCATGAGCTGATATAGCAGCGATGCGTATTAATTCAGTTGAAAGTTCTTTGGTCGTGGACGGTCTCCTTTTTGTATAGCCGCGGGGATTTGTCAGAAATTTCTTATTCCAATCTTATTACTTCGCTTGGCGGGGTTCCCCCTTTATGTCATTTCGAGTTTTTATCTGTCGCTCACTAATTGTAGTTTCGATTTGGCTGGCCAAATTATATACACAATCGTACCACGGTAGAGCTTTTGCAAGACGTGTTGATTCTAATTGGATTTAATAAGTTCAATAACCTATGCCAGTGATGTGAAATCACAATTCTTATTTCAAATTATTCCATTTGTATCCTCCTAGCCTGTAAACCAAGTTTAACTCCGGGATCGAATCGAAGCAATAGCAAAATTAGCTCCACATTTCTTACCGATTTCCATGTCAAGTTTGAGTTAATGTTTTAAAAGTGATATCAATCATTGACATCGAGCTAGCTTCTGTTATTTATTCATATTTTTATATCCTAGATGAAATCATAGGGTACACGAAGTTTGCCATTCCGTTTGTAACGCACAAAAATAATGCTAGGCGGGTTGGACGTATAATATTGAAAGTTTTTTGATTTTCGCATGTCCGTCCGTCCTCACGATAAATCGCGAACTCGTGTACTTAGTGAGCTTAAATTTTGGTCACAGGCTTTAAAACAAAAAAAAATTAAGTTCGAAAATGGTACAAATTGGGTAACTCCTTCGTAGGATTGCCATATAAAAATTTCGTTTTTCACTATATATTTATTTATTTACGTGAAATATCTTTGTACATTAACACAGAGTCTTTTAGGAGTACAAGCTTAAAAGACAAATATTTCACTATATATCACAAACAAAAGGTTCAATTAATTAAGGAAACTAAGATTACATTATAATATAGAAACAAAATAATAAACATTTAAATATTATTAATTATAACAAAATATAAAAAGTAAAAAGATGGATTAAGTACCAAAAAGAGAAAAAATAATAATAAAAAAGCGGAAAAAAAGATCAAGACTAAAAGAGAAGATATCTAGCTATGCATTCCGCTCAACAACATCATGTTTCAGGGACTTAAATGATTAAATAATTTAGTAGAAAATTATTTGACAGACCTAATGCGACGGAGACCACTAGGCAAGGAATTTCATAATTGAATAACATGAATGTGGAAGAAGTGCTGACTAAAAGCAAGTGCGTGAGAAGGCGTAACCAAAGCAGTTGTTCGTAAGGATATGCAGAAACGTAACCTTTCAAACAAATATTCGGACTTTTGTATATAACTCAGTTTGTGCAGAAAGATTAAGATATTATAATTAAAATATGTAAGCAACGAGCTGCCAACCAATGTATGTGCATATCCCGATATGTGATCATATTCTCTTAATCTAAAAATATATCTTATCATGGAGTTGCATGTTACATTTCGTTTGTTAAGCGTAGTAGAATCAAGACGACAATACACTGTAGCTCCATATAAGATAAGTGGAATTAAAAGAGCCCTTACAAGCCTGAATCGAGTATCAGTGGGAGTGTATGCACTTGATTGCCAAAAATTACGCCGTCCTGTATATATCCTCGAAATAACTATGTCAATGTGAGAGCCCCAGCTGAGAGTATTATTACACATTATCCCTAGATTACATACAGTTTTCACATAAGAAATCGTAGCTGCGTTTATGGTTACTGGAGGAAAATAAGATGTATCAAGCTCGGACGATACTCTGAGATTTAGTTGGATTTAATCTGAGACCATTAGCTGCTGCTCATAGACTAATTTGAAGCAGATAATCATTAATACGTTCAACTGCATCTTCAATTAAGCCAAGACGCTCCGAAAGAAAGATGAATCTGGCAATTTGAAACGGCTGAGAAGATATCGTTAATAAATATCGAAAATAGAAGAGGACCCAAGGTGGAGCCCTGAGGGACGCCACTGTGAACGCCAAGAAAATCCGACATTTTACTATTACATGAAACATATTGAGTACGATTTATAATATTGCTTTTAATGAAATTTACACCTGACGAACTAAAATTAAAGTACCAGCTCAATTTTTGGAGTAAAAGGTGATGATTGAGTGTATAAAATGCCTTACTAAAATCAAGTAAAGTAAGTATGGTCAAATTATCTGATCAAAGTAGCTAAAAGCTGTTGTACAACTATGATGCTTTTTAAAACCAGATTGCAAGGGCGAACGGAGGTGATGAGCCGACAAAATTGAGCTAATCTGCTCGGCTATGACTTTCTCCAGCACTTTTGATAAGCAGCATAGGTCTATATTCTTGCGATTCTGACATAGATCTTTTTTGAATGGGTATAATTTTTGCTCTTTTCCAGTTATTCGGAAAGGAGGAACTCATTTGACTCGAATTACTAATATGAGAGATCACTGACAAAATAGATGGCAATATAATTTTAATAAATTTAATGGGTAAATTATCAACAGAGAACTGAAAAAGGGGGAGTAATCTCGATTATAGGTGAAATACTATTGGAATATGAATTTGACTATATGCTTGGACGCTTGAAAACGCATCGATGTAGAAAGCTGAAATTTGGTACAGTTTTCACAGTAATAGTAAATAAAATTTCAAAAATGAACTAAATCGAGCAAGAGTGTTGGCATATAAAAAATTAGGTTTTTTACGTATACTGTAAAAACGATTAGTCCTAAACGTTTTTATTGTACTGAAAAGTTCTTCAGAATATAAAATCTTATAAAATTGGTTATAATCTTTTTTACTGTCCGACGAACCGTTCTAGAGATATATGTGAAAAAGCACTTCAAAAATCAAGCTTGCAAGATGGGTAACCAGTCCAATTCTAAGTTTTTTACTTGTTCTATTAATAAAATGAGACTTAAAGTAGTTATCTCTTATATTGGTGATCTTTTCGTCATATTTTATGAATCACTTCTATAACTTCTGATAATTATGATTTAACAATTGAATCTCATAAAAAATAAAGTAAATTAATAGTCCAAAGCAATCAATTTAAAATTATCTATCACAGTCTGTGCTCAAAGTTTAACATATTCTTAATTTTTTTTTCTTTTCTACTTTCCTCATTGAAATCACCTTTCTTTAGTGAAATGTTAATAAATAGCTAAAATTATATAATTTTTAACTGGCGCTTCAAGCTTTGATGAAAAAGGTGCTTAAGCACAAATTTGGTTTCATTACATACATAAAGTATGATGCGTTTCCATCCAAAGCGCTCTAAGGAATGCTAAGCACTCAGCAACTAATCATTAATAATAGATAAAGTTTAATAAAGAGAGAGTAAGAAATTTATATTAAGACAGGAAACATGTATACACAAAATATGTATAAGAGCAGCTTGCCCTTTCACCTTTAAAATTGAAACTAAAACAGGATTTCTCTGTGGAAACAGTAGCCGAGAGACCATAACAACTCAACTCGTGAAGCAGAGTCGCAACAAGAAACACTTTGTAGGGGTGTTGCTAGTTGAAAAAAAAAACATACTACGGGCAAAATAAAAATAATATTAACAGCATTTACATTTGCCAAATATGAATTATTTTTGAGTTATAACTGTTTATTCAAATACATTTTTTGTTCTCAATTTGAATTTACCCGCTTGAATAGGATTAGGTTGATTTGTGATTCTTACATGGGACAAATTTTTGCCAGTAGGTACTACAAAATTTGCTCAACTTATGGATATACAAGCAAACGGTACAGAAAAAAGAAGCGACTCGAACGTTTTTAATCACAAGATGATGACCCCAGTATGTCAACAAAACAAAAGTTTCGTACACAAATTTTGGAATTGATTGATGTTCATTTATTCTAACTGACGTGGAGGTACAAAATTTTGGCAGATTTTGGACTCCTTTCCATTGCTTTTCTTAGCAAAATGGACACCGATGATAGTCTTAGGAAAGCCGCTTTTGGATTTTCTTCAATCAATTCTAAATGTTGAAATCGCACACGAAAGTTTTCTGAGATTGCCAATAACGATAGCTTCGTGTACACCAAGTTTCAGCAAATTGAAGTTAATAAAAAGTTACCTCCGATCTACAATGGGTCAAGAAAGATTGTCAAAAGTGGCTTTCTTGTCCATACAAATAAGAAATGACAAGCATTCTGAATTTCGACAATATTATAAAATACTTGAAGGCGAAAATAGCTAGAAACATATCAATCGAACTGATTTTCCTCAATGTTTTTAATTGTGCATTACTCGCAAAAAATTAGTATCAACTAATAAGTTTAAGTGCAATAAATTTTATTTACTCTTCTTTTATACGGAAGTTTAATTATCATAATCAATTGTTGCTCGACTTTGTTCAGTCAGCTGATAGACCACTCAGGATAGGTAAAGTTAAATTAGGTTATGTTGACAATTTTATAGATCGGATTCGCAAATTTATACTTGCCTCAGGCACAAAAACGAATCATTATGGTTCTGCGTGAAGGAACTAAGAAAAGATGTGAACTTTTAACCCCTTGTCCTCTACTCTTTGTTTTTGCAAATTTTTAGTAACCGTTTAAAAATTCAATCGCTCTTTTACTTACTTATATGGCCCAATATAGTAACAAAAATAATGCCACGTTTCACCAAATGTAGAAAACATTCAGAATTTTTCTAATATTTTCTATATTTGGCTACTTTCTTTAGTTATGCTAAGCTTTCACCCTGCCAGTAACGTTCATCAATTTATTGTGCCAATTTTAATGAGGAAATCAAAAGTATTTTGATTGCTGCCCGTCAGAATTTAATTTTGTGCCCGGTATTGACAGTTATTGTATTGTAACTCTGGAAATTTCATAAGTAAAAGCTAACTGTAATATACCATTAACATATATAAAGATACTACTTCAAAATTGATTTATATGAAATAAAATTACTTGATCTTTAAAATAAAAGCAAAATTTAAAACCAGTTTTTCAATTTCGAATTTGTTTTAAAAGTACATATTGCAAAGCTTTGAAAGCCTTGTCGAACCCTTTTGATAAAAAACACCTTTCCATTCGTTTTTCGGAATAAAAATGATATGATGCTAAAAATAATACCAAATGCTTTATAAAAAAGTGAATGCTTTTGAAGCCACGAGAATGCCAAATTTTCCATATACATATAATGCTATCCTGGCAACACCCATAAGCTAGCTACCTTGGCTCCACATCCTATCAGCGAATCTTTGAATTAAACATGTAGTTATGAAATAGAAGACGAAACGAGTTCTAGCCAAATCAGAAATTTACTATAGATTTGGTTGATCATTAAGTAAACAGACCTTGAAATGTTTAATTTTGTTGATTCTGCTCTAAAAGAAATGCACCAGCACTACAAAATCTACATTTAGGAAGGTATTTGACTTGTTGACATTGTTTAAATAAACAAATCCTAATAAATTATCTTTAAACGATCCAAGATTTTTTCATGGATATCGTAATATTCAGGATTGCAACATAAACGATTTTTATCGCCTCCCTTAATACACAAATCAGTAGAGTATACTAAACACAAAATATACAGGAAATGTGCCCCAAACTTCCTTCGCATTAAAGTAATCCAGAATGTATGCAAAAGGACTGGAGGCCACGGAAATCTCAATCTATAGTTATTATAGGTAGTTGCCTAGAAACTCTTTTATCTGGCCGCAAAAATAAAACAAAAACTCTTCCTAACAAGGCCCATTAGTAAACACCTCCTTTAGATTCGTGTCCTGACCAGCATGCCACCATGGCAAGTCATTTGAATCTAGATAAATCAGGGTTCTACCAAGAAAACATTTTCATTTATAATATCCAGCGGAGCCAAACAAGATGAAGATGGCAGTATCCAGCATACGTGAATAGACTTATAGAGGCACTGACCACCGACTTCCTCCATGCAATTAATAATCCGACACACCTGCATTGAAAAGCTCCGTTGGTCTTTATTGCGTCCAGCAATGGCGCAGCTATCGGCCGACACCGTCTAAGCCATCATCTTTGATTTTCGAATTATACGCATATTCAAGCAGAAAAACGGTAAATTGTTAACGGCTGGATACTCACATAAAAAAATCAATAAGACTCTCACCGAAAATCCAAAAAGACGAACACCTGAACAAGACAAGATTACTTGAACCCTTGTGCATTTTGCGGCGTTTTTTCGAATATACAACGACGAAATTCCCCATTAACAGATAAAACAAAAAGTTGCAGCCACCGCGGCTCGATTGCACCGGCTGGCAGCTAATAGGTCGCAGAAAAGCATAGGCCCGGCCAAAGAAGTGTAGTTTCGCCCGAAGGCTTTTCCGAATACAATTACTGGTACTTTCTTCGTGTCCATTGTTTCGCTTTTCTCTTATTACTCGCCCACAAAGGAGCGATAAAAATCTTGAACTGATCGCGCATGCGCGTCTAAAACAAAAATGCGCCAACTTAAGTCCATTCAGAGAGAATTGCGCGCGCGCGCGCGCGCTTTTAAATGGAATATTGTTGTACCGCGGCGGTACCTGACCATTGCCAAGGAAAAGATTATCAGCGATTTCCATGAAACAAAAGAACAATTACTGTGCTTACCTATACGGCTAGTGGCAAGTTGCGTGCCTTCTTTCTTCCTTTTTTGATTGCTTCGGTTATGCTCTATTGGAAATACCTGAAACTGATGGAATTCGGTGCTATACTCTCTTCAACACATAAGGTATTGTGGCATACGACCTTGAGAAATTTATGAGGTAGAAAAATCAGCCAAGTAAGACATTTTTAGGGGGTCACTGAAGCATGTGCAAATCACTTGCGTATATTTCCGTTTTTTTTTATTTTCATTATTGGAATTCGACGTGAATAAAAAAACATACGCTCAAGAGTTTCTCCGACATGGAACTATGGCGTCATTGGAATTTTAAAAATTGCGTCACACATAGGTGATTACAAAAATTAAAAACCTCATTTGGGAGCGCTTTGAATCATTGAGTGAAAAATTATTTGCACTTAACATCATATCAATAGCCATGGAATGGGAGTCCTGTTATCAGCAATGGGAACTGGTGGACCTTGAATCCAGAAGCATAGAAACATAAGCCACTGTGGGTATCAATTACAGTAACGAGTGAATTCTTTAGCATTATTAAACTACAGATGTTGGTACGATATGTAGAAACCTTTTTCCCTCATGGGTACGAGCCTGGAAATTTCACCAAAAAATGTATGTCCGTAATAGTGGCGCTGATAAAGAAAGCAACAACTTTTGGGTGTAAGGTATCTTTCTATGTCCGGAAGTGACTGAAAAGTTTTTAAAATTATAGAATTAGTAAATATACAAGATAGACAAAAACGTTGAATACCCATAAATATATGCCTTCTTCTGATTTAAAATTGTGATTCATTGTTAACTCGTTTTCGCATTTCTTTCTAGAAAAGTTTCTTCAGTTAGATTAAAATGAGATTAAGAATGACGTTTTTCTCGGTATAGCTAAAAATTCTGAAATTTTGTATTATAAAGCAATTACTGCATCAAACATTTGAAATTTCCATTTCTTAGCACATTCTCGCCAAGTATCCAAGTGAACATGGATATAAATAATATCAAAAAAACTTTTTTTTAAAAAACCCAGCTTCATTTCAAAATGCACTGAGAATTCAGCTCAACTTTATTGGTTTGAACTTACTAAGACGTAAGCGGGGTAAAAATTCCAATTTTCGTATGGCAGCCGTAAAAAGCGTTACTGATTTTGCCAAATTTTTAACAATATAACCACGCACAAAGTGTAGGCGCTCTAGCTCCTACGCGTTCTCAAGTTATCGTCCAAACGGACAGCCGGGCCAAATCAGTGAAACACATTTTCAGTGAAACATATTTTCAAAATCAGCATTAATTGTTTGCTTCAAGTTTGAAGTCAAGGGTTTTCATTAGTTCTCCAATGCCACTATTTCGCAATGATGACTCGAAGCCAGGATGATGATGGATATATTTTTTCATCCATTGTTATTCGTATTTTCTTAAGATACCTTCAATATGGTGACATAACCGTTTGAAGCCCTTTGATATCTACAGATATTGCAAGCTTTTCTTCTTAAATAAATTCATCTATGGCGCGATGAAAGCAACATCATTTCTGTCATTACAATTTTTTGTAAGTTTCGATATTCTTTTCAACCCCCTTTTACCTCTGTTACCCCCTGTGCTATATAACTTCGAGGTGTATCTTCTAGTTGTCTTTTCCCCAACAACTTTTACATCTAAAGCAGCATCTGTCAATGGGTAGGCTACCTTAGGAACTACTTGGTCTGTCAGGTGCAGGTATCATTCACCTAATTAGTTCATTTTCAACCCTAGATGGGATCATAGGGTAACACTTTGTTTGTCATTCCATTTGTAACATATTGAAATAAGACTCATATGGCAATTGATTGGGAATATGAAAAGATACCTATTTGAATTTATTTCTACCCGTTCGTCTCTGTCTGTCTGTCATTTCAGCTGAAATTTTCTACACAGTTTTTGTTTTATAAAAATTTTAGATCTGCAATCGAAAATAGGACAAAGCTGGACAAGCTTTCGTAGTTTAAGATTTAGTTAGTTATTAAATTAAAATATAGGTTTAATTTTAAAAATAAACTAAATCGCACAAAGCCTTCGTTGGGTTTCCACCTAGACGTTTCTAATGTACATATACTGGACATTTTATAAATATTTTTTTTTTTCAACTAGGGCGTTGTCAAAACTAGTCACCGCAACCTATAAGATTTTTGGTGAACCTAAAATGTTCTTGGGGCCCATTTTTACGACATCCTCTGGCAGTGGAATTGCCATTCCTAGATGTCTTAGCCTTATGCAGCACAGAGCTTCACAGTCACACAGGACATGTTCAGCGGTTTCATCGTCTTCCGTACAGAATCGACAGGTCTCATCACCGACCTTACTCATCTTCTTAAGATGGTATCTAAGTGGGCAAGTAAGTAGGCCCGTTATGAGCCTTAGTTCCTTTCTGCTGAGTATGAGGAATTATTTTGTCCTGTGTTGCGAACACTTTATAAACATCCTCGCTTGTTTCAGCCCCGGGGTATTTTCCCAGTATTCCTTCATAGTTCTGTCCTTCCAAAGCCTGATCTGAGCTGAGAGGTGACTTTTTAGGTGTCCAAGGACAGGCTCGGGGCCAATAAACGGAGATTTGGCTCCTTCCTTCCTTTGCAAGGTGGTCCGCAATCTCATTTCCATTAATACCTTCATCTCCTAGTACCCAGATCACCCTCTTTGTCTCGAGCAGTTGCTTCAAGACAGTAAGATAGTCCCAAACTAGTTTAGACTTAAAGGTAAACGAGTTTAACGCTTTAAGTGCTGCTTGCCTTTTTTTTTTTTTTTTTTTTATATTATTAAGCCAAGCTCAGGGGATACCCTATGATGCAAAGCACAGCATGGCAGGAAGGAGATAGGGAAAGGATTAGGGGATATGAGGAGAGTGGCGGAGGTGCCGATGTATGTCGCCCTTAAACTTCCGCAGATTGTACGCCGGAGGAAAAACAGAAGATGGTAAGCTGTTCCACATTCGCACTGTTCGGGATAAAAAAGCATCACGGAATTTTACTGTACGGCCGAAAGTAATTTGAAGGGTTAAAGGATGTGCGCGGTTTGCAGCGCGAGTATTGCGTGCAGGAATCATTCTACAAGGGATTAGACTAGATATTTCATCAGAACATTGACCATGCATATAGCGATAAAGGAGCGAAAGGCATCCAACATTGCGGCGGTGCTCGAGTGAGTCGATATGACAAGTTATTGCCAAATCGCCAATGAGCTTGAAGGCTCTCTTTTGGACAATATCCAATGAAGCTAAGGCTGTGCGACCAGCCCCGGCCCATATATGGGAGTTGTACTCCATTCTAGGTCTAATGTAGGACTTGTAGAGGAGCGCTAGATTTGACGGGCTGAAATATTTCTTACACCTTTTCAGAAATCCAAGACATTTCGATGCTTCTTTGGCAACAGAGAAGATGTGATCTGTCCAGTTTAACTTACTGGAAATATTAATGCCAAGAATGCTTAGTGACGGTGAATCAGAAATTAATGCTCCATCAAAAGAAACGGGTGTGGTTAAGTTATGATCTTGTTTTAATGAGATAAGACAGCTTTGGGACTTTGATGCATTGAATTCGACGCGATTCGCTTTGCCCCAAGCGAGGATATTGTTAAGATCGTTATTCAATGATCTAGTCATGCAATCTCGTTTAACACATGCAGCATTCCCCCTGGATTCCGCAAGAGTGTCAAAGGAGTAAGCGAAATCAAGAGTACTGTCATCTGCGAAACTATGGATGGGATTGAAAGTAAGGGAAAGCAGATCATTAATGAAAATTAAAAAGAGAGTTGGAGAGATAACAGAGCCTTGAGGTACACCGGCATTTATGGGATGCGGTTCAGATGTAACGCCATCTAATACAACACGTATTTGGCGACTAGATAGGAAACTTTCAATCCATAATAGAAGAGGAGGGGAGAGACCAAGTGCTTTGAGTTTGGCTAAAAGGGCTGGATGCCAGACTCTATCAAAGGCTTTTGAAATATCTAGGGCAACGATTTTAGACTCACCAAAATTGTGAAGACTACGGTTCCAACGTTCCGTAAGAAAAGTCAGCAAGTCTCCAGATGAGCGTCCAGCTCGGAAGCCATATTGGCGATCGTTGATGAGATGATTAGTTTCAAGATACTTCATTAATTTGGAGTTAATGATAGATTCAAAAACCTTTGAAAGAATCGAAGTGATCGCAATTGGTCGATAATTTGAGGGATCGCTACCCTCTCCCTTCTTGGGAATAGGCTGAACGTGAGCTAGCTTCCAAGCAGTTGGAAATTTTCCTGTCGAATAAGACAAGTAGAAGAGTTTGCGCAGAGGTTTAGCCAAGGAAGAGGCGCAGCTTTTAATTAACAGGGGCGAAAAACCATCAGGGCCTGCGGCTTTGGAGACGTTGATCCCCTTAAGGACCCTGAACACATCCCTCGTACGAATGTGTATTGGCTCTTGTACACATTCACACGGGCGATGCAAAACAGGTGTTTGTGAAGTTGGTGGAAGGCGAGAATTTGAAGCGAATCTAGCAGCTAAAATATTAGCTTCATCCAGGGAGTCAACAATCACTTCACCATTATTAAGTAGTGAAGGTATAGAGGAACTGGTGAAATTGTTCCTGATGGTTTTGACCAGGGACCAGAAACCTTTGCTACCTTTGCGGCTTGCCAAGATTCTTTGTCTAATATTCTGGTCAAAAAGAAATTTTTCTCTCTGGATAATGGACTTGCAGGTGTTCCGTGCAGTCTTGTAGACTTGTTTCATTTCCGGACATGGATGCAATTGATAGGCGCGAAAAGCAGACTCTTTCGCTTTTATAGCTTGGTTGCACTTATCGTTAAACCAGGAGCGATCATGCTGTTGTTGAGACCTGCTGTAAGAATACGGAATGTATTCACGCATGCCAAGATTTAGTATGTTACTAAATTGTAATGTGCATTCATCAACATCCCTCGCAGCAAAACAGACCGACCAATCAATTTCTTTAAGATACTTATTGAGACTTTCCCAATCAGCATTCTTATAGTGCCAAAGAAGCCTACTTGTAGGTGGAGCAGTTGGGCGGCACAGGTTTGAGGTGGTAAATTGAGCCGTGATTAAACAATGGTCTGAATTTCCAAGAGGGGAACCGACTGAAATGGAATATTTGTCAGGATGGGATGTTAGAAACAAGTCGAGTAAATTAGCTTTATCTCCAGCTGCATCAGGAATTCGCGTTGGTGCATCCACTAGCTGTTGCAAATTAAATGATTCACAGAAGAGTTCAACGAAACGGCCCGCAGGACTTGTGGTAGAAGAATGTCTGAGCCACGGTATATTATGAACATTAAAATCGCCTGCCAGGACGATTTCGGAAGAGGGGGAGAGAGAAAGCAAATGATCAATATTGTTGGAGATATTGTCAAATACGGATACCGTGTCGTCATCAGACATATTTGGGCTGCGATAAAGGAAACAGAAGTATATGATGTGCTTGTGAAGTTTGAACCTAATCCAGATGTAATTAAACTCTGGATTGGCAGAAGGAAAATCTTGAAGAATAGTAAAGGCAACATCATTCCGAATATATACTGCGATCCCTCTATGCTGAGAAAATACTGATACTGATTAATATCAGCATCAGAAACGACTTTGGTTTCACTTAGCGCAAGAATTGCCGGATTTTTTGAGTTAAGGTGGCAGTACACCGAAAACCGATTTGCTCTTAATCCGCGAATGTTGCAGAAATCTAAAATGAAATTCTGCATGCTGAAGGCAAAAACAAAAAAGCAAAAAAAAAACAAAAAAGCGACACACAGCAACACAAATATTTGGGCGCCGCCAGCAGCAGTCAACGACACAGCGAGGTAAAAAAAAAACAACAATAGTGTTATGCCTATTGCTGCTTTCAATACCTCAGACCGTGCAGTTCAATGACCACAGCTGGGTGCACCCGGATTGATGATCAGTGACAAGTGCTAATGCAATTGCACTGATCACAGATGAAAAGAAGGAAAGGAAACATTACCGTGCTGCTGGCTTATAAAATGTTGATAGGGCATAGAAGAGCCCTTCAGTTGGCGGATAAAATTTATTTTAATAATTTATTAAATAACGGTCGCGTCGGATTTTTAAATAATTATTGTTATGGATTTATATGGAGACTGTTTAGCACAACACTTCACTCGTTTTAAATTAATGGAATTAATAGATTTGTTTAGATTAATCGATTATATCTACAACACGAGGCAACGTCCGATCGGATTGACTCCACGCACTCGACTCAATATATATAATATTATGTATATTTTAGCTCACGCATATTCTTGTGGATTATTTCGCGAGCTCATAGTTCTATGGCGTGTATTTCTGCCTGAAAAATGGTTGGTGAGGCCCCCAGTGCCTTTGCGAGATGGAACCTTGGCCCATATATGAATACGCCCACGCCTCCTTTACCTTTCGTTTTGGACCCATCCGTATACCATTTAAGAGATCTTTTTTCAAAGGGTAGGTCCCCAGTGTGCCACTGTTGACGGTCCCCAAGATCACCTTCAAATGTGGTTTAAAGCTATGGCGTTTCGGCATAACGTCTGAAATTGAGTTAGCCATCGGGTCCTCTATGAAATCCTGGAGGACTTTCAGGTGGCCAACCAAATTATTTTTACTTTGGAGGTTTGCCTTTTGTAGCTTAATTGCACTAAGTATGGCCTGCTTCCTAACATGCAAATGTAAAAGAAGCAGGTCGAACATAGTCTCTAATGCCACAGTTGGGCAGGTACGCATGGCACCGATTACTCCTAGACATGCAAGTCGTTGTAGTTTTTGTAAACTAGCTTGAACTGTCTTTTGTTTTGTTTTTGGCCACCAAACGAGGGAGGCGTATGTGACCATGGGTCTTATAATAGATTTGTATGACCACAGAGTCATTATTGGTTTAAGACCCCCAAGTTTTGCCAAAAAGCCTGCGGCATGTCCATGTTGCCCCTGTAGCCTGATCTAGTACTCTTTTTAAGTGAGAGCTCCAGGTTAGTCTGTTATCTAAGGTAATACCTAGATATTTTACCTCCTTTGAGAATTCCGCTACTGTTCCCTCAAGAGATGGTGCTTGTAAATAAGCGTTCCTTTTTCTGGTGAAGAGAACAGCTATTGTCTTAGCAGGATTTGCTGCACCCGTTGCAAACTATGTTTAGGATATTCTGCAATAAATTAGAGATTATCTGATCATGTTAGCCCCTAATTGTAATGGCCACGTCATCCGCATATCCCTGATTGTCACAGCCGGAGTTGGTTAGATTCTGTAGGAGATCATCACCAACCAGCGACCATAGTATAGGGTACAGAACCCCACCTTGCGGACTTCTCTTAGCAGCCACTACTGTAATAGAGTCCTCCCTCAAGTAAGCTGTGATTCTCCGGCTTTCAAGCAGAGGTTTTATCCATTTTATCAAGGAAGGCTCGATTTCTTTTTTAGTAGGAGGTATTGTTAAATGCTCCTTGGATGTCTGGGAATACACATAGGGCTGTCTCTTTATCCTCTACCGCCTTTTCTAGTCCTAGGACAGGACTATGTAGGGCTGTTGTGGTCGACTTCCCTGCTTGGTAAGCATGTTGGTTTGGGTGCACCGCTCCTAATATAGTTGTCTAACACTTTTTCCATTGTTTTGAGAAGAAGTGAGGTTAGATTGATCGGACGGTGTGATTTGGGTAATACAGGTGAACGCCCTCGCCCTTTAGGTATAAATACTACCTTAACTTCCCTCCACGTCTTTGATATATACCCCAGAGTATAACTTGCTAGCCCTTTTTGAAGTAGGTTTGGAAAGATGCCATCAGCTCCAGGCGATTTGATGGCCCATTTAACTTTCCTTGGTGTGAAGACTCTGCTCTTCCGGTATTTCGTCGTCATATTGCATAACTCTCGAATCGGGAAAATGAGTTTGTAATAACAAACTTACTTTCTTCCCGGCTACTCGTGTAGCTGTTGGTTTCGCCTTGTTGAAGAGCCTTAAAGAATTGGCTCTTAATCTATCTAGTTCCCTGTTCCACAAGGGCACAGCTCGCGTTGCTTCCCTTTGTTTAACAAGACCACATTTTTCATAGGAGCAGATGATTAATCTATGCATATGGGAGGAGATCCATAGCTCTCAATTTGTCTGTTTGTATTCCCTGTAGGAATTCCAATCAGTGAGACGTGGAACTCTTATTTCCTCCCTTTGCATAGGGGAAGCCTTAATATCGAACCTTAGTCACACATTGAGGCCTCGCTTAAGACATGCCAGTTTGCATTGCCATCCGCCATATTTTGACTGATGAGTGTTAAGTCCAGCAACTCTTGGCGAATGGTGTTGCAGACTGTTGGTTCAATCCCTTTATTAGCTATGTCTATATTATTTTTAACTAAATGGTCAAAAAGGTACTCACCTCATCTGTTTGTGTCACTGCTTCCCCATACAATGTAGTGAGCATTCGCGCCACACTCGATGACATAGGATTTATTCCTTTTTTTTTTTGCAGAAGTCCAGAAGTTTTGTAATTCCTCCTAGTGGCGGTAGATCCGTATCACCCGGAAAATATGCTGAGGCTATTACCACCTCATACTTGCCTTTGTCTTTTGGCACCTCCAATAGGTCAGCCACTAGGTCCCGAGGGATGAGTTCTGTAATAGGAAGGAAGTTAGTATTAGGTTTAAAAAGCATTGCCACCCGTATGGGGTGAACATAAGTACATATGTTAGTCGCAATATGAAGTACACAAATATTTAATCTTTTCCTGGTATTTCTGTTACTCTAACTTACTACCTCTAAATTAAAAACTTCGCAGAGAGATTCAAAAGAATTTCCATCTACGAATACAAAATCTTTTGATTAAATTTTAATTAGATTCTCGAAATCTCTGCATTTCTATCTAACCGTAACACCTACATGCTTACTGATTACTTCTAACATCCCACGTGTACATTGTACGGCGTGCAACCGCATTTATTTATATTTCATCATCATCATCGTGAAAGCCTCTTTAATCCCTCATCAAAGTGTCCAATTTTGAAAATGCCTCTGACAATCGAACAATGCGATTAAAACTGCAACTTATTCCCTGGCCAGACCATGGCGTCGGAATAAAAAATTCTTTCGAACGACATCGATATGGCGATAAAGTGCGATCGCCGCAGCTGCGATTGGCAGAGGTGCAAAAGGTGTGATGGGAACAGAAACGCTGCACCATGCCGGACTGTAAATTGATAGAATTTATGAATTTTTTATCTTTGACCTTTCGCAGTGACTCGTAAAATGTTCTTGCATTTGCACATTGTGATCAGTTTGGCTCAGTTAGGCTCTGCACTCGAGTCGAGATTAAGGACCGTGGAATACATTGATATGCCATAAAATGATTAACTTTACGACTGTTATCTGGCTGATGGTAAGGTCGTGTAGTTGCGAATCTCCGTCCAGGTGGACAATTTAAGATAGATCTCAGTCGATGATTCTGTAAGAGACCATCTTCTTCAGATCGTAATGACAAGTATTCGAAGACGTGTCTCAAAATTTCCATTTTCAAAATTAAAGAAGAAAATTTATTTGACTTGTGTGCTGCGAGCACTACAATTACCAGCCCCAGATCTTAGATGCTTAAATCCCTGAGCGCCCGAAACCCATCGAATGAATGGAATTTCTTAAATGAATCGTCACTAATTCCACATCAATATCGTTTGAAGGGGCTCAGACTCGCGGGAGGAAGCACTTGATCGCGTGCCGAGCCGAGACCCTGGCAACATCACAGTGACAACAGTTCAAATAAATTACCTACAAGCCGCGTGGCCAGCTCAGACCAGACCTATTTATATTCAAAGCACGGGTAATTATTAGAGGATAGTTATGGCTGCAATTTGGAAACGCCCTATGAATTTTGAATGAATTTCTTCCATACGTAAAGAAAATCTGCTCTAGTTAGTCCCTGCTTGAATCTTACGCTCTGAAATTATAAAATTTTATTACACCTGTGGAGATTGGAAAGAGTACACTTTTCAATCTAGTGGAGAGTTTTAGGGCGTTGCTTCTAACGTTTATCGCATGTTTGCAATAAATGATGGGTTCGTTACACGAGAACGATTTACCTTTTCCGTGCTATTATTTTGCATGGGCAATTATCAACGTAAAAGCAAATTCATCGGTCACTAATTTACATATTACAGGCAAAACCGTATGCGGAAACTTTACCAGCCAATGTAAAAATATATTTCGATATAGTTTTATTACGATTCATGATTCATTAATCATCCTACGTATGACGGTCAAATCAAGTCATGTAAATCACCTTCGAAATTGGAGAATTGAAGGCAAAATTCTTACAAAGTGACCATTTTTGAAGATTAATAAACTTGAATGAGCCCACTTGGATACATTTTTACGATACATTCACTCAAGGTTTCCAACGTTCAAACATAAATATTTTGAAAAGTTGTAAAATTAAATATATTATGATTCGACGATATTGGCGGAATATTTAATTTATAAAATATGCAAATTAAGAAAAACATACATAGACATACGTATTAAGTGGGCTTAGTCACTTAGTACTTTTGGTTTAATATCTAGATTAACAAATAAGTGACGAACTATCAACTGGCTTCAGACATACGGAGGACAAAGAACAGGATGGAATTATTCTGCAGAGAAGAGAAATGAGAATTTATTTATTTATTTATTTGAAAAATTAATGCGATAGCAAACAGATAAATCCCCTTACTTACTACCGCTAAGCAACTAAAGTTAAAAAGTAAATAAAAAAGAAAACAGAAAGAAAAAGGAAGATCTACAAATGCATAGGAAAAGTTAAAGCTACATAATATCCAAAGAAAAATTTAAAAAAGCATAATATGAATGAAACAAACTAGAACTATTAATATATAGTAGACATAAAAAGAATAGCTATAAATACATAGGTGGAATTAAAGCTAATATGTAAGTAATACAAAACAAAATTTCAAGAAGCATAATAGGAATGAAACAAACTTAAAACGATATAATACATAGTAGACTAGAGTCAGAAGAAGAAATCCATAGAATTCACGGACAAATAAGTCTATTTATTAATGAGAAAGTTAACTTAAGTAATAAAAGAAAAAAGAAAGGAAAAAAATGATAACAAATAGGCATGAGGATGAGGCAAGTTGAGTATGTAAGAAATAGGAGAAATAAAGCAGAAAGAATAAGAGTGCGACAAATCACTTTAATTATTCAATCGATTTATTACAATCAAGAGGTTGCGTTTAAAACTCGAAAGACTATATACAAATATGTCCAAATCATTATATAAGACATTGTGAGCCTTTTGAATCCGAACGGAGAGGGATTTAAAGCGCAAGTTGGTGCGGGGGGCATCAATAAGAAACGTGAGTATGTGGCGAGTGAGGCGATTAGGAGAGCAGATTTTTAAGGGATAATAAGTGAGCTGCGAATCAATAGACTCACGCAAGATTTTAAACAGGAACATTTCGTCGAGATAGGAGCGACGTGCTTCTAAGGATATCATAGAATATTTGCACGATCGGGCTTCGTAATCCACGTATGAGCCAGTAAGTTTAAAGAGCAAGTGCCGAGTGAATCTGCGTTGAACGCTCTCAATTTTGTTTCTGTACGTCGTATAGAAAGGGTTCCAAATTGGAGAAGCGTACTCAAGTATAGATCTAACCAAGGTGTTATACATAGTTATGTGCGAGGAAATTCAAACCAATATTCGACTATCGAGATTGTATTGTATTGCAAACTCTTTTATCATTGAGTTTCCGTTTTCTATAAAAAACTAAATTTAAATATCAAAACAAGTAAAAAAGCTAGAATTGGTATAAAACCAATTCTTATGATAACCTAGACCTAGATTAATGCCCGTCTGTAATTTCGTATGATCACCCATCTGTGCAAGTTTGAAAGTCGGACAAAAACGCAGTCTTAGACGGATTGACCGTTTTTACAGTATACGTAAAAATCCAAAACTTTTATATGGCTATTTGCTATTACTATGAAAACACCATGTTCCAAATTTCAGCTCCCTATATCAACGCGTTCGCAGGCAGTGTCCAAAAATATAGTGGAAAACTAAATTTTTGTATGGCAACCCCACGAAGGAGTTACCCGATTTGTTTCATTTTCAAATTTAATTTTACTTTCTTTTTTTTTTAAGTCCGCGTACAAAATTTCAGCTCTCTTAGTAGAAGCGTTCTCGAAAACGACAGTAGGAACCCATGATTTGTAAGCGGACTAAATCTAAATAGACCACCTCTTTCCACTTTCACTAAATTATTTGTAATAGTCGGATGCGGCATTTCAATGAGAATAAATTAACTCATACAAACAGTTCTTTTCTTTTTATTACGTATTGGTGAACGACAATTCATATGAAGGCATTTATACACAAAGCTCCAAATAATACCTATCAGCTGTGGTGACCTGGGTTCGATTTACATTCAGGGCAGCTCTATAGCCACTTACATAATTGAAATATACTATTATCTCCGAAATCACGCCAAAGTTTTATATAAACTCTACTCGCTGCCACACTTTTACTATAATTAACACAATTTTCTTCGAAATTACATAATTTATTTTTCCGAACTTTATTCCCTATTTTCGAAATTGTTCGTTCTTATACCGCATATTAGCGGATAGCATTAGGGCCGATTTCTATCCTGTTTTATACAGGGGCGCAACTTTCATGAAATTTTCTACTAGAAACTAAGAATTTATTATGAGCAAATGCATGATTGGTGAGACTTTCATGATTATTGACTCCCTGATCGCGTTAAGATCTCAAATTGAAATTTTGTTCTTTTTTAGTGGATAATATAAGGCAGAAAATAAAAAAAAAACATTAAAGTTACGTCTTCCAGGATATTTAAAGACAACGGATATAATCCTTTTCGCATATATTTTTGAGCTGGCATTTTTCTTAGATAGCTTGAAATCCTAACTTTATTCTTTCATGAATAGCAAAGTTTGTATGAATTTTTAAAGAAGACCAGAAGATCATTTTTTCAAAATTTTAAAATACTATAATATGCGAAGTACGCAATGTATAGGAATAAGGAAAATTTTTAATTTGTATTTTTGTTTTCATAAATCCTCCAAGTAAGTAAAATTTAAAAAAAAATTGTGATGGTCATGTCATACATGTCGCCTATTTGATATGGAATGTCCCATATACCTCAAGCGACGTTGCGGCACCGCGCGTCTATATTGCGTCCGCAGATTCCTATGGGATCGCATCGGTGCCGTAATTCAAGTCTCTGCGTACCTACTACTGGCACAATGGAAATATGTATGTATATAGAACAGAAATAGAATAATTTCAAATATATTTGGATGTATTCGTGTGTATTGATTTTTTGCGTATCCCTATTTCACCGCAGCCGCACTTCACGTCCAGAACACTGATGTGTGCATCGGGCCTTAGGTTTCTTTTTAAAATTTTGTAAAAAGAGCACAAATAGCGTGGGTTGTAAATAAATAAATAAATGCGTTTCATTGTTTATGAAATTATGAGTAATCTCGAGATTTTAGCAAATAAAACTTGAAATCCAAAATCTTCAAAAAAGGAGTTTTAAGTGCTCATATGGGGTCAGGACGCATGTTAGAGCCCAATTTTTTCTACCCCTTTTGGACTTGGGAAATATATGGCCCCCACCGCCCCCACATCCCCTGTCAACGCCTAATCCTGGGTGCGCTACTGGGGTTTATATAACCTCATTTTAGAACACAAAATTTAGATACGTATATTTGCATATTGGATGCCAGAAACGACCATTTTAATATGTTTCTAATATTCTGAAGAGTTTTTCGGAATTTAGCCTATCAGGTTTTATTATGAGCCTTTTCACCATCCAAAGAACTGTTATGCCAAAATAAGAAAAACAACTTTAATGATCTAACTAGCACATTTTGAAACCATATCTGCGGCAATATTTACTGGTAATCATCTACGATCGACAAGATTGGATTGACATAGAATGACATGGATGGGACACAAAAGAGATACTATGATTTATTACCGGGAAAACTTTATACTTGTTTTTTAGATTCACCGACATAATAGCAAAACCGAAAAAAAAATTCTTGTATTCCATCACACAACCCATTTGATTTTTGGTAGCAAGTTTCAAGTCTTTGTTTTGACCCATCAACAGGTCCCAAATAGCGAAATTGAGTGATTCGAAAAAACAAATGAAACTAGAACAAAGGAAAGAAATGAAAAAATGAAAATATTGAAAAATAGAAAAAAATTTAATCGACGAGAATCAAGTTAGTTTCCTAACGTTGGGCAAGTTTTTGAGGGCAGCAAACGACCAAGATCTATTTCGAATTCATTCTACAATTGATTCAAACGTTAGCGATGACCGGCAAAAGTGACAGATTTTCGAATTCTGAGAGATCATCTTCAGAAAAAATTGCGAGGACATAACAATTTTGGCGAAAGAAAAACATTTTTCAATCTCAAAATTCAGGTTCGTACTTAAGTCGCGTGTCTTTTCCTTATCGATCATTGATCCTTTTGAGAAATGCTTTAATAGGGTTTGTAATTTTGTGTGGGCTCTGATATATCCTAATAATACTGATGGGATGAAATAATTATTTATGAGGCAAAATTATACTAAAATACTAAAATACACTAAAGCTGAAAAAACTTTTTCATAATATGCAGAAAAAAATTATTCGTGATAGTTATGGTATCTCCATATATGCCGACTTCGAAAACTTAAAACCTTTTGAAATTCTTTGAACAGCATTTGCGGGCACTAGAAAACAATGCCTGCTCAGCTTAGAGCTCTTCTACCACCACTTTCTTATAGTTGACAATTTTGGTGTATACGTCCAACCGTATGGAGCTCTCTTTTATTTGTATAAAACTCGTTTGTTCTTTGCTGCCTGCCTTATGTTATTGTTACTTTTATTGCATCATAAAACTGCCAATCCTTAGGTATCGTCTCTCTGTCTGACAGAAGAATTAAGAGGTAATGGCCTACTTGCCTGTCTGTCTTTCTAACGTAAATACAATTACCATTCAGGCAGCACTAGACGCTGTTAATGTTAATGTCAATTAGTTTCGGTTACTTAAGTCGAAGATTAATGTGTCGGATGACCACAGAAATGCACAGAATAAAAACCGCACATCAGTGGCCGGTAAGTATTGCAGATCGTCTGGGTGTTGGGTGCGTTAAAGCGAAAATAAGTGAGTCTCAGGTCTGGTAGTCTTCTTGGCTCGCGGCAGAGCGAATTGCTTCAGTTTTGTGTGCAGTAATTACCTATTTGCAGAAAATCCAACTGAGTTTGCTTAGTTGTCAAAACTGAACCGTTAATAGATAAAAAATTATCTACACTCACATATAGAGACCCCATACGAATCTTCATTTAATAGTCTTCATCAGAGTTATAAATTGACTTGTCAGACTCTTCATAGTAGAAACTGTACAAATTAACTACTTACCATGAGCTAACTGATTTTCCGGAGAGCGATAGGAAGAGACGACGACGGAAATTCAGGAAATAAATTTCCTATTCAAATTAAACATTTTTTTTTTCTTTTAATGAACGGAAGATAAATCCTATTCCTTCGCAAGAATCAGGAACAAAAGCCACAGACCCTCTTTGATTGGGATACGGAAGATTAAATGCGGTAATTTATTATTATTATTTATGTTGCAGCTTCCCCATGTAAGGGATTTCTATCAGAGGCCAGAGAATCTTTTGGTTTGGAGCAGAATAGGTTTCAGAAATAAATTCTTTAATTCAAGTGTTGATTATATCGACTGGGAAATGATGTTTTTCTCACATCTACAGGGAGTCTCTATCTGCCTGCAAATATATATATGAAATCTATCTGAATGCAATTCTATATTTTCACTTATCTTAAAACACCAATTTCATTAACCTTTAGCAATTTTGGAATATTTTAGGAACAGTGTGGTGCTTATTCGAAAAATGTGTCACGTAGTTTTACGCGAAGCAGATGAGGGATGAGGTGATTAACGTCCACTCTAAGATCTGCTTACTTAAATAGAAGTAATTGAAAAACAAAATTGTTTATGGAACCCTCATAATATGTATCTTCCACGTTATCTAAACTGCTGTTTCGTAACTGACCATGTTCTTGCTTTGACACATCCATACGCCTGAAGCAAATCAAGAAAATTATCTTCACCAGAGCTCATGACTCAATTTTGATTTATTCGCGTTATTTTACCTTCTCCAATCATGGGTTCGCTACATCTTTAGTTCATCCGTTTGATTCCTTTCGCGATTTTTACTTTACTTTTACCTTAAAGGGTATGAAGGCCACTGATTGTGCGGGCCACTATACAAAATACATTCGAGGTCAACAGAAAAGTTTGCTTTGAGCGAACTTCAGCTGCCAATCGTTGATTTATGGGGGCACACCGAGACTACGTCGAACAATATTATCTTCGAGGTGTTACCTCTTATACTTCATGGGAATATTTCTTCTTTCACAAATTTAATGAAATCTGAAAGGTCGATAACAAGCAAAACCTGACCACTGATCGTCAGTATACGTCATTCGAAATAAATAAGTGATTGATGGGATGATTCTTTCACCGAGGCTTGCATTCCTTTAACGTATACAATTGGTTTTGGCAGTTGTAAAGTAAGGTAAAGCCATAGCATATAGTATCACTAATGATGAAAACAGCACTAGACTCTAAATATGTCCTACGTTTGGGAGCAATAAACATCCCACACGTTTTATGTTTCTTGATTTGCAGAAAAATCGGAACTTAGGATATCGTTGAGACCACATGATAATAAATTTCTCGTTGTAAACACTTTCGAGATACTTCAATCGCAATTTGCAGTCAACCACCTAAAAATTTTATGCACCATCAAATCCGTTGCATGGACTGCCAACGAAGATGCTCTTAAGATCCATAAAAATCAAAAAATAAACTACTTTGTACGGACCTTATGCCGACGTAATTATGAGTATGAGTAGATTTTATGCCGGACTATACCCGAGATATTACCGCAGAGAGTATCGACTACTTTGTGGGTAGTTAATTTGTCGAAATCACTCGATGCGGGAAATTTATCAAAGTGAAAAACATATGCAGATACCAAGAAAACTTTCCATATAATTTCCCTGCAATTGGAAGGCCGTTTCGTCTCCGATATTAAACCAAATGGTCGCAATAATATTCCTGCGGTAGGTGATCACTAATAGCTGCAGAGATACGCCTTCAAATTGAAGTCGTAGCCGCCTCCTACAGAAATGCACGTTGTATTCTCTGAGGTATATTTGCCGATCTTTTCTGTGTGAGTAACATCTTAAATGCATTTTGCGATTAATTAAGTTTTACCGGCAACTCAAATAGAATCGTACACGTGGGTCATCAAATTGTTTGCCCT
The DNA here is from genome assembly GCA_963924295.1 of Dioctria rufipes. Lineage (NCBI taxonomy): Eukaryota > Metazoa > Arthropoda > Insecta > Diptera > Asilidae > Dioctria > Dioctria rufipes. The sequence continues at coordinate 377,869,088 of OZ002740.1, read as the reverse complement.
TTTGTTTAGTCATCAGGTAGAAGTCAACGTTAATTAAAATTTTTGAGGTGTGTTTCGTTTTACCAAAATTCTTTTATTATTTCTATTTGAACCTTGCATTACAGGGTTAAAACTACTCATGCTAAATTCGTCTTATCATCATTCCACACAAGTAGAGTCGTAGGCAGTTCTTTACATCCTTCTCAGGTCCATGCAAGTCTTCACCAATCAGCGTTATTATCATTTTCTCACTGTGATTTACCTCAAAGATCGCATTGAGGAAATTGCTGTTTTATCATATTTGCTCTCTTTGCATGATCGGTTAAAATCTGTTTTTACAGCTACTATGACGGTAATTTTACGCTATCGCCTATCAGTAGGGGCAGATAAGACTGATTTTTTAAAAGTGCTGCTCTGAATCATTCTCAGTCTCTGATTGCGCGGACGTGTTTTTGTGTTTTGTAAAGTGTTACTTGGTATCAAAATATTGCCTGGAACAATAATGTAAACAAGCAAATTTTCCAAATACTCCATGAGGGAAAGACCGAGTATTACATGCTCAGTACAAAAACTGAAGTCTGGTTCAAAGCGGTTTATCTAGGCTTGGACAATTCCGGATTAAAGAAATTTAATTATGGTAGTTTTATCCTATACATGTGTAGTTTATTTCGAGAAATTCTATATGTAAATACAATTTTTTTTAATAAAACTATTGTGCAGTGGGACTATGAGTGTAAACTTCCTAACAAACTAACATAATAATATCATAATTGTCAATTGTATGGCCATGGTGAAAAATTACATCATGTGAAGGTATTCAGTGCAAACTGTGCTAGTTATCACCATACAAATGACTGTCCAAATGTAGATCTTAGCAAGTGTGCAAATTGTGGTGGAGATCACAAATCGACTGATCTGCAATGGCCTAGACGACTAGACTAACTTAAATAGACAAACACCAAATTTCGATGCAATCAATTTTAGAAACGGACAACTGGAAAATAAATTGGGTCAACATTGTAAAATCGAATAGTAGCGTGGAACAGGCTCGAACAAATTCTGATTTGCTTACTTATATATAGTGAAATTATATCTCTAACTAACAAAATAGTATCGAAATTAAGATCTTGTAAAGATACGTTTGATCAGTTTAATGTAGTAGCAGTAGTAATTGTTATTACTTGGAACGCCAGATGTGTACGAAGAAAATGTGATGATTTCTTTAATTTTCCTTTAAAATATAAAATACTTAAATACTTACTAAAACATGTTTAAATGCTAATACCAAATTTCCTAATCCTGGTTATTGCTGCCATCGGTTAGATAGAGAAGACACAAGAGGCGGAAGTGCTGCAATAGTTTTGAACACAAGTACAATTGAAGTAATTGGAGTTGACATATTTTTTGAAAATGACAATAAAATTAAAATATTTTCTATATAGGGACTTTCCAGTGTTTTTTAAATTTTATCTTCTCAAACTATCACGAATTCAGTGTCCGTTTTTAATTTGTGCTGATCTCAACTTGGGGTTGCCTACGTGTTACCTGCTGGGGAAATATTTTCCATGATATCTTACCTACAATTTCACACAATGCCTCTCTTTTAGATGTCTTTTTAACAAACATCCCAGCAATAGTAACTACACTTCTGTGGGATCATCTAACTGTTTCAATTAAACTAACTAAAGATCCGGTTATCTCAAATTCGAAGACCTGTGCATTCGATAGAGCTGAGTGGCTGCGTTTCTCCACTTTCATTCGCATACTTTAAAAGTCACTCTTAACAATTTTTTATTAAATGAAGTTCAACATAATGATGAAGTTGACGAAATGCTAGAATACTTCAGCACTTCTCACTGGTGGTATCGCTCTTGCAGTTTCGACAACAAATATAAATTTAACAAACACCTGTAAACTTCCTGGGCATATTTGAGATTTAATTCATCTTCGTAAGTGGAGTATTATGATTCTAAGCGTTCTGAAAAATAGCAAAAAATAAACCAAACCATGTATAGGATTCTTAATGTCGTCACATTTAGGAAACACTTTAGAAGAAATCGTATTAGTTACGACGCTTCAGCTCACAAATCCTGACATGTGTCTGTGTTTACCGTTTATTTGCCATATTCAAATTTCGATGACACCTAATAGGCCCTATATTCTCCTAGTAGTTTCACTAAATTTAACTTCAAAAAGAAAATAATTTTACACATTTAAGTTAATTATAAATATAAATCGTGGGAATAATGTTCCATCAAAATACGTCAGGATCGTCTGAGTTGTTTCGACACAATCGTGATTCTCCGTCAAGTATGGATGAAAGTAGAACTCGAATTTACTTAGCGCAGATGTTCCTTCAGCCAGAATGTATAAGGCGTCAAATTTCAGAGTAAATAGCAAATGTATAACATCATTTCCATGTTCTTCTCAATAACATATCCACCATTTGGCCGACAACCCTGACGATGGTATATATTTTTTTTGTTTCTTAATGCACCTCCCCGGTAAGATTGATAACACTCAGTTTGGTGATAAAAATGACGGTCTGATAGCGTGGTAAATGTTCAACAGAGACTTTTTATCGGTAAGCGATCTTAACTGCATTGGTGGAATTTTTGCGATCATTCTGCATTTGCATCACCTCCAAGGTATACAATTAATCAAAGGACCATGCGAACGATCGGGTGAGTGCTATATTTATTGGGCCATAAAATGGACTGTAAAAAGATGCATTATTCGAGAGGAAGCTGATCTGTGAGCGGTCCATGAATTTGCACGATCAATTGAACATGCAGCGATGAATGACGCTCTCGTTTCAAGTGAGTGTTAATGAAATCATCCCGTGGATCACCGTAATAATTGGAAGGCGTCGCGATAATTTTTTACGTAAATTAAAACGACAGAATTGATCGAAGGGTAACAGATAAAAATCTCAAGGAATGTTATGTGTGAAGCAAAGAGTAAGTATAGCGTTAAGAAAAATTATTTTATTTTTATCAAAAAGAGACCCAGATTTTTATCCCATAGTTATTTAAGAAAACAAAAATATCGACATAGTCTGAAGTTAATTCGAACCCAATAAGATAATTAATGATAATGCATTTTCTACCTCAACTTGTTCACTTCTTGAATGAGCTTCACTTTATGTCAATTAATTTCGCAAACGCTTAACACTTATTTCCTTGAACTCCTCTGGTTACGTAGACTATAAATGTTTACCTATGGAACAGAGAATATTAGCAGGTACAACAATCCGTCAAACAATGGGCGATCACTGTAGAGAAGAAGCGCAGTGCCTCTGCATCAAAGTAAAACACTCTGTGAATTCCATGGAATCTAATTCTTTTGCTTCATGCTGCTACCGTGTCTTACATGCTCACAACTTGCATATTCAAAACACTTTCGCCAAGGCTACCGGAAAGTTGAGCCTCGCATAAAAGTTTATCAGGTACGATCATTTAAATACGTGACGTATGTGATCTTTTTTTCGATTAAAAAAAGTCATATGGACACAGAAAATTAGCCTGATCGTAATTTTAATGGAATTAATGAAGCTCAACTATCACTAATTTAGGTATCTCCTTGCATTCACTTCAACATTACCATCCAAGGTACTTTACTGTGTGCTCTACTTTGTCAAGGGCTACATTTAATTCTTGCCTAAATGCTTTTCTGCAAAAATTAGTGGAAAATTTTAGTTGTTTCACAACTGTGATCAATACGCAATTCGATAAGAAATTACTTACTGATATGAATTAAAATGCAGGTGTAACTTTAATATCTGTTCGAATACCTTTCTCGGACAAAAGCGCTACCTAAAATTTCCCAATAATCGTAGATGAATCAGTACATTTGGCCAATGCCATTGTAATTGTTATTTAGCAAGTTTTAGGGAACTGCGAGTGAGTAAAATAAGAATTATAACTGTGTAAACTAACTATCGAAAATAGCTTTCTAAAGGACTTTGGGGAAATGTTATCCGAAGCTGTGAAGCTGAATGTAAATAGTAGCAATAATTGCCTTATTGAAATTTGGTTGACTTGCCTGCAAATATTTTGCGGGCAAGGCAATAAAATTTTCCGTTGTTAGTAAAATTCTGACTAAAAAACTAACTTACAATGTACATTGCCTGAAAAGGCTCAGTACACAAGGAACCAATACACGTGAAACATTTTATCACACACAATACACGGAATTGAAACTGTCAGAAAACCTTGCATGACAGATTAACCTATCTCGAAATATTTCCATAATTTCACACTAAAAAGTTCATTTGGGATTGAACTTATTTGAAATTTTAATATTTTTCCGTGAGAATAGTCTCCAAATACAGACCTACGTTTTAATGACTGCCTATAACCAAGCTGCAAGTTGCGTCTACGCACGCCTTACAAATAGAATAAAAATAATTACGAAGAGTTGTCAGATGTGCACGTGTGGAGACTCCGTTAATATTAAATTAACTTAATTCATCCTTCAAATTTTGTTTATTGTAGCGTTCTGAAAAATCTCGAAGGAGTATTGAAGAACTCTCACCATCAAACTACTTGTCTTGCATACACCCCAAATATTATAAACGGATATATATGTTGCGTCACATTTGATACCGTTGCGCTACTTATCCTTGACCAGTTGTTAAGCCATGAAGAAATTCGAGTCGCACTAAATTCATGCAACCCATGCTTAACTTAACGTCCGATTTCCTTAGAAATGCCTCTATTATTTTCTGAGTGTTTTGTAATTACCACCTTTATAATATAATAATCTTCAAGAATGCCATAAATTTTGCGGGATTAAATACACATTCAGTAACAGTAAGCCCATGCACTACATGAATGAATCGCTGGAGCAAGGCAATCGCCTAATCCAATCGCGCACGTACTTCAACTTTTAAGTGTGGCAATTAATTGAACCATTAGAGAACAAAGCGTTGAAATATTCACCTGTGGCATTGGCAACTGTTATCTCGCTCCCAGACGCAGTTTTCTCAGTTCAAAGCTCTAAACACCATGATCCTGTTGTGCAGTCAAATTGTGGAATCAGCACCAGCAGCAGCAGCAGCAGCAAATATATAAACTGGACACACCTAGGCCAGTGGCGATCCACGACATGAGCAATATACAAAAATTAATTAAATGAGCTCGTTGCGTGGCCAGTACGGTCGCGCACTTGTAGCAATTTTACCGGACAGGTCGACCTTAATAAATCACACCGATATAGAGGTTATGCCAGTTTCTTGTGGTGGATATATATCTTGACAGACTGCTTCGCCTGCATATGTTGCGATTCTCTAGTGCAGTGCAGGTGTCGTACTGTATGAACTGTGCGCAGATATAAGCACTTCAATCGACACCTCTCGGTGCCAAGAAATGATTTCTGTCGCTGATATACTGTCGTACATGTGAGAAGTGCGGCCATGGAAAGGCCTCCAGTCCAGGTACAGATCTATACACATATATATGTGTCTACGGGATTAGTGCGGCCAATTGCTCGTTATGAGCATTTACCATGATTATCACGGGAAATTGGTTTAGTTATTGTGGAAGTCCATAAATAATAATTAGACGACCATTAAGGTGAAATTTAAGTGATCATACGTGGGCATCGCATAAAACTATACGTTTGCATATAAAAGCAATGCCCAAGTGTTTATTGGTCTGCAATAAGAACCGTGACAATGTCTTATTTCAAGCGGAGATTCTATTTAACTCTAAGTTCAAATTTCATGCTTAATTTCAATTATTGAACTGGAAAATAGACAGAGAAGCAATTGCCAATTACCCGTCTAATTGTCCTTTGTCCTTTTTCGAGCAAAGAAATTGAAATATGCATAATATAATATAAGGACCCCTAATATACCAGTTAAGTTTAAGTTTTTACGATCCTGCTCATATTACAAAATTTTCTTCGAGCCTGCAATTCGTAAATGATGACAATGTACTTAGAAATAAGAATAGCGATTCGAGTTTCACTCAATCATTTATCTAACCTAAATAAACCCAGAAAATTGATCTATAATTAGATAGATATTAGATAATTAGATAGAGCCGTGCCGCCGCCACCATATGTTTTCCAGTTCTAAGCCCTCCATTTTGCATGAGACGAACTTAATAAATTAATGAATTGTCATCGGCATCTTCAAAAAACCAGAGACCAATAATGCCTCCAAATACATTCCGTATCAGTTTAAGGGGATGTGTGGTCACGTATGTATTACACAAGGATCTTCAGTACCCCAATAAACGACTGTCCTGTTTGTTAATCATTCAAATGAAACAACCAATATAATTTTTTAAAAAGTTCAGGATCACTATTGATTTGGTTTATGGTTTACATAATTTCATCTATGTTGATGTTCGTTTGAATTTTTTATGCAAATAATTGCTGGTCTTTCGCTTAAGCAGAGCATAAATGACCCAATAGCTGTGCCCGATGACGAATAGTCTTAGAGGTTCTTACTTCTTCCGGTTCAATGTCGCCTGCAATATGGTCTATTTGCCACAGTATCAAATTCCCCGAAATTCTCAATCCTACGCTTAATTTTCTTTTTCGTCCGGATTTTGTACGTATTTTTCTATGAGCAGACATTGACATAGTATTAGTAAATATAGTTTCCTACAATAAATACACGTATACAATATATAGTAGTATAATAAATCTCCCACGTCTCTACATTTTGAATTCTATCGAAAGAATGTACTAGTACTACCTGACTTTAAAAAGGGATGAAAGACAATTTCTGACAACTAAGGAAGAAAGAAATATTATCGGTACCAGAATCCGAAGTTATATCCTCAAAACTTGTTTATTTTTCAGTCATGGCCGTTACATAATAATACAACTTTTGGTCAATACGGCCGTTATTTGTTCAGAATCACCAACAATTAATGAATCGATATATACATAAATAAAAATGAATTGCCGCATGTGTATTACATCATCACTTGAGCCCCGTTCGACCGATTTAGCTCATATTTTTTATTATGTTCCTAATTATCAGGACAAAATTTTAAGGGCCAGAAAAATTGGAATTGGCAACCCCAGAGCTTTGGTTTTTCACTAAATATTTGCAAACTGCCTGAGAATGCGTCGATGTGGAGAGCTAAAGTTTTGTACACGACGTTTTTAAAAAAATATAAATTTAAGTTCAAAAATGGGACCAATCGGGCAACTCATTCGTAGGGTTGCCAAACAAAAATTTCGTTTTTAACTATATATTTGAGCACTGCCCGAGAACGCGTCGACGTAGAGAGCTAAAATTTGGTACATAGTATTTTCAGGGCAACGATAAAAAATGGATTAAATCGGCTTCTTGGTGTTGCCATACAAAACTTTGGTTTTTCACTATGTACTTGGAAGTTGCTGGAGAAGCCGTCGAGGTGGAGAGCTGATATTTTGTATACGACGTATTTATAAAAATTTCAAATGCAGGTCCACAAGTGGAGCAAATCGGGCCTCTCTTTGTCGGTGTTGCCATACAAAATTTTAGTTTTTCACTATATATTTGGACACTGAAAGCTGAAATTTTGTACACGGGTCATTTTTAAAAAAGAGCAAATTTAATTTCGAAAATGGGACTAATTGGACAACTTTTTCGTAGGGTTGTCATACAAAATTTTCGATGTTTGCTATATACATATATGAGCACTGCCGGAGAACGCGTTTGCGTAGAGAGCTACACTCTCCCACACATATGACGCATCTGCGCACACACACTCAAAGACACACAGAGTGATACCCTAGAATACGGAATCGCGTGTCCGAGTCAGATGATAGCTTAGATATTATGCATCCCTAACCACCCTACCCATTTGCGCATCTACATTATCTCCAGGCAACTCCAGCGGGCTTCTCTTGTATAATAATACATATAATATAAAATTTAAAATTACCAGGGAACACGAAGATCTTTACAAAAACACATCCTGATCCTTCCAATATCTCCAAGATTGTTGAAATTAAAAAGAAATCCCTTTTATGAAGCAAACTATTGTAGATTAGCTCAGTTTTAAGCCAGAGCTAAGGGGAAGATAATCTTTATTTAAATTGATGGTCGAAAAAGCGTGTTCTAAAGAAGTTTATTAGTTAACAAATAAAAATTTATAAGAAATGCCAAGAAACCATAAAAAGACTGCTAGACTCAAGAAATGTGTTTTTTAAAAAAAAATGAATGTCTATCTCAAAAGCGTAGAAACTTATATCTCCGACTGGATTATCTCAATATCGAAAACTCAACAAATATTTCAAAACTACATAGCTCAACATCCACAGGACAGACTTTTTTCACAGGTGCTCTGGTTAATGGTTGTCAGTGTTATTGTAGTCTTAATAGATGGCAGATGGCGTAAGTTCCCTATCAGCATAAGCGAAGTAACCGAAGGAAAACTTCGAAAGCTCCATAAGTGATCGATTGGATGTAGTTTGGCGGTCAATAATTCACAAGTGGACTAACGCCTATTCGCCAATAGTTTCTTTGGAAGAATCATTATATTGCGACGTAAATTCGCACTGACAAAAAGTATCCTCAGGAGAGGAAAACTGACATAAAATGTTGCAAAGTAATGCTGATGATACCGCTAGATTACATCATTAGGTTAGAATCTTCAGAGATAATTCAGCGCATGTGTATAGTGCTTTAACTAATCAATTCTCTGTTAGGAGCTTTTGAATTACGTGCACTGTCAAGAATCCAATCAAGCAGCGTCTTTAATTAAGCTACGAAGACAGCGGGGAAAGTGCAGTTGCTATTCCTGGAAACTACTACTATCCGGGCCGCAATTATTAACTAACTACTTGGCTATAGGTATCGGCAGCAGCTATCTGCTGCTGTGTTCATGTTACGAAATTAAAAACTGTCAAGCGGCCAAAGCATGCAGCTCCTATGATAAATTTATCATCGTGACGTGTATTAATTATGGCGATATTGTTAGGCGACAGTGTTATGCCAAAGTGCTGCCATTTTTCCTGGCCACTGCCTACGTGTTGGGAAATTAAGCGATTGAGGATAATTGATCTATTTATTTGCTAATTTTACGGCCATTGAAAGATGGCTAGTGTCCAATCAGTGGCCATGTGGCTGCGTTCTACAACTAAACGTTCTTCTAAGTCGAAACTCTTAAAATTAAACTGCAGTAAAAAGAGAATGCCCGAGGGGATGGCCGGCCGTGTACTGCAGCTGAAACTGAAGTTTTTTTTTTTTTTCACTCCATCCCACTGAAAATTTTATTATTGTTAACTTATCGCAAACAACAATTTGGAACCGTGTAAATAAATTCCTTGTGCTTATGAGAGCGTTAAAAAATATTATTACTTAGAAAGGCTATTTAGTTTTATAATTTTGTAATGCTATCAGGCAGTGTTCTATGATTTGTAATAGAATTACAAATTATCTGAAATGAACTGTAACAAAATAAAACTGATTTGATTTTATCAAAAGTTTAAGTTTCCCTATTTGCTTTCTCAGATAGGAAAAAGAATTATGACAAGCGATACATTCTTGTGGTATAAACTTTGCACAGATTCGGGCACCAGTTCAACAACCAACTTCACTATGAATTTTCATTTTTAGAAAAACGTTTGTAACACATTGAATTATTTAAGATCGAAGGATCATTTACTGAAGCACAAACATTTCAGACATCTATTTGATTACAGACTTTATAAGTCAGTATAGAATTCATCCATATCCATATGGAGAATATTAGGTAAATCGAGTTTATTGCTTCAGATACATTAATAAAAATTTGAATATAATGACATCAAATGACTGCGTCTGAAATGAACGAAGATTTGCCAAATATGGAGAACCTTAAAGTTACCCAAGTTTTGTGTTATGAAGTCAAGGTACTTCGAAGCTTACATCATTAGCAAATAAAAGAGAACATCATTAAAAAAAATTTATTTAAATTAATACCCTGGAGGTCGGGACGCACTGGCCTTGGAAATCGCTCGGAATTAGTAATCCTTTAATTCATAGAAATTGTAATGAAAACTAGAACATAATTTATGTAGTTTCAATTTATTGGCCAATATTTCGGTCACTTGTTTAGACAATCTATCTTCAATGCCTTGTGAAGATTTCATTTCCTTTTGCCACTATTTTAAATTAAGCTAAGAAAACGTAAACACTTTACAATTAATATAATTGAAACAATACGAAAGTTAATATTAAAATAAACAATTAAATTAATAATAAATAAATAATTTAATTTAAAACACAAGCTTAGGCATCTGACTTGTACTAACATAATTTATGTTGTAGTTTTCATTACAATTTCTTCGAATTAAAGGGTCGCTAACCCCATTTAATTTCCAAGTACATATCGCTCGTTGAAAATACGAGTGACACAACTCAAAATTTTCCTGTTCACGTTTTAAAGCTCAAATTGATGCAGAAAAATTAAATTTTTTGACCCAGCGATCAAAGAGGTGTCTGATCAATAAGAAACCCCATAACCTTACTGATGAGACCACTCTCTGTGATCGACCCAGCTAAAGTTCAATTTCTCTGCATCATTATTGCTTCGTACGAGCGATATAAAAGGGCCATACAACTTAATCTCTTCATATGTATATTTACCCTTTAAAAACTCTGTGCAACTACCAGTTGGAGGCCCTTTTTAAAAAAAATGTTGAAAGGGACCATTGATAAGACCAGGCGTTTGTTGATACAAATGTTGCTTGGGACATTTTGAATCTTATTTTCACCTTTCGGGTAGGCAGCAAATTAGCTATTGGCTTTAATTATAGACTGCAGTAGATATAGCCAGTATCATTTCTGTGTTGTATAGAAAATGTGTTTATTTTTCTTCCGCTTATTATTTCTAGCTTTAAAACTTCTAATCAAATGATTTTCAATGCCTGGATATTGCTTTTAATTTTTTTTTAAACAATTTCTACTTTATATTCTGGAAAATTTGATTCGTACCATTAATTAAAAGTTTCTGTTACATATTTTGCAAGTAGCGACATCCGCTCTATACACCACAGAAATGATTCTGAAGACATCTATTACAGTCTATAAATCAAAGCTATAGGCCTATACACTATAGTTCGTGACTACTTCATAGATGATAGTGTGGATGCAGCTGAAAAAAGTACGGTGATAAAGAAAAATTTTTGATTATTTTTCTATGCTAAGGCATTCATTAGTTTAAAAAATCGAACTCCAAATCATTACTGAAGTTTCTTTTTCGGTATTGATTTCAATATTTTTCAAGTTACCCACAGGTATCTTACGGGGAGTTTCATATCAAGTTTGTATGTTACGCATTTTTTTTTAAACGCGTCTCAGAACTACGCAGCCCACTTCAAGAAAGTAACAGTTTAATCATACAAAATTGAAAACTTAAGCAAAACTCTATACACAAATTGAATTGAAGTTAGTGGAAATTCTGGAGGCTTTCAAATTTTTTAGTACAGAGAGATCAAAGACATTAAATAAATTTTTACGAACTTTTACTACTACTGGAGTCAGTACGCATCTGAAGAGAGTACTTTAGATGCGGATTTGTAATTTAAAAAGTTATTGTTTTCGTTTTCAAAATTATTTACCCTATATCTTATTTTTCTTTACAGGTAAGTGTCAAATCAACTTTCCCATTAATGTAGTTGGCCCAGGTAGTGGATATGCAAAAAGTAAGTTGTTTGAAAACATAAAAAAAGTCTTGAAGCACAAATATTTTTAAAAACTAAAATTGATTGTGATTTACTTAAATTCTTCTCTGTACATAAACAGTTGATTTGAATTGGCCCAACTTCTGCCTATAGACTTATACTTGGCACGGGAGTCAAACGTGATAACCTTAATAAAAACAGTTTCAAAGTTATGAAATCTATGCACAATTAGGTCGAGTATTAATGGTGGCCGCCAAAATGCTCTATAAAATATTTTCAAACAAAAAGAGGAGAAAAAACGCTAATAACTAAGCCGAGAGCTGTAATTTATCCGACTTATTGGTGCACTTAGTTTTTATGAGCTAATGACTGAGCAGTTGTAAGTGACTCCGATAAGCTTTGCAATAGAGACACAATTACTACTGTTCTGGCCGCTCTTGTGCAACCCATATGTATCCGAGAACAATAAAATAATCATATTTGCAGCTGCAGATACAATAGATAAGCGCAGCCTGCACCACTACCACATAGTCTCCTCGTCCACCGATAAAATTGGGTCTCTCTCGGATTTCTGCAGAAGAGGAAAAATAGCGCAGCGGCGGTACTTAGATTGCTCCACTGCAGAAGTGTTGCAAATTTATTGCAAGGTTAAGTGTGTGTAAAAACAACGATCGTCGGAGTTTTCTTTTTGCTGCTTTAAAGGCAGTATTTGATCGGATTTCTCCGCAGCTTCCTTTGCGGACTCGAACTTTTTCATCAGTTTCTGTGTTTTTTTTTTTTCTTTTGCACTATCACATGTTCAGTAAGTGGCGTGCGCCCGCTTTAAGGTAAACCCAAATGCCTATTGGAACTGTACGTTATACCCTGGTGGAATGTTATGCAAAAGAACCATATTACCTTTCGAACTCGTTCGATACATGTAGCAGGTAGCTTCAGTGCCGGTAATCAACGAATTAGATGAGGTAGAGGCTCCTGGTTATAATTGATAGATAATTTTTGCGTTGAACAGAAAATTTCATTTCCATACAAGGATCGCACGGTGGGAGCGTTAATTAAAATTTTTCAACATACTGCTGAAAGAAAGCATCGCTGGGGCTGGTCTTGGCACCAACTAGTTATATATAGTTAGCTAGCTAGCTCCTCGTTAATAATTTTCGAGGAAATTATGATTATAGACTACCTGAGTTCCCGAGTGTAATCATTAAAACGTAACGAACAGGAAAAGTCCAGTGAAAGTCAGGGCATTTCCTTTAGGTAAGTTGCATGTCTTAACGGAGTTATATTTCAGCACGATAGAGTGCCACTCTACGAGAACTACACTATATTAGTTCATTTCCTTTCGAGTGTCAGAAAAGATAAGCTCGACCAACGTTTGCATCTTAGAACTATTTGGTTTGTATAGCTAGCGTAGTTTAAAAGCTCATGTATGATAAGCAAAATGACGTAAATTGAAACGTGCTACGATGGTAGTAAAGGGTTTTCCAATAAGAGGTGTTATTTTAATTAGCCCGCTATTTCGGTAGATGCCACTTCTAGAGCTGCCATTTTTTGACATTTGACAAGTAGAAACTACGCCATTAATAAAAATGGAACGATACACGATTCAACAATGCATTGGAATTATTAAAATTCACTATAAAAATGGTGAAAATGTGGCAGAGACGGTTCGTAAAACTCGAACATTTTTGGGTCGTCGTGAAGCACCTTATCGGACCGCAATACAGAAATTGGTAGAAAAATTCGAGCTGTGGGGACAAGTTAGTGATGTGAAGAATAAAACCCGTGCACGTCGCTCAAGAACAGCCGAGAATATTGCTGCTGTAGCCGAAAGTGTTGAAGAAAACCAAGGTTTGTCCATTCCTCGTCGTTCTTTGAAATTAGGCATTCCACAAACGTCATTACACCGTATTTTGCATAAAGATTTGGGTCTTAAGGCTTATAAAGTTCAGTTAACACAAGAACTCAAGCCGGCCGATCATCAACAACGTCGAGTCTTTGCTGATTGGGTCCTTGAAATGCATGAAAATGATCCGGAATTCCATCGAAAACTCATCTTGAGTGATGAGGCCCATTTCCACCTCGATTTCTTCGTCAACAAGCAAAAATGTCGCATCTGGGGCTCGGAAAACCCAAGGGTTATTGTTGAAAAGCCTCTCTATCCTCAACGTATGACTGTTTGGTGCGGTTTATGGTCCCGCGGGGTCATTGGACCTTACGTTTTCGAAAATGAGGCTGGAGCAACAGTTACGGTGAATGGATTGCGCTATCGACAGATGATTAATAATTTTTTATGGCCGGAATTGGATGGTATTGATCTGGACAACGTTTACTTTCAACAAGACGGCGCTACGTGCCATACAAGCAACGAAACCATTGATCTTTTACGGGAAAAGTTTCCGGACCGTGTTATATCTCGAAGAGGTGATCACAATTGGCCACCGAGATCTTGTGACTTAACACCTTGCGACTTCTTCCTTTGGGGCCACGTGAAAGGGAAGGTCTACGCCAACAGCCCAGCGTCGATTCATGACCTCAAAGATGGAATTCGTGAGGATATCGAGGACATAGGGCAGCCACTTTGCGATTTGGTTATGGCAAATTTCATGAAAAGTATATGGTCCTGTAGGCGTGGTCGTGGTGGTCATTTGGCTGATGTTATTTTCTATTATTAACGGCATACCTTCCTCTTTATAATGAAATAAAGATTCGATCATTTATCTAAAAAAAATGGCATTTTTCTTTGAATATCAAAATAACAGCTCTTATTGGAAAACCCGATACATTATCGGTTTCAGTTGCAGGATATGAAATTTTCAAATATAAATTGCGTAAATTGTAAATTGTGTAAGATACATCGTTTCGTCAGTAGGCTATTCGGGTACTTTTTTCCATTAAAGCTTGCCATTTTTTTCATGATGTTGGTAAAGCTCAGGGGATACCCTATGATGCCGTAGCACAGCCTTGGCAGGAAAGAAAGGAGGGGGAGTTGAGTATTATTGGATTGTGCCAAGGAGGTGACTGCATCCATTACGCTGGAATGTTTGCAAGTCATAGCCGAGGGGGAAACAGAGGAAGGCAAACTATTCCACATCCACATTCGTACTGTTCTGCTTATGAAAGATCGGCACGGCCAAATCTATCTTCAAGGGTGTGAGGTTGAACTCGGGTTACAACTTGTGTAGTGCGCCATAGGAAGAATTCTACAAAGGATTAGGCTAGAGATTTCGTTCAAGCAATAGTCAAAGAAGTAGCGATAAAAGATAGGTAGACATTACGCCGGAGTTCTAGATAATCAATAGTTGCTATTTATATATAATAATTCACAAAGCCTCATTTTGGACTTTTTCTAATTCGGACAATGCAGTGCGTCCAAATCCTACCCAAATATGGGATATATTACTTCAATCTAGGTCGGATATGAGTCTTTTAGATTTGCGCCATGTCTGATGGAGTAAAATATTTCTTGCATCCTTGCAAGAACCCCAGCCATTTCACCGCGTTTCTGGCAGTGCGAAATATATGATTGGTCCAACTAAGATTGTTGGATATTTCAATCAATCAAAGGTGCTGTCGTCTGCAAATCTATAAAAATGATTGAAAGTTAGAGCTAGCAGATAACTAATAAAACAGGGAAGAGAGTAGGAGAGGGCACAGAACCTTACAGTACACCGGCATGGATTATAAAACAGTAAGAAGTAATTCCGTGCAATAAAACTTGAATTGAACGGCGGGAGAGTAATCTTTCAAACCATTTTAAGAAAAGAGAATCTCTAGACCTAATGCCTGAAGTTTATCCAAAAGAGCAGCATGATTTCAGATTCATCAAAATTATGGAGATATTGATTCCAACGCTCGGTAAAGAATGTTAGAAAAGATCCCAGTAGAACGGCCAGCACGAAAGCCGTATTGACGATCGCTTATAAGATGATTAGTTTCTAGATATTTCATCAATCTGGTGTTGAGTGTTTCGAAAGACTTCGAAAAAATCGAAGTAAGAGTAATTGGTCTATAATTTGAAGGATCATTTGGTTCTCCGTTTTTGGATATTGGCTGGACAATTCATGTGTGTCATTATCTTATTATACACCATATTAATATAGCTAGGTATCAGTTGATAGTTAGAAGAATTTTTCCAAAAATCGCACAGTAAAAATGATTATAGGGTCGACTAATTAATTATTCATAACAAATTACTTATATGAGACTAAAGTGGTCATTACTAAAATGCAAGCATTCAGTTGCAGCTCAGTGAAACCCTCAATCTTGATAATTTGCAACATTTTGCACTAATACATTCACACGCAATCAAAAGTGTGTTTCAAAATGTTATAAATGTTATGAAACCGCCCACTAACTGAACTCAAAAAAGTTCATTGTCAGTCAGCATTTTAAACTAATGGGCAAATGCTTAAATAGCACGATGAAGGATCTCCATTGGATCGATATTTTCTGAGAACGTTTAGGCTTTATCATGAAATTGAAATCCATTCGCACGCCTTAAATTAATGGCACACATCACGACTGCGAGCGTAACTTACAATTCAGTGTTGTTGTATCAGCTGAGTGAGTAAACAGTTTCAATATGCAATGAGCTGTAATTTGCTATCTTCAGGAGTTAGTTATCTTGATCAACTAAAGGGGACGCTCCAAGGAGTTGCAGCGGTAAAAATGTTACTCACTCTGACATTGGAATAAATTGCATCCACACTCGAGATAGATCAAGACTGCGATGGAGAATAGTCGTGACTAATCTTTTCACTTTGACGGTATTTATAAATGTCTAGATCGCAATTAATATTAACGTTATGCGTTTTTAATTTGTATTTGCACTAATGTCTGCTTGATTATGTACCTGAATCGATAATGGCATTTAATAATCTTATGAAATATAATAGCTTAAGCCGAGCTATTTTTTTCTAACTCGTCAAAAGACAATGTCAGATACAACATTGATACAGTATATCTAGGAATTTTTGTCTACAGGGCGATAGTTTAGAGTAATAAAATTAGCGTGGATAGCAAACGGATAAAATCTTTATCAGCACCATGGTTAAAGCCAAACAAATAATATCCAAGCAAAAGAGCTTTACCTATAGAGCACTGTATACGAAAATCGCACAATACATATATCCAAATAACACCACTTTACTCCTCTGATGAGGCTCCGATATGGATCGAAACAGTTGTCAGTATTTATAAAAAAATTTTTTGTGAAATAAAGTATGAAACAAGCTCAGCTACTCTTCATAATATTTTTAAAAATCTTTCACAATTCTGCTTTAAAAATTCTTAAGTACAAATCAAAACATTTAAACTCTTAAAGCAATCGGTAGTTGAATAACAAATTTCTCAAACTACAATAAGATCAAAAGTTAGAAGCCACTTGTCACGATCGCTAAGCAATTGTAAACATTTAAAATACTGCAATCAGCCTGGACAAATTCTCAGCTGTTTAGAAAATAACTAAAAAAAATTATTGACTTGAAAAATTTTCTATACTTTATTCTGCACTTGACAGATATGAAATTCTAAAAATAGCCCAAGTATTCTCGTACCACGAAAACAAAAACTCTTGAAAACTTTTCACATCTTCTCACTGGAAAAGTAAATTTTATTCCTCCCTCCAAGAAAATTAGGTAAAATAATTTTGAGAAAGAAAAATTCGTTGTCGTCTCTTCTGTTTGTAATAATCAAAGCAACCGCACAGTATCATCTTTAACGATCTGGTTATAAACGTAACTAAAAAATTATTGAGATAACCTTTCTTTTATAACTGTTTCAGTTTAAGGAAACTTGCTTATTATAAATATGACTTAGAAGAAATTTTAGAAACTTTCTGGATTATATGGGAAAAAGCCTAAGAAATCATTTGTGCTCTTTTTGGACATATTTATAAAAAGTTATTTCGGCACATAAAATGTATAAGAATAATCCTTGACACCATCTGTGAACCACTGAAATTTACTGGTCCGTTCATTAATTGTGAGAATTTAGTTTTACAATATGCGAATAGTTTTTCAAAACTTTTCAAATTTGCCAAAGAGCAGCATGCGATACCCAAATGCGCAATATATTGATATTGTTGAATAACGTTCTATGCCTAAGTACATCTGACACTTGGATTTACTAGAGTGAATACTACCAGTGAAAATTTGAACAAAACCAAAACACTGTTCTCTATTGACTAGATATCCGTAGACTTTTGATTTCATGTATTTTGGTATACTTCGTACCAAACTTAAAAGATGCTCTCGAGTTCATCTGTTATATTTATTTATGGCAAATTAGGCCAATTACTATTCTAGTTATATATGGATAGCGACTTAAAAGTTCACAAATAACGCCTTTCAGGCTGTATTCTAATTACATTGAAATTCCCTAATCCGAGCCCTACGATGTTCCTTAGTAACTTCAGAGTTTCAATAGCGTTTTCTTTCTATTCCAGTTATCGAAGTACAAAACGCGTTTCATATCAGCAAGAACTTAATACTCTTCAGTACGACTAGTTCTTGCTTGCCGTATACGTCTGGAAAAAAGCTAAGTTAACCTCACATATATGCACTCAGTTAAAACTCTGAGTGTGAATTATATTATATATAACGGAAGTAGACAAATTCTTACAGAAAAATCAAGAAAACTTTTTATTTAGTATTTCACCTCATATAATTCACAATCAGAATTTTAACTGAGTGAATATATGTGAGGTCAACTTAACTTTTTTCCAGGCGTATACGCCAAGAAAAAACCAACCGTACTGAAAAGTATTAAGATCTTGCTAATACGAAACGCCTTTTGCACTTTCATCAGTTGCAGTTGCAGTTTTAGCAACAATCTTTTTTGTTATTAATTTTTTTAATTAATAACATTTTTCTACGAAAAGTCTTCTTAATTTTTCTGTATGTATTCCAGATATCGGCCACATATGTAGATGGAGGAGCTATTTTCAGGTCCGAAGCTCTAATCTAATAAAATAATTTCACAACAAATAATTCAATTCTTGTTCAGGACTTTAGTCATAGCTTAAACTGTATAAGAAAGAGGGATTGCATGATATTTGAAGAAATCGATAACTCGAAGTTATTTATTGTTGAATCTTCTCTTCTAAGCGCGCAACATCCTGGATTATTAGTATTAGGGGAATAAAGCTAGTTAAAATTAATGAAAAATGATTTTCTGTTACGAATGGTAGTTAAAGGAGCTAGTACAAATTAACTCAAACCCTTTGATACTTATCCATAAGAAACGCATGACTCAATTCCTGATCATAGTTAGCCAAACTGTATGAAAAATCTGTTGAAAGTATTTGAAATACCGCTGTGTCATTGACTTACTAATTCGAATTTGAAATCCTTTTATTGTGTCGATTACTTGGGAATAAATTGCCAATTATCTGTAGTCTTTATAATTTCTCATCTCCTCTAGACTGTAGATGATGAAGTGAAATCTACCAGGACTGGACTCATTTATACATAGCCTTTACTGTAGAGTATTAGCAACTACATATGAGATCATGATGCCCCGAAAGCCTACATATTACAAAATCTGGAACATTTATATATGTCGATCCATCCACCACTGTAAAGTGACGCTATAATTCATCCAGCTTTTGTTATATGTATGAATATGTATATATGTGTATTATATATGTTTGTGTGTGTGCTGCAGGAAATAATTGGTTAGATTATAGCGACAAATTATCAGGACTCGAGTGAAAATTTCCTCTTCATGCGTATTCACTTGTCAGAAAAATTCGCTGGGCTCTGTAATTTGCTGTAAAATTGGATGACATTCAAACAGCAGCGCAAGAACAGAAGTCTGCTTGTTTGTACGATAATGACACGGGTCGATAGTATCCTCCCTGTCGAAGCCTTCTCATATCCATTTGCGTCATTTAAGCCATCCACTACGGTGCTATTATTAACCGATGGCTGCGATTATTTTTAATACTGTTGTTGGAAGCGGTTGTTAAACAGGCAATGGAACTGTGCACGCTGGTTCTCCACTTCAGAATATCTTTTGAATCAAAGCGGGAAATCTCTTTAAAAAATGGGCACAACTAAGGAATCTTCGTTTCAGGCAATCGTTGACCACTAAATTTCCCTGCAGCTTATTTAGTATTCCCCGCTAATTACGCCCTTATGTCAGCTTTTATTTCGCGAAATTACAGCTTTGCAATTTTTCGTATTAGCCGAACTGATAGTGTCGAATTCTCAGTTTTTTTTTCCAATTCAATTAAATTTTATTCATCAGAACAGGGCAGAGGTGTAGGAATTATAGAACTTTCGGATTCAAATGAATTCCGTAGAATTAAAATAAAATATGTTTTTTTTTTTTAGTGCAAAGTCCGCTGATTATTTTTTAGATACAAGCTCGCCAATTCTAAACTCACTTTCTGGCGAATTTTTAATTTTATTATGCGACTCGTTTTCACTTTGTCACTCGTTCGAAAGTAAAACTAATTTTTTTCTCTCTCTTATGTTATATTAAAACGGAATTTATTAACCTTGAAAAGTTTACATTATTTCAGTATTTTTCATTTTTTTTTTTAAGTCTGAAGTGTTAAAAATTCTGAGAGGATAAACTGTAATAAAGCGGCGGCCGTTTTTTATGCGATCATAATCTGGCAGATTCGTTAAGATTCGTCTGAAAGCCACTAAAGCTTAATGGATGGCAGAGGGGCTTGTTGGCTTTTACAACTGCCATATATATAAAAATGCTTTTTCATTCCTTATTATTCCTCAATTTTTTATTTATTGTTTTTTTTTTATCTTTTTTCATACTAAATGTAATTTATTTGTGAAATTATATGGGCGCAATCTGCTGATGATCATAAATTGATTATGCAAAAGATAATCAACAATTTTGATGCTGAATACTTGTGATGATGTTGATTTTGAAGCAGATAGTCTTGAATAATTTCGCAAAAATCTCGTAATTATTATAATTAATTTAATTACTGCGCGGGAGAAGAGTTAAGATGTATGCAAATACAATGGACCTGTAGTAACAGAATGATAAAAAGCACACATATCTTACAGCGTACTACTTAGTAATCATACGAAATTATTGCACTTTCTCTTCTTCGGAAATCAAATTATAGGTTCACCGAGGAGACAGACTCGTGTTGTACGTGGAAAATGGACTTAATTCGGCAGGTAGATAAGATTAATGTAATCAGAAATATTCCGTTATACCTTAGTTTGCAAATTTATGAACATTTTGGTAGGTAAGTAGATCACCAATTCCTTTCTTAGTAAATGGTCCGGTAATAGCCCAAAAACATATGTGCTTGTATTAGCTACGAAAATACACAGAGCTTCACTTTCCTTTACTGCTTTGCTTGGAAAACGATTTATTTTAAGGCAGGGGATAGGAGATACCATCCAAAGTACGAAGGCCATAGCGGCCCATTGTGCTGTCCTGCTAGAAGCCCATTTACCAGAACCTTCCTCTTGGTGAAGAAGGTTTTTCAGATCATCTACCGATCGAAGGGCCGACCCTAGAGTATCCAACCTGCTCCGGGCGAAAGAAGGATAAGCATACAAAAAGTGTACGGTTGTCTCAGACTCTCCTTCCAGGCAAAACAGACACTCAGGGCTGTCACCAACTCTCATCCTTGTTAGATGAGCGTGACGCCAGCTGTAACCGATGATGATGCCAACCACAGTTTTACATTGTTTCTTTCCGAGCCCCATGACAAAATCAGAGCTATTCCTATTGGGTCCATCATGAATCAGTTTTGTGCACCTGAAAATACTCAGCTTCGACCATCTCTGCTGATGCTTCCTATCAACATCCGCTTTGATGAGATACCCTATACTCGAAGTGGCAACGCCTACGGCAGGTTCCGGTCCGAGGAACGGAGAATCAGAGCCAGCCCTAGCTAAAGCCCTTTCATTCTGCATGATCCCCATCTGGCAAGGAACCCACAGAAGAGATACCTTCTTGTGGATATATAACTTATCCACAGACGACCTGCAATCCCCCAGTAACTTTGATGTTATCTAAGGGCTACTCAGATCCATCAAAACTGCCTGACTATTCGAAAAGATAGTAATGTCCTACCCTTGATTTGCATATCAAGAGCTATCTTCGCTCATTGAGATGGCGAAGACTTCAGCCTGGAATGTAATGGTGTGTCTTCCAAGTAAGTAGTCCATCCCAATGTCAGGTTCAGGAAAGTCGACACCCACCCCAGCTCCTAGTGAGAGAACCGTCGGTGAAAATTTTTAGAGCGGAACGGGGAAGGCTGGATAATGCACTTCCCTCAGTCCACGATTGCCTTACAGGAAAGCTCACAGAGTAGCGACGCCCAAAACCATGCTCAGGTACCATCGCATCATGTGACATACTGGCCAGAGGGTTTTCCAAATCCAGCCTATATGCCAGAGTCCAGCCATCCTCCCAACGTCCCCATGAGCGCAGTCTGCATACAGGCCTTTTGGCATCCGCCTGAATGACAAGATTCAGGGGTGGCAGATTAAGTATGACCTCAAGAGCAGCAGTAGCCGTAGATCGCATGCAGCCCGTAATTCCCAAGCACGCAAGCCTTTGTTAGCCCGCCAGCTTCCGGATTGCAGTTTTCACAAGCGTCCTCAGCCACCATATACAGGAGGCATATGTGAGCATGGGTCTAACGATCGAGGTGTACATCCAGTGCACAACCCTCGGTTTCATGCCCCATGTGCAGCCAATGGTTCTGCTATATTCAGCGTAGATCATCATAGCCGCATTAACTTTTTCCTCTACGTGCAATCCCCATGTCAGCTTCGAGTCAAGGTAGACTTCAAGGTGCTTGAAATGAAGAGAGAGATCCAGAGTTTGTCCAAAGAGCTTTAGAAGAACAAAGTACCCAAGCTTACGTCTTCTGGAGAAGAATACCAAGCTGGTCATGATGGGTGCACCAGTCCTCAACAATATTAATAGTCCAGTCATTTTAGGGGTTTAACCTCGGAATTCAACATAATAAGCTGTAAGTTCGTAAAAACTTTTATTTTGACATCCTAAAAATTGTCTCAAAACCTACCGACTGTAGGGTGTCCGCAACTATAAAATCCTAGGGGTCAAAGGTCAAAAAATTGACTTTTTGCATGTTTTTCGCAAATATCTCGGTTCCTATCAGGTTTTCGCTATTTTTATCTATTATAAATATTGTAGAGGAATAAATTCTCTACAACTTTTGTTTTGAAACTTTTTCTGTACGTTGAACTGTTTTTCAGATAGAGGGCAGTGAGCGCGCAGTGTTTTTCTATGTCGAGTATTATTCAAGCTCAATCGGTAGTCTCGATCAAATATGTGTCCTTTAATGTTTAAAAATTGTTAATAAATATATAATTATAAATCATTTTTATTTTTTATTAACTTTTTCATTATATTTTATAACTTTTCTCATTAATTAAGTTTCTATTAATTTTATTACACTTACCTGCTGGTGTAAGTAAAAAATGATTGAGGGAAATAAATATATTCATTATATTTTAATTTTAGTCAAATTTATACTAATTACTTCCTAAATAACAAAAAGAACAAAAATTTATTTTTAATACCTGTTTTTATTTGAAAATATCGTTCTACACATTTAATTTACGATCGTTGAAGTTAAAGAAATAGATTGATCACGAGAGCTACAACTTCTAATTTTAATTTTCTTCATCTTCTTCTTCTTCTTCGTCTTCTGGTTGCTGTAAAATTTCGGATTCATCCTCATTTTCGTCTTCAATGACATTTGTTTCCAGGTCCTCCATAATTTCGGAATCAAATATACCATCTTCATTGACATCACTTTGATATGGTGAAGCATTGAGACAAGCTTGCCCATTACACAGGCCACAAGCTAGAGAGCACTGTAACCCCGCTTTCCTGCATCCACATCGCGAACCACAACCACTCTTACAGTTGCAAAAGATAGTGTTAAGCAATTCCTCTGGAGCTGGTGGTAAAATTGTTGTAATTGGCTCCAGGTATTCATTACGCATTACCCAGCCCCAGTCCTGAGGTTCCAAATCATGCCCCAATCAAGTACGAACTTGATAATAAACACGATTGAAGTGTTGGTGAGCTGCTCCACTTGTTGGTGGCAGATTTGATAACTGCACAGGTTTATTCTGCTTTGTAGACTTGACGAAATGTGCATAACGTAGACGGTCGATACTGTCTGCAAATTTTGGAGCGTTATAGATTGCCAACAAAACTTGTGTTCCACTCTCAAATAATCCTTGAACCGAACCGTTTTCTTCCTCAAAAGCTGCAGCAAGTTGATCCAAATTTGGAAGCTTCTCAAGTGTTCTTAAAAAAGTTTTTTTCCCTTTTTTAAAGAATGCAGAAGTTGTGTCACAGCCACTTACTGCGTGCAAAAACAAAATGTGTTGTTTACAACGAGGATATTTGTCAAAACTTTTCGAAGAGTATATTTCTGTTTTTACATTTCCATTATATGTAGTATGTACAATTTAGCTTATGATTATTTTTTTATTTAAGAAAAACTAAGCAAAATAATCCTTGTAAGCTAAAAGTATAAGATACAATTATAAATAACATTTAAAAAAAATTGTCTTTTTTTAATTACCCGTATACGTCTCATAAGTTTGATTGAATAGAAAGATATTTAATAATGACGAAAGTTATAAAATATAATGAAAAAGTTAATAAAAAATAAAAATGATTTATAATTATATATTTATTAACAATTTTTAAGCATTAAAGGACACATATTTGATCGAGACTACCGATTGAGCTTGAATAATACTCGACATAGAAAAACACTGCGCGCTCACTGCCCTCTATCTGAAAAACAGTTCAACGTACAGAAAAAGTTTCAAAACAAAAGTTGTAGAGAATTTATTCCTCTACAATATTTATAATAGATAAAAATAGCGAAAACCTGATAGGAACCGAGATATTTGCGAAAAACATGCAAAAAGTCAATTTTTTGACCTTTGACCCCTAGGATTTTATAGTTGCGGACACCCTACAGTCGGTAGGTTTTGAGACAATTTTTAGGATGTCAAAATAAAAGTTCTTACGAACTTACAGCTTATTATGTTGAATTCCGAGATTTTGCTTGTATTTTGGCTAAAATGACTGGACTATAAGGCCTGGTTGCATGAAGGCACTGGCAGCAGCCATAATGTGCTTCGAAATGAGCAGAGGGGTGCCAGCCGCATATGCTTCACATAACACGTATTTTGTTTAAACAGCATAATGATTTAGTTTTTATTACATCGCTAGAGAAGCTGAGATTCTCAACCACAATTAGTAGAAGACAATTTATCTGTTGCAATATTTATAGTTTAGGAGTTAGAATGATTTATTCGCTTTCAAGAAGATAAGATGTAACAATTTTAGAAGCGATTTTTTGCATATTCGTGATTTTGGCAAAATCGTTTTTTGGAATTATTATTAAATCAAAACTAGCTATGTGCAATTGGGCTGTGTAAAGTATTCGCGAGCACTTTCCAAATGGAACGCCAATTTGTGTTGTAAAGAGTAAAATATAACTTCCAATTTCTGTTTTGTTTCTGTGGTTTTGTTTCTTGTCAATTTTCATCAGGGATCATCTATATGAAATTTGACAGAAAATTTACGTAGAACTGCCATAATTACAAAGCAACAGAAACAAAACTGAAATAGGATGCTGCCTCCGCCATATGAAAACTTGTGGTTGGGGGTAGGAATGAAGCATCACGCTACCACAGATTTCGTGCGGCAGAGACAGCATACTGAGCTTTCTAAACTTCTAAACTGGGTCTATCGGAAATTTCTATGATCACTTAACATCCACATCCACCTAGCAAAAATTTCTTGTGAAACTACTCAGCCCACCTATTCGAGGACAAGAGCATGAGTATTTGCGAGTAGGCAAAAGTACTTGGGAGTACTTTACACAGCCCAATTGAACACAGCTACACTAATATATTTTTTAAATTGGTTTATTTTCATTCAATGAAATTAACTTTCGAAAAAAAAAAATTATCTAGCTAAGGTTTCCCGTACTTAGAACGGGATTACTTCTAAAGTTTATAAAAAACCAAAATTATGCTGGAATTTGAACGCGTTACAGATAAACAGAAAGAGTCTGGACTCAACCTGGCTATCTATACCTATCGGGTATTGACTCCTTTTTTAATAACTTTCTATCAACTTACAGACCCCTGACTTTGTGTCTGAGCGCCTGAGGGTGCCATTCGTGATGAAAGAGTTTTAGGGTAGTAAAAGTGGATGAATTAACAAGGAGTTTTTTGATTTAGAAGGAATGAATGACCTTTCCGATGGGGTAAAATTTTCTTACGTGTTGGGGTTTTTGGGGTGGTGGTGGTGGGGTTGTGCAATTTTAGCCGTGTGTGATATGTGTCGATCGTCGAGAGTGGAGGTTCGAGAGTCGGTATTCGAGAATCGATAGTCGATATTCGAAAGTTAATATTCAAAGGTCGATATTCGAGACTCGATATTCGAGAGTCGATATTACAAAGTTCATATTCCAGAGTCGATACTCTAGAGTCTATGTTCGAGAGGCGAGATTCGAGAGTCCAGAGTCGAGAGTCGAAAGTCGATATTCGGGAGTCGAGGGTCGAGATTCCAGATTCGTGAGTAGAGTTTCGAGAGTCGAGAGAGTGTAGAGAATTTATAACTAAAAAGTAGAAAACAAAATATATTAAAAAAATTTTTTAAATAAATAACTTTTGTAAATAAATTGTACTTAAAAGTGAGAAATATTTTTTTCTTTCTCTATGAAAAAAAGTTTAATTGCAAAATAAGAACTGGTAGAACTCAGATTAAATCTTAAAAGTTTGGGCATCCATAACTATAATCACAATTGCCTAACTGCAACTCGTGCCCAAACTTTTAAGATTTAATCTGAGTTCTAGCATTTCTTATTTTGCAATGAAACTTTTCTCGTATATATCACTGAGAAAGAAAAAAATTATTTTTTATTTTTTAGTGCATTTTATTTACAAAAGCTATTTATTTTAAAAGTAATTTTAATATATTTTATTTACAGTGATTTTTGAGACAATAAACTCTTTTTGTAGATTGCTTCCATGCCAAAAATAATCATAGGTTTGTTTCAAGCTAAACGTACTACTTGTGCCTTGTCTTCCTCCGTATACAGAATGTTTCTAATGTAGAATGGCACGTCTGATTTCTACAAAGTTTTTGATCTATTTATTGTATATAACCTCGGGTAAGGGTTTCCACAATTGTGAGGCAGATTGCTGCAAATAAATGTGGAATTTCTCTCTGACATCATTATAACTGATTTAGCATTTTTCCCTGATAACACAAAACATATTGATTTTGAAATTTGTAGACTGCCAAATAGAAAATTTCTCCAATCCTTTTGATAATGTTCAACGAGCTTATGGTGATGTTTTTGGTTTAGAAAATTTCCAAAAATTTACAAATATCATCTGATTTCAAATTATTTTTTTTTGCAATCTGTGACGTACATGTACCGAACACATTCGGTACATTTTTTTGGGTATATATAGTATAACTAACATTTCTCTATAGAATAACGTAGATTTCTGCTTCATTAAATATTTAAATATTCTTTTAGAATAAAAGCAAAATAAAACAAACAAAATTTGCAACAATCACGACGTAGTTAACTTATTTTCTCTTTTATAGTTTTTTAACTTTACAATAATCATTACGACTTTTTGCATTGCTGCCAAACAAAATTAAAAATCACGACAATTTGAAACCAGCAATTGAAAGTAAAATAAAGTTTTAACAAAAGTAACAACTCAACGAAGCGATAGGAAAAAATAGAATGTCACATTCATTGTTGTTGTCACATTAATTAATTTTAGATTGTGTGACATATTCAACTTGGAATTGGTGAAAAATCTCATTCGCGATTTTAGTATAGAGCCCAACACTATAGACAACCGATATTCAATGAAATTTTATATATGACCATAAAGAGCTTGGAACTTACATTACCATTACCATTCGAACTGCAGTTCTAGATTCTTCGCACCTTTGATCGGCTCTCATTCGGTAGGGTTATATCCGATCGCAAAATGAGTTTCACTGTTCGTCTCAGCTTATTACCAGCTATAATTCGCAAAACAAAATTTTTCTCTGTGTACTTTTAGAATGGGGGATGGAACCCCCGGCGAGAAGGGATGGTTCCAATATGGCATAATGCATATCAAATTAAAGCCCTCGCTGAGTACTAACTATCTCGTGGTGTGCTTTTTTCCGTTTCGAAAAACTTTTTCAGGACGTTTATGGTGCCAGAAAACCCATTTTTGTGCGCTTGGTTCACATACATCCCAATTACTACATTTAGCATATATTTTTTCCAGTTCTTTCTAGCATGACCATTAATGCTCTGTTGTGAACATTTTTCTGAAAGGATATCATTTTTCACGACTCACCATTTCCGCGCAAACACGAGAATTAAGAAAGTCGACTTTTCCCACCCAAGAAAGTCGCTCAAGCTATATTCGATCGTAAAACTTTCCCCCACTTAATTGAAATAAATATTGTAAATAAAATTTGTTCAAAGTATCATAATGCATCTTTTAAGACATCTCTCATGTCTGAAGGTGTAGGGCCTAAAAATGTATGAAAAGTGGAGATTCCCCTATGCAAGAAATAAAATAAGTGCGAGAAGTTTCAAGTCGATTGAACATCTCATGAAGTCACATTACTAAATAGAAACAAATAAATAATCTCTTTGATTGGTGCAACGGAAATTATTAGGTAGTTGAATTGTACGAAAAGAGTGGAGAGTAGATTCTATGGATTGGTAAGAAAATTTTCTTCAAATATGCAATGCGGTCCAGGCTAGAGCCACCACTTATTACATCATTCTTTTAAGAAGCCGCCGTAAAATTCCATTCTCACGATGTGCCTCTTATGTAGCTCTGAAATGCATCAAATAAAAATTTATGTCAGTCCAATCAGATGTACAGCTGGACCGCGCACTTAAGGCCTCAGATACCATGCCTTACAGGGATTTTACAATACCATTCGATGCAGCTCCCTGAAGCTATAAAATTGTGTTCCTCAATCAACGAATTCGAGATTGTGCAATTCACAAGGTCCGCCGAGATATATAATCCTCCCGCATTATAGGTGATAATTATGATAATAAAACAATAAAAAAGGTTTGAATATATTTCCTCTCGGGGGTAGTAGAAAGGAACACGCTGAAAAACACTTTTAAGACCAAAGCAAAATGTCTTCCCGAAGAAGCATTTAAATTCAGAATTATTTGCTTTCATGTTAGAGAGAGGATGGCAGAATATGTTTTGTAGTAATCCCGACAGCTATGCTTAAGATACTTGTGTCAGCTTCGGACCGAATCCACGCATATCTGCAGCTGTCCAGTATATAAAGATGCGAATTGTAATTGAAAGTTATGAGACATACCGCGGCGAGCAGGCCTAGTTGAATATAAACGTGCGCACTTTCTGCGCTTGAAGGCTATATCAAAGTCATAGATAGAGCAATAATGAGCCTTACATATGGCAGAGACTCAGAAAACTGCTTACACTCACCTCCGCCGGTCCCAGTGAACGTCCCGTTGATTGCGCTCGATTGAGTTCGGAAATGGACAAATAGACGACAGATGGAGGTGAGAGCACCAGGACCAGATCTATGAAATAGCTGAAATATGCACTAAGAAGCATCGACGTTTACTCCGCATTAATATAAGTTCTTAATGCTTACTGCAGCAATTAATTGGGAGTACGCTATTAACAGCAGGATTTCAAGAGGTCTACCCAGCGCTAAAGAACTGTTTGCATCGAGGCTTAAATAAAATTTTATTGTTATTATAATTATGGAAATTACAGCACTAAATGCCATTGCAGATTATGGCAGAAATTAATCGATGTGCGGTAATATTTCCTGTTAAAGAAGAATTCGATGCACATACCTGCAAAATTGGCATACATTCTTACAAAAAAATGGCCATGAAGCGTATTTTCTACTGTAGGAGATCAAGTACAGGTATTTGTTGGATGTGGCGAACTTAAGCGGCATTTTTTTTTTTAATTTCACTTTTTTTTAAAGATGTAAGCACTAAATTGTCCAGTTAGAATCATATACCATCGCCAAATTAATCACTATATCACCGGCTAAATCCATATACATAGCTACAGGTCGAATACGGTATGGGAAATTATCTCGCATTTTCTGGTATAGATAAACTATTAAGAAAACCAATTAATCCTACCTACCAAAAGATGCATACACTCCTCTTCATCTCAAAGAATTTATTGCTTATCTCGACTTCTGACTTCTGTTATCACCCTGTAAAACATTAGCCCCACTATCTGAGACACCTTGTAAAATATTTTTTCAATCTTAATTTTATTTTATTTTTATTTTATTAAATTACTCTTTTTGTAAAGTGTTTTATTTTTCGGAATTCGAGCATTTCATTAGTACAGACTCACATACGATACACCTTGTCCATCTTTATTGGTCATATTGTATGTCAAATAGACGTGCATGGCATACGCGATTGATTTCAGGGACTTAGGACACACCTGGTACATCTCTATTTAACGATCCAAGGCTGCTCCTTTCTTTGCAAGTTTTCTAGTACGTTCTTGTAACTCAGCTGAGAGTAACCATATGTAAGGTCCTAAGGGTGACTTGATGGTGTTTCCGTCCAGTCCACTATTTTTCAATACAATTTCTGATACGTTATTTACAGTCCGATAAGAATTAGGTTTCTTGTATATTAAGGCGAGGTGAGTATACTACAACTTCCAGTATAACAAACATTTTTGATCCATCTGTGAAGAGCACAAATATCATTTCCGCTGTAAAAGTTAAATTGAAGCAAATTCTATGAAAAGCATCCCAAGAAATTTTTAATGATCTTCACAATGTTAGAATATGATCTGAATAAATTAAAGAATTATAACTGCTTCAAAAATAATCGGAATTTAGAAGCAGTCCATTTCGACCTATTACTTCTGCTTTTGAACGCATGTAAAAAGGATAGGAAATTCGTTTCAAAATTCGTGCTAATTATCGATGACCCTACGATCTTCCTTATTGATTACACACCATTCTTGTTCGTACATCGCAACACCTTCTCCGTCATTAACTTCAATCCAAATCAGAGAAAATTCCTCAAAAAAGGCAAACGGTGTAAATGTGGACCTGCTTCCCTTTACTTCCCCCACTACGTCTCAGAGGTCGTAAATAAAACGTCTGACATTTCAAGTTAAGAAAGTCATCTTAATGGTGGTTTTATTTATACTTTTTCCATTTTAATTTCTTTAAAAAAATCAGATCGTTTTTTGTATTTAAGTAGGCTTATTCCGCTTACAGCCCAACGTCCGATACAATCGTTATTGAAAAAATGAAGCCATTGAACGGCCCCGCCACGCCGGTCGTTACCGAGCGAGCCGCATACTGCGCAGCATTGAAACTGTTTGCTCCTTATGAACCTGCATGAACAAAACTTAATTTTCCTGCAGTAATTATTAATTTTTATATAATCGAAAATGGGGCCTTGGAGATCTCTTTCAATGCATTCGCCGTTACCAAGAAAATTGCCTGCGATCACTGGAGCTTGCATGATCCGCTCTGATCAAGAGTTGAAAATTAAGAAGATGACACGCCTAATTTATGGGAACTTCTTTAATCAAGATCACCTTCGAATTTGGTGAATCGTCGTATTTTTCTCTGAAATTTGTAACGAGAGTCCAAAGTGAATTTTTAATGTGGTGCTTGATGGCAGGTTTACTTTCGAATTAAAGATCTTGCAAAAGTGCACTAAATTGTCGCTTCGGTCAATCTCCTTTCTCTCAAAATTGTCAGAGAAGTGAACAAAGATTTTACGTAATATAGTCAGACATCTACTCGATAGCCCTTGCCAATCCTTTTGACATGCAATCGTAAAGGTTTCATTGAGAAGATTATCAAGTAGAGTCTGATCGCCGCTAAGAGACTTCAGAACTAATGCCGCCTTCACATAAAACTTCAACAAAGTTTCTTGCTTCGTTCTTTTATCTACGTTGGTCTAAACGACTTCATTCATGCCAAAATGTCGTGCCTGTTGGCTTTTTTCTTCCCTAAAAAAAGGTTAATGGCAAGCACCAAGGCTCAATTTCCACAGTATGAGCTTTCAATTTGGACGAATGGAGTTTTTTTTTTTTATGTCGGTTTTTTCTGTGAATTAATGAATCCCGATCAGTTGCACGAATTAGGTTGATTTCGAATTAAGAGGAGATACTTAGAACTGATGCTGCATGCAACCTATTGTCTGACGTAATGAGATGCTTCGGATGTTTCACTTCAAGGCGCAAGTTCGAATTGCCGTAAATGTCAGCAGCTCCTCTTTATATTGATCATAGTTTGTCTGTTAATTTGAATCATCGATAACTCAAAAGAGCATGGGAACTACGAATAGTGTTTAGTTTTTTTTTACATTTCCGAGGAAGACATTTAGATAACTGATGCGTGTGATAGCCTTGTTCTTTATGAGCAACGAAACATAGGAGAAAAGTTTATAATCCCATAAGGTGTGTTTATATCTTCACTATTAAAGCTACTTACTTTGATAGTCCATAATCTTAATTTGATGTTTTTATAACAATAGCTCTACGTGAGTTATCTCGTATTTATTGTTGAAGAGGTAGGAAGCCAAGCTCTCTGGAAAAGTATAAAAGGAATAATACCTACATATTAGTTCCAAAATACATGGAGATCATTTTCTCCACCCCTGTGTTTGTTATGGATCATTTCTTAAAGTAACCGTGATCTTATAGCTTGTGAAAGACATGTTGAAGCCTATTTCCTGAAAGGCGTTTTAGGGTAACTGTTTTGACTTTTTCATTTGTGTGAAAATGTGGGCCAGTCTTGATTTGGTTGGGTGACATGCAACCTAGCGTTATCTGGAAGAAGAAATCATTCTTGATTATAAGCCAAAAACTCGAAATCTTTTTATATGTGATAAATTGTGTTGTTTCCATCTATTTACCAGCTATTTGCGAAAAGTCGCATATTACGTAAGGGGAGTCTTCTTAATTTCTATATATAATCTGTATGGCCAATTACTGTACTAAACTTAATCATCTCAGTCTGACATAGATTCAATTACGCTAAACCAACGAATGGATGGTGTCGGTTAATGGATTTTTGGGTTGATTTCCATGATCCTCGGCGTGACACCTTGTATGGTTTTTTCGCCATTGCAAAATATTCCTTTTATCATCTTGGTAATAATAAAAGATGCATGTGGGAACAAATCTGGTACACTTATTTTTTAATAAATTTTCTTTTCGGAATTCACGATAAGTAATGGCCTCGAACATGATTTTTCGCTCTTCTATATTCAGCTTGTTGCATTCTACAGTCTCAAATTCAGTCAGGATCACGTGCTTCCGAATTTCTTCATAGTTGATATTGTTTTCTCATAAAGCTTTGTCATTGCTTTGTGAATATAATTTTTACTCTGGTTAGTGCCGGTGCAGTCAATTTGCAGCGACATTAAAGTTCATAGTTTTGGTTTCGTTTTTATAATACTCCGTTTCGAAAATGCAACCCTTTCTTAATTTTTTTGCAAACTTCTTTATCTATATCAAACCAAAACAATTAATGACCTCACTACCTCGCTCAGTGAGAAGTCGATTCCAGTTGTCTCTATATCCTGGCTTTTCAGGGTACCAACGTGATTTTTTACAGTAAATTGGTAGAAAAATAAAGGATTTTTTTATTAAATTGATTGAAAGGGATATAATAAGAGCTATGTGCCTTGCTTATCCAGATATGGCTTGCAATCATTGATAATTTTCATAGCCGCGCATATTTTACAAAACTGCAAGAATTAACTCAAGATGCCTATAAAAAAGCGTTAGATACAAAGTGCACGCAACTACAGCAGCTTTAGAAGCGCAGTATCCCGTAATTAAGAAGAAGTAGCAATTAACTTGTACCCCTTATTAGAGCGATCCATGATCTTCTTCTATAATACTACCTAGGAGAGGCATGAATCTGGCGGTACCCCTCTACAGGGCTGCGAACACCGCAACCATCATTCATTCACCTCCAGTTGGCCGACTAACAAGACTGATCGCAAAAATTGTTCCTCGGCATCAGAATGGTAATTGTTGTGGAGGAATATAATTACTCTAAATGCAGTGGCTACCTGGGCGCACGTACACCGGGCAGGCGGATGCTAGTAGCTCTACACATAGACCCAGTAGTGTGCACTTCATTCATGCGAAGATTATGAATCAGGCGATCGTGATCGAATATTCCGGACGGTCGCAAAGCAAAGATTATTTTTCCTGATAGTGACGGTAAGGTAAGACCTGATCCGGAGCTTTGTGAAATGAGAAGACCCATATTCATATGTTCTTAAGCGGCGCTTTACCTTTGACAGTTGAAGGTCTTTGGCATGTTGGGAAAAGTACACTTGAGTCTCATTGTTATTGGCCAACTGGACATTGTGTCTGGCATTTAACTGTCGTGTTAATATCTCGAAGATGTGAAGAAGCTGTGTAAAAGCCTCGATTTAATTGAGTCTCATGTTCATTATGTCGGCAGGCTCCTAATAGCTGCAAACAGTTTTCCGATTGTTATTTATGAAAATATCTGTCAACTGTGACAATGACTCGAGCTTGCGAAAGAGTCGTTGATCACGTTGTGTGCGCCTAATGAAGACTGCCGGTAGTATTTTGCGGTAGTTTGCTGATGCTACTCATTCCTTTGTTGGTACAAACACTGCTCTTTTCAGTCAATATGACTTCCGAATTTCAATTAAATAATTGGATACAACTCATTCGAATGAATGCTCAATGGAAGGTTTTTCACTGAAGTACAGGGAGGTAATTATCAAATAAGTTAAATTTTCTGTTGTTTTTTTTTTCTAAAACATGTTTTTATTCCCAAACCACACTAAAACTTAAAGATGTAAAAATAACTATCTGTTGGCTGCTGCTTTGCATGACAGCTTTATTCTTACCTCGGATTCGGATCTTTCTGCTTCTTTCATAACGATTTATCCAAATATTTTCTCTGCAATGAAACTGAAAATACTTTAGACTATCGTTCAATATTGAATCAGTATTAGAAGCTGTAATTCACTTTCATATTAAAGTTAAATTTTAAATCATGTATAAAATAAGAAGAAAAAAAAACTACTGCATAATCCAAAATTCGAACTGTAGACATTTTGTTGGCCAGATTACTGTACGCAATTTAAAAGCGTCATAATAAGTGTTCGGTTTCGTTTGTATTGAGAATATACCTCTGCCACTTATTAAGTCTGCCGAATATCCATTCTTATAGTCTACAATTCTCACGAGCAGATGGGATTGAAACTCTGTCCACTGCTGGATATTTTTGAAACCATCAAAATCATAAATTATGAAAATTATCAAATGGTAATTGGCATAAACTGAAATACAATCATTTTTATTAGAGAGATGAAAAGCTATACCAGAACGGATATTAACGACTTTAGACAGGATTTAATGTAACGCACGCTTTTATGGATCATATTAAGATCCAAAAACTAACTCTCAAGTAATAGATAAACTATGTACACCTCGTTATTAGAGATTTCTCATTGAAAGTGTAAAGTTAGGGTCACATCAGATGTCAACTCCAAAAAAACTAAAATGGGAAAAATTAATTACTACTAATTTTTTAAAGTAACATCTTCTCCTTGAAGACGCACTTACACTGGATTCCTTTCAGGACAAATTTTATATCAAAAGTAGCCCAAAGCACCCACATGATATGAGTGCAATAATGGGTGTGGTGTTGTCCATGGATTTGTTTTTTTTTTTTTTTTTGTTAATTACAGCCCGCTCTGAGAATTGTTCTTGTAAATTATACCAATTTTCTATCAATTTGGGCAATCGTGTTAGTTTTGACATAATTTCTTAAAAATCAGTGTCTATGAACGATATTGAGTTTAAATCATTAGTGTGGAGATGAAGAATACAGAAATATCATTATCTGCCAAAATCGATCTACTGGAAAGGATGAAATTTACCTACAAAGTGCACACGAGCCCTTTTACACAGGGCATAACATGGCTATTAATCTGACTTAAAGTGCGTGAGTAGAGTTTGGGTTACAGTTCGTGTGGTGCGCTAATGAAGAATTCTGCAAGGGATCAGGGTAGAGATTTCATCGGAACAATAGCCAAAAAAGTAGCTATAGAAAAAAGATAGACGACGTCGGTGCTCTAGAGAATCAATAATTGCTATTGACATGTCATCGCTAGGAGGCCTTCCGGCCTGGATTTAGTCTAACGCAGACAATCCAGTGCAATGCGTCCAGCTATTGTCCAAATATGAGAATTATATTTTAATAAAGGCCTGATATGAGACTAAATTTGCTCCAAGTCTGATGGAATAAAATATTTCTTGCATCTTTGCACGAAGTCCAGACATTTGATCGCGCACTTGGCATTACCAAAAATTTGATTGGACCAACGATGATTGTTGGACATTTCAATCAAGAAGAAGATAGAAGTAGAAGATAGAACCTTCTACTAATCTATAAATAGGGTTGAAAGTTGGAGCCAGCAGATCATTAATAAAAACGATTCGTGTCGAATAGGACAGATGAAATTGTTTGCGTAGAGGTTTATCTAAAGAATAGCCGCAGTACTTGAGTACCAGGGGCGAAATACCATCAAGCCCACCAACCTTAGACATATTGAGACTCGCGAGCACTTTAATAACCTCCCTTGTGCAGATATGTGACGGTCTTTGACTGTGATTGCATGTTGCTGGGGAAGAAAGAGCTTGCGAAGAAGGTGGTAAGGAAGTATTCGCAACAAACTTAGCTGACACAAATTGGCTTAGTCAATGATCACATCCCCGTTATATATTATGGGCGGTACCGAAGAACTGGTGATGTTATTTTTGACTATTTTAGCAAGAGACTCTTACTACCCTTTAGACTGGTAAAGATTTTCTGTCTAATGTTTTGGGCGAACTGGATTTACATGTGTTAAATGTACCCAGATAGTCCAATACTTTTCTAACCTTAAAATAGAATTTAAATGCTATCTTTCCGTAACTTATACTATTTAATGAAACGAACACGGCAAATTAGCAGATCTGGCGTCACAATTGGCCAATTTGGCAGACGATTAGTTTTCAATGAGTTAGGGATTCCACGAAGTCAGTAGAACAATACCCTGCCATATATATCCAATTAGAAATTTCTCTTTTTTTACATTTTACGTTTTCAAAATGGCTGATTTTGGACAATTATTTTCCTATCAATCTTGAAGTTTTGCATTAAAATTCCACTTTTTTTTTTTTTTGCTTTTCTAATTCTTCTTTTACTTTTTGAAATACTGTCAAAACTGCAACGATTGACGGAATTAGCAGAAAATTCGTTTACAATCATTTTTCGATCATCCAAATGTAAAGTAGCCATTTCTGCCATGGACATCGCTATTCTCCATGTTTGATATACATAGACACCTCATTTACAAGAATAATTCTTAAACCGGAATATACCTAATCTACTAAAACATACCTTAATGAATGCATGGACATCACTAGACCCATAATTGCAATCGGTTTAATATTAATTTTGGTAGATATGACGAAGATTGAAATAAAAGAACACCACTTCGGTAATGTGATAACTGCAAATGAAGTATATAGTTACTTAGAATCGGTGTAAACTAATAGGTGTATAGTAATATTCCATGATTCAGTATGTCAAATTTTGAACAATATATGCGCAGTTTTATCTCAGGTTTACATCCTCCCAGTTGATGTATGTTGCACTACAGCTCTATAAGGACACAAATCAATGAAATATGGGACTCAGCATGATTACAACGCAAAAATAATATTGTTTAAGAGCATTCCATGAATCATCCCTCTTGTGGCGAGGCCTTCACAGTTCACAGATGACATAATTTCAAATTGCTCCCAGTTGTTTTTTTTTTGCCCTTGCCTATACTTACGATGCATATTGCCGTCATGATTATGGTTTCGCTCTCTAAGCAATAACACAGAACAAATGTAAATTCAAAAACTTTTTGTGTAATAAAAAAACGCCTTAAGCATTTTAGCGCAGGAGTCCAAAAGTTTGTTATCATAAAAAATAATGGAGCATACACACACACAAGCCCGGGAAGTCTTCTCCGCATCAACTGACCTGAGTCCGAACGCAATTGAAAGTCCAATCGTTTTGAGGAACTTTCGACTCAAAATTGACTTTTAACCTTGGCATCTGTCTGTAATCAATCAAATTACGGTGATTTGATCTGACTCTTAGCATCGCAACGACCGTCTTCGTCACAAACACACTTTTTTTTTCCAAGTCCACGTGATTTAATATATTTTGGCATTCAAAACAATTTCATTCAGACGCCGCAGACCCCCTTGATAGCAGACGATTAACCAAGCCCAGCCAATGTAGTTTTTGTGTTTAATTTCTTGTTCCTCGAATTGGACATTTACTGGGAAGTTATGAATTGAAAATTGTTATTGCGTACGTGATTACATCAATTAAAATATTTTAAATCCACGGATTAATTGCACTTGGCGAATGGATGGCTTTTGTGCCCTCTATTTAACCTCACTATCCAATGTCCACTTGCTGCCGAGACTTTGTGCAGCTGGTCAACAAACTCCTGGATAAGGTGACCATCAGTCAAATGGTCGGAATAACAAAATCGATAGAAACAAAGTGTATGCTTACTTGAAGTACTGTTATGAGCTGCAAGTGATCACAAAAACGGCAACTTTTACTGAATCAGGATAGAGCTCTTCCCATATCAGAAGAAGCGGCAGCAGCAGCAACAGCGGCATCGGTAGCATTGGAGAAATGCAATCCAATGAAGGCCTTTAATAAAAATTCTTGAGATGTCGGTGTGTTCGTGGCAGTTAGTGGTGCAGTGATGCACGTACATATGTCGTCAACTGGACTGATATTTTCTGATTTTTATTTAATAAGGTAAGAGGAAGAATTGATACCAAAAAAATTATACTTTGAACAGGTAGAAAAAGAAATATAATACCACCTTTATGGCCATCACAGCCACGGCCTGACAGCAGCAATGGCAGCAGTCCAGATGCAGCACCAACAAGAAGCATCTGAGGTCCAGCAAAGGGGTTCACTTCTTTACAGGTAAACACCGCACACATGCGCACA
Organism: Dioctria rufipes; assembly: GCA_963924295.1. NCBI lineage: Eukaryota > Metazoa > Arthropoda > Insecta > Diptera > Asilidae > Dioctria > Dioctria rufipes. The sequence continues at coordinate 377,830,373 of OZ002740.1, read as the reverse complement.
TAAAGTAGAGTTTGCGCAGCCGCACGTAGGTACCTGATTCTGATATCGAGGATAGCCGAGCCAAGCGCAATGTATCTGCCTGCCCCTGTGTCTGTTTGTGTACACGAAATATTGTTTTTGTCTGGTTGATCGAGACGAGAGGAGAAGTCGTCTCATTTGGTCACTTCGTCTATATGAAAATTTCAAAGTGGTTTTCAGTTCATATCGGCTACTCCTAAGATAAAGAAGGTAACCACACGTTACAATTCCTAGTGACAATACTACCGATAAGTGATTGCCACCGATCGTAAACGGTAGCACTTAAAGCGAATTCTTTTCGATAACAACGGTGAATGAATTTTGATTCCGAGAGCTTGTGTGGTGCGAGGACCAAGCTATTAACCGTATTTAAAAAATAATATATGTAATCGCCTCACCTAGAATTAAAATAACACTCAAAAATTCGCGCGGTAATTACTGTTGATGTTCGTGTCTAATTTTGTGTGCAATTCTGTAGGACGTATGAAAACGGAATTCGATGTTTTCATAGTCCCAGACTTGTTGACAATATCGGCGCGTCCAGCTCCTACCGTTCGAGCTAGAGTTATGAATGATAGTGATTTAACAATAGTGAACGTGGTGCCGGTGTTAAAATAGTAACCAAATAACCATCCAGCGGGATTGACGATCGCCCGTGCAGTGATCTTATTATTTTGCCTTCCTGTCATCATCATATATCTCAGCATGAGCAGTTCAAAGTTTCTTGAAGTATTAATGAAAAAAGCGCGGAGGGTTCCGTTTATACAAAACTAGTTTCAAATTCAAGTTTTACAAGATCACTTCAGGTTTTATGACAGAACTCGACGTAGAATGGGATTCACCACTATGCGTTTGCCCTAATTATATTGTGACTATACACGATTTGTTTTGATATCAAGTGCCTTTTGACACGCCTTTTTCCTGCTGCTCGAGTCACCAGGCAACCCGGTATTGTTCATCATTGGTGACATGTGGCGTTAGCAAGTGAAATTTGAGGTTATGTTGGTAACCAACAAGTTATAAAGTTTTTGTTTCTGTTTTCCTTTTTTTTTCTTTTATTGTTTATGTTCAGTAGTGAGTTTTGTGTTTATTCGGATTTTTTTCGCTCGGCAAAGCTTAAACTCTACCGGCTGCAAACTGGATAGCGGCAGCGCATTTTCCTTAGCCTACTCGGATTGGCTAAATGAAGGACCACGGTAAAAAAAGAATTTTTTTTTTTTTTTTTTCATAATATTACTATCTATATTTTGAGCACACCACACTTTAACGTCTTAAATTATTTTTCCTTCTCTTTATAAATTCCAAACAAGAAAGATAAACCTAATCGAAAATTCTGTAATGGCATTTCACCCCAGATCATAAAAACTCAATTGATTATATCGAAAACCTTGAAATGTTTTCCATGAATATTCTATTTTAAGTTTTTAACCTGCTTTCTTACTGGGGAATTGAGAAATCTTTAATTATCAATGAGCGTTTTAAGAGAGCCTTGATAGGTTTTTATATATTAATAGCAACACCTCATTCTATCAAATAGAAGAAATTTAAAAGCTCATTCTAAAGAAATATACGAAGTAAATAACTTCTCAATAATAGCAAAAAAAAATAAAATAAAAAACAGACATAGAAACTCGTAAATCCTAGGTACCCGCAAAATTATAAACTAAAAAATTTCGATCTGGCAATGTGCGCATTTTGACCTTTGCGAGGGTCAATCTAATTAACATATTCTTCCCTTTTATATTGTAAATCCCAGACAATGTCAGGGAGAACATGAAAAGGATTTCAACCGAAGAACTTACTGTCCGTCCTTCAGCACAGGACTTATTATCTTTCCTGTAAAGGTAAAAGGAAATTTAGGTTGGGTCATTACTGTTTATTGGAGTTTCCGAGAATAATAAGCGGCGATTGGTAGGTAGAAATATACTAGCGATCAGACGGAGAGATTTTGTCAGCTGTTTTAGAAATTTGTTTCAATGGACCAAAAGAACCAAATGAAATTCCTGGTAGTTGTATTCAGGGTGTCTATAAACTCTGTATTAACAACGAAGTTTTAGGATAGATTTTCGCGCTTGTGTTCGCATTTTTGTTTAAATCGTATTATGGAATTGGTTGATTTTTGTGGGATATTCCTTACGTTTAAAATATTCACATAGGAGGTTTATCCAAGAAGAAACCGAACTTTCACTTAATCAGAGTTGTCTCCTTCAATGGTAGACAGCACAAAATATTTTTCGTTATTTTATCGCTAAAGGAAAGTAGTCAATATCATAATTACATTCAATCGATATTTGTCATGGTGACAATTTTCTCAACTTCGGCGATGATAGCTTTTGCCCGTTTTACCCAGATTTTCTGCATTACTCTTCAAAACCCTTCATTTGTAAAATGAAGGCACGCAGAAATTCACTTATTCAGGAGAGGCAAACTAAGGCAGCATGTTACCGCTATACACTCTCGCAATCGGTTTATAATATAATTTATATATAGTATGGTATGCTTAGAATAGTAACTAAATGACGTTCTCCAAGAGCATATTTAGCAATTTGCAATATTTCACGTCCAAATTGCTTCAAACACCGTCCACGGAATAATTAAACTTGTATTTCGTCCGCTAATCTTCTCCTAAGAGCGCTAAAGGTCACTAGACTACTCGGATTCAGATGTACGTAAACCTAGACTATTTTTAATATCCTGATCTGTTACCTAAAAGATTATGGAGGATTCGTAACTTTATGAATATCATCTTTAACTCGATTGTCAATAATGTGCCCAATTTCGCTATCATCCCACCTCACAACAAATAACTCCAGAGTTTACCAGCTAGTAAGAATTTCTTGTTTTCTGTTCAAATAAAAATATAATTACCGCAAAAGTTTTAATTAATTAATTTTCAGTTAATCAAAAGAGAGTTTATGTTAAATTTTATGGTACCTACTCCTCAAGTTCAGTACACCGCAGGGTCTATGTAGGACTCTTTTTATTCCCATTTTAAACCTTAAATGAAATATGTAGGAAATATTAAATTTGCCCATTTGTCACGCATAGAAAAAATACTAATAAAGCAAAAAGAATTGGACACTCACGCATAAATTAAAAGTCATATTGATTTTTTCATACCAGTCTGGCTATCTGTCTGTCCATCCATCTGTCCTCACGATAACTCGAAGACGCTTTTACTTAGCGAGCTGAAATTTTGCATTCATGCTTTTCGAAATAATTTGAAATTTGAGTTAGAAAATGGACAAAACAGATAACTCCTTTTAGATAAAAATTTTGACACTGACAGAGCGCTTCCAGGTAGAGAACTGAAATTTTGTACACAGCATTTTCATAGAAATAGTAAATAAAATTTTTAAAAATGGATTAAATCGGGCAATCCGTTCTTGGTGTTGCCATAAAAAGTTGATCTCTTTACGTATACTGTAAAAGCGATCAGTCCCAGATGTTTTTATTTACTGGAAAATTCTTCAGAATATAAAAGCCTATAAAACTGGTTATAATAATTTTTACTGCTACTACTACTAGAAATGGATGCGAAAAACTACTTTAACAATCACATATATGTGACCATCCAAAATTACATATGGCCATTCATCTGGCGTATCGTAAGAATTGATTTTAGAGCAATTCTAGATTTTTTTCCTTGAAATGAACGATGATTCCAAAATATAATTTTATGCAGATTGCGTATTTAAATATACTTACTGGTTTGTTAAAGGACGGTGTTGAGAGACTTAACTCTGTTATTTTACGATCACAATTATTAATAGACCATTTGAAAGAGACGATTTGCAAAATATTTGGTATATATTGCTTGACTGTCCACTGATGTATTGTCGTCTCTATTGGCTAAGGTCCCTTTTCTTACCATACTTTAGCAGTGTATGTATTTTAGTTTTCTGTATTTAAAATCAACAATAGCCTTACAATTAATCATAACATAGATATTAGCAGGGTAGCATTATATTATATAATATTACTAAAAAAACATATGTTTTCTAGTTGTGGGCTTGATGATGGGACAATATTTCTTTAGTTCTTTAGTTCCTGCGAGCTGAACTTCCTTTTTACGTGTGAATATTTTCGAGATTTATTTATCATGTGTAGTAGTTACTTTTCTTTTTACATATGAAAAGAAGTAGAACCTCATAGGGAAATAAGAAATATTTATAATTATATCCCCAAAACAATAACCAAAAGCCAAGATATCCAAATTAACATCAAAGCGTTGTGACAATTCACGTAGGTACATCGATTTGATAAAAAAAATATAAGTGCTAGTTCGAGATTGAAATCGCGTGGAAACTATAGTTGATTCCCAGAAACAGAAAATTTAAATAAAATACGAACCGAAGATTAATATTTAATTATATTTTTCGTTGTATCCATCTGTACCTCGATACCCAAAACCTTTTAAACCAAGAAGTTTCAACAGAATTATAATCAAATAAACCTCTGACTAAGTATCAATCGACATGGTTTAGATACCAATTACCAAACTAAATTCTGCGAGTGAATATACTAAAACACACACTGAGTTTTAGAGAAATTGACTGACCCAACAACATCCGATCTTAAAAAAATTTACCCCGAAATCTCATTTTAATTAACGTACCAAAATGAAAATTAGTTTGGTGACTCTGGTGTTATATTTCGCCACCGCGCAGGTTCATATGTGACTCCTACCAATGATTGTATCCGCGTAGGAACCATAGTATAAGTAAAATATTAATTTAGCTCATCTCGATTAAAACTGGAGCAAAATTTCTCGGTATTACTTTTTTGAAAGCAGTCGCTAGGACAAAAGTTAACATCAAAGTTCGAATGAATTCTATGTTCAAAACGAGAGTAGATTTGTACAAAATGAGGTGAATCCACCGTTTTTGAGTTCGTAAAAAACTATTCGGAGTAATTTTGCAGAATCTACGGTTTCTGTGTGAAAGAAATGAATTTAAATAGGCGTCAACTTTAAGAATTTATTAATAACAGAATCCACTCGTGGCAGTAGTACCTGAATGAATCTATGTTTAGCTTTTAATCGAGTTGCTTAAGTTTCATTTCTCTTCCTTCTTATTTACATTCTATGTAGATTTTCAAAATGTTAAATTTATCGCTTGGTCATCGATTACCCAACTTCATTCCAATTGTTCTTATCTGACAGCTAATGTAGGTTTGTGTTCGTAATTTATAAGAATACAAAGTTTGCACACTTCCCTTGCAAGTAAAATTTTTTTGTAAAGCAAGAGCCTACCGAAGACCATTATATTTTTTTCTAATTTTTTTTCAAATATTTCACAGCCTTATTTTTAAACTTCATAAGCTTTTCTCAGTGCTTCTAAAATAAATTACTTCGGGTTTTTTGTAGTTATTTTAATTTCTGAAATTTATTTATCATGATCAGACCAAGATTTTTTATATATTTTGTTTATTTATTATTGCAATTTTATGAGTGAAAAAATAGAAATTCCCAATAACAAATTTCTCCCCCGTTTGGAACCTACATACTTAGTTCATTGCTTACACATTAGAAAATAAATATTTGCTATAAACCGACTTATATTCAGTCAATATAAATTTATCCATTTTTCTAAATAAAAGAAATTATTTATTCGGAGTTCTTAACACTATTAAAAAAATTAGGATCCCATTTCGGAATTTCGAATTCCTGTAAAGCAGCTGTAGTGAAAGTATCCACATTAACTAGATATTACAAATTTATTATGCAGCTTGATTTATTTTTCATGCAAAATACGCAAAACAATAGAATGGAAACCCTGCGTGACTTGCATGCGATTCGGATAAATATGAATACCGCGCCTTACCTTTTTTGAAAAGTGTCAAACATGATCAGATCAACAGATATGGACAGGTGAATTGCTAATTTCTACTTATTGATTCCGTTTTGTTCTGCTGAAAATATTAAATTGCCATTTCTTCATTTTCGGATCATAATATTTTTTTTTTGCGTTGACAAAAAATGTTGAAATAACATCTCCTCTACTGTATTAAAGCAAACATTTTCAGAAAGAAAGCCTTCACCAATAAGCTTGTAGGAATCAGTTAGTAAATGATCCATAGATGGAGAGATAATTTAGATCTTGGCACATTAGGTACCTTAAATACTTGGCAACTGGCAGTCCAATAAATTTTTTTGTAGGTATGCATGTAAAATTATATCATGTGTCTGGCAATTCCTGCAGCCCTAAAAGTGATCTTTCTTCTCACACTTTTAGACTGTTTTCAACACACATATTGACTCACATAGAGCATAAATTGTCTGTCTCGACCATTACTGCAATCAAAATAGCCGCAAAAACGTTAATCCCTTCTTAAAGACCTCTTTCCCGACCGTCGCCGTTATCGTCATACCTTAAAAGATCTCCAGTGGCCAAGTTGCATAAGATAAAACTCCCGGACATCATGAGCGCCATTTGAGCTCTTCTCTCTTTTCTTAATTTGAATTTATTAAATCGTTGCCTCTTGTCTATCGCTAGAAGTGTACGTTGTCCCTTTACCCATTGCGTGATTGTTCGCTCGCTATTATGACCGTATTAAATCGGACAAGAAACAGGCGAGATGTCCAACTAGGATTCACAATGGGGACAATGCCCCGAAGGAAAGGGATTTATATACATAAAAAAAATCCTGGCATTGTTTTCCATTCGGTCTTCTTCACATGATGCTGCACAGCCCTTTGATCCTTCCTTACCCCGAGATAACGCTTGTTCTTCGGAGCACCACGTACGTATGCACATATATACAGGAGAGTGAACAAAAAATTTCGAACCTTAATAACACATTTTTTCCCTTTAAGAAGGGAGCATTATTACGAAAAGGGTTAACAGAAATTGGTCAACAACAATTTTTTTCTTTTTACATTGAAGACTTCACTTGTATATCATGCAGAGAACTTTTTAGCCCTTTTCCCTTTTCAATTCCACCTAGCAAGCAGATCTGTTGTTGCTTATTTAGGTAGGTAGGTAGGTACTTGCGGTCCGTGTAAGAAAAACTTTCGAAGACTGGTAATTAGAGGTTCAATTATACTCGTATAAAATGCAAAGAGGAACTTCCTGGCTCACTTGCTTTACTCTCTACCACTTAAGTTCTGCCCTACACGGCTGCAAATTAAAACTCTCACAGGTTCTTGCACCACAAAATGCCAGGTATCCCAAGGTGATGGATATCAATCATTAAGTCATGCCCAAGTGCAAGATGGGATCCATAAATAACAACAGCAACTCATCTATTAATGATTGATCGCGTATTTAACCTTCTTTAAATGAATTCTCTATTTTTCGCTTAACTCTTAATATTTCACGTTTATGATCCTATCCGCGGGTAGTCTGGATGGGCAACCTCGCAATGGGCTTCTCAGAGCTGCTTATGTTTGCAATTACCACTCCAATATCAATCACATTAATCAATGAAGGTATTCTTCGTCAAATGGCCGGCAAGTTAGGTAACAAGGCAGGAGTGAAGAGAGGTAACAGTAGTGAGGGGACGCAACAACGAATTCAATGAAGTTGTACAATGAGCAAAGACTTGCACAGCAGGAACTATGTAGCCGGAAGTTGCAAACTCATTGAACTAATTTTTAGCATTTGAAACAAGACCAATGCAACTCTTGCTCGCTGCGGATTCTAGACACGTTCTTTTCAGATATTTCAAAAATCGTAGGGGTGTATCCTGCGGTGTACTCATGAAGTCATGCCAATATTGTTATGGAACAGTCTTATGTATGCTTTGTCACAAATGCGATTATGTTATGCGTGTGAAAATATTAACCTTTTCTTTTCTAGTTTAATTTAGAGATGGGAAAATTAGTTACATTTGGATCGAACTAATTGATGGATTTAACAATGGAAAAATATTTCGCCCGTGGCAGTGGCCTATGGTAACGTCGATGTTTGCGTTCAGTCTTTAAAGCAAAAGATTTAGACGACAAACTTACCTAAATAAACCGTGATATATTGGAACGTGTGAGCGGCGAACTGAAGATAAAATTTTTATAATGACAAGCATACCTCACCGGGTTCCGTTAACAGAACAAAATAATTTTCTACACTTCTCCATCAATAACAACGCGAAAAGTTAAGCGGAGAATTGAAAAAGGCACTAGTGGCCAAGGTTGTAGGGTACAGAAGTAGAATTACAAGTAAGGAGATTTGAGTCCTGCAAGTGCCCAGTTTATTTATTCTGATAATTATTTCATCGTCATTCTGCTACTAATAAACTAATTGCATTGAAAATGTCATTTTTAGCAATGTAATGAACAATTACAAAAAATATGACATTTGTGCTATTGAAAAAATTTTAGAAATAATTAATTTTATGGCCCTTGTCAACAATATTATATTAAACTTTGGTGGACAAAAATGCGCATTAGTTTTCTAGTCTAAGGTGCAAGGATCCGATCAAAACTTAGTTTCTCAGAGACTTTGGTGTTACATAATATTAACATTAAGTAGAAAGATTATAAAGGAAATGTCATTCCCTTGAAATTGCACTTTAATATAGACACAGCCCAGTGAAAAAGTATATAAGTTCACACACTAATGCATGCAGCATAAGTGCAAAACAGTAACTTATGCATGCCAAGAAGCTTTAACAGAATTTGCGCAACTGTAACTTTGAGGAAAAAAAAAAAAGTTTCATAATTATAATTATTTCACTTTTTTATTTTTATTATTTTACAAAATATTCGCTTTTTACATACTTTTGCATATGCTTGATCCATTTCTGAAAGTACCGAGGACCACCGATCTACCTTGCAATATGTCCAAAGATATTAAATTCGGGCCTTAGAAAACATGAATTTGAGGATGTGCCTATACAATTCCCTTTCTTGAAGCGATTAGAAAATCGATAGTTTCAGTTGCAATGTGTGAAGTTACATTGTCATCCACATCGTTTTTCACACAGTTTTTGAAAAACATCCGGCACATAAACATGGCCGTCTTTAGGGAAGTGGGGACCCTGGGCACTTTAGGATATGATGGCCCCCTGACAGAAATTATTTTCTAAAATACTTTTAGTTATCAACAGGAATACTTACGTAAAGTATGTTAAGGTTAAGACCTATGGCGTACTGGAGAGTTTTTGCCAAATGACTGTTTTGTTAGTACCGTAAACTCCATGTTAATGAAGTGACGAGACAGCAATATGACTTTTTGGTTCCTCCGGCTAGCAAATTTTGAATGACGAAACTATCACGGTGCTTGACTGCCATTGTTTTGGGAGATGTCCTAGAGTTAGGAAAAAACTTGCGCATCTTTTTGTTTTAAATATGTGCTGCAACGATATTGTGAGACGAAGATATAAATAATGAAGCATTAATACAATAAATACAAATTAGACCACGATATACAACATAAATTTGATGGAATACTCTAAGAGCAATTTAAAGATGAAAATGTGCATAGAAATATCCGTGAAAGTTCTCATAGGCCTTAGAGTTACAGCAAGTCGCTCTTCGGGTTCAATTGATAATCACATAATGGTACCTACTTTCATAAGATATAGACGGTCTCAAGATCTGTAGTAAATCATCAAAGCCTCCAACACTCATACGGAAATATCAAGAGAATTTTACAGGAGAGGATCGCAGTTCAAATTAGAAGAGCCCAATAGTGTTAATGTTTTCTATATCCTTATGACAAATACACATATCACAGTTACCTCCTCGAAATTTATATTGATGAATTATGATATAAAACATGAGTTTTTCTGGGTTATTCACTGAGTGAGTACTAAACTAGTGCAACGGCGACAATGAGTGAAGTTGTGTTGCAAAAGGTCTCCAGTCCGCATGAACCAACAGTATAAAAATTTTTACTGATTACCAAGTAAATTGAGTTTGGCTACTGAATGTATACCATGAAAAAATGCCGGAAATCTAAAAATATTATTCCTACAAACGCAGTCACTATAAATTAGTTTGTATCAAAATTTGTTGTTATATATAATAAATCCAACGGGATACTTTCAGTAGCCAAACTCCAACAGCTAAACTAGCTTGTAATAGGTTGTCTTACTGGTTGAAGAATTGGTCATCGGTTGGTCTAATATCGCACGGGCTAGGAGGCCCTGGGCCTGCGTGCAGCAGGCCTATGTGTAAAGATGGCACAGCACACAAATGAAAGTATTCTATACAGCATTGTACCATCCGAAAAATTAGGCAACCATTATCTTTTCAGTGCTCTAGCTTAGTTCAGTTCAATCAAGGATCTCAAAATAATTTTTCTCATAGTGACATCTTGTAGGAAATAGAGTAAGCACAAATCTTAAGTACCACTCTCTTATTTATGTAATATTTATCCCATTGAAGTAAACTTCAGATTCTGTCTGAATTAAGCTCTGATTGTGAGTTTATAGAGAATAGCTGGCCCGGACATGTACCTACTGCCACAAGTTTAGTTATTAGATTAAATTGTGTATTTAGTTACGATTTCATTGGTCTCCTAACAAGAACTTCTGCTTACTGTAAAATACCTCTTATATGTTTTTTGAAATTGCACTGCATGTATTTTCATCCGGTGTTTGGTATCTGTTTAGTTTAACATACTAATACTAACACCGACTAAGTGATGAAATGAAAAGCATATATTGTTGGCCGTTTATTTATTAAACGTGTTACTATTGACCGAGCATGTGTTAAGCTGGTCCTGATAGTCATTAAGATTAAAAATATATCCATATTTGAAATTTCTTCTTTGTTTTTTTGTGATGCGTAAAAGGTTGCTAAGAAGAAGAACTTAATATATGAGTATGAGCATATGTATATATATTTACAGCCCAAACCAATCACAAAATAATTTCTCTACGTACCTATGTCACACACAATGTAATAGAGTATTTATGAATATTAGAAAACATCAGCTGCATTGAATCGATTTCGCTAATTAAATTATACATGTACATATACATATATTAGAAATTAATTATTAAATTAAATTAAAAAAGCAACATCTTAATCGAAAATCTCCGACTTGACAGGGACTGCTGTGCGCTTAATTAATAATTCCTATCCATATAGTGTTGCTAGGAGAGAATAACTTTCGAAAACGTGAACATCGAAGAGTATGTTTCTAAGAGTTTTCCTCCAAACAACATAAACGCCCCCAGCACTTATAGTTGCCGCATTAATTAACGTATTCACTTGCAATTATGGCTTCTTTTGAATAAATCATGGGAGCAAACAATGTATCAGTAAAATTGCTATGGATGTAATCAATTTCATTTCGGAAGAATTAATTTGAAGTTTTGATTCTTTTCATAAATAAGAAAAACTAAGTATTGCGCGGATCGACAGTGCTAACAGATTGTACAACTGATGTACTACTGACATGCAGTAACCAACCAGGTGTATAGGAGGAGTATAGCAATTTCGTTCGTGTAGCATAGACCCAGTTATCAGCACTTTCAGGCATCTTTGATTTTTAAACCATTTCAAAAAACCACCTTTCCCAACGGTCGCAGTGTTCAGAAGAACAAACTCTATCCTTTTTCAGTTGCGAAACTTGTTCTAATAATTTCTGCATTATTACAATTTATATAGGTACTTGTCATATGTACGTAGAGTGTGAAAAACTATGCTCTTTAACTCAAAATTTGAGATGCCACCTTCAAGCTTCAATATTATTACAGTTTTTTCCTCGAGGGAGTAAAATACATCCGCTCTTGTCAGGAGAGTACCCTTTTCAAATTTATTGCAATATTGAACTCCTGAAGGTCAAAATTCATTAAAGCTAATTTTTAACATCTGCATCATTGCAGATTTGAACTAGTTACATCAACTACAATAATGAGGGTAACGCCTTTTCTCTAAAAAATTTTTTTCACATAATTTAGTCAGTAACGATAAATTTTGTAACAAATGTTTATGGTGAACAGCAATAGTTTTCAAAATACAATTATTCAATAGTAATAAAATTTCATAAATAAATGATGGCGTTACGGTTCTAATCTGCGATAGACCTTGTCCCATAAATAGAAAATTGTAAACTAGACTCAAAACAAGAAAAAAGAAAAATTATGAAAAATAATATTTATTTTCTTAGTTCTCCACACTTTTCCAAATTCAAACAAAAGTTACCGCAGGAACGTGCTTAGCCAGCTAATTTTTAAACAGAACAAACCCGACCTGTTCTATCTGGTAAGGGAAACATATTGAAAATTAAGGTCTTAAGCCGTGATAAGTTAAATTTACTTGAAAAAATTAAATTAAAAAAAAAATCTTCTCAAAACAAATGCCAAGCCCAGTGAAGATAAATATTCGAAATGAATGCCTGCACTTGTTGCATATACTCCGCTTTCAATTCACTTTCCGTGCTAGCGTGCAGTCGTAGTGTCAGAAAATATACTCCGACGCTTAACAACATCGAAATCAACACTTTTTCAAAGGGCAAAATCAATCGACCAAAAGTTTTTTTTTTCATAAAAATAGAAGAAAAACAATGAAATCCGAGCAGTCGATAGTGATGCATCCAATACGCAAGGGTACAGATTGAATGCAGCGATTACAATAACAAAAGAACGAAACTCATTCGAGCAAATAGGATCAAATTACACACCCTGTACCTGAGAGAGATATTACACAAAGGAATTGAACTTTTTGCTTGGTTTCGCCTGACTTACAAAATTGACTGAAAGTGACTCTTTCAAGTATTTGAAAGTGTCAAACTCAATCAGAGCTGCACCTTTTATGTGTACAGGTGAGCTGATATAGAAGTTCTTCAACAGATAACCCCGCAGATCTTGCGGTGAAATTTAATTAGGTAAACTCTGAACTGTTCTACATAGAGGGAATACCGGGAGCAGATCCAATACACTCAATTTAAGTACCACAAACTGCTCGTCTGTTGTAGGTAACAAATACAAAACTGAAAATTAGCTCAGTCCGTATAATGATTACCCACTTACGCAGCAGGCAAGCTATGATATCATTCGCGCGCACATATGGATACGACCGCAAATATATACCTCCTCCAGAATGAAGGGGTTCTTTCCCGCAGAAAATCCACCTAGTTTACGTGTGCAAACAGAGCTTGTACTGTAGGCTTCAAGGTAATTATAGGCCTCGTTTGAGTCACGGTCGATGATGGCTGTATCACTTTTATTTTCTTCACTTTAATTTCCACCTATGACTCTGACAATGTTGCCTGGAAGAAGTGTTGCGATGTGAAATCAAGTTAAAAGTTGATTACAGGGTGCCTCTGTAATGGACAGGCGTCTTCGGCAGCCATCAAAAGAATGCGGAAAACTAAATGTTTTTTTATTTTTTTTTAATTATACTCTGGGTAAGGTGCCCTTAGAGCGATTTTTTGTCTTAAAAATTGAATCATATGAAAACAATTATATTGCCGGGAGTCTCAAGAGTAAGAGGTTCGGCTTATTCAATATTGTCGAGAGATGTGAAGGCCCCTGAGTCGTATTGTTTTGCAGACTGAAAAGATGCAATTTCGTGAATGTCGAACACGGGAACAATTGGCATGAATTGAACGTGGTCATCAACTCCCTCTTTTGTTTTCGATTAAAGATCTTCTTCTTGAATATGTAGGGTTAATTTATCATGTTATTGTGGATTTTATAACGGAATTAGGAAGAAAAGAAAGTAGGTTGGCTCGCGATTTAATGCCCAAGGATAATTATATGGAGATCTGATTTGACCTGAATTCAATTTCTTGAATTTCTATATGTTAACCTTTAAGTCTCTTACTCTGTGTATGGATATTAATAACCATTATGTTATTATCTAATTTGTTTTTGTTTTTTTTACTAATTTTAAAACAAGGAAATTCAAATCAACCGAAATCAATTAAATGAAACAATGGCCCGAAAGGAGCAGTCAATGTACGTCCTTCACTCTTAGATACCAATAGCAGTTCCGTGATCGCGTTCACATTGTATTGGTCTAATGAAAATATTGAATTAAAAGTTTTATAGAACAAATGCCTGTTGCCCATCATAGTTTCAAACCAACAGCCTAATAAAAATGCTAATTACAGATCATTCCACTGTAATGTTGCCGCTTAACTTTGCATTTGATTCCATGGCATTGAAGCTACCACTACTTGTTGCTTACTATCAATGACGGTTTCCTAGTAACCTGTCATTGAAGTGCCTTTAACATTTTCCGAGTTCAGGAGCCGTGCAGCCTTCGATTCTTTCAAATTTCTGACCTTTTCAGATTTGCGAAAACATCAGGGGACAGGTCCGTGTTTTTGAATATGTTTAAGTGTCCCAAAACATGAGTCACAATCTGCCTTTCTTTGCATGGCAGATCTAACCTTCAAGAAGTTGAAAACATAGCCACACTTGCGTGAGGGCTACGCCATTAGATATGTATACCTCAAATTAGTAACATGGAATAACTTCCGTATGGTTTTCTTTGTCAAATACTAAGACAAGATGTTTTGGGTGACATTGTATCGCTGATGTTCTGTAGTTAGTCATTTTCGTTTTCATCTAGAATGTATTTAATGTTAGCGAACCAAATATGACGCAATACTCTGCTTCAACACCCCCCGAGTATAATTTTTATGAAGCCATTCGGCATCATAAGAGTCGAAGTGATTAACTCGAGATCTTTAAGAGTCTACCTCATCTTGAATATATTTTCTCCATTTTTCATTATTATCGTCTTGATAAATATGCAAATTTTGTGAGCATGTGCACGTATCAGACGCAGACAGCATCATCATCATCACAAAAGTGGTCGCATACATTCAACACTGTTCCATGACTGCTATTCCATAAATTTCAACGTTTATTGAATTAATTATGAAAGTGAGGAGATTTATTGCAAATTTATTGAAATTACAAAACTCTGAGGAGCTCACAGCACTATTTCCTTGCATTTTCCTTTCCTATCCTTAAAGGTGATGCGCATAGAAAAATGTTGGTGCATTAGCTGCGTGTTGATTTTATGTTGTCAGGATCATCGGCAGTCGCCGCTACTGCCATGCCAGGCTGCTCTGCTCAATTATGTTCACGTGATTTAACAGCAGCCAAAATATTGTAACATGTGTTGCTTCCCTGGGAGCTACTTCCCTTCCTGGTTTCTTATGAGCGTGCGGCACTCCAAGAAGAAAAAGTACACAAGAAACCGAGCAACCTTGCAATTGTGATCATATTTCACCCCGAAAAATTCTCTATATAAGTGCACTTCCCCTTTCCTTGTTACAGAATTTTTTTCCTATTTTATTATTGTTTTTTTTTTATGTAGATATTCAAATGATCCATTCACCCTATGAGCCGCGTGCAATAGTTTTTCTTTCATCCGGTAACTCTGTACCGTGTGAACTGACAAAAGTGCTGAGTGGTAATTAAAAAATAACAAGGAAGTCAAAAACTGACAATAATCGTTGTAAGTACGCTCAAGTTTCGGATTCTGACGCTAAAAACTTTTTATGTACAAACATTTTATCGCCATACTCTTTTCTTTTGACACGCTGAACTTGAAGATAATTCCCGGAGTAGAAATTGCTGTTATTTCCATATTTTTCAAGTATCCTTGAAATCGGCTGGATATTGGCATAATTAGTGCAATGATGAGAGACCTGAATAAAACCAAGTACATATGTATGTGTAAGGATTGAAAAATTACATACGATCTAAAATTAAAATGTGAATTGGCCATTTACCCTGAAAGCAGATCAAGGGGGTTATACCAAGGGAGCCTACGAAAACTACAATTGATATAAGAAAACCTTCTGTGGGGGAAATGCTTTAATGCCGAATTTAGCGCATAATAAAAGGTAACCAAACCAAGATCAAAATCCAAAATAGTACTTATCTCTACTATTTTGACTCAAAGCTGCATTGGATCTATTGACAATGACATCACAATGATACTCAAACAATAATGAGATTTCAGACAAGCACCTAAATCTTCAATCTTGTCGTATCACATCACATCGACTATGTGAACCGACTATGTAAAAAAGTTAAGATCAGCTAGATTTACACATTTTGTGAATAACATCGAACACAATACA
The DNA here is from genome assembly GCA_963924295.1 of Dioctria rufipes. NCBI lineage: Eukaryota > Metazoa > Arthropoda > Insecta > Diptera > Asilidae > Dioctria > Dioctria rufipes. Next base: position 377,814,354 of record OZ002740.1, on the reverse strand, counting down.
TCATTGCAGTAAACGTTGACTTACAGCTCGACTACCTTGTGGAATACCTGCTGGCAATTCCTTGCAAAAAAAAGTCTTTATGTACGGTAAGAGCAAAGACGTAAGTACTTAATGATGGCGCTCAAAAAGTTCTGCCCTTTAATAATTTAGGGTGGAATTGACATACTGCTGGTAGAAATACGAAAATGGTTTATAATGAGTTGCATCTTAAATGTTACCTCAGAGCTACTCTAAATAGCTGGGAGAATAAACAAAAATCCATTATTGGGAAAGGCTAGAAGGATTTCTTCTGGCGAAAAAGTTTGTGTTTGTCGACAACCCTGACGGCAAAATTAAAGAATTACTATTTTCGTTAGGAGAACAGAGCAAAATATTCACAGAGCTCTTTTCGGGCCACTTCTCCTTGTGGTATCACATTAACAACATTAGCTTAGCTGAGACTTCATCCTGTCGATTCTGCCAGGATGCACATCAAACTTCAAAGCACCTACTCTGCAATTGCGAGGCCATTAGCTAGGTGAATATTACTTCACCATGAATATGCTTTTCGTGTCCCAAACTATGTCTGAAGCCTGAATCCCAGAATGGTTCTAGACATTTCAACAATCTTAACCTAACGTCTGCACACCTCTTTACGAATTTAAACTAAATGTAGTGCAGTTTAGACAAAATCTTAAAATATCTTAAAAATTATAATCTAATGTAGTGCGTGACATAATTTCAGATGTCAGTGTTCCATAACGACACCTCAGGAGTACAAGAAATAAATAAATAAAATATATAACAAAAAATAGGAACGAGAAAGATAGCACATCTCCCAATAAAAAGGAAAGAAACAACAGCAGCACAACGAAGAAACTATCAGCTAAAGTTGTGATCTGCTGAAGTCGTTAAATTAAAGCTCTTCGGATTCGAGAGCTGTCAACGCAGATTCATCAAATGCATTGAAATTAATATCACTGTCATCATAAAAAACAAACATCACCAAACAAATTGGCAATCATTAGGCGATGAGCACTTTCTTTATCACCACCAAGTCTTAATAATGAGGGATTAGTGCTTTAAATGTACGAATATCTTGAACCGCTTAGACTCATCGTGTAACATTAATTCAATTTGGCAAATGTAGAGATTTGAAAGGGAAACATAATAGTTTATATAAAAAGACAAAAGTCAAGTATTTAGCATCACTCTTTGAAAATCAAAATCTTCTCCAAGCCTATTCTATGCATTGTTAAAATGTTCTTTATCGCTATCTAAACTAGCTTTAAGAGGCTGAACGGTCCCTTTTCAAATTGTAACGTAATGAGAAAAATAAATAGAAAGGACAGCTGATTTAAAAGGCTTGGAAAACTCAACGACTCCATGGTGCACTGGATGAAGAATTACAATGTCCAGACAACTACGAGTTAATAGGTTCCGAAGACTCAAATCTTCTTGGAAAATGCACCACATAGCACTCTCTGTATTGCATTGCAGTTATCAGGAGAGCTATCTTTTTTAAGATGGAACTGGAAGCATTCGACTCCGCCCTGGTGAAAGCGACTTCTTCGTGTCTGAGAGCACTATAATCAAAAGGAAGATTATCAGATCAGTCTTAATTAGTCAAGAAGGGAAACCGATAGTTAAGATATAGGGTAAAAAAAAAAGAATTGGCCAAGCAAGCTCCCTCCAGGGAGATAGCAGAAGAAGTCAAACCACATATTGAAAATATAAGCATGGGTCTTCGCATTTATTCAAAACTCCAGAAAAAGTGAGAGAAAATGTTAGCTACTTGTGGAAAGTCGGAAATTATACACTAAAAACGGGGAACGATTCTTTACTCTACTTCAAACAGACATTTTAACCAGTCAGATCTAGATTTCATTGAAGGCCTACGGATAAAATAGGAGACATCTATTGGTGGATCCTATAATTTAAGTAGTGTACAAAAGCTGACCAAATGCTGTCTGAATTAATTTTAGTTTTTTTTGTATCGATATAAAGCTGTGTGCAACAATTGACTAAATACAAAAACAACATTAAATTTCTGACTTTATTATGTCTTTATTATAGTGCGAACTACTGCCAATATGAAATTTGATTTAAGTTTTTTTTACTATTCATTTTCTTAAATTTATTTCCGCCCTAGTAACATTTTGCAAATATTTTCTTCTTTTCGAAAAATAACTTAAAATTCTATTGTCGGCACTACGAGGAAGTAAGATGTATAAATTTGACACCAACACAAACATGAAAAAAAAACCATGCAAACGTTCAAAACATGGGGGGCATTTTAAATAAATTCACTAATTTCAATTTAGTTAATTTCACACAATAAATTTGGGATAGAAAAATAATTTTACGATATACTTCTACTTCTTTTAAAGTATTTCGAAATGTCGCAGTTTTGATGAAATCTAAAAAAAATGTTAGTAAAAAGTTTCTTTACTTATTGAACAGGAAAAATGCAATTGAGTTGTTGGAAATTTAGAGACGTTCCTATCTCAAATTTAGAAAAGCGGGAGGGAGAATTTTATTGCCACCCCCATGGACAGGAATGTTATTTAGTAAATTTTCGCACATAGCGTGTTTTATTTAATAATTTCATTAGAAACAGAAAATAGAAATAATAATTAGAGTAATGGTTTCAAAATTAATAACAAGAATATTTCCTGAAAAAAATAAAAATAAAAATTTGCGTTCAATTTTGAAAAATAAACTGAAATTTTTTAATTTCCTGTAGATCTCAAATCGCACCAACAGAAAAATCTTCAACTCTTCCTTTCATTTAATTTCTCTTTTGTGCTTCTTGGGGTGGAGACCGCCGTATCATCTAAGCCTCCAGCACCTTTGAAAGCCAAGAATTAGCATTTTCGGTACGAAATTTGTTGTGTGTCAGTTTTTTATGCAAATATACAACCATAAGATATCTCTTCTTAATATTTAGTGTGACATTTAAGAGATGCTTTATGTCCAAGGTTAAACAAGGTGATTAACGATGTACACTGTATTTGCTTATGAATGATATTAACCACCTGGTGGACCATTAAGAAAAATAAAAAAACCAAAACGAAAAGCACAGCGCTGTTCTTAGTTGGAGAAAATCACAGAACGGCGACTTAGCGATGAACCCCTGGTGGTGCGCTGTATTAAAGGTACAGCGCGGAATTTGACATTCTAAAGAGATTTGGAGACATCTCTTTTTCTAGCTAGGAAGAATATAAGTTATAATAATACATATAAGCGCGTGCTTATTATTTAGTTAATATTAAGTGCTGAGTCAGGCATGTCTAAGCGGAATTAGCCTGAAGGTTGATCCTCACAGTCGAAACTTTTTATAACTCTGATTTATTGCGGTTTAACCAAAATTTTAAGAGTTTTCGTATGTTATATGAACTAATAAAAATGATTGTTCAGTGGTTGTTCCTTTAGACAGGCGCATTTTATTTATTTCATTTTTGTTATTCGTTGTATACATTTGCATAGAAGGCGGAAGTCCAGCTGCTTAAATCAATTTTTTGCCAATCGTTGAATATAGCACGGTGTTTCTTTTGCTTTTATATTATAATAAAAACGTAATAGTTCTAGTACAAGAATGTAGTCAAACTACTACCCGGAACTACTATTACTGTTAATCGAGTTGCATATGTGCAGTTTCAAAGACTAACGTTTTATCCTATGCCACCCTGGCTAAGGCTTGAATCCATGTCCATGTCGAAATTTATCAGCTCGTTATTCCTTAGGCTTTATATAAATTATATCTGTAATGCTTAATTATTGCGTACACGATTTATATTTGGTCTCACGTGTATGCTCCTACTTATGTATATTGATGGATTAGTTGGTCTCCTCATATACACCTATCTCTCATTATTTATTATATAATTTTGCATTATATTTTTTTATTTCTAATAACTAGTAAACAAATTTATTTTACTTTTATATTATCAAATTGATGACAAAGTCTTACTTTTTTTCTTTTATGAAACCTTATCTTGCCAAATGGTGAAACTTATTTTATGTAGGTACTCTCAAAAGGCTTTTCCTTAATGCCTGATTATACTTGGAAATAAAATTATTATTATTTATTATTTGTTTTATGATTTATCTCTCATATATTTTGAAAAAGTTTGTGCTACCGACGTATATACAAAAAATATTCGAAAAGATACTCTCCTCTCCGTTTAAACGTTATGGTTCAGTGAAATCAAAATTTTTGGAATTTTGATTTTTTTTTTTTTTCGAAAAACACAAATCAAAATCAGTTTTTCAATCAAATTTGACAATTTCACCAACTAAAAATTGCCTACATTTAGGCATTTATATTCCAATTTTCCCTAGATTTAAATGAAAAAAAGATGCAAAAATAAAGAGAAGTTTGTATTTTCTATACAGTTATTTTAATCTGTAGGCCTTGTGTTTTTGAATGATAAAGAGCTCCAGAGAGTTATTTCACGAAAAAAAAAAACAAAAACGCTTGGCGGCTACAATATGGATTATCTGGGGTTATGTGGGAATCTATTGTAATTATAAGCTTCGGAGACGTCCGGATTTTACCTATAATTTAAACTGAATTTATTTTAGTTTTGTCAGTTTTCGTTGACGACTAAACTTTTTTTAATTTAGCGCATAATAGAGCTATGGACAGCGAATAAGTTGTATATCTGTTTACGACATCCATGCCATTTTAAAAGGAATGATATAATATGTCATAATATTCACATTTTTCGGTTTTCGAGGTAATGGAAATTCAACATGCTAGTGAATTAATGAACAATATTCGTAGGATAAAAAAGTTGTCAGTTAGTCACTAAGTATTTTAGAAAACCATAAGATACATCTGCGATGGGATTTTGCTGGAACGTACTCGCTTGACTCGAATTCACAATCTTGCATCTGAACTGAATTTTGTTACTGTGTGCAGTATGTGTCCAAGCGTCTCAAAATTCCATATAGACCATTTTAATTAACTGATCTGTAATTTATCCTCGAAAATTACCCAACCCTGTTTATTTTTATGTGAGAATCGGTAAAATCCACTGTTCGTCAGCAAAGTGGGAACTACCATTTACTTCACATTAACATCCTACCCTAACTATTCCACCAGTGCCTTTTCGGTTTCTCCGCTTAAATTCATTTTTGATGGAGAAGATACAATCCGACAGCTTAGCCATCCTTAAATGACATCTTCCCTCATATGTCTGTCCTTTATATCTTTAATTGCCATTCAGCCAAGGTTTTCTTCATTCTGGATGAACCATAATATTTTGGGAATGGAAACAAATTTGGCGGCGAGATTCGAACCTCCATACTTTGGATTTATTAGCTCTTTGGCATACTAACTGTAATACCACACCGTACATATGTACCATTTCATATATATTCTTACAATTCCGACTATTAAATCGATAGCAAACAAGACCATTCACAAAAACAATAAATCAGTACCGTGTTAATAATATTACCCTACATAAGTTATACAGTTACAGATCTAAAGTGGCATCATCTTATCAATATCTACTACAACTGTATTGAAAATTTCCCGATCCCAAACTTGAAGATCCTCCGTGAGCGGTGATTCTAAGTATGAAGAAGTTTCATGGTCTTCACGTAACACAAATTGAAAATCGTTCAACTTTTTCTTATAGGATATCCACGATTACCGTCCATGATTCTTCATGTATACAATCAAAAATTATGCTGATAACAAACAAAGCGATCAAATTCTAGACTTAATTCTCTCCACTGTCTCTCTCTCTCGGAGATTACAATAATTATAACAGATTCAAAACTAGCTACCAACTGACAATTGCAGTGTATTTTCTTTTCTTTCAAGCTTTTCAGAACTCATATCTGTATTTCCTATAAATAATGTGGGTGTGCTCAAATATCAGTCTCATAACAAAATTAATATCCTTTTACTTTAAAACAAAACAAAAAAAAACTCTTTCGCTTTCAGGCGCCGAACAACATCAAATCCAGATTCACCAATGTCCGTTGTAACAAACACGGACCATGTGCCTCACAATCATAATGCAACAGAAGTCATAAATCATGTCACATCGGGTCAAAACGCTGTTGTCACTCAGGCGGGGTACTTGCCAACAGCGAGATATTTTGAACATCCGTTAACCGCAGCCACTTCAGCCATGTTAAATATTTCATCCGGGAATGGACCCCTCCAAAACGATGAGGATCATCCAAGCAATAATAACACTGGAAATATCAGTACAAATGTGCCAACAAGTGTTAATTTAGGCACTTTAGGCGCACCACATCAAGTCCATCAGGTGCATAATCCCAACGGCAGCACCTCCTTCGTTTATGAATACTACAAAGTGGCTGAAAAGGACGGGCTGCAGTGGAGGTGAGTGTTTATCAGGCAAAGCGAAAAGTAAAACAAAAAACAAAAACAAAAACAAAAAAAAAACACTTTCATTGAAAGGAATTCGTTAATGGATAGAATTGGAGCACTGATATAATTGAATAGATAAAATCCTAACCTACACCTTTGCTGTACTGCATAAATTTAATTAATTCTGTCGAACAAGCAGTCGAACACTTTCGCTGATTCCTTGGTGGCTGTTCCGCTCGCAAGTGGGTCGTTATCATCCCAGCTGTCAGGAATTAATTTACGAACTAAATACCTCAGTCAAAACTTTTCAATTAGCTGCCTACGACGTTAAGACAAAAGGGAATTATTATTTCACCTCGTTAGTGGCCCCAACCAGCGGGCTTATCTCACGCGATATGAATTGGACTTTATGGTCAGTAAAAACGGCTTGTTAGAGCCTTTTGTTTTGATATGACTTCTCGCCGAAGTTTGTTGTAAAATTCAATTAATTCAGGTACTTCACTACTTACATTTATACACAGGTAAATATGTACTAGGTACTTCATGCCAGGTGCTGTACTTAGGTTCTTTTACCGCGCTTATCACTGATGGTAGTTTATGTCCGTGTTGCTTTCAACAAAGCAAAGACATAAAACCTATTTTTTCTCTGATTTTATTTAATTTTTCTCAGAATTTGAGATGAAAGTGAACATCTCACGATGTACTAAGACAACTCTTATAAGAGGCGCTCCGAAAAAAAGCCCCCTCCGAGTAAAACAAACGGGCTCACGATAAATTGTGATTTATATATGCAAATTGGATATAACGAAGTCCCTGCATCCCAGCTCTCCAAGGTAAATAACAACACGAGAGCATGAAACGGATTATGATCGTAGTTGATCTCATTTTCTTACCTTTTTATCGTTCCATTCTCAGTGGATGTATCTCTCAGCATTTATCTGATTCCCCTGCATTTTTATTATGCTCTTATCTGCCAGCCTTTGTTGTTTTTTAATTGAAGTGAAAATTTTTGAACACGTTTATTGCTGAGTCCGTCTTTATTATGGCGATAGAGACCCTTTTGGTGATGACGAAATCACGCGAATGTAAACCATTTACTTTTATATTACTCACATGGATTCGACGGTATTACGATAGGAAATGTTTATGTAGTTTCGTTTTGCTGTTTGAAGAAAAGATCAGTAAAATGTAAGATTTTTTGATTGCTTTTGGTGACATTCAAGATATTTACACCACCAAAGAGGATATGTAGATAAGTATAAAACAAGAGACAAATTTCCAGCATTAAATTCGATTTGATTTGTGGATTTTAATGTTATTTTTGTGTAATGCTTTCGATAGATCTCAACAGCGTTCTTCTGAAAGTCCGCAATATAATCAGAGTAAGGAGAAGAAGGTTTCTAATTAGTGCCAAAAATATACGTTTCTCACTAATTTACATTTTAAATTATTAAAATGGCCGGAATTGATATATTTCTTTCTTCTTTCTTGCTTGATTGAGTTGGAAAGTTTCCAAGTAGTTGATAGATTCCTCTTGAATGGCATATGTTAAAAAAATGCACACAGATCCACCTTGTATACACAATTGTAGATGTATATGACTTAATTCGTTTACATTTTATATTATTCGAATTCTGTGTACAGAGTGTTTAGTAAAATAATGACTATGTTATTTTCCTCACTAAGTAAGTCCATATGCTTATAAAGATGTCCACCCGGCACAATAATCGTAAGGCAAATGAAAAATATAGCTAACGTTATAAGTAAGTGATGCTTATTTGTGGGAATGTTATACCGAAAAGCAAAATTATGTACAGAATTATTATGTAGATTCAATCTAGCATTATTTCGGTAGACAATATTTTTGTGGTATGATTTTTCCATGTTCATACAGAAATAATAATGAATCAGGTTTTCTAGCATAATGGTTAGCCAGAAATGAAATATTTTTGGGAATATAAATATGAACAAATATTTTAAAACTCCAAAGATAAAACAAATAAGTTTACATTAAAATATTGTCAGAATATTTAAAACAGATTTGTATAAAAATCGAAAACAATTTTTATATTCCTGGCAGGACTAAACAACAGCGGAAACTTTTTGTATGAAATGCCCAGTTTTCTCATAAAAACTAAAAATCTTATGTAAATATGTCCATTCCTATAGGACGCTGAACGAAACGTATCATTCTCCCAACCCAACATCCCGTCTAGCATTCTGCAAACTATAATAGAGTGTTTGGATGGATTTTCTAGCGACTCAAACCTACTGTAACACAATCACATGGCAAAGCCATTAAAATATTTCCCGTGTCTAAAGGCTAAAACACAATGTGAGCTGTCAATTAGGTTCTACTAACATGGCGGTGTATGGTATAAAATACAATGCTGACGACATCGTTCGACGTAGTCATCGAACTTAAATGAAAATTGAAATTTGTCGTACGTATAGGGTGCGTTTAGCAAAATTATGATTTTGGGTTGCGTTCATATGTATTGTTATACATTCATTGCAATTATATTTATAATAACAATGCCGTGGAAAATATCAAAGTTTATTGAGGTGGTAAAATGTCACCGTATTATGAGTTTTATATAACTCTTGGACACACCTTCTTCTTTATGTTGGTTCTGTATTTTATCTTCATTAGCCAAAACGGCCACACATGCTACTTTAATAATATTTTTTAATTTATTCGTTAAAATGTTGTCTATTTTTAATTTAGAACACAAATAACAGAATAAATTTAATTGGGATTGACAGCTCTTGTCGTTCCCATTGTATTTTTACGGACTTTTTTACGGCGTTTTTGTCATGTCGCTCACATTGTATTTTAGCCTTCAGCCATTCCACACCACATCCAACTACTGATTTGACTCACCCAGCAAACTACACATATAATCAAATTTAATGGATGGAAACGCTTTCGACTTAAACTTACTGTAGCACAATCACACCGCAGAGACACTGAAATATTGACAGCGTCTTTGCAACAACAAAGCCAACATAAAAACTCAAACATATTTAACTTATTGGACTAATATGCGCTCAGAATTTGCGTATCTTCATTTCTGTGGGACGCTGAATAAAACGTAGCGATTTCACAATGAATCTTAGGCTGTCCGTCTCGCTCTTGATCCATTCAAATTGTTGCCAGAAGATAATTATTTTGTAGCTTTCATCATTCTGATAGCCGAGTAAGGGTGGAAGAAAGTATTAGATGATTGGATTGGATGAAAGATAGAGAATGATGTCCAGGATTGTAGTGTATTGTATATTCATATTTTGATGACCGTCATTATGATGTGTTACCAAAGCATCACTGTAAATTATACAAAAATTGAATTGCTTCCCATCTTCTGAAAGAAGCCCACGAACCGAATAGAGAGAAGTATACAATAAACTAAATAAAATGCCATTTGACAAGATTTAAAACTTTTTTGTTTGAATTATAAATAATAGAATAAATGGCAAAACTTCCGCAACACATATGTGTCCAGGTGCATAAATTAGCAAGAAAGAAGCCTTACTTTACGTAAAGTTGCATTTTTCTGTGCAAACAACATACTAGGCTAAAAAGGAAAAATTCTGTTACCACGAATTTCTCCTTTTAGTATGCTAATGAAATTGTATTCCGTTCGTAAAAGGGCTAAAAATGTATTTCATAATTCTATTTAAAACCTGCGAAAAAATAACTTTCCAGAATGGGAATGAATAATTTTTCAGTTTGTTTTTACTAAAGTGGTATCCCGCTCAAACGGGATCAAAGAAAACGGCTATTTTTAATACTTTTATGTAGGTATAACATAATGTAACGTGGAGAGATTTTTTTCCAACCGAAACATGTTTTTGTCCATACAAATTTTTCTGATTGAATTTGGTTTTGCTTTAATATTTTACTTATTTTGAAACAATAAATCCGAACAATCACATTTATCTTAGGATGAATAATCTTTCATAAAAGTAGATAACATTTGAATTAGAGCAAAATTAATACAGAAAACGATGGAAAATTTATGAAACCAAAATGTATTAATTCTAATCTTACTGGGGAATCGCAAGACTTCTTTGGATTAGCTGTGTATTCGCAATTAGGTGTCCCTAGAGTGTGGGGCTACACGGGGATCGTGGGGAATGAAAAGGCTGAACTTCCAACCCAGTCCATTTCTAGTTCTTCCTTCCTTGAACCATCGCGTTGACGTAATCGTAGCTACTTCGGTGATCAGGTATCTCACATGATGGGTGAACTTGAACACTTGCAGGTTTACAAATATTTTTCCTAATGGACCAAATAGGAATTTCACTGATTTTCTCTTAGGGTTCGGAAGAAAATAATGTAGAACTGTGGTTGGAGCATTATCATCTCCTATAGCTCGCCTTACGCTCATCTAACAAAGATGACAGTTGATGACAGCCCTAAGTGTCTCTCCTCCCTGGAAGGAGAGCCTGAGGCAACCGAACACTTTCTATACGCTTGTCCAGACTATGCCTCCTATTTGTGGATAAGCTAAAAAGAGAACAGTATGGAAAGGTTTCGTTAAGACGTATTTTCTTTATAGCAGGTGAGCATAATAGTCTGCCTTGGCCTCCCCTGCATTTGAAAAAAAATTGGAATTCCACGGTTATTTATAATTTCTACTTCTCTCTCTTATTACGAACCCCAGTGACATTATTAATAAATTACTAAAATGTCTGCCCATTTTGGTCTGCAACAGTCATGTTTATACAAAACTGATGACATGAGAGCATAATTAAATGAAATTACCGAAATGAGTATTGTGACATCGCTTAAGATTCCATTTTCTGCATTTCTTACATACATTTCTCTGCGATAAATTTTTTTCGTGACGAAGAATTCGATTTCATACCGTACTCAGCTTCAACTTAAATGAGAAATTTGTCGTGTTATAATTCTAACCATCCCCAGTTCGATCTTTGGACAAGCCCAGTTTAGACAAAAAAAAATTAAGTAAAAAAGTTCTCAGAACAGTTGCATTTGGCACGGTGTATGTATGGCAGTGATTTAGGACCGATTTTAAGTTTTAACAAGTAAAAAAGCTAGAATTGGTCTAAGACTAATTCTTACGATACCCTAGATGAATGCCCGTATGAAATTTCGCATATATTTCTAGAACGGTTTGTCGGACAGAAAAAATGATTATAACTAATTTTATAGGATTTCGTATTCTGAAGAATTTTTTTTGTCTTGGACTGATCGTTTTCACAGTATACGTAAAAAACCTAAATTTTTATATGGCAACACCAAGAAGGAGTTGGCCGATTAAGTCCATATTTTGAACTTTATTTGCTAGTCCAATGAAAACGCCATGTACTAAGTTGTTCTCAGGCAGTGCCCAAATATATAGTGGAAAACGAAAGTTTTGTATGGCAACCCCACGAAGGAGTTGCCCGATTGTCTCATTTTCGAACTTAATTTTACTTTTTTTTTTAAAGTCCGTGTCCAAAATTTCAGCTCTCTCTAAGTATACGCGTTCTCGAGTTATCGGGCGCACAGACGGACGGACGAATATGCAAAAATCAAAATAACTTTTAATATTATGCGTGGGTGTCCAATCCATTTTGCTCTACCATCATTATTTCGAGGTGTTACAAACGGAATGACAAACTTAGTATACCCTGTAGATTTCATCTAGGGTATAACAACTCTAAAAAGTTATATCCTAATTACTTGGATTCCCGTAAAATTTCATTTGGCTATTTAAAAAAAAAAAAAAAAAACTCAAGTCTTAAGATCATAAATTCAATGGCATCTGCACTGCTTCTAATTCGAGTTGCTCTTGAAAAAAGTTCAACATAACCTTTACGAATTATACCTGGGTACAAAGAAAATAACAACTCGTGGCTTCTTGATTATTAAGTTGGTCCGCTTTTGTTATGTCTTTTATCCTATCCCGACTACGCTCTTGTTATCATCGGTTTCAGCAAATTAAAAGTGACTTTCATATTCAAGGTTACTTAAGGAAATTGCGTGATCAATTCTTTAACCGTATCACAATTGATTGACTCTCCTTATACGCTGTAAAATCAAAAATGCTCGCGGGTATCTAATCTTTTCTTGATAAAATCTACGCAGAGATCTATTTGTTTTTTTTTTTATTATTTAATAATTCAATGAAGGTATTCTGTTGGTGGCTATAAATTTCCGAATTATGACATACGTTTCAAATCGGTACCTGAAAAGGGAGTTCTTCCTTCTTCAGCAAAAGTTCATTTCCACACAAAAAACCGCTGAGATGGATAGTACAGGAATAAAAGAGGTCGTCTAAAATATATGAGACTTTTCGATAAAGAAAGGTTAATCCAAAGGGTCTACTCTGTTCCATTATATCTACAAAAATTGATTATTTATTAGATGGAACTATCTCTAGCTGGCACCGCGCCGCAGAAGATCGATATTTGGTATTTGAAAATTTTCTTTAATTGGATGTTTTCAAATTTGTTTTCATTAAAATTAGAAAGGTGGAAATGATTTTTTTTTTTCTATATACGCTAAATGAATAGGTGGATATATTAAGTTTCTAAATTTGTAATAAATCTCAATGGTTCGATAAAATATATTAGATTACCGTTTATAAGATAAAAGAATAAAACATCTACCTGACAACTTGATACTTTGAGAATGCGCTTGTACATAGCCGGAAGATTTTGGCCTATCTATGTTTATAAAAGCTGTAAAATATGTAAATATAAAATTGGCCTAAACAATATTTCAATCTGGAGGAACCGTTTTCGATGAGGATTTTTCTAGTGCATTGGGTATTAATATTTGGTACATTTTATTCAGCCGAGCTCTCTGTAACTATTATTGGTCTTGAGCAAAAGGGCACTAAATTGGCCAAAGTCTTATATATACCTACATATATGTATGGACCAACCCACAATATGTATGTACTACATACCAATTATACATTTTTGCTCAATTACTGTAAAATCTTCCATACAGAAACTGGAAGTCTTATCCACCACTTTGTACATCCTTTTGAGAGACGAGTGAACCTATTTTAATATAAACCTTAATCTTAATAAAAATAATAACTACGAAGATTTCGTTAGCTTTTCAAAATAACTTGATTACGGAGGAAAAAATCATCAGCCTTATTAGCCCAGCGGTAAAAGCAGTCATCGGATAAAGTTGTGATTGAGGATGTACTCTTAGCTGCTTTCAAAACTTTATTTGTAATTTGACATCTTTCTTTAGAAGCCGGCCGGTCGCCTATCTCCTTGTAGTCGGGCTCCATGTCCCAGAATTCAACTCCGCTTAAAAATTTTTTAATATGTAATTCTAGATCCGCTGTTATTCAAATGTCTATCAGTGCAGCACTTACATACATAATCACTACTTATTATGTATGTATATCTATAGTATGAATATTGAACCGGAAAATAGTAAGTGCAGCTTTAATACAATGAATTTCCACTTCCACCCTGATGCTATTGATTATTGTTTTTCCTCACCGAACGACTAAACTGGACATTTTGGAATAATTCGATGGAAGTGACAATTGATAATATATTTCGAGATGTTATGTTAGAAAAACTTTTACTGTTACACAATTTTGAAAACAAAAAAAAAAAACCTAAGTAGTTTAAACAGAAGACCTAAACTGAATAATCGATCAACTTAGTCCAGAATTTAATAATCCGGTTCAGTCACGCTTTTTTAGCATAATAGTATTGAAAAAGCATAAACAAACGGAATGGCATAAAATCTCAATTACTTTTCTTTCAAAATATTCTGATGTTATCCTTATGCCCTATACACTTACGTCATTATGTACATCAAAATAAGTATCCAATTGTTCGTAAAATTTCGTGTAGCAATCGTTTTGCAGTGACAAAAATTGCTATCACTTAAAATTTCCTCTATGACATCCAATTTATGTAATTCCTAAATATATCGGATTATATCATGCACGGACTCAAAAAACCTAGTTTTAATTTATCTAAATATCTTCAACGGTAGAATATATTTATTGAAAATATTTTTGTCGTCAGACGCTCTTATAAAAAATACGCAGTTCTGCTCAATTCGCGCACAGAGAACTTTCTACAGTATTGCGCCGCGCGCCGCACTGGAACAAAAAATATTTTAAATTTTTAAAAACTCCACTCTCTGATTTTAGATCATATTTCTCCTAGCATTGGCTTAAAAAACGACGACCTATCACTATTTGAGATTAAACTTGGACAGAAAACTTTTATCCACGCTTCCCAGTTGGATATCTCTTGCAGTGGAAGCTCGCATCTTTTACTACTTATAGATGAGAACGAAAAAATTCCTTCTGAATTGAGATGATATTTTGTTTTTTTTACTTTTGGAGAAAAGAGACTAAAAAATTCTCCAGCCAGGGAAGAATCCAAAGAAAAAATTAATTCGTTGCTGACCTTGAGATTGCTTTTCGATTTTGTTTTCTGTTTTACTTAAATACCATTCCAAACTAATTTGAATATTTATTGATGTTGATAAAAAAAAATTTTGCGGTTGCTTACAATTAACGCAATCTATGCTTTTGTGGAGAGTATTTTTTGCTTGTAGAATCTAAAACGCAATAATTTGTATTATTCTGATGAGACATTAATAATTAAAAAAAAAATTTAGAGTATGGGATCCATTTTCTGGCGCTCAAAATTTACATCTGAATTCAGACAAATTATTGCTAAGTAATACCAAAGAGCGTGTGTATATGTATGTAGGTACATCTAAAGAATTCTGTCATCTAAAGCTCAAAAAATCGTTCCATGGAGGAGTGTGGCAGCCCCAAAGCACCGTATATATTAATAATAACAAATATGCTTCAATCTAATTGAGTCGCGCGGTGAATTTACTCAATGATGTCAACATTCCAGGGTGGGTCTTTAATCGTAAAACATTCTTTGACACTTTAGAAACTAGTTCTTGATCGACACAGAAAATGTAAGGACTCTTTGCAGAACACAATTCCTATGGCTTAGTCAGCCCAACTTCTATATTAATTTCTTTTAAAAAAGTGTGCAGTTAACACTGTGAGGAGGGAATGTTAGTGATAGGATAGGATTTGTCATGACGATTTTTTGTCAACTAATAACAACAAAAAACCAGCAGATACAGCTTTTTGTCCGTTACGTTATCCAATCTATCCTCATTTTTTCATAGCTATGTGAACAATTTCTCATTGTTTTAGCTTACATAGTTCTTATGCCCCTATCGTGAAATCATTCTTTTTACTTTATTTAACCCACCAAGTGCGTGATTGGAGTCACTAAATAGTGTGAAGATGTTCAAACTAATATTTTCAGTTTACGATGCCCTCTATCAACACAAGTGAGAAATACAAAGTTAGTCCACTGATTAATGCTAATTCAGAAACGTATATACATATGTGTAAGATATTATTTCATGGTCTAAATAGCGGTTTTCATGACCAAGCACTAAACCTCGCGAGATCTCAAAGCCCTTCAAATGCGTATAAATAAAAGATATTTCATAGAAAATAAAGATAGCATGTTTCCTCTTTCTTACAAAGAATTTTTTTCCTATTCAATATTTTCAAGCAAGTGTGAACGTAATATTCAAGAAGTAATTCAGGTTTACCAGGCAGAAACTATGTATCTGTGGAACTTAAGAATTGAAGGAAGAATAGGACAATTTTTTTGTTTTCCTATTTATGTTATCACTAAATACCGCAGGCAAAGTTATATTAATATGAGAAGATTGGCTTTAATTACGATATATCCCGATATCAGTTAAATTCTTTCCGCAAAGTGCGGTATCGATGCTGATCTATTTTATCTATTTAGACCTTAACTAATTAATGAAGCTTGCACCACTATTAAAATCGTTATCTGATCACTTAAATATCATATTGTGGTGCACAGCATCCAGCTATGTATCTACCTAGATATATCGGATACCATTCCAACTCAATACCTTATGATGTTCGTAGAGTGGTTGAAAATTTACAGATTTATTGTCATAATTAAAAATATTTTCAAAAATTCACACAACTTGATCTAATAGACCCAATAACGAAATCAATTGTTTAAATCAAATAACGTAAGTTGATGCCTGATAAATCAATCGTAAATTATGTGGGCTCCATTTATATGTTGTAGACGCAAACCATTCGAAAGAGCATCCCTTCGTTACCCTTAAATTCATTAAGCTGGATTACCCCATTCAGAATTGAACTTATTATTAATATTATTATAAAAAAAAAATTATTATTACATACATGCAGTCAATCAAGCCCCTTTTCTAACAAATTTACATATTTAATTCCAATTCATGCAATTAATCTACCTATGAAAATATCCAAAAGGTGGGGAATGAGAAAACTGATCTTAGAGGTGAAATGGTAGTCATCACTTCTAGTATTAACACGACAAGGAGAACTTTTCTCGCCAATTTTGAATGCGAATATCAAACAAAATTTCGACTTTTCAACTCCAGTCCATACGCCGACTATAAGAGTGCTTGCGTTAAATTCTTACAATTCTCTTGTATAACAAAGTATCATATAAAGTTCTTTAAAGATCCCAACTTGTTATTTTGCCTTCGGATCATTAATGGCTTATCTTGTTAACATTGAACACACTATATAATCTCCCCTCTACTTCCATCAATACTAAAATTTTTATTCATCTTTAGCTCCTTTTCACCAACCGCTCATCAAATATCTCCTTATCTAAGAAAATAATTTATTAAATCTTGCTCCGTAATTCTAATTACATATTTTATTTAAATTTTTTTATATAGACTAGACATTAATAGTTTCCTGTTATTTCACAATCTAATTTTCGATATAATTCTTTAATTTATTCACACACACAATTCTAACTTTGGGAATTGAATTTTATATTTGATTTTTATAGCTTTTGATACTTCCACCAGAATCGTTTTTGGAATTTATTAAAATTTAAACAAACAAATTGATTTATAAGTTTCCTCTTCGAGAATATAAAGAAAGCTCTAAAAGCCTTACGCTCCCAGTCTACCAGGTATGCTTTCCAATCGTGTTTTTGTCTACTATAATTCGTATTTCCTTTAGTCCTAACTTCCAACTGAGAATAGTTTATAGCTAAGCCCCGATCCAAATTTAGATCAGTATAAAGAGTGGCATAGTGAAGCTACTAGTAACTAACATTGTCAGGTCGTCTGTGGAATATAGACTTTAATTCTAATCTAGTCTACAGAATTCACTACAGATCCTCGCCATTTTTTCTGAGTTTCTATAATATAATTTTTGAACAAAAAAAACAACCCTTTCCCATTTTATAATTATTTTAAGATTCTCCTAAAATATCGTATAACGGTGCAGTTTACATGTTTATTCACCCTTATTTTTTCGATCATAAGATCCCGATATTCCAACTTTATAGTTAATCTCGGATTAACGAAATTGATTCCGTTTCCTTGCTACAGTTCTGTAAATATAAAGAAAATAGCCGAAAAAAATCCATTGTGTTCCGTACTAGGAGTCTTAAGTATATTACATGTCACAAAGTCTTCATACCGCAAAGATTCCTAGGTTATAGCTGGGCTAACACACGAAAAGCATGAATCATCTTGACTGCAATAAAATTTTTACTATCAAACGGCTGGGAAGTCATGGTACAAATTTATTCTCCTCCAGGGTTTTTTTTCGGTATGCACACACATATAAACAGGAGCCAAACAAAAGAGGGAGAAAATAAATTAGAAAGCTGTCAGTTTGGATTAAGAAAAACGATCTGAAGGATTTGAATTTTTAATGAATTTGGTTTGTTGAAATTTTTTACATGGCATGATCATCAAAGCTACTTCACAGAGAAGTGTTACAAGTTTGAGAAGCAAAATATACCTAACTACATATAATGAAAAGTTCTTTTCGACAAAATATTCCTGGTACTCGTATTGGTACTCATTAATAGAAATCAGATCAAATCACTGATAAGAAGATTACAGATTGAACTGAATGCATGTAACCCAATTCTCAAGTACTTTGAGATACTCACACGACCCTTAAGATAAAAATCGTTTCGCTGTTGTAAATTAGGGAAAATTTTAAAGTATTTTGAAACCGATTACAGTTATATTATATATGTGCAAAGCAAGTGTCATTGTAGAGGACAATTATTATCAGTAGCCTTTTTTTTTGTTATTTGATATTTCTGTAATCACAAATATCTTGTTGGTTAATCATAGACAAATAAGACCTATGTATTTACCAAACATAGCAGATTTAATACATGCCACGATGCACAGACAGACGGCAAGTTATGCATGTCTAATTAGTTCCGCTCCAGCTAGCTTAACATGGTGGCAAATTTTACGAATCTGAAGGGAGCTTCAAGGTACCGAGTAAAACTTGAAAATAAATCTTAATCCAAGAAATATTGAATACCCTGTATCTCGAGAAACAAGAACGAGAAGCCTCAACTTGTTAGATTGTCGTGCGATCACTTTTGGCTTGCATTAAAGATTTATCAAGTTAACAGGGAACACACGTTATAATCTCGCTTCTACTTCCATCAATACTAAAATTTCTATACATCTTTGGTTCCTTTTCATTAATTCATTAAATCTTGCTCTGTAATTCTAATTACATATTTAATTTAATTTTTATTTTTTATTTTATTTTATACTACATTAATAGTTTCCTGTTATTGCACCATCTAATATCCGATATAATTCCTTAATTTATTCACACAATTCTAACTTTGCGAATTGAATCTTATTTTGATTTTTTTTTTGTTTTACTAGCTTTGGATAGTTCCACCATGGTCGTTTTTGGGATTTATTAAAATTAAGATAAACAAAAAACTTTTCTATTACCTGACTTAAAATGATATGCGACACCAAAGACGGGTTTAATCTGTTACTTGAGAATGAGAAGGTAATGTTGGCGACATTATGCTTGGCCAAGTTTTCCTTTCCGTAATTTTTACAATGAGTAGGTACCTACCTAATGTTTAAGTATACTTCGAAAAAATTTGCCTAACTCAAGTCATCTAATGGAATTTGATCCCAAGACTTCTTCCTTAGTCGAATTGGTAGCTCACTACTGAAAATGTTTTAAGAAAAATCATCAAAATTTTATAGTAAAGGAGAGCAACTTCAAATTATGAGAAGGCGAATATTGTCGTCGAAAAGTCTTCCAGAAGCTTCATCACTGGAACGATTTTAGTATGCATATCCAAGAAAAGTCACCACTTTTGCTTGTCCGCACTAATAGAATTCTAAAGATAAGTTTAAATTTATGCATAACTCCATTTGGTATTTTATGCCTTGCTCAGATTTACATTAATTAATGAAAATTCTGTTTAATCGATTTTATATACGTAGGTAAACGTGTATATATGTCAAAAGGTGCTGCCAACTAAAGTCTATATAAAGAAATTCCATTTAAATTATGGGTTTTATGCAAGTAAATTTCATATATCAAAATCAAAATGATTGGATACTAATCGACTATTTATATGTGTACTTATGCAATTTACTGCTGTGAGTTTGGTAACAGTATAATAAAATTTTCAAATAAATACATAATTTGTTACTATCTGTTTACCTTATCAATAGTCTAGTTTCTTAGCAAATCAGAAGCAATTTATTTAACTGTAAAATGTTTATGCTGTGTAGGTGTTTTATATGAATTAATCGATTTTTAATTCGAATCATATCAAGTCCACCTATCGACGATCTAATGTTATAATGTTACTTGGGTGGATAGACTCCTCAGGTGGTAGCATATGGTTAAATTTTTTAATAGCTTTCACAAATGTTCATGACTCATTTTTTTTAATTACCTAAATAAGCAAAGATAAATATGTAGACGCAAAAATATGGATTTGTCAGTATTCATTGCTATAGCTGTCGATACACATCGACATTGATATTTCGTGATATTTCGAAAGAATATCACCGAAAAAAATTAATTAATTTAAAAATCAGAAACTTCAATCATTTGTTAAGAATTGATTAGGATGGAAAGACTAAGATCAATATTGAACATGTTTGAAGAAGAATAAGTGGCCAGAAAGGGGTCGTAGACAAAAATCAAATAATATTCAATTACAACTGACAGAAAACGAAATAATCAATAAAAAATTGATTTTTTTTCCTACTACCATTTTACTTATGTGTAACCTATCATCATATTTTTAAATGAATACCAAAATAACCTGATTTTGGATATCCTACAGCCAACTAAGGAGGAACATGCGATAAAAAAAAATAAAATTAATAAAATTAATAATGATAGATTTATTAATTTATTCAGAATCTACTCATAGACTCCTTGACCAACTACAGTAAGATCGTTAGCAAAAAAGAAATAAAATTCTATTTCCTCTTAGTTAGGTACCCTTAAAATGCTTAAGTTTTTTTATAATCTATATACCTAATCCAATAGCTGTCTATTATATAAAAACGTGACCAACTTCTCGACTCTAGACCGAGCAAATTTCATTAAATGTAGAAAAATTACACTTTTGGACCTAATGATCGGCGAGGTCTTCATCATCTACCATAGAAGTTCAATAATGAGACCTCTCTGATCGCTAGGTTGAAAAGTTCTTTCTATGTAAAACAAATCTATGAAATCCATCGTTATACTAATAAAAAGCTTAAATAATTTAAAAAAAAAACAACAAATTACTCTTGTCTTGTTAAAAATTTCAAAAACGTTAATTAAGGTAGATGCGTTTTTTTCTTGCAACAAGAATTTCGAGGGGAAAAAACAAATCATAATAACAAGAAAACCATTAGAAGCAGCATTAACTTGCTACAAAAATCATTGTAATCGCATTAACTAGAGCAAAAAGCGCGAAGCAGAACACCAGCGAGAAGAATACGATAAAGAGCTACCATAACAGGCGCCCAATATTACACCTGTACTATCTAAACACCTTAAGAAATCTCACATCCATTTGGGCCGATTCACACAAAAACCAAAAACAAAAACCAATACAAAACTCATCCCAAAGCATTGACGGTGAAACCAATCAATCATCAAAATAACCGCAAGCACGCGCCACTCAGTTAAAATGCAAAAGCGCGCACTCAGCTACTCTCATAGCCTTGCCAAGAAACAGACAACAACAACAAAAGACTTAAACGACCCGAGATGAATAAACGACGAACTGCATTCGTTCATTCCTACCTTTACCTATGAAACGCGTGCAAAGAATATCTCTCACTCCGTCCCGTATATGCATGCACTGGGATTTTGATTCTCCATAAAAACCAGCAAAATCATTTTCTCGTTTTTCATACTTTTATTTCAACAGCAATCATCGAACACACGCTGATTTCTAAAATGATTTTTCCTTTACCGTACTGACAATTTTCCATTAGCGCAGAATTTTCCATCCATTTTTGCATAAGATAAAGGCGGAAAGCCAACGTTTTCTTAGTTTGACTGATAACTAATAGAAATACAATTTTTACTTATTTTTCTCTTTCTTCTCTGTACATTTCCAGTTCCCCCACTACGGCTAAGCTGAATGGACAGACCACACCTCTTGATGTATCTGGCCTATCGCAAAATGAAATACAAGGTCTATTGCTAGGTTCACACCCATCATCATCGTCAACGACGACAACATCGCAATCAGCTGCTGTCGTTGTGGCGCAACATCAGCAGCAACAACAGCAGCAACAACAACAGCAGCAGAATATTAACATAAAACGGGAACCGGAGGATCTTCGAAAGGACCCCAAATGCGGTGGACGAAGCCAAAAGGTAAGTAAAGCTTTGAATTTTTTTTTTCTGTCTTTTTTTTCGTTTCTTTTGTTGTATCTCTTACGCCTGGCTTAAGCATTTGGCGCATCACATAAGACAGTCGCAATACACTGCCAACATCAGGCACAATACGATGGCACTTCTGATTCGCTGCTGTTTGATTTGATGAGATGCTCGTTGCTAATTGCACTTTTACATTGCTTGCCCCTACTTTCTTCCCCATGCGGGAAACGACTTGTTGAGCCTATTGCGTCTTACGGGTGGCTGCTTAGTTCAAACGGCGGATAGAACGGTAGAGAGCTAAGGTTCTTTTCTTTTCTTTTCTTTTTGACTTGACAATGACGACGATGGGTTATGTTACCTAACACATGTACATAGGACTTACGCAGGGTTCTTTCTATTGGTTACAATAATAAGTATTGTAACTGTTATACAGCTTTAAAAGTGCACCTGGGATTCTTAACTGAGCATAGTTTTTGCTCTGCGCGTTAAGCTGAGCTGCCGTACATAAGTCAGCTCAGGACAGCAGTGGTTCTTCACACATGCTTCTATATATCTTGTATCTATGTACTTAGAGCCGAGAGCTTTGGGCCGTGTGCTTATTCAGTTTCCTTGTTGCTTGCTGCTTGTTTAACATTGCCACACACCTTGTTCTGCTGCTCGGTCGTTTTGTCGTTTTTGTCGCGATTGTTGTCGTCATCAACGTCGTTGTCGAAATCATTGTCGCTGTCATCCTCATCGCACTGGTGTTTCCCTGAGTATAGAGAATATACAAATCGCGCGCGTGTTTATTATAAAATTCCCATCCATACCGCAGCTACTAATAGTCGTTGAGGCTGCATGTGGTAAAATTTTCGTCTTTCTATGAACCGCGATATTTGTCTAACCAACCTTTTGGTCACTACTAGTTGCTGGCTGTTATTCTTTTTTCCTTCTTCCTCATCAGCAACACTGAGTTTCTCGTTAAGATATCTTTTGCAATACCAACACGAGGATCATCACGAGGCACCGAGTTAGTTGATTAATTTATTCACCTAAAACCAATCTGTGAATGAGACGTTGATTAAAATAATATTTTTTTTCGTGTGTGAATTTTTCCACAATTTAAACAGCCGTTTTGCTGTTGTTGTTGTTGTTTGGTTTTTTCGTTGTTTTCTTAATCGTAAGCCAGTGGACACTACAGCGGTCAAGAAAGAAGCAGCAAAAAATATTTTAATGAGAAGAGCAAAAGACGTACCACTTCATACCTGATTTTAGTCTGTCACATATCGTTGATGGAACAAGGTCGGGAATGTAGTCCGCTGCCACTCGATCATTTACGATTACCACCATCATCCATTCACGGTTTACATAGTTGAGGTAGTGCGCGATTTACGTATATACTAGTTAGCTTCTATCCAAAGAAGACGAAATTCTTGTTCAGTGGATTTTTGGCGCGTAGTTTTTTTGGTTTTTGTTTTTTTTTTTTGCAACTGATTGAAAATCATTAATTGTTATTTCTGATATGTGTTTTTTGTGCTTCTAAACAATAATAATAATAATAATTGCTCTATTAAAACAATTAAGTGCGTGATTTGATTTACTGTGATTACCTACCCCATTCCAATCAATCACTTCAGGGATATAGTAAAAAGTGATTGTTGCAACCAAATAAAAAAGTGAAGTTTTTTTTTCTGTTAGTTCTGTGCACGTTTTATTTTTATTTGTTTTGTTTTGAAAAAGGAATTAAATTCTAATAATTTCGTCACAAAAAAAAAATCAATGATTAGTCAAATCTAATTAAATTAATTATATTTGCGCACACTATATCATAAATTCTCGGAGTGCAAGAAAATTAATTACCCAACTCTGAGTACCTGCTATGCACTAAAATTGGAATAAAGCTGCCAGTAATGAGTGATAATTATTATTAAGGTCAGTCCAATGATTTTTCTCTTACATTAGATTCGATATCCCTCAGTCAGTTTGTGTCGATGAATATAATTCAGAGCCATTAAACGCGCTGATAATATTGCAATTAGAAATATTTTTTTTTTCCCCAGCTAAGATAAAATTATTGACACTCCTTGCTGTTCCGAGGATTTATTCATTTTTATGGACTTAATATCAACGAGTGATAAAGTTGTTGAAGTAGTGTGGGATGAAGGTGTTTTTGAACGTTTAGCCATTAGGTTTAAGTGCGACTCTTTTGCTGCTATAAAAATGAATCCATATGTTGTCGTCGTTGTTGTTGTTGTTCTTGTTGATATTCTTATTGCTGTTGTCAGTGCAGGTGTTTTTGTTTTCGATGTTGTTTGGTTACTGTTATTATTATATCCGTCCGCTGTTTTTTAGTGGTGTCAACTATTTTTTGCAACTTTATGCCCTGTCAAATATCATTTGTTGGCAATTTTTATTAATAATTTACAAGATTATGTCATCTGATCCTTGTTATTGTGTTGTAACGTACATGGGCTCATTTATCTAAATAAGTTTCACTCAAGAATAATAATATTTTGGATTATGTTTAACAAAATTTGTCAGTTCCTAGGACATGACTGCTACATCAAAAAATAATACTTGAAATTCCAGTTACGGATTTCACTTATTACATAAATCCGGATTTTATGCCTATCCGTATCGTTTCTTTAAAAAACATACGAGTTGAATCTAACAATTTGAGAAGTTCCTAAAATTTGTTCTTGTCTAATAAGTAGGTACGTCCACTTTCTGGACAGAATTTAAAAGATGTCCGAATAACATTGAATGACTTTCATGTTGGCAATTATTTTGCCGGTACGATATCATAAATGAAACACTTGGTTAAACAATGTATAATAACTAAAAGTGAGAAATTTTTACCGCCTCCATTAATGATATATCATTTCGTCGATCGATTTCCTATATTTTCTGGTTTAAATCGAAATGGTAGTAGTATCCAGGTGTGCTCTTTGTCCTGGTTTTTTATGCTAGACCGATAAATCTTGTGTTCTTGAACAACATATCTGAGACGGCAGCCTCCAGACAATTAGTTTAGTTTTATCAGTTATATTTCACCATATATGTATATGTATACAGAACATGTCAATAATATCATTAATGTTTTTTGCTGAACTATGCTTGCATCTTGGGCGATTTCAACCTTAATTGCCTCTTATTTCAGTTTGAATGGTAATGTTTCTTTTGATTTTGTTTTTAACGTTACCAGAAATTACAAAATTACAGTAATTGTTACCTTATTATGCTTAGAATTCACTATATAAGTAATACATAGAATTAGATTCTCCTAGTAAATATTCTACCGGCATTTAGTAGACCCTGATGGGCCTCTAATTTAACACCATTTATTGAAAGTATGCCCGTATAATCACTCCTTTCTTTAAAATTATGTTCCATGTCAATCTTTAGGCTATTATCAGACTGTTTTAATACATTCAGAGTAAATATAATAAAATTGAAAATTTATTTTAAAAACTTGTTCTCTGTTCTTTCAATGAAATTTGTATATTGATCTTCATATTGTTTCCTTAGATCTTTTATTGTTTTAATTGACTCGAATTCATCTTTCCATCCCAATCTGTAATTTTAATAATATAAAGTAAATAGCAGGGTGATTAAATCCATTCCAATTACATTACAATCTACCGATATTTTCTGTACACAATAATTGTTTGTCATCTTCTATAAATAATCTGCAGAGGTTGCATTCTACTCAGACCACATATTTTGCTCTTCATAGATGAAATTATCTTATTCCAGCATCTGTGAAAAATCAAAAAGCCTATGGATTATCCTTTCGTATTTAGTAGTAATTTTTATCAACAAAAGGAGTAATATAATTAGCTCTCCATTCTAATAGATAAATTGGTCGATTGGTGGTTCATTGGTCTATTCTCTGTTCAGGACACTCAAAGAAACAGTTTTTAACAAAATTATTTCCAAGACTCAAAAATAAAAATAAAAAACCACGCCACAATTTCCATAAAAACTACGATTATTGATAGTGAGATTTTGAAAAAGAGATCTACTGGTGTCTCCATGATATAATAGATCGTACTTTTCAGCACTATATACATATATAGATAGGTGGCACAGAAATGTCTAAAATTATATACAAAGTTAAAAAAAAAGATGGATCGATACTAACCAAAGAAACACTTTTATCAAAAACTCTTCGTCATCGCAGATTTTGAAGATTTTTTTTCTGTGTCGGGAGTCTATATTTCTCTAGGTTGATAAAATCTGTGCTTTATGACCCCATGTGCGGTGTACTTACTATAATAGGAAATATGGCGATTTTATGATCGTTTTTAAGTTTCCCCACATGATAAGAATTTATATGCGTAGTTAAGTGCAAATTTCCTAATTCTATATTTGGCACCCCATGTCATAATATTGATAATTAACTCTTTTTTTTAACTCTCTTTTTAAATTTTTCACCTAAAAAATATCTCTGTAAATGGATATACAAGAAATTAGAGCTCAATGCCCTCCAGAAGTGGCTCCTTGGGAGTTTAGGATGAGCTTCAATACTTTCATTTGAAGCCCACTATTTGGTGCAGCACTACGACAAACTGAATTACCAACAATGAAATGGCTGATTAAAAGTTGTTTGGACATGAAATAATTCAAAGTGTGCAGTTTATATTCTCCACCTGATGGTATTAGATCTTTAAAAATTATAGTTTCTTATGGGATCTTTATATCTGTATATTTTTTCTGTAAGAGTTAACAAGTCACACAATTTTAGGTTTGTTTGTGGACTATATATAGATATATCAAAGGAGGAAAACAGTGCAGGACTTCCCGTACAAAATTTCTGAAATCAAACAAAAAGATTTTTACCAACCATATATTTACCCATTCTAGAGGCAGGAATTGTGTTAGTCAAATCGTAGCATAAAATGCGTGTGCGAACACTGGATTTGGCTTCATATATTAAGCTTAATATGATTCTTAATCCTATCGCATGATTAACATTTAGTACTTTTTCGATAATCTTCAACTAATTTCGATGTTCCGAAATCTTTCTTCGATTTAGTGATTAACTCTAAAACTACTAAAAATTTGAAAATTCTGAAAAGTTCATTTTAAAACTAAGAAAAATTTCAAATATTTTCGCCGTTATTACAACACAAATATAAAAACAAACTGTCAATATTGATATCATTAGAAGCCAACGGTAAAAAACTTCAAAAAGTTTTCTTCGAGTTTCTTTCTTTTATGTGGGTGAAACTAACAAATCAGAAGTGTAATAAAACTGACACAAATCACATTTTTTACCTGTTTCATTTTAACCTGCAAAATAAAAATAAATTTTTATTATTTTAATTCCCCTGACAAATGATCACCTTGCCGTTTTCCAGAAATGGAATATGAGTCGAACTAATTTTGATTAAACCTGATTCATTTATTCGAAATTATTTAACATCGGTTATGAGATGATGAATTCCAGCTGAATTTCGTCTTTTAGCGATTTTTGTATTTACTAGTTATCAAAAGTATTGTAGCACAAGATTTGTTTAGGAAAAAATACAAATAAATAATTTGTTATTTAGTTTGATGCGTATTGACAGTCATCAGGTTGCTAATAAGCCAATGAAGTGGAAGTGCGAAAATTCACGTCGAATAGATGCTTGAGAAGTCTAGATATAAGAATTCATTTCGCAGAAACATTTTGGTAATTTATGTCATTATGCTCTCCGTTACAAACTTTCTAGTTCAGATATAACAAGAACCGGAAGTTGTTTTCAAAATCTCTTTGATTGGATAGTAAAACATCAAAATTGATAATGCAAATGAGTTTTTTATGTAATTCACTGTGAACTAATTTTTGTTTCTAATGCACTGCTTAAGTTAATGTTCATTGGTACAACCATTCGCTGCCAGTATACTTTATAGATTTTTTAGGGGGTTCGGATTAGGAAGTAGTTTTTTTTTTGCAAAACCACTCCTTAGACAAACAACTTTCAAAAGCATTATTCTGTTGAAAAGTAATCTGTGTTAGGGATTCATGAATAAGTACTTAGTGGAGTCTCTGCTGGTACTAATTAAGCATATGTATATGAGCTTTTCGTGAAAAATAAATGCCTTCCTATTGAAAGCAGAGCCATCTACTTAAAAAAAACATTTCCCATCACCCAGGACATATATTTTTCAGTAAAGGATAATCGACTTAATTGTTTGGTTTTATGACATCCGCACTTTAAAACATAACAGGAAGTATGCCTAAATCTAATTAATATAATTGTTTCATAGACGTTTTTTTTCGTCAATCTAGTACTTCATTCCACTTTTTAGAAAATTTCTAATCAATTTCGTAGATCTCTGTCTGATCTGTGTTTCTGGTAGAAGTACCAATATCGTTGATAATCTGAATTGGTCAGTCAGGCAAAACAATTAAAATAGACAAAAAATTATTGAAAGTACATTTTTGTAAATAATATAATTTACAAAAAAAATTATTAATTTTATTTCATTTGAAGTATAATTTCGTCCTGAATCACAGATAATTTAAAATTTTAATAGCTAACCATTACAACCGTCTCAACTGACTCTTTAAAGCAAAAATTACAATAAATTTATCTATATCGACGAGCGAAAATTAACAAGAGAAATCTCTTGAACAGGTGTTCAATAGAAAGAGATTACCCATCATAGTAGGCGCCATGTGAAGAAAATAAAAGAAAAAAATTAATGCAAATTTTGAAAGAAAGAATTGCATGGAGCATTCAAGGAAATTGAGCATGTGTGTGACAAAGAGAAATAAACTTGTTTTTTTTTTTTTAATATTTACATTTTTTTATAACCAAGCACGTTGTTTTTTACACATTGGCGAATAAGGGTGTATTGAACAACTGTTCAAGAGATTTGCATCATCAGAAATTTTTTCAGAAAAATTGGCACAGTTACTGTACAAATATTATCTGCATTGAAACTGATATCATAGATGGCACAACAACTAGATGTCGCATGCAATACCAAAAAAAAGTATACAAAATTTATATGGCTGGGTGGTCCATTCCGGAATGGACCACCACATTTGAAATGATGTATAAGTTGAGTGATTAATATTTTTTCATAACTGGAGTGTTGAGGAAGTTGATCAAATGTATACAAAACTGCTATTATAAAAACATTTGCTTTCGGAACGCTCTAAAACATGTTATGGTCCATTCCAGAATACATTACCCATTTCACAATCTGTATACTCTGCTCTAGTATGCCATGCGACATCTAGTTCTTGTGCCATCTATGCTAATATTCATATACAACAAAAAAAACATTTCCACGGTTTCTTTTGAAGTCCTGAGTCCTGAATTCACCTATTCTGATCTACATAATAATATTTTTGATATTTTCAGTAATTATTTTGTGCCCTTCATTTGGTGTTTTTAAAAGGAACAATTCAAAAGGAATTCCTAGTGTTCTTACGCATTTCGTTATTTAAATTAGTGCTAAAAACTCTTAACATTCCTATTATGAAACCAGTTCAGTAGTCGCTATAAATTCGCTTAAATCCATTCTTATGGTAGTTAATATTTATAAACTAAAAGTGTTTTATAGCACAAAAAATCGCAATTTTTTCAGATCTAGATTTCACCACAAAACAGACTACAATTCCTGTCACTATATCTATGGCATACTAAATAGCAAGAACATTTGAATCCTTCACGGATATCTCCGGCGAAGTGCTTGCCTGAATCTGTATCAGTATCTCTTACATATCCTTTCCATTGGAAGCACGGGAGCTTCCATTTTCTCATTTTACTACATGATATCTAACGGAATATACTAGGTTTGCTCACACATTATTACCAACTGGATTAGATACACATAAAATAATGAAACAGTTCGAATTCCTCCAATCCGATAACTTGAAAATGCCGAAAGAACTTACGAATGGCTAGCGAGTAAGGTCATGGGAAAATCGAACAACTCCTTCATAATGTTCCCATACAAAAGTTCTGATTTTCACTACATATTTGGATACAAATTAAAAAAGTGTTGCCCCACATACAGTGGAAAGTTTTGTAAAGTGTTCTTTTATAAGAATTCTGGATTTACGTATGTTTGAAAATGGGAAATATCTGAAAACTTTTTCGTAGAATTATTATACGGAAATTCCAATTTTGAACGAATATTTATTTTGGTACGCCTCTATCAAGACTTCATGCAGTAATTGCATTAAAATTTCTGGTAGAATTTTGAAAATTCGAACTCTTATACAATGCAAAAAATGATATTTTGACGTAAGCTGCTTTGAAAGTGGTTCTTATGTGCCATTCTAAAAAGCGACAGCGACAATATATCTGCCATATTTAGGGATATTCGTCTAAAGTCTTAGAACAATATTATAACTTTTTCCCTAGATTTGAATACTTCTCTTAAATTATTACTTTCCTTATTGTCAGCTAACTGATTTTGTGTAATACGTTGGTTAAAATATTGAGAAGGCTGACTGACAACGTGAAATCTTATATTTGGAGAGAAACATTTAAATTTAACGTCTGAGCGATAAGGGTTAGTGTGGTGGTGTATGAAAAACCTGTTTTAATCATGTTATTATGAGCCAAATGCGATTCTCTTGGAATTAGGATTTTGTATGTAGTAAAGAATATAAAAGACGAAAGCCTCCTATTTTTTTTTTTTCAAAATGTACTAGACATAATTTAGAATCCCTGCTGAGAACGCAGTATATTTTATATTTTTTTAAAAAAGCAAACATTTTCTTCATTTTCGGAGATCCCCATACCTACTTTTTTAGTATTTTCCTATTTTGTTATTATGAACTGAGGTGCTAGATTTTTCGTACCTTAGATCGTTCCTAACTCAGTATGGATATATCCGATCGGAAAACTGGTTTTTCTATTCCCCACAACTTATTACCAGTTACAATTCGTAGGTGAAAATTGTACTCTTAGAATTATGGTTATGAACCCCCGGCGAGAGGTGGCTCTAATACGGCTTGTTACGTATCAAATTAAAGTTCTTGCTGAGTACTATCCACTGATATACTTTTTTTTCGATTTAGAAAACTTGCTCGACACGGTTTTGCCGCCACAAAACCCATTTTCATGCACTTGGGTCACATATACCTCAGTTACTACATTTCGCATATATTTCAACCGTTCTATCTTCCAAATATTTTGGTTGTACAAAATGCCGGCACGGTATATAAGATATCGGACCATAACTAGTGATGGCGCATCTCAAGCGCCGTTCAAGTTAAAATAAATAATGTACGATGGTGATATTTTGATGTAGAGAGAGAGCATCATTAATTATGGAATGTGTCTGCGCCGAAGCGGGCATCGCTAATATTAAATGGCGCTCAGATAATACGAATAGTAATATAACTCTAACGGCAGCTATAGGATAACGAGCGACGATACCAAGTGAATCACAAAAAAATCCTATCATATTGTCAAAATTTCAAAATAAGAAACTCTAAACGAATTGATCGTCCTCTATGCTCAGTCTGATCGTCTTCAAGATCATTGTTAGCCTTGATCAATCGATTTTGAGTTTTGGAGTCACTAATTTTGAATTCTTAGACATCGTTTTGAGGTAATCCAGAGCTTCTACCGATCCAAATAAGATTTAATTTTGTTGTATAGTAACTAAAACTATTTTTCACGATGATATGCAGAACATTGCATCGATTAGACTTTCATTTGCCCCGTAATCTGTAAGTAATGCCGGAAGCAGTGATTGTAGCTTGTAAGACACTTCTTGGGTAATGATACTGCAAAAAGTACTTGATAACTTCTTATTAATTTGAGCTCCATAATAATCTTTCCAAACTTTCTATTGTTAATGAACATAATTCCCTAGTTAGACCAAGTACTAATTTAGAATTATTGTAAAGGCAATTATCGAATCGAGTAATTTTAATTATTTATGAAAAATTCGCTCCCTTGAATAGCGTAATTTTTAGAGTTCCGTTCCTCAAAATGAAAAACTGATCCCTTATCAGGTCTTTTTCGCATCCGTCTATCATTTTTCTCGAAAACAATGTGGCGTAGAAGTTTGAAATTTGGCAGAAAATTAGGTCTAGGTGATGCGCATATATTTCGACAGTCAAAGATTATGAAATATTTTGTTTTGTTAATATTTTATGTGGGTGAGTTGGGCCAAAAAAAAAAAAAATGTCGTGTGAGATATTGTTTTATTGCTTTTAAACGATTCCAACATTTTTTCGTTTCAAAATTTTAGGTGACTGAATTATAAAGATATAGTCTAAAATCACTGTCCTTTTTCAGATCTTGATATTATTAGGATTAGTAGGTATTGAGTCATAGATAGCAGGAAAACTGAAGCTTTTTTCCTCAGTCTCACAGTTGCTGGAAAAAATGTTTTTTGTGTTAACTTATAAAACAGCTCTTACTAAGAAAACCAACTCTGATCTTTAGCGTCCGTCCGTTTACATATTATTGGAATTTGATTAGTTTTTAAAACATATCAAATACAGGATGTTTCCTGGTGAAAGATCCAAAAGCAAGGAAGTGATAGTACTCACCTAAACAAGCAATAAATTCTATAAGGTAGGGGGGAGCATCTTAACCGTTTCGGAGTTACAGGGGTTATTAAGACAATATCCTAGTTTTTCACGAAGCATCCTGTATCGTGAAAAATGCAGGATGTACCGAAAGGTGCAAAATATCTAATAATTCTTTAACGGCTACAGTTAGGAAATATGTATTTCAAATTCGGTTTTTGTAAGAAAATATGATAATGAGTTTTTTTTTTTTTTTTTTAAAGATGTCCAATTAAAAAAACGGAAAAAATCCGAAATTTTTGTTTTAAGCTTTGGAAAGGTCACGACGGAGATGGTGCACCGTGTACTTTTTTAAATTCTTGGTATTTCGTGAAAAACTGGCATTATTTCTTAATCACCCTGTAACTCCATGATGGTTAAGAAGGTTCATCTGCCATATAGGTAATTTATTGTTTGTAAGTGAGTACTATACCCTCCTTCCCTTTCACCAGGAAACACCCTGTATAAAGTTAACTAAAGGGGAAGTATATTAATCGACAACGTATTTACTAATGGAGGCACAATTCATTCATTTTTCAGATATCATAGACAAATGTGAATTAGATTTAAATATACTTAAATTCAGTCGATCGACTATTCATTGATAAAGTTCTAGTACGGAACCCTGATTGCGAGAGCCAAACTCGCTCTTTTGTCTTCTTGCAAAAATGATTCATTTCTCTTGTGTTTCTGACAACATGAGCAAGGATCGTGCTGTGTAGTATTTTTTCAACAGAATGAAGTAGTACTGCCTGCATTTACGTTTAGCCCATTTTAGAACCTAAAGTTGTGAATCTAGTACAAAACAGCTGTGAACTGAATTTGTTAAAATTACAAAATATTCAGAACAAAAACATTTTAAAATGTTTATAAAACAAGTAAGAAAGCTAGAATTGGACTAAGAGCAATTTTTATGATTCCCCAGATGAATGCCTGTATGAAATTTCGTATGGTAACCGATCTGTGCAAGTTTGATTTTTGAAGTGGTTTTTCGCATATATGTATTTCTAGAACGGTTCATCGCACAGTAATTTCATGGGAGTTTTTATTTTGAAGAATATTTAAGAACAATAAAAACGTCTAGGACTGATCGTTTTTACAGTATACGTAAAAAATCGAAATTTTTATATGACAATACCAAGAAGAGGTTGCCCGATTTAGTCCATTTTCTAAATTTTACTTACTATTGCTATAAAAACACCATGTACCAATTTTAGCACGTTCTCAGGCAGTGCCCAAATATATAGTGAAAAATTTTTGTACGGTAACCGAAGGAGTTACCCGATTCGGCCCATTTTCGAGATTACGTTTTTTTTTTTAAGCCGGTGTACAAAATTTCAGCGATCAAAGTAAATGCGTTGTCGAGTTATCGTGAGGACGGACGAACGGACATTCAAAAATCAAAATAACTTTTAATTTTATGCATGGGTGTCCAATCCATTTTGCTCCACCATGATTATTTCTATGTGTTACAAACCGAATGACAAACTTAATATTCCCTATGATTTCATTTAGGGTATAACAATGCAATATGTGGACTATTTTTAATTCAATTTATGAATTAGTAGAGCATTAGAGAGTTTTTCTTGCAAAGGCTCTGCTGCAAAACTGTAATACAAATGTAGGTTGCCTTATTTGACAGTTTACAGCTGTTTATTTTGACAGTGTATCACTAATACGTCTATGCCGTTATTACAACGTCATTTTACAATGCATTGCACAGGAGGCATTATATATATCCTGCAGAAATTACTGCTAGAACGTCACTATAGGCAAAGCCACATGCTTCAGGTTGAACTGGGAAGCTTTTCCTCCCCTTGTGTTTATACGTACTAGCACACTATTGTTGCTCAGCTGTAGTTTCCTATATGATCACCTGTAAAAAGTAAAGTGTGTGGGGTATGGGGTGTACCCCTAAAATTTATTAATTATTATGTATCTTTTCTAACTCGGTTGTGATGTGAAATATATTTCCAATTATAATAGAAACCATTTTAATAATATTTTTAAGCTAGAGCTCTGTAAAATAATGCAAAATTTACACTCAGCGGAAGAGTGGGTACCTACTTAGCACCTAATTCAAGCAATGTACAGCTATCACTAATAAATTTATCCTTTGAACAGAACTAGTACCCTCGTGTTCTGTGCATATCTTTTATACAAGTAAGCTTGAAACTTTTTAGTGTTGAAATTTCAGAGATTTTATTAGAAATGTTGCCCTTTTTCAATTATAATATCTTTTCGGTCTTCGACTGTTCCATTGGATACAATTTCTAAATAGCAGAGAAATGCGCATGTATAGAAAATATCAAAATGCTACATTTTTCTGGAGAATTTTAGGCGGTAATTTTTCCTTCCCTTTGAATTTGTCACGATTAAATTCACATTTTCTTTCAATCATTTTTGGTAAATATTTGTCGTTCGCTCATTTCACTAATTAAAAATATGTCATATGCACAAACATTCACCGAAATTTTATGTAAAATGAATTTTTATTACGCTGCTCCGCTTAAATCTAACGTGACTTTACCTAAACTATGCTTGAAACAAAAGCGTTTCACTCAACACAACTTCTAAGCTCTAGTTAATTCGAAGCTGTTGACAAATCACCCATCAGCCATCACTATTGATGGAAAAAATGTCGCTTCAATCACAGCTCTCTCTAGAATTTAAAGCAAAGTTATTAGAAAACGCACAGTTTCCGTTAACGAAAAACTATCTCCAAGAAAACATTGTTAATTCCCCATTCCCACAGCATATAAGGCACGGCTTTTTCAGGGAAATAATATGTATTTTGTCTGTTGGTGACACAAGCGAATCACATAAATTTGCATACGAATTTCTATACACGAGTTAATGTCATCGATATTTCCAACTTCGTTGTTTCACTCCTCTAACTTTTTTCTTCATCCACAAAAACCAGATAGAAAATCTAGAGGAAAAAAAATCTTTTATCTAGACTGTATCAGCGTTCGTCGATAGATTTCGTATATGATTGCCACCAACAGAGGTTAAGGGCTTATACCTATATACCTAGTCAGTCTTCATCAGTGGTAGACCGTACGCACCACTAAGCATTTATTTATTTATTTATTTTTTTGTCTTTAAAGATGCGATACATGTGCGTCTCAATGGCATCCGAACATTTTTATACTCCACACTAACGACCTCGCTGGGTCCGCTGCTCGTGCGCCCAAATACAGTTTTTGAACTTTAAATATTCAAAAAAACGGACAACAGCGTCTTGG
Source organism: Dioctria rufipes (assembly GCA_963924295.1). Taxonomy (NCBI): domain Eukaryota; kingdom Metazoa; phylum Arthropoda; class Insecta; order Diptera; family Asilidae; genus Dioctria; species Dioctria rufipes. Next base: position 377,778,525 of record OZ002740.1, on the reverse strand, counting down.
AAGAGGAAGTAAAGCCGATCGAAGCTGTGCCGACATTTTACTCTGACCTGTTGATCTTGAAAGCTAACTGTATTGTTGTTGCTGTTGAATTTGAATACATAATTTTCTAGAAAATTTGTAAAGATGATGTAACTCAATGATTTTCTGATGTTTTTTATTTCCTGTCATACACCGATACTGGAGATTCGACGAATTCAGGTTTTCAGGTGACATTTTGAATGAGTCAAGCGGGGTTGGGTTGAGATGAAACAATGGACGCAGGTAGTCGACAGTAACCAGCCGCCGTTTAAATTCGCTACTGGTGATGCTATTTTCATTTGAGAAAATGTTTCATTTAATAATATTTTTTTGGTGGCCTGGCCTTGGCCATAGTTCCTAGTTCATTGCTATTTTACAACATTATGCTGAATGAACTGAATTGTAATATACCAGATTACAATAAAATGTTGTGCGAAATGTTAGTTGCGAAAAAAATTTCCATAATTTGGAAACAAGTTCATTTTATCAATTTGAATTTTTTTTTTTTTTTCTGACTCCTTTTGGAGGTGAAACATGAAAGGGGCTATTGTTGCGAACGTTGAATGATGAATCCTTATTACTACCTTCCCTATAAGAGTAGTGTCGACGTTAATAATGTGAAATAAGATGTCTCCGCTTTTAGAACTTCATTGGAGGAGGGGCCTTTCGATTAGGAATGAAGTTTTTCTTTTACTGATGAGGCATATGAAATATTTTCGATTTCAAGCTGGAAGTACTTCTTTTAATTTTAACTCAAATTCAGTAAACAGAAGCAATCTCAAAAAATCCTGAAAATTTTTTGGATGTATTGGAATGAAATTTAGGCGAAATGTAAATAATATTAAGTAAAATTTGTTGAATGTGAGTCATTTTAATGCCATTTAATGCCACCAAACTAAGGCCTTAGACTCAATTTAATTTTTCTCGTATAGAAACCATCATTTCACCCCAAACTTCAAATTGAAAAACCATGGGTCTTTGGGACAGCTGTCATAATTTCAGCCTACGTACCTATTTTTTTTAGCCTCTTTTCATCTGCTTAAAATTATCTGTTGTGAATTATTTTGTAAGCACCTAAGAGTAGCTTAGCAATGACAGAAATATAGCACATAAACTCCACTTAACTTAAAGATAGATAGGAGTTGAACCGGAATACTCTATACATATTATAGGGCTTGTCAGGAATCTCGTAAGAGTTATCCTCTAGTATGCCCAGTATACAGAAAGGTTGGAGCCCTGCAGTAGGTATTTTTAACTAACCATATAATCCCATAAACCATCATCAAAAATAGCTTTAATTTTTTACACGTTTTGATAAAAAGGCGTTCCTAAATAAAACATTGAGGGTGTCCGTCTCACGTTATAAGGTAAATAAAATTTTACGGCGCACTTTGCTTTGTATTTAATCTGTATTTCATCGTGAAAAAATTGACATTTGCCGCTCTGTCTTCATCTTGCGTCACCAGTATTTATAACTTTCATATAATTTCTTATAACTGTTTTCGTCGAGCGAAGAAAATCTTTGGCCATATGTGGTCGATACCACGTTCAGACTCATGCTAAGTTATGCGCGTACTTCTTTTTCAAAATTTTGTAAACATTGAAATGTCAAATTTCTGTCAATCAACCAACACCTGAACTACTATAAATTTTCATCAGAAGTACAGCTATTCCCATGCCACTTAGGTTTACACATGCAAGTTTTTGTGGTACAAGTGTTGGTCATCTCCGTCATATCCCAGTTGGTAAAATTTATTTCATCGCTGAAGCAATGCATTCATCAAGAACAATTGTGGCAAAAACATTTTTCTTTAGAATGCACAGGTAAAACTTGATTAGCAGCATTTAAACATAACACAACTACTGTTAGTCGATTTTACTATCCTAATAAAAATAACCTACTCCTAGTTTCGGCAACTCTGATAAGTTCTTTGTCGAACCCATAACCCTACTTTACTGCATAATTAAGTCGTGAATATGCCTAAAAGGGTATTCCCTTATGTTTCTCGTAAGATTGAGTGGGATAGAGTAGTTTAAATTGAAACGAGATAGGACTCCTTCTGGTTTCCCTTCAACAAAAGTATGCATAGATTTCCCTCTTGAAAGTAGTGCTATATTTGATTAAATGACATTGTAAATATCATTAGATTTTCAAAACAGAGAGTTTCGCTATTACAATGGCAGTGAAATTACCTGTTGTTATCAGTTTTATATGAAGATGACAAAATGTTTCCGCATTTTCAACACCATTACTATTCCCTTACCTATGCAAGAAATTGTAGTAAATGAAAATGCGTACACTCTTACTTCAATTAATTCTGAGTCTCGAAATTTTTTGGTTGGAGCCAACCACTACTTCGTTTACTATAGTTTCTTCTAGAAATGGGAACCTACAGACTTTCGTCTCACGCTTTTCATAGTTCGTTTTATTTAAAAACCTTGATAAGACGAGAATACGCATAAATACCTGCTTGAATCGTCCGCTTTAAGCAGATTGGTCCCTTCATCCTCCGTGTGCTTTAGACTTTGCTGATTGTTAACAAAATAAATAACAGCAACCATTTTAATCTCAACCAGAATTTCTTAGTTGATTTGGTTGACAACTTAGCATAGCGGCACCTTCTAATTATTTTTGTTTTTTTTTTTCATATCTAATTACTTCCCCAGAGATTTCACTAACCAGATTAAAATTTGACCAAATCATTACAGTGGGTAAATGCCGTTAAACCGACGCACGTAACCAACGCTGCTATTAATCACTTAATCATGAAAACATCTGTTCAGCACGGGAGTCTCTCGTGAGCCTCATAATCAGTGGTAGAACGCCACTTCAATTCATTTTCAAATCGTTCTCCCTGTGCACTATGGAAATTATGTTCGCATTTAAGAGGCGCCTCGTAAATTCCATAAAATGGTGCCCGATGCAGAGAATGCTTGCATATTTAAACACCTATGCGTCTTGGATGGATGGTATTTTGTCACCGATCGAGTAATTAAACACAAAAACTATCGCTAAGAGTGACTTGCACTCATAAATCTTTAATGTGAATTCCATAGGCGGCCGGAACAGCACTCGTGATTAAGTAAAAATTTAATTGTGGAAACCTTGGCATCAGAATTAAGGTGCACAAGACATATAGCCCTAGGGGAGTATGTATGTGTACACGCGTATAAAATGATCCCTGAAATTCGTAAAGGTATTTCATCATTTTCATATTTCATTTCAAAACCGCAAGCGGTCTAAGTACTTAACATGAACCTGGGATTTGCGCTGATAAAATTTCGATTAAAATTTAATTTTTGCCCCCATTAAAAGAACTTTCGAAAATCAAGACTCAAGGTGAGAAATGCAGAGAGAAAAATATTTTAATTTTTATTTAAAGAAAACTGTCATCGGATCAACTAATTGTCGACAATTTTAACACGTAATTAGCAGCGAGAGAAACTGATACGTCTGCCTGAGACAAAAAGAACTCCCGGCAAAAGTAAAATTATCCAAATATGTGGCCCTTTAGCGATCGAAAGAGCAGTTTTAAATGATTTTTTAATCAAAATTTGTTTTGACTTTTTCTTCTTTTTTTTCTTGCTTTAATTATTTTATAAAAGCAGGTAGGCATTTTGCTTTAATTAGGTGCATACAGTAAACAGGCCGCGCAATCATAACTCCGAGCTATTAACTTGAGGTCTGATTTCAGCTCTCTTTTTTTATGGATTTCACTGAAAATTCCTGCATAATACATGTCACACTGGATTCAAGGATAATTAAAAGTTTTACTGGGAGGCTAGTAATGAACTTCCGTATCGTTTCGTCTTAAGAATTTATGGGCGGCTTCTTAGTTTCTGTTTTCATAGTCTTCCAATCTCCATTCTCCAATTCTACAAATTTTATAAGTTGTTTTTATTGGATTAAGATATAAAATTCGCCTACTCATCATTTTACTGAAGTTTTGCTTCGTAATGGCTACTTTACATCCCGTTGCGACTATCCTATACACCCTGTTATAAATTCTTCCATTAATTGACTTATTTAGTAGTTGGCAGAGACGTTAAGTGTCTCGCGGTCATGATGTATTTAAATTTTATGCAAATTAGGTAATTCTCGGCCATTCAATTACTGACGACAGGATTTTTTTTTTTTATTTTTTATTTAGCAATAATTTTATAAATAAAATATTTATGTTGTTTTTTTTTTCAAAGCAAATGTAAATGCGAATAAAATTATTTCAAAGTACAAGGAGACAAGCATGATTTGAATAAAATGATTACAATTTTCTGTTCTGCCATTTATGATGCAATCTTCATATTTTGTCTTAACTAAATTCAAATACTTTGAAAATTTAAATTTTTAGTGGCTTATAACATTAAATTTTCTATTTAATTTTATATGTTTGAATTACTACAGGGGACAGAAAATTATCCAATGACATGCATTATGAACATTGCAAATATTCAGCTATGTAATTCCTACGTGCAAGATTTAGAAATGTTTATGCGCGAATGTGTCCTCGAAACCATTTGCAGACACGCGCAATTTTTTCTGCCCAACTTCTCCGTTGATGCCCACTGTGAACAAAAACGGTGATAATCCAACTAAGCGAGCCTGTATCAAAAATGCATGAATTGGCGAGGAAGTACTCACCAGAAAACTTTGTGCTTTAAACAAGTATTTAAAAAACTCACGATTAATATCTAATCCGGCAGCAAAATAACTCACATGCTATTAGAAAGTAAATGTACGATGTTCTAAGGCTAAGACTAAGGCACAAGAGTCCGCAAATTTTAACTAGCCATCAAATCCCTGACAACCCGACTTCCTCTATTTTGAAGACAAAGTAAAGATCTTTCTACCTGAAGAGCTCCTACCAACTAATATAACTGAGATTACCTGTGACGAGATATCACATCGAATAACATGCCAATTGACAACAACGATGATGTAAAAATATTAAATGAACATCCTTTGTTAAATGTAGCATTCTTTCAGCCATAGACAGACAAAAAACAACAAGGCTTAGCACTTTTGATCACTCACATTAAAAAGTCAGGGCGGTTTTACTTTTGTGATGATAAGTTTTATTTTTGCGCAAACAATCCGTATACCGAAATATCCTGCTAAAATGAAAATGACTCATACCGAGCTCATCCTCTAACATCCTCATTGGCACCTATCAGAATTAATTAAGACTTTTCACTTTCTTCACACTTTCATGTCTGCTCACTGTGGGTGACAGACTTTTCAGAGATTGGTTCATCTTCAACTTTTACCTTTCCTTCAATGAACCTCCTAAGTCTTCTACACATATACTTCTCACATACTTAGTAAATTCTATCCCGAGAATTTTTCATTTAATTAATCGTGATAATCAGTGCCGACAATTGGTTGCACGATTGCTAATTATTAATCCTAATCCTGATATAGCCAATTAATTCTAAATATCTCGCGGCTCGCTTTGCCATGAATGGTTTATAATAATTATGCAAGTGGTTAATTTTAGGCAGTGTTTTTCTAATAGTAAACATGAAAGATCTACAGTTAAAAAATATACTCGTATATTTTGTTGTCTATTTACAAGAGGAATGCAATCGATCAAAGTGAGCTACCTTAATTCATCGTTTTAAATATGTGGATATTTGTTTGTTTCGGTATGTAATGTATCATCTTTGCCAAGATTGTCTGAGATGGTCAAAAAATTATGTAATTTGGAGTTATACATATTTACATAGTCCATAACCACATATATCACCACCATATCTACTTAAGTTAATTTCAGTAGGTACTTCCCATTGAGACCACATTACCTCCTAAATTCACTTCGTATATGGACGTTTTGTATTGAAGTATGAGCCTAATACAGTACTCAGAGATGACAGCTACTAAAAAAGATGAAGAGGAAGCTTTCTTATTATTTTACTCACTTTTTTCCAATTTGTTAATGTTTTTTACATATTTTTTTGTTTTTCGTTGTTGACATTTCTCAGAAACCTGTCAAGATAATTTTTAGCGTACTATAAAACGACCAGGGGCGAAAAATTCAAGCTAAATTGATTACAGACTTACTGCTGAAAATTTAGTTTAGCGCAGACCTCAGGCTATATACTCCAATACAAAACGTCCATATCTGAAGTGACTTTAGGAGCAAATATGTTTTCAATGGGAATGAGCTATTGAAATTAAGTTAAAAAATTTAACTTATCTTGAGATATCCCTTCATTAATTCCCACATTTCTATGAATAATGTGTGGTTGTTTATAAGAGACATAAATCTTAATGAAGTAGCAAAACCATATAACGTTCTTTAAAAAAAAAACCGAAAAACCCATTACGACATAAGATATAAGTGGCGTATTGAAAGCGTTGTCTATGCCATTTCATCTATACGAATACAATTCGAATTTTGTCACTGTCGTCACATGAAACACTATGATAATCGGGCAGTTAACGTAGGCCGTGAATGAATGATACATACGTGCATATTGAAGCATTTTCTGACACCTACATTTCATTTGATTGGAGCTTTTGACGTCTATCTCTAGAGGATTTAATTTAATTTTACCTTCAAAAGTCGTTCACTCGATGACTTCGTGTGCTGGCCTACCCAGCGATATCTTTTGTGAAGGAAGAAAAACAATAACAGTCTTACCAAGAAAAAGATATGTAGCGAACGTGAATTTGATCTCAGTTGGTTTATGATTTCGTAATCGATTGTGTATATTGGTTTATGGAATTAGGCTTTCTTTTATACCTTTGACAATTCTAATCAACTTGCTCTTGATATATTTTTAACAGATGTTGTTTTTAGATGCTATTGAAATGTGTCCACATACATACATACATATGAATCTAGGTGTGTATAAATTATTTCGTATCAACTTATAAGGAAACACATTCGAATTATTTTACATCTATAATATATCTTTGCCCAAATTGCATAGAAAATCAAAAGACCTAAGCGACGAACTCGTACCAGATTTTCATCAAAATTAATTTATCTACTTAAAAAATTTGAAATGAAGTACTTAATGAATACAGAGAGTCACTCTGAACTCTTAAGGGATTAAAGAACTGTACTGCACTGTTTTATACTTCTGACAAATATTAAAAGAAAGGAGATAAAACTTATTTCTCATTACTGTCGTTAATATTAGGGGAGAAGAACTCTTGTAATACAAAAAAAAATGCAACTCTTTGCATTTTGATAGATTTTTTTGGATAAGTTGATTTGTACAACTTTTTTCTCGTAGGTTATACAAATAGGTCTAACAATTCGGTTGCACATTTGAAAACTTATGTCGCAGAACTAAGGAGAAATTTTTATGTGAAACTATAGTTATTGAGTTGGATATTATTCCAACCCTTCTAACTTTTTTTGGATGGAAGTTAAATTTGTGTGTAGTTTTTCAATCGGGACACAAGTGCTTTAGAGTAAAATATTTTATGCTTATAATTAACCAAACTTGTCCTATCCTGAAATACTGTAACCACAGCAACTCTACTTTTACAGACATTGCTTACGTTAATCTGGGTAGATTTACATTTATATTGTTTTGACCTCTGATATTTTGAACAAGTGATCAACCACCCTGCCTTACTGAGCGTTATAATAAGTAATTTAAGGGATGAAAACAAGTTTTCGATTTAAAAATATGCAAGTATTGCGTCAATCTAAAAAACATTCTAAGTTGAAGTCAGTATTGACATGTTATTGGTAATGCTACTAAGAATATCTAGGTTAACTGTTAGAACTGCGCGGTTGAATTTAAACAATTCGAAACAGGTGTTGCCAGTTATTGCTATCCAACAAAAAGTTCAATTACGAAATAATTAATTAGAAGTAGATAGGTGTATAATGTAGTAACTAGTCAACTAGTAAACTCTCACCAAATTCAATAAAATTGCATTAAATTATATATCGTACAATTGAACTTTTGCAAATCAAGATCCGCAATTAGAACCAAACATTTTAAATGCCCCTTAATCCTGAATATTCAGATTAGATAAATTTAATTTGATTTTTGACAGTGCTAATCCAGATCTCCTCAATCTTCTCATTTTGAATTTTCACCTTGTGGGATTTGCGAATATTTCGCTCGTGATTGAATCATAATAAAGTCAACATTTCAACTGAAAACCATCTAGAGTGGGGTACAAAATTCTGTATGTCCAAATCCCGAAAATAATTTCCTAAAGATTCCAAAATTTTGATACCCAAAAGCGCAAAAATATATCCTTCAAATGCTGATAAATTCAAGTCCGAACATTTAATATCCAGAATATAGGTGTACTTCAGTAGATAATATCTCCACTGTTATATAGTCTTCGACGATCAATCCTTCAATAAAATTCCATAGATATAGGCATATGAAGCGATTATTTTTTAACTATATAAATTTCTTCTCAAATGGTCCCGATAAATTCCAGATTTTTAGTTAGAAAATGTTTGTTTTTTCTCAAAAAAGGCAGTGTAGAATTTTGTCTTCCAGCTAAAAATCTATCCAACAAGGAAAATAAAACTCACTTCATTTTCATCCAATCCGAAGTCATAGGTTCATAATATTTCTATCAGGAAAGTCTGCTAAGTGTATAATTTAATGTATATAACAGAGCCGTTTTAGAGCTATATCTACAGACAATCAATAATTCATGATCGACTTTCTTTGTAATTGTGCAAAAGACTATACTCAAAAACAATTAACTATTCTATATTACATCAGAAAAAAACCATAAATATTTCAAATGTATCCATCCCCATAGGTATTGGTCGTTCAGTCCCCATCACCATCAATACAAATTAAAGAGCCGCCACCCAGTCCTGGAAGTCCATCAGCTGACACAATGTACGCTGCCACCGGCGGCACGCAAATATACCTTCAGGTAAGAATATTAAAATCGAATCAAAATGCTTTAAACAATATCAAAAAGTTCACAATTAATCCGACAACGATTTATGGGTGGCACAAAATGAAAAACACATCGAGGCACGGCAGAAGTAGTAGCAATAAGCTACGATATATGACAGTGAAGTGTTTTATATCAAGCTCTAGCTCCACTTACAGCTCCAGGTTTGTTTTTGATTTAAAGTAGATAGATCTTACCGCATGTGCAGACTATATATTGTCACTGTCCTTCATCTCCCATTCAAATGAAAAGGGAACAGCTTCAAACTCATTTACATACCGTTTCGCTTTTTCCGAGTCGATTTACAAGAAGATCGGAACTAATTCATTTTAGTCACTTGACTGACTTTGTGTGTTTGAAGCTTTTTACAGCCGGCAACAGAATTTTGAACGATTTTGGATCACTTCACTCAGAAATCCGCTCATCCTCTGTCCGGCTTTATTGAAACATGTTTTTAATCATATTATGAAGCGCCCATGAATCAGTTGGATAAAATCTAATTAAATGTGATGGAAGACTTGAAATTTATATAAAAATTAAAAAAACAAAAAACATTTCTACAAAAACAGGGTCCCCATCCAACAAGTTCAACAACAACATCTGGCTCAAATGTAAATACGCAATCACCTAGTCCTGGACCATATGTGACGGCTGATCAATACGGCATGTACACGACACGGCTGGCTACAGGACCCAATTCAACGTTTATCTCTGAGCCATATTACCGGGAATATTTTGCATCTGACGGACAAGGATATGCTCCAGCCAGGACAATTTATGGTGATAGCGAAGGACCTCAACCAGGAACAACGTATGAAGGCCGTTTCTCCACGGCACATACAAAAAATGGTACGCCCGTCTACGCCAAAACTGTAACTGCTGCAGGTCTCACAGTTGATCTTCCAAGTCCCGATTCTGGCATTGGTGCTGATGCTATTACTCCACGGGATCAAAACAATATCCAACAGGTGAGCAATTACGTTTTGTTTTTTTTTTATATATGTACATTTGCATTGTGCATTTGGCAATATTGAATCGATATCAACCTCCTCTAACTTCCTAATAGATTTCCTAACCATATCTCACCTAAAAGCGTATTTAAATAAATTTAAGTTAATTTTTTCCTACTTCTGGTGTCTTTTTTAACCTCTTAGTTTTTTGTGGCGAAATCTATTTTCTAAGTTTTGCAGGTACGCGTCGCAATCATGCATGGACTTTGGCGGACTAAAGATTTTCATCTTTCGTTACATGTTAAAATTTATTATAGAATGGGTTTTTCCCATCTTCCCATTTCATTTTTGTTAATCACGATAAAAGGAGTTTGTGGGTCTCTTTCAAATAGACCTTTAAACTGCTCAGACATTTTTGACTAAAAAGTAGATGACATTGGGGATTTTATGTTAGCCGCACTTTTGGTACGTCTTCCTTTAATGATAATCTCATTATAGCACATAACTCAATTCCATGTTTTTCTGTCTGAAATGGAAGGTAATTAAGTACTGTTTAATTTATTACCCTTGAGAGGCGACATCGCGAGTCATATAAATGTATTACCAGCAACTTGGTTCATCTTTAAGGAATGTGCACATATATATTGGACTACGGAGTTTGCTTCTCACTGAGTCTGTTTGAAACTCACTAGAAATTAATTTTGCAATATTTTCGGCCCTTTTAAACGAGGTCCTTTTTTTTATTATTAAAAGATCTTTACATGGTCGAAAATCCTTAATTCCTTTTTATTTACAATAATGAAAAGTAAAATGAACGCGGAAGATGTTTGAAATTTTCGGGGAAATTGTATTAAACATGGATTACTAGAAGAGATCCAGGTTTAATACAATTTCCCCAATTTACTGCAATACTTCGATTAAAACAAAAAGCTTTCTTTATACACAATGTCATATCGGACCTTATTTGTTTAGAGATGAACTAATCATGCTCTTATCTGGTGGAAATAATTAACTTTATCCTTTTTGTTATAATAAGTACATACTTCGCTAGCATCTTCTGATGTTTGTGCGATTTTAAAAACAAAACAATTTCGAAAAATGTGAATCTCTGTTGGGAAAAGTAGGTGTACATATCGAGGTTATTTGAAGTATAATAATAGTATATCCATAAACTGTTCAATTTTATAGCAGAGAATACAGTTTAGAGCATAGTAGAGAGAGAGAGAGAGAGAGAGAGAAAATGGGAGAGACAGAGAGTAACATGTCATACTTTATTTTGTGGGTGAAACACTAAAATGACTTTGATTTATTTAGAATATAAAAAAAAAAAATCTAAATCGTGCTTACAAGGAAATAGTTATTTTCTATACCACTGAAAATCTTACGTAAATTAGCATTTAATCTCTGTACTACTTCTACTACTTCTACTATTCTCAATTATTCTGATGATTCTCTCTATCTAGTTATGAAGATTATTAGCATACAAATGAACTTTCAATTTTGTTGACTGCTTCATTTGGATAACTTAAGTTCAAGCGAAACAATGAAGGTTCAAGGATTGAACATTGTAGAGCACCGTTTAGAGTTATTTTCTATATGTAATATTTTATCATCTATCTGTCGAACGTTCCATGCTCATCGCTTGTGATTTTCTTATAAATAGGATTAAATGTCTTTTCATAATCCCGGTCAACCAATCTTCTTCTTTCATGCGAAATGTTTACCATAATGGTGACGGTTGTAGGCATTGTTCAGTCAGATCGCGACATAGTGCCCAGCTTGACCTGACCACCTCACCAAAGAAGAGATTTATACATTTGTCAAAATTAGAAGAAAAACAAATTATCCAATTCGTATGCAGTAACTTACCTCAATGTGCGAAGCAATAAAACATATTAATAAAAAAATCGAAAATTCGACGAAACTGCAAAATTACTTTCGCTACTCAAAAATACATTTCTTCGTCTACAATTCACAGAAGCCTTTTGTGGCTTAATTGTAAATATTTACGTATAAAATCACCTTCGGAATAGCAATGGCCGGTTTTCGATTTCCGGTATCACTTGTCTAATTCATGTCATCAAAAGTACGAGAACGAAGAAGCTCTTGCAACCATGAATCTTAAAATCCACGAGTTTTGACAACATCATTCTATCATGCATTTTAGAGGAGACGTGATTATCCTTTGGGAATGTCATTTGTCCAAGAAAACACATCCTTTATTTCCTCTAGACATATAATTTATAGTTCATGTATAGTTTCCCCGAAATTCAAGAGACTTTCACTTTATTTGTGAGGAGTATGAAAACTGGACTTATAGAAACAGAAAGCATCCTTTTCTTGGCCCGGTCTTGCGATGAATGATTCTCCGCGAGTAGGAAGAACAAATATATTTTCTATACTTAAATATGTCCAAACCCAGAAGAGCTTTTGCTGGTCGACTCTTCAAATTACGTGACTTGTCCTATTCACATACTCAGATGGATGCTTTCTAAGATGTATCTTGAAATTTTCCAGCTTGATGATTGGTATTCAATTTTGGTTAGAAGTAGTGACAGAGCACAGTAATTGTATTCACATTCTAATGCATAGCAATGCGATTGGGCCATATACAGTAAGGTGCAAAACTGAACCAATCTTGCTTTACTAAGGCATGATTTTATCTTCATTCCCAAAGCTTAAACTGCAGTTAAATTTAAAAATTTTTATTTAACTCACATAATCTGACTCGGTATTGCACGAAAATGTCAAAAAGAAAATTAGTTCATTAAAACAAAATATCAATATTTAGTCCATAGCCCTTTTGCATCTCTAACTGCCTTTATACGTCTGGGGTTCTTTCAACAAGTTTTTCGCAATAACTTAAGGGTATTTTGTCCCATTGTTCCTTAACCATTTCCCAGAAAACCGTGAGGGAAGACTGGGATGAATTATATTCTTTATATAATGCCGATTTCAAATATGCCCACATGTTCTCGATCGGATTCAGATCAGGGCTTTGGGCAGGCCAATCTAATACCGAGTAGGACTGCTCCTGTGGCCAACGTTGAACCGTTTTTGCTGTGTGTTTTGGATCGTGGTCATGTTGGAAAACTTTTAACTCGGGAGATATGGGAATTTTATCAATTATATTCGGGAGATGCTGGTTCAGTATGTTTCTATACATACACCGGTCCATCCCATACAGCACAAAATTACCCAGCGACATCCCATTCCTGTCCCACTGATCCCATAGCTTTCTCGGGATAAACAGGAAGTAATTAATTCTAGGATTTATTAGAAATTTCCCATAAACTATTCCCTGGGATATCCCACAACTACTCTCTATGGAAACATTCTTAGTATTTTGTAGACAAATATATATGGGATGTGCAGGATAATTTTGGTACAAACATAGGAAACTCGTTCCCCATTAATGAATGGATTAACTGTGCCTAAGTACAACCAGAAGAAATCCTGTGGGAGTGGCATGGGATCTACCAAGGACATCCCAACCCCGAACATTCGTCACTCAAAGGGATGTCCTATGTTGTTAACTGGGACCGTACAGGATTTTCCACGGACAATTGGTATATCCTTAGAGGGATTCCGAGTAGCATACCACGATCACATTTGTGCTGTGTGGGATATTACCTCCAATTAAGTGAAGTTCACCAACACCATAGCAACTCATACATAACATTATACCACCACCGGCGTGTTTTACGGTTTGCTTCACGTTCTTAGATTTTAAGGTCTCTCCTTGCCGTTTCCATGCCCAAGAGCGTCCATCAGTGCAATATTATTAATTTTTGACTTGTCTGACCATATGACAATTTTCCACTGAAAGTGTGACCATTGCTCATATTTCTTAACGAACAACGATCTTGCCTTAACATTTTTCCTTGAAATCGCAGGTTTCGTTTTCTTTTCTATGGCATCTACATCCAGCTTATGAAGAGTTTGATTAGCTGACCATCTGCTTATGCGTTTTCCTGTAGACTTTTCTAATTCTTTTGCAGCTTTTGATGCTGAAGAAACAGGTTCACTCATCAGTTAACTTACAAGACAATGTTCATCTTATCTTGGTCGGACAGAACCTCAGGCTGGCCCTCTAAAGACTTTGGGACACCAGCAAACCGACTGACACTTGATTGACCCACACCACACTTTTGAGCAATAAAATGAGTAGATTTCCCTTCTTGCAGTAATTTGGAAATTTCTTCCTGCACATTTTTTGATAGAGATTTTATTTTTAATCTAAAATAAAATAAATCCAGATAAATATTTTGCTAACAATGGACAACTAAGCGCACTTAAGAAACAAAACTTTTCCAAAAATCACTTCAGTAACGGTGATCCACGAAAGAGACACTATCTATGACTGCAGCCGCTTTAACCAAATGTTGGTACAAAATTGAGTCTCTATAAAGAGTACAATTTCTTGGAAACCAAATGCGCTTTACTTAGAATAACAGTTTCCATTAATTACTTATAATGTTATGAATCACGTATGAGATATATCATTTTGCTTTCGCTCCTTTTATGTGCTTATAAAATTTATTTTCCGGCATTGGTTCAGTTTTGCACCGTACTGTATCTTAGCCTTGATTTCCACAAGAAAACACGAACATCATTGGCTATGAACTGTGGAGTAAACACGAGTATAGAATATTTTAGAGCTAGCTAGAAACAAAACCTCGAAAGATAGAAATCCTGAAAATCGAAATCTCAGAAGACAAAATCTTGGAATATATGAAATTCTAACACAATCATTTTTGGATGATTATAAAACTAATGACTAATAATTGTCACCATTTAAACTGAGAGAGAGAATAAGAAAATTGAGAGACAGCAGATTCAAGTTACAGCATACCATTATCCTCTTCTCTGTACCTACTCAGATTAGCCTAGACTTGATAAAAAATTATATTCCATTTAACTTTTTCTATTGGACATCCATTTATAATTTTTTACATTCTCCTGCCCTGCGGAACCGACTAAAGTTTCTGCTCGAACAAACTAAATCGCATATAAGTCCTTCAAGTTATGCTGTTAACTTATATTTTCCCTAGACTTATCTTACCATCTTGTGGGTAATTATAACAAAACACCATCTTGCAAGTTTCTAGGGTCTTTTTCGTGTCAGTTTTTATTCTTTTTCCATCATCATCTCCATCATATGAACACGAAACGACAAATTTTCTCTACACCACGCTAGACATCGCTCCGTAATTATATTAAACGCACTTAATTGAAATAATTAGCTCAATAACAGCGCATTTAGGACAAATACAGCGACCTGCAGGCCTCCACTGCTACGATAGTAACTAGATAAACGAAACTCTATAGAGATCAAATTCACACACGATCATGGTCGACGACGACACATCTCAGGTGAAATAAATATAATTCCTCGTATAGATGTATGCAGGTAGAGGTATAGGTTCTAGAACACATCACCAGGTTTTCCAAACTCTTATGTATGTTGAGTCCAGTGCAGATCAAATGTTGCGAAATCGTGATATTGCCATGCGATGAGAGATAAGACCTCCCGTCAATTACCTTATAGTAGTTAGCTGACGTTTATTTTTCTGTTTTAGTGAAAATTTGCCTTAACCACTTGGCAGAAAATTGCGCTGCAATCCGAAGAGAAATTTTTCCCCAGCGCTTTGTTGATTTTTCTCATATTTTTCCGCGCATACCTTTTGCCTTTCTTTTATTTTTCTAAATTATTTATGTTTCATTTTCTTTTTTAACATTTTTTTTTATGTTTTACTTTTATATTTTCTTTTCAGTCATTCGATTACACAGAACTATGCCAGCCTGGCACTCTATTGGACGGTAATGGTGCAATTCCAGTTTCAGTTAGTAGCATTCAGCGGACGGTTAATGTTCATGCTGGCCAAAATAGTCCGACAACTTCAATTGGAAATAGCAATCCAACAACAAGATCGCGGCCATGGCATGATTTTGGTAGACAAAATGATGCCGATAAAATACAAATACCAAAAATGTAAGTGAAAAATTGTTTTAAATATTTTTATATCTTTCTGACTAAGTTAACTTGGGGACAATTCATACTCAACACGAGCTAGTATTACTATCTTTGAGGCGAGTTACAAGTGTTAAACTATGACTTGAAATATGGGGGCTTGTGGAAAAGCGAAAATTCATTTGTCAATATGAATTTACTGAATAAACAACAACAACTTAATCTCATGAGGATATCAAATATATTACTCAGTGTCAAATGCTTGTTAGTTGGTATCACTGGCAGATATAACTTGAGGTGTAATACATTATTGAAGAAATTACATGCATATAACGCCTCTGCCAGAAATTTTGCTTACATTAACCACTATTCCTCCGTAAGAAAAATTAAGTATTTCACTCTAACTAATTTTCCTTTCTCAGTAAGTTTAAAAATTGTTTTTCCATGACAAATATATGGGAAAATTCAGGCATCATAATTTCTTTAATTGAAGGAACCTACTTATGGGCTGAAACTATAGAAATTCATGGCACAAATTTTGACGTCATCTCGTTTCCTCTAAGGCAGAATCAGAAGTGTAAACTTTAGAAAAGTGTGTTTAATAGCGTTCATGGTTTTTTATACTTTCAAGTTCGCTGCAAATCATTTCTAATTGGAAAGAAATAGGTGAAGTTCGTACGATTAGCATGCAATGGCGCGTACGCAGCCTAGTCTCCAAAATATGTACAACATGAAAGAGTAGATCGCGAGGTCTAAGTTATACAGGTCGGTGGTCAGTACTGCCATTACAAAAATCTTAAACCTGTCTGGGTATGACCTTCATAAAGTTGTTAGGGGATAAAAATCACTATTCTAGATAACGTAGTCTCTGGCAGATTTTCATTTTCAATGCTCTAAAAAGAGTTCAATTTCTCAGTTTGGCAATAGTCTATTTCTTCCGCGAACTGTATATAGATTATAGAATAGTTCTGGTGCAATGAGAGGATATTGTGTCTCTTTCCTGGCTAAAATGTCAAATCTAGTCTCAATGTATTTGCACAGGTCATCCAGGTCAGTAAGAGCTTATTATCTAACCAAAGCTAGAGACTTATTATAAGCAGGCTGGGTGCCCAAGATATATAGACTATTTGTACCTACTACGGCAGCACTATTCAATTCTTTCCCTAGCACACAGTTATCGATACTTGGTAAGCAAAAATGGATGCTCCAGCTCACATACATCTTGGATAAAAAACCTCTCCAGGGGGAGCTTACCTAATTTCAAAACTACCTGAATAACTTCGAATATTCTTAGATAAAAAGCGAAGATAACTAATGTCAAGGAAGCAAATTTTAATTCTAGTCAATTCCATGAAAAACATGATAAATCTCCAAGTTTGGACCAATAATTAATAAAAGGATAAATGTGACGCTCTAAAATTTTCTCCGCTCTTCTTTGTACATAAATTGTTTTTTCGGATTCCTTTGAGTGAAAATGTGCTAAGGCGTTTACTCTAAATAGAGTTTGAATTAGTAAACAATATCCGACTTTCATACTTAGCGACTTATTTACAAACTATTGTTTTGCATATTTGGTCAATTATGAAACTCATTTAAAATGGACACAGGAAGTTATATCTGCTGGCCCTGTGGGACTCTGAGTTGTTCAGTCAGTCTTCCTGGCTTATATTCTCATTCCTGTTCTAACTTGAGCGGATATTGTATGGGTAGGGGCAGCAGATCTCCTTGATTTCCGCTGATAATAATAAAAAAATATATCCCGATTCAATGGATGCAGTCACACGCAATAATTTCCGTTCCAAGTTGATGGTAAAAAAAATTAGAGCTTCTGGAATGACGTAAATAGAGTCAATTGCTTAATGTATATTATGTGCTCAACTATATCAATAAAGAAATTAAAAGTGTACATAAAAACTAGATTACCTCAATAATTTCGCAGGCCTTAAACTAATCGACAATCAATTAACGCGGAACCGCCCATGAGGTCGATTAGCAAGTAAATTCACTTAGATTACTCCTGGTTTAGAGTATATATGATTGACAGAAGAAAGTTGGGCACACAACTATTTAGCGAACCCAATCGCTAGAGCACCTTAATTGCTTCCATCATGCGGACCACTTAAACTTCTGATTAATTACATCTCAATATAATCACTAATCACTAAACCATCCAACAAGCAATTCTCAATGATATGCTGGAATGAAGCGAAATGAGATTGAGCAGCCTAAGCCGTTGGCAGTGCAGTACGCGCGCGTTAGCATAAAACCACTAATCATCGTCGCTAGCAAATATGTGCAGCATCGTTTGCCATTTTTCTGCAATTGTCAGTTTTGCCTATTGCCATTTTGCACAGTTGTTCCCATGCGAAATGTTAATTTCTCTATTACAATTATTTATTAACGGGATGATTTATGATTGTGCCGTCATCGCTGGACCAAAGGAGCATCACATAGGATCTCTAGTCGTCTGCGCAGACCCATCGAAAGTCCCCTTCTGAACTATGAGAAGATTGTGTCGGGGTCGGGGTAATGAGCCAGTGCTTTAACTGATTGACTCAGAGTTGAATATTAATTTTAATAGAAGCCCAGCTGCTACGGCTCACTTAACTGATGCTTGGCTTGAAGGTCTGGGCGCTGCTCATAAGTCGTAACCATATCTCACCTTGTTCAGGTATAGAATTGCACAAATAGTGGTAGCTCAGTACGTCTTGGCTAAATATATTTAATGCGGTTGTAGTTTTAAGTGGCAGTTATTAATGCCTGAAGTGTAATTCATGCCACGTGTGCTGCTGTGGTCTCAGAATGCGGAGAAGGCGAGCATTTAATACTCAAACGAAATGAACACTCTGTGAGGAATGCGAAAATAATAAGTGCGAACAGAAATAATTCATGGAATTGAAATCACTAAGATAACTAGCTTCTATCTATATAATTTCAATACAAACATGTCGATGCATTGGACTGGAGAACTGTACGAAAATCCCAAAATTCTAGTTCATAAAAATACTAAAGCAGAATAAAAGCTTTGAGCTTCAATTGCCCAAAACTACTTTTTCTAACTTGCTTTCCCATCCGCCACTAGTCTAGCAGTTATAGTGGTTCTGTTGCGGTGGTGAAAATAAAATACCGACAAGCTCTGCTCTGTGAGTTCTATTACAGAAAAGAATAGGATCTTAAAGACGTCGTCGCCAGGAAGCAAAAATACACGCCAATAAATTAAGCCGAAAGACAATTACCTTCTGCTTGACGTTTCTTTCCTTCTCACGGAGCGCTAGCTACAGCAGCATTTTAAGTGATCCGGAGGAATTTTAGTCGCCAGCATACAAATTTCCCCGAGCGCAGTGAAGATATTGCGTGCATATAGATGCATTCATATATTGCAGTATCGCAGAAGAAATAGCTCAAGGTGACATTTCATTCTTTCTCCGCTAGGCACTGAAAATCGAACTAACTGTTACAAGAAGTTATTTTAATTGACAACAGTTCCGCTCGAGTTTTCCTGGCCACCACCGCCACATGTCTTCCTTCTTCTCGTCAGCCTTGATGTGTGTGGCTCGATCTCTTGTATTGGATGCTCACAATTTGTAGTTTGACGTCCCTTCTTAAATCAATACTGGCGACAATCCTCCTTGCATTTTGTGTGAACCCCTGGACTCTTCCGTGACTTTCAATCTCCGGGCATTTTGCGTGCGTCCAATTTGTACCAAAAGGAAAACAACAAATCCAACGGAGGCCCAGAACTGAGGCTGAGTTGAATTGCTGTTATTAAAATAAAATTTTAAAATTTATGCAAGCAACCATTGAAGGCCATTTCAATATCCTTCAGCATTGGTTGTCTCAGATATGACGATTATTGCCCTGGTCCGTTCGCTAATGGGCTCGGGGACTGTCCAATATTCAACTTGAAGGCTCAGCGACGCGCCCGTCATTGCACCAATTTCGCGGATATTTTCTTTCTCTACGGTCACGCAGGCGTATAGTATCATTTTCGAGTGAATTCAATGAGAAACGGGCTCGTTTCTCATGTTCATGGGCACATGTCAAATTAAGGTGATTTGGAGGGAAACTCCTTTTACTCAATACAAATATTTTTGCGAAATGGAAAATTATTGCATTTCATGTAAACGTCAAAAATAACAAGATATGATGAAAGATGTCGCAGGGAATGGCTGTAGGGTAACCAATGACTCCAAAGACGATTGCCACAATGCAAAGTTGTGTGGCAGTCATAAATTTTGCTGCATGCAGCAAAATGATGTGATGGGAATTTTAGCAGCGCGTAGGAAATCACAAGAAATTATTGGGGGTAGGGGGAATTGTTTGTAAAATAATTCTGCACTTACTCGCTTAGATAACAAAGAAGCGGTCAAGATTAATGATATTTCATGAAATAGAAAATTCATACGTCGCCGTCGTCATCTCGTTGGAAAATTCAGTCATTTGTTCATTGGTTATCTCGGAAGTAATACATATTCTAGATAAGCTGCATTACATGCAAAGCAATTTCATAAGTTTTGCTAGTTTCACCTAGGTAGCTTTTTGAAAATTTTAAAATCAAAATAACACGAAAAAGTTACACTTTCATACAAAACCAGACTTCAAATTAATGCGAAATTCAATTGGAACTAATCACAACAATTGTCCATCGTGTGTATGTAACTGAAATGAGTAGATTACGATCACATTCAGTGGCTAAATCAATCCACGTATAGCCTTCAACCGAAAGTATGGAATTCACTAATGAATTTTCAGGAAAAATACTAATTTACTCAAAAAGTGGGTTCGAAAAGAATTCGAAAAGTGCTTGTAATATAAATTCCGAATTCACGAATTCTTAATCATTTGTAAGAATTTCACCAAGAAGAAATACAATGGAAGGATTTCGAATAGACTTCGCATCGATAGCACTATTACAGATGACAATTATTGTTGTCTTGCTGACTGCTCTTGCTTCATATACCAGATGCTCTGCGGTTCTTGTCTTGTTAAATTCCAATGATGGAATACTTACTTTAGATTGACTGGACAAATTTCCAGTTTATTTTATTCAATCTCCATTATTTCTCTCTTTATATGTTAGCGGGGATAAATTCGTGGTTATTTGAATCTATCATTGTTCTTCGCATCAGTATTTTTTTTTTTTTCTATATACTGCAAACCTCATTAATTCTGAAGCTTTGGAATATTCCTTGCCATTGCAGGGGAAGAAACTTTTTATGTAATTTTAACGGGCTTCGTTTTGTGTCCAGCAAACTAGAAAACGATATGATATTAAATATTGGTTCAGACAGCTCTACATATGCCAATTTTACTACAACCGCAATGAAACTAGATGAGCTCATATTTAATCCGCAATGAATTCCATGGTATCATCAACTAAATTATTACAATCAACTCAGTCTCTCGAGCGAAAGGGTTCTTCGCAATGTAAAAATGTATTAATAATATTTTCGTAGAACATTTTACCTGCTTTTTCTGAACTCTTACAAAAGCACAAATGAAGTGAAACTTTCTCTAATTTTTTCAGATTTTCAAATGTAGGCTTCAAGTATCACCTAGAAAGTCCGATCAGTTCATCACAGAGGCGGGAAGATGACAGAATAACTTACATAAATAAAGGCCAATTTTATGGCATAACGCTGGAGTACATCCCAGATTCAGACAAACCGCTAAAAAATACAACAGTCAAGGTAAGTGCACTTTTATATATACTTTTTGTGATCTGGACCTAAATAAAAGGAAACTGAGCCATCCTAAATCAACAGGCACAGCATAATATGGTAAACCTATACCCCTTTACACGAAGGCTTCAATTTTCCAAGTCTGTGTGTTAACATAAAATCCCAATTAATTACATCCTGACAGGATCATAGAATCTGTCAAAATTAATTTATGTTTGTTTTGTTGCCCCATCTGTTATTTTTTTCCTTATAATAATTTTAAGGACCTCAAATCTGGCAAATCCAGGAGAAATTATTCGAGAAAGATTGAGGCAAACACTAAAAATGATTTCTTTAAGGAAATATCAATAGAAGACACTCTATAAAAAGGGATGATGATGGTACCCTAAAAATTGTCTTACATCCGAATAAGAATTTCTTTAGGGCGGATGGGTAATGAATTCGAAGTTTTACGATATTCGGCGTGGATAATTTAAATAATGCAAAAGCAAGGGATATCGTAAACTTTCGTGATCTCTGAGA
Source organism: Dioctria rufipes (assembly GCA_963924295.1). Lineage (NCBI taxonomy): Eukaryota > Metazoa > Arthropoda > Insecta > Diptera > Asilidae > Dioctria > Dioctria rufipes. The sequence continues at coordinate 377,756,484 of OZ002740.1, read as the reverse complement.
AAGTGTAGATATGTTGAATTGTAAGGGAAATAGGATGATTTTTGTTTTTGTTTTTCTATAAATAAACGCTAATCAATTGGTACACTAAAAACTGTGCACTTGTAGAATCACAGCTCTACGATATGCCAACAGTGGAGAAATAGGACAAAATTAGACTTTTTTACAATGTCCATCAGACTTCAGACCTCTGCACCCAAGGGGGTATTACAGTTAAAACTGCATATAAGGGGCTTGTCGTAAGACATTAGCAAATAAACTTGCTAAAAAGTGGTCCACCAAACTCAGAGTTAATATGCGTGCGGTTAGAGTCGATATGGACAATTCGGCCAGTGAAGATGAATATTAGTTACAATTCGTGCAGATGTAACAGACACGAACATGCTAATTAGAAGGATTCTTACATTGAAATAATAGTCTGGACATGATTTGGTCTTTCTTGGTGCAGTAGCAAAGGAAATTATCTGCCCTCAGCCTTCTTTGCACTTTTGTCATCAATCTTCCACCATAGATCTTTTCTTGAAATCCACATATTGAAAACAAGATGCGATTCCCATCAATTAGCTGATCATCATCTAGCAGGTCGATCTCTGCCATAGGTGCCAGTCAGTTACAGTCAGAAATCATTCAACTCATCAACAATTCAGACAACAATTCAGGTTATTGTATCCCTTTAAAATTCTCAGTCATATAGTAATCGACGAAACTATTTTTCTTAAAAACGGTTTGCCTATCTATCGCGCACTTTCCTTCATAATTTCCTAGAAATTATAATTTGTTCTGCAAAAAAAAAGGTTGGATAAAATTGTAGTAAAATAATTTTTTTTATTATTACTGAGAAATGTTTTCCTTATGGAAGTGGGCAAGGGAAAGATATATGTAAGGCCAATATGCATAGCTTATGTTAGAATGCAGTTATACTTGTCTTACATTATTCCCAGACACACTAGCTAGCGCAGCTAGTGCAGCGCAGATATCAAATTTCGAGAGATTCGAATATAAATTTAATGAATTTTTCCCTTTCCGAGTCTCACTTATGTCCTGACTTCATGTGCTGGTAGGATTTGCACATTCACTACGCCACCAGTCAATAAACTTAGTATCACCGTTAAACGAAACAACATTATCATTTTCCTACACAAAAGCCGTATCGCTATCGAAAACAGTTGCTCACCGCAGTTTCAAAAGGCCAGCAATGATTAATTGGCGCCAATTTGAAACCAACTAACATAGCAAAGCACCACCAAGCGGCAATTTATTAGCCTTACTGCAAAATCACTTGAAGCTGAAGGTTATGCAAAGAATCATTTGTCATTTATGTGCGCATTTCTTAATAACTACTAACAAATTATTGATATTGAAGAATGATCAAAGACACACAACAACGAGAGATTTGTTTCTTGCGTAAATACATACATACATGCATAGGTAGTGAATTACCTGTTCCAAAGGAGCAGACTGTAGGGGTCTTCCGGGTTTTAATTTCTTTACTTGCAGGCCTAATTAGATGTTATTATGTCATTGTCGAAAAACAGCCATTAAAATTAAGACCAGCCCTTTTTTATGGCTGGTGCTACACATATATGCACCTATACCGGCTGAAGATTGTTTAAGAGTTTTCTTTTCAACATAATTTTAAGTGTGTTAATCTAATGAAGATAGAATCAATCTTATCGACTCCCAATAATTTTGATGTCAAATAGCTTGCGGCGGATAAGACAGATCTGACATTGAAAACCTTTTAAATATTTCAACGTAACAAGTTGAGGTTCAATCGTTTACGGCCTAACATAAAATCACACAAAAAGCAAGAACAACAACAACAACATCAAATAATTAGAGCCAATACATCAAGAGTTTTATTTTAACGCCGCGCAAGACATTTAACGGTTGCCAGAGTCTTTCCGCGCCATAAAAATACCCGAAGAAAAGGTCACTTTGAATGAAATCACTGAGGACGGACGGACGGGTTTTCACCTGCCAAAAGCTTCTCAATTTTCATGTATGGAAGTATTTGTAGTACGACCGATATGACGCCTATAAAGCAACAAAATGGCACCAATCGAAAATCTGTTTATGATACAAGCCATAAGCGTGACCTTCCCAGCGGCTAATTTATCTCACTCGTGCTTATCATTGCTGGGAGATCTTTACCATTTTTTGGAATTATCTTTTTTTTTATTTGTTTTGCGGTGGAGACTTAAAATTTCCCAGGTCGAAGCAGGAACGAATAATTTTTTTGATTATGGACCAACTCTGCCGTTGTTGACTTTTGAAAGTCCATCTAAAATGGCAGGGTGAAGGACATAACTGTAATTTAGCGAATGAACTGTGCACGCACTTCATGTGTTTGGCATCTGCAAATACATAAAATCATATTTAATTAATAATATTACGTTTTCGTCCAAACAGTTGGATTTTAACCTTCGCATCCGAGTCAGTCATCAGCTGGTAGTCAATGCCCGCACCTCAGACCTTAGTATCGGCTCTTGCTCGAATCTATGTGTTTAGATTCGAAGTGACTCGTTTTAATACCTGACTCATCCAAGATGCAGCTACTGAGCGCCAATAACATTTCATTACGGCAGTGAATTCATTTTCGATGGAAATTAAATGCGACAGCAGAAATAAATACAGGAAAGAATCGATGTTCATCCTTCGGAGCGTTCGACGGCACACGCGTTTATTTCAAAGCTTTGAACACCCTTGACATTTTAGTCATGTTTTTTTTTTTTTTTGTCGTAGCAAATCCATCCTCATTTGTTCAGGTGTCTAATGTCAACAGGCTCTGTACATATATCCTCATAGCTAATTAGCCAGATACGTATACAATGACCTTAAGACAAAAGATGCTTCTCAACTCACCAAAGATCAATGTAAACAAAGTAAACTAGAAGCAAGGCATTTGTTGGCAGAGTATGTAACTCGCTTCCGTTTTGTTCTGCGGCTGGTATCGAATTTTTTATTTCTCGCTTAGTCCAAGCTTTCTAATGACTTCTGACCCCAGATGACATCGTTGGATTAGAGATGTTGATTTATTTGAAGTCTGCTGGGGTGATAGAAGTGCACTGGATGGACCTGATCGCATGCAAAAATCAGAGTAGCAATTTCCATGTCCGTGTACCCATTGCAGAAATTTCAATACAATTGTATTTTGAAATTATGATGTGTAACTTATTTGATAACATAGTAGATCCAGAATGACAGCTTTGTTTTGGGCGACAGCCTTTAATTTACTATGTGATCAGAAGTGTTATGCGTTAGCTAATCTATTTGTGAATTTTTCTTTATCTGGTCGTTGATATCTTGAATTGACCACGTCCTTGTTTATTCCGAGGAATAGCTTTATTTACCATGTGGCAAGTATAGACAATCCTTTCCATGATCAAATTGTTATCGTGTTGGCTTGGTATCTGTTGCCGTGAATACTACCTGGAGGCGAATATTCGGGGAATGATTATTACACATAGAATGGCAACCTTTGGTAAACTTCGACTGGACTACGATCTGTTCAATGTAACTAACTTGTTTTAAGGGGTAGGAGGGTTAGCGCAATAAGCCCATCATTACTTCTCACCTTCCTATTTAAACCATGATCCGGCAACAAATTAATTAATTGAATTATTCTTACAGCAAAAATCCCTTCCACGAATCCCCACAAACAATACAACAGACATTTTTAGGCAAAACATTTTAACCAAAAGTTGGAATAGGTAAATATATATTTCAACATCTCTTCCATTTCCATTGAAACTGAACTTTTTTCATAAATGGAGAAACATTTAGGTGCAGGATCATTTAGCTAAACCGTGAGGGTCACGATTCCATGCAGACTGTTGTGGCCTTCACTTCCGTCATGATCCATCTTCAGAAAAAGCAACAGAGAATGTCTTCTTCTATTTTGAGTTAAAGCTTATTAGATCTTTCTCCAATAATTGGAGTTCAGTCCACTGTTCTTCTTTCACCAACAATTTGAAACCTAGCCCACTAACATTATCATAAAAATAAAATCACTAATATTCTTAAGTTCTTAGTTCACTCAGTCGCTGAAACACTGGTACAAAGCCCAAAATTATATAGTCACAATTCTATCTGAGCCGCATTTTAAACTCGCAATAGTTTAAGTTTCATCCCGATGGCTGGTAATAGTTCAGCCTCTTTTCGATATTTATTATATTTATTTATATTTAATTTATTAATATTTATTAAACATCTACCTTCAGAAGAGTGTAGATCCTTCGGTGAATGTTGCTGGCCTATGGAACAAGAGGTCCTGAAGTTGTATAGGTTCCTTTCAGACCCTATATTCAACTCGATCTGTGAAGTAGAAGCTCAGTGTAAAATAGCCAATCATAATGCTTATAGCACTACCTCATGGTGTGCAAATGCCAAAAAACAGATAAGGCTCCTCTTCATCGGCCCACAAATGTCTTCGTGAGAAATAATAAAAGAATTTGTGTTTCTTTACCTACTGCTTTCAAATATTGAAGTAAACAAAGTAAAACTAAAAAATGTACATAAAAAACAATATACAAAACAACTATCCCCAAATTACTATGCGTGATCTTATACTATACTACCTATGTCTTGAGTCTCTTCGAAACGAGTTAATTAAAATGTCACATATAAATAACAAACAGAAACATAAATCTCCGTAAAAAGCACAAAAAATTGTTACTAACCTAAGCCAATTTCATACTTTTTCCGGTGCTACTCTTCCGCATTTTGATGACCGACCTCTAGCTATAGCACCACAAATGTTCGAAAACAATTAAGAGTCAAAGAAGCACAAAAACAAATGTTGCTCAAAATTAAAGCCTGCAACTAATTAATCCTGTTGTTGAGGCGGTCAAGCATCATTTGGATTTTACGTTGTTTACATTGAATAATATCTTTGCGTTCTTTTTTCTGTGCTCTCCATGTTGCTGTTTTTCTCTACCGAGCCATAGATAATGGTAAAAAGTAAATTATAATCACACGCGAGGTGAAGGAAAATTCTTTGTAGGTACTGAAAAATTAAAATTTATAAAAATCAATTTTACACCCGTCCATCATTCACAGACAAAAACGTTTGAGTGAAAATCGTAAAATTTTGATCGATAGTTACCCATTGAAGTCTTTTTAATTCACTTTTGGAAATTTTTTCTTTCCAGAGTGGTGCTCATTCGATTAGTTAAAATTTTCTTCACCCAATCTTACAACGACTTGCAACATCAATCAACCTGAGTTAGGTACAGAGTTTTCCATTCTTTACTTTTTGCCTTTTTACACACACAAGCCAAATTTGCATATAACGATTTTTCTAACAGATGGCCTAAAACAAACAAACAATTCACTCCTTTGAAATGAGAGATCCTTCAGGTCTTTTCAACACCCCGAGATGCATCAAAGTGTCTCGATCATCATTCATCATGTTTCAGGAGTCCTGTAAACAGAAGCAAACTACCCCGAGTGCTGTGACGCATTTTCCCGAAGTTCATGCATAATCGAAAAAGACAAGAAGAAGCACTTATCATCACCGTTTTCATCCCTCCAGATAGTGGCGGCCCGGTTGATGGTATCGACTCCCTTAAGGCGGCTGGTTTTTCTGCCTTCATTTCTTCCTTCCTGTATGTAATTCGACTCGCCCTCGATACAGCAGAAGGGTTGAGATCGTTTGTCCCGGATTGTGCAAAATGAACTATGAGAATTCAAAAAAAATTCATTTGTATATCTATATCGGGATCATCTCTCAGAGCCTTTGACGCTTTCTTCCTCCGGGCCATTGTGGATATTTCGACAAATTCAATTGATGCAAATCCAATGAAAGAGTTGAGTTGTTGAGATCATGACGTTGATATTTCTGTAGAGGTACTACCTCCGTACTGCCTGTGATGAAGTCTTCCCCTAATGCTTGTCATCATTACAGTGTCAGTGATGTGATCGCGCAGAGATAACAACTATCACATCACCAGCTTAAAGTATACTCAGAGACCTTGCGGGCTAAGGATCAGAAAGATCTCAGGCCTTTTGGATTGAATGTATGCATGCCTGGCCTGGTGATCTGAACGTTTCACTGTTATATGGCTGTGGGGCTTTCTTAACGAGCAAGTGTTAATTCATCAGGAACACTTGGTACATAGATTTTCTCCATGGTGTGCCTATCATTATTGATCCAAACATTAAGCCCTGTACTACAGACAAGATGATGATCGGTTTTCGCTTGGAGAAAATGCGACACGCATGCAACCGCCGGTTACACTTATGCACGCGTATATAACTCACAGCGACCTGTATATATTTCCTCTAACTGTAAAATCAGTCTTGGAATTGCAATTTTAATTAAGATTTATATCTTAAAGACACCTTGTTAACATGTAAACCTATTTTTAGTCTGATCGTCGTGGCAGGCTGTTATGCGAATGCTATGCTATGCAGTTGAGTTCAGTGTTAGGTGTACAGGAGGAATACATAAAAATTACTTTAAAAAAGTAGAGAAAAAACGAATAGCAAAAAATAAAATAAAACAAAACTATCTTGCAACATCGTCGACAAATGACTTGGACGACATACGGGAACCTGGCGTATCCGTTTCGTCTGGACCATCAAGTAGACCGCTTTTGCCTCGACGACGTTGGTGTTGTGGCAAGCGCCGACGCGCTAACTTCTACGTGGAAACGCCTCTTTGGTGGTTTCAATATCACTCCGCGTATAGTAGAAATTTCCACTCGCCTATTTATTTTCATCCGTCTGCGAAAAGATAGTGCGGAGTTGATGGAAATTCATCCGTTGGGCTCTGCTTTTCAATTAAAATGTTCATTTTCTCGTACAAAAAAAAAATCGGACAAGGAACGGGGATACAGTGTCCAGCTGATTCCTGGGGCTTTCACATTCAAATTTATTGAAGAACATTTGAGATACAAGATCTCATTAAATCACGGCTATTAAAAGAAGGATTTTTGAATTATATAGGCAGTAAGATTGGAAAAAGCCAAGTTGGTGTTGCTTTAATGAAATTTGAAACATCCTTCCTTAACGTCGCCATGCTACCGATATTCATCTCAAGTTAAGTCAAGAATTCTTCGGCATGAGGAAATGATGGATTACTTTAATACAGGTAGAGTGTGCAGTTACAGAACGAGAAAAATTTATAGTTAATTTGGATACTTCATGTGAGGAGACTAAGAAACTCTGGGGGTTCTAGTAGCTCATAAGACTAGATCTCAGTCATATGAATTCATTTAGAGTTGGTAAAATTTTACTGCACGACGAGATCGAATTTCATGTGTGCATTTTTAATTAAAATTATTTTTGACAAGAATCTAGCCCCCTCTGAAAAATTGACAGTAATCAAGAGAAAACTATTTGAAGATTATCAAGTAGCAGAAAGTGAGTCATTTGATAAGAATTAGGAGGAGTTAAATATTTGTCCGTCATATTTTATGATCTACCCTATAAAGCTTGATCATAACATTTCTCCTAATGCTCTCGAAACTAGGGCTCAAAAAAGTCAAAGTTCGAAATTTCAACTGCTCTTATTTTTTATCCAAATACTGTTTTTTTTTCTTAGGTCTGTTAAAAGGTAAAAAAGCGCAAAAATGGTAGATACGGACATAGATGGCACAAGAACTAGATGTCGCATGGCATACTAAAACAGAGTATACAGATTGTGAAATGGGTAGTGTATTCTGGAATGGACCATAACATATTGTAGAGCATGCCAAAAGCAAATATTTTTATAATAGCAGTTTTGTATACATTTAACCGACTTCTTTCATACTTCAGATACGAAAAAATATGAATCACTCGACGCATACATCATTTTAAATCTTGTGGTCCATTCCGGAATGGACCACCCCGCCATATAAATTTTGTATACTTTTTTGGTACTGTATGCGACATCTAGTTCTTGTGCCATCTATGATACGGATTATTCTTTTAAATTAAAGGCTTTTGACTTTTTTAATAAAATAGATAAGAAAAAAAAAAGATCTTCGAATGGAAGAACAAACAGGGTTACATTTCAAAATTTTAAACTCTTCAAGTCATAATCTCAAAACGGAGGGGAGCAGAAAAACCATTGGAAAAAAGCTAAAATTATCATAATAAAGACTGTTATTCTGGCGCTATAGGTTAGAAGTGGTTTTTCGCATATATATCTAGAATGGTTGGTCGGACAGTAAAAATGATCATAACGAATTTCATAGGATATCATATTCTGAAGAACTTTTGAGTACAGTATACGGAAAATCCTAAATTTGTAGAAAAAGGGGAATCAAGAAGGGGTTGCCCGATTTAGCTCAGTTTTGAAATTATATTTACTGTTTTTATGAAAATGACGTGTACAAAATTTAAGTTCTCTAGGTTGACGCGTTTTCATTTCCAAATATATAGTGAAATACGAAATTTTTGTATGGCAACCCCACAAATGAGTTACCTGGTTTGTCCCATTTTCGAACTTAATTTTACTTTTATTTTTGTGTGTGCAAAATGTCAGCTGTCTAAGTATTTGCGTTACAAAACGGAATAAAGAACTTATGTCCTAGACACATAGCGCTCTTAATGTAATTATAAACTGCAGACACAAGGTATTCCCATTACGAACCACGTTCCACCATTAGTGACGAAATATTGTGAAAATGTATAGAAAAGTACGGTACAGAGAACACAATACTTTCATGTAAAAATATTTATACATTAATCACAGAATTACGTCACAGTCTATCAGCTGCAATGTGCCAAAATGTTAATACTACAAATACCCATTTCTTTAATTAAGTTGCACTGTCAAACTGGTTTTGAAATACTTATGACATTAAGGAAGCGATATGGATCGACTTAACACCATCAAATTTGTTTTTATTTATTTTATATTTCAATTTAACACATGAGAAAAACATTATATTGAAAATAATATTAACAATATAGTTTGTGATTTCCATTTCTTTGCATTTCTTCTTATTATTTTTCAAACTGGCAGATGCACAGCGGATCTCCACATTTATATTATATGCTAAATCTAGCACATTTTTCCTCATTATAGCTATAATGAAAGAAGAAAACACTTCATTAGTGTACTTCATTATGATCTGATTTTCGAGCCATAATGACGTATACTGTGTGACACACGGCATTTTAATGAATAGTTAGTACTAATGATTCATTAGATCGTGGTGTGTGTCTAGGGTATAACAAATGGAAGTTGATGTAATTGAAGATTTGTGCTTTCTATTGATTTGCAGTATCATTTTTATTCCATTTTAATTTTTACTTTGCACTTTTAATCATTTAGTAATAATTTAATTGTTTGAACACATCGCGTTCTTAGGAATTAGCGATTCTTAGCGCACTATACTTACGGAAAATTGGATATTTAAACTTAACAAAAGTTCCCCTCACACGAGTTAAAGTTAATTTGTGTACGCCTGTTAAATTAAAGGGCGCGTAAGTAAATGTACTTACGTATACTTCTATTGTAGTTCAGCCTAATGAAGGAAGAAAACACTTCATTTGTGTACTTCATTATAATCTGATTTTCGAGGCATAATGATAAATACTATATGACACACGGTATTTTTAATAAATAGTTAGTACTAATGATTCCTTAGATCGTGCTGTGTGTCTAGGGTATTAGTATACTCTGTAGCTTTCATTTAGGTTATAAAAATGGCAACAAACTCGAATTAGAACTACTATTAAAAAAAAACGAACGTTGCAATTCTTAAAAGGTGAAACATTACGAAAAAAATGTTAGTCTTAGTACTCATTTCCCAAAAATGTTGTCCAAAACGAAGTTAATCGGATCAGACAAACTCATCTGACGGCTTTCCGTTGAAAAGCTCCTCGTCAGAAAAATAAAGTTATTTAGATTTCAATATAGACGAAGTCTAGAAATCAACAACAGCACGTAAAATGCAAATCAAAGGCAATTTCATGTTTGCTTTGGGCTGAAAGCTTGGATTACGAAAAGGACCACAAGTTTTAAGAATACATAAATGCCTGCATCTGTCGTACCAGTTATGGGTCCAGTTATTGCCTCTACCCCTGCGGAAATTTTCTATTATGTTCGAAAGGTTGAAGTTGTAAGACAACTGCCTTTTTTTTTATGTAACACTTGGTGTTGAGGAAAATTATCTTTCCATAATTGTCCAGATACACCCCCATGAGATTTTGACCGTCTCACCGTGCACCGTTCTGGAATATAATAATAATAATATAAGAAACGATGTGATCTTTTTTGGGGATCTCCGATCATTGAGAAAAACTACGAAACTTTGTTTTAGTAGTTTATTGGAATTTTTCCGACGTTTCGACTCTGGGTTTTTAGAGTCCTTTTCAAGGGATCTGTAGAAATACAATTATTCGTCTAGCATGTTGAAAAATGTTTGGATATGAATATATTAATTATTTTGAATTACCTCTAATACTATATGCACAAAACTATTTATAAAAATGACGAAAAACACTACATTTATATAATAAATTAACTGACAAAAATAAATAAATTAACACAAAAAAAAACAGATAAAAACGTTTTACAATTAAAGCCTAGAGAGATACTGAGCTGTATCAGCTGTTTTTGAATGTTATGTTGGCTGTGGTGTCGCGTGTGCCGGTGTGTGTGCTTGTTGGTTTGTGTGAGTGGTGTTATTGTAGATTTCTTGGTTTTGATGTGTGTTTCTTTGATTGTTGTGTGTATGTCTGTTAATTTTATTTAGAATTGTGTAATAATCCAGAGTTGAAACGTCGGAAAAATTCCAATAAACTACTAAAACAAAGTTTCGTAGTTTTTCTCAATGATCGGAGATCCCCAAAAAAGATCACATCGTTTCTTATATTCCTAAACCCCGATCAGTTAGAGTCAAAACTAGAACAGGGACATGTATATGTTCCGCTGATGAATCACACCTCATTCACGACTTCTGATAAAAAAGAATTAAAAAAAAGAGCACTAAAGGCATGACGGACAAAATATAATTCTGAAGTAATTATAAACTGGGTGAAGATAAAACTTGCGGTAAATATAGCAAGTTTGAGGCGTAAAAACTACATTACGCCACTTATCCTGTCGCATTATGCGACGTAATAAGGCTCTTATCAGTGGATTTGCATACAAATTAGACATTTCTAATCACTGTGACTACATGCACCGTCCGTAAATGATACGAATACAAGGTAGTATTTGCCAATTAATTAAATCTTCCTTTCCATGTCCCCATAGAATAAATAAACTCCCGATTACTGCAGGGTAAAAGGGAAGCCGATGTAGACAGCAATCCTCAGCCAAAGATAAGCCATGCGGTAATGAAACAGAACCATATCGACTTAGCTGTGTTTTCATTTCATTTGTATTTTTTTCTTTTTTTTTCATTCTGCTATTTTTGTGGTGAATATACTTTTGATATCATTCACCTGTCGGCTTAAGCCATAAAATATAACCCGAGGTTTTCCCGTAACTACTGCTCTACTGTGCATTCAGTCTCTGGGTGCAACACGACAGAACTCGAAAGAAATGTCTGCCGACGGCTTATCGCGAATGCGACTTTCTTGATGGAATGATGGTAGTTAGCAACCCAATGGAATGGATGAAACACGTATGGCTTTGGATCTGACAAAATGACAAATCTCCTGTCCTATTACATAGCTCGGCATTTTTTTTTTTTACTTAGTGGCTTCTATACTCACATGACAGTAGATATAAGAAGATGCTGCGACAAGGACTTACGGAGCTGAAGATTTTTCCTATCAAATGAGAATTTGTCATCGCAGAAACAAGGTTGAAATACTCAGTAGGATTTGTTTGATGAAAATTTCTTGACAAAAAGAAACTATTAACCTCTGTATACCAATGGACGTAATGTCTGCAATTTCTGAGATATTTAATGGAAATGATTCACATAGCTCAGCTATATATGCATTATGCAACCTGTATCTATATATAAATTTTTTTTAGCTCTAAGCACATAAAACATAAATTTTAATTTTTAAAAAATTTCTTTTTCAGAGTGTTATAATGCTCATGTTCCGAGAGGAAAAAAGTCCTGAAGATGAAATTAAAGCTTGGCAATTCTGGCACAGTAGGCAACATTCTGTCAAACAGAGGATACTAGATGCAGGTAACCTAAATAAACCGTGAGAAATTACAACGTGTATTGTAATATCCCACACAATAAAAATATCAATATAATTATTTTTTGATGCAGGTAATTTTGCGTTTTTTCTCTTTGTAAAATAGAAATATGAATGTCATTTCTTGTATAATTATAAAACACAAAATGGCCGTTTCCACAATATTTTTCAGGACTAACGTAAAATTAGAACATCTGACATTGGGCTTGAGTTGTTCAATGATGTTTGGCCTACTTCTGGTCTAGACTTTTTCTTTCGACCCACATGAAGAAATGTCACATTTGATAATTGATGAGCTAAGTCTGCTCTTCTGCAAATTATTCGATTCTTCAAAATCTCAAACAAAATCTCAAGTGTCGACCTAGTAGTGCTCACAGATGCTCTATTCTCATTATGTTACCGATTTTGTTTCAAATTTACCTTGTTGCCTTGCAAAATGTTTCGCTTAAACCATATAAGACGTCCACTTCATCAACAACATCTGTCAGGAATTTTTGTTGAGCCGATTTTTTGTTGGCAACTGATTTTCAAGCATTTGTATCACTTTTGAAATCGCGCATTTATTCAAGGTAGACTCTCTGCAACATTTCTACCCATTATATTTGATTTTTGCAAAAAAAAAAAAAAAAATCCGATGCAAATTTGTTGTGATCATTCATTTCCAAAAACATGTCTTACTTGATCGACTGTTAAATGAAAACTAAAAATTCAAATTGACTAATAATCCTTTTTATCATACATATAACTATAGCCGAAATTGCATGTTTGTTTTAATCACATCTCCTGTTGTTACTGTTTGGTATATAAATTGAACTTAACCAATTCTGGTCAGGGAAAATGAACGCAACCTATGCGCAATGAAAATCTGCTGAAGTTGAATGTCAAAATCAATCATGATCGTTCCAGACGACGATTGGAGCTAATGTTTCAAAATAAAACCAAATATGTAGTATATAAATATTTTACTACCATTACGTCGTTGCTACAGATCATTTGTTTGATTTCAACCCGCATGAAACGCATTGAAACTACCTTAAAATACACGTCTTAGTAACAATGAAGGAATACATCGAGGGTGAATAAAGGATTGCCTCTTGATCGACCTTATGCAGATCTTCTTGAAGTATTGCTCATAAGACTGCAATAAATCATAAACATGAAAACCTACCGAAAATCACCAGTTGAAAGTGTTTTTCATTGCAGTAGTAGGTCTACTACAAACGTTCAACAGATCTATTACAAACGTTCAATTTCTAACATTCAATTTGCACGTAAAATAAGTGTTGTTCAGATCATTACTTATTATACCCATATCATATACGAAAACGTCGATAAAAACACAATTCGACAAAGACTTTCAGCAAATAACTTAGGGTCCATGTCTCCTTTTACATGACCCTACCCTACTTAAACGTAAGCATCACTTTCGAATCCGGCAAGAATTGCTAAAATTTTCCAAAAAAAAAAAAAAATCGAATAAAAAAAATGTCCACTGATGTCATGAATTTAATTAAATTTATCTCCGAAAAGCCTTTTCAAATAAATAAAGCTCAAACATCCAAAATAGTCACCGAATACCAAGAGAACCTAAACGAAATGTAAAATATGGCAAAGATCGAATAACCAATTAGCATCCCGCATAGAAAGAACCACCAATAAAAACAATTCTTAACGAAAAAAGGGATATTTCGACGGAGGTGCCTGCACTAGCTGAGGAGTGTTGTAATTAATAACATTCAAGGAAACACGTCGAACATAAGACGACTAAAGGTTCCAAAGGAGAAAAATCTATTTGAGTTGAGTCACTCTGACAGCCACCACCGAGTGCCTTCAAACAAACGTGCCATGTCAAAAACAATCGTTGATAGAAGTTGCTCAACAAAGTTCGCGCTATAGTCCAAGTCCAGCTCTCCGGGAGGACAACGAAACTATGTATGATAAGAGCAAAGGAAACAACAGAGCAGGTGCAGGGGGATGTAGAATAATTTGTGGCAGAATAAACAATAAATTAAAGCCATGCTCACGGTGTCTATGCTTGGAGTCCCCAGAATCAGAGGATCAGGGGGAAATTTTAATGTTGTGATTGACCTCTGTTTATGGCATGAGCAACTTACTTTATACACTTAGCGTTCAGTTAACAACCAGCTATAGCTTCTATCTCGGTCGTATTTTTTCTGTTAATAATTTGAAATGATTAAGACTTAGCCGGCTGACTATAGGCTGTTGTTGGTGCAGAACACGAAGAAGATCGTCGAGATTAGCTGTAGCACTGCACGTCCACGGGAGCCTGTGACGGCACCAGATAACAAATTATAACAGGTGTTCATCGTGATTGTATACCTTTTCTCCAGCAGTACATACCAGCTTGACTCCATACTAGGAGAAATCTGAAAGAGCGCGCATTTATAGATTGACTGTTAACGTTTTATGCTTTTCATATCGAGCTACTGGGAACTAATCAAATCGATCACATAAAATACCAATCTTTGACCAAGTTGTTTTAGAGGTCAAATTCATTAGCGGACAACATTAAGTTTGTAACCACACGACTTTTATATCTGCGGATGGTGTTAGGTGAAGTTAGTATGTGTGAATAAAGATCAAACGAAACGAAAATTAAGGCTCAAATTTCATATGAAAGAATACTATGCAAATTAGGAATGACTTCGATTTCGAGGTATTAAAGGGTTTTCACGTCCACATACCGAGTCTTAAATGGAAAGCCATATTTCTATGATAAATGGAGGAAATCTCATCCTGCAAAAAGAAAGGGTGGCCGTAAATCGAGAAAATACTAGAGACGAGCCAAAACCTTCCATAGAACAAGTAAATATAGTTCTAACTGCAGTATTCTGCAAATAGATATACAGAAACAACCCCGACATCCGCTAAACCCATTTCCGTCGAGGGAGTAGATAGCACGAACTCGCCATCCCTAAGCGTTAGGCATTAAAATATCCAGCAATCTTAGTTGATGCGATCACATTTTGCCAAAAATGCGATGAAATGCCGGGGCTTTTGCAAAGATGCAAGAAATATTTCACTCCATCAGATTTGGCACAAGTCTACATATCTAGCCTAACTTAAAATATAATTTCCTTATTTGGGCAAGGGCATTGCCCGCGTTATCCAAAGTCAAACAGAAGACCTTTCGTCTTATTAGGGATGGCATAACAATACCAACTATGGATTCTTTGGAGCACTGACGTAACGTCGGATATCTATCTCTAGCCTGATCCCTTGTAGAATTCTCCATAAGCGTACCACACAGCTGTGCTGCTACATCATAGGGTATTCCCTGAGCTTTGGTAACATAAATGAAAAACATAAGTAGAAATGCGAAAAAAAAATTATAAATTTATACAGAAAAGGAGTGTGCCGAGTACAGACCTCTTTTGCATGTCATTGATATCAAAATCTTACTTTTGTGTTTGCAGTAGACCTGTAAATTACTTAAGTACATTGGTCCATAAGTACTAGTATCAGTACGAGTACCTAGACTTTTACTTGAAAAATTTTTAAGTACCAGTACCGGGACTTGTACTTAAAATATTTTAGGTCCTACCTACCTACTATACTAACTACGCTCCTTCAAAAAGTTCGTAATTACTTAAGCAGTAGATGAAAAATATTCGGCTGAAGAATTTCAGACTGGATTCACTCAGGTCAAATGTTGTGGACTACGTCATATAATATGGACTATGATTTTTCTTTTATTTCCGTGGAAACAAAAAGGGTTACATATTGGTCAAAGACCCTCAGATTATCATTTGAATTTTCGCTCACATGCATCTACAGCTTCTAACCGAAATATTTACATATTCACATTCCTTAGTATGTATTGATAGAAAAAAAAACTATATTGCAAAGTGTGTAAGCAATTAGAATACCAAATAGCTCCGTCACCTATATTTGATGAAATTTTACGTATCCAACATCCACCTTTTCTTCGAGTATAAAAATTTGAAAATTATTTTTTTTATATTTCAAAACATTTGTTCTAGTTTATGCGGTTATTGAGAAAAGAAAAAAATAAGTAGGTACTATTTTTACGCACTAGATGACGCAATGCGCGAATTTACCTTTATCTTCTTTGATATGTTCTCTTAAAATAAGAAGCTACTTCAGAGCTCTAGCTAATTAGCGTTTAGTAAATACCACCACACAGTCACATAGCTACATACATACGTATATGTACATACTTCAAAAACCTTACTTCATAAGAGCCAATTTTCAGATATTCTTACTGTTGTTGCCCCCTCCTCTCTATTAAATATAGTCAACTCCTTGGAAGTTGTCTATTGATATTACAATATAATTACGTAGGCAGAACTTTACGGATCATTAACACAATTCGCCATAACCCTAAAATTGAAATTTAAAAACTCACCTCCAATTCATATTTCCACTCACATGGTGTTTGTGTAAATTTCCTCACAATATGTAAACTCTTAAGGCACACAATTTTCAAACAGAACAAGGTAATTGAAGTTTAACGTCTTTGGTTACGCAGTAAATATCCAATTACCTTCCACAGGACCATGTCTCACAAACTGAATCGAAATAATTAATAGCGCCATTCTGAGAATGCATTTTCCGAGCCACCCACTCAATTATCTCGTGAAATGGTTTAGAGCAAGTGTTGTAATAACCCAGTGCTCTAGCGCTAAGTAACAGTTACTACGTTCCAATAACAATAATAAAATTTTCCTGATAAATATCATCGCAAATGATCATGTTAACCCAGTCATCAACTCGTTGACGTTGCCATGAGGCACTCAAAGTTATTGGTTATAGCGGGGAATTTAAATATTTGCGAACATTTATTGTACCCAGCTGGAAACGCTAAAAGTCTGAAAATATTGCCTAAGTATTGAGTCCAGGTGCCTTTGTGGTGTCTTGTTTCTTACCTATGGATGCGTAGTGTGTCGAAAAAAAAATTTCAGCTCTGCGTATGACAGTCCGACTAGGCAATAATTACAAGTGAGTGCCTTATCTTGACGTGGAATCAAAACATTTCCACAGAGTAAAAACTCAAATAATAATTACCATCTCGGACGGAAAGCCTATTCCACCTCAGTAAATGTAAAAATACTCAAGAACGAGCCAGAGATGATACCAACAACGCAGAGCAAATAGTGAACGCACTGCCTCTGCTGATAAGGATCTAATTTCGCTGCATTATCTTGTCCTACAGGCACAGAATTCCATGGAGACCTTAGTGCGGGTTCAAGTTACCCCTTCGGTCTCTTCGCAATAGCTCGATAACGATTTCCACCGAAGAAAAATCCTCGGACCAACGATTGGTAATTAGTCGATGTTGTTGCTAACAAATAGACTTAACTTTAATTGACTTGTTTTCGGGTAATTTGAATACGGCACACCCCGTCCGTCGCGTCGGTCTCATCGCGTTGCAAATGTACAGAGCTCCCAGTCGGATGGTGTTGCTGGAGTGATGCCACTCTGATTGATATTTTAATCAAATTGTTCGCGTAATTGTTCGCTAATTAAAACCTAATTTAATTCTCATTTCAGACACGAAGAATTCTGTCGGCCTCGTCGGTTGTATAGAGGAAGTCGCACACAATGCCATTGCTGTTTATTGGAATCCATTGGAAAGTTCTGCAAAGGTGAGTGTTAAAATTTTTTCTAACTTTTTTATATATAGTACGTATATGTATTGTTTCAGAACTATGATATATGGTAGTACTACCACCATTGAAATAATCGACAATTTCATTGAGTGGGAATGCTTACTTATTGTAGTGCTTCTGGAAAAGAAGGGTGAAGATATTTTGATATAGGTATAGGTAATATGGGAGGAAAAAAGCTAGTAACTACTATAAAGATAGTCGATCTTAAGCCTTAGTCTGCATAGAGTCGAAAAATTTGATAGATTTAACCTATCCCCTATGGATAAGATCCAAAATCCACTTGAGAGTTGCTCTGGAGTGTGAACTTGAAATCGGGCAATGAATAAGGTCTGCAGTTCTCTGCCCTGGTGCTCCAGAAACACAAAGGCTTGATGACACAGGAGTTATCTCCTATGAGTCCAAAACAATATTGGCTCAGATTCTTTAACGAAGGTACAAGGTTTAACTTTGATTTAATATCGCGCCCAGAAAATTCAGTTCAAAACCTACATATGATTTTGAAGTCTATTGGGAAGACAATAGAATATTACAAATTGACGTTTTTTAAAAAAACAAAAATTTATTGTTCATCTGCCCACTGTTGAGAATAATACTTGTCTAACTTGCTTCTACAGCGAACTAAAGAGGACTGACCCAGTGCGAAATGGAATCATATCATCATTCAAACCGGATGCCTTCTTTAGAAGATATGATGAATGCCTCTATATTGGACATCTCCTAGGAAATTCATATGTTCTAGGGAGGAACCAGTTCAACATTTTTCGTGTGCTTCACCCTAGCTTCCTCGGAAGAAACGACCATGCATGCCTCTTGATTGGATATATTTGTATAGGCATGTCCTTGGCAGGAAGTAATTCAAGCTTTTCGTATCCTTCCTGCTAGCTTCTTTGGAACGAAAATGGAAACAAAATAGACACCTAAAAAAGCAATTTCATTTTTGCATATATGAATTATTTAGAAAGCTCTTTATTTTTATTTCTTGTGTAATGTTGCACTTAAGTAAAAATCACAGCAATTTTACAAATAAATTGGATTTCATAAACGAAACACAAATGAGCTTGAAAACATACATTGCACCTTCCAACAAGCTTCTTTCGGGATCAAACTGGAATGGATCAAAAATTGTTCACCTTTTTTATCTTTTTACTCAAAGTTTTACTCCTTCCACAAGTCTTCATGTGGAGGGCCTGACCAGATTTCCCGCTGGGGACTTACAAACTAACATTATTTCAAATTACATATTTTCATGGCTGCTTACTAATACTTACAAACTGGATGAATTTGGAAACGTTCCTCAAAAAGTACTCTCATGTAGCCACAAGCCTCCATAAACTTAGTTTTAAGGATTTTTCTGAAATAAGAATCCACCACCCTCCGATTGAATTTTATAATTGTTTTTTTATTGTGTGAAGCGCAGTATTATACGGAAGGAGCTCTCCTTAATCCTCGTATGCAAAAGATTTTGTTTCTTTAAGTATCAATTGCCTCCTTCAATTCAAGCTGCACTCTTTCGCTTAAGGAAGTCGAAACAAAAGTATCTATCGACCAATATTAGAAGATCTTTTGTGGAACTATATAGTGAATAAATTCGAGCTAAGTTAATGTTTGGCAATAAAAATTATCCAGGATCCTTACCAGATCTTGGAAGCGGCCAACTCAGTTAGGTTGGGCTTATTTTCGGAATACAGCTTTATTATCCCAAGATGGTTGTTGAGACAAATTTCAAGAAAATCTATCAAAGTGTCGAATGACTTTGCTGGTCGATTTTATCATCATAAAAGCAAGACAAGTCTCTAAATTACTTCAAACATTTCTTCAACAATACATGCAGGCAGCCAGTTTTGTGAAGACCTTAAAATTAAAAATTGGCAACTTGTTCGGATTTTCCACGGAAAATTGGGCCAATTCACAGAACCAGAAATTCCTGCTCCAAGCAATCGAGTAACTTCCCAAAAGCGATGAAAATTTTTGAATGGGAACTTTGGTGTCACCATAAATTTCAAATACAAATGAACTGAGTTAAACATAAAGAAAATTTTCTAAAAAATTCGAGTATTTCAATGCAGCGTAACTGATTGGAATTCATTTGAAATTAATCCTAAGAATATATAGGTGTACCAGCACCAAAATAATTTCTAAAAACTTATTACGTGCGCTCCTTTTCGAAACCTTTTGCGACACCGATTAGCATACAGAGAAAAAGAAATTCCTTCTTTAATAGTTTATACCTACTCGAACGGCCTACGTGCGTTCACAAGTCCCAACTTTGAAATTTAATCACCAACAACTGTCATTACCCACTTTTGGTCTACACTCGTAAATAAAACTTTATTTATTCTCTCTGGCGGTCCAATAAAAGATATTTATCTCCCCTAATAGGATCTGAGCAATAAATTGTCTTACTACAATTTTATTAATAATTGCTTTTCGCGGTCTATTCCTACGTGCATATTCCCGCTTAATGTCAATAGGACAGAAATCACATTAATTACTTTATTAGAGGTATTCCAATTTTCCATTATAAATCATTTTTCCGTGATTTCAACACCTCTATGGAATCAGCAGGATATTTGTCTTTGGTGTGTAACATATTTTGTAAAACAGGCAAGAGATTAGATGTTGTTGGTTGCCGCGAGAATTGCAACAAATTTAAAGAGGATACAATGCGACATGTTGCATTACCTTGCGATAATAATAACCTGAAAGGTAAATTTTAAGAAATTGTTCTTAATAAATTTGTGATGCTTATTTTTTTTTTTTTCAAAAATATTGCTCATGAAATAACTTTTGCAAATTCAACATAAAATGCTGTTTTAAATTATCTTCTACAATAATCTGTTCGTTTGTACATAGATCTTACAAAGGAGTTTGATTAGAAACTCGCATTGCCTAGCAAAGTCCCTTTTACCACATTTTCGGATTCGATAAAGAGAACTTCACGCAATTAGAGCTTTAAGCAATTATACGCTTTATGGCCCTTTATAATCTGGAAAAGGATCCTAAAACTGAATTGAATTGTAATGTGAATTATTTGTGTACTGTTCAGTATTAACAATCGTGTATACTGAGACAATGTACTATCCGACCCTCACGAATGTCATCTAATAAGAGATCCTTATTATTTTATTTTCGCGTTATTATTATCTATGACTTAAAGTTACAAAATTCCTTTTTAAGAACAATAAAATGAAAACTTTAATCTACCACTATTTCGGGACAGGTAAAACTGTTCAATTTCCATGATTGAGCCCAGCTCAATTAGTCTTACGATCACTTTGGATAATTAAAATCAACAATTTAAAGCCCAGTAGCCGTTATTCTAAAACAAACAAAAAAAATCCTCCCTACATACATACAACACATAAGACTCATTGGATCGCGTCGAACTAATCAAGGTAATTACAAAACATGCAATGAAAAATATCTCAATTTCCTCTCGTTGAATCACGTGCACCTGGACGCAAAAACAAAAGTATCTCTGGCTGCGCACACTGCATACCGAGAGATATCTTAAGCCCTGGCCGGCCTTACCTTCATCAGATTCATTCACATTGAAACGAAACCTAAATCCCAGGTATAAGGTGTATGTGCATTCATGTACTTTGAGCCAATCTATCCGCCTACGGAGCCATTTGCAATCGACCGGACCAGATCGATCAACCTCTAAAACCAAAGACCGATGCATTACACATGAGGTACATGCGTACTTGTTGTCGGAGTCGCAGTGGAACTCCTACCTTACTCAGCCCCTGGTCCTTCTTTAGCGATCTGTGAGAGTTGGAGCAGAAAACACATTGATTGCCTCCTAAGACACCACCAAAGCTTGGCTTCTGTTTATAATTTATCGTGATTATTTATTTATTCCAGTAAAAACCTGGCTGTCTCCTTGTCTCCCACTTCCTGCTTGTGGGTTCATTTTTGCCGCGTCAGAGCTGATGGTATACGCGAAGTGAATTAGCCGGTGCGCGCATTTAAAAAGTACGCACCGAACAACAAAAGTTTCCCGACCAAATAGCCACAGATCTTTAAAAAGGGGAGAGTCGGACCGGACATAAATTTTCATTTAAGAATTTGCGGGTCTTATTGCACTAAGCCTTTGCGCAGTCTCATGAGACTACATTTGTTTCGACGATGTTAAGAAATGGTCGGACATAGATAACAGCTGGAGACACTGATGGTGATTAGAAAATTATTGTTAATTGCAATTTTCATTTATTAATATGCAAAATAGGCTGCGATACTGCAACAATGTGGAATGCGGTGGCTGTCGTGGCCCCACTGTTAGGTTTTCGCCGACTATTTATTGTGTTTAAATGGCGTAAAGCATACGCACCATTACCGTATTGGTCTTCGGTCTTGGAAGTAGAAAAAAGGTAATTAGGTGCGCCAAAAATACTCTGTTCTCAGCGGATCATATGTCACCCCAGCTGGATAATTTCGCAGATATTACAACAAATGTTAATTGATATTGTACAGGCCCAAAATTAATTGAATACTTTAATAGGCTGGGCGGAATTCGGGACATGTTTTGATTTCATTTTGATTTAACTTAGTTTCGGTGCGGGTTATTCATTATGGCCTTAGTCTATATAGTTCACGGTAATTAACGCCTATAAAAACTGATAGCTGTTAATTACACTGAATGTAATTTGGCTTATAAAACCAGCCCGTTAATTATTAACGCATTCAGTTTCTTCAGCATTTCGAACGACCGTAATAATTTGATATTACGTGCAAGAGTTAAGAAATGAATTTGAGTTATCCTGACATTAACAACTTATGCATATCTTGCTAGCCGCTGATGAAATATTTGAATATTACGTTACGTGAAGTAAAACAAGAAAAGGATTTCTGTAGAGTCAGATGCACCTAACGTCATTAGAATTTAATTTTTGACATCATTATTCAAGTTATTTTGGCAACTTTTTAGTTAAAAATATTTTAAGAGCTATTTCAGAAAAAATCGCAAATAACTCATTAAAAGTTCCATTTCGACTAAACTTTATAAAGACAAATTAAGTGGGAGATTAAGGTCAGTTCAAAATACGATATTGAAAGTGTCGGTTAATTTTAAAATTTGCTCAAATGCCAAACTCTGGTGCTCCTCCAGAGTGAAGAGGGTTAAAATATTTCACATTCAATACAAAAAATTTAACTTCTAGCCAACCACCTGCAGTGAAACCAGGTGCATACCTTGGGCTTGTAATCATTTTGCATTCGTCTTATCAACTTGCTATAAAATCATAAGGACTTTTAAGAGGCAGAAGTTATCTGTGAAAGACTTTTACTTTGTCAACAAATCTATCTTCTCCGCATGTCCTCATAGCCCATATGGCTTCTGAATTTTGCCTTAAGAAATATTTCAAAGTCTGTTGACTGTCGTAGCGTACTCGAGAGACTAAGATAATATCAATCCATGCCTAACTATTTCGTGAAGAGTTATAAAAGCGAGCAAAACAATTAATAGGTTTCTTGAAATGTTGATTACATCCAGGGTGATATGAAAATTTGGTAAAATTATCATCTAGACAGCGTATTAGGAATATTATGAAAAGTAAAGTGTATACTACAAAAAATTTCAATCTAGTTACATTAAACAATAATCTTCCGCATAGGTACTATCTCCAAAGACCGCTCACTGAGGATTTCTGCGCACACTCGCACCAAATGCATTCCACGCTAAAAAATTCAAATGTCCGACTGTTAACGTCAAGATAGCATCGCCAGAGATTTATACCCATCCGCGTATAATATTTGCCTAATAAGATGTCTATGAGGCTGATATTGTAATGACTGTGGTAACTCTTGTCGTAGCCATTCAATTCAATTGATCACCGAAGTATGGATCGATCAGTGGATGGATGACAAGAGCCCTCCTCCTTCTCTGCCTCTTCCCCCCTTGTGGACATGCATAAGGACATCGTGCGCGCGTGAATTTTGCATTTGAGTCACATTTTATTGCTCAAAGCCCATTTGGTCTGCAGATGCTGCTGGAGATTTTAAATTCTACGCAGTAAAATGTAGGAAAATTACTAAAATTTTGCACACAATGAACTTCAGAAAGCCGAGGCACCAGCGAGCAACCGTGTAGGATAGGCTACAAATGATTTGAATAATTGTCAAAGCCAGATTTATGCCCTTTACATGCGGAAAGAACTCTCGTAGTCGATTGTCATGACGCACTACCGTTTGGCGAAATTTATTGTCTAACTTCTATCTAGCACAGGATCTTAAAGGTGGCAACTGAGTAATGCTGCTCGTTGCAGTTAATATAGGGCTAGAAATTTACAATCAGTCAAATCTGCATTATTCATAAATTTTTCTCATTTCATCGAAGTGGAAGTTATCGATTTTAATCTATATAAGTGCGGCATATAACAATAAAAGAATAATTCGATTATGCTGCGGTGACTTAAAGTTAGTGTCCACTATTGAAGCGTGCAAACGGCTTGAGATGTAACTGTCCTGCCTATATTCATCTAAGTATACCTAAGGTTGTAAAATTTCTAGCGAATCTGCAATTTCTTTTCCCTATATGTGGACTTATAATTGCTAATCAAGTCTTCCGGACCTCATACTCAATTTCTTCTTTCTTTTTTCAATGGTTCTTATTTGACCATAGAAGCGTTATTGATCTATAAAAAAAAATGCATTGAAATCTACTTGAATTTTAAGAAAGTAGTGGCAGTTCATAATTCAGTTTACTGAAAATTCAATGTCACTCGAGGAATTTTATGAATATCAATATAAGTCAAAAGCCGTCTCTTAGAAGGCTCAGATGGCACACACCACACACAAATCGGATATATCCTGCCTTAATAATAATAGTATTAGAATTTGAATGAATAATTTCTTGTCATGCAATCAACCATTGTCTTTGCATAGAAAAGAAGTTATAGACGTTTAGTTCTGCACATTTTCATCAAATTCCATCCGTGAAATTTTAAAAACTTCACTTCTCTTATTCAACTATTTGTTGAGAAAAACAAATGATTTTTCTCCAGCATTTTTACAGTAATATAAAAATTAAAAATAACAATTTCCATCCATTTTATTTCAGATAAACATCGCTGTTCAGTGCCTAAGTACTGATTTTAGCAGCCAAAAAGGAGTTAAGGTAAGAAAAAGCATGCCATAAAACTTATCCTAATTATTGTTCCTAATTTGTCGTTAATAATAATCAAACTTAGTCGCTGCTTGACGAGCATACGTTTAGTTTAAAGTCCAATTCGAAACACTGAACTGAAATTATTTTTAATTACAACTTTATTGATCGGTAGTCGCCAGTAGACTTTATAGCCCTACACAGCTTGACACACATTTCTTCAATTAGTGTAATTAAAACTAACTGCAAATGGGATTGTGAAACACTAAATACCGCTTCAGGTGGTTATGCACGTTGAATATAGCCTAGGAAAGTTATTACTTCGTACGAAAGTAGATTTAAAACGATCCAATAAAATTCATTGATTTCTCTTGTCTTTCGTACCTACCTAAAATATTTTGAGATTAAAGAAGAAAATATTTGAATTGTTGCTGAAAATATCTACATCTGTTAGATGCGAGTTAGTGCAATTGTACTCGACCAATGTTAAAAATATTTTTAATACCTGCTACTAAAACTTTTATTGAATTCGTAAAATGTTAACTTCTTCTTGCACATGTCAATCTGGAAATATGCAGAAATAGTTGCAATACTGATTTATCGACAATTTATTTTTTTATTTATTTTTTATGAGTATAACAATGTTGACCTAGTAGCTGAATATAGCTCTAAATTAGGCAACAGTCGCGTTAATTGAGGAACATTGGACGAAAGTAGAGAGGACTGACATGAGTCAGGACTTTCGGTATGGTCATTGCACAAATACGCAACTTGTCATATCATGGATCAATGCTTATCTGAACTACATATTTAGGGAATATCTAATACAAAGACAAGAAAATCTCTTGTCATGGTAGTCATTTACTCGTTCTTCTTCTGGAAATGTTGTATAGTTGCAGTTAAACACCTGGTTATTTCGTTAATAGTATAGAAAGTGAAACTTTGTAAGAGGGCTTTATCAAACTCTAAGCAAAGGTGATAAATACCTTTTGGACAATATATTTTCATTGCAGAAAGAGCAGTTTAGACCGCACCAACTTACTTATAAAGTGTCGATGACTCCAACTTCCATAGAAACATCTTACTTTTTATAACCTGAACATAAGCACAACAAATACCTGGTAACATGTAAGAAATTACTTAATTGCATGTGGCAGCAAATTACGTCCATATAGAGTAGTACGCGTATTCTGCATTGGTGACAACAGACTGCGCAGATCTTGTGGCAAGTTTCTTACAGATTTTCTGTTTCTTTTTGGAATCGTCACAACCCCTGCGAGATAATCATCACATCACAGATTGTGATAATGCAGTCATATTGCAACTAGCTGCAGGCTAATCTCAAGAATCCTATCAGTTGCATGAATAATTTTGTGTTAAAGCTCGTTTTTCTGTTGTTGTGTAAGAACTTCAGCACATCAAAATTAAACCCCCTTCGATTTTATTTCTTTGGAGTGAGTTTTTAAATGATCTTATTATTTTTTTATATATATAGGTGTATATTATTAAGCCAAGCTCGGGAGATACGCTATAATGCAAAGCACCAGAAGTGCTAATATATGTATTGTAAGCCCGAAACAAGACAGAAGATGGCAGACTGTTCCACATACACACAGTTCTGGATAAAAAGCATCTCGAAATTTTATTGTACGGGTATACATTCTTTATACAAGGAAATCTACCTGTCATTTCATCACTACAATGAATAAGAACTTTTGCGAAAATAATACATATAAAATTCAGTCGAGGTCCTAAACTTAATACACAAAAGTTTTGCTCAATTTCAACCCAAAGTAGAATATATACGTTCACGAATTGAAGACAAGAATTTAGTAGTTGACAACTGAAATGGAAAACAAATATCTTCTTAAAACTATAACATTTTTACGTTTATCACAAAACTTTAAACCCCACGCCTTAATAAATATTTTCAATTCAATCTGATTGATTCAAATTAATTCAAACAACTTCATACAAACTCTCAAAATGGTTGTAAAGCTGTTTGAATATTGCTCTGATATAGTAGTAAAAAATGCGAAAAATGATGGAAATAGATTGCGATACCATCCTGCAATAAAACGTTATTTGCTAGTTTGCCGCTGGCCAGATATGCCTAGCTCTATAACTGCTGTCACAATATTTTACTCGAAATATTGTTGAAAATCGGCGTTTCAGATTTTCTTTTATAAATTAACCAAGTTAACACAAATTTTCCATTAAGGCCATCCGTGTTTCATCCGTTCCAGCCCCGTCCTGTCGAGACGCCAGAAACTTTTAATTTTCCTTGGACCTCTAATTGTCGTTTCCTTCTTACATTTTCCCCGCCCAAGTGTTAAGATGAGAGCTAATATATAAAAATGTCTCGTATGCGATGGCCTATTAAAATATTCCTCTGAAAGACATTCTCCTGCCGCGCTGCCACCGCACCGCCCCCTCTCATCACGGGCTATTCCACGATTATAAAATTGTAATTCTCTGGCCGAGGGACATAAATTACGAAATTCATGAGATTAGAAGATTTTGTTGGGGCTCGACAAGAATCCATTTGGTATCTTCGTTGTTGCCTTATATGTAGGCCGACTGCGATATGTGTCTCTCCTCTCCGGTTTATGTAGGCAATCTGCGTTTTTTTCATTCACGTTGTTGTGGATTTTATTAAAAAGCAAATAATGAAGATGAGATTCCGCTCTAATGTAAAAGTGCTGCAGGTGCCGGACAGCCATAAGTTCTTTTGTATAAAGGTGGGACCGCTTTTATGGGCTTTTAATGCGTCTCATTAGGCTAGAATGAAATTAAATTTTTGTAAGAAAATTAAGAGAATTTAATTGGAATCGAACCCACTTCTTCATATTTAATCTAGTAGGCTGAGAAAGCGAAGAAATTACTTTTTCTTGTACCTACTTTAGAAATTGATTTGTTAATTAATTGCCCAATTTTAATTAATTTTATACATGATGAGAAATTCACAATTATAATCAAAATGTTTGAGAAACATAAGTTCTTGATTATAGCCCCGCAAAGTACAAGTTTCTCGAAATTATTCTTTTCTTTAAAAAGCATTTCTCTTGTATCTAAATCACGTAATACATATCATATATTTTTTTTCTTCAACGAAGATATTTCGAATCAATTCCCGGATGATTTTCAATGTCTCTAAATTTTTTACGGATTGATTTGGTACGATGTTTGTGTGGCTTGCATGAGTAAAGCAACTTCCATTTTTGTTACGTTAAAATTATTCAAAACATATGATTACCAACAAAGACACATATCTGGACTATAAATTAGGTAAATTACCATATCTTTCATTAAAAACTTAGTTTTTGTTTCACGAATTTTTACATTTATCAACTACTTTTAGAACAATTAATCAGTGCCGCAAATCCTTTCTTGAAAATCTGAAAATCAAAAATCAAACCATTTTAATAATTTTTGCTACTGTGGATGTTTTGTAATGATGTTCAATTGTTACGTGGGCAATAGAATGGGTACAAGATCTTTTCGTTCTCAACAAAAATTAAAAATTAAAATAAAATGGCTTTATTCAGATATTTAATAGAAATTTTGTTTTAAAAATTGTTCTGCTCTTTCGAAAGATAGGAGAGTACCATATTGAAACTGTCTGCTAGTTTCGTCACTCTTAAGCCAGAAAAAGCAATTTAAATAAATTTATAAATTCCATAGTACAAGTCTAGGTTCCTCGCTTTAGTCTTTCGTTTTATATAAAGTGAAACAGGTTGTTTTATGCCGTTGTTTTATGCAACTGATATGCTATTTAACAACAATGTTCTATTACCTACTTCTGTCTTTTCTGTCTCATTAATCACATAGAAGAAAAATTGTCAAAGCTGTAACACAATATTCATAGAATCTGTGGCACATTTTAAGTATCAACTGACCATGGAATTGCATAATACCATAAGGTACTTCTGTAAAAGAAGTAGTAAAAGAAGTAGTAATGAGCATAAAAGTAGATGTGTTAATTACGTAGTGTAAATCATAGACAAAATAAAAGTTTCATTAAGTGGCCCTTGAACTAAACTCTTAGGTACTTAGCGCGAGATTTCGTAGAAATAAAATCGGTCAAACAGCTGTTTATTTAGGAAGCTATAAACCATTGTAAAAATACAAACTGCATGCACATAATTATTCACAAGCTCAACTTGTGCTGCTACATAGCTACATTTACATATCAAAATCGAG
The DNA here is from genome assembly GCA_963924295.1 of Dioctria rufipes. NCBI lineage: Eukaryota > Metazoa > Arthropoda > Insecta > Diptera > Asilidae > Dioctria > Dioctria rufipes. The sequence continues at coordinate 377,727,417 of OZ002740.1, read as the reverse complement.
CAAGCTGTTGAACAGAGATATAAGCATAAAAATTTCTGAATTTGGGCTAAAGTTGCCGCGGTTGATTTTTCCAAAATTGAAACAACAAACCATTTTCTCTTCCGTGTTTATTCAAATTTTTGCAGCAGGGCAAATAATTAAATTTCAAATCATATAAAATAAAGCTCTACCACCACCGTTGATTTAGTGTATTTCTTTCAACATGTTTTTCACTAGGGCCCTTTTATGTAGATATAAAAAAAAGTTCAATCATTGCTTCCGACAATATTGAATTACCTGAAAATTTTCACAAAGACTTTCCTTTCGAATTACATAATTTAAAAAAGAAACATTCAAAATCAAAATTAAAAAATTCCAATTTTATGGTTCTCCAAGCTCCAACAGGATTCATCGGTCACTTAGCCTGCCATTGCTTCTTCGATTTTTCTATTTTTTTAACTTCAGTGTAGTGAACCTAAACCACCAAAGATGCGTCGCATTAATGAATGAAGTCGGATGAAACAATTCATTCCTCAGTGAACAGAAGACGGCGAGTCATTAGTCCCCATATTATGGTGTCGCAACCAAAATTGAAGGAAGTATATATATAGGTAATCTAAAAGGTTTCTTGCGAACACTTTACCCCCCTATACACCTTACTTTACTTCTGTTAAATTCATCTTAAACCTCGATGCAATGTAGCTTTTTTCTGTTGTCTATGGGGTAGCATACAGGCAATAATCCCATCTTGAAAAGCATTGAACTTGTTGCTCAAGATTTTCTCATAATTCTATAAATCTTGCCTATATATCTGGTTCACGACCGCAAATAGACGAGAAACTCTGCTGAGAATAGGTTTTTTATCATAAAACCAATAATTGCAAGACTTTACTCGAACAAATTTACTCCCAGATGAATTGCTCGTTTTGGTGCTAGTTTATCTGGTTAATATAAAGCACCAAAAATTTTATCCAGAGCAAATACTGTTTAAGATGAACGCTCCATTAGCACTATGTAGGCTGTTGATTTGTACATAACAAACCAGCCGACTCCTAGTTTTAGGAGTTCTGACAAGATCTTATTTATTCTAAGTACAATAATTACCTATTGCCAAAACCGCGTGTAATGCATCAAAAAGGCTTTCGAGCTTTAACTTTTTTCTCCCGCTCTTAGATCAAACCGGCCTCACTTACAAATGAATTTCTACCTACGACAATTTGAAAAACGATGTTCTAATTCAGACTGCGTTAAAATGATATTTTTTCATTGACCTAACTAAACGACATAAATGTTAACCGGCCGCATCGGCCTAACAACTAATGGGTGTAATGTATCGAAGCTAGAATCTTCATCAGCACATTCATTTTCAGCACTTGCCATTTGCCCTGGCCACGTCATTTCAATGTAAACATATCACCTGCGAATTACCATATTAATGATACGTCTATTAAAAGATTTCCTTGCCTGTGGCAGGTGCTTTGAGATTTTCAAAGATTGTGGAACATGAAATCAATTAATCTATAAATTAGTGGCAGCGCAATAGATATTTGCAATACATAATTCCATGTGAGAGTTTCGAGACCTCTCCAGCGAACAGCCCTCCTATAGCTATCGGATTCAACTGTGTCTGCGATGTTTGTAATCGAAGTGCAATTATAAATTATAATTACCTAGCGATACATCAATCATGACTGTGACAGTGTAGAAAAAGAAAAAGAAAAAACAACGCGAAGTAAAGAGAAATACGAACGTTTCCTTTGTGCAGGAGATATCGAAAAAGATAACGCGCACTCCGCAATGTTGTGAACTTTGAATAAATAGGCGTACTCCGAGAATGAAGCGATCTGGCAAATTTAGCAAGTGTCCACGTTTCTGCATGTCCGAGGTCTGATGAATATTTCCCAACATTTTACACCTCGTTACTTCGGAAAGGTATATCGCTCTGGTTCCTCTGATGGCTGTCAATAATAATCGATATGTCGGGACCGAGGAGATATAAATAAAGTTCTCACGTCGCAAATATTATTAATAGCACGCTCATTTCCACTCGGTGCAGCCGATATCAAAGAAAATCTGTGTGGATTAAAGCTACAACGAAATTGTCTTGAAATTAGCAGCTCAGCAACGAATACAACAACTGAGCACGAGATTTTCTTATACTCCCCCCCCCCCCACTATTTTTATTTGTTATTTTTCTCTGCAAAGATGGTGTACCCAAAGACGACAGGTGGGCGCCATAACACACATTTCGTGGGAGCAAGATACGCTGGGCATGTCTATGTAGACCTGTGTAGCTAGAACGTGCAGCGTTATTCATGACTGTACTCCACTTGCTCCAAGAATGAATTCAAATGCTGAAGTCTCGGGAATCGGAATTGGTAGAAGTGAATTCATTTCAAAATAAACGCGATAAGGCTAGCTAGTGATAGCTATGTACTTTTGGAATTTGTCACTTTGCATGGATTATGTAAGATAAGTTTAGTCGTGGATAGTATCTCAAGAAGTCCCTATAAAGGCCCCGCCGAATTAGCTAAATGGAGATAAGAAAATGCACAGAAATAACATGCGAAGACTCACACAAGAATAGCGCCGCCGCCGTTCCCGCCATCGAGGACAGATGTTCCAGTCGAACTTATCTAGTCGTGATTTTTACCATTGCCTACGGCTTTTATTATTGCCTACTTCCCTCCATAGACGATAGTGTTTGGATCAAAGCCACAGAACCATCAAGCACTATTCTACAAGCATACAGGCAGCAGTGGTTAGCATTAAGAAATGGTCATCTTGAAATATGTGGAATGGTATAAATTAAAAGAAGAGAAAAACAAGATTCGAACTCTTCCCAGATACACGCCAAGCATCACAGGTTGCGACGAGATTTTATAGACTTACAGAATCCCATTGAGCTTGTTTTTGTTATTTTTTCGTATAACACTTAAGTGATATTTCGGATCTATTTGTAAGAGGAACAGATAACGACACATCACGCATGGGATCGTCTTTACTCCTTTTTTAAAATTTCTGGCGATCATTGTTCACCTTCATCTTCTTTTCAACTTCCTCCCTCCCTATGAGTTTAGTTAATTTTCATTTTCGTGAAAAATCTTAAACGGATCTCGTGCTGCGTTCTCACGGCTTTTATGAAGCAAATGGCACCTTTTTACTAATTTATGGTAGCGTTTAATAGTTTTTTGTCGAATTTAATTTGATTAAGGTAAAAGAGATGCGGTTCTACATAAATAACAATGCGTAAAGTATCAAATTGAATGGACAGGAGAAGATAACAGAACGTGGGTGTATTCATCTGCTGTTTTGATGCTTTTTAGGAGTGGCATATAAAAGGGGATTGTTTGCTTGAGTTCTATCAGAAAACAATGCATTTTCCACAGGGTGATCTAAGCAATTAACGTGAATGCCCGAAGTGACTAGGAAATTTTAATTCTGAGCCGAAAATTATTTGCTGAAAATTAAGCAGGTATCATCAGATAAGGTTACAAAAAACAAATCTTGTGAAGCTCACCCTGAAGCATACTGCGTTCTCAAACAATTTTTTTTTTCTTCACTTGCTTTTCCAAACAAGCGAGAAGGCAAAAATTTTATTATTGTAAATATTGAAAAAAGATTTTGCATGATTTCCGTGCTGAAGAGACAACATATGAACTGACCCAACAATCTGAGAATTGGTAGGCCATCGTAAGAATAATTGACAGCCCTGCTAGGCCGTAAGCAGTGTTATCAATCCATAAAACCTTTTATGTCAGGCGGCAACCAGCCAAAGCATCCGATCAGGTCATCCTCAATCCAATGCTACAAGACACTCATAGTGCTCCAGTTGACTTCTTATAATTAAATGCAAATATCACAGATAAGACCAGAAAAGACCAGAGGTGAGAGCTTTTAAACACTCTTACCTAACCCTTTTTCAATTGCGTACTCGCAGTACAGTACTTTATAAAAGCTAGTTTCTTCTGTTCTTTCTTTTTCCATAGTCATTTAAAATTTTCTCCTCTGAGTCTCACGTTATTATTATAGCGGAACCTTTAACTTGACGGTGTGGCGCAAAAACTGACATCTGCCAAGCAATGCGATTTAAATTTAACTAATCAAATCATACGTCTTCAGTAGTAAATTTTGTAATATGAAACTGCTCTGCTTAACTTTTTGCTCTGTATAAATCCCAAAGCCTTAAAAATATTTAACTCCTGAGATATTCTTAGATCAGCAATCAGTTTAATTTGCAGTGGCAGTTATAGAAATAAAAAAAGGATTTTGTTTTTTTTTTTTTTTTTCAGTCACCATTTCTTATAAGATTCTCGTCTTGGTAGGTGCTAATATCATGGCAACACATGTATATCTGCCCACGCTTCAAATAAGATTTCCATCAACAGCGACAGAGCTCTTTCCACCATTTTCCCTTTTCAAATTCCAACGATCAAGATTAACATTAAAAATTACATTTTTTCTTTATACTTTCAGGGTCTTCCACTTCACATACAAATTGATACGTTCGAGGATCCACGCGACTCTCAAATCTTCCATCGAGGCTACTGCCAAATAAAAGTTTTTTGCGATAAGGTAAGTACAAAAAAGCTTAGAAATAGAATTAAAATTAGCTGAGAATCGTGGATAGCAAACAAAAAGGTGTAGTAAGAGTTAAAATTGCACTAATACGCCGTTCTCCTCATACATGAAACGACAACGAAAATCAATTTGTTATGCACCTGTTGTCGTCGTATTTTCAAGTGGGCGTCAATCACTGGCAGCCTATTTTACTAGAGATTTTGCTCGTTTTTTGTCGCCATAAATGAATGTTGCTTAATTAAAGTATATTTCCTAGGTGGTGTGACCTTAGAAGAAATCGATAATATCGCCTGAGACATGCGAGTGCGAGTTTTAAGTCTTGCAAGTGTGGGACGAAAATTCTCAATTTACGACATAAATAATTTCTCCACAGTTTTGAGCATCGATCGTCTTACTCTTATGCAAAAAAAAAAAAATCCTCCTTTCCGATATTATTTTATGACCCATGATGTATCCGAGAATATTATATGCAAAATGATACATGTTTCTCTTCCTGCGTCTCATATAATTTATAATCGGTTCCGAGTTTCTATATCCTCAGGTGATTCAGAGATGAATTTGCATGCCAAGAGCTAGTGTAAAACTCGATCATATGGGGAAAAGGTACTCCCTAGAAATACGTGACGTTTATATAAAACTTTCAAGGTGGTTTCCGTACACCAAATAGAATGTATGTACCTGCTCATCTGGTCCCATCGATTTGTTTATCCATTAGTTACGTTTTTGCACTCCTTTTGTTGTTGCCCGCTCCCGATCTAGACAACACATCTCATCATCCATCCGACATGAACTTTCTAATTAATTCCGATCTCGAAAGGTAATGAGAGCGTCAGAAAGGCCTTGGATTCGAGTCATGAAAGGTAAATAAATTAAAGGTTTTGGCTTTCGGCTATCACTTTCTCACCGAATCCCAAAAAGGGCAATTGTTGACGGCTAATAAATATATATATATATATATAGTTAATATTAATGGATGTATACATGCGTGTATATCCATCTATAAAGGAGACAGGGCTGTGCACCAAGGTAACAAGATAAACTTCGCCTGAAATTGCGATCACTTTACATAAGATCAATGATCACATGCTCTGGTGATCGGTAATATGTCTCGTTGGATTGGTTTTCCTTTAAACTCTTGGAAATATTGTTTCTTTTTTGGATGACATTTTTATACCTTTTCCTCTTGAGCACGTTTTTTCCTTAGCTTCTTCTGCTTCTTTTCACTTGATCCTCTCGCCATCAACGATCGCACACTCAAAATCATTTCGATATCAATTTCAGGCACTTGAGCAGCGAATGGAAGAATACATTTGTCTGTAACGACGGGCTCGTTTGTTGCAGTTTTGCTTTTATTTTTCTCATTTTTCACTTTCATGCTGAAATGTTGATAGCTTATAAAATATAATAAGGGAAAAAGAAAATTTATGTGAAGAAACATCAGATAGTGGAAGGGGTAAGGAGAATCCGGTCTCACTCTATTCAAGGAAATTAATGCAACCATATACAATTTTGTGTGATATACATATTGTGTTCTCCTTTTTTTACTTCGGTAGAATTTATTTATGTGAATTCAAATTATTTACACTTGGCTCTACCAAGAAATATGAAATTATGTGACGCATCAATGCTTAGCCCAATTGGACCACTAGTTTCATTTATTTTCGATCGAAGACGATATAGACGATTGTAGAACGTGCTAACTCCAATATTTTATTAGAAAAGACTTCTTCTTCTTCTTTTCCACTTTTTCTTCTTCTTCTGCGTCTTCTTCTTCTTCTTCTTCTTCTTCTTCTTCTTCTTCTTCTTCTTCTTCTGCTTCTTCTTCTTCTTATTCTTCTTATACTTTTTTTTTCTGCATAGAGGGAATAACTAAGGAATGAATGCCGTAAGGAACACATTGGGCTATCCTTCTTAGTGCATTCAATAGAATCAAGAGCTTTTTTGTCCCCTTCACTTATTTTGGCCTCTCAACTTACTTACACAGTGTTAAAAGCCATCCTCTATGAATGACAAATCTTCATGATTATCAGTGAGAAATGGAGAAATTATTTAGAAGCAAAAGTCTTCATCTTGGGAAATCCTCCTTCTAGTCGAGAATTTTTCTAAATTTTCATTGTCAATAGTGCTCCTGATATAAAATAGGAGGTAATTCATTCTTTCGGTTTTCTAATACTTAGTAGGTGATCAATAAGAAGACTTAAAGTCTTTGTCTTTTAATTTTTCTTCGAGAGGACTTCTCTATCTGCATCAATTCTGCACTAACAGGAGTTGATAGGGAATATCGAAGAGAAGCAACAAAATTATTTAAAAAACATGGTTTCGGCAGAAGAAGTTGTTAACTATATACAACAACTGAACGATACAACTAATGACGATGATTTAAATTTTGTTAGAGCTTTCCACGATGCAGTTCACCTTCTTTGTATGCATCCACTGAAATGAGGCTACAAGGACTTCCTCAGGCAAAAAGCATATTTACACCTCTGTTGGAAAAACAAAAGAACTCCTACTACTTAAGGAAACGAGCTCCAAATAATCACAGAGCTTTTCTCAGGCCACTGCTCCTTGCAGTATCACCTAAACAAGATGAGCTTGACTAAGACTTCATCCTGTGACTTCTGCCAGGATGCTCATGAAACTTCAGAGCATTTACTCTGTAACTACAGATCATCAGCTAAGCGGATATTACTCCACCTCGAACATGCTTTTCCTCCACCAAACTACATGTGGAATCTCAATCCACGAATGGTTCTAGATTTTATTAACAATCTTAGCCTAGAAAAGGAATAATTTGAATGGGCACTCATAATACATTTTTTAGGTCACAGTAAATCCGAGGGTAGAGCTTGCACACCCCTTCCACGAATCTAATCTAATCTAAAGAAGTGGTGATGTCCATATGTATGAAAATGGAGCCTGGACTTTAGAATGAAGGCTACCACAACCTCTCTCCATGTGACGCGAACATATCCTACCATTATAGTCGCCCTATATAAGACATCAAAATTTAAAATCAAATATTTGCCTCATTTTTAAAAGGCTAACAAAAACTACATCTTCACTCAAAAAGTTGAAAGGTGAATGCAATTACTAGTCCCCCTCCAGACTAGCGTTCTTAGTCTTGTTGGATTGCCTTGTTGGAAAGCTCAGTAAAATTAACGAAAAGACTGTACCGCTTTCTATCTTATATGAAAATTTTATATGTCTATAGTGCATGGTGGTTAGTTTGTCAGTTCGACCAGATTTTCCATAATGATTTCAGTTATTGATACTACACACATCTGTGAACTCCAGTATGTTTTGAGTAAGCTAGACATCACCTGTGATGAAGAAATCAAATATATCCCAAGAGTTTTGTGTATGATGGTTCCTCAAAGTTTCATGAACCTGTACTCTGTAGTTGCCTCTTCTACTTCATATAGTTTGAATATATTATATCTGGAAAGTCCAATTCTGTTCATCCATTCTAACAAGCTCTAATTTTGCATTCGGGATCGGGATACCTAGTAATGCCATCTCAAATTTTTTCCTAGCTAGTTGTAGATGTATACAATTCCATACCAACATGGACGTATGAACATCGGAACTCTCATAATAAATTATATATTGAAACCAATAGATTTCTCTATTTTGGATGCCAAGTTCACTAACTTGGAGAGTTGTGGAGTTGTGGAGTTCTTTTGCCACTTAACTCTCTCCGAATTCTCTAACTCGTGGAATTTGTATTGAGAATTACCAAACTCTCTATTCCACTCGGCAAAACTCTCGGGTATGTTGTGGAGAAGTAAGAAAAATATACCTCAACTTTCACTGCATATCCTGGCTATGTTTACAAAAAGAAATTATGGAAATCCTTGCAATACTTACAGAGAAATAATGATTTTGGTGCCTCAAGGTACCCGCTAAAAATTGTAATTCACGCGAAAATGGTCAATTTGGTCGTCTTCCAGTACAGAAGAGATGCTATAAAAATTTTTAATATGCACGTTAAGGCATGTATGTAGGATTAAATCGCATCTACATTTTGTTCCCTAATTAGATATGTAATTAGTATTTGAGTCCGATTAATGGTTTTGGTGATAACTGCAAAAGAATTGAATCTTCTTAAGATGAAAAAATCGGCATTTTTTGGTACAAAAATGGACATATCTTCGACCCATCATTATGAAGAACTGGTACTTATGAATGTTAAACAAAGAACGGAAGAAATATATGCAAAATATAGTAACTGGGGTGTATATGACCCAAGTGCAAACATGACGTATTTTGGATAACCCCCAATGAGGGGTGGTACGACCGCCCATCTTCAAAAGCCCCTCCCCAAAATATTTGTCATCTATATTTTTGTACTCTAAACCGTAAAGCCGATGGAAAAAACCCCAATGCTCTACGATCCTCCCACACAGAGTTAGCCGTCCTTCAATATTGCGACACTTCTCACGTTTTCCCAACTCCCTAAGTATGGTAGAGAATCGCGAATGGAGAGTTACGGAGTTTTAATCGGGGGAAACGAAAATTTCCATCTCCCAAACTCTCCCAGTTACAGAATCCGGCCCCTGGTTGGTACAAATATTTATTTTTATTGTAGTAGACCATATAAAAGCCGTTTGACTTATTGGGCCATCCGATTTCAGCTAGTCAATAAGTTTTCTTCCAGCATCTGGTCCATTCTCCATGCTTTTTCAAAATTACCAGTGTGTACCTTTGTCAACCTCCACTAATTAGTCTAAGGAACCACTTAAAATCAGCCTGCTTCCATTATAATACTCCCAAAGCTCTCAAACATGTCTAAAAAAAATCAGATTTGTCAATGTAAGGAGCCCATAAAAATATCCTCCACCTTAATGGTAGACGTTTGAGCTTGCCCAAATATAATACAGCAAAAAGTCATACGGTAGGTAGGCCTAGACATAAAATACATATTTTCTTAAAACCGGTTTTTCTGGAAAACTACTTCACGACCGATTCGGGTTCTGTTTCCTGAATTGGAAAGCCAATTGTCAGGCGCTTCTAACGAGCCAGAAATTTTTTTAAAAGTTGCCTAAGCTATTGTAAGTTCGTTTCCATGAGATGTGTCGCAATACCAAATCAACCTGTCCTTTGCTAATTGCAGGTGCTAGAGCCATTTGGTATTGAGAAAAAAGCACGGAGGTATGATTAGTCAATGCTCGCTAACCTAGAAGCAATTACGCTCTGAGGCTTATCTACATATGTAAATTTCAATCGCTCCCCCCCTCCCAGTAATCATTTAGATGCGAAGGTATTTCTACTCCTTGAAGCTCAATAAATATCATTTTCCCGACTTAGGATTGCTGCAAAATAAAAGGTTCTTGCGAACCTTACTTAGCTGCCGCAGTGTCCATAACTAATATTTTATCCCAGGAGAAAAAAAATTCTGTACTCGGCCATCGTCCCACTTCATCTTAATATCAAAATTTATTAAAAAATTTCTATTTCCGTATAAAAGCTGTCGCTGTTAGCGCTGCACTGCAAGATCAAAGAGGTGCACATTTCACCGTCCCGTCTCAGGTGCACACAGAATCACGTAGCTCTCTTCATCGACGGTGCTGCTTGACGCGGAAGCAAATCATTCCTGATATGAAATTTATACCAAATGTTAATGCATCCCACGGTGACCTCAATTTATCTTAATAATACATTGTTCCAGGATTGTTTAGGGCATCACTGTAATCTCTGCTGTCTACGAGACACGAGAGATGCGGGGGAACAATGCATAAGGTGAAATATACCTTGCAGCGCATGTCCCTTTGGGGTCCTAGGTACGCTTAGATACTCGCACGGTCCAATGCTGTGATATGTGTTCTTTTGAGCATTATGGTACATGTTGCATGTTACAGGATGTGTTCTATGTTGTTTTGTCTAAAGTTCATACACGATAGCCGGACTAATGAAAAAGGGAAATTTGAAAAACAAACGGTAATGATTCCAGCGTTTTGCCTTGTGGAACCCTTTACGAGGTACATGCACACACTGCTGTCTGTTATGGAACACGAGACTTGTTTACATGCATTCTATTTCTATCTCGGTGACTTGCGCAGATTACATGCGGGGAACACATCAGGGAAACATAAATTTATGTACAATCAAGAGAAAATTATGTTCTGGCCAACGCTTCCGAAACGATATAAATAACTGCGCATGTAAAGATGGATTCCTCTAACGATTTTATTTTATTCACAGCAGCGAGATATAATATGGGCGTGGAAAATGTGTGCTGGGGTAGAGATATCACCAGATTTCCGTCTTTCCCTATACGCTTCTTCTTCTTCCTCTTACTGAAGAACTTGCTCCATCACTTCTGTCCCCATTATCATCATTATCTTTTGGCCGTCATTGCAACATCTTTACGTGGTCGACTGATACTCTGGGTCATCTTATTGCACGCAATCTATATCCGAAGGCTGTTGTACTTAGATACATAGCCGAGATACGAAATAGCAAAAGAATATTCTGCCTATGCACCAATGAGTGAAATTGACATGTTTTTTATACCTCTAATTCCCCGGATTAAATTTTTAATGATAAACTGACACGTGATGGACGGTATTTAGATACCTGGATGTTGGCAAAAATATAACTCCCAGCCAGATTGAGGTTCGCAGTGAATTGCAATCGGCCCACAGATGTTGAGCAAATGCAGGTGTAACATTTGACTTCCGTTTTAGTACTATCAAGGTGGGTACGCTCAGTTGGAAATCAAAATTAAAGCGATCATCGGAACTATTGTTTTGGAATGTTGATTATGCACGCTGAGATTAGACGTATCAATCTTGATGGAAATAATGCACATCTCTTCGGTAATAGTTCACTTATTATGTTCTACCACGGTATGGCAGTGCTAATAGAGACGATAGTAAAGTAGTAGCACAGCCAAGAAATATACAGATATCGACGGTAGTATCCTTGTGTATAGAAGTATCTAGTAATTTCTAAAATGCTTCCTTATTATAATGTCAGATGGCTCCACTTGTATCGCTAAAAGCAAAGTTGTGCAACTGAAGTATGGACAAGAGGTTTAAGGGATAAGCCATAAGAGCATAGTTTGGTTACTTACATCTAGATGTGCAAAACCTCACAAAAACGCGGTTCAACTAAAACGAGCTAATGGCCCTCTAATAGAAAGCTCTATACATTCTCTCTCTCTATCTCTCTTGGTGTATTATGCCACATAAATTCTTCGCAATTATAGCTGTCTTTGGTTGAAAAAAGGATAAAGAGCTCTCGAAAACTGTTCCGAGTTTATATGGATACTTTCTTAGATAGTTGTAAGTTGTCTCAGGTCAAACTAAAAACATGCAAAGGCTGGGAAGTAGACAACGCCTCGATAGAATATAAAATCCACGATGGCTGGACCTGATGTTGAGAAGGCCGCGATTTTTTCTTAGAAATTTTTTCCTTAGAATTGTTATGCATTATTAGAGGCCGACACGGTTGCTTGAGCCACTAACAATTTTTATGAGCATAGACTCGTAGATTTACAGAAAATGTTTCGGGAGAATTTTTATTCAGTCTGGTGTCGACTGGAGTTATTTTCAAGTACAATCATACTATGTGTATCGTTATCGGCCTCCAATGCATAACAATTCTAAGGAAAAAGTTTCCAATAAATTTCTAAGAAAAAATTCCCGCTTTCCCTACATCAGGTCCAGGCATCGCTGATTATATCTCTGTGGTAACAAACCAAAGTAACTTAAGTCAAATTATTGAACTTTTCGGTACGCGGTTTTGAAGTTAAGCACTGATATTACTACGAATTCAAAAGCATGATTACACTGGATTTTTCTCGAAGGAATTCAGTATTGCAAATTACTTATAATGAGTTTATTGAAAACATTGTAGTTATAGCTGACTTTATCACTTAAGCTAGTTTGAAAAAAAAAAGAAATTATCATCAAAATTAAATTAAATCACATTAGTTGTTTTTCCAAAAATATTTTATTAGAAAATTATGTCATATGTACACCTACACTTAAAGTTTTTTTCCAAAACATTAATGAAGAAAGTTGAGTACTTAGTTATTTCGAGCGTATGATGATTTTAACGAAAAAGTGTTTAGTAAGAGTGAATGCAGGCTTAAAGTTCGTCGTCCGAGTCCTGACTCAGGTCTGGGTGTATTGCTGGCATATAATCTACTTATGTCGCTGATACCTGGTTTTTGTATATTGAGGATTTTAAATGGTTCATCTTCGTTCAGAGATGTTTTATAGTAAATACGACCAAACTCTTTTGTATATCTTAGCCATTTCACATTTTGCCACACAAATTTGTTACCATCTTCATCACATTTTCGCCACAAAAATTTCTCTTTTGAGAGGAACGAAAAATTAAAGAAGTCTTCTGTGGCCATTTCATTTACAATAAACTACTTTCGCACTCTCGAGGTCCTTACAAACAGATACCAGTCCCAGGGATGGTATATTTTTACTCTACTTCTTTTCTTTTCAATAACAGACTGGTCTACATCACACTCCATGTGCGTATGATCAGTTGCAAGAAACTTATGGTCTAATCTGTTTTTATAGACATAAAAGCTGCAAGCATTGTGGCCACAAACGTGTTCTTATGTTTATCTGACAATCAGTCACTGTAAACGGTCAGATGTTTTGCGTCGGCTGGAACAGACTGGAGGTGTCGCAAAATACAGGAAGCTATGTCATTTCCATCACGGCGGCCTATAGCTTCATGCCACATAAAACAAAATGTCGAGACTGCCCAGACACAACTTATTCGAATCGTCTTCAGCCACGAATTCTGAAGAAATGTGGTCAATTTAAGAAAGAATTGAATTCTTGCCTATATTGAAAAACATTTTTGGTTCGAATCCATGATATATTTAACCGAGATCAGTGAGTTATAGAGGTATGCTATGAGGTCTTCAATACATCGTTTTCTTAGTACTACCGTCGATATCTGCATATTTCTTGTCTGGGTAGTAGCCAAACAAGTTTTTTCGCAAAACTAATATTTTTTTATAATTTAAGAAAGTAGTTTTACGTTAACAGCTACATCCATCTCTCTCTCTCTCTCTCTCTCTCTTTCACTCTCTCTCTTTCTCTGTCACTCTCTCTCTCTCTCTCTTTTGTGTTTCTCTCATCAAATGGATCTTTATTTAGGTTAAGAGAAAAAACTTTTAATGAAGTGCGTATATGAATTAGGAAATAACAAGGCTCCCGTTATCTACAATGAAGAGATACCTCTAAAGATAATAAAAAATATTTTTTAATGAAAGTCCAATCATCATCATATATATATATGCCTTGACCACTTCGTTAGATATACCACATATACTTAATACTTCTGCTCCCTCCATCTTCCTTACTAGATTACTTTTACTTGGTATTGCTCCTTTTTTATTTATTTTTAGGATTTAAGCCCCCATCTTTTCTTTATAGAATACTATTAGTTTAAGTTTACACCACTTAATGGACTCAAGATCTTTTTAAAAATAATCACAGTAATCCTCAATGCGAAATGGGTAAAATTGCGATACCAACTCAATTTTTCAAAAATTTTAAACAAAAACTTGTATCGCATAAAATTTCTAGCTTATGTTCGAATTTTGAAAATATTCAAAGACTCCTTAATAGATAGTGTAACAAAACATACAGGCAACAATATCTGGTATCTGAAATGCTAAGAGACTTTTAGAGAAACTTAAAATTTAATTAGCTCCCTCGAAACCGCAAAACCAGCATCATTTTTTATTATCTATATCTATGTCGAATGATCATCTAAGATTATCGTATATGTAAGATCGGCGTACCATCTCTTCTGAGTTTTATTACAATATTGACGATTTGCGAAAGCCTAAATATCTAAAGTAGGCGGGGCTCGTAACCAGAACATAAAACAATTTTGATTTTTAAGAGTTTTAGAAGGCATTTGTGTAAATTCCATGAAATACGTAAATGAGTACCAATTTTTCTATCCTGCAACAGCGAATATTTCCTACCAAATTTAAATTTATTATTTTTTAAATTTTCACTTGAGAGAGAAACACTTTTCAATGTTTCTGTTAACGAAATATTGTTTTCCCAACAAGAAATATATTTATTTATAGAAAAAGCTGCATATCGCGGAGTTTTTTGTAAAATAGTAATAATTTCTTGGTCAAAATGTCCGACCTTTTTATATAATTTCAGTTGCAAGTATATCCGTATTTCGATGTACAAACGTCGTTAAGCTTCGTTTGTGGATAGGAGTACAATATTGACAGTGATACTCGAACCTCATGACAAAAACAGTATGAAATGGATATATAGTATCTCAGAGAGAGTTATTTCTATAGGTACTTCATCAAATTCATCATAATTGCCAGATATTGACAACTTCCGATGAAACCTACAATTCAAAAGCAACAAGTGCTTCTTTACGGTTATCTTGTTAAATCGACCAGTACCAAGGCAACTTCTGAAATAAATTTCCCTTCCTTTCCAGATTTCCCACAAGTGTAATTGAAACAACTTCGCTCTTCTAACTACGATACTATAGTTAATATAGTAGTTACGTTGTTCATACGCAAGCATAATAATGCCTACATATTTTATGCAAGGCAATTTATATTCAGTATTCTTAAGAAACAGTAATTACTTCCTAATAGTATTACTAAAACTGATTAACCCAAATTGCTTATAGTTGTAGCGTTGCACACTTATGATGGCAACAAATTTTATTTCACATGTCATCCCTACATTCAATTACGCTCGGTAAATTAATAAAATGTGATTAACATTTTACTTGCTCTAACTGTTGCGCTAATTATCCGTTAATTACGGTTAAAGTTAAAGTAACCGTAAATTAATCTAATGTGTCACTTTGAAAGCACACCGGAGTCCAAAGTCCAATTTATTTCACGAAAATTACTTGTAGGCAGCTCGCAGCGTATATACGGAGAACGGAGTGCGCATGTGCGAACGACTTTATTTTTCAATTTTAATATCTTTCATTATTTCATGTTCTCGTAGTGAGTGCAGAGAATATAGGTAGACAATCTGTATTGCATAGGTATAGATAGGACAGTTTGATCAGCTAGGAGGAAATTAATATTATATGTAGCGAAAAGTGAATAAAAATCGTAAAATATGCAAAATAAAAATAAATAATAAAAAAAAAAAACAAAAAAAGTGAAGAAAGCCCAAGTGCCGAGCTAACATTTCGTGTCCAAGTGAAAACGGAGAAAGGCAGGTGGACACACGGTGATAATGTTAAAGTGCCCACGTATAAAACATGATAAATTACAGGGAATCTGCGAGATACGCGAATAGGATGAATGATATTATGTTGTCCGTTGCCTGTTGATGTTGTTTTGCTACATATATACATGCATATGTATGGACTGGTACATCCTCCGAATCGATTTAATCCGTATCGACCTTACCTAGTTATGATGGGGCAGAACTCGTTTTGATTCTCCTTTGCTTCAATTTTTAATAGAAAAGTAAAAACACGAGATAGCAACGGTAAGTGATACCGGGTGATTCATATCCTGTTTTAGTACAGCTAGCAGACAGACTGCGGTTAACATCTCAGACTGGGTGAATGAGTGGTACGAACATTTTAAGGCGTTCAACCTTCACATATATAAATATATATGGGCGGTGTAAATTATAATCTGTCGCATACTTTAAAAAGAGTTTCTCATCTTTTAGACAAGAAAAATATTTATGAAATTTAATTAGATGTCCTATAGTCTCTGGGTCAGTGTCCTGTTTAAATTATGAAACGTTGTACAACTCATCCTATCCCCCACCTAAATCTATAATTGCCCATATAGGATCTTTGTCCACTCAATTACATTTTCTCCCTATTGATTTTGGTCCACAGCAAAGATGCATAATCCTTTTTGATATCATTCAGCCACTTTATTCCTCTGCTTTCCATATTTGCAGATTCATACTTCTTTCGATACTTTCGTGTCTCTACAGCTAATCCCAAAACCACTTAGTCTGCAAAATTTCAAGATTTTATTAAATTGCCTCCCTTAACATATCTTGCATTTACATGGTTTATTTTTTGACAATAATTACCATGAGTCAATAACTCTTTCCTCGAACCTATCTGAAGGTTTAATAAAAACCTTGGGAAAGTGCAATGTAAGATTGAATAAGACCCCTGACTTTCTTAAGGTAAAAGCGTTAATCCAGAACCCTGATATCCTTCAACAGTAACTCAGTGAATATGCACAATTTTTTTTACGGCAGAATATGAACACTTGTCTATCTTCTAAGAGGCTGACCAAAGATAGTCGGCAACACCACCAACTCCTTCTATTCATCAAATATAAACTCCCCTTGTCAAGGCATAGTAATCTGAAGGGATACGGGCGTTCGTTCTCCTTTTATCACACAACTTTATTAGTTATGTATATAAAAAAAATATCTTCTATTTGTGATCATACTTCCTCTGAGTTTTACTAAATATACTTTCTGTACATCGTGATGGGATTGCTACTAAACAATCCTTCCATATAATCAACTAATGTCGATTTTCATTGTCAATCAGTGAAAAATGAGTTCAATGGAACAACTTTTGTAATTTAAATTATTTGGCGTGATTGCGGATGAATTTGGTGGAGTAATAGTTGAAGATTGATATGTGATGATCAATGACATTCGGTTGTGACATTTCTCATGTAAATGTGTGCGTTTTTCGGTGTAACACCGCCAATTTTCCGGGTGTAGCACCAGAGTCATTTGACGTACAATTTTTCCAGCAGTGCAGGTCAATGGAACGGTGTAACACTGCAAGAAAAGTGTAACACTTCTGCTAGAAAACATGATCAATGGAAATCGATATAAATCTATGATATTTATCAGTTCTACGATCTAAAAGAGGTAAATTATTGTCCGCCGATCTATTAACCTTTTCGCCTTAAATCTCTCTCTTCTTTTAAATCAAAAGCTGTTGCCTGCTGTGAATGGTTTCATAGCAATGCAATCAATACAATACAAGAGTACCTTCAGCAGAGGCATTCCGAAATCACCAGAAAATTTGTGTGAAATTTATGCCCAGATTACAGAATATATTGCATATTTACATCATTAAACTGTGTGATTTTATCTCCTGCATCGCGAGAGCATCAAGCTTATGGCACTGTACTTCACCTCTTCACTGAACAAAAATTCCACGCGGCCTTAAGAATACAGACGGCACCTTAACTGAGAATAACTTAAAGTAGAAATTTAAAATTTTAATTCATTCAGCAAATTATTTGAAATTAAACTTCACTTTAACCGAGAAATTCTAATTGTCTATTAATGTAAAATTCAGATACTGAGTTCACGTTAATTCCCAATTAATATCTATTGAGTAATATAAAGGATATCAATCAGAAGAAGGATGTCACTTTTTTGTTACACACATTCCACTTAAAAACTTCAGATCCCAGGAAAATATTCTCCACTATTTCATGAATCATGATCTACTATGCAGATGCAGTAGCTTAGCTGGTAAAAGAAGGACTTGATGCATAAAACTAGATTATATATATATATATTTTTTTTTTTTAATGCACAAAAGATCATAATCCCAAGTACAGAGGCCAGAGCGGCCCATTGTACTGTCCTGTTAGAAGCCCTTTCACCGAAATCAGGTGAGGAAGGTTTTTCGACTTCTACAGATAGGAGGGCAGAGCCTAAAGTATCCAGCCTGCTCCGGGCGAAGGCGCACAAAAAGTGTTCGGTTGTTTCACGCTCGCCTTCCAGGCAGGATATTCAGATAGCTGGTGTCAGTTCTCAGAATTTTTTTCAATTTTGCATTTAACCTCCATATAAATGCAGGGAATTTTCTTTGAAACTTTATGGCCTAGATTACTTGAGTAGTAAAAATAATACTTTAAAACCTAGATATCTTAAGAATTCAATCACTGTTTTCTTTCCTCAAAAGCAGATCTATGTCCAATATAAAACCCGGACCGGGTATATTTGCGAAGCGCACAACCCAAAATTAATCTAGTCAAAAATACTTTGCGAAGCGCACACCTATTGTTAAGGGATTACGCAATGTTCTAGCACATATCTTTACCTGCCCTAAGTAATATACCCCCGTAGGGTATATTTGCCAAGCGCAAAGAAATTCACACCCAGGCAGGCACACACACACACATGCACATGCAGGCACACACACACACAGAGAGAGGCAGGTTGGCAGGGGCACACACACGCGCGCTCCGCTTCGCTCCGCTGCCAGCCTGCCTCTGTGTGTATGCCTGCCTGCCTGTGTGTGTGTCTTTGCGCTTGGCGCAGAGCGTACTCCTCCTATTGATATTAGTGGTTTAAAAACTTAACTTAACTTACATAGATCAGGCAAAATTCATAGATCAGGTAAAGATACGTGATATAACAATGCGTTGACCTTAACCATAGCCGCGCGTTTCCAAAACAATGCGTAATCCCTCAACAATAGGTGTGCGCTTCGCAAACTCCTGCTTGTGCGCTAGGAGAAGTGTTTTTTTATGGCTTGTGCGCTTCGCAAATACACCCCCCGGACCACATGTCTACTTCTTAGCGACTAATACAACCATACTTTTATCGATAGAGGTGCTGTGAAATGCATTCCCATCTAAGCCACAAAGTTTTACCATAGAGATAATTATGGTTACTTCGGCTTTCTAGCACATAATTTTTTTCCTTTTTTCTTGTAGGTGTGGAATAAACTTTTCACTATTACTTAAGGACGGCTCAAACTACAGCTTAGACCAATTTTTGTCATTTATAAATTTTGAAAATGCTGTTTTTCTATGATTTCAGGTTTGTTAATGAAATTTTGTGGCTTAGGCCCCTTTAGCGCTGAGCGCCTATCGCAATGCATAAGATCCCTATTTTTATACCCTAGATGAAATCTATAGGTGATAAGTACTAAGTCTATCATTCCGTTTGTAACGCACATAAATAATGATGGTAGAGCAAAATGGATTAGACACCCACGCATAATATTAAAAGTTGATTTTTGCATATCCGTCCTTCCGTCTGTCTGTCTGCCCGTCTGTCTGTCTGTGCGCACGATAGCTCGAGAACGCGTATACTTAGAGAGCTGAAATTTTGTACACGGATCTTAAACAAAAAAATTTAAAGTGGGAAGTGTTAATGAGTTTTTTACTCTTTCGAGACCTGTATAAAATACAAGTCTACAGGCAAATTAAGTTCGAAAATAAGACAAATCGAGCAACTACTTCATGGGGTTGCCATACAAAAATTTCGTTTTCAACCATATATTTGGACAATGTCTGAGAACGCATCGACATCGAGAGCTGAAATTTGGTACATATTGTTCTCATAGTAATAGCAAAGAAAATTTCAAAAATGGACGAAATTCGTGCAACCCCTTCTTGGTGTTGCCATATAAAAGTTTAGGTTTTTTACGTATACTGTGAAAACGATCAGTTCTAAACATTTTTATTGTACTAAAAACTTCTTCAGAATACGAAATACTATAAAGTTAGTTATAATCATTTTTTCTATCCGACGAACCGTTCTAGAAATGTATGCGAAAATCCACTTCAAAAATCAAACTTGCATAGATCGGTAACAATACGAAATTTTATACGGGCATTCATCTAGGGTATCCTAAGAATTGGTCTTATACCAATTCTAGCTTTTTACTTGTTCCCAAATGTCTTTTCTGTTCTTAATATCAAGCCAAGCTAAATATTTGATACTTGTTATGTAGAGTGGTTGTGGTCTGTAGTATATCTGGGCCCTTGGTAAGAATGCTGACATGAATGAAGAAGGTAATTGCCTTTTTCTCAGATCGTAACTTAAACTTTCTCCATTGTTTTGAAGGTGAAAGAGGTTATAGACAAATAGCAATTTTTATAGATTATTATGCTCTTCATCCTTAGCCGCAGTCCTGTTAAATTGTGAAAGCTACATAATATCCTATCTTATCCCATCCCGGCTTAGGCTTTGTAAGCACTAATGGAAGTTGCATACAAATATATTATATACATGCCAAGTTATATGTATGTAGCTAGATATATGTGCACTTGTACATATATTTCGCGCGAAGACATTCACTTTAACAGCGATTCGAATAAATACGAGGAACAAATTCGATTAGACATTATTTATGGTACCTACATCTCTACCCACATCCGTTTCACAATATTATTTACTTCTTTTGCAGTGATTTCACTCTTCACCATGCCCATATCCATATCGTGTTCATAACTATCCAATTTACAATTATGCATTATCTAATCTCGATTGCATATCTATTGCTCGAAAATTGATGCTACAGTCAAATCGGCGGTACGAATTTGCTCCGCTCAACGCACAACCACACACGCTCTGTGTACGTACGTCGCACGTTCAGCAGACACTTAATTTCCATTACTCACTCAAAGGTGAGTAACAAATTTGATTGGCGTAATAAATTTTCGATATTTTCAAATAAATAATTACAGCCTTAATCCGTAGAAGGATTAGCCACTTGCCCGCTTCGTTTTGTTCTGTTTAAAAAACATTGTGTTTGCTGCATTCACTACCTGAAATGAAGATGTATTTATGCGAGTGCGATGCAATCCACCGGTGCTAGTTGTGCCGACCATTTTATTTTATTAATTTTTTTTTTCAACTCTCAATAGAGAAGTTATGGCAGTGATTGAGGTGAATGATGGGGGAAACACGATAAAGTGCCTGTGAATGGTGTGCAGAAAGAGTGATGCGTGAACGTGAAGCATCTGCGACCTGCGTGTATATTTTGCTGCTTACTTTAAAAGCCTTAAATGCCATGAGGTCAGTAGGTATTCTAAAATGTTGGCGAGAAAATTGTCTGGATTGGTTTTCGATTCTTTCAGAGTGTTTAGGTTTAACCAGAACAGAACAATTTTGATTTTTAAAAATTTAATTTCGGATAACAGGACCTCAATAATTAAATTTCAGATGACTGTGATCTAAATAAGATCAAGTTACAATCCGTGGAAAGTCAGAGCTAAGTCAAATCCGGTCATTTTAACATGATCCACATTAAATCATGGCGACTTCATTCTCAGTTATATGTGTAAGCCACAAGCAGACGAATTTTCCCTGACCTTGTGTCGGGGTACCCGAATCACTTAAGATAGCTGCGATGAGGTCACGATTAGTTGACTGTACGCAGGAATATTCTTCAGTGAATGTGAATAAATAAAAATTCCGCGCAGATATCCAAAATCCAACTTCCTAGCAGGTCTATTCTCCATAATGGGGAACACCGTTCCATGAGCGATTCGGTTACCTAAAGTCTGAAAGCATTGTCCTCACCCAAGTGTTGATAGGATGATCAGATCTCTGGGTTCGAGTCGATGCTAGTATATTACTTGTCTTCAGGGTACCACAAATCCTTCGTAATTTTTTTCTTTTATTATTTAATTGGCAAAATACAAAATATACCATGGAGAAAATACCAGTGCAAGATCCACTCTGCTCATAAGTACTATCCCACTAGCCCACACCCCAGCCTGCTAGGAAATTACGAAAATATATGTAGGAAGGACTCCCATCTCAACCTGCTGTTTGGCATCGATCAATTATGACAATTATCTGCGAAGACACATGCATCGCCTCACTTTATACAAAAGCACAGGTCACAAAATCGCGGCCGAAAAAATCACGAAATATGAAATATTTTATATCGCGCCATCTGAGGTTTTGTGCTCCTCCTTAGGATACAATCCTGGTTATAAGTTCTTTGATTATTGGTAGACACTAAAAAAGGAAGAAGATTTACCTTTTATTTAAATTTTGAGATGCAAATATGTATATTAAAAGCTACATAGTAAGTCATATCACAAATAAGTAAATATAGAGATAACGAATCGAATAGGAAAATTGAAAACCAGAAATCAATTATAAAAGTTTGCAATTGTTCGAATTAAAATCGACGATGCCTCGACCGATGTAGGTCAATTCTTTCTTAGAAATTTACTGGAAATTTTTTCTTAGAAATTTACTGCACTTTTTTCCTTAAAAGTTTTATGCATTATTGGAGGTTGACAAGGGCACAAATGAAATTATTGTATATGAATATAACTCCAATCGGCCACCAAAGTGAATAAAAATTCTACCGAAACATTTACTGTAAATTTCTAAAAAAAAAAAAAAAACATCTTATTGAATATTTACGCGTCTATGCTCATAAAAATTGTTGTCGGCCTCCAAAAATGCGTATAAATTCCAAGAAAAAATTGAGGACTTCCCTATATCAGGTTGAGGCATCGTTGATTTTATATTGGATCGAGGCATTGCTGTCGCTCAAGACTAATGCATAAAAATTCGAACGAATAAATTTCTAGTAAATTTTTAAGAAAACAAGTAAAAAAGCTAGAATTGGTCTAAGACCAATTCTTAGGATACCCTAGATGAATGCCCGTATTAAATTTCGTATGGTCACCGATCTATTCAAGTATTGATTTTGAAGTTGTTTTTCGCATATATTTCTAGAACGGTTTGTCGCACAGACAAAATGATTATAACCAATTTTATAGGATTTCGTATTCTGCAGAAGTTTTTAGTACCATAAAAATGTCTTGGACTGATCGTTTTCAAAGTATACGTAAAAAACCGAAATTTTTATATGGCAACACCAAGAAAGAGTTGCCCGATTTAGTCCATTTTTGACATTTTATTTCCTAATGTAGTAAAAACATCATGTGCGAAATTTCAGCTCTCTACGTCGACGCGTTCTCAGGCAGTGACCAAATATATAGCGGAAAACGAAATTTTTATATGGCAACCCCACGAAGGAGTTGCCCGATTTGGCTCATTTTCGAACTTAATTTTACTTTTTTTTTTTAAAGTCTGTGTACAAAATTTCAGCTCTCTACGTGTTCGCGTTCTCAAGTTATCGTGCGCACAGACGGACGGACGGACGGACGGACAGACGGACGGACGGACGGACAGACGGACGGACGGACGGACATGCAAAAATCGAAATAACTTTTAATATTATGAATGGGTGTCCAATCCATTTTGCTCTACCATCATTATTTCGAGGTGTTACAAACGGAATGACAAACTTAGTATACCCCTATGATTTCATCTAGGGTATAAAAATGTGGACTTCCGTTCATCGGGTCAAGGCATCGTCGATTTTATATTCGAGAAAAGCGTTGCTGATTTAGGACTACTTGCCCTGTTTTGTATGCCATTAGTTTGTATGATTTAAGCATTTCTGCTTGCTCTGGTAAAAATACTTGGCTGTGTTCCTGAATATTAGGAACATTTTCTGTTAATAACAACATTTCTTAGCTACTATTTTCGTCGTAGCAAACTATCTTGGTTACCAGAAATGTTGATAAGGTTTTCACTTTTCTGATATGCGATCTTCCTCTATATATTTACTTATTTGTGGATGCATAAGAAGTAGAAATTGACGATGTTTTTACAAAAAATATTTCCATTACAAATTATTCAAGAAGAAAAATTTCTTTTTATAGGGTGCTGAAAGAAAAACACGCGATGAAGAACGACGAGCGGCTAAAAGAAAAATGACAGCGACAGGACGAAAGAAGTTGGATGAACTTTATCATCCTGTAGCGGATCGATCAGAATTCTATACAATGCAAGATCTTGCGAAACCTCCAGTTCTATTTACCCCCGCTGAAGATTTGGATAAGGTTTGTAGAAAAAACACTCATCAATTTCTCGATATCATATATGCCTTGTACATAATGTACTCGAACCTTTGTGGCCTGTACTACTATCATTGTGCAAGTCACTATCCTCTTGAAATCTTACTTTTCCAAACCTTCCTCATTTTTGCGATTATCATCATTTGTTGTATAAAAAAGAAACAATTAATTAACTCCAGCTTTCTGGAATGGAACTACAGAATTTCTATGGTCATGAGACTGATTCCCTGTCTGGTACACCGGATGGTCTAAAAGGTACATCTCCGTTCCTGCTGCATGGACAAAAAGCTACAACGCCAACACTAAAATTCCACAATCATTTTCCACCGGATGTGCAGACGTGAGTAAAAATCGATATCCAAAAAACGAACAATTGCAATCGCAGGAATAATTTTTTACTAAAGACACTTTTTAAATATTTTTAGTGATAAAAAGGATCACCTTCTTGATCAGAGTCTAGTATCTGCGTCCATTTCTGAATTTGGACCACCTATCAAAAGGAGCAGAATGACACCGCCACTTAGTGAACGGGTTATGCTGTACGTGAGGCAAGAGAATGAGGATGTTTATACGCCATTACATGTTGTGCCACCAACCACGATTGGACTGCTGAACGCGGTAAGTCTTATGCTTTTTCTACTTTCTTGTTCTCGTGTTTTTTTTAATTACCACTGTTTTGTTTTGGTTGGAAATTAAAATTTGAATTTCAATTTGAATTTGTCTTGTTATGAGCTCGATAAGTCTTACGTATTCATGTAGAAGAAAAGAAAAAGTTTGTTAAGCATCATTGATGAAACCTTAGATTCTCTACGAATGTGTACCCTAAGAGATCGCGACATATGGAGACCTTGATGGTATCCCCAGCTCCTCTTGAATGCTAGGCAATGTGCAAATTTAAAGCAGGATAATAGTGCAAATGAAAATTATGGTATTAAACAGAAAAAGGGGAAGGACTGTTAGGATAGGTCTTTTTATTTTAAGGATTTGTGCCTGTTTCTTTATAAATTTAGGACTTTACACAAACAGCAACTATTTTCCGAAAATCTGATCCAACTCAAACAATAAATTTTATTTTAAGATATAAAAATTTAGTGCTGAAAGTAAGAAGCTATTTTAGCTTACGTACGTACTCAATGGTTGAAGATGTACATACCTTCTTCTTTAACTTCGATTTTCTATAGCAATTATAGACATCACATCTCTTATAAAAGCGTATAGTATAAGATACAGTTAGTTTTTTAAAGAAATTAGGTCAATGAACGACTTAATTTTTTATATATACGAAATAATTTATCTTTATATCCTGTTGTAAGTTGTAACGATTCGTTGTAGCTATAGGCTAGGAGGCTAGGTCTAGAGTAATATGATTTCTATCGTACCTTCTAGATAAATCGAAATAGGTGAATTACTTGGTACCTCCTTCTTCTAGAAGCTGAGAAAGCTGCAACATATTCTGATTTTCCTTGGCAGCACCAGTGCCGTACCTAGGGGTGGGGCAAAGGGACAGCTGCCCCAGGCGCCGTGGCATTAAGGCGGTCGGTGGACTTGTATTTTTTTTTTTTAGAATAAAAATATTTTGAATCTACAAATTTGCATTAATATGCATGGCTAAGGCTATGACAATAGAGCGAACATGAAAGGGGTGCAAAATAGAATCCTGCAAAAGAGCCCTCGTGATTTCTTCGCTCCTTGCTCAGCTCATACACTTAATCTCGTAGTTGGTGATGCTGCTTCTTCCACAGGTCAAACTAGAAGCATTTTTGATCTTATTCAAAAGCTGTACGTTTTTTTTTTTTTGTTTTTTTAATTCCACGAGTAGATGGGACATGCTAAAAAACGTCCCATCACTGACTCACTCACGAGTTGGGAAAGTAGGGTTGATGCCATCAAACCCGTGCGCTACCAGCTTGTACAAATCTACGATGCACTTATGGAAATTTGTTGTTGGTTCATTCTAAACAAAGTTAATTTCACTTCAAAATTATTACAAAGTCTTGCTGTGGATATAGTTGAATTCTGTAACATTCTACACAGAACCATAGATTTTCTGAAGCGGTAGAGATTTGAAGAAAGTTTTTTCTAGAATACTGAACGAAGCGAAAAACTTAGCATCTGAGCCGATATTTCCTCCTAACAACACGCGCTCGTCGTAAGAAACGTAATTTCGAAAACGAGGCTCGAGATGTACGAGTAACAGATCCAAAACAACAATTTGGAACAGAGTTCTTTTAAACCGTTGTTGATACAGTAGCAGTATCAATGTGGAAGAAAGATTTCAACAACTACAGGTGCACAGGAATGACTTCAAATTTCTGTATGATATTCATGATCTCAAGCCTTCAACGCAAGAAGAAATAATGAAGAGCTGCAAATATTTGCATAGAATATAAACAGATGGGGAAAACATGGATATTGATGGATTGATCTGTATGACGAAATTATGAATCTGCTGCGATCTTGCCTGCTGATCAATCCCCAATTGAAGTTTTGAATTTCATCGTAAAAAAATGATATTCTTTCGATTATATTCAACGTTGTCATTGCCTTGCGGATATTGTTAAGTTTAGCCCGTTTCAGTGGCGTAAAGAGAGCGGAGTTTCTTGAAACTGAAAATAATTAAAAATATTTTGCGATCGACAATGAGCTAGGAACGCTTAGTAGGATTGGCCACCATATCTATTGAAAACGATTTATGTGATCGCATTGACCATCAGATACTTATTGAAAACTTTGCAAAAGTAAAAGCACGAAAAATAAATATTGAATGAAGGCTATTTTTGATCAAATGATAATTATAGTGGTTTGGAGTCAATAAATACGGTAGGAGTGACGAACACTATCAATTATTTGTTAATTTTTTTAAAATTCTGTAACACCATACAAAAAAAAAATTAAGTTAATCAATTGGTTATTTTGGAATTCAAAACTACTTCAACCAAATATGGAGATTATTTTGCCGTTAACTTGATTAACGAAGGCAATAAATATGTATATAACTGGTGCTAAGCTTTATTGATTGCGATGTACATTCCTGGTACAATGAAATTACGACGCACACATTAGTTCAAATATCACTAATCGTTTATTAAATTTGGTGACGCTATGAATTTCATTTCATGTCATTTGACATCAAGTCGTTATGTTCAATTCGCTTTCTTCTAGGGCCGAGTCCAATCTACTTGCGTTTTCGATGAAATCACAAGAATATTTCGATTGATCTCAGCTTCTGTCAAATATATTATTTCAGTAGACACTAGTAGCACAATTATAGCCAATAAAAACATTAAAATTGTCAAACTGAAAATTCATTTTGCGATTTAAATATAATATGTAGTTTCCATTGAATGTGTAACTAAATCTACAATTTAAATCTGAAATATATTTTTTATCAAGTGTTTTTCTGTGATATTGGTGATGTTGATTTTGATCACACTTTTACTCAAATGGATTTTTGAAATTCATCAACCGATGTCTGTATTTTAATTGCTCAAAATATGTCAAGTAAATGTAAAAAAATGTTATTTTGATTATTACGACAATACTCAAACTATTGAACTATTCAACATTCAGTATATTTCTGAGTCGCTAACTACATGTGCAGTGAAAGTTTTACTTCAGAAACAAAATTTTTAGGCCGAAATCGCCACATTCAGTACACTATTTGTTTCGTTTTGCAAAATACTTAAGTAAATGTTCGATCGACCCAATAGACCACAAAAAAAAAATTCAAAACTACAAAGCACCATTGAAAATGCTACAAGCCTTCATTTTCGACTTAGTTGTTATTACAATTAGTGAAATTGAAATCGTAGTTTGTGTATCTAAATCCCAAAAATATTTAATCTCGAAAAGTTATGTAGGTAAACAAGAAAATCCCGAATTAAAAATATCAAAATAAAAAAGTGCATTAAACATAAATACGGGGGGGTGTTTCAATTGAAGGTGATTTTCGATGTACTACGCGATTCTTTGGGTTGGCTGACGAAAAATCGGTCCATAGAGCTGCAGCCAATGCAAAATATATTATCTTATAAATACAGAACGATCCAAACATTTATTAAACAGATAATCATTGGAACAAGATCAAAACTAGTTTTTTTATACATTTTTCTCCAGGGAGAAATGCTAATAAATTCCCAAGATTAAACAATTTTCTTTTGTAAATGATCTTTTCACGCCATTTTTATTTAAGATGGGAAGAAAAAAAATAGAAAGGAGAGTATAAAATATGCGTCAAATCAATAATATACACTTGTTAAAGTAATCATTTTAATCATTTTATATTAATGAATTTGTTAACATATTTTTTATTCTATTACGTAGAAAATGACATTTTCCCTGTCTTTACATAGTCGAAAGGCTAATTAGTCAGAATGGAAACCATTTTACTGATTGCTGAAAATGTTGTGACTTATAAGATAATTCGTTGACCTTAAAATTATTTCGAAAACTTTCGACTTGAATGAGAGCTATAGGCCTTAGTTAGTTAGTTCGAAAGAATAATATACTCCGAGAGCAGTACTCATAATTAACTCATAATATATTAAATACCCTTTGGATTTCGGAATATAAAAGTGTTCAGAGTTTATTCGAAAATGGGCGAAATTTGGCAACTATATTGAAAGGTTGCCATACAAAAATTTCATTCTAACTCTGTTCTTAGATTGTGATTTAGGACTTCGGAAGCTGAAATATTTTAAGCGGTTTTTCTATTAAGATTAAATCCAAGTTAGAAAATGGGTAAAATGGGACTAATAGGAGTGCCATATAAAAATTCACATATACTACGATGACCATAATAAAGAAAGGGCTAAAAATAAAAAATTAAAAATTATCAAAAGTATCAAACTCAATTATTATTGAAAATTACTGGACAAAGCAATAAAAGTCGCCGATGGTAGCATGAATATTAGACTTATGTACGTGTTTCTTAGCCACTTAGGATTCACATACATACATGCATACACACATGTAAACATACATCTAACAAACAATTTGTTTCAATATTTTTACAAAATTGCTTTGGCTGTTACTGGCGAAATTTAGCTGCTCTAGTTTCAAAACTAAAGTAAAAAGTAAGACTTTCTAACTATAACCTCGCGCAACTAACTTTCCCGTAATCGCAAGGGATGAAAAGTTTCGTGGATTAATTTCATTTTGTTATGTAAGCAAAAAAAAATGTTCAGTTTTACTGATTCGGACGGATATTTTCAAAGTAGCTGACAGGACATTATATTTTATGGATTCTATTAACAAATTTAAATTTTGAATTTAAAATTATTAAATGGCTCCTCATAATATTATCAAATGACTTATGGAGAATTAGGGAAATTTAGTTTTAATAATTACAAAATTTATTTTTTTTTTTTAAATTTCCATAATGATACTTTCAAAATGTACCCCATATCAGTAAGAGTGGGCATTTTGATTTATGAAAAACATTCGGAGTTGGCTGCTGTGTGACAATTTCTTTAAGAGCACAAAAAAATGGAAGCGAAAAAGTAGCATTCTCAAACTGTTTCATATTCGCACATTATCAATTTGGTCTAATTTTATTTGCAGGACTTATTCGTACAGGAAATAAAGTATTCTTCATGGCGTGCATACATCAATTACCAATGCATGTTTGAAAAGATCTATAAACTATTATAAAAAACATAATTCTCAATAAGCTTGTTGCTTTATATACATATATGTATGTATGTATGTATGTAAACCGAAGTCTATCATTGAAGTAAACTACTGCAATAGCAAGTCCCACATGCACTAATTCATTAATTCATAGAACAAAAGTTGCCTTGGACCTGAACAAAAAATGCAATAAAAACAAAAAGTTCAGGAAATACCACCATAAATATTTCCAACCAAAACAAAGCGCTAATTTTCATAAATTATTAGTATAACTATATAAACCAGAAGTGCTTCAAAAATTCTCTAGCCATAATTAATTAATGTCACTTACTTTAAGAAACTTCTGCGCCAATAACAAATTATTAAAATGTTTTTGTCTCTGAATGTGTTCCCTCCTCCAGTTTGATGTTTTTTTTTTTCTTTAATATTATTAATTGCATATATGTATGCATATGTATGTATATGATGAAAGTATATGGCACGAGCGGCAGCAAAACATTTGCTCTTTTGCTGAAGCAGACACACCTAGAAGTACGAGTAAACCATAGGAGGCCATAAATTAACATTAACGCGCCAATAGCAATAACGCATAACACTGCATGGGTGTTTCTTGCCATTCTCTACTACTTTTAATTATTATTAAAACTCTAAAAAAAATTGAATTAGTTTTTTTTTCTATAGCCAACAGAACTGTTGTGCTGCATTTGCATCATGCTTTTAACAAAAATCTCATGAAAAATTCATTCATTCCGCTCATTGCTAATAAATTTAATTTGAGTGTTTTTAAATTAACTCTATCGTTGTTGTTGTTGTTGATGTTTTTGTTGTTGTTATTGTTGTTGTTGAGTGTTTTTTCACCATATTTAGAAACTTCTTTTCGTATTTTGAAGGCTTTTAATCAAAATTTGCGCTTTATGTTTTCTTTTTTCATTTTAAAACAGAAAAAAAGCGCACGGAAAAATCAGTCAGAAAAATTTCTTTTTTTGTACAACATCAGACACGTATACACGCATACAAAGTGAACCATTTAAATTAACTAATAAAAATAATAAATCAAAACAAAATAATTATTTTAAATCCAGCAATAAGTTGAACAGAATATTTATTAAAAGTGATCAAAGTTAATTATATTTTGTCGAAATCCACAACTATTAGAAGACCAAAGGAAAGCGTTTCAATTTGCACTGCTTTCTGCAAGATTTCATTTAAATATTTATTTTGAAAAAAAAAAAATGAAGAAATAATTTTTTATTGGCACAAAAGTTTTTTTATATAAATATTCAAAATTGCTTTTCCTCATATTTTATTTCTTATTTCTTTCTGTAATTTTATAAACACAAGAACAAGAAAATACAAATCAAGTCCTTAAGAAAGTTTGCTACTACTTGCCCAAAACAATATGAAACAATTGTTTTCTGTTTATCTTAATTGCAGATCGAAAATAAATACAAAATCTCCACGACAAGTATAAATAACATTTATCGAACAAACAAAAAGGGGTAAGTAGAAAAAAATTAATCATAAAAAATGTGTGGTTTCTCAACATCGCAAAAGAGTGTCCTTTTTCGAAGAAAAAAAAGTTCACAAAAAGACACAAAAGCTATTAGAAGTAGGAGGGACTGACACTGGGGGGATAGATGTTTTATTTATTTTTGCTGTTGTATGTATTTTTTGTTTTTAAGTATATTATATGTGTTATTAACAGATCATTTTAACATTTTTATTAACACTGTATTAAAAAGTTATTAATTTTCTTAACAACAAGTGTGGTAGATTTTTGTGCCTGCCGCCGCCCAGTTGAATTGCTTGAGAGGTTAAGTATTAACAGAAACATTTTGCTTGTTTTTTGAATACAAAATTTTATGTTGTGTGTAGCAAATGAAATGATAGCTCAATGGCAATCTGAGTGAATATTAAAAATTAAGTGTGATGCACAAACATTCATTCATTTACACTTGAGTATCAAAATTTACCGAACAAAATTTGGGTTATGTTTATATCATTCAGTAAAGCAGACCAAAGTTATGTGGTGGTGTAAAACTTTTTCTATTATGAAGTGCATGAAGCTCAGAACGAAAAAAACATTCAAGAGTGAGAAGCATTCGATGTGAAAGAAAATCACACTAAATTCTTCTATGCAGCGCCGATATCTGAATATGTAGACAATTCAACACAGAAATAATAAGAGAAACAACAGCGTAAACAAGTTGCTATAAAAAGAACGTTATAAAATTTTAGGTGAAATTTCACAAATCAGCACTTTTAAGAGATTTAGAAAATTGTAAATTTTGACTTACCTATTGAGGTATAGCTATTCTTTACAAACAAGGATGGCAATTGACACCTCGCAATAAAAAACTGACATACTCCATCTTTCTTATTTACCGAAAAAACTGCACATAATCTGACAACTCAGCACACGTCATCAATTTTCGTTCAAAGTTTTCTGAACTACATATATTTAAAAAAATAACTCCATCCAAACTTCAAGGAGCTCCATCTTCTCCTTTCTACAACTTCTTCAAAACCCACTAAGGATTAAAAACTAAATAAAAAATCGAGATTGAGGTTTTTTGAGATATTCGAAGATAACGAACATATCCATTATCACAAATTTTCAGAAAAAGGACCTCCACTAATTTTTGCAGGAACTCTAAAGCTTCCTTAAATAAATAGCGTTTGTTTCATGGGCTTGCATACTGTGCACGTCTTGAGATATTAATTTAAAAGTTACACCTAACAAGCAAACTTTTCCACTTTGTAATGGCCGGTTTCACAGTAAAGGCTAAAGCCACAGCGATGGCTTAAGCCAAGGCTTAATAAATACTTCGGTTTCACAATCAAGGCTTAAGTGATATCACTGGCTTAAGGCAAGCTTAACTTAAGCCCGACATCTCGAACGCTTAAGCCTCAGATGTTGCTGTGAAACACATAGGACATTAAATATATATTTTGCCCAAATATTATAATTTTTGTTATTAAACGAACGTAGATATTTCTGAAGCTATACTTTAAAACTAAACTTAACCTAACTTTTGAATACTCTCTGGCAGCAAGTGTCAGCATTCCATTTGACGTTTTAGGAAGAAACCAAACTTTTTAAGGCAACAATGAGTTATTTATCTTATGCAGAGGATATAAGCAACGAAGAAATTTATAATATAATATCGCCAAGTGTGACCCGTGAGAAAATTATAAGAAGGCGCCCGCAACATTTCGAGAAATGAGATGACGTTGACTTTTTTTCTCAGCTCCCACTGTAGAAACATTCTTATCCTTATTTTTGACATTCGACGCATTTCGAGTATGAATTTTTCCGTTCTCTTTTTTCGGTGCATATTGGCATTAGAAAGAAGAACGGAAATGGACGAAAGGATCACGTGGTAAACTAACCGAATTCGTCATCATCAAATGACATTTCTAAAATAACGCTAGGGCACTAATCGTAATGTGAAAAATTGCTACGAAAAAGCCTGCTTCTTTAAACTCATTTTCGCTCTCTCTTTGTAGGTCGCTCCGTAAGCTATCTCGTTTTAAGAAAATTCCGAAATTCCATTGAAATATACTCCACGTTTTTTTTTTCTCTTGAACATACTGGCTAAATTAAAGTAAAAATATATTATAGGGCTAAAAACACGTTCGTTATGCAAGACAATGAAATATATTCGAATTGAACTATTTCGATATTTCTAAGGTAAAAAATGATTAGAGAAAAAGCAGAAAATTGTTCGAATATTCAGATGTTAGCTTAGGCTTTTATAAGGACCTTCTCAGTATTTTATGACGCCTACTTTCCAGCGGGCATGAACAACGTCACCAATATTGCCCCTGTGACTTGTATTGTACATTTAAGCGGATAGTTACAGATCAAATAAACCATAGCGAAACGAACTATGCAATATTTTTTGTCTTTGCCGATAGTTTCACATTTCATCAGAAACATTTTATACGCTGCTCTTTAATTTAATTAGTTAATTTAGAAAAAATTGGTCGATTTCATCTTTGCACAAAATTGCAAAACTACTCTAATCAGTAATCAGCACACGGCATAAACCTCCAAAAAACATACGAGTGACTACTGATAAGCTCGCGATCTAATTTAGAAAATTTAATCGCTTCAATAAATTATTCTTCAATGAAATGCATTTTTCTCATCTTTTATTGAAGGAAACTTTTGCACCGGGTCCCATTTCGCCATTATCCGAAAATCGACGTCCTCTTTATTTAAATATTTTCTGAAAATAAGAAAAAGAAAACAGTCACTGAGAGCCAGGTTGCTCGCCTACACCTCCAAGCCCTGCACATATATTTCAGAGGCAGCTAAGAAACAGGAAGGGAGGGTAAGATGACGATAGTAAGCTTTGATCATTTTTATATCCTAGTGGCTTTGACCTAGTTATTTATTTAGAGCGATCGTTAATTGATTTACTTTCTACTATTAATTTTATGATTTTCATAAATTGAAAATTTATCGCCTTTTCACTTGTTTGACTTGCTGTCAAATTTGTCATCTTATCCTCGATTGCTGACGCAAGACAAGATTAATGAAAACAATCTCAATCTTATTTTTATATACAAAAGTCGCATACATAGGCTTTGCACTTCGCTTCTGTCGGAGTGACCTAACTACACGCGGCATGGGCTCATTTACGATATATTGAACAGAAATACCACCTCTCATTTTTACCAGTGTCATTATACATCAATCAAAGTTCTGCCACCGCGAAATTATTGTCCTCGTCTTCTTCCATATAATTCCAATACAATCTCAATACATAAGGTCACAACAAAATTTGTGAACGATTCGGGTGAGATAACGAGTTCGTCATCTTGCCCGCCTGCTGAATTCGTCAACTTACCCGAAACGACCATTTATAAATTAAAGTGGTAAAAAATATTGCAATCAATTTTATTTGAAATTTACTTTATTAATTCAAGGAACAAAAAACGTTGGAATATAATTTAAGACTTTGGTGGAAATTTAAAGACTTACCAAATTTGATGATAACACAAATTTTGCGTGTGAATACATGAGACACTATTTCCTGAATAACAAATGGGTCGCTGATGTTAGTTTCTATTTTACTGTGTAAGCCGAGCCGACTTAATCCTATACAAATCACAGAATTAGTGCCATCGGTTGGCAATCTCATGTAAAGGAGGATTTACATTATGATGACATGCATTTTTTACAGAAATTGTGAGGGAGATAGAACATCGTATACGGAAATTTATTTATGAGTAACGAGAGACGCGAACACGTCTTGAATTTCTTCCGGATGTCGATTTGTCACTGTGTGCGTATCCGGAACCATAAAAAGGGAGTTTTTATAGTTACTGAAACTAAAAAATTGCTATTGGCAACCCTAATTTGTCAATTTCGACTACTCGTGCTGCCATATTGTTGTTGTTACTATAATTTTCTGGCATATACATATCTGTCAAGTCAAATTATTTGTCGAGAAAAACAAAAGTAAGTTTTGAGTTTGTAATTAAATATTGCGAAATTGAAAGTTATTAAATATTTCTTTATAGAAAATGTTGAAGTTATTTCTTAGGTAGTTTTCCGTCCACAAGCAGGGAGCCAGTGTGTCCACAGATTCACTGCAGTGGTCCAGTTCCTTTATAATTTGCTAGAATTATTCCGCCTTTGAGATAATCCGTCAAATGAACACGAACCGGAGTGGAATTATATTTACCGGAGTTAGTTCGGTAGTGGAGTGGAATTATTTTCATGTGAGCACTTGAGTGGATCGAAGTGGATTGACATTTACATATTAGCATATTAGTTACTGAATTTTTTGTTTCCTGCGAAATAAATAATAAATAAAAATTTCGTTATCGTACAAAATGTTGATTTTAGAACTGAATTACAGCACCATCTGAAATTTTGCGACAAATTTTTTCGATATACTCTCATCCTTTGCTTCGAACTCCTTCGTGCTTTCATGCAATATTTTAGAAATTGTAAAATTATACTTCTTTCCATGATCCGTATTTAAATATCTACGAAAAAACGATTAAAAACTTGACAATTTACAATTTAATTATTTGACAGTTTGTGATTTTTACCATAAAAACTAGAGGGGAGCGTACGTGTGAGGTATTGCAATGATTGATTCCGCAGCATTTAAATTTCAATTAACTATCTCCCTCACAATTTATGTAAAAAATGCATGTCATCATAATGTAAATCCTGCTTAATTAACAATTAGCCATGTTGCCCGATTCGTCATCTTACCCTCACTTCCCCTAATTGTATATTGTATAATGACTTTCGCGAGATGGTTAAAGCATAATAGTTCGTGGAAATTGGAATTTGATTCTATTACAATTTATGTCGTTATCTCTATTTCTATGGCTTTTGCGGCTACGTTTCATTTTTCCATTTTTCCGGTAGAAGAGCTCTGAATGAAGTTGTGTTCGAATATACATTTTGACTCCATTTTTTTTTTTTTTTTGTAATAGGAGTTAAATTAATTAAAATGATGGTTTATTCATTACCATCATCTTCATCGTCATTATAGAATTTTTTGCAGTTAATCCGATATGTATAGGGTAAAGAGAGTTGAGCCAAGGACCTTGAAGATCTTTCTGGATTAGGTTTGGTGGATGATTGGGTATGTCGAATAGAAATCTGAATTGGATTAATTTGAAGATTATCCCACTTTGCTATACTGAGTCAAAAACATTCTTGTCCTACTGACTTTACGTTTATCTATATGGAATTTCACTAATAGTATCTTGTAGGGTTGAATGGTAGTAAGATGGCATCTTGCAGCTTGAAGGTATGTGGAAATTTTTCTAAAAAAGAGATTAGATAAATTGTTCCGCATTCCTTTATATTTTTCTTGTTGATGTTGTCTTCTTTAGAATTGGGATTACAATCATTAAAAATTATCGCTAAGAGTTCTACGGCTGCATTAGGGAGTTTTTTCATTCTAATTGCATAAAGCTTTATCTTAGTCAGTTAGAATTTACAAACGGTTTTAGGGCAAAACCAAAAATAGTGCGGTTTAGTAAATCATTTCCATCTTTCATCTCCCTGGCAAGAACAAGGAATAGAAATATGAATCAGTTGTCCTGAACTTTGGGCATTCGAATATCCGAACATAACTTGTAAAATCAGACTTAGAAAATCAAAAGGTCAGTAAAGGGGACCAGAAAACTTCTGGACGTAATTTAAACTCAGAAATTTATCAGAATCAGAATCTTAGGATAAGTCCAGAGATTGAAGTCTCTCCTTATATATTCAAATAGCAGAAACATTGGCCAAAAATGAAATACAATAGAAGATGAGCAACAAGACAAGACTATAAATAGACGAAGATGCTCATACCAAAGTAAACACAACTATTCTGTTGCTAACACTGACCTTTAACAATGGACTAAGCGATTTGCTATTTCATGTGGCACAAAAATATTGTGTTTCTATATGTCAGAGTTTGAGCACCCTTTAAAACTTTTACTATATAAAAAAAACAAAACATGTTAAATTCAACCAATCAGATGAAATTTTACACCCGAAAATCGAATTAAATTAAAAAAATATCTTTCTTGTGTTCAAGTCATATTTTAGTCGTTTATAAGAAGTCAAACTCATTCCGACCTAATTTTCAAAAGGTGATTTTTGCCTTAATCCTGCGTATGGGTAAGAGAGACGCAGCATGGTAAACACTATCTCTACCTTATTCTACAATCAACATGAAAACATCAAATAGCATAAGTAAACGTTCAGTAAGTGATAACTTGTGTTGGTAGCTCCAACTCTGCCAGAGCGCGAAAGATAAAACTATAAAACTTGTGCCATTATTTCCTATAGGAAGATAACATTGTTATAAGTCAGTGGTTGATTAGGACTCAGCTATCTACCTCTCCACATATATCTACATCTAGGTGTTACATTGGAGCTTCCTTTTAGGCTCTGAGCCTCTGATGTAAAATGTCTTGCTTCCTTCGTGGCTTCTATTCGTGAATGTTGGCGTTTTACTAAAAAAATAAACGATGGAGATGAATGTAAAACTAAATTAGATTGCCAACGTAGAGCGGATTAGCAGGAAATGGCTTCTATTATTATAGAATTAAGAAGAGGCTATGCATCAGTAAAACATGACATCATGGTCTTCTTCTTTCAATATATTGTAACGTCGTTTTCTTGCTCTGACACCGTCATATTCGAATTGTCGCTGGGTAGCGATTAAGGGGACTAAGCCAAGTGACATGCTAGCCTTTTGTTTTTCACACAATGGTGTTCCATTGCAGGCATACCAAAACTAGATGTTTCTGTTTTGGCAGACATACAACGGGAGTTCTTAGTTTTGAGACTGACTAGTATTTTGAATTCTAAATTTTCTTAGAGCTGAGTTTTATGAGCAGAAAATTTTGAGAGTGAATATTCAAAGGACTCCTGGGGATCTAACCTCTCTTCAATCCATCCATTCATCCAATTCAGATATCATGGAGTGAACTGAAAGGTGCCGCATAAAATAGGGTTCGATAGGAGCTACCGATTTCGACCTGATCTATCAGTGATTTGAGAAGAATAATTTAGTTATTTTAAATTTTTTTTTTTCGTGAATTCTAACACCGGTAATTTGGAAATGTGCATATCCCTCAAAGAACATGTTTTCAATGAAAGAAACAAGTTCGCATGGACAAGTGATATATGCTGAAGTGCAATAATTATTAAGTGTGCATGCCTTAAGCTGTTATTATCAAATGAATCATAAGATGACAGCGATAAGCTCTATCTAAATATTCAGCATCCTATCAATGGACATAATATCAATGGCGATTTGCATTTTATATCACCACCCCTCTTCTCGCTCTTCCGTTGTGAATTTATATGACTAATTTGTTTTTTTTTTTTTTTAATTAACTAGATTACATTTGAATGTTTTCGAATAAATTGAATATTAAAAATGCAAATTTCATTGAGTAATTATGGGGTTGCGGTGACGAGGAAACGGTGGTAATCGCAGAAACTTTTAACTTTTTATGAAGACAGCTGGTTCTGGGCGTAGATATGCCTAATTGCTATTACAGCAACGGGTAGTTGTGGAAAAATATCTATAAATTAAGAATTATTTTATGAAACTCCCCACAGATGCATATATGCAAGGGAAATTATTTATTATCGGTGATTTGCTGCTTATTGCATTTAGAAAAATCTCCACTTATTTGTTTATTTTTAACTTTTAAAATTCATTAATCAGATAAGTACGAGCTGTGGAAAAATATAATTGTCATGATTTATTTCAACCGGGAAAACACCTGTATTGCGCAACTCGTTTCAACTTGGTTTAATTCTATAATGCACGAAAAGTGAATAAGTAGTAATTACAGTATTCGGAAAATTTGTCTACTGACCATTCATCCACAGAAAATTCATATATGAAATAGACCTAACAACAATTCATCCATTAAACAATTTGCCCTCAGATGAATGGTCTAATGCCAATTTATAAGCGCATTATTCGTCTAATATTCTGTTAACATCATAATGACGGCTTTCTTTTAAATACATTTTTTGAAGCTGTGTTGATTCTAACAAATTTATGGGTATAACACAAATAGTTTCAAAAGTCGATATTTTAAATATTATAGTCTACCTAAAATAGTTTAGAATTCTACTCGTATAGTAACAAATGCAAATGATAATACAGTTTAGAGCCTAATTAGATGAGGCAAATGACCAATCTTGTATAAGAACAATAAAAAAAAAATTAGCTACATAGTAATATCGCATTTTATTTCACAAAGGCCAACCGCCATGAAAAAATGGAAGTACATGGACTGGTCGAACAGAATAATATGCAATAAATATCATCAACCACTTTATGAAAATAATTTATTACACATATTGCATACCTCAAGTAAAAGGGCCTTATTTAATTTAGGTAGATACAGAGAAAAAAAAAATAAAATAATGTTTATAAATATCGCGTTTGGCTCTGTGTAATCATCATGACTTTGTTGTACAAAAATTATGAGCCTTGATCTTAAAATATTTTGTTTTTGTTTATAAAAAAA
Organism: Dioctria rufipes; assembly: GCA_963924295.1. Taxonomy (NCBI): domain Eukaryota; kingdom Metazoa; phylum Arthropoda; class Insecta; order Diptera; family Asilidae; genus Dioctria; species Dioctria rufipes. The sequence goes on along the minus strand of OZ002740.1, from coordinate 377,687,564 downwards.
AAACATTTTAAAGGCCGATCGCCCCCTATAACCGCACTTGCCACCAGTTGTCGATCGATTTGTATAGCTTTCTCTTTTCGTTTCAGCATGAAAATTTCATTAGCATTCAGATATCGCCGGAGTTTTTTTATTTATATAATATAAGTTCTTGATCTCGTAAGCATAGTAAGATTTAGTCCCACATGAAATAGACATTATACACTTCTTGCTTGTCTTACTGGTGTTTTTCATATAAAGGTCGCTTGCATTTCGTTCAAACTGGACTAGCTGGACTCCAATTTCTTGTAAATTGAATGGTTAAAGAAATTTTCGGGGAATGCTAATTGCGTAGGGTTAATATATGCATAAAATTAAATTAAATATTTGCAGGAAAACTGAATCTGAGAATGGTACCCCAGCTATGATAATTTTCCCAACATACTACTTTTCACCAAAATACCCGGCTTTTGTGAGCTTTCGATCACAAAAAAGTGCAAAAATTTAGCTTGTTCTGAAAATTACTTTGTGGTATAATTTAAAATTTTTTGAGAATAATTTATGACTAAAAAACTAAAAAATAAATATCTCAAATAGCTTTTTAAAAAACTATCTAGATTTTTCCATTTAATTAAATGTCAAAATTATATTACATTTGTGTATAAAATTTAAGATTTTCATGGTACACAAAGAAAGCAAAGTCAAAGCAAAGTAAATTAATTAAATATTTTGATAAACTTTAGGAGTTCCAAATTTTATTGTTATTCAGTGTAGTGTTAAAACTTAAACTGCCCAGGGGCTAGATTCCACAACTGTGTAAACTTTGCCAGTTCACACGATTTAAAAACTCATAGTTGCTGAATCCGGCCCCAGATCTTGCTTTCTTTGAATACCTTGAAAATTTTAAAATTTATACACAAATTAAATGCAAAATGAAGGGAAACTCTAGAGAACTTCTGTGATGTATTCATTAAGTGGAGGGAGACATTATTTTCCATTTTTAATGCGAATTCAGAAGATTTAAAATATTTTGTTTTTTGTATTTTCTATTTCATTTGATTAAAGTATAAATTTTGATCGCCCCGATCGCCCACATCTATATCGCCCTTGATCACCAATCAGTAGGGTTAACAGTAAGAAAAGTAATATAGGAGAACCACCATCATCAATCATCATGAAAATAGATCTTCTATTTCATGTTACACAAGTTTTTGCAATTTTTCTAATGTAGTCACTTCAGATTCTAGATCTGGGCTGTACTATTTTTAATTGGACGGAAAACACAACGAATGTGTAGAATACCACCGTACAAGTGACCTTGCCCTAATCATGAATTTGTTTCCACCGAAGAATCGTTTTAGAATTGAGTTTATAGACTTCTCCAGTTCTGTTCTTCGCCTCACAAGTTTTAGGATCGTATCGTTTGCATGTATTTACATACGATGATTACAATTCCATCTCTCCCATATAATTTACATACAGCAAGTATAAGATAGGTCCAATTACAGATCCTTCTAAGACACCATGACGTCATTAGCAGCATTATATATACCTTCGTATTACCCCCTTCGCAGGTAACTACTAAAGATACTAATGACTGATACACTTTGTTGAGCGCTCTAAGAGACGTGACAATTATTGAAGCCTCCCATTTTTTAAATAGACGAATCATGGACGTCAGAAGAGATGTTCCAAGGAACTGTGTGGTTTGCAAATCTGGTATCGATGGCATCAATATTTTTACTCTCATTCTAACTAACTATGTACTAGAATATACCGTAACTGGAATAAAGCACAAGCTCTTAGTGTCTGCCTATATAAACTGAAATTTGTGTACTTGGGATATATATATTTATCAGTCCAAAATTCTACATCACAAAGTTCTGTATCTGTTCTTTTATCTTTTTCTATGTGGAAAATGTATAAAGGAGTTTGGAGTTTTTGTGTTCTGGCATTTTTCGGAATTCAGGAAAGTGAGTTCTGGCCACTGGATTTGATGATAAAACGATTGCCAAAAAATTGTGGAATATTTTTTTTTCAATACGAAGTCAAATACCTATCCACAATTCGTGAATGCCTTTCTCTATTTCCTTTTAAAATATTAGTTGCAATATTAAAATCTTAAAAATCCTTCTGTTTCGCTAGAATCTGTGGAAGTTAAGGACTCATTTTCCTCCTGAGCTACGCAAGGTTAAAATAACTTAAATAATTTTTTATATACAAATGCCCAACTTCCCATAACAAAAGTTCGTTTTTAGAACTATTTTTTTCTTGCAAGAACACCGATTCAAAACTCTTGCCAACTATTTGGAATAAAAATTTTTCAGTCCCAAACGATTCAGACGACTACGATTAGCGACTTCGACCTTGTGTATGCATTTCCAGAACAGAGTCTTCACATTGAGGAGTTGCGGCCATACTTAATTTTTGGCATTTGGGGATAGATTGCTGTATTGGGCTCGGGCCCGTGATGGCTTAGCGGCTAACCACAGAATCAAGATGCAAGACGATGAGTAAAATTTTAACCTTCAAAGAATGTACAAAGTAAAATGTTGCTCTGGAATCAACGAAACTGCTAAGTTCAAAATTGCAAAAAATACGCTTTTTCGAAAGATTCTACTTGATTTTTCAGAATCTTTTTTACTTAAGAATTATGTCTTTCAAGATTTTAATATCCGAAATTTCGTAATCTTCATAAAATCATAATTAATTTTTTATTTTTTAAAATAACCAAAGTATCAATAAACCCCGTTCAATGTCTTTACACGGCGTTCTCGTGAATGGAACTCAGGTCAAGCGAATGGTAAAAGGACCCATTAATTTGCTGCTAATCGAGCCCCTATGTGTAAGATTTTTCAAACAAAAAGAGTATCCTACTCTTTCTGACCTTGAAGCCAGGTCGCAACGAGGATAGATATTTTTAATAAAACTACTAATTTATCAGTTTCTATGACCGTCATTGCATTTTTCCCTGATTTTGTGCTCCGTAATTTCGCATTCAAAATCTCAGAATGGTAAACTTCTGGAGAACGAAATCTTTAAACTAGAAATCTTGTATTTTTTGGAATTTGGAATCTCTGATGTGAAGATTCTTGAAATAAAAACTTTTTTTTAATAATCTTGGATTTTAAATCCCGGACTTCCGAAAACCAAAGCTGCGATATTGCATCTAGCGAAAAATGGCTTCATTCAGATATCACAGCTAATACTCCATTAAACGTCTTAGGACATTTCTCAGTAATTCAAGTGCATACTTACCAGTTCTTGGAAGCAATTTTTGAATATACAATAGAATTTCTAGTTTCAGACTTTGGGATCAGAGCTCCGGGATCCAGTGCTCCTGTGCCATGAAAATTTTTTCAGATAAAAATATCTTCCAGTATAGGTCCTACGCGATTCTTATTAATAAAAAAAAAATGATCTCCAGAATTGTCACAATTTATGTGATCTGTTTCCAGATAATCTCCATACTAACATCCAAATTCATCTTAATTCAAATCAAACTACCAATTTTGAGCTCCGTCGACAACTCTGCAATGTAGAGTTCCCATTAGATCTTATGAGACAGAAGTTATTTTAATACCTGACAAACCTGTAATACAATGTTGATGATGTACGCCTACTATAAAAAAACTAAATAAAATTGCTCAAGTATCTTATATAGCAATAAACTTAAAATGACCTCCGCATATTAACTCACTCCGATAGGATACTCATCTGTATTAAGGAATAGTTAACTCACACTTTAAAAAAGTACCTATCTCTCTGCTGCGGTTGCGGCCAGTAGAATCCGAAGGAAGACAACGAATTGGATGGCCGCACAACGACACGTGTTACAATGTATGCGAATTTATGTCCATTCTTACGTTGGAACCGTGACTCCTTTAATTTTTATAAGTCTAAAGTCTAAATAATTCAAAGGCGTATGATAAAATCTGGCATCCTGCTCTTTTAACCAAACAGATGTATAACATTTGATCTTTCCCCTCCTCCCTGGTTTGAAAGTCTTCTAATATGGTTTGAAAGCTTTTATCTAGTCATCCAAAATCCTTCCTTAGGTTTCGATTTTCATTTCTCTTCTTAATTTCCATCAATAACTAACTTTTTGTTACGTCCAATTCCATTCATATCTTTGCTCATCACAATACCTACTCTTACTTTTACTGAGACTAATGCATGATCACGTCATTGAATACTGACATTGATAAGATTCAGGATTCAAATTCAAATTCAAAGTTTATTTATTACAAACCCCGGCATATGCGCCACGCAAACAAGCGTTGGGTATAGCGACTAGGTAATAAGACATGTTTACAGAGTAGTGTAGGTTCTAAGTAGTATAACAGCGATTAATAAGATTGTTGTAATTAGAATGAGTACAAGTATGTAATGTTAGATTGCTTATGCCTATATAATATATGCGGTATGGTTACTCAAACTCAAGTTAGAATTCTTAGAGTCTCAAATTTAAGTTTAGATTACCAATTTCTTATTAGATAATTACAAGCTAAGTATTAGGAGCTAAGTATTAGGAAAAATATGGTAGAGCAACTATACTCCGAAATTCAGGTCTCTAGTAGTGGGTATTAATAACAAGGCTAACACCTTATGGCTTAATACTATTGATCCTTATAGGTGTACATTAAGAATAATGAGGTGGAGAACCGTGTACATAACAAATACTGAAGGTAAAGCTATGACTGTTGCAAGGAATCTTCTGATTCGGTATAATTAAAGCATTGATTATCACTTGGCCATGACCAGCTTATAACTGGCAATGTTATAGACTAGATTAAAATTAGTATTGAAATAAAGCTATAACTGTTTAACAATATTGCAATGAATCTACTGATTCGGTGTAACAATAGGAGCTTAAAACAGAATAAGATAACTAAAATAAAATAACAAAAAACAACATAAATTGACTATCCCTTAGTCTTATAGCTTAAAACTAACACTGTTGTAAAATAGGCAGTGTGTACATTCAAATATTTTAGATAACCAAGGCCAAATATCCTAGTGAGAATAGTTTATGGAACCTGGCTAAACCTCTATCTTTAGCAGGAGTCCAATTGGTTGAATAGGTGTTGACGGGCTAAGTTGCGGGAATATGCGACTAATTTGTTTAGTAGGGGCTGACATTGCTAGTCAGTTAGTGTGGAGAAATACTCCAGTGCCAGAGTTTTAAAGGTTTTTAGCACTGTCGCACCTCGAACTGGTGCAGGCAGCCTATTCCATACAGTGACCCCCTGGCCATAGATGCTACGGGCTCCGAAGTGGGTGCGGGTGCGTGATTGTGTGATTCGTGCAGCACTTATCCTGCTCCAGTTAAACTTGGCATTTACGTAACTAGGAAGCTGTTTCAATTTAGATTGCATGATGAAGGTGACCACTCTTGTTAAGTAGAGTTCAGGTAGAGGGCATGGGAAGAATAGTTTCATGAACGGGGAGATATGATCATATCGCCTGAGTCCATAAACGAATTAGGATTAGTGCTGAGCGCATTCCAGTGATTTTAATACATCTAAAACCCAAAACTGTAAAATCACTAAAACCAGATAATCATTTTACCATTCCCGTTTACATCGATGTGGAATTAATTTCCTTTGCTTAGTATTATTCGTTTTGTTGCAACTTCCTGCTGAAAATAAATCAACACAGCGTCTCTGTCCGAAGAAATATAAAAATATCTCTGGTCTCTGAAACGGCGTAAGAAATATTTCAACCCGTGAAATCTAGCGCTCCTCTAACATTCTTATATCAGACCTAGAAATAAAGTACAATTTCCATATTTGTGACAAAGAAAATTTAACATTGAGTTGATCGTTAGAGCATATCGCCAGAATTTCAAATGTTTTTCTCAGCTCCCCTATCTCATCATGATCAGGAATCTAGTTAAATATCTAGTGAGATCCTTTGAACGTGGATTTATCCCTACACACTCTGCTTTTTGGCCGTACAGTTGAAATCCGATCTACTGTTTTATCCTGAACTGTGTAAATGTGGAACAGTCTACCATCGTCTATCTTTCCACGGTCTTATAATCTATGAAAGTTCAAGATCAACACCACCACCAACCACTCTTCTCCTTCCCCCTGATCATGTAACCAATTTCCTGAGTGTTTAATCATTTCTCTATAGCAGAGAAGGCCACAAATTTTTAAAGCGTTTTTCTTTCCCCAACCGCATCACAAATGACAATTTTCTTTGTTTTCATATTCAGAAGTGCCAATTTTTTCTTATTGCGAGACTAACTTCAAAGCATTTCTTTTATTCGCAATTGAAATTTTAAAGAATTCTTTAAAAAATATATTTTTTTTATTCATGTTTCTACGTGTGCTGAGCTCAATTTCAAAACTATGGAAAGCTGAAAATCGACTTACATACTCAAAACAGGTCCTTTCACTTGTACTAAAATACATGTGCAACGATCTGCCACATTTCCCAGCTTTAAATGCTAAACACAAGTGGATTTGCAAGCATTCAAAGTCTTCAAAAATGGCAAATGTTTTCTTATGCATGATGATAACAGTAACTTAACGCATCTTATCGAATTTTTCGAAAATCACTAAAATAATAACCCTCAACGCTCACAGTTTTGTCATTTGCTTAAGCTCGGTTCACATTAGTGAAGCTGACTTACACAAATAACTTTCAAAAGTGAATTTTGCGCAAAAAATTAAATCAAAATACTTACGTCAGCTATACATTCGTTGCCTGTTTACATTACGAAAATGATGCGAAAGTCAAATTTCATGCTCATATTAAGTTAAAATCTGCAACTGGAAGACCTCTTTCATATAATTCTTCTGAGCGTACAGAAAAAAGTTGCCGAAATAAACGACTTCTTATTCCTATCCTGGATTGCCATAATGAAATTTACTTGATAGAAGCCTTTGCACCTTTCCCGGCATATTATCCTCCTTGTGATCATTTTGGATGGAGCCCTTAACTTAACTCTGGTTCAAATTTCGGGGGCACTCTAAAAATAGCAGCACGCCCCTGAATCTTACTAGCTCTCGTGCTAACGAACACAGCATGCACGCGATTCGTTTGATTCACATTTGAAATGTATCCACCGAGCATGTTGCTTCTGAATCCCCGTTTCCACTAATACAAATTTTCTTACCCGACAAGTTTTGAATCAAGTTGGCAACATTCAGTCTAAGTGGAAACGCTATATGGAAATTCAGACACATGTTGCAACTTGTTCGATGTCGGCTGCAAAAACTTGCAGAATTTGATGGATGGATTTTTCATTTAAGTGGAAACGATTACGATTCGATTCTCAAGTAAAGAATGTAAGAAGTTAATCCATCAAGTTAGCGAGCAGTTAAATGGAAACACTTGTTAAGTTTAACTAGCATGTCGGCTTCCAACAATTTCACAACATGTTGCCGAACAAACTGGTACAATTTGTATTAGTGGAAACGAGGCTTGAGCATGCAAGCTAGAGAGCCAGCGGATGCTGCCCGTAATCTACTTGGTCGCAGATGCTCAGTGGACACATTAAAAAAGTTACAAGAGTGCTGAATGCGTGCAACTTTTATGCTTCCCATTTAAAATGGAAAACAAATGCCAAAACACTTTTCAGTGGTTTTTCGTTTCCCTTTTCTTAATTTTGTAATCATGTAGTCTCGATTCTAAATATGAGATCGCGTACGAGTGTAGTAAATTATATTGACGAGAATAAAATTAAACAAAGTTCTGTTTTGTGGATTGTACCGTCAATTATCCCAATGACATCAACGTGCAAAGAAGCAGACTGCATGCAGTATGCACGCTGCTCGGATGCAGTATCCATGGTATATCCACCAAACTGCTAGATTGCCTGCCGCGTGTGCAATGCCTTCACGGGGTGAATGCATAGTATTCTACTGAAGTAGTGTCCAGCTCACGCGCAGTGTGTGTGTCCTTCAGTGGTGTATACATGGGCCTAGTAGGGTAAATTTGAATTCATTTCAAGTTCAGTTTTGCTCCGACTCCAGCATCCACCACTCAGATATATCCTAGTTGTTAGTTTTTTTTATCTTTAATATCAAATGAAAGCCAACTTCGGTTGTGTAGCTGAAATTTGTGTCCGAGACTTTTTTTTTTTTTTGTAGAGCGACACTACTTCTTTTTGGGATGGATCCAGGTCCAACTAATTTATTTTTTATATTAATTTAGCTTATGCCTCCTTTACAATGCGTAGTTAAATTGCATAAAATAGCTACAACAAAATATGCAAAAAGCAATGAAGTCTTAGAATAACAAGCTCAGTATAAAAAAATTAATTATTTATTCCAAGTACTGCCATATAATAAGAATGGATTAAGAATTTTTGTCTTACACAAAGCAAAATTCTAGCTTCCTGCTGTGTCAGAAGAATGGTCAAATAGAACGTAGGTACTGCCACTTGCTCAAGTATGAAACTTTCAAATCTAAATGGGGCTTAACACAAGAATAGCTACAATGACCCCTATTAAAAGCACAAAGGGAAGAAAATTATTAACATTGCAGAATTTCGTCAAGAGCGCAATAAGAGCCTGCAGTCTTGTCCTTAGAATAGTCGCTGTACTTTACTTTTTCCTTTCTTAATTTATATTTGAATGAGAAGAGATCCAACTGATAGAAGAAAATCTAAAAGAACGCCTTTCATATAAAATAAAAATAAAAAATTGTTGTCACCAGATTTACTCCATGCCATTCGAAATCAAAATTTACTTCAATCAAGAAGCACAGAGTTAACATTGTGCACAATTGAAATTGTTTGTCGTAAATTTAAAACTATAAAACCACAAAAAAAAATTATATTTTAAATTAACGAAATTTTACGAAATTTAAATATGTTTTGCCTCTCTGTCTCTTCTCCTGAAATATTACACTGAACCTGTAGTGAAAATATATTACAGTTCAGTGTTATCGATCATAACTTCAATTCTGCAGTGTGAAAAATCTAACATCAATAATGTTGGTGTGCTCATTTTTAATTATTAATTCGGTGGAAACAACTTTTTCAACACTGCTAAATCGTCTATTTTGGTGTTAATTCCCTTCAATGTAAACCAATTTCCAGCGATATTGTGTAGTTTTGGAAAAGAAATGATAATTTTTAAATATCGCAGAATATTCACCGAGTGAAGGCTCATATCATTGACGATAGACAGTTTCCAATTATGAATATTCGATATCCGGTCATTTTCCAGCCAAAGTCAGTTATTTTGATTCGATTCAACGAGCTAACGAATAATTGTCTTGCAAACGATATACAGTTATCAACTGATCTTTTAATTCTCTTGCGACTCACAACTTACATTATCATCTGTCGATATTTGCAGTGAAAACTTTAGCGAACTGTCATCGATATTCGCATGTCTTGCAAAAAGCACAAAGATTTTAGAGAATAGTCGCATTGATATTCGCGAGTTATGTGGAACAAGCTTTAAGTCGATGTTAATATCTGACCACATAAATAGATCTTATTTTCTTCTATCTTTTACGAACTACCACTATTTAGGTATTTGAGTTAAAAATGCCGAATCTATTTCACAAATAAAACAACTTGGTTATTTTATTTAGTTGCTGATTGTTTCATTTATACTTAATATTTGTAATAAATAATGTATAGTTACTAAATCCTAAATCATTATATATCTTGGCAGTTGCTTGAAAAATTCAAATGAAGAACGAAGCTCTTATAAATCGATTGCATCCCTGTGCGACAAATCAGGAAAATATTAATTGACTTGTATGTATTTTTACATAAGCAGTTTAAAAAAAAGGTTAATTAAATATTTTTAAATAAATAAATTAATAAATAATAAATCAAAAATAAAGTACTTTCTCCACGCATGGATACATCAGTTTAATACAGTTCAGAAGCTAAAGGAAGGAATTATAAAACCCTGGAACACGATATTGGATGCAGAATTAAAACGTTAATTAAATCCATGCTAGGTCAAATTTCCAAAACAATCCAACAAAATTTTTTTAAATTTTATTTGTTTTTATATGAATTTCACACACCTTATTTGATTTTGTTCCTATACTTTTAATGCTGGACTTCGAGTATTTCTTGATACTATTTCTGTTATTATTTAAACGCTTTTTCTTATTAAACAGGACGTATACTCTATGCCCGTATCTTACGAAAGGACTCTTATCCTATGACTGATCGAAAAATTGAACAACTCGTAAATAAAATGTCAGTTGAAAATCTCTTCAAATGTGATAGTTTGATTACATGTTTTGAAAAATTTTCAGAAAATTTTAGTCTCACGGGGAATATAAATTTCTGCAGTTTAAATATTCCCCTTTATGCAATAGGTTAGCAAGGCAGAGTAAACGGGGAACCTCAATTTAAAAAAAATATATATGCTGCGGAAAAATCAGAGGACTGCGACATTCCAACAGAACGAAGAGTTCGTAATATGACTGGTCAAATGACTGGTGAGGTAAGGTAGCCACAGATTCAGGCCTCACACTAAGCTCTGAAAATCAATAGGATATGTTTTAATGTTTTGAAGGATTCAATACTGAACTCCGAATTAGATAAAAGTCCATTCAAGATGTAGCTGTATTGTTCTAGGTTGTCACAACAAATACTTTACTTTCAGAGGAGTTCAAAATAGTTGTGTGTCAAAATTTGTTAATTTTTATGATGATTGAAAAGGAATTTAAAAGCAGCCAATACTATTGTGTCAATAAAAAATCGTGGAATGTGATTTTATAGAATCCCTTCCAAATCTTGTAATTGCCCTAAAGTTATTTATGACAATTTGCGTATCATGTGAGAGGAAATCAAAATTGATCTACACGAAGCTAAGCAATTTTCCTATGTTGACGATCGCGCATGTGGCAACACAAAATATTGTGTGATGTGATTTCCGAGTTCGCAGCTGATTTTGGCTTATTTAGTTTTGTTTTAAATACGAGTATTTATAATATTGCAACTTTATTAAATATTTATCTAAAACATGTTTTATTAACAAAACTATACTTTAAGCTTATGGGATTGAATTTAACAGTTTTCATGGGGTGACACCATCTACATCCACATAGGGTGGCACTCATGCTAGGTATACCACTGCTTATATGTATGTAACATATGTATATCCGGCTACTCTTCGCATTACAGAGAGTCCACAAGACCGTTCTTCTGCCTATTTCCAATTACCTGAACTGGATTCCTCAAACCCTTTTATAGTTACATACATATATGCTATTGATCTGGTGAAATCTCTAATATGCTTCCATTGAGGATTCTCTCTATGCAAAGCACAAAAAACACGACACGAGCTCATTTGCACACATTTGAAATTGATTTCGGTCACACCGTGAAATCAAGTGAATCCTTCATAGATAGGATATTTCGGATATGAAACAGTTCCTTCTATCTTCCCTGCAGTTACGAGCCGCAGGTGCTCAAACGGGCTAACCTGCTAGACTTAACCCAATAATCCGGTAATATTTCCTGTTTTTAATTTGCCTATAATTGACTATAATATCCCACCCTACGTTATCAAAGGGTATCCCCTGAACTTGGACATACATATATGACATATATGACAAAAACGTAATTTCCTTAATTTTTTTATCCACCCTGTTATAATAAATAGCTTAGAAAAACGGATTATTCTACTAAGAGAATTTCAAAAAATCATATCACATTATTTGGTATATATAAAACTAATTCGGAAATTTTTTGTATTTACAGCTTTACTAAAATATACTTTTTTAATGTTTAATAATATGGAACAGCTGATCCGATTCTCAATGTCTTCCAAGAAGTGATTTTCACTAGTTTATTCTAAGTGCGATCCTATTCCACATTATCTTTTGTTAAATAAATCCGCTATTCAATTTGGAAATACTCTTTCCACTCCTAACAACTCGGCTGATGTCTTACGAAACTATTTTCTAATGGGTTTATGTAGATTCAAAAATATTTGTGTAGAAGATAGTGCCACTTATGGCTATGGAAACATTCAGATCTGGGCAAGTAGCAAAGAAAAAGTACTTAAGTACAAGTACAAGTATCGAAGGCCTGAGTACTTCAGCGTAAGTACACGTACCGTATGTATGAAAAGTACTTGTAACTAAGTACTGAGTCTATAAAAAGTACTGAGTACTTTTTGAAGTACTTTTTAAAGTACTTTTGTAGAATCTTTGAACGTTGGCAGTAATATAATGAAGTTAATGAAGTTCAGTTAATAGATATTAATAAATAAATACCAGTGGCTACTATTTATGGTTTTTTATAGTTTTCGGCACTGCTCGTAGAGTAAAACTTTCACCTCTCATTCGTACATTCATAAAAGCTATTAGAGGTCCGCCCAAGCACCCATTGTCGTCTCCAATAATGCATATAAATTCTAAAGAAAATATTTCCAGAAAATTTCTCAGAAAAATTGAGGCCTTCCCTACATCAGGTCGAGGCATCGTCGATTTTATATTCGAGCGAGACGTTACTGTATTTTTTTCTACTTGGCCGGTCTTGTTTGAATGTTATTAGTTTGCCTAAGGTTCTGCCTGGACGCGTGAGTGCGACACATCCTTTGACAGTTCTTTGCGTGTTTTAAAACTCAACAAAAAAGGAGTTGCGCTAGAGATTGTATTTGCTTTTCTACGAAGAATTAGAAATTTGTAGGGATTTAATAGACTCAGAAATACTTAAGTAAAAATCTTGGTATTTAAGTACACAACTAAGTCTTAAGTACAAGTAAATAGAAGCAAGTACTTATGTTCAAGTACTAAGTAGGGCATTTCAAAAGTATTGAATAATAAGTCTTAAGTAACGAAAATGTACTTTAAGTAGTACTTAAGTCTTTTTCTACTTAAGTATTGCCCAGCTCTGAAAAAATTATTTTTAAATCGGGTCCATTCAATGATTATTTAGAGAAGGATTTATAATGCTAGTAAACTCTCTATTCTACATACATTTTCAACTGAGATGGTGCGAGCCTCTTCTACTTTTAGACGCCAAAAAGACCATTGCTTTTTACGAATGTCTTCCAGTGATTGTCCCCAGATTTGCTAGATGTGAAACAAAACATACATACAAGACAACTTCTCCTATTTATAAAATATGAATAAAGACAAAATTTTTTTAAAACTCATTTTTTTCTATTTTCTTTTTATTTTAGGATTACGGCGAAAATTGATGATGATATGCTCTCTTACTACTGCAATGAAGATATCTTCTTGCTAGAAGTGCAACAAATCGAAGATGACCTGTATGACATAACGTTAACGGAGCTTCCACATCACTGATAAGAAAATTCCAAGTGTTCTTGCGCAGAAGGACGAACAAATGATATTACTTTTATGTGAATATGAACAACACAGCAACAACAACAAAACAACAAAACAATGAACAATAATTAATTTAAGGAACAAGAACAAAATGAAGTGAATGAGAGATTTGTGAAGAACAATATACAAAAATCTAAGAACGTGGGAGTAGCTTAAGTTTAAGTTAAGTTCGCGCAGCTAAGGATGAACAATATAATTTTATTGTCGCAAGTGAAAATCATTATTTTTTTTTATGTAAAAGAATAGGGGGTAGAAAGTAGATGTTTTTTTAGTACGTAAAATTAATTTAAACAAAATTTATGATTGCAAATGACAAATTAGCCCTAAGCCTAAGTGTTTGTTTTTTATTTTTTGATACTTTTAGCGAAAAATCTTGTTTTTTAAGAGAGAGGAATATATTTTTTATCTTTTATCTTAAGGTTTATATGTCGCGCGTACGCCCATTAGCGAGCAGTAGACATAGTTTTATAATACTCCTTGGATAGTGAAAGTGTACTTGTTCTCTTCGTACTTAATTATTATTTAAGTAGATAGGTAGATAGGTAGGTGTAGTATAGTGTCTTTCTTGTTAATTCCTCATTTATACTCGTTTATTATTATTTTTATTATATTATGTTCAGTATGTAGTCTGTAAATGGAAACCCCTTTTCTCCCTCTTTAAGATGTTGATTTTTGGCAATATTCAAAATTAGCTTTCGTCTCGCTGATAAATAGTCGAGGTTTTAATAGCAGTCACAATTTATTGGAATATATAAGTACCTATATACATATATGTTTATGTACTATGTAGTTTTTGAAAGAAATACAAACGCAAAGGCTGTTAAAGGATCCGTCGACAGACCAGCCACGCTTGTATAGATCAATTGTGTAACAAATTTATTTTAAACTCATTCACTTTGCCGAGCAATATTATTTTATCAAGTTTGGATTAGATGTTAAATTAATAGTGGAATCATCTAGGTATGTCAGGATATATACTATAATTTAGTAAAAGCCTTTAGTTCAAATGTGGAAGCGAACGTTTATAACTCCTGATTTATATAAATGAAGACGTTATTGGTATACTTAAAGAAGAACTTTCTGTTCAAAATGTCAAAAAACTAATGTTTTCTCCTCGACGGTGCATAGAATACTTAACCCCATCTTATGAATAGTCTTCAATTTTTAGAAAATTGTTCGATAGAGCTATATATCAAGGCTTTTGAATATCCTTACTAAGCATATCTGCCTGAAGGTTTTAATCCAATGGGGAGTCTTGGCTTTACAGCCTAAGATAATCAATGGACAACACGAAAGTCAATCGCTATGCATTGGAAGATATGTTAATTTTGAATGAAATTAGGATAAAACACAATAAGAAAGTGGGTCTTGTGTAGTTGACAGTTTTTCTTTTATCGAATGTGTTTTGAATTTTTCCAAATTCATTTCATTTTACAATCTCCACTCTCCTAATTCGGATTTGTATCCTTATTAAGGAATAAATTTATAGGGTCGATTCGTATTCATAAATTATAATTGGAATAAATCTATTTTTACTTTAGAATGTAAATATCATTGGAATATGCAAAAATGAAATAAGAATCGACGACGAGAGAGCTAAGCAGAATCGTTTTTGCTTTGCACCTGACGCTATCGATTATCTTTTTCTCATGTCCTCCCATCTCCAATTTATTGCAGCAGGAAAGTAAAAAAATTTATGTTTTTGTTTGATACTAATTGCGCATTAAAATAATTATTTTCATCTTTTAATTGAGTTCAAACCAAGAAAGTCAATAGAAAACGACCACAACGCCCCTAGATTTTGATAGAGGAGTTGTATGAAACACAGAATAGGAATATAAAGGCACTTTCACATCAAAAACAAGAACAGAAAAATGTAAACCGAAAAACTCAATTTATTCCATTTTAAAACAAGATTTTTATTCTTTATTATATTATTTATTATATGATTAATAAAATCCAAGGAAATAGGATAAACTAAGAATTTTACTGAGAAAATAGTTATATTTATTTCAGATTTTGAAGAAAAACACAACTTTTATGTTTTATCGGCCGAAAAACTTTTTCGGCGCAAAGATTCGGCCGATAAAACATCAAAGTTGTGTTTATCTTAAAAATCTGAAATATGTATACTATTTTATTAGTAAAACTATTAGCTTATCCTATTTTCCATGATTTTATTAACCATTGGAGCAAACATCTTGTTTCAAAATGGAATAAATTGAGTTTTTCGGTTTACATTTTTTCGATTCTTGTGTTTGATGTGAAAGTGCCTTAAGATGTTCTTTTCAATATGCCGGTATTCTAGGATACTGTGCACAAGAGAATAAATCCATAGTCTCCAATATTTAAAACTTACAATGCCAGATTCAATATGGCCCATATAAAATATTTCGTTGGATTTTTATAAAAATGCATACATAGCTAGTAATAGTGAACATCTTATGCAAAGGTTTATATAAAGGTCTCACTTCAAGGCCATCACATTTCAAATGGTAAGCCCACCACCTGACGACGATCCTACATTAAAACTAAATAGTTTTTGCAATTTTCAGCATTAATTTTTCAATTGGCGGCAGTATTTAACAGAAAACTATTTTCCAATTAGGATTGAACAGATACAATCCAGTTGTTAATCCCTTTCCTTTGGGTGTTGTACTAGTTTCATTTATAATCGCCAGTGAAAACCATGAATATGATGAATTTGAAATTGATCTTTGATCATTCCACCGTTAAATTAATTCTATACATACAAACTCTGAAAATATTTTCTTCTAAATTTTGGATATTTGGGAGCGTATGCCGCATATGCCCCGTATGATAACATATTTGCATCCCCGGCCAAGATGTTATCGGCTTATAGCAGCCCACCATTTTTTAGAAAATAAAAATTGTTAGTCGAACTAATACACAGTGTTGATTTTTCATTGCTTATCATCTGCTTTAAGACAAACAACACACTTTAATTGATCTTGCTTCATAAGATAACAACTGCAAGCTGCAGCTCATCAAATTCCACAAACTCACCCAACTAATACATAAAATGCCCATCACCGCCATGTCAGAAATCTTCCAAAATTTCTATTACATTCCTAAGAAAGCTTTTATAATAATTTACCGAACCGGAATTGTAGATTTTAAAAAAAACAACAACATCTTTCAGGGTCGTCTATCTGAATATTATAGCTGTGTTCTTTTGTGTCAGCAGAACAGGGCAGAGTATACAAGTTACACAAAAGAACGTCTCATACATATTCATAGAAGATTTATAAATGAAGCGAACAGTACAAATAGTTCGCTTCGATCGACAGAACAATTTGTTCTCCCCAGTATATGGGAGTTCTAGAACAAGGTACACAAAAGAAAACAGCTATTATGCCATAGCGATATTTCTAAAAATTTATGGTCGGATATTGTAACTAATGGGGGCAAGTTTGAATGAAAAAAAAATTATCATAACAAATTTACTTCAAATTGTATCTCCTCTAGTTTTCAGGCCTTTATGCCGCATTCACACTGCAGAGTGGAATAGAGTAGCGTAGAGTAGCAACTGGCATCCTTTTTTCGCACGCAGTAGTGGATATGGCTACCTCTATTTGGCTCAGAGTAGCGCAGAGTGGAGCCCCATGAAAATAGGTTCTATTCCAATTTCACGCTGGCATTTCCGAAAGCTTACAAACTAGAATTTTGAACTACTAACATGTAGATGGCGTGGAAAAAGCTGCATACTTCTTTTTAACCTAACTAACAAAAGTTGATTTGACGTTGCTATGGCATTTTGTTATATTAATTCCAAAGTTCATTTTTGATATGGCGTTGTTATGGCGATTTGTTACGTTTAATTTCAAAGTTCGAATTTCACTCTGCGCTGTATTGTGAACAGCTACGCTCTGGACTCAAAGCTTACTCTGCTCCACTCTGCATTGTGAATGCGGTATTATGCTACTAGACTAAGGAATTCGGTCGATAAATCTTATTCAAAATCAAGGCAAAGAAAAGCACTTCCAAAATAAAGTTTCTCTTTCCTACAAAGCTCCTAGATTGCGTTTCCCTAGGAGACCTCAGATGTAGTCAAATCTACAAAAACAATAGCTACCTACTGCATAATAGCAATTAGTGAGCTTTGGTCAACCAGAGAAATATTTTTGATTTTAGGCTTTTTTCTAATTTTAATTAATCAGCACGTACAGCAAAGATTTAAAATTTAGTACTCGTATGCACATGCGCAACAAATTCCACCTTCATATTAGACTGAGTCGATAATTAAAATGTTCTATGGTAATCCCCAACCAGTTCGATTACTTTTTCTCTTTTCGATTATCAGTCATTTGATTTTCCGGTGTATCCCAATCTAACTAAAGAAGCTGAAAAGTGATCAAAACAATTTGCATCTTGGATTACCTACACACAAATTATTCCATTAGATTTCGAATCCTAAGCAACAGTCCTAAATTGTTTCAAATTTATTAGAAGCCTTGCAAGAAAGTCCCTCACATTAGAATAGATTAAATTGTTTACGAAGTTTTACTACTGAACTATGTCTGTATATTAAATATTATTTATTACATTCACCCTCATCATATATGACTTTGTAAAATATACGGAAACAACAATTACTTTAAGCGGAAAATTTGTTACAGAGTTGGCTCTAAAATAACAAGTGCAAATATTATCTAAATTCGGCACCATTTAAAAAATTCAAATATAAGTAGGACTACCTACTAGGAATAATCAGTGGGGAAAGTATAAAACAAATAAAATTTGTATTATTTCTCAAAACTGAAATCGATTCTAAAGTTTCGATAGGACGCAAGATCTCAATTTATTTTTTAACACTTTTCGCACACATTCCAAATTGATACCGTTTTGTCGTGTCGTCGCGCATACTAGAACAAAAGACCGCAAACATCTTGAGCAATATTTACTTAATAATTCTTAGGAGCTAATGCAATGCAAATTGCATTGAAAAAACTGCGTTTAGGCCAAAGGCGAACGGTCATCAAAGAAAAACAAATGTTCAATTCAAAAATAATCTCTCTGTAAGTTAAGCTAAGTGTAGTTATTTTATACGATATTAATAAATAGTTTATATCCTCTGACGAGATTGCCATTAGGGAACAAGAGTATGTTTCTAATAGTAAAGCACAAGCACAATTAATACTTGTTTTATTTTTAGGAAATGTGATTGTATGTGTTAAAGCGAAAATATCTTTTTTTTTTTTGTAAATATTATTAAATAAAGTTGAAGAACAAATTAATGTAAAACAATAAATGATTTCGTTTAAAATATACAAAGCAGAAAAACATACACAAAAGTGGAGGTGTGTACTTACTAGAAATAGTTTCTTTCGAGCATAAATTATCCGAAGAATTCTCACTTCGTAGT
This sequence comes from Dioctria rufipes, assembly GCA_963924295.1. Taxonomy (NCBI): domain Eukaryota; kingdom Metazoa; phylum Arthropoda; class Insecta; order Diptera; family Asilidae; genus Dioctria; species Dioctria rufipes. The sequence goes on along the minus strand of OZ002740.1, from coordinate 377,668,906 downwards.
CTAAATTTGTCAAGTGTAATTAAGAATTACAGTTGCAAGGAAAGTAATCTAATTAAGCCTGAAATTTTGTAATGATTCGAAACTCTCTGTTTTTATTATTATATATATTATATTTTTTAATCTTAAGAGTTTTATTGTCAAGCAAAGCATTAATCTTGCCTGCTAATGTTCTTTTTTAATAGAAATTTTATTTTTATAATAGAATTAAAAATTTTATTCAAAAAGTAATTGTTTTATTCGTTACTTCAATTATATTCTACAGAGATAGGTTGTTGTGAGGTGGAGAATTTTTCGAACGAGCTGATGGCCCAAGCCCCAAATACATATTGGTAGTGGGTCTGGTAATGACAAAACAAATTTTTTATACAGATATTTTTCAAAGGAAAAATTTATTGTTTATTTATTTATTTATTCCAGCATTACTCTCATACATAGTGTAATTGACACTCTACGTAGTTTGTGAATAGATTAGAGAAAAATGCTTTTGAAAAAGAGTAAATTATTTCATTTTTACTTATTTTGTAAAATTTGATTGTTGTGAACTTCTTACGATGTCATGAGTTAAAACAACTAAATAATTAAACGTACTTCAAATGCAAATTTAAAATTCTATACAGATGAGACGGGGTTTGCTGATTAGCACTATCATTTCAAGGAAAGAAAAGACTGCTTCCGGTTTCAAAACAAGCAAGAATGGGGTAACTTTGCTTCTTGGTGGAAACGCTGTAGACGATTTTAAATTATTTTACTTTTAATTCATCATTTAAATGAATTCAAACATGTTCTCTTTCTGTTTATTGGAGAAGTAATAAGAAGACCTGGATGACAGGAGCAATATTTCGGAATTGGCATCTCCAAAATTCGGGGTTATTGAACAAATGAAAACATCGGTTTTAAAGCTCCAGGTCAGCAGATCGATTTAGACGACATCTCAGGCGAGAAATCTAATTTTTGATTCACGTCCTTGATCCAGCCAATGAATTTAGTGTATGCTGATGATGTTGAACTCTATCTAACCACTTCTGTAGATGATTTTAGGCATGGCATCTCCAATACGAATGATGATCTTGCGACAAATAATTAAGGATATGAACTCTAAGCATGATTAGAGTAGAACTAACACAACAATGTTTTTGGATAATTGGCAACACGTCCTCTATTTAACATCCTCTATTTAAAAATCTATAATTGAGGACTCGTTTCCCAAGGCATGGAAGGAGTCTATTATTATTCCAATCTAGAATATTAAAACACAACGAGATGGATGAGAAGAATTTAGGGCAGTTAATATGCTGTCAACACAAGAAAATAATTTGGTGAAGTGGTTCAACAGCAATTGGAAAAATACTTAGAATCCATCAAGCTCTTGGTAGAACAACAGTCGGGATTTTGAAAAGGACATTCGTGTGAATCGGTGCTAAACTGGAAGAAGAAATTCAAGTAAACGAAAAGTAGCTGTTTTCTTGAATTTTATAAATATGGAATACAAAGAAGAGATTATATGTGGCACAAATTGCATTTTATCAGACACACATTCCATTCCGGCGATATACACACTTACCTACATTCAGTGTCTTCTTGTTATTTTTCTTTTCCGTATGTGCACTGTACATACGTATATTAATTAATTCCTCTAATGTAATTGCATGTCCATAACACAATTGATATTTTTAGACGGCGACGACTGAATGAAGTATTCATATAAACCCCTTCTCCACTTTTAACCGGGGAGCAGCGGTCGAGTGATAGCAATGTTGCGGATCCTTTTTTGTTTTTGGTGTCGATTTGGAATTCACTACCGATGGATACTAAGAGATTATCAACAATCAGCAGCTGCTTTAAATTGTTTTTTAGGATTCATTAGATTTTTGGCAAAACCCACTGCATCAACATGATTTCTTTATCGATTTTGTAATCCTTTTTTTCTCCTATTTAAGTTTGCATTGCTGTTCACTATGTAATTTCTTTTTTCTCTCTCAATTGCAATTATATAGTTTTTGAATTTGTTTCTATTTTCTGTTCTCTCTCTTCCTTAGAATATAATCAGTTATTGCTGTATAACTCTTTGAAATTTTTGTTTAGAATAATTAAAAAGTTAAAGGAGTTAAGGTATTTTGTATTTATATTTGTATATAATTCCTAAATATTATTGTGCTAATATTATATGTGTAACATATACTTAAGGTTATATTTATAGCTCCAAAATATAATCTAGCGGCCGCATTATAGTATGAAGTCCATATTACTGTTTAGTAAGCACTTTTGCGCAGAAGAATTTTTGTAATTTGTCACAGGATGTGGACAGCTAAAAGGTATACATTTGTGCAAAAGGGACAAGTGGGGAGTATTTGTTTTTCGAAAAGTTTTTTTTTTATAGCCAAAAAATGGCCAGCCTAAGCTTTGCCACCGTAATCATTTTTTCCTTGGCGTGTCAGGCATGATCGATTTTTTTGCCACTTTGTAGCCAGGACCGTGTTGGAGCTATTCCACTCTAGGTGCCGTATAGCTTGGGCTCTGATTACTTTGAACGCCGGAGAAATAATCATCACCCCTCCTAGCTAATGTTTCCTTCGAAAGAATCTCGACATTTTCGTTTATTTCTATTCCGACGTCTATTGTATTGTATTGTATTTAATTATTAGTTTTAAAAAAAAAAATGTACTATACATTTGCAAGCTTAATAATAATTATAATATTTTCCAATTTTAATTCTGATGGTAAGTTATTGTAAAATAGTAATCCGTTGTACATCTAGGAATTTTGGGTGCTGCTTCTATTCCATCTGGCGAGTCCAAAGATCTGATTATGACGCAAGGTATTTGAGCCGGTCGTATTCTTCTCACGAATCCTATTTTTTTTTGCTATTTTCTTACAAATATATTCTTTAAACTTTATTTTACTATCTATTATCACACCGAGGTATTTAAGGTTTTCCACGCATTCAATACTTGTGCCATCAACAGATACTGATATAATGTCAACCGAGTTAAACTTCATACATTTGGTCTTAGATTGTCTACTTTCAATCATTTACTCAAGTTTTCAAGGTCCTCATTCAACTGTTCACACATAATTTTCATATCCCTTTCACTTATACAGGGTGTCCCGTATGTGGTCTGGCACCCAAAAACTACGGATAGATCATCCTTAGACAAGCAAAAAATTGTATGGGTGCCAGAAAATAGGTAATTATCCTTTTTCAGCCATTTTCGCTGGATATGCTAAAGAAAAAGTACAAAAAACGCAGAAAGGGTTACATTTTCGGTACAGAGTGTGATAGGTCATTTTAAAACTAAACGTTTACGGTTCTTAAATCCATTATTAAAAATTGGTATTGATGACGTGTTTTTTGATAAAAATAGTAGTTCAAGATGGCGGAACTGTCAGAGTGATATTCGATGTTAGCAGTGCTTTTTCTTTTTATCCTGCTTTTATTGCTAAATTCGGTTCTTTTTATTATAATTTCCTATCGTGCTTGCAAGCTTCCATTGTGCACTGGAGTTGATTTGCTTTTTGCTTTTTTCTTCTGCTTTGGCTGATGGTGTCTGATGCTGGGACTGCTGCACGTGGCTACCTGTAATAAATCCGTCTTACTGGACATCTTACTCTTCAATTGTTCGTTGCTGTGTAGCCTTTGGAGTCTTAATTGGCCCCCACGCATTTTGGCGACTTGGTCTGCATATGGGCATGGAGTCTTTCTCTACCATGTGAGAGACATAGATACATAACCTATTTCTGAAAGTGCTTTTTTCCTGGTCTCTGTAGTGGCATCGGTCTTTGGCATAGTTCTTACTACATTGCTTCTTCTGTGATGGGGGAGTCTGCTGGAATCAAGCTCAGGTTAAATCTGCTTCAATGCCGTCCGACAAAGTGGACAATATTCTTGCTGCCAACTCGGAACTGGGCACTGTTTTCAACAATCGATTCGACGTCATGAAGGCTGACATCGACAAGAGGCTCGACGCCTGTAGCCGCCTGCTCCTTGGCAAGCTGGACGTGGTCGAAAAGGATTTACAAGGTTGTACTAGGATAGATGATGTGGACTGCTCGACGTGACGCCTTAGAGGCCGAAAATTTCAAACTGCAGCGGATTTTGAGACGTAGTGACCTGATTGTAACTAGTATCCCCTTGATGTTTCCGATATCCTGCGTTTTGCCTGTGAAGTTGTCGAAGCTTGTGGTGTGAACTGCTCCAGCAAGGACCAGGCTCACTGTTCGTGGTGAAACTGTGATAAGAGGAAGTTGCTGGTAAAGTTTTGTTCCAGGATGATGAAAGAAGGGAAGGCGTTAGATCTTGCTGCTGTTTGTCCACAACTTGGATTGAGCTCTAGAGTTTACTTAAACGATTACTGCTCCCCCGGAGAGGGAGCCATGAGGAATTTCGCCAGGTTCTTGCTTAAGCTGGGTAAGATAAGGTCCTTCAAATTAAAGGAAAGCCTTGCTTTGGTTGTTCATTTGGATGGCGTTGTCGAGAGCTTTACGGATATCAAGCTACTACGCATTAGATTCCCTGATTTAGCCAGAAGTAAGACGTGTCCGTCGCAAAGTCAACCCCGTCTGGTTCTGTTCCAGCTGTCACAAGAAGCCGGATTTCCATGGATTTTTTGAGTAACTTACACTTTTCCATAGTTTTGCTTATTTTGCTTTTTTATATGCACTAAATTTGGTTACGTTCCCAGTATAAGTTAGCTTCAGTTCATGTTATTGCTATTCTTCTGTTTTTTTTTTCATTTTTCTTCAATGTAGTTTTTATTTTTTATTTCATACTTTATTGCTGCTTGTAGTTAGTATTATTATACTTTAGGATTTTGAACAACCTTTAATTTTAGTTTTCTTTGCGATTTTATGCTTTTTAATTACAGTTCTTATTGCTTATTAGGTGCTGCCTTATGTGATTGTATATGGATTACTCAATGTTCACTTCGTTATGTATACATAAGTTTGGCGAACTCATTTCGGTCGATTATCCATCGCCTGCTCTTTTAAATTTTTGGAATCCTCAGTATGAGTTCTCTTGATGATTTGGGACAGGTTTCAGGTGATAATTTACTCCTTAGATCAACTCTTACTAACTTTTCTAATCTTTTAAATTTCGGTCATTTTAATGAACAGAGCATTAGACCAAGCTGTCGAACAGTAAAATTCGATGAAGTTCAGTGCATTCTTGAAGGCGGCTATCTCGATGTTGTTGGTGTGAGTGAGACTTGGCTCAAACCCTATGTTTCCTCTAAGTCGGTTGAGTTTCCAGGTTATAGGCTTTTTAGGAACGACAGACGTGTCATCAGGGGTGGAGGTGTTGGTATTTATATCTCGGGAAGGATCAAGGCTAAGCTAGTTGAAAAATCAAGGTTTTTCACTAATGGTAGTGAATAAATCTTCTGCGAGCTTGCAATTGGGTCAGCCAAGGTGCTTGTTGGTGTCTGTTATCTTCGTGATGGTGATCTTACAAAAATGGATGATGTCCTGTCTCGCATTTCGCCGCGATACGAAGGCATCATTATTGGATACTTCATTCAGCATTCCCGTTTCTCAGGTCACCGCAGAATTTTCCTATCGTGATTACAAAGTGGTCACCAAACTTCTCTGGTATGTATCTAACTAATAATGTAGACTTGCAGCTATCGGTTTTCACTGCGTCCTTCAACTTTTTAATCAGCACGTTCCTCTCAAAACATTTTCGAAAAGACCGACTGTATCCAACTGGTATCATACTCCAGCTAAGGCTCTTCAGGACCTTGCATTTAGGGCTTACTCTGAGCAGCGTACGCCTGAGAGATGGGGACTATTTACGAATCTTCGGAATAGGTAGCGAAAGGAGATGCGTAAAACCAAGGCGGCTCAGGGAATAGCAATACTTCACGCATCGCTTTCTACCAAGGCTCTTTGGGGGAAAGCTCGTAGCCTTAGTGTGCTTTCCGAATATAACTCCATGGAGCATGACATGGACCCTGACGTAATGAACAGCTGGACACTGTTTTCCTTTTCCAACGTAGATATCTCTGAAGTCTTACACGCTCTTTCATGTGTCAAATCGGATGCAGTTGGTGTGGATGGCATTCCCTTAAAATTTCTAAAGTTAGTTTTTCTTGTCCTCCCTGGTCATATTCTTCACCTCTTTTACACCATCATCACTACTTCCTATGTGCTCCAATCCTTCACAGCCCTCGAATTTTAGGCCTGTAACCATTTTACCCGCACTCTCCAAGGTTTGGGAAATTTTAATCAGGAATCAAATAACTTCGGCATCTGCTGTCCCGTCTTATGTACCCCAAGCAATCTGGCTTCCGCAAAGATCATAGTGCCCCGAGTGCAATTCTGGATATTACTGAGACGGTAAGGCTCAACATGGAGCGCAAACTAGCTAGCATACTCTTATTACTCGACTTTAGTAAAGCCTTTGAAAGTCTAGATCATACTATCGTTTCCTTTAAGTTGCAGAGCCTTTTCTGCTTTTCCCGGTCTGCCTATAACCTGATCTACTCTAATTTGAGCTTGAGACGCCAGTGAGTCACGTCAGCGGATCATACATCTGATCTTGTGGGCCTCCACAAAGGTGCTCCTCGGAGGCCTATCTTGGGCCCACTTTTATTTTCCCTATTTATCAAAGACCTCGCAGCTGCAGTTAGGTTCCCAGACGATATGCAGCTACTCTATTCTGCACCACTGGGATCTATGGGTCAATGTACTGCAGATATCAACACCGACCTTTCCTCTGTCTCATCTTGGGCTTTGTGCAATAAATTAACCCTAAACCTAGCCAAGTCTCAATCGATTGCCTTCTTTGGTCATCCAATCAAGCACCTCCTCGATCCCATCTCCCTTAATGGGGTTATTATACCCTATTGTGACAGGGTGTCCAGCCTCGGCTTCATCTTAGATGAGATCTTATCCTTTTCGCCCCACATTAGTACCTTAATCGGCAGGCTAGGTTTTGGTATTCGCAAACTCTGTAATATTATCACGTACCTGCCAACATATGTAAGGAAGAAGCTTGCCCACGCAGTTGTTTTCCCACTTCGTTTATGGGGCGGAGCTATAAACTGGAACTTTTGCAGGAAATATTGAGATACTACGCACGTCCTTTAATTCAATTATCAGGTACTATATGTGTACGGTCTTCCACGGCGGGTGCATGATTTGCGCGGTTACACGATGTATTTCCTTAATACTACCTTTGACAGGTATTTTATACTCCGCAACCTCATCTTTTTGTTCAAATTAATTCGATCTCACACTCCTCAATATTTGTTTGCCAGATTGAAGTTTGTTAGGTCCCCACGTTTCCTATTTAATTTAATTATCCCTCGTTATTCATCCAACGTTCTGAAAAATTCCTTTTTTGTTCGCGTTATTCCCACTTGGAACATATTGAATTTCGCTCACTCCTTGCCGCCTAGTTTGATGGCATTTAGATCGCGCCTTCTTGATTTTTTTAATGTTACTCAATTGGAAGTCTTAACTGGTCGTGCTGGTCTTCCCCATCGGTAATCTATGCTCTTCTATTCTATTCTAATCTATCTAATTTAATTGATTATATTCTAATTTAATCTAATCTAATGTTTTATGCTCTTCGTAGTATTTCCCTTTTTCGCGCATTGATTTACTCATTTCTACACTCTTCGGCGTGAAAATAGGTAGTGCACCTACACCCTCAGCTCTCATTTCTGTACATGTTCTTTCTGCGTAATATATTTCTGGACAGCGCTGAATGGATATCGATCGAATGCGTTTTGTCGGCATATTTCGAATTTCATATTAGTTAATCTTAGTATTTTTTTTTTCTAGTATTTCTTAGTATTTTTATTTTATTACTCTGACACTCATTTTGTTTGCCAAAGTAACATGTTTGTACAATGGGCCTAGTTGCTTATCATAAATAAACAAAATAATAATAAATAAATTGAAAAAATCTAGTAAAAATTCCGAAATTTTAAGTTAACCCATAACTTCAGAACGGTGAGGAAGGAAAAGGTCTTAGTCCAACGATTATATATCTACTAAAGTTTAAATCATCATCATAGGGTGTAACGTTCAGAAGTTACAGGATGATCTATAAAAACATACCCAAATATCTTAAAGTTCCGTTATCTTAAAAGCCGTTACGATTCCCCCCCGCCACCCATACAATTTTTTGCTTGTCTAAGCATGACCAATCCGTAGCCTTCGGGTGCCAGACCATATACGGGACATCCTGTATATATTAAAGTATCATCAGCAAACAACACCACTTTACTGAACTGAATTGCACGTTTAATATTGGTATCATTAATGTATATTAGAAAGAGAATAACTCTTTACACTGATCCTTGTGGTACGCCACTGAGTCTGATATCATGATTTTAACTTTTGTTCCCTACGATCTAAGCCATTTAAGTTCCACTTCTCGCACACCGTACATATGTAGGTTTTTTAACAAAATCCCTGTCCACAGTTTCATAAGCGCGTTTAAAATCTAATATAGCCACCACAGCATTGCCATCATCTATTTCCTTTTTCCATTCAAATATTAGCCAATTTAACGCTGTTTCGCATAAATCTCATCTTCTGAATCCGTCTGCATGTCATCCCTGTTTGTATAGAGAGGATTATGATTCTTTTTAGTATAGCGCCTATTATCTCTATCAACTTATAGTTATATCACAGCTCAAACTACTCGCATCTTTTTTGTTATTGCACTATTTAATTATATCACAGATGGTAAATTCATCACACTAATGTATTTGAAATCTTGAAGTTAATGTGGTAGTCGGTATCGAACATTTTGTAAGTTCGAAAATGGGACAAATCGGGTAACTCCTTCATGGGACTGCCATACAAAAATTTCGTTTTTCATTATATATTTGTACAGTGCCTGAGAACGCGTCAGCGTAGAGAGCTGAAATTTTGTAGTGTTTTTATAAAAATAGTAAATATAATTTCAAAAATGGGCTAAATCGGGCAACCCTTTCTTGGTGTTGCCATATAAATTTTTACGGTTACTGTTGAAACGACGTCCTCAACGTTTATATTGTACTAATAAGTTCTTCAGAATATAAAATCATGTGAAATTGGTTATAATCATTTTTACTGTCCGACGAACTGTTCTAGAAATATATATAAAAGACCACATTAACTATCCATCTTGCTAATGGATGATACTTGTTGAATACAAAAATTATCACTCCACAATCGAATGACTTAATAAATAATCAATTTACAAGTGTTCAGTTTAATTAGATTTGATATAATGCAAATAGTAGATAATTTGCGATCAAATATCGCTCAGAATAGTCAAGAATATTTTTATAAACACACAAAGTTGAAATCATTCCCTTACGAATTTGAGCCACCAAAACACGAGACGCTTCAATATGCGTTAAAGAAAATTTCCTTGAATGTTAGTATAGCGGTGAATGAAAGAATTTATACCGTATGGAAAGTATATGAATAAAATTGTGCAATCAAAGTGCATAGATCAATCTGATCAATCTAAGCACTAGACATCGGATAAAGAACTGTTGAAGCTGAACGATGCACAATGGAAATATGTACAGATTGAAATTTGGAAGACATCCTTTTCGCCTCGAGCAATACACCTTTTAATTCTTCTGAACTTTGACATCAAGAGACGGGTTGATTAGCCCGAGAGCTCTGAAACTCTTCCTACAGGAAACATCGTAGATAAAAATTAGCATCATTTTTCAAAAAAGAAGAAACGCAGAACATTTACTTATTAGCAGCAGCTGCAAGCACACAGAATCTTATTTTCAAAAATTTAAGCGACAGTAATAATCTAATAACGATAATAATCTTTGGTTAAGATAAATTAAAGGGTGCAATCTCTTGATTTATGAGGAATTTCAATAAAGATGGTAGTCGTAATGGAAGCACTAATTGCTGACCAAAATCTAAATTTTGACATTACTCATTATATGGAAAACACACACAGACTAAATGGTCATATCGATCCATGAAAAAGTTGTGATGAAACAAGATCTAAATAAACTATCAGCCAATCCGTCCACTGCAGAAATACTGCTATGGCATGTGTAACTTTCTTGCTCTTGTAATTATTTACCTCCCAAGGTTCAATGGTGATAACAGATGATGGATATTATTTCATGACTCCAGATTTCCGGAACCAACTATTAACGATGGACTCCAAACTCATTTAGCAGCTCAATAATATCTAGTATGCGTAGGAGCATACTATTTCCAAAAACATATTTGGTCGGGGAACTTGCCTCTGGAACTCACTTCTAGAATCTGTCAGAACTGGTCCTCATAAGCAGTTCAAGAAACTTGCTTTGCTTAACCTTATGAACTAATGTACTTTATCTCTTGCCCTCTCTACACTTTGGCTCTCAAGGCAGTGACGTACTCTACGCTTTGGCGTGTAAACCCTTGTTGGACTTGAGATATATTGTTTTGCGCATCTGTTCTTATGCTTTGTCGTAGTTCTTAAATATTTTCTATTAGTGAGTAAGGCAGCTGATATGTCGGATACTGGCTATATCTACTGCATTTTTCATATTTCACATTGTAACATTACCTTTAACTATAGTATCAGTTCAGCCACAGTGAGCATGTTCGCTAAGAATTTTGTAGCCTATTGAGAATTATTGTTGCATCTTGTGCCTTACTTTTAGCTCTATTATTTAACTTCATTATTATTATTATCTTTATTTTATAATACTCGATGAGAGATTGGAGTCAACTGCAGAATGAATCACCTTCTCAATCTTCAGAAACCACGCTAGTCCTGTAATGTACTAGAAATTATGGAAGACTAAAGCAAGTCTCTGAGTCTCTCTATCTCCATAACTAAACTCTAAATAACTTCCTGGAATGAAATGTTTAGTTTTAGATCGGCAGAGATGGTTAGATTTAGTCAGCAATGACGATGGAGAACAAATTTTGTTTAATTTGGGAAACTAATTTATGTACAAACGACCTAAAATATAAAATGAATCTACTTTTGCAAGGAAGGCGGCAGATTTCTTCCCAAGACATTTTCATTAAGCCTTAACTTTTCTACTTTGGTAGGGTCTGTCTGGATCACCTCCTCGGTCAACCTTTCCGTCCTGTTTTCCTGGATTGATTCTATAAAATAAAAGGGTAGCATAAATAAAAATATTCCGCAATAATGGCAATTTATATAAAAAAAAATAAACATTCCAAAACGCCGACTTACTATTGTAGGGAGTGTATTTGTCCGACATCAAGTTCTCTAAATTGTACCCGATGAAGCCTATCATCCCTGCTATCGGCAGCGTTATGTAAACAGCATTCGACCGTAAAAAATGTAATAAGATGGGCCACATGATAGAACGGAGAGAGATAATATTATTCCCATAAAATAGATTGAAGATGCAAGCTCCGTTCCTTTTGAGGTTATGCTGGATTCTTCTTCTTCCCTAAAGACAATTTGGAATTGAAGCTCTTATTTTGGCAGTCTAAAGTCGTGTGCACATCGGTTATGTACATTTACTTATACTATAATTCTTGAATTTAACTCATTTATAGTTATTCGAGTGAGTTTTTAAGCTTGCCGAAAAAGCAGTTTTTAAAAATATTGAAAGGTGCTAGATCATCAACAGAATGAGCAGCTCGCGAAACAAATATAAAACGCCTTCCAAACATTGAGAAAAGCAAAACTGTAGTCTACCCGAAAATTAGAATTTTTTAATTGTAGGGGGAGGATGGAGGCTTCAAACTAATTGTAGATTATTGAAGAAGCCAAAGAACGCCAAGGTCGTTGTACAATGTGTACAATGCATGATTTAAGTAATTTCTATAGAATATTCTCAAGTTGTAAGAAAACTCCGAAATGTTCCCCTTCTGGTAGAGTTATTTTAAACAGTTGACTTCAGACTTAAATAATAATCATACAAGGTGTATCGTTGTTATTATATTAACTCTCGTACAACATAAACCATTAGAATTTACCATCTCTAGGTTTTACATTTTTTTCTTGTCTCCCCAAGACTATCTGTAACAAAAAATTATTTGGTACCCGGCTACCTTCCAGTCGTCCTTTTCAATGTAGGCATCTGGCTGCTGGTTCCCAGATAACTTATTGAATATTTTAGGGATTCTGTTTTAGTTGTGCGGTGGTGTACGCAGTCATGATCGATCTCAACAAAATTTCAGTTGCCTCCTTATCCGCCAAAAATTTTAACAACCGTTTACCAGGATTCAACATTTGCAAAATTTAAACTTTCTAGTCAACTGCATTTAACTTGCTCCAGTCCTTTTGCGTAATCAAAAAGTTGAAAATAATTTGCGCAAGTCTACAATAATGAAACTTCTTATCCTAAACTCGATCGTACACTTTTTATTTATTGAGTAATTAAACAGCCTGTGCCACATCGTATCTAACGAACTTGTTCATTTGGAATGTATCACCTTCTAAGTAATCAGAATCAACGACAAAAACTTGCACAAAGTCGTCAAATTCATATGTTCTTTTCAGGAAAGTGTTAGTGAGAAGTAAATTTGTGACTTTTATCAGACCGAGCTTTCCCGGGCAAACCGTCAGTGGAAATTCAGTGTTCTTCCCAGGATCAATTCCACCAAGATTGAATTCCGCTGAACCAGTGTAGTCACAACCAAACCTGGGCTTTGTATCCAGTTTAGCAATTAACTCCATCGGACGATCGCTGGTATTTGTAATTCGGCAAATGAATGTGAAAGGCTCTCCTATTTTGACAATGTTATTAGCTTGAGTAACAATTAGCCGCAGGTCGCTATATTCGATCGGCTAACAACAATTTTCAGATTAATTTTAGCTTCACATGTTAATTAATTAAGGCGAATTAACTTACAATTCTTTGGAGTTGACTGGTTTGAAGACGACCTCTTTCCCCCAAGTTCGAGCGCCATACAATGTCCAACTTGCCAATGTTATTTGCTATCCGTAGGGCTTTTATGTCTTTGGTTATCTCGGGAATAGGCTTTGAATATGAACAAGTTAAGTAGCCTTATCTATCGTAACTCAGTTAAAACTGGATAACGTACCTTAATGCAATACAAGAACTGACAACTATTTTTGGGTTGAAGCATGTTTTTAGCAGTAAACACTGATTCTCCGTTCGGCAAGGTATTGAGAGCAGAAACTGAATTTCAATGGTATTTTAGAACGATTTTGTTGGACGCAAGTTGAAATTTTTACTACCTGTATAGTGCTCCGAACTATCCAGCTCGACCTTTTCAAGGCATATGGGACCGGCAGTAATATTTTGAATCTGAAAAAAGTAGTTTATTCAATAAGCCGAGAAGAAAAAAGAAAGAGATCCACTGACCTGAGCCTCTAGATAAACTTCATCTGTTTCGGCATTGTAGAACTTTGTCTTCACATCTAAAGGTTTTAGAACTTGAAATTTAAAGAATTTCCTAAAAGACTGTGCAAGCCCCGCCCGTGTTGTATAGTTCACTTCACACACAAGGCTATAATTTGGAAGAAAAGTAAAACGGTATATCTCTGGCCTTAACGAAAGTAGCCTTACATGTGTGTGCCAATTTCTTTAACTTCGTGATGTATAACATCGTCTAAGGTTTCCTCAGGATTAAGAGTAGCTGGTGTAGGCTTCTTTTCATGCATCGGAAGACTGATCCTTGTAGTATTTGATTGCAAGTCTGCCTTTACAGTAATTCCATCGACAGGGTGCGTTGTGCAATTGTGTACACAAATGTAGCTGGAAAATGTCTCACCTAAATAAATATTCCCAAAGCTTTGTGGTAATAACATAAATTGCCCGGCCGCGAGAACCTCTGAACCCGTGACAGACGTTGCATCATTTTGCAAGACCTCTTGGAAAATATTTTGAGGAAGATCCTTCACTTCAGAGGTAATGATTTGTGGGCTAACCAAAGTTGGACGTGTTAATCTCATCACTTTTAAATGAAATTACAAACATAAAATTAATAACTGTTTCAGTCCGCATAAAAGAAATGTTTCATACCCTTTAAAGCCAGGAGATGCTCACTAGACTCTAAAACATTCATGTTTCTTGAATTATAATAAAAATAAACAGAAAATTGTTTACAGAATTTTACGTCACTTCGGACATTTTACTGGTTCGCTCTTCTTCATGCTGTCAAACTTAGAGAAGAAACGCGTTGATGAAAAAAACACGGAATAGTCAAAGGTGGAGCTGATTGGTTTCTTTTGGGTGTTTTTGGATGCATTGCGCATATCGCTTGAAGCGCCGTGTAAATTGAGACACATCTAATGCATTTCAGTTATTTCAGTCTTGTAGCCTTTCATGGTGGATACAGTAAAATCTGGAATTTTGTTTATTTTTGTGTAGTTTTTTTTTTTTAATATCATCTGGAGGACATTTTTTATTATTTCATAGTATGTAAATACAACAAAAAAATTAAAATTCTAATTTACATAATCAAAAAATTTTGCCCCGGGTGAGGATCGAACTCACGACCTTAAGATTATGAGACTTACGCGCTGCCTTCTGCGCCACCGAGGCCTATTGCCGCGGTATTAATAGTTTTAATTTTAACAAAACATTGAGTGGATTTGCAGAGGTTCTCGTTTTATTATTGATGCGTATTCAACTATAACTTTGAAATCTGAAATTACTTTAACGATTTGAATGGAATTTTGATATTGTGTTCCAAACATTTTCTAGAACCATTTTGTAATTAAAAATACTCCATGGCTGTAACGGCTTTCTGACGGCTTTCTATACAATACAATACAATACAAAAATATTTTATTGAAAGACCCTGGCCGAGGCCACGTCCTTAAAACGGTGGGTACATAGATCTACAGTAGTTTTTTATATTAAATATAAGCATAAACTCTAGAAAACAATAAAAATAAAGTAAATAGTGTAACACTTAAAGTGACTGAGTACAGGTACTAAAGAAGTTTTTTTTTTTTTCAATACGAAAACCTTAAACCTACAAGTTCTTCATCTGCAACAAGCACTAACTAATTTCCATTGATATTTTAAGAAAAATGCACTTCAATCAATGGAAACAAGTTCAATGGAACAATTTTTAACGTGATGAGAATGTACATACATATATATAGTAGCTCACTCATGTTCGTGTAATTTGTCAAATTGATATTTTCTGAGTAAAACAAAATCACGAATAGAAATAACGTAACAAAAATGAAAACTATAATTTCAAAGATAAAATATGACAATAAAATAGTGCCAATGGAGCAATGAAGTATATAAGGAGGATCAACAAAACAATGTCATGAAATGAAATGTGTACAGGGAACCAGTTATAAACACAGTATAATTCCTTAAGGATGAATTATCCCAGAAATGAAAACATAATATAGTGTAGTGTGATCATGTGTGATTTGTACTACCATAACCAGACGGGCGAAAATTGAGAGTTGATAATTTATTATGTTCATGAAGTAAACTTACGAAAACCGCCGATTTTTCGAGTGTAGCCCCAGCGTCATTTGACATACACTTCTTATAGCAGTGTAGGTCAATGGAACGATTTCTGAGTGTAGTACTGCAAAAACAGTATAACACTTCTGCTAATGATCATTAGAAATCGCTATAAAATTACTTCAACAAATCCGTGATTCTCCATAGCGTCTTGCAACTGAAATGTTTCATTGAGTACGTTTAGACCACAGCTATTTAGGGCTAGTTTTACGTAAGTCGACTTACGTAGGACTAATAATAATATTTTAATTTTGTGCATGCGGTGTGCACAAGAAATAGAGCATAAGAAACAAATTTAATTTTTTTACCATCCATTACCGATGGAATACTTTCTTCAATAACTCAAAAGTCTATAATAGCATTTGTCCCTCTCTCTGACCAGTCGCACTTTTCCCTTCTTAATTCCACTCATTTTTATTAAAACAAAATAACAATTCTCTCTATGAATGCGTTATGCATTCAAATTTGTAAACAATTCCTTATCTGAGGTTTATGTCTACGTTTAATACAAATTTTGTAGGTCAATACCGCATCAAGTACCGGATTAAAGTAGGACTAGTTTTTCGTAATGCGGCATGTTTACACCACTTCATATTAGTTCTACGTAAGTCGACTTACGTAAAACTATATCTAAATGGCACGGTCTAAACAGGCTCATTGTTTCCATCACGGATTTGAACTTTACACGGTAGTTCCCTTTCTTTTTCTTTATTCGTAGATAGAAACACTATCTAGATGAGTACCTAATCTAGCCACCCAAAAATGTAATTAAACTGTTGGGTGCATTTAAAAAGTTGCCTTATCTTAGTCGAAGATTATGATTGAGTTGAGACGCATTCCAGAAGCCAATCTTTCACCCAAAATTTTTTTTTTTTTTAATTTTGGTCGGTTTTTTGTTTAATAAACACAAATAATATAGGTACATATGAAGAAAGGATAACTTCTTCGGAATCTCCGATCAGTGAGAAGAAAACTTGTTTGAAATTAAATTTTTATTTTATTTCAGTTTGACCCGACGTTTCGACTCTGGTTGTGAGTCCTTTTCTAAGGGTCTTATATGCCTATATACGATGATGAATTGTTCTCCTTCTAGTCGAAAAATGTTCTACTTTATTTTTTCCTTAATCACCTGCAATCCCTGACATATACCTAATATAAATAGACTGAGCCATCCTATCTAATTCCTGTAGTCAAAATAGCACAAATTTTGGGTAAAATCTCTTTGTCTTCTTCAAGCTCAAAATGTACATTGAACAGTAACCAATTTTGGGAACAGAACGGCTGTATTAAATGGAATACATTGGAATTGACATAAAAGTTCAAACAAATATATTGTTTATATATACCTACCTAGGTATGTATTTTTCTATTAACCTGCCACTACTGACGTAGATAATTGTTTCTACCTAAGAATTTTATAAGAATTAATAATCTATCACGATAGTTCTCTGTAGCGACGGCAACATACCTATCTAAAAAATAAATTTTTAGCTTCCTTCTTCACTCAGAGATATATAGATTTTTGCAAAATTTGGTTTCCTTAAAGTGTCAAATAAAAATTAATTTTCATTTCATTTTTCTGCTAGTTTCCGTTAGGTGAAAGTTGGAAAAAATGTACTTCCAGCTGTGAATATTGTGTCCAGGAAGAACTGTATAAAAGCGGGGCCAAACGTTCACACAGTCCCTTTGGCGCAGAGGATAGCGCGTTGGACTTCTAATCCAAAGGTCGCGGGTTCGATCCCCGCAAGGGATGCGGATTTTTTGCAATATTTTTTTTCTTTACAAAAAAATTTATTTAAAATTTATAAATATTTTTGAAATTATTAATAAAAAGTTTACGAACGAAATCAAAAGCCTAATTTTTTTTTATGACGCCAGCGTGGCGTCGGTCCATTGATCTAAGTTAATAATCAGAATCGACTCATTTAGGTCTTATCTCATTGTTGCTTCTAGATAACGGTATTTATATTGGGACAGTCATACATAATTAGTTAACTTAAGCCGATTGAAACTAGCCATGCTCATGTTTCTGAAAGTGTGCTAGTAAAACTTTTGTTTTGAAAAATAACCAAAAAATAGCGAGTTTATACCCCAGATGGGACTCGAACCCACAATCCCCGGCTTAGGAGGCCGATGCCTTATCCATTAGGCCACTGGGGCTTTCAGCTCCTGGTTTTTTAGTTGAAATAAACGTTAAAGCAGGATAGAACACATTCGAGTACGGAACATGAGTTGAGTGGTTTCACATCATGAGCTGAACAGTGGAAATTCTTATTTCAAAAATGGCACAACATGGAGATAGTTTGCTAGAAACTATTAACCGCACACAATTGAACCATTCTCATTTCTCTTTCAAAACTGCTCACCATTGAAAAGAAATATTGATAGCGTTGAAATTCTTTTAATTAATACCAAATTATGGAATGGAAATTCTTCTTTTATTGAGTGAAACAAAACAAAAAAATTTCTAATCCTATTTTTTTTTAAATATGCTTCATTTTGTTACTTATTACTTTAATAATAAGGACCTAGGTACATAGTCTCACAAGTGCTTCTTGTTGGTGAATGCATGTTTTTCCAATTGTTTTTTTAAATGTTCTTGAAAGTTTTTTAAATCGGAATCAAGTCAGGGGAGACTGGCCTGGCCAACTCATTATGGAGACATTTGCCTGCAGGAACCAATTTTTGACTTGTTTAGGAGCATGGTATAAAGAGTATAAAGAAAGGTATGTTCCATCTACGTATGAGAGAAACACTTTTTCTTTTTTCATTGCGTCATCAGTTGAAAAAATTTTCACAGATGTGAAGAAATCGTAAGCGAATAAATCGAATTGAGTTTTTAAATGCATATTTAAAAGAAGTTAAGCAAAGGAAATCTTTTCAAATGGTTAATTATGCTGTAAAACATTGTAAAAAATGAAAAAATAAAATAAAAATTTCCCATACATTTCCTTGGAAATTTTTCAACTACATATAGTGATGTTGTGCTCAGATGGAACATGGAACATACAAACCAGAAGCATATTCTCCTCTGCGTATGGTAACATAAGGCTCTTCATTATTTCTAACTATTCAAAACTCGTTATGGTGTCCATTATGTTGTGTATTGAACTTATCCATGAGAAGCAGTCCGACCATAATGTTTCTGCCTCCATTGTTTTTTTTTTGTTTTTTTTAAGCGTCACGGTGCAGAGAATTTAAATAGGTATTTGCATGAAATTTTGACACATTGCAGCTGATGTTTCACACATCTTAGGCCTTAATATTAAGAAAATCAATTTGATAATAATTTACTGAAATTGTCTGTAAAATTAAAGTTTTGAATATTTTAGAAGTTTTTTTTATAAAATTTTATAATAATAATAAGTTCAAGTGAAAATGTGAACAGAAACGAAAATATGTTTTTTATGCTTAAGGTATGTATTAATATCATAAAAATTTAGTAGCAGTAGAATATTTAATATATGATTAATTTTTTCGTGTCTTTTTTTATATTTATACTACATTTAAATTAGTTTTCATTGTTATAAAATAAAATTCAGTATGACTAATCACAACAACTTGTGCCATAAGAACTTTAATAAACTACACACATACCTATTCATCGTCAGGTATGTCCACCCACTTTTAATTAAAATTCACAGGTATGAAAATGTTCAAAATTCAAATTGTTTTAAAATAAACATTTAATACTGGTTACATTCGCCAAGCAAGAACGAAGACTCTTTCCCCCATAGTTTCTGGACTGGTCATCTTCCACGGACAAGTCTCAAGCGCTTCGAAAGGATATGAGCGGATGTATGAACTCAGCGCAAATAAGCATTCATTTAGAAACTCAGTCGATCCGCAAGAGGAATTTAGACAATTTGCGACTAAAGAACCCGTAAAAGTTTTCTAATCTGTAGACAATTTGCATTTCCTCCCATAATGAAATCAGGCGTAACCCCCAAAATGCAGTCCTGGCGTACAGGAGTTGAATATTATATAGGTATCCTATCATATGTAATAGACCGGATAGCCAGCCGAATTTACATTGGAACATTATGACTGAAGCACAGGAAACAGAAGCATATTATTGCTAAAGTGTTATGCTTCTTAAACAAAGCTAGATGTTGCTCACTACCTGTCTACATAAACCAATCACTCACGTGGAGCAGCCTTAATGATCTCAGAGTTGTCCTGCATAGAACTCGCACTCGATTTGGGTCCAATGACCTCTTTGGTCAGGGTGCCATCCTTTGGAACTCCCTCCCTGAACCTATCAGAAGAGCTGGTACCTGCAGAGAATTTAAGGAGCTCGCATTGTGTCACTTAATGTCTGATTAAAAAAAAAAAAAAAAAAAAAAAAAAAAAAAAAATGAGATGAGTTGCAATTATTTATTTTATTATTATTTTTGTGATATTATTGTTATATTATTACTTTAACCTTCAAATTTTCATTTTTATTTGTATTTGTAAATGGCGTTTGCCATTCTATTTCTATCTTGAGTGCTTAGTGCTCTCTCTGTTGTATGTCTTTATTACTGTAAATGTTTTCTACCGCAATGAGTCTGTTCATTGCTCCTATTTTATTTTGCTAAATGACTTGTATATTTTTTCTATTGTATCCCAACTAGCTATTAATTACTCGATGTACCTAACGTTGTAACGTAGCGTAAGCTGAGGTTCTTCAATAAATGATTTTTCTATTCTATTCTATTCTAAAGGAAGTATTTGGAATCATAAGACTACATACATACATAAATTTATTTAAATATGTATAATTGGAATTAATTTTAATATCTTTAAGTTATCACCTCCACTACCTATTGTATATCAGCAGATGAGAAAGTTGACATCATACAGTAAATTTTACGAATTAGGGCTAACATAACATAGCCATTAAAAAACACTAACATTTACTTTTTAACAGGCTATGGCGAACTAAGCTATAGATTTCATGGAAAAATTAATTTCTAACAGATTTAAGCTCAATATGCTTCTTTTCTTATGATATTGAACAAAATGTAGCAAGTAGAACAAATTTATGAATCACTTCCTGCGTTTTGATAATAAAGTAGATTGGATTATGTTGAAACACAATAATTATACCCTAGATGAAATTTATAGGGTATACTAGGTTTGCCATTCCATTCGTAACGCATAGAAATAATGTTGCTAGACAAAAATGGATTGAACACCCACGCATAATATTAATAGTAATCTTGATTTTTGCATGTCCGTCTGTCCGCCCTCAAAATAACTTGAGAACGGGTTTACTTCGAGAGCTAAAATTTACTACACGGACTTTGCAGAAATTGCATACAAAGGCCCGAATTACAATTACGAATGATCAGTCTACAGCGACTTGATTTCAGTCGGAGTCGACGCTAATGTGAAATTTCTAATTAAAGGCTTAAACACAATTCCGACGACAGACGACAAACGACGACGATATATCGCTGTCAAACTTCTACAAACACAGCATCTTATGCGAATGCACCAAATTGCGACGACCGACGTTGAGCGATCGACGACATTATCGCCGGTATTGATCAGTTTCTAATTTTGCCGTCGTCGCTGCAGTCCTACCAACAAAATTAATCGAATGAAATGGTTGTGGCATTCACTTTTGTCTTTTTTAGGTGGTAGCACGCCGCGGTAATTTTAATATAATGAGCTTTGAGGAAAAATTGATCGAGGAAATGCGAAATCCATAAAATAATTTATAGTTTACAAGATAGACAAGACAAGTGGACAAAAAAGACGTGGGTTGGATGGATATTTCAAAGCGTTTAATTTAGTTAATATCTGCATTTTCAGTTTTTTTTCCACACCTTGGTTCATTGCATTTCTTTCAATATAATATAAAATATTCTTGATAAAAATCTCCTTTTAAAACGCTCGAAACATTTAACAAATGAAATTTCAATATCTTCTTCTTTCACAATCGTCGCTCATCGCTTGTCGTTGCAATTGTGTTCCAAATTTTTCGACTGCCTGTTTCGCAGCGAAATTTTCGTTGTCGTCTGTCGTTCTATCGCTCTGTCGTCGCAATTGTGTTTAAGCCTTAAGAAGTTCCGACTACGGTAATTGAACTGAACTTGGCCGCAGCCGACAACCACATGCATTTATCATTTGGACAAAGTCGCAATCGACTAATCAGCCGTAATTATAATTCAGGCCTTAAGCTGGAAAATCCGACCGATAATTCCTTCGTAGGGTTGCCATACAAAAATTTCGGTATCACTATATATTTGGACACTGCCTGAGAGCGGTTAATGTAGGGGGCTGAAATTTAGTACAAGACGTTTGCATAAAAAGTAAATAAGCTAGAATTGGTCTAAGACTAATTCTTATGATATCCTAAGATGAATGCCCTTATGAAATTTCGTATTGTCACCCTTCTGTGCAAGTTTGATTTTTGAAGTGGTTTTTCGCATATATTTCTAGAACGGTTTGTCGGACAGAAAAAATGATTATAACCAATTTTATAGGATTTCGTATTCTCAAGAAGATTTTAGTACAATAAAAATGTCTTGGACTGATCGTTTTCACAGTATACGTAAAAAACCTAGATTTTTATATGGCAACACCAAGAAGGAGTTGCCCGATTTGGTCCATTTTTGAAATTTTTTTTTGCTAGTGTCCAAATATATAGTGGAAAACGACATTTTTGTATGGCAACCCCACGAAGGAGTTGCCCGATTTGTCTCATTTTCGAACTTAATTTTATTTAAGGCTTAAACACAATTGCGCGGATAGAGCGACCGACGAATTCCTATGCAATATACGATCCATAAAATGTTCCTAGAGAAAATTGTTCCTATGACTGCAATAGTCGTAGCCCGTCGGTCTCTCTATTACGTAAAGTAATATTACAAAATATGATTTTAGAGATCCGTCGGGAGTTCTATACCTTAAAGAATGTTCACATAAACAGAATGTTATCTTGTAAGTAGCTATAACTTCAAGTTCAAGCAGTTCATCTTATAATCGAGAAGATTAACTTGTGTGCGAATTTTACAATTATTATGGTGTGAGTTATGGCTTTGCACACAATATCACAGGTGCAATTATTAGAAGAACGGAAAAGAGCATTATAAATTAAACAGGGTACTACCGAAAATTGTACCTGTAACATTCGCACCCTGTTTCAAGTCGAAGGCAATATCTCGAGCTTTCAAAAATTATATCAGTAACATTCGCACCCTATTTAAAGTAGAAGGCTCAAATTTCCAAAAATTTTGCCTGCAATATTTGCGCCCTGCTTAAAATAGAATCTTATCAATAGAACTTCCAAAACTTGAACCTGTAACATTTGCACTCTGTTTAAAGTAGAAGGCTCACTCAAACGTCCAAAAATTGTACCTATAATATTCGCATCCTGTTTAAAGAAAATGGCTCTCACTCAAATTTCCAAAAACTACTTTATTAGATTTGCACCCTGTTAAAAGGAGACCGGTTTCACTCGAATTTCCAAAAACTCCATCTGTGACATTCGTACCTTGTTTAATTTATAATGCTCTTATTCCTTCTATTAATAATTGCACCTGTGATATTCGCACCCTGTTGTAAATGCAAAGCAATAACTCACACTATAATAATTGCTTTTATGAAATTCGCACACAAGTTAATCTTCTAGATTATAAGATGAACTGCTTGAACTTGAAGTTATAGCTACTAACAAGATAACATTCTGTTTATGTGAACATTCTTCAAGGTATAGAATTCCTGACAGATTTCTAAAATTATATTTTGTAATATTCCTTTACGCTATGTATGAATTTTATAAATTTGTTTTTTCTGTGAAAAAATGTATATCGGCGCGAATTTCCTCCAATGCATTTTCAGTTAAAATAAATGACGGTGCGAATTTCCCCCCTATAGGGTGAAATTCGCTCGGGTGCGAATTTCACTTTTACTAGGCGCGCAAGGGAAATTCGCACTATGGGGTGCGAATTTCCCCCAGCTGTTTTATAATATGGAAATCGAAATAAAAATTTCAATACTGCTCCATGATTTAGTTTAAATTCATATAAATGCACTTATTTTTTAAAAAACGTAATTTTTTATATTTTACATTTTACATAATACTAAATTGCGTAAATTACATACACTTTAGGAACTCCGTTTTACACTAAAACCTCCATATTAAAGGAAAATATGGCCGCCTCTGATAAGTTTTCTTATGAGAATAAAATTCTTGTTATAAGAAGTTTAACTTTCTATTACACCTGTTGTACACTTTTCATCTGTCATCTTATCTGTAAACTGTTTTTATTGAAAAAACTGTTGTCAGCACTTTTGTCGTTCCCTGTAGCCACAGCAATTAGAGAGAATTTTGTTCGCAAGTTAACATTAAAAAAATGAATTTTAAGGACGAAAAAACATTTAAAAAAGACTTTAATTTAATTTCACAAAGGCATTTATGCAAAGTAATTAATAATTATATCTTCTACGTATTCAAGTGTTGGCAATATGCCAAAGAGGCTTTTTGCGACAATAGAATTGTCCTATTATTTTAATTTGTGTAATTTTCCTTACACAAAGTGTGCTATTTTTAATACCTATTATATCTGAATAGGTACGTACCTTTATAAAATAAAAATTACACTTAAACCATTGATTTTATACATATAGATATCCCACAAAATCTGTTACCTCTTCTCGACAGATGGCCTTACATGTAACAGAGGCTTTTACCGAATGACTGAAATCATGTTTACAGATGCCGCCATCTATTAGAAAAAATTGTAAAACATGAGGATATTAAGTTAGCTTCGATAACAAATGTTTTATCTTCTTCCCTATCTAACAATGTCTAGGAATGTGGAAAAAATTTAATAAAGGAATTCAAAGGAATTTCAGATTATTTCGCAATAAATTTTGTTTTTATGAGATATATATGTGTATAGAGAAGTACTTCGTAAGAGATTTTTTTGTTGAATTTTGTATTCCTTCTGAATAAATAAATTATTTTCAAATTAGGAATGGTTTATTCTAATTTCAGAATCGCGTCAATTTTGCAATTCCTCCTTTCAGCCAGCGCGTCAACAGCTTCGTTTCGCAGCAGCCAGTTGCAGATCATTAAAAATTCTTACATATAGTACGACAGCTAGCAGTGTCACTATAGACATGCGGCCCATCTGTTTGATGAGAGGGGTTGCGTTTACCTGTGTCCATTCGGTTCCACAATTAAACAAAGCAATTTTCAACATGATTTTAGTTCTATTTTTTTTTTTTTTTATTAGTTTAGTTATCGAAGGAACAGCATGAAATTAATTTGTCAGGCAGAAATTCGGTTGATTGTCAATAGCCAAAATGTAAAGTACTACAGTGGCGACTCAGTGAGAAGATGCCTATATGTAAATAAAAAATCAATGCTTAAACCCAGAAAGTATTGTCTCTTTTTCAATGACAGTTTTTTGCTCGAAAAATCAGTTTTTTTATCTGTTTGTTACAGTTTTCTTAAAAAAAAAAAATATGGCAACGATGGACCTTCAATTCTCTTTATGAGAGTGATACTCTGCATAACTTGTTATAAGAACTAAACTTTTCATATGAAACATTTTAACTCTTCTTATGAGATTGCAACTCTCACAATGAACATGGAGCTTTTATTATAAACGTTTCACACTCGGTCTTTCATGAAGAGTCTTCGAAAGAACTTACAGACAAATGCATTATAATTTTCAGTACTTTGAAATAAGGTAATGAAGTAAACGACTTTGTTACGTTTTACAGAGCATTAACAATAATTATTCATATGAAATAGCTTTAGATAAAACTACCGAACACTACGCAGTATTATTGGGATAACTTTTAAAATTATTTTACTGCAACATTCCTGGGCGTATTTAAATCAAAATAAATTTTATTTATTTTCCTTCGAAGATTAGTAGATATTTTAACAATTTTAACTTTCTTCTGATCCATTTTGACAAATTACTACCGAAATTGATGAATGAGTGACTTCTATGGTAATTTTAATGAGAATAATAATCTTTTTGCACTAGTAACAGTGTTCTTATAGATGTTGTAATATTTTACGACTATAAGATCATCTTTATAAGTTTATTATACTTGAAGTCTTACAAAAGCTTTCATATAAGTATCATAACACCTTAGTACTCATAAGAACATTTCTTTGAGAGTTATTTTGTAAAAAAAAAGACTCAATAAGAATACAAGTTTTCTGGCACTCAAAACAAGAGTACAAAGATGATCTTAATATAATATTAAATGTTTTAAAAGTTCTAGTAGCACTAATCTCTCATAATAATAGTACTATGAGACATATTTAAGTCTTATTGAATTATGTTATGAGACTATCCAAGAGTGTGAAGAGATTTTTATGAGATACTTTTGCAATTTGTAAGAGTTTGTTAGTTTACTTCGCGTGGAATACCCTATTGTTTCTCATTTATATCAACGATCTCCAATCGGTTTAAATTAATACAGTACGTTTACATGAATGAATACTTCAAGTAGAGATCAAGTAATCAAAATATCATGTAAGTTTATAACAAAATCAAGTATACTTGATGACAAAATCACAAAATTTTCTTCGATTAACTTGATACAAAAAAAAAAATCAACCCGTAAAACAAAGTTTGTCACTATAAATCCTTTATATGCGAGGCGATTGATATTTATTTAAATTTTTGTTTTTTTTTTCTCTTGACTATTTTCTTGTATCATACAACCTTGTGGGATCAAAAGTATTTGCGAAGGGTCAAGCATACTTCGCGCTGAGCCGAGTGAGATCGCTCGATGGAATTCGATTAGAAGATCTTGACGTTTCCAAAGTGCAAGACAAAAAGTATTGCAATCAACTAGCGTTGGAAGTGATGGAGCATTTGCGGAAACTTCCATCATATTGAAATATCAACTAATCTCTACAAAATCGAAATAGAAAGACTGAAGAAACAAACGATTTTCCTTATATATTTATAATTTAATTTTGTTCCTTCCAATGTGATGATATGTAAATCAAGTGAATGTACACGAAAATAGTCAAGAAAAAACAAACAAAAATTTAATTTAATTTAATAAAGGATTTATAGTGAAAAACTTTGTTTTTACGGGTTTGATTCGAAGGCTTTTGAAAAGACGAGAAAAGTTATGAAAATGTAAGTTTTACAATAGAAAGAATTATTGCAAATCAACCAACTTAGAACAACTAGAACACTTGATGTGACATTGTAAGTCTAATCTTGAATTAAAATCACTTCACTTTATTAACTTTAAATCACTCACCGACATAAAATATTGCAAAATTTGTGCACAGTTGCTTTTTTCTTTTTTTACCAGACAAACAATTTTCAGCCCAGTGCCAACGGTAAATATTCAAAATTTCAAAAAGTCGTTAAAATATCTAGTGTTTTTCCCTACATTAAAAAAAAAACTTACTTATGCTTGTGTGTGTGTGTGTGGGGAGTGCTTGAGTGCTTGCACAATGCCAAAGTGCATTGTCATCGACGACAAATCGATGTGGAAAATTTCAGATCGATTGAATACCGGGAAGTGGGTCAATTTTAACTTTCTAAGTCTGCGGACAAGCCCGGCGGTGAAATTAATAAAGGACTTAAAAACTTAAAAACGCAACTTCAGTACTTGAACATTTTTCATTTCTATGAATTATCAAAACGGAGAAGAGGAACAAGAAGAAGATTATTGTTGATAGGCTGTGATTTTTAGCACTTTTTTGAAAATATTTGTCTAAAAATCCGTATCTATGGATTGAACATAATGCAGAGTTGTCAAGGTAAAATGTCACTTCAAGTAAATTTCAAGTCAAGTAATTGGAATTAATTGAACCAAAAACCTACTTGAGATTCAAGTGGATTTCAAGTCAAGTAATCAAGTATTCAACGTACTGATAGATAATGTTAACATGTGAAGTAAGTGGTCTGGATCAGGTTTACAGTTTTGATCCGACAAAGTTTACCGAACGTGAGATTAGGATTTGTGAACCTGGCAAGTAGGTTTGGTTTGGTATCAACTCTCAAACCAATATTCTGTAAAAAAGGACTTTCAATAATTTTCCAAAATGTAAATGCCCCGGGTGAGGATCGAACTCACGACCTTAAGATTATGAGACTTACGCGCTGCCTACTGCGCTACCGAGGCTATGGTGACGTGGCATTTGAGTTTCTACAATTAGGAGCTCACCTGAAATTGGTTAGAAAATTTAAAAGGAAAAAAATAAGAGTATGTGAAAAAAGTACAGCTTTAATTTTTTGTATTTATTTATGTATTATTCCATATAATAATGAAAATAACAATTCAATTGTTTAGTTTTTGTAAATAACTTTTTACTTCATTTTCTTTTATTATAGACTAGGCCTGACCACATTTCCAACTGGGTAGTTACAGTTGGAAATGTGGTCAGGCTTGCCTGAAGAAAGGAGCTAGACCCATGGAAAACAATAGGGTAATTTTATTTAATATTTTTGGTAGGGACTAAATGATGCCACTGGCAGATAATCAACAATTGCGATTCCGCGTATGGAAGCTAAGCCAAACAATAATTATTCTCAAGCATTCTGTGTAAGGCACAATTGATGTATCACAAATAATCTTCCTATTTCCGAACAGTTTTCGTAATTACGAGAACGATATTTTGTCAAACATAGAATTACTGACCAGGCAAAAGGGATGCAACTGGAAGATATTCGAAGCATTCCGGATAAGGCACAGGTGATGCATTAAGCAGATAATAAAAAAAATTTCCCATATCCGAAGGTCTTTCGTATTACGATGATTCATTAGTGCCTGGCAAAATTCTTGGGAAATTGTGAAATGCATTGCTGCAAAAATTTTAATTTTCAGGGCAAAGTTGTTCTTCATGATGCTTTTTGAATCACATTCTAAGAAGCATTCGTAGGTCCTTCTTCATAATGCCTTTTGAATCACTTCCTGAGAAGCATTCAAGAAGTAGACAATGATGAAGCCGAACTCATACCTTCTGCGGACATGCTAATGTTAAAAAGATATGAAGTGGCATACAGAGTCATGCCTCCAAGCCTTCCAAGGAATGATACTGCCTTGCATGGTAGTATGTGTTCCCATTTCCAACAGGGTATACCTACACAACAAAACTTATTTCTTGCCCCTGTTTTATGTTTTCTATTTCCTATTTCATGTTGCTGTTGCATCAAATTTAAGTGGAAAGCAACCTTTTGTACTCCAAGATATTTCATTAATTTTAAATTAATAAAAGAACATAGACGACGGTTCTAGATACCTACGTTATTAATAAAACTTTTACTTTTACACAAAAAAAAATTCTTTTCAGGCAAGGCATGTAACCCATTTATATGCTTAAAATATCAAAATCAACTCAACCAGACCATTAGACAGCGTTTATTTTCATTCGGGGTGGGCTCTAGGCTACTAAGTAGTTCAAAGCCTCTGCTGCTCAAGAAGTTTTTTTTATGTTATATTTACTTCAAGCATGAAGCTAGGGAAAATTTTAAATAAACTATACTTACTTCAAAAATTTGTATTGTAAGCTGCATTCACAACACGAAAGAGCATATTACGTAGTTCTAAGATCTCGAGCCTTTTTCACATTTTATGATTCACAGTCGCATGTACAATTTTCATTCAGATTAAAGTACCTATATGCAAGGAGTAGTTTCAGGTATTTTATTAGTTCAGTCAGGTGAATGTATATGTATAGATATATAAATTTGAAGATCGAGAAGTATAAAATAGAGGACTGAAAATATTTAAAAAATGAGGAAATGAGTCTTTTTCCGGCTGTGTAAGAAGCAACGTGGAATAAAGTGTATTTTGAATTTTGTAGTTGAGTTTTGTTTTTATGTTTTATAGATTATAGACCACAGCATTAGCAACAAATAAGAACTAACAATACAACCATAAATTAAATATACCTATACTCCTCAATTAAGTTATTTGATTGTTTTTCCACAAAGTCAGATAAATTTCATCAGGCAAACTTGTTTTATATCGTCTTCCTTAAGTTGGACAGTTTATTTACAAATAAGCTTGCTATTTTAATCAGTTATTTGCCGAAAATCTTTCTGTGCCTACATCTGGAAATACGCTACAGAAATTCCGTGTTCTCTCCTATACTAACGAAAGTTTATAAAAATCCTTAAGAAATTTTATCTTCTGTTCTGTGTTAAAACCTTTTGAGATTTTATTAATGCAATTTATTGATTGAAAAATTGTAGAGAAATTCATAAGGATTTCGTTTTAAAATACTTCTTTAGGTCTTTAAGTAACTCAAAAAATAATAGAAGTACCTATTCGATTCGATAAATATAAAAATAATAATAATAAATATTTTCATTTTTTAAATTAAACTGAAAGCATTTTAGCTTAGACACAAGCCATTTCAAGGTATTGTTACGCGCCACAAAGTGTACAACCGACATCTGTTGAAAATGGAAGCAACTTTAGGCTAGTGACATCTTAGTAAACTTTGGGTTCGGATAATAGAATTTACGGGAAGGTTCTAGGATAATTTGTAGAGTATAAATACGGCCCTTCTCACATCCAGGGGGCGGAGTCTTATTTCAGATAGTGAAGAGAATGAAGTGAACTATTTGGATTGCGATAATTAGACGTACAGTACTAGCGATAATTAAAGAGTTGATTTGATAATTATTTGTGAATTTTATAAAAATAAACAGTAAAGTTAAATAAAAGAATTTTTGAATTATATTTGAACTATTCTGTTTTAAATAACGCACTAAGGGCACGCTCGTAACAATTGGTGTCAGAAGTGGGATAAATTCGTAAAATTAAGTGGTGGCATTTGACTTAAAACAAAATGTGATTACTTTGGTGAAATTGAAAGAAATTCTGTACTTTACGTGAAAGTTCTGGAAGATAACCTAAAGCAATGGGGCGTAAACTGGACGAGCTTTGAGTATAGGATTTGAAAGTAGAATTGGGCGAACGGTTATTACAAACGGCAGGCACAAAGAATGTTCTAGTCGAGCGACTTAGACAAGATTTGGAAATGAAAGGAACGAATCCTGACACATTTATTTTCGAAGCCGATTCACAAGAACCCGAAGCTGAAAAAAATCTGAGATGTACATTGCAAGGTAGTACCAGTCTTGTACTTACCTCATACTTAGTTTAGTACTATATATTCATGTAATCTATTATACAGCCATCAGCTGATAGACATTGATGTACACACTTTGTATTGTCATCTTGTGCTATGAAGACATATCGTAGCTTGTTTAAATTCTATAAATAAAGATCTATGAACTAAAAGTTAATCTTATATTTACATGGTGCCGAAACCCGAATAAACTAATAAATAAACGTTAGCCAATCTAACGAAACAAATAGTTTAGTAATATCAGAAGGATATTTTTCATAAAAATGACGGAAAACGTTGGAGCCAATCTTCTTCGTCCGCCAAAACCACTCATAATTGAGCATAATAAGGACATGTCAAAGGAATGGAAACTATGGAAACAACAGTATGGTTATTTCGAAATTGCAACACAGATTACAACGAAGCCACAAAACATCCAAATAGTACATTCATGACAGCAATTGGCAGCACAGCTATACAATTATACAACACGCTGCAACAGCCACTTCCAGTAACAGGTGAAGAGGTAACTTTAGAACAGGTAAAAAGTACTTTTGAAAATTTCTTTCAACCAAAAATAAACGTAACATTTGAGCGTTATAAATTTCACAAAATTTCTCAAAAAGACGGCGAATCCGTAAACGAGTTAATTGCGAGAATACGTTTACAATCACAGAATTGCGCATATGAGCATTTAACCGAAAACATTATGAGAGATCAGTTAATTCTAGGAGTAAAAAGCGAAGAACTTCGTACAAAATTGCTAGCCCAAGACATAACATTAACAAAGGCAATACAATTGTGTCAAGCTACCGAAATTTCTCAACAACAAGTAGAAGAAATCTCAAGAGAAAATGAACGTTCCATCGAATTGATTTATAAATCAAAGCGTAATAATCGCACATTTGACTGTCGTAAGTGTGGTACGCGACATGAAGTACGTAAATGTCCAGCATTTCAACACACCTGCAAAAAGTGCAGTGATAAAAATCATTTTGAATCAATGTGTAGAAACAGTCAAACAAACAAACAAAAAGGCAAACGGTTGACAAAAAATGTTAACATATTAGATGACAGCATCATACAAGTAGGTTTATTGTCAAATGGTACAGCGAAATCTGACAATTGGACAGAAAATATCACAATCGCAGATCATAAATTCGACATAAAATTAGATACAGGTGCCCAATGCAATGTACTACCGAAAAGTGTAATTGATGTTGTGAATGCTAAAATCGATAAGTGTAATGTCAAAACGCTTATGTCTTTCAGCAATCATCGTCTGAAAGTTCTGGGACAATCAGAAATAAAATGTCTCATTACAAATCAAATATGTAAAGTTATGTTTAAAGTCGTAGCTGAAAACATAAAACCAGTTCTAGGTGCCAATGCATGTGAACAATTAGGTCTCGTTCAAAGAGTTCACACAGTAATGGACGATGATATTTTTGAAGGTCTTGGATGTTTAAAAGGATTTGTATATGACATGGACCTAATTCCAAATCCACAATTCAGGATCCATCCACCAAGACGAATTCCGTATAAAATCACGGATGAAGTCAAAAAAGAGTTGGAAAAAATGATAGAAATGGACGTGATCGAACCAATAAAGGAGCCTACTCCTTCAGTTTCACCAATGGTAGTAGTGAAAAAACAGAACAAAATTCGAATCTGTATAGACCCAACGGACGTTAATGTCAATATTCTACGACGCCACTATCCAATGCGAACTATTGATGAAATCGCAGTGAGGTTACAAGGTTCAAAGTTTTACACGCTTCTCGATTGTAAACGAGGATTTTGGCAAGTACGTGTATCAGAAAAAACTAAAAAAATCTTAACATTTTCAACACCATGGGGAAGGTTTTGTTGTAAGAGGTTACCCTTTGGGATTTCATCAGCTCCAGAAGTCTTCCAGGAAACAATGCAATCATTATTTTCAAAGATCAAAAACGTAGAAGTATCAATAGATGATATATTAATCCACGCACGATCCATAGACGAGCTCAGACGAACGACAGAGGAAGTAATTAAAATCTTGCGAATCAACGGACTGAAATTAAATAAAAACAAATGTGTGTTTGAACAAGTTAAAGTTAAGTTCTTAGGACACATCATAAATAGAAATGGAATGACTGCAGATCCAGAAAAACAGCCGCGATCTATCGTCTAAAGGCCCCTACAAATCGAAAAGAATTGCAGAGAATTTTGGGTAAGTTCACCTACCTCAGCAAATACATACAAAACTTTTCAGAATTAACAACGCCTTTAAGAACATTACTGTCAAAGTCAACGCCGTGGGTCTGGGATAGGTATCAACAAATTGCGTTTGATAAATTAAAGTCTACAATAGCCAAGCCACCTGTTCTTAAATTATATAACATAAATGAAGACATTAAACTCCAAGTAGATGCAAGTTCCACTGCACTAGGAGCAGTACTTCTCCAAAGAGAACAGCCCGTCGCATACGCATCAAAAGCCCTAACTGAATGTCAACAAAGATATTCACAGTTAGAAAAAGAAGCCTTAGCAGTGAAATTTGGATGTGAAAAATTCCATGAATATGTATGGGGTAAAAAGGTTATAGTCGAATCAGACCACAAACCTTTGGAAACAATTTTTCGAAAGCCTATACATTCTTCGCCTGCCAGACTTCAAAGAATCAGATTAAGTGTATTGACCTACAATCCACAAGTCATCTATAAACAAGGGATTAAGATGTACCTCGCAGAGACTGTGACAATCCAAGCCCAGATGACACCCACATGGATGAGGAATTAGAAGTACAAATGCTGCTTTCAATTTCTGATGAGGAATTAACAAGACTGACAAACTTGACAAAAAATGATGAAACATGTCAAATCCTTAAATCATTGATCCTAAAAGGATGGCCGGACAATATCAAATCCATACCGAATGTAGCACGTCCTTACTGGAACTTCAGGGATGAACTGTCTATATATGAAGGGATCATCTATAAATCGCATAAAGCATTCATTCCAGCCAAAATGAGAGCAGACTTGCTGAAATATATTCATAGCGGACATTTCAACTACGAAAAATGTGTTCGACGAGCCAAGGACTGTGTATTTTGGACAAAAATGAATAGAGACATATATGACTATATTCAAAGATGTGCATCATGTCAAGCAAACCAGAAAAGCAACATTAAAGAACCTCTTGGTCGAAAAGTTATACCGACATATCCATTCGAAATTGTAGCAACCGATCTATTCCATTTTAAAGGAAAAGATTATATCGTTATAACGGACAGCTACTCAGGATTCATTAAGTTTGAAAGTCTTGATGAAATAACTACAGGAAATATTATAAAATTTCTTAAAAACATATTCTCAATTCAAGGTATACCAAGAGTGTTAGAATCAGACAACGGTCCGCAATACTCATCACTTGAGTTTAAAAATTTTTCGAAAATGTGGAAATTTAATCATCAAACTAGCTCGCCATACCATCCAAGAGGAAATGGGCTAGCAGAAAAAGCAGTACAAACTTCAAAAAATATTTTGAAGAAATGTGCCTACGATAATTCAGATGTCCAATTAGGAATATTGAACTTCATGAATACACCTAGAGAGAACTTAGGAACACCAGCACAAAGACTTTATGCACGAAACCTACGTTCACCTATACCTACTACTACATTATCACTTCTACCAAATCAGCCTATAGTAGAAGACGTACCAGAAGCTTTGCGAGAAATACGTGAGCAACAAAAAAAGTACGCCGACAAGAGTTCCAGAGAAAGGGAGCAATTAAACAAAGGAGATGTGATAGTAACAAGGACAAACAATAAAGCTGAATGGAAACCGGCTATTATTGAAAGTCAAGTTCATCCGCGATCATACATGATTAGGGACAGAAAAGGAAAAACATACAGAAGAAACTCTTCATGCATTAAGCGAACTCAAGCGCAAATGGAGTATCATACAAGAACGGTTCCCGAGAACAACGAAGACGACTCACATATACAACTAGAGTCAACGTTACCTTTGGTAGACGAGTCATCAGAAAAACATATGTCAAATAATATGACTAAACCTGATCAGACACCGTCAATTAGCAATCACCGTCAAACAGTTATAGATACTAAACAGAACTTATCTGAAATAACCAGTACAAGGTCTGGAAGAATAATTAGACCACCGGAGCGCCTAAATCTATAGCTCTCATCATTCTGGAAAAAGGGGGATGCAAGGTAGTACCAGTCTTGTACTTACCTCATACTTAGTTTAGTACTATATATTCATGTAATCTATTATACAGCCATCAGCTGATAGACATTGATGTACACACTTTGTATTGTCATCTTGTGCTATGAAGACATATCGTAGCTTGTTTAAATTCTATAAATAAATATTTATGAACTAAAAGTTAATCTTATATTTACATACATGAACCAACTTTTGGGTACTTTAATGCGTAAATTGGAGCTTTCAGCCCTACAGATGAAGAATGCTTTTGAGAAACAAAAGAATTCTCTAGAATCCCGATTAGATGAGCAGGAGAAAGCTGATGAGGAACAAAAGAATTCTCTGCAAGCATGTTTGGAAGAACAAAAGAATTCTTTGGAATCTTGTTTGGATGAACAGAAGAAATCTCTGGAAAGTCGTTTGGACGAACAAAAGAGTTCTCTGGAGAATTGTCTAGAAACTCGTTTGGAGGAACAGAAAAAACTTTAAGGCGGATATGGAAAGGATGAAGCATCGACAGCCTCGGCACCAATATTTGATGGGCAAAACTCGTGGCATATTTTCAAGAGACAATTCGAGGCAGCTTGAAGTAAATGGATGGAAGGACGAAGACAAAGCTATAGTTCTGGTGTTAGCACTTCGAGGCCCGGCGTCAGAACTCTTACAAACTGTACCGATTGAAAAGCAACGGGATTACACTTCATTAGTACAAGC
Organism: Dioctria rufipes; assembly: GCA_963924295.1. Classification (NCBI taxonomy): domain Eukaryota; kingdom Metazoa; phylum Arthropoda; class Insecta; order Diptera; family Asilidae; genus Dioctria; species Dioctria rufipes. The sequence goes on along the minus strand of OZ002740.1, from coordinate 377,633,495 downwards.
GATGGAATTACATTATGGAGATGAACACATGCAGCAAGTATTTCGCCCGCAGTTACGCAACAGGATTCAAAAGCTTGGCGAATCACTACTACAACTGCAGGCTGATGTGGAAAGATTAGCTTATCTTTCATACTCTAGTGTAAATGCGGATTTCCTTAATGAAGTGGCAACAGAGCCGTTTGTGAACGCTATTGCAGATTAAAACTTACAGCAAGCACTAAGGCTAGCAGGAAAGAAGTCAACAGCAGAAGCACTAGCCTATGCATTAGCGTATGAATTTGCCAGACAAGCTTCTCGTAGTGCAGTAGATTTTGGTAGAAGATTGTACGTGCAATAGAATGCAGTCATCACAGAGCACTGCTTCATGTGGTATTCTTCGATGCTGGAATTTTAATAGACTGGGACACTTCCTAAGAGACTGCAGAAAACGCCGACGAATGGAAGCGCCAGAAGAAGGGCAAAGACATCGAGCTGGGCAGCAGATTCGCAGCAGAATGCCGTCATCACAGACCACTCTTCCGCGTGGACTACTTCGATGCTGGAAATGTAGTAGACTGGAACACCTTCCGCAAAAGGGAGAATATGGCGAGCTAGGGACCAAGTTACTTGTGAAGAGACTAGACTGCAACCTGTTGACTTTAAATCCCACACCGCAAAGGACGTATCCACGGACGTCCATACAATCCTGAATGGAAACATTATGGACGGATGGAAGAAAAAAATGACGCTGACAAAAGTCAAAAGAAGAAAGGAAAAAAATCCAAAAACGATGATGACTACGATGATCACTGGAAAAAGAAGAAAGGGAGGAAATCCAAAGACGAGGACAATGAAGGAAAGAAAAAGACGAAAAGTAAAGGGTCTACGGATTTTGATAATGATGATGGTAAGGGTATAATGAAGATCGGAAAATGTAAAGACTAAGGTTCTGACGATGATGATTATAAGCGCAAAGGCGGCAATGACAATGATGACAACGGCGATAAAACGGGCAAAGGAATCAAAGACAATGATAATGATAAGAGACGAACAAAAGTTACCAGAAGACTACATATCAGAGCAAATACTCATCGTATGACGACGACTCGCTATGACTTACGTGCTAATTCAGCCGGATTTAATGAAGGTGATCCTGTGTGGCTATACAACCCGATATGACGTAAGTGACGTCCTCCAAAATTATGTATTCAGTAGTGACTAGAATTAATGACGTAGTACACAGGATTCAGCGTGGTACAAGAGGCAAACGGAAAATCGTTCACCTGGATCGTTTGTGTCAATACTGCGAGCACCAAGATCGGTTCATAGACCATCTGTTGTTTGGGACGAACAATTTTAAGAAGGGGGCAGTGTTACGCGCCGCAAAGTGATACAACTTGAGGCTAGTCACATCTTAGTAAACTTTGGGTTCGGAGAATAGATTTTAGGATAATTTGTAGAGTATAAATACGGCCCTTCTCACTTCCAGGAGGCGGAGTCTTATTTCAGACAGCGAAGTGAACGAAGTAAACTATTTGGATTGCGATAATTAGACGTACAGTACTAGCGATAGCTAAAGAGTTAATTTTATAATTATTTAAGAAGAATTTTTGAATTATATCTGAAATATTGTGGTTTAAATAACGAACTAGGGCCACGCTCGTAACAGTATTTTATTTTAGACACAAGCCAATCTTGTCCAAAAACCATTCTGAATTCTTCATGTTGCCGCATTAAAATAATTTATAAAAAATTCTGTTTGTAAATTAGAATTACAAATTAATTTTAGAAGTAGGTACTGTAATGAAAGTTATTTATAATAATTTTTTTTTTGCAAGAATGAAAGAAAAGCAAATTATAAATATTAAAATATAATACTAATTCAAATTTATGAAAATTTAATTTGTTGTACGGCAATGGTGGAAACTTACAAATTTCGCTTTTGTTGACCTTGATAGCGCATACTTCGTGGCACAGACTGTAATCGGCATTTGTAAATATATTCAAAGTAATATCTATTTCGATATTAGAAAAGGTGGTGATAAGGTTTTTGTGATTAAAAACTCGATAATGATTTTTGGAATCTTAGTAAATTTTATTAGATTTGCAAAGCTCTCTAAACTGTATTATTTCCTTGACGTCAACATTCTTCTTATAAAATTGTTCAAAATGTTTTACACTTATTTTAAAAATTTCGTCAGAAGTAGCCACATAAAATACAGTACCTGTCCAATGAAGAGACGCACATGTGAAAATTCTGAAATTTTAAAGAAATGCTACCTTTTTTCCTTGAAATGATTTCTTTGTATTAATTTTACTTTGCAAAAGGTAATCTCAACATCTTTCTGAGAGATGTTACCCGGGGAAAATAAGCAATTTACCTGAAAAGAGGTAAAAGCGCAGGTATGCGAATTGTATCCTTATTTATACTTTTTATTTCGAGTCCAGTCAGTCGTGAGTAAAGTCATTAAGTGCGTTAAAAATCGAAAATGCATTATTCAAGTGATTTATTTAATGGAAAAATTATTAAATTTTAGTGTTTGCCTGAAAACAGACAACATGTCTAAAAACAATTTTTTTTAGCATGGACCATATAAAAGACGTTAGCCGTGAGAAAATACAAGTGATTTTGTCCTTATTGAAAACTAAAGCAGGATTTACATTATGATGGCATTCAAGTTTTACAGAAATTGTGAGGGAAATAGTACATCGTATATGGAAATTTATTTATGAGTGACGCGAGAAGCAAACGCGCCCTGCATTTTTTCCAGACCTCGATTTGTCACTGTTGCGTGTCCGGAACCATAAAAAGAGGGAGTTTTTATAGTTACTGAAACTAAAACATTGTTATTGGCAACCCTAATTTGTCAATTTCGACTACTCGTACTGCTATATTGTTTATGGCATATACATATAAGTTAAATTATTTGTCGAAATAAACAAAAGTAAGTTTTGAGTTTGTAATTAAATATTGCGAAATGGAAAGTTATAAAATATTGAAGTTGTTTCTGAGGTAGTTTTCTGTCCACAAGCAGGGATCAGATTCACTGCAATGGTCCTTTTCCTTTATAGTTGGCTAGAATTATTCCGCCTTTGAGATAATCCGTCATGTGAACACGAACCGGACTGGAATTATCTTCACCGGCGTTACTTCGGTAGTGGAGTGGAATTAAATATTAAATAAAATAAATAAAAATATCGTTATTGTACAAAATTATGATTGTAGAACTGAATTACAGTACCATCTGATATTTTGCGACAAATTTTTTCGATATACTCTCATCCTTTGCTTCGAACTCCTTCGTGCTTTCATGCAATATTTTAGAAATTGTAAAATTGTACTTCTTTCCATGATCCGTCTTTGAATATCTACGAAAAAACGATTAAAAACTTGACAATTTCCAATTAGACAGTTTGCGAACTTTACCATAAAAACTAGAGGGGAGCGTACGTGTGACATATTGCAATGATTGCTTCCGCAGCATTTAAATTTCAAATAACTATCTCCCTCACAATTTGGGTAAATCTCTGACAGAGAATATGTCACAAACAGCAACATTGGGCGCCGGTCGGTTAAGCCAGCTCCTTTCTGAAAGAATGATCCGGAGCTATGGTTCTTCTAGCTATAGACGCAGTTCGACTTGGCTGGTATTAACCAAGACAAGACCTCCCGACGAAGGAGTTGTACGCTTGGTGAGCAGCATTATCCGTACACCGTCGGCCACAAATAAGCTGGGAAGGTGATGTAAATGGCTTGAAGGAGCTAATGACACATTTAATATTCCTGAGTGAAGATTTGAAGAGTTAAGCCTTAACTCTTCGGGGTCCCTATCGTTGTTTTCTGTTATTATGGATGAATTGTGAAAATGAGTCTGTAGTAACAATCTAAATATGTCTTCCAGACTACTACCGTTGGTGTGATTCTTTTTAGAGGACTTCTCGGAGTTTTGAGTGTGTAGGTAGCTTATCCTTGCAGGCATTTCTCGATTCTTTATTGTATTGAAACAGTGCCTGGTTGAATTCGTTCCAAGCTCATGAGCTGACCAATATTGTACTTTCTGTTGAACAAATGGAAATGAGCACTTGATAAAAAAAACAGTCATTAGGTCTTCATGCATCTCCGTGAACTCAGTTTATCTGCTCGTCTCGTTTGTTTAAAAACATTGTGCCCGATAAAAGTTATTTGACAGCTCTCCGAGCCTATTTAAAACTCTTGAAGGTTTTAGTGATTTTTGGCGTAGTTGGGGAATGTAAAAAACTCCAGGCAATTGGAAAATGTTTATTTGTTTCAATTCTTGCAGAACATATTTGAATACTCCTATACTTATCTACTTTCCCATACGCTGAATCGACCACTCTTGCTGACAAAGCGGACATCTATTGTTTTGTTTTACCCACAGTGACATACAGCAATGATGAAAAGAATGATTGCACTCGCCCCAAACAACTACGCAATCTTGTCTTCCGAGTACTTCTCTTTTGTTTTCAGCTTGGCAACGGAGGCAAGCGTCTAAAAAAGAAAGGAGACAATATTATTTATTAATTATTATTGTTTACTGTAAAAAGATAAATGAATGGAAGTGATATGACTACCTGAATATTAAATACATTTTAATGTCATTACTTCATTAGTTATTTTAAAATTTTAAATTTTACAAGTAAATACAAATCTGGGGAAAGGTTCAGAGTTGAGAGATTGTCATTGAGGAAATTATTTATTACCGGTTGGGTACTTAAATTAGGATATGTTAGCCAGGTAAATATAGACAAGTAATGAAGTTGGGGTTTTTTCGAGCGAGAATTAATGTAAACTATATTTTCTTTTTGTAGTTATAAATGAAATATGAGAAGTCAACTTCAATCCATCAAAGAGGAAAAAATTTACAGTGCCTAACAATAGATAGTCCTGTGACTAAAACGGTTATTATCAGATATATCAGGATGAGAAAATTGCTTAAAGAGCCAAATCTTTTTTTTTCATATAAGCAACTGTTTTCCTGCATAATGGCTAATTGAATTTAAACCTACACAATATACATACAGTGGGTTGCCAAATTATTAGGGACAATTCGGTTTTTCTGAACATTTCTGAACATATTTAATAACCAAATACATTAGTTTAGTGTGTTTCCTTGTCTTTTTCTTATTGCCGGTAGATATAGAAATATGTTTTGAAAATTGGCAACACTTGTAGTGTGCCTTATCTGTCAAAAATAGGGGTTACTTTGCTATACGACCGTCATTCTGCTGAAAACGTGTGTTCAAGTTAAGTTATAAATCTAATGTTAAAAGCAGATTTTGACAGTTTTAACAGTGGAAAATTACCTAAACGTAAGTTTGTTTGATATTGTATTAGTTTTGATATTTTTAAGTCAATATTAATATTTATACCCTAGATAAAAACTAAAGGGTATACTAGGGTTTGTCATTCCATTTGTAATAATGATGGTAGAGCAAAATGGATTGGACACCCATGCATAAAATTAAGAGTTATTTTGATTTTTCCATGTCCGTCCGTTCTTCCACACATAACTCGACAGCGTGTGTACCTAGAGAGCAGAAATTTTGCATATGGCCTTAAAACTTCGAGAGCTGAAATTTTGTACATATTATTTATAATTGGACTAAATCTTGGTGTTGCCATATAAAAATTCAGGATTTTTACGTATACTGTGAAAACGATAAGTCCCATACGATTTTAATGTACTGAAAAGTTCTTCACAATATGAAATCCTATAAAATTGGTTATAATAATTTTTTCTGGTCCTAGAAGCGAACCGTAAGGGTAAATGCGGGAAAAAACGGATCATCACACCTCTTGATGACCGTAAAATAAGGGACTTTAGTGTTGAGCATCGGAGAAAGAGTGTGGCTCGTGTAGCCACCATGATCAACGATGAGGGAATTAAGATCTCTAAGAGGACAGTTCAGCTCATCGGCCAGTAGAAAAGCCACGCCTGACTGATGTAATGAAGAAAAAAGAGACGGGAATGCGCTCAAGCACACAGGGATATGACTGTTGAGGACTGAAGTCGATGATTTATTATTGTGTAATATTTTTTAATACCGACTTTTTCATGATTTTGTTAATATTTTTTAAGTCTGCTTCTTCATCCTGAGTGCCTCGTAGAGAAGGTGAAACACCCAGCAAGTGTTATGGTGTAGGGGACAATGAGGCAGGACCAGTACAAAACAGTCCTCGAAAATTACCTGTTACCACAGGCTGCTGCATGATTCCCTGCTGATGAGGAATACGTATTTATACACGACTCAGCCTCATTTCATAAAGCCAGAAGCATTAAGGCATTCCTGGTTAAAAATATGCCATGGCCAGGTAACTCCCCCGACATGAGAGAACCTGTGGGAGGGAAGTAGCAAAGAAACTTATTACAAATAAGTGACAGCTTATCGAAAAGCTGCTACATGTATGACAACACAATTAAACAATTAAAGGAATATGCCAAAAGGTGCAATGAGAGCATGCTACGATGACTAGAAGAAGTAATGCGGCAAAGGGAAGGATAACGAAATATTAGTAGCTTTTTTCGGATTTTGTAATTAAAAGCCATTACGGAAAATTAAATAGATACTAACAACTGACATGCTGTTTTCTTGCTTTAAACTATACCTTTAATAAATTAAAAATAATTTCATTACATTAGAACACAATTTTTATCAATTATTTTGAATATAACTAGGAAAACTTCATTTTTTTTAACGTGTCCCTAATAATTTGCCACCCACTGTATATAAGAATATGAATGTAATTGCTTTTTTCACCCCCCACTTCCAGGCAGAGATGGGCGTGATTACATTAAAATAAATTAAAAAATTAAAAATTATACATGTATTTGAAATGGAGATTCCAATTATACCCAATTCCTAAGTAAATAAGAAAATTAATTAAAATATAAGTAATTGTAGAAAAAGTATTATTTTTGTATTAATTATTACATAAGTTCAATTAACATTACTAATGTAAATTTTAGCAATATTTTCGTATTGACTTTCGATAAGACTAACGTTTCAAAGTTAACAATTTTTATTGTCATCAAGGGATAGATAAATACCCGGCGGAAGATAGTAACAATAGCTGTGTTATATTTTTAGAGTTCCATACAGCAAAAAGAGAAAACGAAACCATTATAAGATCGCTCGTGCGTCCGTCCGTCTGTCAGAGACTTTTTTTTCGAAAACGGCAGGAATTTTAAATTTTACAGAATGGTAAAATTATTAAATATTTTTTGTTTTTTATTTTTATTGGGGGTGGTTTGGGTCCCCCAAAAAAACTTTATTTTTATCTTGAAATGGCTAGTTTCAAGAATTAAAACGAAAAGTTTAAATTTTTAGTGAATTGGCTATAAAGATTTAGATATAACCCCCCCTGATATTTTTGGTTTCCAAAGCTAAAATTAGAAATTGTCAGAATTAGTATAGTAGGCATTGAGTCATAGATAACACGAAAACTGCAGCTGTTTTCGTCAATTTCATAGAAGACAACTCTTACTAATAAGATCAACTCTTATGAAATCACTCTTGAGTCCGTCTCTTTAAATATTATTCAGTTTTATTCAAGATGTTACCATTCACCCTTTCGCTAATGATATGCAAATTTATTTATCGTGGTCAATTGTCTTAACTGCGATACGTCAAACATATTTGTGTTGACACTAAATTCTTCAAAATTCAATTCGAGTTGCTTGTTACATAAATATGATCTGACCTTTTCTGATCATCCTCCCATATATGTATATTAATGAAATACTTCTTACTTATATAAATAGTAAGTCTAGTTGCTGCGAACATATACATAAATCAATCTCTTGGCAAGATTTTTAGCCACTTTCTTTTGTCTTGTAAAATTCCAATTGATGCCACAAATTTTGTACATGTTGCTCGTAATTGCAATTCTATATACCTTAAGTTCGAAAATGGGAAAAACCGGGTAGGTATTCGTAGGGTTTCCATAAAAAAAATTGTAGATCCTTAACGTATACTGGGAAAGCGGTCTGTCTCAGAAATTTCCAATGTACCAAAAAAGTATTCAAGAACTCCCAAAAATAAAAATCAATGAAATTAGTTATAACATTTTTACTGTCTCGAACAGTTCTAGAAAGAAATACGACAAATCTTTTTAATGATTAAGGAGGATTTACATAAAATGTATTTTTCCAGAATAAAAAATGGCGGGGGGGGGGGGGGGCGAAGATAGTACATCGTATACGGAAATTTATTTATAAGTGACGAGACCTCGTTTTGAAAATGTGTGCGTGTCCGGAAAATTATACTCCCATTAAAAGTTCTCAAGCATACAAAGTTTTTATGTGTACTGGAACTATAACATTGTTACTGAAAAGTTTTCAGTGAAAACCCTAATCTGTCAATTTTGACTACTGGCAACACGTTTTACTATAATTTTTAATTTCTAATTAAATATTTCCAAATTGAAAGTTTTTAAATATTTGTTTATAGAAAAGATCGAAGCTATTTCGGTGGTAGTCCTTCGTCCGGAAGCTCATTGGAGATGATTTGGAAACTATATCCCAATTTGACAATTTAATTGTTTGACAGTTTGCAATTTTTGCCATAAAAACTATTGGGGAGTGTATTGTGTGCATTGCAGTAAATTGCAATAAGCTATCTTTCGCACAATTTCTGGAAAAATGCATGTCATCATTCTGTAAATCCCCTTTAAATCTATCAATTTTCAATACATAGGGGTTGCTTTTTTTGCGGGAATTCATTCAATGACAAATTTTAATTTATTCCTAGTTTTTTTTAACGTGGTATCTATGATTTTGTCATATTGTATGATGAAAACTATGTTGCTTCTTTGTAGTCATCTTCTTCTTCTTTTCTACAAACTCCATGTCTTCTTCAACCATTTCTTTAGGTTGAGAATGAAAACATTCGAATAAAACTCCAGAGAAATATCACCTAAAAGTAATATAGTAGTAGTAGTGGTAATATATCTATGATTATCTCCTCTGATACAATAAGTACAGCAAGACAAAATGTAACTGTTGGGTTTCATTATTTTCTTCAAAGCACCTATTCTATTCATAAATCTGCAGGTTCGGGTCCGATACTCAATGTGCTGCAAGAGTAATTTTATTACTTTGATGACTCTCGTGTTCCGGAATCCACTAATGGCTACTTTGTTTGTCTCTATTAGTACAACCTACAGTAGAAAACTGATTCCTGATTTTCTTAACGTAACCAATGTTTTCTAGTGGGAGTAACGGTCAACTAATATTCCGCTAGAGAGTCCTTTTTGTAACTTTGCTGTAAGTCGGACTTAAGGGACAGATTTAAAGCTTTTTAACAACCGTATTTCTGTGAAATAATTTTTTGGTACATTTTTTACAATGTTTAAAAAAAATATCATTGCATACCAAGGTCCATAAAATTGTCATCTCAAATGTGATAAATAGTTTGAAATTTAAAAGCTGGAAAAAGATTACGAAAAGAAGTTTAAAAATTTTGTGTCTCATAACAAAAACCGTTCCCCTAACACATCATTGGCTCGCTTTAATATGATCCAATTGACGACAGCCTCATGCAACAACACTGCAACACAAATCTTTAGAGTCGTCAAGTGCCTAGTCAAGTAGACTCAAGAGGTCATCTAAATTGAAAGAAATGAGTTTGCGAAGATGGTTCTGCTTACCTACAACTGATCATTTTGTGTTGTACACCCGGGTTCATGCCGTCAGGCACGAACGCACTCTGGTTCGGGCATTAATTTCATACGCAAGTCAATTGAAATTGGTTAAGTGCGGTTTCAGATTTCAAAGTGCGAGAGGCTTCGTTTTAGGTATCGAGAGGTTTTCTAAGAAGTGTATATGACCCAATTCGTACTGCGGCACGTACACAAAGCGTAGCATAACAAGAGGTGTAAATTGAAAATTTGCACACCTTCGCGAAAATTCAATTTTCTACATGCATCAAATACCTAGAGCTAGTAGCTAGTAAGGTCAACTGAGAACGCACCAGAGACGTTGACATGTCGGAATCGTACGATTTCGTGAGAAAGTAATTCGAATCCCTCTGATGTTTATGAATTTTTAATTATTAAAAGCTTTACTATGGATTATTTTGTATTTTGTGATTGTCACACCACCTGATAAGTGAATCATAGGCTTTTGTTCTTGGAATGTCTACACTAAGGTTCATTTGCCCTGCATTGGATTCAATTGCAATTTAATCCCTGCGAAAGTTTACCTATAGCCAGATAACGGCAATTTAGGCTCATCGAACTTTTGTTTAGTACCTCTAGTAGATTTTATACAAAAACAAAACTAAAAATAGGGAAAACTATAATATTTTGAATAATCAACCGGGCCTTATTTTATTGTGTTGCTTCAATTGCAAATAATTTCTTACTTGCAGAATATTCAGGATGTTAAATTTAAGTTTAAATGTTTAACAATAAAGTACCTGAAGCAATTCCAGGCAATCTATTATGAAACCAACAGTTTGTCGTCGTAGTATTTAGTTTTTAATTTCTTAGAACGGCATTTGGTTTACTTAAAAGCAGCTTTATAAATAATTTGTAACACCCTACCTTTTCCAGGGTCATACCTGAAAACATCTTTTTGATATTTAGGATTTGGTTATATTAGAACATACATAGTACTGCCTAGTTGCAGGATTAGGAAAGATCTCACCACAATGCCTAGGCGCATCTCTATTTAATGTTTGACGAATTGACGCTTTATATGAACAAAATTTGTTAAATTTGTATTATATATGTATAAGCAAAAGGAAATTTAACTATATTAATTAAAACTTGAAAAAAAAAATGCTCTGTTACTTTCGAACTAGTTGAACTGTTAAATGTCAAACTTTCATATGTCAAGTAGTACCAAAGGCGGAAGTAGAGTATAAAAATTTTATATGGCGGTACATTCCGGAATGGATCACAATATGAGAAATGATGGATGCGTTCGCGTCGAGAGATTCATATATTCTCGCATCGGCCTTTTTGATAACGAGGAGGTCGATCAAATGTATACAAAACTGTTGCTTTCGGCACGCTCTAAGGCATGTGGTTCATTCCGAATTGCACTACCCATTCCACCATCTGTGTACTCTACTCTGCTCTACTATACCATGCGCTATCTAGTTCTTGTGCCATCTATGATAGTACGTTCCTCAGCGCTTTCAATTAAATTGACAAATGGAAGAAAATCCAAATCGTCATTTTTGTTTCTCGTTTATATTTTAGAAACTGATCAATTCAAATGAAGGTCAGGTTCAGTTTTCTTTTTAAAAAGTTTTATTTATTTTTTTAAAAATGACAAACCTCGGAAGACCGTGGTATTTGGTCAACCCCATCTAAAATATTTTTCATGTATGCGGCAGCTTTTATGATTTTTCATTTGAACTCTCAGTAACTCTTGTAAATGGCACCGACGAGATTTTTTGAAATTCGTTAATATTTTTAATGTTATAATTACTTTTATAACATTAAATTTTAAATCCTTATACTTAATTTCAAAAAGTTGTGAATCTTGAATCTTTTAATTAGAAAATTACGCTTAGCACTTGGTGAATTTTCTTGCAAATTCGAGGACATAGTTTTTGGGTAAACTCTAAAAGATTTCGGAGCCATATGTAGGAAATGTAAAAATATGTCATCTCATTCAAGGAGTATACATCTAGACCAGATGGATGAATAATTGGAAATACATACGTATATTCTCTGCATAAGTTAGGCAGAGAAGAAATATTGACCGAGAGAAATTTGATGATACCAGACAAGACACTGATCAATTAATATTCCATAAAATCGTAAGCGAAAGAGAACAGTGGCATAAATGTCATATCCCAATAAAATCTCAACTGGAAAAAAAACTAAAACTAAGATTTAACTTTACCTTTAAAGAATGTTTTTTTTAATAAATAACATAAAACATTTGTATTAATTTTACGTGAAAATATTAGAAACTAGTCACAATGTCAAAATAATTGATGAAACACAATACGCAAAACTACGGCGACATCTGAGGTTTATCACAACCACAAGAGTCATTGTAGCTATCGCCGGTAGCTGTAATTATGCGTTCTTGTATTTGCGGTCAGTAGACGCAATTGTGTTAAGGTCAAGACTGTCAAGAATTGATTCGGCTGAGGGGAACAAATGCGGGGGAAATCTGTTTTAGCCCTACAGGTCCATACTACCTAAATTTTTGCAATAAGAAAATTGATACTCGTTGGATAAAGAAAGAGTTTCGTCAATGATTGAAGAAATGTTTCAAGCATTTTCCTTGCATTTTCGCTTTGAGTGAATGCAAAACCAGTAATAATAGCGTTGCTGAACAGTGCCGAGATTTAGCTTATTTCCTTCCCACATATTTTCTTTGTATTGGGGTCTTGTGCACTAATAGCTTTCGCTCTAATACATCATAATTTTGTTTTAGTCCCTCAGTTAGAACTTTCAAGTCTGTAAATGAAATGGTGAGTTACAATTTATTAGTGATAATTAATAATATTGTTACGTGCAATAGAAAGAGACAACTGGCGACATCTATGTACTGGAAATGGAGAGTAAACGACTTCAGGTTCGGAGAATTGATTATGGTATCTACAGGAAGGTTCAGGAATAGAATGAATAGAACAGTCAAGAAGCTTCTGGAAAATAGAACAATCGAGAATAATCTGGAGAGTTTCTAGGGTATAAATATAACAGTTGTCATAGCCAGAATAGGAGTCTTGTCTTAGACGTTGCAGTGTTAACAAGTGAAAGTAATAAACGTGCGAAAGTGTTGTAATTAGATTGCGATAATTGAAAGTACAGTATTAGCGATAATTAGAGTTGAGTTGATTAATAGAAAGTTTATGAATTTTGTATGATTAGAGTGAAATAATAAGTATTTAATATTGTGTTTTAAATAACGAACCTTAAAGGCCACGCTCGCAACAATATTATATGTGCTTACACCATTTCTAAAATCAAACGCGCCTACCTACACGCTTCAGGTCGAAGCGGGAGGATTTTCCTCCCCTTGTGCATAGACGTACCAGAACAATAATGTTCCTTATATGATTACCGAAATTGATTGTGTGCGTGTTCAATTAAGTTACAGTTTTTGATATAAACAATAACTGTATCGCAAAGTCAGAGCACGTAATGATAGTTAAATTATTATATTAACACCTTGAATAGCAGATAAACAACTGTAAACCTGTCGGATCAGATATTTCGTAAATTTAAAATGGCCGAATCAATTTCCTTTCGGTAGTATTTATATGCTGCCCGTCCTCCCAATCGAAACTTGGCATTTCGGAATTTTCCTACCGACGAATGTCTCTCACCGGTAAAAGGTGAAGCGTGTGGGCCCTAGCAATCGCTGCTCGATGTTTTTATTTCCATTCACCGCTAATTCGAAAATGACTCTAGGCACAGCTTCATCAAATCTGAACGTAATTCAGTTACCTCCGTTAATTCGCAGAGCTGTGCAGAAAGTACCGTTGATAAATTTTTGCTCAGATTTACCTCGCAAAGTTTAAAAGAATCCGCCCACAGAATGGTAGAGAATGGCAATATGTTTTTTTAGCCAAACTTAAAGCACTTAGGAATTTTCATCGTCTTCTAGTTCTTTTATTTAATAAGAGAGAACTCAATGATGTTTTAAGCTCGAAATTTGCGATTTTTCGCATATATGTTTTTAATTATCCATTCGAATTGTCCATGTTCATCATTTTTTTTTTTGGTTTGAAGTGCTCCTGCTTAGTGTAAATGTTTCTTTTCCCTACCATAGGATTTTCCAGTCTTCTTGGCTTTTGTTCCTATAGATACCGTTCTTTGGTCTCCTATAATCGCCCAAATTGATAGCTGTTGCTGAAGTTAGCCTTTTGTAGTTTTTCTGCTGAACTATGATCAACTATCAGGGGTCAGCAAAATTATGGAGCACTGTGGTCCTCTTCTGAAAACTTTTTGTTCGTTCGGCCTTGATGTTTCATTTCGACCATTTGTCATTCCCAATGTGGCCCCGTTTAATTTAGGTGCATTGTTTCATAATTTTTACCAGTATTGAGTTCTGCATGGCCCTCATTTGTTCCATTGTACATAGATTTCTTGTAGAGCTTCCAACACTTCTAGCTTGATTTTAAGTTTGGTCACTTAAGAGGAGCCGTGGTCTGGCTCACATTGGATCACACTAATACGGCTATTATGGCAGTGAAATAAATAAATTAAAATTCAATAATAAGAATTTAATTTTTTAAGTGAGTTACAGTAGTCAATATGAGCTTGATATTTTTGGCCTTTGGTTTCATTCAATAGGTCGCCAACTTAGGGAAAAGTTTAGCATTTTGTGAATGAATAAACTTGGCACTGGTTTATTTTTTAATTATATTACACATAAAAATATGAGTTATATAGAATTCCCCCAATTATCCAATCGAATTCATCTCGATCTCATATATCTATCTGTTCAATGACCATTCTACAATGTTCCGTACATCAATATTACAGATTGCAACAAATAAAATCACCTGACATAAGGTCGTCGTTTCGCTAACAAACACAAGAAATCAAATTATTGAAAGCGTGCCAAACGCGTCATATTTGTCTTTATTTGCATATAAATCAGAGCTTAGAAACAGCAGCTTCGTTAGGACCTATAAATTACGAATAACTTTAGTGGTCGGGCGAGCAGCCAGTGCGGCAGTCAGTTTTGTCAGCATCACGAGATATTTAATTCATTAATGATATGTAGATGGGAGGGATTCACAATCATCGGAGGAGTATTGACCCCTAAGTAATTGTTTGTGCTTGAAAATTGGAATGTGTGTCGACATTGGACGCAAATTATCGCTGACTGAGCTCAAAATAAACGTAAATTCATTTGCTGTTGTATGCATGCATTAAGTCCATAGCTTCAAAGTGTATAGAGTCCACTCTTTCGCAAATAGAAACCATTGCCACTATCGATTCTTTATGGTCTCATATGAGATTCACTTAGCAGCAAATTGAAATTGGCACTGGCAGTGTTTTCGAATTCTACGCGATCTTCTGCACGTAGTCTAGGTACGCGTGTACGCAACAGAAAAATCATCAAGTTGACGTAATCTTCAGATGTTTCAAAACAACATTTTTAAGTGCGCGACAGGCAATTAATTTGTAACGTCAAGCCGATGCTGAGTAGAACCATTTGAAATATTTAGATTGCTTGTCGTGTTTTTTCTACAAAACCCCCCACCACAATGACAGGAAGACACACCTCCTTTTTAGAAACGGAACGCTGTCTCGGTAGCAATTAACAATTTTTATAGCTCTGGTTAGTGGCAGTGCAATAAATTCATCGATCATTTTGCAGTTTAAATGACAAGGAAATTTCAATTTTATTATCGTCTAATTTATTGTAGTGAAAGAATTGCTTATCAATAAAACAATTAGAGGTAAGTAGTTAGAAATTAATCTGTTTATCAACCTGAAGTTCAGTGCTCTCTCCAATGGAAGAATGCTGAAAAGCTTCAATTCAATTACAGAAGTTCCACAAGTTCTACATCTAGCTAGATCTTGACTTTGAGAAAACTCACTTATGGGGTTAACAAATTTCTACGAATTGATAGTAAATATATTGAGCTCATCTAAAATTCTAACAAGAGAACGATTTTCGCGATCAGGTCATCCAGATATTTTATGTTATGAAAGACGTCGGAAACTAAAAGTAATAAGTAAGAATGGATAAATTGGAGAAAGGCTGAGCCCTGAGGGGCGCCAGAATTTAAGCCCCTACTACTAAGCGCATTGTTAACATCAGGATTTACATGTTTTTAACTCATAAATGCCAGCTGCTATAATTAAATTAAGAATGAGCTCCCAGTTTTTCCTGCCTGCTTGATGCAGTTCTTGTGTGTGGCACTGATTCGGTCTCGTTCCAGCATTGATTTAAAAAAATCGTGGGTAACTGATTATCTGAATTTTGACAAATTATTTTGCGGGAAATGGATTTAGGCTGTAGATAATTTTATTTTGTGGATGAAATTTTAAAGCAATTTTCAATGAATGTGCTTAATAAGAGGTAAAGAAACGCAGGAAAGTTCCATTTTGGGCTTCTTGAAATTAATATGAAAAACTGATGTTGATGACGTGATTTTTGAGAAGAAAAATAAATATTATGCCGTATTGAAATTAAAAACAGAGTTAAAATCCCGAAATTTCGTCTTTTAAAACAGAGGAGAGAAAGGGAAAATTTATGATGAGTCATTCATGAAAAAACTAAGCAAAATTTATCAAATGCACCACACACTATACAAATTTCTGAAGGCGTAGGTATAGCCTAAACATAATTTGGCCTACGTTGCATCTGATTTAATGCACACAATTTGTAGAACTATGTAAAAAGAACAATTTTTGAATGAAAAAAATTGCAGCTCTCGATTTCAGGCTTTTCATTCTTCCCATGAATTGGTATAGCAAGCTTTTTATTTGATCCCAGCAAAGAAGCTCATTTCTCGGCCTTCAGGATAGGTAATGGTGGCATGTATGCTTTTATTTGTGTAAATTCGCTATAGTAAGACAATTGAATTTTTCTTACTTGTTCCATCACCAAAAGTTCATCCACTACTATTAGAGGTATGCAATGTGTTTGCTTATTTTCGTTCTATTTTCACAAGAAACAAATATGGACGTTTCCCGTTATTCCATCATCTATGAATGAGCATACTTATATCAAACTCGCTTGTGTAAAAATAAAACAAATTCTTAATTCTACGCCGCCAAAGTATACCGCGCCTATTCAAACGAAAAATTACACCGTCGCGTTGCCTGCTTTCTTTTCTCCCATAATAAATAATATTTCTTGGCAACGTATAAGAATAGTAGCAAACCTAATAATTGGAGGTGTGTCTCGAATGTTTTCTTTCGATTGGCTGATTATATCGCATTGATGACAAGAATTTTTTCATACGTCAAGAGCATCACTTAAGGCAATTTATTGTTTCTTGCGGCGACATTTGCAATGTCAACTCAAGGTCAGGTTTGTTGCCGTACGTAAATCAATTTTAATTAGTGCAAAACATTGAAAATTTCTTGCTTACTGATTGGCAACGGTTTTAGGATAAAGTAGTAAAAAGTATTGTATTGGGTGCCAGGAGAAAACAAGGAATGAACTTCTTGTTATAGATTGGAAATAAGTGCGCCATCTGTTGGATTTAATTGGCACACAAGTTTCTTGCATCAGTTTGAGAGAAAATTGAAATGATTGTGTATCCGGCGATTATCTAACTAATTTTAGGAAGTACAACATACTGTAACTGTTGCATTTGTTCGTCATATGTCTGTGAATAAAAAGAAACATTTATTCGCATAATTTTACTATAGAATATTTCCGTTTTTTCTGTATTCTGCATAATGATAAATTTAATCTACACATAAGTCTACATATAGATAAGGAGATGAGAGATGACAGCTTGACTTTCATGATTCTCTTTAGTACATCCAGCTCGACACTTCCTTAACAGAGCAGGATCAATATTATGGCGCAGCCACCCGATGGGAAAAATTCCAACTGTGTTATCTCTGATAAATAATTTTGTGATTTCTCAGCTCAATTTGTAATTTATGTTTCTTGTCAAACGTCCTCGGAAAAATTCATATCAAGCGCAACACTCGGGGCTGAATGATATGCTAACCTTGTGTCAATCAGAGTGACAGTTGTGAAACAAATTTATGGAAGAAATCATGAGAACACGGATAAAAAAATAACACATGAAGAATTGAAAATTGAACCCAAATTATGTGAACAATCACTAGCTCAGCAAAGACCCCCGTTTTACCATAAGATTTTAGTTGGCTGTGGGTAGCTGACTATTTTAAAATTAGAGATAAATGTTTTGCTGGGCGATTCCGCATTCATTATTTTGAAAAAGGGATTAAAATAGCGTATATGTTAAACTCATTGTTTATTGCCTCTTTCTGGAGCACAATTCTATCTGATTTGAAGTAAACGCTTCACACTGAATTGTTACTCGCCTGGAGTTTTTAAAATACTCTAACATATTCTAAGCTGGATTTGGAGATGCTCACAAAATAAGGACTTAGGGAGATCTACAGATATCTAGTGGACAATAAGTATGAATATAATGGGCGCAAGAAACTCTATCCGATATACAGGGTGTTTCAGCCATGGAGGTCCATAGGGCAGGAGGTCTAGTACTTATTTAGGAAAACAAAAAATTGTATGGCAGGGAAGGGGTGGGGGGCATCTCAACCGTTTCGAAGGGTGATCAAGAAAATATGCTAGTTTTTCACAAAACACCCTGTATCTTTAACGGTTACTGTTAGCACATAGGTGAAAAGGTCAAATTAAAGAGGAGAGCCCACAGTTTCCAGTTGTTATAAAAACAGTTATGTAAATCAAAGTAAAAAACGATAAGAAAATCCGAAATTTGTATTTTAGACCGCCATAACTCCGGAGAGGAGAGAAGGAGTTGTATTTCTGAAAAAATGTAAGAAATATTTCAGTCCTTCATATCTAGCGCTCCTCTACAAGTCCTATATCAGACCTAGAATGGAATGCAATACTCACATCTGGGCTGGGGCTGGCCGTACATCCTTAGCTTCATTGGATATTGTCCAAAAGAGAGCCTTTCAGCTCATTGGCGATTTGGCAATAACTTGTCAAATCGACTCACTCGAGCATCGTTGCAATATTGGATGTCTTTCACTCCTTTATCGCTACACGCATGGCCAATGTTCCGATGAAATATCTAGTTATCTAATCTGATCCGTTATAGATTAATTCATGCACGCAATACTCGCGTTGCAAGTCGCGCACATCCTCTCACCCTTCAAAATACTTTCGGCCGTTCAGTAAAATTCCGTGATGCTTTCTTATCCCGAACTGTGCAAATGAGGAACAGTCAACTATTTTCTGCTTTTCTCGGGCTTACAATCTGCGAAGGTTCAAGAGTGGCATACATCGGCACTTCCTCATGTCTCCTAATCCTTTCCCTATCTCCTTACTGCCATGCTGCTTGGCTTAATAAAAAAAAAAAAAAAGTAGAGGGCTGGTTGAACGAACATAATGAGTACTCTTCTGCACTTGTTATAAAACATATAGCACAAAGAATCATAGATTTGTGGTATGGGGTTTGTGAGTTAATATTACATAGAAAACAAAAAAATTAAATTTATTAAAATTTTTTTTCTGTACAATTCAGTTAAAAAATATCAGTAAATCCATAACGATATTCCAGTAGATTTGCTGCACAACATCTGTTGTCATTTAGAAATCATTAAAGAAAATCTAAATTTTTTCAATATTTGCAATGTAAACGGTTTCCGATGAGGAAGATAAAAATCCAATTTAATTAACCCTATATGTGTATACAATTCGCAGAGCTGCGCAAGTACCAAAGAAAAAGTATTTAAGTACAAGTACAAGTACCGAAGGCCTGAGTACTTCAGCGTACATAAGTACAAGTACAGCATGTATGAAAAGTAGTAGTAACTAAGTACTAAATCTATAAAAAGTACTGAGTACTTTTTGAAGTACTTTTTTAGAATCTTTGTACGTTGCTAATATAATGAAGTTTATCGAGTTCAGTTAATAGATATTAATAAATAAATACCTTTTGAAAACTATAATATGTATAGTAACCATGGCTACTATTTATAGTTTTTTATAGTTTTCGGCGCTGCAAGTAGAGTAAAACTTTCACCTCTCATTGCAGCACTCATAAAAACTATTAGAGGTCCGCCCAAGCACCCATTATCGCCTCCAATAATGCATAACTATTCTAAGAAAAAATATCCAGTAAATTTCTAAGAAAGAATTGGGGCCTTCCCTACATAAGGTCGAGGCATCGTTGTTTTTATGTTGGAGCGAGGCATTGCTTGCTTACCCTTGGTTATGTCCACTGACGTATATAATATGGACTGCTTAAGCCTGAAACACAATACGATGCAGTGCAGTGTTATAGCAGTGCACTGCACTGTAAAACACAATAAATGCAGTGCAGTGCTTTGACAATCATTTTTTGAAGATTTCATATCTAAATTTTTTGTATTCTGGATTCATTATTTTGAGAAAAATTCTACCCATTTTTCTTCTAATGTAATTTTAAAATTAATTAATACATTTCAAATTGAACAATTCCTCTAGTCTTTAGTATTTAACAAACGTCAACTGATGCAGTGTGCAGTGTTTTAGAAATTAGCCTAAAAGTTGCAGTGCATGTGACTTGCCACATGCTATTACATGGGCTCTAAATTTCAATGCAGTGCAGTGCACTGCACTGCATCGTATTGTGCTTCAGCCTTTACTTTTCTATTTTACGTGGGCACAGTGTTTTAGAAATTAGCCTAAAAGTTGCAGTGCAGTGCAGTGCATGTGACTTGCCACATGCTATTGCATGGGCTCTAAATTTCAATGCAGTGCAGTGCACTGCACTGCATCGTATTGTGTTTCAGCCTTTACTTTTCTATTTTACGTGGGCACAAGTGCTTGTGTCAGAAAAAGTTCATACGTCGGTGTCAACATTGAAAAAATCATTTGCGGGAAATTTAAAAAGTGAACACGTAGCTCGGAAAGTGATTTTAATAAAACATTTAGAATTTCTTCTGCGTATCTAATGATTAATTTAAAATCATTGTTTTCGACGAATCCACTTATTCATTTGTTGTTTTCAGTTCTCTCTCAGTTGGTGCTTAGACTGAAAGAGTCAGCAATATAGAAGTGAGCCCACTTTCTGCAGTATATTTCTATGAACGTACTCAGTCCATATTATACATGTCAGTGGTTATGTCATCAAGTCGAGACATCGTCAATTTAATATTCGAGCGAGACATTACTGGTTTTTGTTTTTGTTTGTATGTTATTATTTTGTCTAAGGTTCTGCCTTGATGCGTGAGTGCGGCACATGCTTTGACAGTTCTTTGCGTGCTTTAAAACTCAACAAAACAGGAGTTGCGCTAGAGATTGTGTTTGCTTTTCTACGAAGAGTTTGATATTTGTAGGTGCTTAATAGACTCAGAAATACTTAAGTAAAAATCTTGGTACTTAAGTACAAGTAAATAGAAGCAAGTAGTTATGTTCAAGTACTAAGTAGGGGCATTTCAAAAGTATTGGGTATAATAAGTCTTAAGTAACGAAAATGCACTTTAAGTAGTACTTAAATATTGCCCAGCTCTGACAATTCGGAATTACCCTGTAGTAGTCAAAGTAAATTCTATTTAAAACTGCGAGCTTCTAGTTGAAATAAATAGAATGTGCACAGATTTCCATTGCTTCTGATTTTTATACCCTAACGTACAGAAATAATGCCGTTAGAGCAAAATGGGTTGGACGCACACGCATAATATTAAAACTTATTTTGATTTTTGAATGTCCGTCTGTACGTCCTCACGATAACTCGAGAACGCGTTCACTTTGATAGCTGAAATTTTGCACACGGGCTTTAAAAAAAAAAAAAGTAAATTTATGTTCGAAAATGGGGCAAATCGGTTTTCACTATATATTTGGGCACTGCCTGAGAACGCGTCGATGTAGAGAGCTGAAGTTTGTTACATGGTGTTTTCATAGCAATGCTAAATAAAGTCTCAAAAATGAACTAAATCGGGCAATACACAACTTTTAGTTTTCACTTTATTTAAATTTTATTTTCTTCTAGGGTATATTATTGGTTAGTTAGACCAATTATAACTTTTTCTCTTGTTTTTTATCAACTGATTTTCAATCTTGATGAAAGCAAGTCGAATAAGTTTTTAAAAGTAGTCGTTTCCGTACTATGTATGTAGAGCTGCAACTACAAAACATTCACCGCGAAGAAAAATGCTTTGAACATTGAACTCAATTTCAAAAAACAAATTTCAATGGGATTTCAGGTGAAGTCTCTGGCTTATCTTTCAAATCACTGTGTAAGTGTGTGTGTAATAACAGTCAATAATAACTTCATTTGCACTTACATATTACTCTTTTTATCGCACATTTAATCGGCAAAATTTCCATCTGATAGTAAGACTCTGCTCCCTCTATACTACATTTTTAGAAAGGGGTGTGTACCCTCTACCGGCCTAACAAAATTATATAAATAACATAAATTAATCATATTGTTTACAAATCCATATATAAAACCATTTCGCCATTTCAAGAGGGAAGTCCAAACTTTGATCTTTATGATATAAGAATAGTACAAATTCCGCAATTGTTGTTAATGATGATAAAGTCATGATAGCGAACGTAATATCTTTAAGTCCGGACATGATCTTAATCATTTGTAATTTTACGAACATATAGATGTATATAAGTATATCAGAATTTCACTCAACCGTTGAAGATATCTCACATTTATTCTGGGTCTGGGCCTCTTCCGATTTGATAAGAACTTCTGAATGGAATTTTATCATCCGGGAAAACTCAAACACTTGAGTCAAATGAACTTCGCGCACTTACGTAGAGAAACGTTCAGTTGAATTTAGACGTTATTCACTGATAAAGATTTCGGTAGTTATAAGATTATAAAGATATTTGCCATAACTTTAGTGATACTGTAAAAAGTATTTATAATATAAAGTAACGAATTTAATATTTTTATTTTTTGTCTTAAAGTACATAATTTTGAATTGTAATGTACATTTATATATTGCCTTATGGTCAATTCCAACAAAAAGCTTTGTATATTCTCTTTTTTCATTGGCAGTAGCCGCAGAGTTCTCAGCATAGAAAGGTCAATCGAATTGGTTAAAATAAATCTAATTAATTAAGACCCGGTGTTTTTTTTTCAAATTTCCCCTAAGGAAGAATTTATTACTGATACGATTCACCTTTATTTACCAAGAATAAGGAGGAGGATTTCGACAGCTGATTTGATTTTAAAGCCAGAAAAAACCGTGGCTCTTAGAGAATAACAAGAAAAACGGTTGGAATTGGCTCAGGAGCATAAGGATTGATGAAGATTGGGCAAAAGTCGTTTGGTCAGACGAATCCAATTTTGAAGTTAGTTCCATATATTCTTTTTATTTCGAAAAATAGCCAAATATAATTTTAAATTATTCTATGGATTGCAAAAAGTGAAATGGAAACTTACGTGAAATTTAACAATAATATTACAGATTTTCCAGGAGTTCCATCGTGACGTTCGTTCGAAGTACAACTGGAGAGGCATATAGCTCTAATTGCGTGGTGCCTACTGTAAAACATGATGGTGGCAGTGTAATGGTTTGGGGTTTTATGGCGGCAGGAGACCTTGGAGAGCTGCTTGTCTGCGAGAGATGAATGAACAAACAGTATCAGCTACATTTCAGTCCTTGAGTACTGAGTATTGAAATTTAGAAATAAATGCTATTTTATATTAAAATTGTTTTTATTTTTATTTACTTTCATTTTTATTAGTTCTTGAGATATATCCAAATTTGGTAGGGGTGCTTTATACTTTTTTTGCCAAGGCTGTGTGTCCGCAGGCCAACTAACTTCCCTTTTTTAATAGGCGATTAAGGAAAAAAAATGTAAATCAAAAAGATAGTTTTCGTACAGCTTATCTAGTAAAGTATTTATTGGAACACAAATTCCTTAAATATCCAGAATTGAAAATCCTTATTTACAATGGGAAAGAGTTACCCGGGCGCAAATCGTCGTGGGAGTGCATTTGTGTCAATCAATTTTTTAAGAGTGGATTAAGTGGTTATAATAAGTGCTTCAATTGTGACAAAAAGGCTGCGGAGATTTCCCGCCAGACGATTGCTTTTGACATTGCCTTCTTTTTAATTTGATACATACATATACTTTTTGGTTATATCTCACACCCAAAATTTTCTGTGAGCTCTTAGTCTATAATGATAGCTTAAACTTATCTCTTGGAGCAGAGAAATCTAAAAATTTATAAAAAATAGTTGAATTTATTAATTTAATACATTTATTCGTCTTGACTCGTATAAGGGTAAGTTTCCCACCCCCATATTAAGTCTGTAATATACCAAACGTGTAAATGATTTTTGAGTAGATTCCAATCTGTTGATATGTAGTTGGTAATGTGGAGACCATATAATTGCAGCGTATTCTATTTCTAAATGGTTATTAAATTCATGCACAACAGCATCTGCTGCAAATGCTAGATCTTTTTATTCATTCTGTACTAAAAATAAACCTGTAAAATGTTATGATATTTTTTCGCTATATACCTAACACATATGTATGAGTAAACTGTATAAAGACACAAAGCAAAGAAAATCACCACTTTGACGATAATTATACCTCCATTTTTGTGAGCTTTAGCATTAATTGTTCATGAAAGGAAAGTAATTAAAGTTTCCATATTTTTCAGTGATTGTAAAAAATATTCTCGGCGGCATACTTACGTATCCACGTAATTTAAATGAATCTGATTCGTCGCCGTCGATAATAATTTAAAGTCACGTTCTATTGCTAAACTCAATGCCATTGTCTATGAAAATACTTAGTTACGCTTTAACTGGCCAAAACCAATCTAGCGATTGTAATAAAATATTTTTAATATATAGTATTTAGAAAACATTTTGATGGATGTTTGGCATTTATTTGACTGCAATTAGCTCCCGCCATGTTGTCGCGTTCATCTACTTATTCACTTCTATTTAACGACTAAAGTATTGTGCATATATGGACTGGAGACAGATCCACTAATAATTGAGACGAAAATTGAAAATTAATTTTAAATTTTATTAAAATTAGTATACTAGTTTGCACAGACAGGAAGTAATCGATATTGAAGAGCAAGAACAATTAAGTAAGTTGTAGTCTAGAAAGTTTGGTGGATAAGTTGACAGCTGGATCATTAAGTAGAGTACCCAAGGAACATCGTTAAGTGCTGGAAATTTGGAAGTTTTCCTATAGGGATAGATGTTGTAGGTCTTAAAGCATTAACTAGAGTGGTAGATATTTCTTCTTTCGATACGAAGTATTTTTGCGGACAAATAGTATAATAATTTTGTTTTATCATGTTACCAACATTGTTATAAATATTTTTTAACGTCATCGGTCAATTGAATTAAGTGATGAGCTTAGACTACCTTACCAGAACACCAAAGTAATAGCTATAAGAATTGCTGTTTTAATGCCAATATTCGTGTTACTTGTACATACGGTACATGTGGCTGTGAGTGTCAGAGAGCTTTTAGGTTTTAGACAATTCTGATCCCTATCTTAAATTCAGTCTGTACAGAGTTTAAGAATTGGCTTATATCTTTTATGCTAATTCGAGATTGTTTAAGGTTATCAAAGAAGGGGGCACCTAAGATACTAATATCTGACAGTAGAGTACCGGGTACTTACTTACATTCTTCGCTTCTTCAGCTACGGTGAATTTAATGAAAAATTCTGAATAAAAGAAAGCAATAACTTATGTAGCTGAATGCTTCTCGATTAGCTTATAATCCGTTCAAACAATTCTCTGTGGAATCTGTTCAGGAATACTGCGAATGAAAGTGATAGGACCAATCCACACGTAGTAAGCACGAAACACAAGCATTTTCCTACACTTGTGCCCAGACGTATCATCAAAATAATTTTACTCCGCAGTAGAGTGGGCTCTAGCAAAAAGACGCCGTTACCACCAAAACACAATAAAGATCTAGATCAGGAGAAAGGATGGTTTGTAATTTTTACACACTAAGTTGGGCGCTACGTGGTTTTGTTCGGGAATTTTTTTACGTCACCCGTTACCATTGGGTAATTTTTGTATTTTTTGAAATATTTTTCGGCTCAATGCATCTATTTTACTTTTGCTTTGTCTGGAAAAAGTTTTGTACATAGGGAAGCAATATATTTTTTGGATTTTCTGATGGAATTCGATAGGTAGGAACCCATGATCGAGTATATTAAATTATTTTATAGGTTTGAAGTACAATATATTGAAGTTAATAAGTTCAACTTAAATCTAATTATTTGTTTGATTTTGAGTAAGGAAAGAGACTGGACGCAAATACACTTAAGTTCAGCATTAAGACAATCAATATTGATCTGCTATAATTTCAGGTATACTCATACATTTAAAACTTCGAGAACGTAACAAGCTGAAATCTGTTTAGCCAGTTCGACAAACTATTCGAGTGTAGATAAGGATATTTCTTCGGTGTCACATTCTGGCTTACCGTCAACTGAAATTTTATAACTGCAAGCATCCTCGACGGTACGATCTTGATATTCCAACTATATCAGAGAAGATTGAAGCGCCTACATCGTATACAACCGTCCGTGACAGTATTTTATCAAATCATTTGAAAAGTCATTGTTTAAGATAGTTCACTTCTGTAGTCATTTAAACTTTTATTTAGCTTGGCTTTTTATACTTCCGGCTTCAAAACCCGTTACTTCCAACTCGGAAAAATAAAAAGTCAAGCCAGAAAAAATAATAAGAATTTCCAGCTTAGTTTTTTTTTTTTTTTAAATGAGTTCAGTTTTCAAAAGCTTTACAGGAATCGAAACGGGTTTCACGAGACATCTTTTGGTATATTCTACTAAATTCCACGATCATTGTTTATCTCAGCTTTATTTATTTAAAATTTTCAAAATACCAGTTATTGTCGGTCCCTGCTTTTATTAAGAAAATGATGACTTACTGTTTTCCCATGTTTTCAGCGTAATATTTGCTCGTTACCAACGAGTATGCTGAAGGGCCTTTTGAGTTGCATCAATTATGAGATTACATTTTTACATTCAGACGCCCAAAAAATGAAATGCCTAGTGGCTGTGGGCAGTCAATTTTTTAGTCAAGTTCAAAAAGCTTTATACGTTTATTTTACTATTTTGTAATACATTTAGTTTACCCGTGGAAATACATCAAATAATATTTCAATTTGTGACATGATGGAAATCGTTTTTGATCGTCGTCACCCTTTTTTATCCCACTGTGCGCTATTTTTTATTATTATTTGGAAAAAAAACCTCTTTTTTCTATAAAAGTGGCAAGCGATTTATGGGCCTTTCCTTCGTAGCTTTTGGATGTCATTTAGAAAATGCAAAATGTTGAGAAAGATAAGCTTTTTTTAGGGTACCGTACCCAAAGGGTAAAAACGGAAACCCTATTACTATATCCGATACGATATCCGTCCGTTGGTCACCGGGCTGTATCCCATGAACCGTAATAGGTAGACAGTTGAAATTTCACAGAGTGTGTATTTCTATTGCCGCTATAACAACAAATAATAAAAATAAAACTAAATTAAAAATTTAAGGGGGGCCTCCATACTAGAAACGTGATTTTTTCTCATAAGTAGGCAGCTTTCTATAAGTCATGTTGCCATACCCTTACAGCTCCGCTGAGAATTATTTTCCAAAAATCACTTAATAGTGGTTGTTTTCCTCAGCTATGGAAAAATTCTTTTATCATACCTATCCACAAAAAAGGTAGTAAAAGTGAAATTTCTAACTATAGGCCTATCGCAAAATTGTCTTGTATGCCTAAATTATTCGAATCTATCATTTACTCTCAGCTATCAATTTCCTGCAAGAATTTGCTTTCTTCAAACCAGCATGGGTTTATTTCGGGCAGGTCTACAACCACTAACTTGTTGGAATTTGTCTCGAATACCAGTGGCGGGTTTGCAAAAGGTTATCAGACAGATTGTATTTATACTGACTTTAGTAAAGCGTTCGACAAGTTATCTCACTCTGTGATACTCTTTAAAATGGAAAAGTATGGGTTTCACCCAACATTTATAAAATGGACGGAGTCTTATTTGAATAACAGAACATATCAAATATTATTCCTTCATTCCATCTCTAGAGTCCTGAAAGCTTCGTCCGGCGTACCTCAAGGGAGTCACTTGGGCCCGTTGTTTTTTATTCTATCTATTGACGACATTGTCTCTGTTGTGAGGCACTGCAAAGTATTGATTTATGCTGACGATATTAAACTTTTCGCTCAGATTAAATCTGTTAACGATTGTGAACTGATACAGGATGAACTTCACAAGTTTTACGTTTGGTGCAAAAACAATAATTTGGCTCTCAATATCGACAAATGTGAGGTTATGACTTTCCACAGGAATCAGAAACCAATCACATATGATTATGTGTTCTCGGATTCCACGATTCGCCGTCGCGAGGGTGCTGTTTGTGACTTGGGTGTCAAATGTGACCATAGATTGAATTTTATCTCTCACATTAACTACATGGTATCTAAGAGTAACTCTATGCTGGGCTTTATCAAACGTTGGTCTCTAGAATTCTCGAATCCCACCATAACATTGAGTTTGTACACTTGTTTTGTGAGACCTCTCCTTGAATACGCTAGCCAGGTCTGGTCTCCATTTTACGGTACACACATCGACCGCATCGAGTCTGTTCAGCGGAACTTCCTGCGCTTCGCTCTTAGGCACCTACCCTGGAATAATTCATTAATTCTTCCACCTCATGAGGATCGCTTGAAGCTTTTGAATATGCACTCCCTTCAAAAACGTCGCATGGTTGCCGATGTAACTTTTGGCCATCAACTCTTAAACACGAATATTGATTCTCCCGTACTACTTAGCAAAATCTCTTTGCGCGATAGTGGGCACAATCTGAGAAGGTTACCTCTGTTGCATGTTAACTCCGCAAGATCCAACTTTAGTATGTATGAACCCATCAATCGCATGTGTATTGTTGTTAATAATAAGGCTGAGCATTTTGACGTTGGCATATCCAAGCATGTTTTAAAAAAACGTCTATTTAATACTTAATTTTCTATTTCCATGTCGCATTGCATGTCATCTCATTCGGTGTTTGGGCTATGTTTAGTTTAACATACTAATACTAACACCAACACCGACTAAGTGATGAAACGCATGTATTGTTGACCGTTTATTTTATTAAACGTGTCCATGCAGCGAGCTTGTGTTAAGCTGGTTCTGATAGTCAATAAAAAAAAAATAATTATTTCAAATGGCGCCTACTCTCATTTCAAAAAATAAATAAAAAGTACATAGTGTTAAATTTAGTACGATGGTACGGAACCATTCGCGTGCCAGTCGGACC
The DNA here is from genome assembly GCA_963924295.1 of Dioctria rufipes. Lineage (NCBI taxonomy): Eukaryota > Metazoa > Arthropoda > Insecta > Diptera > Asilidae > Dioctria > Dioctria rufipes. The sequence continues at coordinate 377,604,570 of OZ002740.1, read as the reverse complement.
CGCACTTGGCCGATTTTTTGGCATTATTCAAAGCTTCTACAAATATAGTGAACTATACTTTTTTTTCTTTCTCCGTTTTTTTCTATTTGAAATTTTTATATTTTATTCCACTTTTATTATACATTTTGTTGTTAATTTATTATAATTTATTAAGTTATCTATTGATTTTTGTATTTTTTTATTGTCTTTTGTCCTGCTGTCCCTGCTAAATAAATAAATTTTGGTCGCGAAGCTTATTCTTGAATAACGAAGACAGATTCCGTATTCGTTATACTGTCAAAACCATTCGTAATAGACATATGTGGTATTCTTGAAACCCGAATGTATTATATACCGAACACAAACCATCGTTATTTAACGAATGGATTAATCATTCGTTATGCTAAGCAAAGAGTGATCAGCTAGTAGAAAATATGTACGCGTCGTGACAAAAATATCAGTTAATTTGTGCTGTTATACTCTGTGCAGGTATGTTCTACTATGGAACTAACACCATTGTATGAATTTGACTGCTAGCAATAATTGCTGGCTGCTTTTATATTGGTAGCACAGAAAAGATAAAATTTACCCACGCTTTTCTGATGGCTATGTTCGAACAACTGAAGCCACTGAAGCTACCGAGAACATCGTTTTTTTCATTTCTTTATGTCTATTTCTTTATAAATGTACGCATTCTATCTCCTCTCGGGGATCGCAATATATATTCGGAATGATGTGGCCTTTACCATTCTAAAAGATTTTCCACCTTCTGCCAATCCTGAGTTTAATTACATCTGGATTAGGTTCAAACTTCAGAGGCACATCATCTACTTTTGCTTCCTTTATCGCAGCCCAAATATGTCTGATGTCGACACGGTATCCGCATTTGACAATATCTCCAACAATATTGATCATCTGCTTTCTGTCTCCCCCTCTTCCGAAATCATCCTGGCAGGCGATTTTAATGTCCATAACATGCCATGGCTCAGACATTCTTCTACCACAAGTCCTTCGGGCCGATTCGTTAAACTATTTTGTGAATCTTTCAATTTGCATCAGCTAGTGGATGCACCGACGAGAATCCCTGATGCAGCTGGAGATAGGGCCAATTTACTAGATTTGTTTCTGTCATCTCACCCTGACAAATATTCCATCTCAGTCGGCTCCCCTCTTGGTAATTCAGACCACTGTCTAATCACGGCTCAATTTATCACCTCAACTCTGCGCCGCCCTACTTCTCCACCTACAAGTAGGCTTCTCTGGCACTATAAGAACGCTGATTGGGAAAGTCTCAATCAGTATCTTAGAGATATAGATTGGTCGGTCTGTTTTGTTTCGAGGGATGCTGATGAATGCACATTAGAACTTAGTAACATACTAAGTCTAGGCATGCGTGAATATATTCCGAATTCTTAGAGCAGATCTCAACAACAGCAAAATCGCTCTTGGTTTAACGATAAGTGCAACCCAGCTATAAAAGCGAAAGAGTCTGCTTTTCGCGCCTATCAAGTGCATCCTTGTCCAGAACTGAAAGGAATCTACAAGACTGCACGGAACACCTGCAAGTCCATTATCCAGAGAGAAAAATTTCTTTTTGACCAGAATGTTAGACAAAGAATCTTGGCAAGCCGCAAAGGTAGTAAAGGTTTCTGGTCCCTGGTCAAAACCATCAGGAACAACTTCAGCAGTTCCTCTATACCTCCACTACTTAATAATGGTGAAGTGGTTGTTGACTCCCTGGATAAAGCTAATATTTTGGCTGCTAAATTCGCATCAAATTCTTTTCTTCCACCCACTTCACAGGCACCTGTCGTGCATCCCCCGTGCGGATGTGTACAAGAGCCAATACACATCCGTACGAGGGATGTGTTCAAGGTCCTTAAAGGAATCAACGTCTCTAAATCCGCAGGCCCTGATGGTTTCTCGCCCATATTAATTAAAAGCTGTGCCTCATCCTTGGCTAAACCTCTGCGCAAACTATTCTACCTGTCCTACTCGACAGGAAAATTTCCAACTGCTTGGAAACTAGCTCACGTTCAGCCTATTCCCAAGAAAGGAGAGGGTAGCGATCCCTCAAATTATCGACCAATTGCAATCACTTCGATTCTTTCAAAGGTTTTTGAATCTATCATTAACTCCAAATTAATGAAGTATCTGGAAACCAATCAGCTAATCAACGATCGCCAATACGGCTTCCGGCACGGACGCTCATCTGGAGACTTGCTGACTTTTCTTACGGAACGTTGGAATCGTAGTCTTCACAATTTTAGTGAGTCCAAAATCGTTGCTCTAGATATTTCAAAGGCCTTTGATAGAGTCTGGCATTCAGCCCTTTTAGCCAAACTCAAAGCACTTGGTCTTTCCCCTCCTCTTCTATTATGGAATGAAAGTTTTTTATCTAGTCGCCAAATACGTGTTGTATTAGATGGCGTTATATCTGATCCTCATCCTATTAATGCCGGTGTCCCCCAGGGCTCTGTTATTTCTCCAACTCTATTTCTAATCTTCATTAATGATCTGCTTTCCCTTACTTTCAATCCTATCCATAGCTTTGCTGATGACAGTACCCTTGATTTCGCATACTGCTTTGACACCCTTGCGGATTCCAGAGGGAACGCCGCATGTGTTAAACGAGACTGCATGATTAGATCATTGAATAACGATCTTGACAATATTCTCGCTTGGGGCAAAGTGAATCGCGTCGAATTCAATGCATCTAAGACCCAAAGCTGTCTCATCTCATTAAAACAAGACCATCACTTAACCACTCCCGTTTCGTTTGATGGTGCATTAATTTCTGAATCACCGTCACTAAGAATTCTTGGCATTAATATTTCCAGTAAGTTAAGCTGGATAGATCACATCTTCTCGGTTGCCAAAGAAGCATCCAAATGTCTTGGTTTTTTGAAAAGGTGTAAGAAATATTTCAGCCCATCAAATATAGCGCTCCTCTACAAGTCCTACATCAGACCCAGAATGGAATACAATTCCCATATCTGGGCCGGGGCTGGTCGCACAGCCTTAGCTTCATTGGATATTGTCCAAAAGAGAGCCTGCAAGCTCATTGGCGATGTGGCAATTACTCGTCATATCGACTCGCTCGAGCACCGTCGCAATGTTGGATGCCTTTCGCTCCTTCATCGCTATATGCATGGCCAATGTTCTGATGAAATATCTAGTCTGATCCCTTGTAGAATAGTTCCTGCACGCAATACCCGCGCTGCATCCCGCGCTCATCCTTTTACCCTTCAAATTACCTTCGGCCGTACACTTAAATTCCGTGATGCTTTCTTATCCCGAACTGTGCGAATGTTCAACAGTCTACCATCTTCTGTCTTTCCTCCGGCATACAACCTGCAAAAGTTTAAGGGCGACATACATCGGCACCTCCGCCGCTCTCCTCATATCCCTTAATCGTTTCCCTATCTCCTTCCTGCCACGCTGTGCTTTGCATCATAGGGTATCCCCTGAGCTTGGCTTAATAATATAAAAAAAAAAAAATGCATAACAATTCTAAGAAAAAAGTTTCCAGTAAATTTCTAAGAAAAAATTGAGGCCTTCCCTACATCAGGTCGAAGCATCGTTGATTTTATATTGTAGTGAGGTATTGCCTGCTTTCCCTTGGTTATGTCCACTGACGTATATAATATGCATTGCTTACTTTTCTATTTTACGTGGGAGCAATTGCTTGTGTCAAAAAGAGTTCATACGTCGGTGCCAGCCAATATTCAAAAAAATCATTGGTGGGAAGTTGAAAAAGTGTACACGCAGCTCGGAAGGTGATTTTAATAAAACATTTAGAATTTCTTTGCGTATTTAATGAATATATTGTTTTTGGTAAAACAGTTTTTATCAGTAATAACCCTAAATGATTAATTTAAAATCATGTATTTCGAAGAATCCACTATTTTATTTGTTTTCAGTTCTCTCTCAGTTGCTTGGTGCTTCGACCGAAATAGTCAGCAATATAGAAGTGAGCTCACATTCTGCAGTGTATTTCTATGAACGTAGTCAGTCCATATTATACATGTCAGTGCTTATGTCATTAAGTCGAGGCATCGTAGATTTTATATTCGAACGAGACGTTACTGGTTTTTTTTCCTACTTGCCCAGTCTTGTTTGTATGGTTTTAGTTTGTCTCAGGTTCTGCCTTGACGCGTGAGTGCGGCACATGCTTTGATAGTTCTTTGCGTAATTTAAAACTAAGTCTTGAGTACAAGTAAATAGAAGCAAGTAGTTATGTTGAAGTACTAAGTATGGCCATTTCAAAAGTATTGAGTAATAAGTCTTAAGTGACGAAAATGTACTTTAAGTAGTACTTAAGTCTTTTTTTACTTAAGTATTGCCCAGCTCTGCTTAGAGCGATATGGAATATTTTTTTACTTGAAATTTGCATATTTAAAAAAAAATACATTCAATAATTCTAAAATGGCCGCCATTTTGTTTAATCGGAACAAAACAAACTTCCATAATTGCAAAATAAAAAAATACAAAAGTTCAGATTATGTATGGTATATTTATTTCGAAAATTATAAAATAATCCATTTAAACAAAAAGACTCTTGAGGAAATATGTAGTATGAGCTGGCATTTTTAAATGTCAAGAATTTTGTTTGTCAATAATCAAACCAAGAAGTGTTAACGCTTTATTACTACCCATAGTTTCAGCCCTGATTTTCCTACCCTGGAGACGAGAATGACCCCACTGTGAAATTAGCCGATTTTACTAGTAAATTCAAAAGTTTTTTTTAAGTATGAAAGTTTTAATAATTTATGAATACAATTATTGTACATATTCCATCTTAATTATGCATTTTATTTTATTTTATTTATGAAGACAGTTAAAGCACAAATTTTTTATAATGTACTATTGAGAACTGTATCGTTGGTAGCTGTCAGATTGCGAGGTGAGTTCTCTATCTTTTGATCGTGGACAGGAAACGCACCTTACTCTTTTCTATGAGAAGCTAGCAACTCTTCAGCATTATCAATTATTCCGGCAATTGTGTCCTTAAGCCATGTGCAAAGTGATGCGTTCAAAACGTTCCTCTAAGTATGGCCTTAGAAGACTAAATTTCTTAAAAAGAGCTTCTTTTTCCACCAATTTCTTCGTTCCTTGAGTTTGAAAGACGTAAATGTATAAATGAGCTTATTCCTACAGCAGAGGCCATAAATTACACAAATTGGCCACCGGCGTGTCTTTCTTGCCACACTACATTTGTGATAAGATTAGTCAAAAGTGTCCACACCACATTTTGGTATAGATACTACTAAATACTACAAATATGTAAAAATCGCCAAAAACATTGTAAACTTTTCTTCGTTAATTTTCCCTGATTTTTTTTTTGGAATTTTCTACTATTCCTACCCTAGGGTCGAAACGACCCCAGCCCCTTTATATTTCTCAGAAAAGGCATCGAGTTTTTTATATTGGCGCCGAATGAATTTCAGTTATCCTTAGTACGCTTTTAAAACAATGAGCGATGAGAATTTTCAATATTTTTTTAGAGAAAAACATAAATGAATTATTTTTGGGATACTGCCCAGATGGCCTAGTAGCCGTGGGCCCACTACATTAGTTGATAATTAGGATAGGCTAATTTTAGATCTATGTAATTACAACTAATGAATTATAAATAAATAAATATTTTTGGGATAGTTTTCGGCCCCGGGTAGTAATAAAAGGTAAATGACAGTGTAAAATAACAACTATCGACAATAACGCCGGGTTAGGTACGTATGTAAAGTACCATTATATTTGTAGATTTTCCTAACAAATGAGTTTTCTTATCCAGTGTCTTTTCTTACAATATATTACGACTTTTTGCAAAGAGCCTGACTCAGACAAATTTACTATATAGGTGTCACGTAAATTTCCTCCAAAAAAGGATAGTTTTACACCCTAGATGAAATCTATAGGGTATACTAAGTTTGTCATTCCGTTTGTAACACCTCGAAATTATGATGGTAGAGAAAAATGGATTGGACACCCACGCATAATATTGAAAGTTATTTTGATTTTTGCAGACGGACGGACTGTCCGCTAAGAAGGAGAGCGTGAGACAACCGAACACTTTCTGGGTGCGTGTTCGGTCTTTGCCCGGAGCAGGCTGGATACGTTTGGCTTTGCCCTCCTATCTATGGATGAGCGGAAACCTTAATTACCTAGACGTGATGTGCTTCATTAAGAGGACAGGAAGGTTTTGGTGAGTACATAAATGTATTTACTTTCATGTAATTAACCATTTTTTCTTCTAATTTTACTTTACAGAATTATTACAATCCAATATAGTAAACAAAATTTCGAATAATTACAAATCTCCTTACCTATTGAAAAAGTTGCCAATACCTTCGTCTTCTTATACTTCAATATTGGTAATACTGGCGCTACGAGCCACAAGATTTCAAATTTGACCAAACTTGTGGCCTGTGAGCGCGAATGTAACTTTAGCAATACATTTCCATTGCTTGAGACGTATGCATCCTATGGCCTTTGGCCGTGGATTTTTTGTTGTTTTCCGTAAACATTACAAAGTGGCTTCGGTAGCTCAATTTGTAAGGCTACTAACTGCTGACTACGATTCCAGCCCTGCAAACACTTTAGCGAAGAACTCGCTCTCTCGAAGTAATCTCGAATTTGAGACTTTCGATTTCTCTGATTCTGTTACGAATTTCATAAATACCGTTATTTATTTCAAAAACTTTTGTGTGTAAAAAAATAAGAATTTTGGAAATATTTGAGAATAATTTAAAGAAGCTTAATTAAAAAATACAGAGTAATACACTTTTCGACAGCTACCATTCTTGGCTATTTAATAAGCCAACAATAACCAAAACCTATAGAGTGGTTCAAAAGTTATGCTCATTTATTCTCACGAATATTGGCGAAATCTTCAACTGGCCACAACTCCTAAAGGAAGGTCCCTAGGGGGGGTATGTGGAACAATTTTTGTTTACTTTTTTTATGACATATTATATATATGTATTGTTACTATTATTATATTTTACATCTAGCTAATTGAGAATGTTCAAAACCCATGATCGAAGTATATCAGATGAATAACACAATACGTGTTTAACTTATTCAACCCGGGTCATATATTCCCAAGAAACCTACGCAGAATGATAACTTCCTTTTCTTTTTTTACAATCGTTTTTTTTTTTTTTTAGAACTTCTAAGCCTACTCCCTAACCAATTTTTGTAAATCACCAAGTACTTCATCAATTTTCAGAATCAAACCTTACACTCCCCCACCAGCAAAACCCTGGGTTTTTAGCGATACTTAGAAGGCGGTTTTGTAATTCGCCCTGACCGGGTAATTAGTTCTGGTATTATAGTGTTTTCATCCGCGAGGAACCTAATCCTTCGGGATGTTGCAAGACGTGGTGAAGCTGATGATCTAGTGTTGGAGTCTATTTGGTTAAATGGTATTTGTCTGAAGGAATTATTCGAATCAAAATTTGTTGTTTAATGAATCGATGTTTGGTGGTAAGAAGTCTCGAGGCACTGGATGAGAGTACTTCGATGTGTCTGGTGTATTCAATCGTGTTTGTATGCAAGGACTATCCCAGTCAAAGTAAATTTAAGTTCGAAAATGACGCAAGTCTTCTTCGTATGGTTTTTCACATATATATGTGGACACTGCCTGAGAGCGCGTCAAATTTTGTACACAGTGTTTCCATAAAAATAGTACATCTAATTTCAAAAATGGGCTAAGTCGGGCAACCCATTCATGGTGTTGCCATATAACAATTTATGATTTTTACGTATACTGTGAAAACTATCAGTCCTAGACATTTTTATTGTAATGAAAAGTTCTTAAGAATACAAAATCCTGTAATTGGATATTATAATTTTTTCTGTCCAACGAACCGTTCTAAAAAATCAAACTTGCAGATGGGTTACCATACGAAATTACATACGGGCATTCATTTAGGGTAACATAAGAAGTGGTCTTAGACCAATTCTAGTTTTTTGTGTTTTTTTTTTGTATTGAATAAATCTCATAAGACCTTTATTACTTAGCAATTTTTCTTAAAAATTATTCAATATTGGAGTTGCCGGACCCCAAATAGTTACCTATACATGTCTTCACGAATCCTTAATAAAGTCAAATAAATTTATATATTTTATTCCGTACAGCATTGGAAGCAAGATCCAGAAAATAAATATTAAACAGAACTGCAGCCTAACGAACGGGTTCATACTTAAAGAATAGGATCAGAGACAGCGGAAAATTCCTTTCTATATTCACAATTCAATTCAGCGATGTAAATCTGGGTAGAACAGAGAATGAATAAAAAGTTTCCTTCTTCGTTGAACAGCCGATGTGTGTGTGTGTGCACAAGTGGAATATTTCATTACGATACCTGCCCGGCTCATGATAAAACGTAATAGAAGATTTGCGCTGTTACATTTCACCAAAAAACGCAAGTGAAACGCAATATTCCAGAGATGTCTGATCTGGTTGTTCCGTCCATTCTGCAAAGCCTAAATTACTTGTCGCAACTAGTTCCCAATTGACTTCACAGTGAAATTTATACCAAGCGAAACACTTCATTTATTGATCGTAAAACCGATACTCACCTATATAGAAGGGAAGAAAACATTATTGATCGTAAAACCGATACTCACCTATATAGAAGGGAAGCAAACAAGACACTGGAAACCCAAATAAAGGTATCGCGAATGTGTGTTGCTCGGAAGCAGCTTTGTAGTATTGCACATTTACACACGAAATCTTCACCTTGAATAAACACTAAATGCCGGTTCTCCACCAATAAAAGTAGAAGGAAAGAGTGAAAGAGTCGAGCACAGAAGTTGCAGCTGGGGCATCCACCCAGCCACCGCAACCTGAATGGAAATTTCCATTCAACCGGTGAATGTTTTTTTCGTTTGTTTGTTTTTTTTTTATGAGTACACCTAATGGGATTGCTTGCCGCGTGGGAGCAAGTGCCCTGAATCATCGACCAAGGGTCTAGCCTCTGTCAACGCACAATTGCACGCAGCATAAAATCTTAAATGGAATAGTCTGGAAGGCCAAGACAAGAGTGGATGAAAGAGTTTGTACGAATGTGAAATTATTTCATCGAGTGCTGCACGTACAATGTAGTTGGATGCTAAGGTAACTTGTAGTCGCAGTATAGGTAGTCACCACTAGTCAGTGCATCTTTCGAAAATACCACAAGGTGCAATGTGCTGAGTGGCACGTAAGAGCAGGACAAACGCAACATAACTCAAAATTTGGTTTGATGAATAGGTAAATCAATATCTTGTGAGCTTTTTGCTTACAGTTGGGCAATTAAAGGTCATATGAGAAATTTATGAATATACCTGGCTGGTACGTTAAAAGTATCTACATCCGGTTGGTAAAACTTTTTCGTAAGGAAAAGAACTGTAATTTCAACTTTCTGGTGCCATTTGCATGACTGGTTTTATCGATTTTTTATTTACAAAATTTTATGATTCTTGTTCTACAACCAACCTTTCATGTTATGAGGTTGTTTTTTTTTATAGATAAATTCCAGATAGGAACATACTTTTTATTTTATTTTAATTATAATTTAATTTATTTCTTATAGGAATTGGATTGATCCAGCGCATTCAGATTCAACTTTAAGCAAGATGGGGACCATAGTGGGGTTTGTTGTTCTAAGGAAAACATCCATGCTTAAAAATATTCCAATAAATGATAAGTAATGTTAAGAACAAAATTTAAATAATCCAACATGTAAATTTAAGGAAATATTTTTTCTGGACAGAGGCAAAGCTCCTCGTCTTGCTCCACCACCCGGGAATACAACAAAATTATTATACTACAAATTTCTTCGATCTTTAGGCTTTGATTAATGAACGTTCTTCTGTCGGTTGTTTTTCTTTTTTTATTATCAACAGGTGCTTTTTTTTAATTATTTAGTAATATTATTTTATGATCTCAAACTCAAATAATTCCCCTTAAGGAAATTACGCCAGTCTGGGGCAAAATGGGGAGCTTATATTCACCTCTATTACATTATGCGTTATTCTTATCGATTGTGCAAAGTCATCAACCTATTTTATAGGGATACTGTACATAACGTTAGTGGCAATTATATATATATATATATCATACTAACAATGAGAGAAATTTCAAAAATACAAATTATTTTAGTCAATAGTATGAAAAAGAAAAATAAACCTTCATTTCTCAGACGCAAAGGGGTGCACTCACTAACACTTTTTCGACAGACTGATACGCGTGGATAATCTGCTGTTGATACAGAATATCCTTCGTATGTTACGTTGTTTATTAAATGCAAATAATGCAAGTTATTATCTTGCTCCGGTTTTCCATACATGTATATATGTATGTCGGATCTTATGCGCTCTCTACATTTGGAAGTAGCAAACTTATTTTCACTTTCTACGATATTCAATATATAACTTTTAATTTTAGTATGACTGATTGGATTTTGTGTTATCGAAATTATAATAACATTAACTATGATAATATTTCTAAAGAATGTACGTATTTCACTAAATAATTTATTCCCCCGTCCTTGCACTTACATAGGTATATCTACATAGATGATTAGATTATCAAACTGGATGTTACTATTAATAAATATGTTCCACTGAAGTATAAATACATTTATTCGCTGGCATATTTTATTGTTGAAGTATTGGTTGAAATGTCACTACTTCTAGGTACCTTTTAAAAATGGAAAATCCTTTTGCAACCTAAATCTAATATGGGCCATTTGCTTTAAATTAAGGGTTAACAATTGTTTTTTTAAATTCTTCTTGGGAAAGCCCGACTGAATAAATTCAATTAGAAAAGTGATGTGAAAGTGATTTGGAGTCGTTCGGAAGTTGTAGCGTTAAACAAACCAGGTGTTTTGAGCGCGCGCTCGAGCACTCAATGAGCATCGGACCCCTTTATTTTTTACCAGAAATACAGGTATAAATGCTCAATAGAGAATCCATTATATTCTCTAAGCTCATTTCTTGTTTCGAATATAACGGTTAGTTTAGTTTTGACTGAGCAACCAAAACGTTCGAATTTTATTAGTGATAATCGTATTTGAACTTTTAAGTGTGTTTTTCTTAAAACTGTATTTGTCAAACTGCTGACCACGATATCTCGAAATATCCCACGAATTCCTTTGAAGTTTGACTGGCTTATTCAGTATTCATGTATACATCTTGCAAACTTGGATAATTCCGATTCATCAAGCTGTTTTTTTTTTCATGTTGAAGAAGTCGTAAAAAACACCAAAATTCACCTTTCAATATTTCTTTTAATAATCCTAGTTCAAAGATTAAAATGCCGTTTGATATTTTTGTTTCCGATAAGCAGAATGCCAGCAATCGTGGTCACCGCAAAACACTGTTTTTTTAGATGAGTGGCTAAGTTGCCGTATAAATCAGCAATGAGCGACGATTTCGGGCTGAAAAAATTGTAGGATGTGCTCAAAATATGAATAAATATGTAGTGAAAAGTTCGCAGTTGTATGTCTTACTTAGTTCGAAAAAAAACAGCATTCACTTGGGATGACCCCCTTAATGTATTGTATTGTGTATTTTTATTTTTTTTTTTACTTAAATGGGCGGCAACGTTTCCAACTGCGGTTTAATCCATCATCAAACCATCAATTGAATTATAATTAGCACACTAAGCACACCAAAAAATAAATAAAATGACAGATCGAAATTGAACACAAAAACAGTAAAAAATTACAAACAATTATTATTGATGGTCTGATGATGGTGGACTAAGCTCGAAACTTTGCCACCCATTGAAGTAAAAAAATACATCACATCACTTTTCTAACATTATTTTTTCAGTCAGAAGGATTTAAAAAATCTTCTTGACCCCGGAAAGAAAGTTACCAAACAATTTCCTACTTACAGCCGCCTGTTTACGGACAGTTGAACAGACCAGGGCACAGAGAAGAGGAGGAAAATTTAGAAGCCTGGAATAAGCAGACCTACCTACTGCATTCCGCAAGCAACAGTAAGGAATAACGTATTACAACTCTAAAATGATTGAAAATGATTTTAATACATATTTTTCAGATTCATCGTATTGTAAAACACACAAAATTCATCCATATCACTACTTTCGAAAGGCTTAGGGGACGTTGGTTTCGGAACGAGGATCGAATTTAACAAGTTGATAGGAGGAAATTGTTCAATCTTACAAAATGCTTATTGGTATTGTTTAAGAAAAATTAGAAGGAGGAGGAGGAGGAATTTTAAACTTAAGCAAAGAGCACAACTGGTCTATGAAAATTCACATATGTAACGTACATCACGATGGGATCACATCACTATATTACCTAAGCTGCAACGATGAGCTCCAGCGTGCAATGAATCTGATAGAAATGATTTTGAGCACCTTATTTAGTACTATAATAAAAAAAAATCGGTCAAGCGAGTTGGACTCTGGCAACGAGGGATTCCGTAACAGAATTTTGTCAAAGAACAGTCTATCGACAGATTTTAAGTATAGTATATGTACATATATAGTATTTAAATCTAATCCAGATTTGCTTCTGGTAACCGAAAAGTGAATGAATTGTACCACATTGCTCTGGAACATTAGTAAATGCGTTATCGATTATTGTATTTCCCCTTTAGATAACTCTAAAATTCAGTCTTAAGAATTATTGTATTGTCAAATTTAAATAATATTCAAACAAACGGACGCAAGAGTCATTTTATAAGAGTTGATCTTATTAGTAAAAGGTGTCTTATAAGTTAACACAAAAAACCTTTTTTTCTGTGAGATTGACGAAAAAGCAGAAGTTTTCCTGTTAGCTATGAATCAATGCCTACTAACCTGATAATATCAAAATTTTAGTGCTAGAAACCTTGAAGATCAAGGGGAACAACATTTATTTGAACATTTTGGGCTATATATTTTACCAAATTTTTTTAATTTTTTTTTTGGAATTCTTGAACGTAACGGCACAAAAAAAATAATAATAATAATTTTAGGCTGTCAAAGTATATGCGCGTGACAAAGCCCAAATTTTAAATTCCTACGTCACGTCGTTTTCCAGAAAAACGAGTTCCGTTTTTCCGTTTATTGTACAGAACAGGATGTGTAATCACACATCTACATAATAATAACAAACTTACAGCTTAGTTACTTAATGAACTGAAAGATGCAAAAATATTAATTAAAAATTTTGTCACAACCTCTGAATCAGTTAACTATTATGTATTGCCGTTAATTTTGTGGTTGATGAAAAGGATGGAAAAGTGGATATAAGAGTACGACAAATCTGTAGTGAAATTTCAAAAAATATGTGAATAAAATATCATAAGCAGTTTATTTGGAAGATAAGAAGCTGTTAAATTGTATTTTGTGTGTCGCGCGAAAAATTCTATATCCCCTGAACTTAACATTCGGAAATAAAAGCAAATTAAAAAATTGTAAATCTCGAAATAAGTCGTGCGCAGGCATTGATTTCCATGTTACATGACGTTTTTGTAATAATATCTTTCTCATTAAACGATACTGTAGTAATTGAAGTAGCCTACGCGACAATTCAAATTACGTAACCGCAACCCGTCCATCGTCAGACAGATTTTCATTTCATTTGACTGAGAGCTTTTATGAACACGCTTCAGTGGAATTTTTTTAACCATAGTGGCGCCAGAAATGGCTCACGAGCAAATCGGTTAATGGACACAAATAACACCAATTGTTCAATTGTGCAAATTGCGCCAACGATAAGATTTGTTTTAACCATAAAATGACGCAGTGTTTGCCGAAGTTATCCCAAAATTACATCATAGTTGACAGTTTTAACCTTTTTGTACTGCGGTCATATTAGCTCTCCTGTTACAATTGGCTGCCCAGTGCAAATATTACATTATTAATAAATTAATTCGCCAGTGATTAACTTTTCTGAGGCAATATGGTGGTAGTACATACATTTCGTGATTGTCTCACCAGAATTAAAACCAGTCGGTACTTGACCTCTACGGATAAGCTCTGGAAAATGTACCTTCCATGTTCACCAAAAGCTGTTAAACGAGATTGGACTTTGAAAGGAAGGCGGTTTCCGGTATAAATAGAATTAAAAGCTTAAAACAGCAGACTACTACTCGCATTATATATAAGCAAAAATTTACCATGCTGTTGCACCCCGCATTGGTATCTCCAGCAACTATGAATATTCTGCAGCTTTAGCGAAAATTGCAGCAATTTAAAAACGGCAGACATCAGATTTTGTTGGCGTCTAGCGCTGGCTGCCGTGTGCCGATAATGAATAATTGTGGGTCGACCACAGTCTCAAAACGAGCTTTCTCATTGGTCCAAGCAAGGTACGAGCCTCCGGATACTGTTGACGTCACGAAGAGAAAATTCAACTAAAACGAGTTACAGGCATGCACAAAGTCATTGACTATGTTTTTCTTGGTTTGCTTTGAAATGGGTTTTCTTGAAAAAAAAAAAAAAATAAGCAGTTTCCCCCTTTTCCGCTATAAATAGCTTCTTAAAATGGAAAGCGGTTCAAATTGGCAGACACGTTTTCAAATCTTAGTTGGCACGTTAGCGTCGCGATAAGATAAGTAAATATCAATAGGCGTGTTTGTTAGATATTATGCTGCCAAGAAGATAATTTAATTTATCTTTGAGCAATATTTGGAAATTTACAGAAATTATTGAGCAATAATTATTTCCACCATAGAAGACTGCAGGACGGCTATTAAAAATAAAATACCTCCACTAGCGAACCACAAGGGCACCAAAATTGCGTTAAGTAAGGTTAGTTGGGGTTAGTAGTGGAACGACCTGTCAACCTCACTAAAGACTTCAGGATGGCTTGTTGTATACCAAGTTGGAATTTTACCTGAAGACTGACTGAAGTGATGTGGATGACGAAATATTGGTGGACGCAGTTTCTTCTAAAATCAAAAGAAGAAAATAAAATTTTATAATAATTTGGTGGGGAGTTTCGTACGTCTGCATGACAGGCTCAGCTTGAGCTGCATATTGACAGAGGTCTTTAGTAACCATGGCGGAACTTCTGAACTGTTTCGTAATTCAGTTCGAAAATCACTTCGAAAATTGGAAAGGTTATAAGGTTATTACAGCAATGTACCATTGATAGTCTGTCTAAGTGTGGCTGATCGTAGCTACATATATCGATAGCCGTCGCTCTAACCTAATCTAGTTTTAACCATTCCTGGTGACAGTGGGTCAAATTGACTCGTACCTTTTCTGAAAGTTCCTTTTTTAAAAGCTTTCACTTCCACGATTGTTGTTTGTGTTACATATATACGTATATTCTTTATAATTTTTGGACCAAATGGAACACGGCAACTATTTAAAAAAGGGTTGGTTCAGTTGGATCCAATGAGACATTCTGATGTTTGACCATGAAATTTTAAAGAAAAAAATTAAAACCTAACAAGCTAAGGCGAAATGCGAAAGTCTTGAATTGTCGGTTCGGCTAGGTAGCATCAAGCAAAGCTACAATTACATCATACGCCCAAACACGTTATTAGAAGCATTTTAAAGTTCGTTTAATGAAGCATCTACAATTTTATGTTAAGTAAATAATTAATATTGAACAAAAATACTTATTAAAAGTTAAACTCTGTCCAATCACTATTATCTTGTGTGTTTATATGAAGATAATCCGTATGCCGTACCACCAAGGTCCCCATAAAAGTATATTGAGATGCCCTAACTCATTCCTAGTAAGGCTGGAGAAAGCTTTGGTTGCAATAACTGTAACAACTTTGCTGATAAGATCTGTTTAAGTCAACATTGTATTGCATTGCACCAAAAAATGTATCAACTAATCATTAAAACATCACTCAACTGCATTTCTGCCAACGAAGAGTAGAAAAACGTGTTGTGTCAACTACAAAAGGAAGTTTGTGGGACAGAACTGTATATTTCAGCAACATACAGCGCCAACCAACAAGGTCAACAACTCGGTTGGAGAATAATTTGCCATAGTCTATAACTGCTGAAGATTGGTTCTCACGAATACCAAACCTACATAAATACTTTGAACTACCGAATCTAAACCTCATTCGAAATGTCGAGCAGATTTAGTGAGGATAGCAGCCTTGATATCAATAGAAAAAATTTGTGTGGTTATAGATGGGTGACCGAACTGCTTGAAGAAGTTAATTGAAACGTAAAAACTTTGCAATGGATATTTCAATTCAATGACCTTTGATAGAGTCAAGTATCCTTCCTTTTCACACAAATCCTAACCACGCACCCATATGACAGCAAAATATAAAAATATATCCATTCGCGCACGAGCGTTCATATTTAAGCGTATTTTTATCACCTCTTACAAAACAAATTTTTGTAACGTCATGAAATTAAAAAATTAAAAATGCGCGAACGAGAATGTAAGAAAGCCCACCCACACAGAATTAATTGTTTTCTTTACAGTTGCAATGCATCTCCTACCGACACTGTTATTTTCGCCATTAAAAACGGCCTTTCTGCCCACTCAAATTCGTATACATCCCACCAACGTGAAAAAGGAAAAACAAAATTAAGAAAGTCACGAGATTTCTATTTTGGACTAAAGCCACATTCTTCACTTTTGGCTTTTGAAATCAGCAGATCTTGCCGCTATACATACATATTCCTGAATGCATACATAAAGAATTTTACATGATAATTTTGATAAAAAAAATACCTCTGTCCTACGAAAATAAATCAATTTTTGTTGTAAGTCTTGTGCCATTAGGTGGTGCGAATAATTCGCTACTTGGGCAAGATCGTCTCTCAAAAAAAATTCTTCCTCTAATTTGTAAGCTTTAAGTTTCTTTCTGCAACAAAATATTGAGAGGCTCGTCTTGTTACGTAACATATCACATGGCGATTACGTTAATAAGACAAAATGTCTGTGAAATGACCTTCACAGTGAGTTGCTCATTAATAGGACTTTGGACTCTGGAGGCTTGTCTTCAAACAGTTTACCCATGCTTCTCCCTTCACACCAGCTTCGATGGCTGGAGTGATTTTCTTCTTCTAGTGCTTGTGCAAAGAATCATTCAAGCTAATCTGACTGCTGAGCACGGCTAAATTCTGCATGAATACAAATAGAGGTTCCTTCTATGTATCGAGTATGGACAAGTTCTGCAACTTTCTGATTTCAAGGTGTTTCACTTGAATTTTTACATTTCGACTTACTGTTGTTATTTTTGTTGTATTTTTATTTTTTTTTATTATATGATAGTCGACTTAGACAGGCAATTATTTTTAAGCTATTTTTAAGCTTGAAATGGAAAGACCTTTGGATTGATTCATTCAAGTGAATGAATCGACTTCCGTTCAAAACAGGTTCTTGTTCGGGCGTGCTAGTGACCTTGCTAATTATATTTGCAATTACAATAGAAATAAAATTGAAAGATTACTCTGCAATAATATACCTAAGTTAACAGGAAAACATTGTTAATTGGATTTTATGAATTTTTTGTAAGAAAGGAATGGTTTTTCAAACAATTAGCGATATATTTTAAATGTAGGGCGCTGTTTCAACTGTAATATATTGCTCTACACACGGGCTAAAACGAAAGCTAGATTATTTACAATTTTTGTATGCACAACCCTTTCAAGACACAGGTGTCATGCTAGATGTGAAAAAAATATTAAAGTTAAGGATTTAAAAGACCTTGGAACGTGGCATAACACTCTTATGGGGTCTTAGAAGATTTTCAAAAGTTACCGCAAATACAATAAAAAAAAACAAGTAAAAAAGCTAGAATTGGTCTAAGACCAATTCTTATGATACCCTAGCTAGATGAATGCCCGTATTAAATCTCGTATGGTCACCGATCTATTCAAGTTTGATTTTGAAGTTGTTTTTCGCATATATTTCTAGAACGGTTTGTCGCACAGAAAAAATGATTATAACCAATTTTATAGGATTTCGTATTCTGCAGAAGTTTTTAGTACAATAAAAATGTCTTGGACTGATCGTTTTCAAAGTATACGTAAAAAACCTAAATTTTTATATGGCTACACCAAGAAGGAGTCGCCCGATTTAGTCCATTTTTGACATTTTATTTGCTAATGTAGTAAAAACATCATGTACGAAATTTCAGCTCTCTACGTCGACGCGTTCTCAAGCAGTGTCCAAATATATAGCGGAAAACGAAATTTTTATATGGCAACCCCATAAAGGAGTTGCCCGATTTGTCTCATTTTCGAACTTAATTTTACTTTTTTTTTTTAAGTCCGTGCACAAAATTTCAGCTCTCTAAGTATACGCGTTCTCGAGTTATCGTGCGCACGGACGGACGGACATGTAAAAATCAAAATAACTTTTAATATTATGAATAGGTGTCCAATCCATTTTGCTCTACCATCACTATTTCGAGGTGTTACAAACGGAATGACAAACTTAGTATACCCCTATGATTTCATCTAGGGTATAAAAAGAGGATATTAAAAAGGTTAACTTTATAAACTATTCAAATTACTTATATTGTACAACTACTTTTATTGTCATACTACACTCCCTTACGAGCTCGTAGTGCAATAAAACTTATACAGGGTGTTTCCACCATGGTGGTTAATAGAGCAGGAGATGATTGTATTCACATAGCCATACAAAAAATTGTATGGCGGGGGGTGCATTACAACCGTTTCGGAGTTACAGGGTAATTAAGAAAAAAAGCTAGTTTTTCACGAAAAACTCTGTATCTTAAAAAATACAGGACATACGATCACAGTTAAGAGCTCATTGTATGCATGGCCTTTCCAACGACTGTTCAACCAACCCGGTGCCTTCCGCTTCTCAGGAGTTATTGTGGTCTAAACTAAAAATTTCAGATTTTCCTACCTTTTTTTTTTTTACTTTGACCTCTATGATTTTTGCAAAAAGGTCGTTAACATAATTTTTTTTGAAAGCTGTAAACTTCTCTTTAATTTGACCTATTAATGCTATCTGCAGCCGTTAAGGAGTTATTAGCTTTTAATCTATTCTCAAAGCTCTTTTCAAAGATAGGTTGTGTAGGATGGTCGATGGAAAAAATTAGAAGGCACGTCTTACTCGATCGGTAGTTTATTGCAGAATCGTATATAAATTGAGAGCAACGATAGTTGCTGAGGGCGTTCGACGTACGTATTTACATACATATATATATCTGCACATCTCTAAAACTTGTGCAGAGAACATTTCTAATAATCGTTTCTATGAGATTATATGTGTGTACTCAGTACGCTTACAGTTGTGAGCTAATAATTCCTTAACGGCTGCATATAGCATATAGGGTGTAATACGTCAAAGAGGAAGAGGAGAGTCTACTATTGTTTTTTTCTTAATCTCTGAAACGGTTGATATTCCCCCCGCCCCCACAATTTTTTTTAGATCGATATAGTTGAAGCCTTTGAATTGAACATAACTTTTTCTCTTCGTCCTTTCTGTTTCAAAATTAGGGCTCAAAAACTTTAAAAACTTTGGAATTTTAAATATGTTAACTACAACTCCATCAATTTTACATATTGCATTTAAAAAGCTCAGAGCCTTAGAGAGTTTAAAATGACCCAAAATGTAACTTTTCTTAAGCATACCTACAGAAAATCGCTTCGAAATGTCAATCTTGCCCAGTCTAACATAAGAAATATTGTTGAAATTCCTCATCATAGGGTGTATCGTTCATAAGTTTTGTAGAGGATTAAATAAAATATAAGAAAAATCTATACATGTACTCCCCTCCACCCCAAGACTTTGAAACACCATTTGATGTGGCACTTAGGGACCAACAATGGCAAATTAGTGAAGCGTTTCTTCCTGTAAGAATTAATGGTGTGTCTACACATGCCTCAAAAACATGAATATTTGTTAGACTTGACGTATGTGACCCTTATACATGTCATACTGTATTATAAGTTGAACAGCTGACCATAGAAGCATGCAGATAGCAGACAACCAATCTGCTCTCAAAGTATCTAAGGTTCTATAGCTAGCAGCTAGAATAATCATGGGGGCTTTTGGATCTAAAAATTGAGAAGTAGTGAAAAAGTTGTTTATCGGTTGAAGAAAAAGCAATGTCAGTGTCATATTACAGAAAATTGTTTGATAAACCTATGACACTACCACACTCATATAATGTTCGAACCACAATATGACGTTGAATTCTCGACACGAAATGCATTTCTTGCCTTTATTCCAACAACCAAATATATTAATGAAGGACAGAGAAACCTCACTGTCCACTTGTTTGGTTCTTAGATGTATCCAAAACGGTTATAATTATATGAGTTTTATTCCGAAATTCATCCCATGCAGACCTGCGCCTTTATCCTTTCTTATATACTCAGCCAGAAATTAAAACTAAGCATCCTCAGTAACAAAATCTAGGCAGATGAATGAGTGGTCTGGATAAACTATGTACAGTTTTGAGTGAATCAGGCTAGTTCGACTTGGATGTCGCGTTGCTAAAAGATAGGCGGACCTGTTACAGACTCCTCAAACCTCTTATGCCTAGAACAGACGTGCCCTTTGCTGTTATGAATGAATGAATAAAAAAAAAATTAAAATAGCATGGGCTTCGTAAACAAAGCAGAATAGTTATGTAGAAAGAGCAACGAGAAGCTTGAATATTTGCCTTCGTTCCAATTCAGACTAAAATCCTTAATATTCAGATATGAGAATGTAATCCACACTTGACACGCGAATGAAAAGATAAGGAAAATTTTAATATGTAAGCGTGAGATATAAAATTGCAAACTGTCTATCGTCGCAAAACCTATGCATATATTTACGTTAAAATTTGTTATGACGGCAGATCTTTTTTAATTTATTAACACATCATCTAACCACCTACCCACTTAAATATTGTAATCTTGTAAGACATTTGCTAGCTCAAGAAATGAAATTTAAGAAGACATACAACCATCTAATGGAAAAAAAACTCTGTTCTAGACACCAAAGTAGGTAGTATGTATGCAAGTAAATATTTACAATAAATGTGTCGCGAAAAGCTCTGACGTAAATTTGAAATAAACACCTGTGTGGAAGATATCACATGACCATAAAAGATACATTTTGTAGTTTTTTTTTTATGTCAATTATAATTACAATAATGCCTATCGGTGCTTTTTCATCCAGCAATAGAGCCCAAAGTATAATTGAATTGTCCTTCATTTTATCGAAACCTGACCTCCATATTTTTAAAAATATACAGGAAAGTTGTTCTTGAAGTACGCATCCTAGAGTTCTTGAAATATTTTCCATTTCTAATTAGAAGCATTTTGATAATTTGAGGTTTTCTACTGACAGCTAATTGCTGCGAAGAATTGCAACAATTATCTAGTTTGGCATATCGTTGTCATAATTAGAAATACACGATGCCTCTGCTGTTGATAATGAGACTAAAATGGGATGCCAGTTAGCACATATTTCTGTCCACTTTATACTTGGCGCCATTTTTTCTGTTTATATAGCATTCATACGTGAGTAGATATATTTCCGGCAATATGACGTGTGAAGATAACATTTAGGTAGATATCATTTTGTAATATATATTTGTATATAAACATATGTACATATCTGGATTAAATGGAAATTCTTAAAAGCTTTCATTATCGAACAATGGATTTTACATGATCGACTGAAGGCAGAAAGTGGTCATATTTATAAGAAAACGGTCTCCACAATCTTCAGCTGTTTGCTGTTATCAGCAGAACAACCTTTACCATGCGAAACATACTATTTTTTGAATACCACGGTCAGGGGCCTAATGACTAACACGTTCATTTTTTTTCAATTCTCGAAAAAGGTGCGGCGCGATGATAAACTTTTTCCTTAATTTTTGTTGTTGCTAATGCGTGCCAATAACAGAAACTAAGCATCGCATCGGTTCGCTTGCTGTTTGTATGGCGCCTAGTGACTAGATAAATTTTATTTAAAGCGTAGTTACATTTTTGTGTATGTTTTCACATCGTTGGACTATTTTTTTAATTTTTTTTTTATACGGAAATAGGTAGTACCCTATGTGGTTCATGGATCCTTATCTAGACTGGAGGACCCCGAATGGCAACCGAAGGTGCGATACCCTTTCAGACTCTATCGATTTAGCTCAGATATTCATAGAAGGCTAATAGTGTTGTTGTTTTCCTTCCTTGTTTACTTAGAATGAATCTTAGAATCCGAAGTTTACGCCATCCAGACACATAAATACATCCTACATATTTATTTTTACTGGGAGACTGCAGTAAGCATTTCGCACTCCAGAGTTGAAATGTCCGATGAGCTCTTTTTATATTAATTATAACGGTTTTGTGAATACAACCATCGAATTTGTGTCATAAAATTAATTTAAACTTATAAAATTCACCTAATAAATTTATTGTAGGAGGAGTAGCTACATTAGCAGAAATCAACAAAAATCAGCACATAGTCAGTAACCTACATAATTCTTACACAATTCCTATTTGGGCAACAAAAGAATATGCAAGTAACGATTTTAAATCTACTTGACGTAAAAGTATTAATCTAGTATCTTACTGAGTTAGAAAGTTGAGGATAGAGGATATCTTAAATTTGGAAATCGCTGCTATACATATACATATGAATAAGCTCAGAAATTTTCCAAGTTTATTCATCAAAGAAAGTACACAGCGGTTAGATAAGCGAATTTGATTGTCTTTAAATTAAGGCAAATCGCTTTGTTTACCACCCATGTTTAACTTTGACAGATGCATGCAGTTACACTGGCAGAAATGCGCTTGACAAGTCTAAGCTTTTGCTATTTACTGCCCGTTTATTATGACATGACATTATTTAAATAAAGCTACTGAGAGGAAAAGTACTTTGCCAACTCAATTTCGTCCAAGATTCCAACAATTAAAATGTTGTAAATTCAGAATAATCTCTCATAGCTCGGTATATTAGATATCATCTTGTTTACCTGACTGAAGGAACATTTTTAACATTTTAAAGAATGATTTCGAATTAAATTTTCATATGTATGTAGTTACCGTAATCTAATTACCAGAACCTTCCAGAAGACGACAAGAGCATTTTAGACTTGCTGCTTCACAGCCTCTTTAAGAAAACCTAAAATGATATCTCAGTCATATAAAACGATTGAATTTTCCGTGGTGACCTATGTTCCAATGATATGGTAGACAAAACTGATGAGGTAAGGACTGTATGTAAAGGATAAAAGAATTAGAACCAGGAGATCTAGCTGGTTATCTTAGCATTTTCAAAGAATTTATTGTGGAGTTATAACCGAATTTCGGGACTAATGCGTAATTTTGTATGTCTTCTCAAACTAGCACTAACGGTCCGCCATCCATGAGAACTTTACGACGTGGGCCTCAGCTGGAGAAGGGCGATAAATGGATGAATCGAAAATAGACACTGGAGTCGCAGGTGGCATATTTCGACCAGTTTTATCAATGAATGAAGTGCCATATTTATGAAAATTGTTTCGACAAACTTTTTCTTAGATTGCAAAACAATAATATGAGACTTGTTATCTGTAGATTCTTCGAGTACACATATGATTGTCGCTTTGATGGCAGTAACATATATCTACTATCGTTGTGTTTAGAGGTTGGATATGCGGCACCCATCCCAATTATAATAATAATATCGCGATATATGTATGTATGCCCGAGATATGAGAACATGCTTTCTTCCTCCCCTTCTTCTCTGGACTCCATATAGCCGCGTTTCGAATATAATGTCCAGTCTTCCTGCAGGTTAGTTTTTCTGGCCTTATTGAATAAGAAGCATAAGCTTAGAGTTAAAGTTTGCTCGCTTTGAAATCTTTTATAAGGCCTGATACAAACAGCTCCGGTACAGAAATTTATGTATAGTACCTTAAAATACTCTTCAACCAATGAAAAGAGAAACAAGCTGGGAATGAAGGTTATTGCCCAGTTAAAGGGTCACTTCAGCTGTAGTAATGAACTCTCCATCGGTTGCTAATAAGAATCCTACTTCGTAAGAGTGCTTTAAAATTCGAACAAAACCTTCCATGGATAATACTGCCTTCCATGGATAATACTGATAAAAATAATACAAAATTTCTTGTGCATGTCGCTTTCTTTGAGAAACGCATACTTTTAATTTTCTGTGAAAGTTCGCTCTCGTACGAATAGATACCCAATTCTCCGTTTTCTGTAAAAAGCTGGAATCATGCCAGTGAGAAGCTTTGAATTTGTTGGAAATCGCTCAGCAGTCAGGTATCCACAGAGAAGAACAAGCCCCATGTCTTCCCATACATCTATAAATTGAAAATGTTTAGTTGTGTATTAAGTATTTTTAACTTACTTGAGTCAGACAATAATTACACAATTATTTCCGAAAATTGCAGTACAGCGCCAGTGTTGTAGGCTTCTTTCATGTTCCTCCACCCCGAAACTGTAGAAATTCTTTGAACTGAGTATGTGAGCCGAATCGCATTTGGTTAAAAGAAAAAAAAACATTTCTTGTACGTGGTTCTAATTCACTCAGAGCTCTAAAAGGTTACCTCAAAGTCAAACTGGATAGAATCACATGGCAAATCTTCATGTACGGAGCATTTCACGTAGATGTACATTTTACATACATATATGCTATGTCAGTATTGTTGGAGCTCCGCGCCTCCGTGGTGACTTGTTAATTCGCGGTTTCTTGCTGTTGTTGGTTGCATAAGCAATAAAAAAACTCTCGGGGTTGTGGTTGTGTGAGTTTGGAGGCTCGTCTCTGTGCCAACACGAGCCATACCCACTTTATGGAAACATGTAGTTGAGCGGTGAGCGGTATCATGTGGCGGTTGTTGCTGTTCTCATCACTAGATATCGTATTGACGTAGTATATGTGTACAGTATCGTCGAATGTTTGCTTAAGGAATTATATGTATGAATAGAAATGGAAGGCAGACACATTTATTTTTTGTGACCTAGTACATGTTTTCAGATTCGTTCAAGGTACAAAAAGGTTTTCTTGTAACCGGGGTGGGTTCTTGGGAAATTACGGAATGTATTCGAGTATTCGATTACCTTTGAAACTAGGTGGATTTATTTTATATAAGTCGCCTTTTCTGATAATTATGATATTGTGATAATAATCAGAGCTTCAAAGTGCATTCTACAGGAAATCATTATCTTTTTTCAAAGTTCATACTTCATGGAGGTGGTTAAAACCTCAAGTAGATGGACCCAGTTCATGATTAATACAATATTTTACTTAATCTAATAACTTTTAAAACCGCTTGCCCATAAATTCAAAATATAAAAAAATAAAAAGAAATAATAACAATAAGGGAAATGAGTAAAAAATAATAAATCAATATGAACTGTAAGGCCGAGCTTGTAAATTGAACTTTCCGTAAACTATTCAATTAGCGAATGGTTAGTCTAATGAGAATGGAAAAGCTGACATTGACATTAATAACGAGGACATCCTACAGAGCATTCATATTCACCTGAGTAGGTAGTGAAACAAAGCAAAGTTTTCATTATTTTCACACAATATTTGGAAAATACTAATGTAGCTAGCTACGCATTTCTCTGACCGACGTAATCTTTGAAAGTAACATTCACACTATTATCGCGCATGAATTAGGACAGCAGAAATTGACTCAATTATAAAATAAGTGAATTAGCTTATTCAGCTATAGAAATCATTCACATAACTATACAAAATGTTTCAAGGTTATGGCATGTTATTACTGAGCCAAACGCCTATGTTGTCGTCGTTATGCATGCAATTTAACGGGCAATTGTTTGAACAAAACGAAGCTCCTATGTAGATCAAACCAATACCAAAGAACTCTGCTCCTTGTCTTTAATCTATGCTGATGACACTAAAATTTATAGAGTAATAAATGATCCATCCAGTATCTGTAAAATGACATCCAGAAGCTACTCTTATGGTATAACAAAAATCATTTGTCCCTAAACGTGGACAAATATAAATGCATTTCTTTTACGAGAAAACGCACTACGCTGTACTGGGAATATAAGTTTGGTACTCTTCCAATTACCCGTGTCTCAGAAATAAATGACCTGGGAGTACAGAAAGTTCCGTGTGGTTTTACGTGAGCACCTACCAAGTATGGCCTAATCCTACGGCATTCTTCATGCTCGGATTGATAACGACAATCAACGTCCTCATGTGCAAAACAACGAGTTCCAGTATGCCAATAGAGCATGACATGACATCAACTTACTGGTAGAGGCGAGACCTATCTCTCCAATCTCTGCCGATCTCGGGTCAAAAATACCACAGCCACTACGATGGTCCCATAAAGGAGCCATCCCAAGTTGAGGTAGATAAAACCTTGTTATCCAGGGCTCCTCTAACCCCGTAGTATCAAGTTAGCCAATGTGCCGCCCATTTGGTATGGCTTTCGTAAAGCATGATCAACGGACCATGAATACTCCCAGTTTCAATCTTTCATGCAAGACATGCTTTTTTAAACGGTACTGGTAACTCCGTTCGGGCCTAGATCTTATTTGCAACGTCTAAAAGAGTTGTACTTGGCCTATACAGGTAATACAACCCTTATGGGCGCTGTCACGGGGACCACGTGAAGGTTAAGATATGACCAATTCAGTCTGGATAGGCTTCGAGATTCACCATTTCAATCTTATACATAGCTGATCATGCATACTAACCATATAAGCACTACTAACGTACATACCTGATTTCCGTTTTTTATCAACTTATTCATCCTCTCTCTCACTCCTCGCACAACTATGTCTGAGATTTTATTATTCTGACTTACATGAGCACATAACTTCTTTGCATTATGGGCCATCTGCCTAGCATTACTACAGTACCCACACAGTCAAAAATCTCAATTTCAATTTCAAAGCGATCTACAAAACACCAAAACACCACAATAAATCAACAAATTCAACAAATTCCTTCCATCAAGTATGCATGCTTTCCTCTTATACAGCTTTCACCTTGTTCAGCATTGCGCTTAACAGACTATCCCCCCCCCCCCCCCCCCCGACCAGGGAGTACAATTTGATAATAAGCTATTGTTTGACTCTCACATTAATATTATCACCAATAAAGCTTTTAAAACTCTGGGGTTTGTCTTAAGGTGCGCTAGGCCTTTTAAACAGCCCTCTACCCATAAAACTATGTACAATACCCTAGTTAGAACCATATTAGAATACGCTTCCCCAATCTGGAATCCCTTTTACACAACATACAAAAATAAAATCGAGAGTGTCCAACGCAGATTTACTAGGTACTTGCACTTCAAACTTACCGCCTCATATGAACACTATGACGGCAGATTGGCTAGATACTCCTTGGTATCCCTGGAAGCACGTCGTTCCTATCTCGATGAAACTTTGTTATTTAAAATATTACACGGCTCTATTGATTCCTCTGAGCTTTTGTCCAAATTAAAAATTAGCTTTCCTAGCCGTTTAACTCGATAGCTATATCCACCCCGTACTAATTTGCGTCTCAAGTCACCTTTGGTTAGAATTCAAAGGACCCACAATGCCTTATATTTTTAAGCGCAGCCTCTTAGCTGAAATTAATGCTCTGGATAATTTCTTCATTCTGAATTGATCAACTTAATTTTAATTTTTATTTGCTTCCTCCCTTCACTTTCTCTTTTCTGTATACTAACCCCGCTGTATGCTCTATTACCCTCTCTTCGCTACTTTGATTTACCACACATTATACTGTTCTAAAGTAATTTAATTCCTAGCTTTACTCCTATATGTGTTACCCTACTTTTAATTCTGTATTTCTATTATCCTTAATTTTACTTAAGCTTTTTGATTTGTACAAATCAATTTAGAATGTATGTCTAAGACTTTGAAATTTATCTATAATTATATTATTTAATTTTATACTATTCCTTTTCCAATGAAATTATTGTTTAGCA
Organism: Dioctria rufipes; assembly: GCA_963924295.1. Lineage (NCBI taxonomy): Eukaryota > Metazoa > Arthropoda > Insecta > Diptera > Asilidae > Dioctria > Dioctria rufipes. The sequence continues at coordinate 377,576,754 of OZ002740.1, read as the reverse complement.
TCCTCTGTATCTAGGTTTAAGTTCCTTATGTATATCTGATAGTTGGTTCTTTTTATTTTTTTCCTTTGAAGTCAATTAGTGCTAACCAAACGGGAGTAAGTAATTGGACTTATGTATCTGTTTACTATCGTAATAATTTTTATAAATAAATAAATATATATCTTACAAGTAACTGTGGACCAAAATACCCAATATCGTTCTTTTCAACCTTGTTTTTGAGGACTATGAAAAGATCTCTTGTGTATAGAAAGTATTCCGCTAACGCGAAAAATAATAAGAGTTAAAGGATCACCTATACGACGAATTTAATAAGTCTTTCACAAGGTTTAATCTCTGATATACTTGTGATAAAAAAATAAGATGAATTTGTTTATAAAATGAAAAATTTTTATTTATGCCTCCAAATCAATTTTATCGCCTTCAAACTACTCCCCATCCGACGCAATGCACTTATGCTAATGTTTTTTTTTTATATCCTCGAAACGGTCAAAAAAGTCTTTTTCCGGGATGGCCTTCAACAGTTTCTTCGATTTGGATTTTATCTCCTCAATCGAGTCGAAACAATATCCCCGGAGCGGTCTTTTGAGTTTGTTAAATAGCTACAAGACGCACGGTGCTAAATCAGGCGAATATAGTGGTTGTGGAACGATATGGGTCGAGTTATTGGCGAAATGTGCTCGAAGAACCAATGCAGTGTGGGACGGTGGGACTTTTTTCCTAAAAAATGAGTGTTTTTGGAATCAATTGCGATTTGACGTGTCTGAGGCACGAAAATGTATTGGGTTGATACAAATGAAATGCCCACAGAGCTTCCAGTGATTTATAGAGAATATAGTATAAGTGTAATTCTATTTTTATGCTTTCCAAAAACAGGTTAAATTGGGGTACTGAAACGCATCAATAGCACGGTTAATTGAAAATTCTCTTTTTAAGGAAGTATAAATTAATATCTTACGGATACTGATAAAGAAAGCATTAAGTTTATTATACTCTGCTCAGTCACTCACTCACTCAAGTCAATTAGTCTCATAAAACTGGACGACAACTATATATATCTTTCAAAATCAATGCCTGCAACAACGGTGCGATGGAACACCAAATGGACAAGATGAAGATATCGACAAATTATCTCGACATAAAAGATAAAACAAACCTTGGATGAATATTATTGGGATTTAGGTTTTTCAGCTTAGATATTATTGAGAAAATAGCATGGCAAACATTCGGATAATACATTGAAGAGAACAAAAAACAAACAGGGGAATACATATTGGAATTGTTATTCATCAGTAGTGTCCCCTACATAATCAAAGGTTAGTTTTGTTCAGTTTACTTTTAAAATATAGTGGTGAGTCGTCATCATACTGTAGATCACATTAGTTAGCTATGGAAAACTTGACGCCTTCCAAGACTTGCATATACCTATAACAGGAATAGTTCATTGATTTTCCAAAAAAGTAGTTTGTATAATAGCCACGATTCATGGTATTCATGGTGAATTAGTTCAGACAATAAATAAAGACAAATATTAAACTGTGCAGGTGTACTTGAAGTCATCAATTGTTCTTACTCGAGAAGTCCTTATGTAAAAAATATGATTTCAGTGAATTGAAAAACATTCACATCGTTGTTTCTAAGGTGGCTTAATTATTCACACTTAATTAACATTCTATAAGTAGGAAAAGTTATGAACGTCTGATTGAGAGTGTTGAAGGACAGCAACTTTCAACATGATTAGTTATCCATACAGAATCACAAATCAGGAATGAAGTTAAGACTTTGCCACTTACAGAGATCAGTTCAAAGATAGATTTAGTGATCAACAGATTAAGTTTTCCTGGATTATTCGGTAGAGATCTCAAATTTTGAAAAGAGTGAGTTGAAATTGTTTTGAGGGAAATTTTGTGAAATATTATTTGTAAGAAAGAAGTGTAATGCGCTAAAAATATGGCGCCGCTAATCAGTAATTTAAGGAAAAAAAAACCAATTTCGTTAATCTATGTTGTCAAAAATATTATTTTGACAGATAAATTGTTGAAAATCTCAGATAGATTAACATTTTGAAGTGTACTGGAAAGCAATCTAATTAATCACACTAATTAATGTCGCCATGTGTCCAGAGATTAAGATTAATTTTAAACACAATTTTTGGGGAATTCTATAAATATTCTTTTGAGATTTTTCTCCTGTCGTGGAGCCCTCCCTCTAATATTTCCAAGAATATGCTCCTTTAGGTTGAGATCTAGAAAGGCCACAAAAAACAAAACCTGGGAATAAATAATTCAATAATGATCATGTTTTTGTAAGCGTTTAGTTCAAATCAAAAGAAAGGCCTTGTACTTCTTAAGTGCGATACAAAACTTATGTACCCCTATGGTTTACTCTACTTTTTACGATACAATAAGGAAACCAGGCAAAATAATATTCAATTTTAGCCAAACAGAAACAGAGGCCAAATAAGTGAAATTGATACTTTCTGCTGCCATATAAAATATTCAATTTTTCACATTCACGTAAATTTGAGTCCCAAAAGTTACTAAATCTACGGTTTTCGTGTGCGAGAAAGCGATTGTTCTAGGTTTCGCCTTTAGGAAAACTCATTTAAGGGGTATTTTGCATTTAGGGGTATATTACAATCAGAGTTATCGACTATATGTCGTTTGCATCGCAAGAAATTGGACTTTCTGGAACTTCAACTCAGAGTGATTTACATTTCAAAAAATAACTGGCCACCAAGATCGTCTGATTAGACATCGCTGGACTTTTTTCTTTGGGGCTACGTGAAAGCACAAATCGATGCCATTAAACCAATGGAGACGAATTAGTAAAAATTTGGTCACCAGAACGTATTCCAACAGGCGAGCTTGTGGAAAAAATCTGTCTCTCATATTACTTGTTGTGAAGAATTTTTAAAGGGTGATACAGAAAATGAAACACCCTTTATAACGCAAATTCAGAATACAAAAGGGTTTTCCAATAAGAGGTGTTATTTTGATATTCAAAGAAAAATGCCATTTTTTGAGATAAATGATCGAATCTTTATTTCATTATAAAGAGGAAGGTATGCCGTCAATAATGGAAAATAACATCAGCCAAATGACCACCATGACCACGCCTACAGGACCATATCCTTTTCATGAAATTTTCCATAACCAAATCGCAGTGGCTGCCCTATGTCCTCGATAGCCTCACGAATTCAATCTTTGAGGTCTTGAATCGACACTGGGTTGTTGGCGTAGACCTTCTCTTTCACGGGGCCCCAAAGGAAGAAGTCGCAAGGTGTTAAGTCACAAGATCTCGGTGGCCAATTGTGATCACCTCTTCGAGAGATAACACGGTCCGGAAACTTTTCCCGTAAAAGATCAATGGTTTCGTTGCTTGTATGGCACGTAGCGCCATCTTGTTGAAAGTAAACGTTGTCCAGATCAATACCATCCAATTCCGGCCATAAAAAATCATTAATCATCTGTCGATAGCGCAATCCATTCACCACTGTTGTTCCAGCCTCATTTTCGAAAAAGTAAGGTCCAATGACCCCGCGGGACCATAAACCGCACCAAACAGTCACACGTTGAGGATAGAGAGGCTTTTCAACAATAACTCTTGGGTTTTCCGAGCCCCAGATGCGACGATTTTGCTTGTTGACGAAGCCATCGAGGTGGAAATGGGCCTCATCACTCAAGATGAGTTTTCGATGGAATTCCGGATCATTTTCATGCATTTCAAGGACCCAATCAGCAAAGACTCGACGTTGTTGATGATCGGCCGGCTTGAGTTCTTGTGTTAACTGAACTTTATAAGCCTTAAGACCCAAATCTTTATGCAAAATACGGTGTAATGACGTTTGTGGTATGCCTAATTCCAAAGAACGACGAGGAATGGACAAACCTGGGTTTTCTTCAACACTTTCGGCTACAGCAGCAATATTCTCGGCTGTTCTTGAGCGACATGCACGGGTTTTATTCTTCACATCACTAACTTGTCCCGACAGCTCGAATTTTTCTACCAATTTCTGTATTGCGGTCCGACAAGGTGCTTCACGACGACCCAAAAATGTTCGAGTTTTACGAACCGTTCCTGCCACATTTTCACCATTTTTATAGTGAATTTTAATAATTTCAATGCGTTGTTGAATCGTGTATCGTTCCACTTTTATTAATGGCGTAGTTTCTACTTGTCAAATGTCAAAAAATGACAGCACCAAAGGTGACATCTACCGAAATAGCGGGCTAATTAAAATAACACCTCTTATTAGAAAACCCTTTATTTTGATTATATTGAATTCCTAAAATCACCTCGACATCGGAATGCCATGCTTGCTCGTGTTAATACCAGGATCTTAGAGAACTTTTACTTCGCGAAGACTGTCGGATTATGAACAGGTTAATAAAGGAATACATTAATTATTAAGTGTAACTAATTAGGTTTGCTTTAATATTGGTATAAATGTTTCAATTTACTAATTTTAATTACTTTTTAGTGGGACATATAAATCAAGTAGATCAGCTGACAAACGTAATTAAAAAGTGCACTTTGGTTATTTCGTAACAGATATTTTCGATTCATTTTCATTTATTTTTTTTTTCATATCATGAATTTGGCTAAGACATTAACTCTACAAATGAGTCAGCTGTACAAAAATTTGTAACAAACAAAACTTTTGATTCCATAAAAAAGGTTTAATTTGGGCTCCAAAAAAATAGTAAGAACAAAATCTTCTAATAAGTAAAATTAATGGTATGACAGAAAAGAGGAATCGTGAACTGAAACGTACTGCTACTGACTCAAGAAACTTGCTTAGCCTAAATGGGACTATAGTTTCCATTGTCGTGTGAGCTGTGCACTAAGCTCCTGTAATACCCAAGCAAGCAGCTTTTTATATTTTGATAAGACTCTTTATAAGATCGCACCACGTCACAAACGTCCTGTGAATTAGGCTAGCATACAATAAAATTGTACATCTAGTGTACGCGACGACAGATGCCCATCATGTCTTATTAATTGTAGAATAAAGTGAGACTTTGAGAGGAAGACGCTTTAGTTGTCTGTTTTTTTTTTTATATACAATATGAAAAAAATCTAATCTCAGGAATTGAGTGAAAACTTTCACAAAGCTTAACGAATAGCTGAGAATAGCCTGCCAATATTTGGGTATCTTTTATCATGTAGTAAAACCAGACCTACAATATACACTTAAGTTGCATGTTTATGGCTTACAATCATGATAAAAAATCTGAACAATTCATACATAAAAAAATTATGAAACTGCACTTCCAAGGAGTTGTTCAAAATTGGATTTGTAGTCCATTACTATACAATTCCATTAAAAATGGACCTATTTCTTAATCCGTTGTAATGCCAACATTCCGTTCGAATTGCAATGTTAATATCATTTCGATGGAATTAGGATTAGGTTGATTTAAATTTGGCCTAACTGATTCACACAAGAAACACGACACTGAAAATCATGCCACAGTCCCCAAATAATAGTTTATTAAGACTTCTTACACCTAGTCCATAGCAGACATAGCCAGCACATATTACGTGACTATTAAACACGTCGTCACCTTAAACTCGCGCGCAATCTTTCACCTTTCCTCGCCTACAGTCTGAGAAGAAATGAATGCGGTTGCTTTCGTAGATTTAATATCGAGTGGAAAGCAGGCGAACGCGAACTAATTTCGATACAAAAACACATTGACGTCGTCGTCGTCGTTTTGGTTGGCTGGTAGATTTGCCTCTATACAATATCGTATCATGGATATATCTATATATCGTATTGTACATGTATGACTACATAAAATATACTATGCCGGTGACAGGGTGTTCGTGTAGCATGTAGGGTCAACGTCAAATACTGAAATCGGTGAATTGGATCTCAAAACTCACAGATACAAGAGATATTCTTCGGTCTCTCCGCGAGTGTATATAAGTGAATGGTATTTTAAATTCCCGCTTTAGTTTTATTTCTGATATGTCAAGAGATAAATGATAGCAAGCGGCTAGAGAAATATAGACCTTCAACTTAATAAGTATTCAAAATAGCAATAATTTTTTTTAAAGAGATTTAAATAAAAAGTTACGTGTATTAGACTTCCTAATTTTTACTGATAAAAAAAGAGTGGGTAAAACCTTAAAAGATGATGAAATATTACGCTTAATTGGAAAAGAATAAGAAAAGTGCAAAAAGTGTGTTACGAAACATAAATAAATAAATAATAAGTGTGCTAATAGTGTTTAAATTAATAAAAACCAGCACCTGTGTGCCCAACTTAATGCACCGGCTGTTAATGCAATTATTTACTGAGGATATTGTGTGTTCTGTTTATTGTCATCATTTGAGAAAAGTTCACTTATGGTAAAAGCAATAAAAAAACAAAATATAACTGGGCAATAAATCAAGGCTGACTTACAATCCGTTCAATGTGATTTCCTTAGCACGTAAATTATTTTCTATAATATTACGTAAAATAAAAATTTGTGTCTTCAGAGAACTATTTTTGTCACACAACAAAGAAATAAAGTGCGGCTTAAATACATTTTGCATCCGTGTAAAGACGACATTCAGTGTCATCTAGTGATTTATTTGAATAACAGACAAAAAGAGGATAACAGGAAGTGAAGTGAAAATACATCATCAATTCGAAAACGATTTTTTTCATCAAAATTTGTTTAATAATAAATTCAATTCACTGTTATCAAAATGAGTGGGAAAGAGAGATCTGGTGGACAATTATCCAGTGCAATGGGGAGGATTAAGGACAAAATAATGCGGACTGGTAAGGTAAGCAATTAGTAACGCAGGCAGAAAGGTGATATTATTGTGTTGGAAAAATTGTGTTTTTCCGTCGTGCTGCCGTATTGAAATTTCAACATTTCAAATTTGACCCAGTTTTTCAAGTCTTAAAATATAATAATAGAAAATTCGAAGACGATTTTTGCTGTGTAGGAGTGTATTTTCATTTTTGCTACAATTATACCTATTTCAGCAAATACATTATCTCGTCATAAGTAAGGACTCTTAGGATGTATACAATTAAAGAAACCTTTTTTTTATTTGTGCCCGAAATGATAAATCAGTTTAATTGGTTAAATTCGAAAAAAGTTCAGTGAACTTTTTTATTTAATGGAAAAACACCGGATTGGTTGCACGCACTAATTTTAGATAACGAGTTCAGCATGAGTAAAAGATTGAATTTTCGTGATTGGGTGACAGTCATATATATTATTTCTGCATTTGTAATACAGATTTAGGTGTGATTAGATTCGATTGAGTTTTAGAGTAATATGACGAAAGTGAATGTTTAAAGGGAAGTTTATTCACAAATTTGGTGTGATTTCATTTCAATTGTATGTTATTGCATTTTGCGGCACGTTTCTGTTTTAAATAGCAATTGTAGCCACAAAATTATTTTACAAAAAGCATTTCCGCCAACAAAACTACAATGAGTGCAATTCCCCTTTATAGCCGTGCTAATCAATTCAAATTCCAAACTAAAAACAGATAAAGAAAAATGCGCCGTCATAATATAAAAAAAAAACTCCAATTGAAATTAACGAACTTAATAACGTGTGACACACTAGGGTTTAACAAGTTTTTGTTAACGTTTGTAAAACAAATTTCGAATGAATTGACCTGCTACTTGAAATTTTCCAAAATCTTCATTTGAAAGGAGAGAATAGAGCAACACATTTGAAGGGTTACCATTTGAAAATTAAGATTTTGATATAATATTGAAAATGGTTAAAAACTCGTTGATACAGGAAATCTGCAGAGGGAGTTTTTGATAGAGATAGGTTGTTTTACTTTTTTATGACAGTTTTTATCGCCTGTCACGACGTTAACAAAATAAAGAAAAATAAATAAATAAAAAACAAAAAATGATCTACGAAAATACCTACATATTTAAAACAAAGACGTATCTGTGTTATAGGATTAGTAGAATCAATGAAGATAAATCAATATACTTGTCTTGTAGTTCTTCGATTTATTCATACTCATGTCCAGGCTCAATGCTTGATTTGGCAAAAATTCCACACAGGTTTTCTATTAGATTAAAATCAAGTTAATTCATTCTTATTGATAACCAAGTTAAAACTTTTATTCAGGCTACAGATCGCCATCGCTAATTTTGATAATAATTATGAATAACCAGATTTAATTATTTCTCTGAATAGTAAAATGTAATTAGTCTTAAAAAAATTTGATTTTCTGGTGAACTTATAAAATACACAATCCGAAATTAATGATAAGATTTGATCGTTACTGTATCATATGATTTAAAAATAAAAATCTCTAATAAATGTAAAACTAAAAAATTCCAAAACTAAACTAAAATTGAAATCCCGCATAACCAAAACACTAGAAATTTCCTAAGATGGCAAATTTCTGTAAACAAAAAACGAGGAAATTGGATTATTTATTCGTCGTGAATAATTAAAAATATATGTGACGAGGCATAACTGTTTCGAATTAGTATTTGCAATAAGTATGAATTTATATTTGAACTACATATGTGACGTGATGTCTTAAATTTCATGAATTCTAAAGCTGCATTCACATCGGACGTTTTAATCATGCTGTAATGATTTTTCAGAGCAACATATTAAATCATGTTTTACCGGTGTGAATGCAAAGAAGGATATGCTTAGAAGAATTATGTCGCACTTTGTTTGAATCAAGACTGAAACATGATTAAAGCGTCCAGTATAAATTCAGCCTTTGGCTTCTATGTTCGGGATTTCTATACATTGTAATACGCACAAAACTATATAATATTACAATATGCATAGAGATTTCGTCATTAAGGATTTTTTTGCTTCAGAGATTTCGTCATTAGGATTTTTTTCTACATTTTAGATTAGGGATTACTTTTTAAGGGATTGTGTAAATGATTTACTAGTTTGTAATTGTTTCCTGATAGTCTGACAAAGATTGTTAACGACCGACGTTACCCAATCACTAATTCAGTTTGAAAAACTAAAGTTTTTCGACAATTTCCGTAGATGTTGCTTCGACGAGTCGTTCCGGACGCAGTTAAGAGTATAAATAATTTGAAATTTCAATTAAATAATTGCCTTTAAGGTTTCGGAATAAATATCATGCATAAACGAAAATATAAAAATTAAATTGAACAAACGTTAAATTCTAATAAAATGCACATGGTGTTTCTTAATAGCCAATTTGAGAAAATTATACATAATTACCATAGTTACGAACATCTGTAAGAAAAAGGCGTGTCTCTGTTGTCAACATTCACCATGCATACCATGCATTTCAGTCTTTCACTAAAAGTTTTTTGATCACGAGACTTTTTCAAAATGATTGACACAAATTGTCTCTGACTGTATTTCAGTAAGTATTTATTTTAAAATAGCTTATTCAAATCTAATCAAATAAAGTTTTTTGTCAAACCAGAAATGGTGAAAGTGATTGACGTCAGTACATTACAGTATGTTGGCCTTTTCCCAAGTAACCCAGGATATTTTTTTTATCAACAAATCATTGCAATTGGAAATCATTCTTTTGATATTGCAGTCGATTTTATTAACACTGAGTAGCTGCGGTAAGTGTTGGAAAATATAAAATATCCAGTGCCTTGTAAATATAATATAATAATATAAGTATTGATGAATACGATAAAAAAATCAAACCTTGAAAGTAGCCGCCAGGAACAGGTAACTTAGAAAGTGATTCTGGTAATTATTGCAACACCCGTGAAAAGTAACTCGAATACGAATTGCATCCCAATTTAGAAAATTCTACTATGGAATACCACGCACAATTATTTCCGCTCTTAGTGAAGTGAACGACTATCTTGCGTCAAAGTAGTAAGACAACAAATTATTTACGTCAAGGAGGTGTGTTGTTTGAATTTTAAAATTCGTGCAATGCAAATGAAATAACTTATAAATTATATATTTATACATTATAACTTTTCGGGTTGATGTTGGATCACTAATTATGTTATAGTGGAATGTAAAGAGTTTTCAAGGTTTTTTTTTTTTTAATATTCGAAGTTGTAGCAGGGCTTTGATCTAAACTACTACAATGAGACGGAAATTTAAACTTAAAAACTCTCCAATCTCTCTTCTCTCCACTCTAATTTTTTAACGACTTTCAACCTGGACAATACTTTATTAATAAATACATTCCATCGTTGCCATAAAAACCGGATCTCATTTCATAAAAAAAACAGAAATAAACGCTTATCTTAAACAAAATATCCCGAAAAGATTTCTCAATAAGATAAGTTGACCGTTTTGCGCACGTGCCATTTAGCTTAATTTAGACCAGCAGACGACGCCGACGGCAAGCTCTTAAGATAATATGCAAAAAGACGATGATATTCGAGCAAGAATTAGCAAATTACGTACATGGCACTTTTCGTCTTTTTGGCGAACTAAATTTAAATCTTGCTCGACATTGACTTGTTGACATGTAAGCGGTTTCATTGCTTCACTTCCCGCTTACAAATTACCCGTTGTGATGTTGTTACCAAGCTCACCGTTAGGAGTAATATCTGGCTAAGAACAAGTGTTTAGCTTTAAGCTTTTTCCCTATACTTGACTGACGTCGATTTTCGTATTAGCCGTCATCATTCAAAGTTATGAGGTTTGGTCTGAATGGAAACAAGGAAATTTAAAACAAAAACAAAATAAAAAAAAAACTTCAGCGGGAAAAACTCTTAAATTTAAAACAGTTCAAGTCAATTTCTCACAGCTACCGCCTAATAATCTTTGTTTCTGAATTAAAAGTAGCTTTTACTAAAATCATATTCCTTAGTCGACGAAGTCCAGACTCCACTGAGACTAGAATTTATTCATTGTTCCTCGAACGTTGAAAATATAAACAAAAATTCTTTTTGGAATCAGCTGTTTGGAGCGTGATGAACAACGAATAATCAATGTCTTCTTCGAGATTATTAAAAATTCCCAATGTAAGAGGATTGAAAACAAAATGAAATGATTGCTAACAGTAATTAGTTCTGCTGGTGAGTAGAAATAGTGAAAAGCTCTTGTTTACGCTTTTAATATCAGAACGGATATGTTGACGTAGATTGTTGTGCCATTTGTGCAACCTTTGCGTTTTAATCTGAAGAAAGGTCGGCGGGTTGGAAGCCATCAACTGCAATAATATGCATATTTTAGAAGTAAGTGAATAATCTCAAGAGTGACGTAGAGTCAAAATGTTTATTAAATTGTTTCAATTAAAGATTTATTCTAATATTAATTGATAAATAGAAAAACGAGAAATTTTCTTTATAAAAAATAATTTAGAGACTGGGGGAAATTTTATTATCATCATAAAAGAAAAACTACTTTGGTTAAGTATTTTCAAGTTTCCCATTTTGTCGAGTTTCTCATTATAAGATAATTTTCAAAATCTACACTAAAAATCCTAATAAATCTGGAATTTTGTGTGCGTAAAACGCATGCTAATTATTAACTGCAAGTAGGACGTACATGAAAAATATCAATAACTCGTATATGCATATTAGTGTATCCCAAATAGGAAATGGCATCTTTACTTGCTAAAAGAGAATGTCAGTCTGTATGAATAGAGACTACCAAGCCATCAACAATAACATTTTATCCAGTTCCTTGTAGTGTTCTATCTTTCAAAAAGTCCTCTAAATGTGAATCGGTACGGTAGAAAAATATTACAAATAGATGAACAGCTGCTGAAGAAGAAATTCCTTGACACTCTCTTAATATCATAGCATAAGCATGTGGGAATACAATTTTTGAGAATACATTTTCAATCTCAGTAATATTTTCATGGTAAAGTTCTTGATTAATGAATGATGAGAACACAAGAAGTTTTACATTGCTTAATTTGTCCCGTCTCCCAACGTGACCAGACCAATGATATTTTTCCTGTTTTAAGCTACAATTAAACGTGAAAAAAATTAAATCTAACTTCATTGGTGATACTACTTGAAGATCAATCGAGATTACTGTAAAATCTTCATGCTCACACTGTTGTCAACGAGTAGTATTTAAGTGGTGAATAGCCGACTGGGACGATATTGGTGAAATCTATTATAAAAAAATACCTCAGCAATAAATAGATGTCATCAAAAGGAAGTTCAAAGTCAGTCAGTCAAGGCCATCAACTTTAATGGTTGTCCGTATATTTCCCACTATTTTCTGGAAGCTGTTTTTACTGAATTTTACCCAGCACAATTTAACGCTGATCCTTCTTAACAATTAGCACATAATGTAACTATAAGGGAGGAGAGAAACATGAACATCCTTCATCTCCACCACGACTGATTTCAAAAGAGTTGAAGAAGAAAGTAAATATAAACTGCTGCACCAATCAATAACCTAAAATAATACTACAAATACAAAATATGAAAATACGTAAAATGCTAAGTGCAGTATTTACAAAGCGATTCTAATTCTATCATCGCTGTACGATTCTTAACGAAGAAAATACTACCAAGAAAATATTCAATCAAAATGTATGTCGATTAATAGCAACTAGGCATAGCAATATTGATGTTGATCGATCTCACCGTGAAGTAAACGTGACTCCCTGCTTTGAATACGTGATTCCCTGCTTTGAATGGGTTTTTCCCTTCCTTCCCTTCCTCTACATCCAATCTTGATGAAACCGTTCGTGTGATTTGAAAAGTTCGTTTATTTAAAAATATAAAATAATTAAAGGGCTAGTATAGACCTTTGTGGAACACCGCATTATCTAATAAGGAAAGTTACATTTGAAGCTAATTAAAATTAAATATTATTTAAATGTAATGTAATTAATTGTCTGGTCAATGTGAGTATAATATTATCTGCGTAAGAAGGTATAGCCGTCGTGGGGCCTGATTCACTAACTCGCGAGAGTTGTGGAGATGAGAGTTCTTTTGACTCGGGAAATTTGTATTAAGAAATTCCAAATTCTCTATTCCACTCGGCAAAACTCTCGGCTGTGTTAGTTGTGGAGAAGTAAGAAGAATATTTCTCAACTGACAATACTGTCTGCTTTTGTTGTGTTTTGTGAAGGTACCTAGGTAACTACGATTTTCAAATTAAATTATGGGCTCACCGCATATCCTGGCTATGTTTCCAAAAACAAATTATGCAAATCCTTGCAATACTTACAGAGAAATAAGGATTTTGGTGTCTGAAGGTACCCGATAAAAATTTTAAATCACGCGAAAATGATCAATTTGGTCGTCTTCCAGTACAGAAGAGATGCTATACATTTTTTTTTAATATGCACGTTAAAGCTTGTATGTAGGATTAAATCGCATCTGCATTTTATTCCCTAATTAGATATGTAATTAGTTTTTGAGTCCGATTAATGGTTTTGGAGATAACTGCAAAAGAAGTGAATCAGTCCTTCTTAAAATGAAAAAATGGGCGTTTTTTGGTACATGCACATATTTTCAACTCATCATTATGAAGAACTGGAAAGGCGTGGAAATTCATTTTTCAGGAGAAAAATATTTGCAACAGAATACTAATGAATGTGAAATAAAGAACGGAAGAAATATGTACAAAATATAGAAACTGGAGTGTATATGATCCAAGTGGAAAAAATCCGTCTTTCGGTGGTAAAAAGTCAGTTATGAAGTGATCAAAAATGATCAAAAATAAAAGTACACCACTCGATTACCCGCTTCTCCCTCTTTAATATGATACCAAACATGATGTATTTTGGATAACTTCAATGAGGGGTGGTACGAATATCCATCCCCAAAAGCCCCTCCCCCAAAAATGTGTCATCTATATTTTTGTACTCTAGACCCTAAATCCGATGGAAAAAATCCCAATGTTTTACGACCCTCCCACACAGAGTTAGCCGTCCTTCAATATTGCGACACTTCTCACGTTTTCCCTAACTCCCAAGTATGTTATAGAATCGCGAATGGAGAGTTACGAAATTTTAATCGGGGAAAACGAAAATTCTCATCTCCAAAACTCACCCTCATAAAAAACAAAACAAAACGAAAGCTCTTTGCTCATTCCCTACCAGACAAAAGCATGAAAGAGTATTTCTGCTTTGATTGTATATTATATGTATGGATGTATAAAAAAGCAAATTCTTTTAAAGCAATAAAATTAGAACGCGTATAAAAATGTTTGATGCGATTGATATCGATAAAGTGAAGCCCTGGCCAAATTACCCTGAACGTTACAATCCGACAGACAATAAAAATATCAAATAATCGCAATAATTGCAATACATACTTGTTCATTTTTCAGCTCGCGTTATATCAGTCATCTTACCATGAGCAATCATCGCAATATGATAAGTACGAATCTCGAAAGTACTGGATTTATGTACTTTCCACCAGCTATTTATGTAGGTACATACCACACATATATATAATGAATTACTGGAAATATATGTAATTCGTACACGAATCAATGAGAAAAAAACACTAACTCAGAGATTAGAAATAAGAGCAAACATGAAAGAATCTATTCTGAAATCTTAAAGTCAACCGATTCTGATAAGAATTACAACAACAAAATGACTTGCTCAAGGTAAAAGTCTTTTACAAATTCAGATTAATGTGTTGCCAACTTTTAAGCGAAATTAACCTTGTATGATATCAAGGCATAAATAAAAATACCTAAACTTTGGGAATTTTAGTTAAATTTTTATTAAACCGAAAAAACAAATCTCATGAAAGTTAGAAATTATCAAAATGTCTGCCTATATTTCTTCATTAGAATCATTGCCCCTGTTTTCTGCAAAGTCGGGCATTTGTAGTAAATTTGTTTCTCGAATTGTGAGAAACAAAAAGATTTTTCTCGACCATCAGCTCTTCCAACACTGTGGGAATTCTCTTAGTATCAACAAACTCATAAATGACCTAGCCTAAAGCTGCTGGTAATACATTTCGCAGAGTTGAGGCAAATATTTCAATAATAACAATTAATTGATACTTACTGAGTCCATTCTTATCAGAAAACAAAGTTATTTGGGTCCCAGACGATAGGGCGAGTAAGTGAATCTTCCATTTTCTGCATGAGGAAGTAGATTCTGGAACGACTCCTTTATATAAAAACATAAAAGTAAGAAGATCAAGAGTTTTGTCCATTTAGCGTTGCAGTACAGTGCAGTTTATATAATTCTAAAGTGAAGGAACAATTATATTTGTGAAGATTTTTGCTGTTGTTAAGAATTTGGAAATGTTTACTTAGTTTGGTATGTGATTTTTTTTAATGAATTGACTGTGAGCTGAATTTTTCCATTTTTTTTCTTTTCTATTTTGTTGCGGTTAGACGTAGTAGAAGAAAATAGGGGCATTTAAATATGCTTTGCGAAAAACGATATAATGTGATCAGCGAAAATACGAGTGACTAAAGCAAAGTGTTAAATTATTCAAGGTTCAAAATCTAGGGAAGTTATAGAAGGTTCAATTATATTTTTTAAAGAGTAAATTGAAAAATTTCCGGATAACAAACTGCTTGAGCACGATATGCTATTTCAAGTCTACCATCAAATCAATTTGTGTCATACATTTCTTTGTTGTTACATTATCAAAGTTGGCAATTGTGAGTCAGTCAATCCTGCTTGATTTTGACGTTGTTAGACGATCCAAGTTGACAATTCT
This sequence comes from Dioctria rufipes, assembly GCA_963924295.1. Classification (NCBI taxonomy): domain Eukaryota; kingdom Metazoa; phylum Arthropoda; class Insecta; order Diptera; family Asilidae; genus Dioctria; species Dioctria rufipes. Next base: position 377,561,173 of record OZ002740.1, on the reverse strand, counting down.
AACTTGATCAATATGGCCTAATTGTGGCGTAGTTGGTATGTGTGATTACAGTCTTTTTTTTATCTGTTCGAATAATCGAAATTTAACCCTAGCAGAATATATAAATAGCTGGCGCCCGCATAGAGATCTTATATAGAAGAAATATTTGTCAGCAATATTGCATATCTACTTTAAATCCTGTGGCTCCCACAGAAAAACTATTTCTTGGGCCTTCAAGTATTTCAAAAAACTATTGTAGAATGGATCAATTTTCAATCAATGGCTGCATTCAGTACTCCGACTAAACGTATTTGCCTCAACTTCCTCGGTGATGACATTCACTGCAATCAGTAAATAACGATAATGCTAGGTACCGATTAAAAAATTACGTAGTACAGAGGGTCTCATTAGGAGTTATAACTCTACCAGATTTTAAAATTTTCTAAGTATTCAAGACATACATATAATCAAACTTATCTAATAACCATTTCATAAAATTTCGATCTTTTCATTCGCTGCTTCACTGAACAGTTCAAGAGTTCAAAATTCAGCAACGTATTGAATTTCGCGCAAAAAAGTAAGACTAACTTACTAACGGAATTTAGTTGAACTGAAATTATCCATCTATAATAGCATCAGCTCTACTTCGTTCACTTTGGTCTTCTTTATAAAAGCCAACAACAAAAAGGTAATTCAACGATCGATGCCATTACATGTATAGAAGCACCAAGTGAAAAATTTGATTCATTAATTTTTCAAATGTGACGTTCTTGGTTAAAAGAAAAAAAAAAAAGAAAAAAAAAATCACATTTATGAAATTGAAAGTGTATAACGAGAAAAACCAGATGCAAATTGTAAAAACACAATTTTGGCAAATCATTCGTTAAAAAAAAAAAATAATCGCTTGACCACACTTTTTTTTTTATTTCTATGTAGGATGATACACGAGATCCTGAACATCACGGGTATCAACGTGTTCAAGGTAGCTTATCAACATCTACAACAGCAACAAGTTTGGACACGATACTAATAGACGATTCGACAAAACCACAACAAAAAGACATCCACCACCCGTTCGCACCAATATTAGAAGGTGAAGATATAAATGAACCACTGAATATTAGAAGTGAACGTATAAAATTTGGAGGGGATCAACATAAAAGCTCAAAACAATCACTTAAAGGTTCAAGAGTATCATTTGAGAATCCACCAGTTAGCAGTGACGAAGATAGCTTTGAGGATAAGCGCGATCAGTTTCAACAACGTAAAACTCTCAGCGTAGATCACAAAGGGATTCTTAAAGTATGTCTGATTATAAAATTTTTGAAAAAAATTAACACTTTTTTTTTTATTTACTCTTGCAGGATCTCAAAAATATCCTTGCTACAGACAATCGAAAACAGTTTCAATCGAAGAAGCATGTATCACTTGATGTCAAAGGTACAAGATATTTGGAAGATCTACTGAAGGATTCGTCATCCGAGGAGGATTTCCGCAATAATAGAAAAGATTTTCAAGGAAGGAAACATCAAAGCTTAGATCCAAGGGTAAGCTTTAAACTAGAAAAAGAATTTGCACCTAGCACCAGCAGTGACGACGAAGGTGATTTTGAAAAGAGGAGCTTAATCAGTGAACGCTATAAAGATATAACAAAGCCAGTGATAATTGATCTGAAGGACTTCGAGAGTGAAGACGAAGATTTCATATCAACCAGAAAAAGTTTTCAGCAGCAAAGATCAGTAAGCACAGATTCTAGGAAAAGGTAATTGGAATTAAATTCTTTCCAAATTTTGACAAATGTGATGACTTGTTTGTTTATAATTCCAGCCACAGACTTTTCGAAATGGATGATATGGGAAGTATGAAAAGTGAAAATCTCCGCAATGCAGTGCCTTATGTGCGACAAATAACAGAAGATGGCAAACCAAAACTAGAAGTATACCACCCAACAACGAATCCCATCTACATCTACACTCAGGTGAGAGAAATGTTTTAATTTATTCAAAATAAATAAGAAATCACTTGAGAGACTGATTTGACTCCACATGATTACCTATTGCTTAGAAGGAAGTGACAATGAACCAGGAAATTTTTACCGTGAATTGTCTATTTAAAGTGTAAAGTATCAAAACACTAAACAAGAAATTTCAATGTTTTTGTGGCGAATTTACTATAAAAAGTTACAAATATTTCGCGAATAAATGGCCTTGGATTGGATCTTGATATAGCATCCATGTTCCGATGATTTTTTTCCCAGTTTCGTATTTATGTTTAATTAAGTAAGCATCTTAGAGATGACATAATATCAAATTGAAATATATAGTTTTATTAGTTAATAAGAAAACGTGATTACTTAGGATGAAAAAACGTACAATAGTGCGAAGTGCTTTAAAATTTGGTTAAGCGAAATTAAAAGTTGTGGAAAATATCGAAATATCATCGTACTATACGAAGAGTGCTGATCCGCACATATTCTAGGGCTTTTTCTCTACTTGAGAGTTGAACGTTTTTCCGCTGTTTTATTAAATTCTTATTTAATACGAAAACTCCTCTAGTCGTTTTGATACGGGATTACACGTAGAATCGCACTTTGCACTTTGGAATGATTTTAATGATTTAATCCGTTTCATGATCTCATTTCGGAGTTTAAGTGCTTCAAAGCAAATTAGAAATTCGAAAAGGTTTCCATGTTATGTGCTGCAACCATAAAATTTTATTAAAGCATTTCGGGTTAGAAATCTTCGCTCACATAATCTTATAAAGTCGACTCCTCGTTATTGCAACCTGTAGTTTTGTGATAAAATCCTATTTTCACACATCGGAGATGCCAGGCTTTTGTATATTAAAATTTTGACTACCTCAATTCAATTTTATACAATGAAATAAAAATGGAAAGACTGTGAAACACGATGTTCTCTGCTGCCTTTCTTCGCATTTTCTTCCCCAGTTTTAAGGCGTTCCTATGAATCATATTCATTAATAATTCCAAGATAAAATCTACAAATAAGGCGACTATTCTGGTTAATTATTGTCTCAACATTTGAGGCGACGTTTACATTATATTCGGATAAAAGTAACGGTTAAAAAAAAAGAAAACTGATGGTGATTCACCGTGATATGACTGAAAGAGATGCAGTGATAATCTGCCATTTCCACTCCCTATAAATGATGTCGTTTGCGGAAACTTTTCTTTCCGTGATTTCTTTCGCGATCGTCAAATAAAAAACTAGCAATTGTCAAATGAATTTTGAATTTTGACAGTATGTTTGCTATTCTACATTATTTTGCATTTCTTAAGAATTTATGTAAAAAATGAACACAGAAATATTTCACAAAAATTATGTAATATACATAAGTACATGTAGATACAAGATCCTGAGGACCCCATCATACTTGGTTCAATTCAATATTAATAGATCTCTTACTCTAGCGTGTATTAGTATAATCAATAAGTGAAGTTAATTTGCAATTAAACATAATATCTTAATTGAAGTTTATCCAGGCTCAATAAATATGAAGTATCAAGTTCAAAAGCAAGGTAACAAAAGATAAGGAGAATAACTCGACTAACCCAAGAGGTATAATTGAATTAATTGTTTCTAAAAATATTCTGAACGAACCATCGTTAATCAGTAGTTGACTTGGAAAGGGCATATTCACGGGCACGTATCCGAACTTATCATTTAAATTTATAGATGAATGAAAATAATTAGATAGATTAGTTACTCGAATAACGAGAGAAGAACTGAAGACACGGTATCATTTCCAATTGTGCTTTCAAACACATCTGTTGTTGTTCGTCGTCTTCCAGTTAAAAGCTAGAGAAACTAAATTTTTCTGTAATTACAATAAAAAGAAAAGAAAAATAAGAAAAAAGTGAAAAAATATTAGCTTTGTTCAAAGTAAAAAACAGTAGTATCATTACTTGTGGGAAAAACTAACAAAAGTTCGAGAATTTAAAAAAAAGTTCAAAAGCAGTTAGCGTCATATAAAAACGCTTAAAGCAATTAACAAAAAAAAATCTTTAGGTTGCCGTGAAATGTGCATAATAATGTAGTTAACACTGATTAGCACGGGCAAAAAATTCCAAATTCTTACTCAACTTTTTCTTTTGTTTTTTAAATCATTTGTTTCTTGTTTAGACAAATATATCTAATTAATATTGCCTTGACGTCCAAAATCAATCCAAAACAATATAAAGAAAAAAAAACCCAATATTCAAACCATCAAATGAATTTATGAACATTTTGGAGGCTGGAAACTTGGCCTCTCAATCTGAACCAATCATTTTTAGTTAAAATTTACGAGTTCACGACAAAAAAAAAATCAAAATCAAATGATTTTTACGTCAGTCCGATTGACTTCTTAAAAACGTGATTCTTAGAAAATTTCAAAAGAATAGGTCTTGCAACTTTTAGTGGCAAAGATTAATTGCTGTAATAAAACGGGTTAATTTTAGAGCATTGTTTCATTTCTAAGTAGTAGATGTGTCGTGCTATAGAATTTGTCGCAGTTTAGATTACAGGAGATAAAGCAAATAAAAAAAAATAAAAAAAGACTCGGACGAGCTATCGAAGGCAATATAAACTAATAAATCTGAGGCTGTTAGTCCGATGATATTCCACATCGTGTTATAATCTTTCGTTACTAAGTTTTTTACACAACCTTGATCACACCATTAAATAATATTTATAAATGAGTAAGAACTAATACTTTGTTAATCGGATTTTTGTTCCGAAAAAAGCTGTCAAACGCAAATGTTAAGGATTTCTATTAACTTAACAAAGATAGATTCACCAATCTATTATTTCTATTGCCAAAGCTAAGATGATATTTAATATTTTCAAGCTGTGATTTGACCACTGCAGTAAGCAAAGGGTGAATGTAATTGGTTCTTTTTTTTTTGTAGTGTACATACTACTACTCTCTAAAGGAGTTCCGCAAGGACAATTTTTCTTTTTAGCTTTTTTTTACTTATAGTATTATATTCCTTGAATACGTTAAAGCTGATATATATGCGGATAACCTCCAAATTTCCCATAATTAAAAATAGGTATGCCAGCTACAGCTAGGCATTTAGCCCCGCGATCATATAACCGCCGCAGTATATCGCTATATCCACGGTGGCCAGTAGTGAATAAGTGAATTTGTTTTTTTTACGTTTGACACGGAAAGACTTATTTATGAAGAAAATGGAATATCTCATCTGATGATATGATTTTGCTTCATATTTTCTAAAATATTTGTAAAAAAAAAAATCAAAATTTTAAACATTCATTTCGAAAAAAAAAAAAAAAATCCGAAGAGTCCTGCAAGTAAAACTTAACAGTGTCCAACAAATAAAAAGCTAGAATTGGCCTAAGACCAATTCTTGTGATGTCCTAGATGAATGCCCATATGTAATTTTGCATGGTAACCTCTTTGTGCAAGTTTGATTGTTAAAGCGGTGTTTCATCGGACACAAAAAATTATTATTACCAATTTCATGGGATTTTTTTTTAAGTACTTTTTATTACAATATAAGTAAATGTATAGGATTGTGCGCTTTCACGGTATACGTAAAAACCCTAAGTTTGTGTATGGCAACACCAACAAGAGTTTACCCGATTAAGCTAGTTTTGAAATTTCATTTACTACCTTTATGAAAACGCCGTGTACAAAACAGCTCTCTGGCAAAATATAGAGTGAAAAACGAAAGTTTTGTATGGCAACCCTACGAAGGAGTTACCCGACTTGTCCCGTTTTCGAACTTAAATCTACAATTTTTTTGAAAGCCCGTGTGAAAAATCGCAGATTTCTAAGTAAACGCGTTCTCGAGTTATCGTGCGGATGGACATGCAAATATCAAAATAACTTTTAATATTATGCGTGGGTGTCCAATCCATTTTGCTCTGCCATCTTTATTTCAATGCGTTACAAACGGAATGACAAACTTAGTATATACTATGATTTCATCATATATGATATAAATAAGAATGATTTAGCAAGACGGTCTTGTGAAGGAATTCAATTATTGTACAATTTTAGAAGCTTTATATTATTTCCATTTATCATAGCTCTTACAAAAATTTAATATTATGTAAAGAGCCACTTCCCAAATTCAGTTGAATTGCACGTGATCTGCTGACATAGCATCAAAGTATCAATAGCCGACGATGACTCTAATCGCACTTGTGTTACTATTGCCATAAAAAAATATATATAATATATTTTTCTTTCTCTCTCAGTCTTTGTTATCAATCAGCAAACTGCAAAATATTCTTATCAGCAAAATGACCCTAAGCACAAACGCAGCTCTATGGGTCATCGAACACGCAAAGTAAGCTTAAGCTTTGAACGAATAAAGTAACTTCTCACACATCACTCTTTCATTGCATCCGATGATGGTGATCTAAGGAAGCTCAGACTTTTAGGCAGATAATCACGTATATGTTAAAAACCAAAAAACAAAAAAAAAACGTTTCAATCTAATGTGAGCATGGACATCCTGATTATGTCGTCGCTCCTCCCCCTCCACTCTTTGTTTATCAGTAAAATAAGGAGCTTTCTCAGGCATCCTCGAGAAAGCTAATTTTTTGGTGATAAGATTAATTCAACGTCTACAATTTTATAGGCAGGCGAATTGCAATCAATTAGAAAGACGGTCTCTAGACTCTAGTATATCTGTGACAAGATACGACAAATCTGGGTCAGTGTAATTTAGATTGTTATAAGCATTAGAGTGCCTCGCAAAATTTACTTAGATTTAAGGAAACTTATTTCGCTTTCAAAATTATTTAATTATGAATTGATCAGCATCCAAGCGAGTAACAATTTCAAGTGAGAAAAGGACAATATTTATTGAAAATCGGAGTGAATTGAGTGCAGATTTACGTAAATTTGTGTTTGAAAGCAGTCCTGTTGAACGGAAGGCAGTAGTTATACTTCCAATGAAACAACGAAATTACTTGTGTAACAAGAAATGAACGTTTTCGATAGGGATTTCAATAGGGGTTTCGATAGGCGTTATTCATTTAACCCATCTAGGCCTTCAGAAAATCTTATCAGATCGGTGTGTATAGTAAATTCAAAAGTATTAACTTCATAGTGTGCGTGATATGAAAAGTACGACTCAGCTGGCAAACAACGCCACACATGTAAACCCAGGTTGGGTTTATTAATTTGCACAGAGCCTTCAGTGATACTTGTTGCTATTAGAATATATTACGGCACAATTTTCATATGAGTGATGAAATTATCCATTGAAATATTCCAGTACTTACAACTGCGTTCTAATTTCACATTATGACTTGTAAATGTGCAAATAAAACTTCCTTCTCATAACTTGCAGTTGTTGGTAACAAACGTTCAGATATTTATGAGAGATTCGATTAAATTTCATATTTTTAAAAATAATCGTGATTTCTAACATTTTTTAGTGACGCTGCTATATTCATCCTATCCCTTCTGAATACATCATAACAACAAACTCCCTTAGTCCATCACAATAACCCCAAAACTTTATATATGCGAAAAAGCTTCCATTACATGACGCAGACTCTTCTCCAAGGACATATAGAAGCCTTGTGAATGTCTGGAATGGATAACAGGAAGCGTTCTCCTTTTTGTGCTGCTGGAAAAATCCCATAAACACCGTGTTTTTAGAGTGATTGGTAGGGAAGCTAAAGGTTCAGACAATGATAGCCATGTGCTGCTTTAAAAGTTTGGCTCATTGTCAATTTAGTGGTCTTTGTTGTGACGTCTGAAAAATTATTTGTTGCTCGCGTGAAGTTTTGTTTCTTTGATTAATTATAGAACGTCGAAGAGTGGAAAACTTGCATGCGTGAACAGTAATATGGAAAAATACTGACAAAAATCGACACCAATTCAATAAATGCGTGTATTCATGAATAAAATGTACGAAAGCGTTATTTTCTGATAATAATTGTGAGAATTTTACGGATTTAAAGGACTGCCAATTACAAAATCAAAAAATCTAAAATATGAAATTCTTGACCAATAATTTGTATTATTTTTCGATTTTTTTCAAGTTTATGTTGTCGCCGCAAGTAAGTAAAACTTACTAAAAGCATAGATAAACAGATTCAGATATCCAAAGCGGTTAAGGAAAAGTGTACCAAATACATAAATGCGATCAACCGATAACCGGCAAGTTACTCGTACTTATTTTCTGTATCCTGATGTAAATATATCTCAGTCTGTTTATTCATGCTAAAAGTAATACTGAATAATTTTAAAATATACTTTCAAGTTAAAACATTTTAAGTGTGCAAAGAATCTAACAATAACCATGCGATCCCATAAGGCTCTATATTACGACCGCAATTGTTTTTATTTCTGATACCAATAGCTGTAGTTTAGTCTGTAAGGATATAACGAAATACATGATTTCGTAGTTAGTGTAAATGAGAAGATATCATACATCTAACCGCTGTCTTACTTTCAAAGTATCCGCTTTTCTGTTGAAAGTCTTAAACGCAAACGAATTCACTTCGATTTTCAATATTTCCATAAAAATATTGGAAATTTTAATATATCAATTTTATAGGTGCCTTTTTATTGGTAGAAAACGTCATAAATAAAAATTAAAGTGAGACTGAGTTTATTTTTAATGAAGAAATCGTCATCACCACAACAATTCAAAATGAAAATATTGATGAGAGCTGACACTCATGTATCGTTTTCGGTACCGATTGATGAACCGCATGCCAAGTGCACATTCTCTCAGGTGGTTTCAGATTTCTTTTTTATTATTGTTTATATAACTTTTAACTTTATAAAGCAAAACAAAAAATCAAAAATTAATAAACAAACAAAATTACTAATGGAAAACATTTCCGTAATCAGGTTTTAGCTGCTCTATCAGTATCACTGGGCTCAATGGTTGTAGGATATTCATCAGCTTATACCTCACCAGCTTTAGTTTCTATGACAGACAGAAATGTTACTTCATTTTCAGTTACAACTCAAGAGGTAATAAAAATAAAATCTAAATATTATTTTTAATATCAAATTCATTTCCATATAAAATTCCAGGCTTCTTGGGTAGGTGGTTTGATGCCATTGGCCGGTTTAGCTGGTGGTATAGCTGGAGGTCCTTTTATTGAATATCTCGGCAGAAAGAACACAATTCTGGCTACAGCGATTCCATTCATCATATCATGGCTACTGATAGCTTGCGCAGTAAATATTGGCATGGTTTTAGCAGGACGTGCTCTAGCTGGTTTCTGTGTAGGTATAGCCTCACTATCACTACCTGTCTATCTCGGTGAGACCGTCCAACCCGAAGTTAGAGGAACTCTTGGACTATTGCCTACAGCTTTTGGAAACATTGGAATTTTATTGTGTTTTGTTGCTGGAAAATACATGGACTGGTCTATGCTGGCTTTCTTAGGCGGAGCACTACCAGTGCCATTCCTAATTCTTATGTTCCTAATACCAGAAACTCCACGGTGGTATGTTTCTCGTGGCCGGGAAGAAAATGCACGAGCAGCACTGACATGGTTACGCGGGAAGGAAGCTGATGTTGAGCCTGAATTAAAAGGTATCATCCGATCTCATGCAGACTCTGAAAGACATGCAACAGGCAATACAATGATGGAACTATTAAAAAGAAACAATCTTAAGCCATTAATGATTTCTTTGGGCCTTATGTTTTTCCAACAATTGAGTGGTATTAACGCTGTCATATTTTACACAGTCTCGATATTCAAAGATGCTGGCTCAACAATTGACGAGAATTTGAGTGCAATCATTGTTGGTGTGGTCAACTTTATTGCAACTTTTATTGCAACTATCCTGATAGACCGGCTCGGCAGAAAGGTAATATTATTATTACAAAAATTTTCGAGGAACAGTTTTACTAAACTACGTCAACAACAAATTATTTAGGTTCTCCTTTATATCTCCGACATTGCCATGATCATAACCCTGTTTACGCTGGGTGGATTCTTCTATGTCAAGGAATCTGGAATGGATGTGTCCCACGTTGGTTGGCTACCTTTAGCTAGTTTTGTGATATTCGTTATTGGTTTCTCACTTGGCTTTGGACCCATCCCATGGCTCATGATGGGAGAGATTTTACCTGCAAAAATTCGTGGCTCAGCAGCTAGTGTTGCGACGGCATTCAATTGGGCATGTACATTCCTTGTAACTAAGACATTTGCTGATTTGAAAGGTGAGTAAAATACAAATGACACTCATGAATTAAATCGAAATGATTTGTTATTCAATTTCAGAATCAATTGGTCCACATGGTGCCTTCTGGCTGTTCGGCTCAATATGTTTTATTGGCCTGTTCTTTGTGATATTCTACGTTCCAGAGACCCAAGGTAAAACACTTGAGGATATTGAACGCAAAATGATGGGACGAGTGAGGCGGATGTCCTCCGTAGCCAACTTAAAGCCACTGTCTTTCAATATGTGAGAGAGATGTTCGAGTCGTGCATGAGCGTAAATTAAACAAAAATCGCGTAGGATGACAATTTTCGGTGTTCTTGCGAAGATATACCAAAAATATGTGATATAGTTTGTCAAATTAACAGCAAGCTAATATGTATAGGAAAATGTTAAGAACGTTCTTAGCATTTGTTTTATTTATGTTTTTTTTTTTTTAATCTGTAAATATTTTCATTAGTCAGTAGTAAGTATATAGGTTTATTGTCCTTGTATTGTCCTTGTTTTATAGGAATCAACTAACAGTTTAAGATAGTTTTATACTCTTAGGGAACATTGCCCAGCTACAAATATTCTACGAATAAGTAGAGTTGCTATAATATGTGGACAAAAATATATATCAACAGCAGGGTTTTGTTTATGTTAATTTTAATCTCTTTCTGTATGAAAATTTCACTCTTGGATTAAGATTTTAATTTCTAATAGCGGCCATGACACCAGATTAAAATTAAGTTTTTATATATATGTAGTCAACAATTACAAGCAAGAATCTCGAGAGCAGCTAATTCTAAGTAGGCACTGCAGCAATCAGCTAAAAATTATTTTATTTAAATTTTTTGAGTTATTGTTTGTTTGTTTTTTAGAAAAATGGTCCCATGCAGCTTAGTTAGGCTTTATCTTTGTAATGTGTTTGCTTTAGTTCAAAAGTTTGTTTGTTTCCTGTAGCCTTTAAATTCATTACACTTTTTTATATAGCTAACACTAATAAATTGTGCAAATTTTATTATTTATAATTTAGATTTGAAATAAACTAAGGATATTATTTGTAGAAGATGAAAACAAATAAAATAAGAAACATTTTTACAAGATCTTCAGGGTTTTGTGCTAATTTACATTCCTGTTTACAATCTTCATTAATGATCGTACTTAAAGAATCGTTGGTGGCATTGTGAATTACGTAGAGAAACGCTTAAGCGCCAGGCTTATTTCGTATTCTCTTGAAGGCCCCAACAAAAACATTCATCATGGAAATGATTGAAATTATATTCTGACGTCACTACATCAGATTTATATACATAACGAAGCAAAAAAATATAAATACATAATACAAGGTACTTTGATGAAATGCGTTATAGCCAAAACAATACTCAGCTTTCTGGACTTAAATATAATGAGCCGTTATTCATGTTAATATGTTATATACCATGATATTTATAGCAATAAAAACATTGGTCACCGGCAAATAGCTGCGACCAAAACTCGAAAATTATTTCGCAAAAATCCAAAGACGGTAGCTTCATTTCAAATTAACTGTTTAAAAGCTTTTATAGTAATAACTCGTGTCGTCGCAAATGCCCTCGTTAAAGGAAATACTGCACTCACTACTAAAAAGGAGAACGTTCATGTACGAAAATTAATGACGATATATTGGACTGCATTACGATCGAATCTGAGGCTCCAATACAAAGTAAAATAGTTGAAAACTATAAATCATTTATGACAAAAATATTCTTCATTAAACTTAAGATTTTTCTTAAGGATGAAGACGAAGACGAGTTCTGGTTTTGCGAGCCCAATCCTTTTAATGTGCGAAAGGGCTGACAAGAAATGTCGTGCCCAGACTATCAGTGGTTGAATAGAATATAATAAATAGTAGTCTGTCACTAATAGAGGATCAGCTACACAATTTAAAAGTTTCAATTTGAACAACAGCCTTTTTTCTTGTACCTGTATCTGAGAAAGTATTAAGTAGTGCTGGGCGATGGTTATTAATGTTTTTGAAACATCGATGTTTCGTATAGGATGTGCGGCATTTTCACATCTATGTCGTCACATTCAAACATCGGATGACATCGATGATCTCTTCCGATGTTATCTTTCCTTGTTCAGAAATTACATGTTTTACGGTGTTGAGCTAGTTTAGCTTTAGACCGTGACACTAAAGCCGAGTTGACATTATGCTTATTGACCAGCGCAACTAAAATCAGTGCACTATAAGCATAGTGTCAGCACCAATGCTGATAGTATCAAACGAGTTCAACTTTTGCATCAGCGCTGGTCAATCAGCATAATCTCAACTAGGCTTTAGGACTAGCTTTACGTAATTCGACTTACGTAGAAAGATTTACATAGTAATATGAAGTGTCGCCGCATTACGAAAAACCAGTCCTACTTTAGTCCGGTATCTGATGCGGTATTAAGTTGGTTTAGGCAGACCGTGCCATTTCGAACTAGTTTTACGAAGTAGACTTATGTAGAATTAATATGAAGTATAACATGTGAGACCAAGCTTTTTGGTAGGGGTGTGACAATTAACTTAATTTCAAGTTTTATTTTCCGCTATAATATTAATATTACCAGTTTAAAAAATTCCAAACAAAATTATTATTTTTATTGGAAGCTTATCTCCTAAAATATCAATATTACTTAAAATTGATTTTTAAGGAAATAAAATTAAGCAATTTTTGTTTGCCCAATTATATAAGTAGGTATGAGGGACAGAGAAAATATTACAGATATTTTATGGCCAATGATTTGTCACTACGGTATGACAACGCATTCTAAAGCAGTTTGCAATGTTTTCATCAAAATATCACATATAGGTATTTCGTTTGATCCATGCCAGTGCTATTGACATCAAGAAGGAATCCTACACAGAGTACGGAAACGTACACTCACGTGCGCACACGGACGTGAGTAATAAATTGTGCGCGATCAAAGCGCACATACTCATGAGTCGTGTGCGATTTTCTTGCGCATTCTACTCACGCACATGAATGAGTAATTCAATATAAGTAAGCGCTTACTCGCGTGCGCACACGAAATTTTCACTGCTCATTACTCACGAGTAAGTAATTCAATATCAGAAAGCGCACACTCGCGTGCGCACACGAAATCTCTCAAAAGTGAGTAATTCAAGGGAACAAAACGCACACGAAATTTCTCATTTCTCATTTCCAACTTGTGTGCAATTTCATTTATGAAATATGTACCTACGTCATGTAGAAAACTTGAATAATTAATATTAAAATTTTTATTCGCGAGTGGGCGCTTTCTCCCCTTGAATTACTCACTAGTGAGTAATGGGCAGTGAGAAATTTTGAGTGCGCTTTCTTATATTGAATTACTCACTAGTGAGTAATGAGCAGTGATAAATTTCGTGTGCGCACGCGAGTGTGCGCTTTCTTATTTTGAATTAATTACTCATGAGCGCGTGCGCTAATAACAATGACAACTCACACACGCGGACATGAGTTTTTAAAAATGAAACGCGCACGTGAGTCGTAAATTACTCAAGAGTCAGTCATTCGTGTGTGCACGTGAGTGTACGTTTCCTTACTCTGCCTACATAACCTAAATAAAAGTTTTAGAAAGTGTCAGAGTTCAACAGTTAGCATATCATTTAGTCAGAACCTCCTCTAGTTCTCATTAAATCTCATTAGTAAAACAGATAACGTGCAATTTCCCTGTATATCAATACCATCGATGTTGCTTGTACATCGATCTTTATGATCGATGCTCCGTTTCGATGTCCCAGCACTAGTATAAACTAAGCCTATGTGGCGAGATATTTCAAATTTCTTAATGAACGACTATTCGTATCAGGGTACGCATGTCAGACAGGATGCGTAGAAAGAATACATTTTTCTCAGGTCATAAAAAAGAGAGATTTAAGATTAAATCTGGTGACACGCCCAATCCGAATTAAGTAGTAACCAGGATTAGAAGTAGAATTTCAGATATGTTTCGTTATTAGCCATTTCGGATTGCCAAAGAGCAAAAGCTAATTAACTGTAAGGTTACCTGTAATTTCGTCAGTTATGCATAACAACGGATCTCAGACGACCGTTTTATGTCTAAATTAATGTGATTGGCATGGAATATTAAAAATTTTGTTAGGTGTTTTAATATTTGTTTGTGCTACAAGGAAGTCACTTTAACATAAGAACAAAAATTCGAATTTCCGCTGAATGAATTCTTCTATCCTTGAATAGAACTTTTTAGTTTATCTTCATTATAAAATATCACGAATGAAATTTGTCATAACAAAGATTTCAGCCTTTTTATAAGCCACTGTTATCGTTTTCTTTGCTTACAATTGGAGACAGAAAACCGGCGCCTGTTCTTAATAGTATTTTCAAAAAGGTCATTAATCAAAACGTTTTAAAGCATAAAATGAAATTAAGAAGCTGTTTTCTTTTAATTTTAATTTAAAAATGTAACTTACCCATTACTTGAACACGGCAAATAGCACAAATATCACATTCGACGTCCCAACTCCACATCGCAACCGCATTCCATTTCTTCAAAGTAAACATCTTTTCTGGCTTTCCTGAATCACTTTCACACTTATCAGATGAACTTTCATTGTCTTCACCTATCATTTTGAATTCTTTTATTGCATGAATTGCTTAGCGATAAACTCCTTTCCCGTGAGAACTTGACAGAACAGATATATGTCACTTTCACTTGTTGTCAACAACTGATGACTGACGACACTTTGCGATTTTAGCGCTTCATAAGAACGTTAGCTAAACTATTGTACTAACATGGATATACCAGTGGCGTGGAAAGTATAAAATTAATTGTATAAATAAAAAAACAGGGTGTAAAATTGTATACGTGCGATAAGTATTTTTTTTTTGACACGGTGTTGGGAATTATTCAAAGTATATAGAAGACAAGTAATCCCGACTCGAACCACGTTCCGCCATTTTTCTTAAATTTTCTTTTCCTTTTATCTTCATTCACTGAAGTACGTCACAGGGCATCAGCTGCTCGTACTACCGTGGTTTTGATATGTTTGTTTTGGTTTGGTAATTTATTTTGTGTGATTTGTGTATGTGATATTTCTGAAAATTATGAAGTGCTCTGTTGTGAATTGTGAAAATTATTGGAAAAAAGATCTCCGGAGAGGAAAATGTTTTATTTCATGTATTTCCTAAAATCTCAAAGTGGATTAAATGCACCAAAACGAAAGAAGGTGTTGTGCCACCAGGGAATGTTTCTCACAAAATAAAAGGATCTTCGCCAAGAATCAAAAAGACGAACGAACTGGCTCAAGAAACAGTTGCCTTCTACGATAGGTTATTAATTTTGTTAATTATACCATTTAAGATAAGCTATGTTTTTCTAAAAAGGTTAAAACAACAAGAATCCATTTCGGATTGTTTACCGGAAGCTACAGAAGAGACAGAGGCAAAATTTCTTCACAACGAGGAGCCTTGCCTATTGCACTCCTAACAGAGTAATTTCCTACTTTACATTACTAATTTACTTGCTGCAATTCAATTATTTCAGAGTAGAAATTGAAAGTGAACGAGAGCTTAAAATAATGAGTTCAGAGGCTGAAGTACGCAAATTACAGACGGCACTAGAGAAACAAGAAGAAATGGAGAAAAATGAGGCCTTAAGTAGCCTTGCCGATATTGCAGTCCAAACATAGTAATTTCCTACTTTACTTTACTAATTTACTTGTTTGCAATTGAATTATTTCAGGGTAGAAATTGAAAGTGGACAAGACCTTAGAGTCTGAAGTACGCAAATTAAAGACGGCAAACAAAAAGTTAGTTAAGAAAACAAACCGTTTTCAGTAGAGCTGCATCAAGTTGACAAAATATTCACTCCCGGTCAGTGAGCTTTTACTACATTGGACTTCTTTAAACACAAGCAGACGGATAAATTACTACATTGCAAATTCTTTAAACAAATTTCGTAAATACCTTGCTGAAATCAGAAATAATACATGTACTTCATATTTTACATTATATTTTATTAAGTTGAATAAGATCTTAAAAAACGGTTCGCGCTATTATGTATAGATACTACCTAGAAACGGAACTTCTGGAAGAACCGTTTATTTTTACCAGCCTTGTACTTCTGTTCAAATTTTACTCTGGTTCTGTTTTCCTCTTAATTGGATCCTTCAGATCTTTGACAGACACCTTTTAAAATGTAATATATTGAACTGTGTATCGTGTAGGCATCAAGTGATTATAGTTGAGAATCTTTAAGAATGGCTTAATCTTAGACTTCTGCAATTTCGTCTTGTCCATTTTCTTCGATACCTGCCAATCCCAGCTATGAGAGCATGTCCAAATTGCGATACGTACGATTTTCCCTGTTTTCATAATTTTCCTCATCTTAGAACTATACAAAAAATGGAAAATGAAAAAAATATTTTTATTTTGATGAGTTATATATACATATAAGAAAATATATTTCAGCAATTTTTTAATACTTTTCATTGCAAATTACTTTAACAACAATAATTATTACGATTTGTGCGATAAACAAAATCAAACGTAATTGAAGTAATAACTAGCAGGCCTGCCTAAAAAGAAAATAATGTTCGAATACCAAATAAAATATTTGTCTTCAATTTCACTAAATTGCGTTTTGTATACTCGTCATGGAGGAAAAACTAAAATTTCATCTTAAACAGGTCCTAAAACCCAAAACTGTCGCTCATATAGCAAAATGAAGTTAAAACAAATTGCAGCAAAATATGTTTGCTTTCTAATGGTTTAAAAGAAAAATAGCATGTAGAACAAATTTATGGAAATAATATCGTTTGAACAAAATACAAGCAACTTTTGTATGAAAAACTCCTGCAGTAAGGCAAGGCAAGAAGACTGGATGTCGCCTGCTGACCGGCTTGCTGCTCTCTTTTTCCGACTTTGTTCATGGCTTGTATATTCCGGGAGCCCTTCCTCTAAAATCTGGATTAGTCGTATATTTTTCTCTTTCCATGATTGTTTTTTTGACTTTTACACCAAATGCTTTTTGGATAATACTCTTTTGAATATTTATTTAATTCATTATTTCTCATCTTAAGGCATTGGTGGCAATTATAATTTTTTCAAGCATTTATTGCGCGATTTGTTTACGAATTTTATATCTCAGCCTCTCTTGTTTATTAATTAATTAAATTTTGGACACGTGAAGTCAGAAAATATTAGGAGTTTCACAATATTATCTTACCGCCATCTACGCTGTCATATAGAAAACAAAACAAACACAACCCAAAGGTTTGTAGTTCTGCTAAAGTTTTTTGAAAAATGGTAGAAAGACGTCGCTTCCGCCACCCTCGTGATTTGGCAGCCGCCCTCTGGGGCGTAGAAAAGCAAAAAAGATCGCCACGCCAACTGTAGCCAATAGATTTTTCACCGCCCGGCGCCTACAGAAACCGTTTCCCGAAACCATTACCCACGCATTTCGAGCCGCCCTCCGGCGGGGCGTAGAAAAAGCTTATCTAGCAATTATCTAAATATAGAACTATTAATATAGAACGACACTAACCTCAATTATTAAGTACCCCCGCGCCCCGCGGTGTTAATGTTAAATGGCTTCACTTGTATCCTTTGAGAAGAGAACTAAAGGAGATGACATGCCATAGTAAGTATATGTATGGCAGCGTAGCCAAAAATTTTCGCAATCTTGATTTTGGCGGGGTGCTTGACTGTCACTTTTCTATAAACAAAGAGCCGCGCAGTGTGTTTGGCGCAGAGACGTAGTTACAAATGGATAATTTCCTTTTATAGGAAATGGTTAATGACTATTGGACTAAGTGATAGTAATATAAAAAGGAGTTATATGTGCTCGAAGATATAGATACAACAAGCCGTGTTGAGGAAAATGCCTTAAAAATACTTTTGTGGTAAATTCGGTTAATTCTACTGACATGCATATATAAGTAAATTCGCAAATAATTTAGATATATCGGCAGTAAGAGCATACTTTCTGAAATCAAAACAGGTGCCACATGAAACAGGAGATCAGTCAGTCCATTTACTATATGTATATACGTCAGTGGGTGGTGCGGAAGATTGTGCCGAGTTTCTAAGAAATGTGTTTGAATTTTCGCGAAATTAATTTGTTGTGATATTTAAGGCATCAACAATTTTTAACGCCTCCTCTGGCACCTCACAAAAACAAGAAGAAGAACGAAAGTTGCTACGCTTTTTTCATCACATGTCGCCTCTTTAGTTCTCTCTTCGAAGCTTGTATCACGAAAAAAAGCAAAAAGGCAATTGAGGGCTTTCCTATCGGATAGGTGTCATGTCAGGTCGAGCCATTGCCGATTTTATATTGGGGGGTTCCAATTTGCCTTTCATCGCGATCGGACGTGCTATTTAATCCGCTCGCTTCGGCTTTTGGACCAGAGTATAGTTTCTTAGCTTGAGACTCTTTTTTCCCTAGTGATGCCTTTCCATGCAGTATTACACTTGCAGTCTCTCGAATACATTTTAGTGTTCAGTGTTGTTTATCTAAACCTAACTCGAGCTAATATAAAGGTTACTTGATAACGGTAGTTTCGTTATCGTGAAACATACTTGTTTTCTGTCGACTCCAACAAAATTAAATACAAGACAACTATTACATTAAAAAGAAAATACATCGACATCATAAATATCAAATTCTGCGCTTCACCCGCATTTGTTTGTTTTCGCGAGAAAGTCAGTTCATATAAGTGGCCGGCAATACAGTTATTTCTAAGGCTGGCCAAGTGGCGTCTATTCATGTTAAAGCTTGTCATTCCGTTTGTAACACGTAGAAATAGTGATGGTAGAGCAAAATGAAGTGGACACCCATGCCTGATATTAAAAGCTTTTCTGATTTTTGAATGTACGTCCGTCCGTCTGTCCATCCGTGCGTCTCTCTCTCTTCACGATAACTCGAGAGCGCGTTCGCTTAGAGTGCTGAAATTTTGCACACGGGCTTTTTAAAAAAAAAAACTAAATTTAAATTCGAAAATGGGACAAATCGGGTACCTCTTTCGTAGGGTTGCCATAAAAAATTTCGTTTTTCACTATATATTTTGCCGGAGAGCTGAAATTTTGTACACGGCGTTTTCATAAAAGTAGTGAATGAAATTTCAAATTTGACTAAATCGGGCAAACCCTTGTTGTTGTTGCCATACAGAAATTTAGGGTTTTTACGTATACTGTTAAAGCGCACAGTGTTATTATTTTTTGTTGTCGTCGTTATACCGTCCTAAGTATAACCGTATAACAATTCAATCAAAAAACAGTTTCTGAGGATACAAATTTATTAGTTAAATTTACAAAAATTTCGTCTAGAAAATAGAAGATGCCCTGGTACTATCAGGCTTTTTCACAAATAATTTAATATACTTTTTCTTTACTTTGTTATACTGTCTTTTACTTGTTATTTTGAGCTTAGGAGGCCTTACCTCTGGTAGGGGACTCTCCTAGTTCGACTATCGGATACTATCTGAATTCCTATTCCAAATATCACCAAATTTATATAAAAGGTTAACATGGGGATGATTCGTTCAGAATATTGCTGATCGCTCAATTTTCTGTTTTGAATAATAAAATCAGGATATTTGAGCGGAAATAATAAAATTCCAGAAATCGAACGGAAATAATAAGTGAAAAGGTCGGCAATCGATTTTATGCATAACAACTTTCGGGGTCATCATAATTCATGAAATTTCAAGTCACCTTGTCAATGCAACAAAATGGAGCCACTCGAGGGAACACCTGTTGAGTAATTTTGCCGGTCTTGGGTCGGTCGGTGACGTAGTCATGTATTGCTTAATAACTTAGTGACGATTTTCTTCATTTACTTTCTTGAATGAATCATTAATGCTATTCTGGATAGCGAATACTAGTGCCGGATCAGATAACATTTTATTGTGATTCTTGCGTGAAGAAAGAATTATGAGTATTTTAGGCACGCGAAAAATGGGATAGGATTTCTGACACCTGAAGGTTGTTGTTTATTGTTTTGGGAAGTGCACTTTATTACACACTTATGTATTATTGCATTCACGTTAAGAGTTCGTATTTTTGGATTATACAATAGGTTTATTGGGATAAAATGATGATAACTGATTTGGTAAATATTTTGTTAGATGCATGGTGTGCATTTGAGATTTGAGGATGACGTTTTGGTTAAGGTTATGAATCCGAGATCAGGTAGTTATGTGTTTAATGGATTCATAACAACAGTCCTATACGCTTATGTTATAATAAAAAGTTCTTCAGAATATAAAATCCCACGAAATTGATAATATTTATTTTTACTGCCTGACGAACTAGTCTAGAATTACAGTAGTATAGCTATGGCGTTTCTGGATCACTTTTTCCATACAAAAAGTGTCCGGAAAATTCCAACTATTTTGGTGGTTCTGGACCGGGGTTCTGGGCCACTGGGGGAATCCGTCTAGTGGTCTACGTCACAGGGCCTGCCTGGGGAATTCCTTCAGGATCACTGAGGGTTCTGGGAGGGGGTGGAGAGGGGGTAAGGGGGCTTTTGTACTGCAATTTTGACATTATCTTGAAGTTTTCTTTTAGGAGGATACTTATGCCAACAACAACAACCAATGTAGGTATGTTGACTTGTCCGATAATCAAATTCTGAATAATGTAAACAAAATCGCAACCGAGTAAAGTAAACAAATTGAGCGATATTTACACACACACCAGGGGCCAGGTGGCTGGTAGTTTGATATCGCCTCTTGGCACAGGTCTACATCACAGGGCGAATTCCTTTCCTACCGTCTGACTAACTAGAGTATGACGTCATCTGGTTGGCTGATCCCCTCAGATGATTAAGCTCTGTCATAGCTGATTTTTTAAATAAAATAATGTTGGATTTTGCTGAAATCGAACCGAGAACGCTTGGTTTTGTAAAATCCGATGCGCTCTACCATGAGACCATGGAGGTGTTCTATGAATATTCTTTAAAGTTGCTATATATGGCTAGAGTTCTATACCAGAGGTGGGGGATTAACCGGTACTACCGGGATGTGTCATTTGGTCTTGACTGCACCCTAGTAAGTATAGGGTCAATTTGACCAGACAGATGTGACGTCACCGACCCTGAGGTCATTGACCTTTGACCCTTGACCTTTGACCTTTGACCCTTGACCTTTGTCCCTGACCCTGATGTCATTGACCTTCACACACACACACACACACACACATGCACACGATACAATTTGAGGTATTACGTCACAACTCACAAGTCCTTGCTCATGACATTGGCGTCTCAAGCTCTATCTTAGCTGAAATAAAAAATTGGCTTTGTGTTGGAATCGAACCGAGAACGCCTGGTGTGAAAATCAACAAAAAAAGAAACCCCAATACTTATATCATTGAAAAATTGTGTCAATGGATTCTAGATGGTGGGTATGTGGAGGGGGATAATAAAGATAGGGAGGGGGGGTAATGAAATTTTCATCAGAAATCCTCTACGGGCTCTGGTTTTCGAGATATTAGCGTATTAATAATTCAAGTTATGCCAATTAGCACCTTGATTGGAAATTAGCTAAGGGGTTTGTCATGCTTGAAGTTTTCTTAGCTGAGCAGATAACGAATTTCGCAACATGGCATCATCACCTCGGTTTTTGTTGTTTTGCTGAACGGAAGTTGCAGATATCGATCATCACAAGATTCGTAAACAAATTTTCATATACTGTTGTAAACAAATTTAAGCAACATCAGCACATTTATTCTTATCATGTAATTTGATACCACACTTCCTGTAAGCCGCCCAATTCCAAGAATTTTACTGATCGACACGTTTCATTGGAATTCGTAAACAAATTTTCAATCCTGCTGTAAACAAAGTTAAGCAATATCAGCACATTTATTCTTTTCATGTAATTTGACACCACACTTCCTGTAGGCAGCCAAAAAAATTTTATTGTTCCAAGAATTTTACCAATCGAAACATTTCATTGGAATGTAAACAAATTTTTACATTTTCTTGTATGTAAACAATCTCATTTGAAAAATTCGACCAGCAGAATAAAATAATCAAATTAATTTGAATGATTTTTTTATCGTGTAATTCGATATCATCTCAGCCTGTAAGCAAATTCATTGGAATTCATCCTGTGCAATTTTAGCAGCAGGATCATTCATGTTTACAAACCGTTGCTATAAAAGCGCAAGCAAACTCTTGAGGAGCACCAGTCAGTTTTAGTGAGTCTCCGTGATAGTACATAAAAATAAAATAAAAATGACAACCGCGCTAGTAAATAAAAGTTTTTCAGTAATTGAAAATTTGCGAAAAGATGTGTTGAAGTGTTTAACAAATTCAGATAATAAAGACTATATTGTTAAAAAGTGCAACAGAAACATACATAAATTTCAAGTTGCATTTCGGAAGTGCAATAAGAGTGCTAGGAAACGACATTTCGAGAGCTGTCTCGAGCAAATTAAAGCATTGAGAGCCCTATTGAGAAATCCCCGTCGAGGTGGAGGAATTACTCGCATAAGAAGAAGTGATTTTGTAAAGTGGGAGGAAATAAAGACAGCGTTCGCAGAGAGAATTCGACAAGGTGTTATTGCAAATTTAAAGCATATCGATCCGAAGCTATTTATGCAAGACGCTGCCAAATTATTTACGCGTCGTGTTAAAAATACCTTAAAACATTATTTTAATATTAAAGTTTCTACAACGTTTTGCGGTGAATTTGTTAAAGAAACTGGTGACAATGAAATGATAAAAGACGTTAAATATTTCCAATCGAGAACTGCTCCAATTAGTGCAGATGACAATTTAAAGGAGTGGTTTAAATCAAACATTTCGGATCCAATACACACTCAGCTGGAAGATTTCCAGGAAAAAGACAGTGGCTGGGCACTGCACTCAATAATACATCTAGCAGTACACATCAACAAGTTTGAGCAGCTTCGAGGATCTTCGTATATACCCCTACCAAAGGAAATTGCATCAAAGAAAGCTTGCATCAATGTGCAAAATAATGATGAAGCATGCTTCGCATGGGCCGTAACATCAGCGCTATATCCTGCAAATATTAACACCAATAGGATCTCATCGTATCCACATTACTCTACAGTACTTAATTTAACTGGGATAACATTTCCCATGACACTTAAGCAAATTACACAATTTGAGGACCAGAACGATTTATCAATAAACGTGTTCATCCTGGAGAAAGAGCATTTCCTCACCACAGTTCCAGTCAGACTTACGAAACACAGAATGGAGCGACATGTAAATCTCTTAATGCTACAAGATGACTATGACCAGGCTGATGATCATATGGATGATGATGATGACGACAGCAGATATCATTTCTGCTGGATTAAAGATCTTTCGCGCCTCATATCGAAACAAATTTCGAAACATGGTGGTGGTAGAAGGCATATTTGTGACAGATGTTTGCTCTACTTTTACTCTGAAGAAAAATTAACATCACACACTCCCGAATGCGAGAAGCAAAACGACTGCAGAATTATGTTTCCCTCAGAGGAAAAGAAATGGTTGGAATATAAGAATTATAACCATAAGAATCCAGTCCCGTTTTGTGTGTATGCTGATCTTGAATCAATATTGAAGCCGATTCAGGGAAACGATCAAAATACACAGCGAATCCAGGAACATGAAGTTCACAGCATAGGGTTCTACTTTCACTGCAAACATGATGCTAAGCTCTCATATTACAGAGCATATCGAGGCAAGGACTGTCAACAATGGTTTGCATTAGAATTGCAAAAGATTGCATCCATAGCTGTACAGGAAAACATCAGGCCAATGCAGCCTCTGACTAAAGAGGAACGACGTTCACATATGGAAAATATTTGCTGCCATATATGTGAAAAAACGTTTGCAGCTGATGAGGAACGAGTTCGGGATCATTGCCACTTAACAGGAAAATATCGAGGAGCAGCGCATAATGCATGCAATCTCATGTATCAAGATTGCTCCATAGTTCCAGTCATTTTTCACAATTTATCCGGATATGATGCCCACTTCATTATTAGGGATATAGCTACATCTTTCCCAGGAAAAGTTGATCTCTTGCCAATAAACAAGGAAAGATATATCTCGTTCACCAAGCACATGGACGGCAGCCACATAAAATTCAGATTCATCGATTCCTTCCGTTTTATGTCAGAATCTTTAGATAAGCTATCATCATTGTTGCCGATGGATAAATTAAACACTACAAGATCGGTATGGCAGGGATTGGATGATGACACTATCAAACTTCTTACACGCAAGGATGTCTTCCCATATGATTTTATTGATGACTGGGATAAATTGGATTTCCGAAACTTGCCGCCAACACAGGAAGCGTTCTACAATAAACTGACTGACAGTGCTATATCTTCTGAGGACTACAATCATGCTGAAAAGGTCTGGCAAAAATTTGAAATACAAACACTTGGTGAATATTCAGATCTATACCTTAAAACTGATGTTCTCCTATTGGCTGATGTGTTTGAGAACTTTCGAGAAGTGTGCATGAAGACATACAATTTAGATCCAGCACATTATTACACCATGCCAGGCTTAACATGGGATGCTATGCTAAAATACACTAATGTCAAATTAGAGCTGATAACCGACGTGGATATACTGCTATTCATAGAGAGAGGCATTCGAGGTGGTATAAGTCAATGTTTGAACAGATATAGTAAAGCCAATAATAAATATATGGATGATTTTAAGCCTGAGGAGAAAGAGAAATACTTGATGTATTATGATGTGAATAACCTTTATGGATGGGCCATGTCACAGCATTTACCAACCGGAGGATTCAAATGGGTTGATGTTCCCAATATTGTCGTTTCCGAAATTCCTGATGATTTTCCAACTGGATACATATTCGAAGTCGACTTGGATTATCCTCAACATCTACATGATAAGCATAAGGACTTACCGTTTTGTTCTGAGCATGCAGCACCACCTGGAGCCAAATTAGAAAAGCTTTTGACAACATTACATCCAAAAACTAAATATATTATACACTACCGAAATTTGAAGCAATGCTTATCACATGGACTCATCTTGAAAAAAGTGCACCGCGTTCTTCAATTCGACCAATCAGCTTGGCTTAAACCATATATTGACTTAAATACACATAGACATTCATCCGGAACAGCTTTTTAAACAGGTCGGATAACAGCTTAACAGCTTTTCGAACAGGTCTGATAACAGCTTAACAGCTTTTAAACAGGTCTGATAACAGCTTAACAGCTTTTCGAACAGGTCTGATAACAGCTTAACAGCTTTTAAACAGGTCTGATAACACCTTAACAGCTTTTCGAACAGGTCTGATAACAGCTTAACAGCTTTTAAACAGGTTAAATAACAGCTTAACAGCTTTTCAAACAGCTCTGATAACAGCTTAACAGCTTTTAAACAGGTCTGATAACAGCTAAACAGCTTTTCGAACAGGTCTGATAACAGCTTAACAGCTTTTCGAACAGGTCTGATAACAGCTTAACAGCTTTTAAACAGGTTAAATAACAGCTTAACAGCTTTTCAAACAGCTCTGATAACAGCTTAACAGCTTTTTAATAGGCCAGATAACAAACTGGTCTGATCGACAGACGGAATCCTCATCATCAGCCAAATTTGAGTTCCCTGTGATGTGCTTGTTTATACACTTCCGGATGAAGGTCAAGGGTCAGACGCCCTTCCGGTTTCAAAGGTGGTGCCGGGGGTCAAGGTCGAGCCCACGTGTAAATGTTTTTTTCTCAAGCCGTCCTAACATTCTGGGTAAAACGCTCAACCGCCCGATTAGGAGCTCGCTGTAGTGGGCAAATATTATTCGGGAGCTCTGGACTTAGTAGGGAAATTGAATAAAAAGAATACCATATATAAAATATCATTATTGATTTATTATTAATTGAAAAATATTAACATTTAATTCGTAGTGTATCATTCAATTGCTTTAATCGGTTTCCTTATAACTGTAATAACACTTTCTTTATTTTACAATAATGTATATCTTATACTATAATACATACAATTAAAACAAACTATTTCATTAAATGGTATTTTAAATACAATTTTTGTTTACAATACATATCTTAGACTAGCCTTAGATTATATGCTTTCTGCGTCTGCTCCTTGCTGTTCTGTTTGAATAGAGTAATGTCCCCATGGTAGAGTATCCGTTGTCCCACTCAAAATACACCGCTTGTTATCATATGGACTCAATGCAATCTTCTTTTGGTTGATCGTGTAGACATTATGGTTATGTGATCGTATGGAGCTCTGATTAGCAGTTAATACTCGCTTGTTATTCAAACATTCGACGTAGTCTTCGAAATTGATATGCCTCTGGACTACATTAGTCTTTACTCCTTTTGCTTTCTTTACAGTTTTACCATCGTTTATACGCAGACTGTACATTTTCGAGCGTAAGCCTACAAATTCGCTCATGATTTTCCCATTAAGCTCATCCTTCATTAGACCAGGAATCTTTTTATTCATGAGCGGTAAATCGAACTGGTTATCTTCTGGGTAATCACTTGTATCAAATTTGTTTATATTTTCAGCCATGAACTCATATGCATTTTTCTCTTCAAGTTCATATATTAGAGAATCTGTATCTGTATACATGACTTTACATTTATCTCCAAATTGACGCTGCATAAAACTGTAATGGAAATCGTAGAGGCATATCTTTGAAATTTCCATAATTGCCATTCCAATATAGAGAGGCTTATTGAATAAGATTTTGAATCGCCTTAATTCCACAGCAACTAAATTCTCATCAAATATCGTTGCACTGTGGAAGTTGGGTGCCGCAATCCGAGCTTTTGCACCATAGCGACCTTCCCACTTGACGCAAAGCTTAATATCGCTATACTTGCGCACATTTTCCATGGTCTTTCCAAAAGCTGCATTGTTCATCTTTTTAAAGCTGTCCTTCTCATGATTGCTTGTAGCCTGCATCCGTTTGGTAGTATTTAAGTCAATATATGGTTTAAGCCAAGCTGATTGGTCGAATTGAAGAACGCGGTGCACTTTTTTCAAGATGAGTCCATGTGATAAGCATTGCTTCAAATTTCGGTAGTGTATAATATATTTAGTTTTTGGATGTAATGTTGTCAAAAGCTTTTCTAATTTGGCTCCAGGTGGTGCTGCATGCTCAGAACAAAACGGTAAGTCCTTATGCTTATCATGTAGATGTTGAGGATAATCCAAGTCGACTTCGAATATGTATCCAGTTGGAAAATCCTCAGGAATTTCGGAAACGACAATATTGGGAACATCAACCCATTTGAATCCTCCGGTTGGTAAATGCTGTGACATGGCCCATCCATAAAGGTTATTCACATCATAATACATCAAGTATTTCTCTTTCTCCTCAGGCTTAAAATCATCCATATATTTATTATTGGCTTTACTATATCTGTTCAAACATTGACTTATACCACCTCGAATGCCTCTCTCTATGAATAGCAGTATATCCACGTCGGTTATCAGCTCTAATTTGACATTAGTGTATTTTAGCATAGCATCCCATGTTAAGCCTGGCATGGTGTAATAATGTGCTGGATCTAAATTGTATGTCTTCATGCACACTTCTCGAAAGTTCTCAAACACATCAGCCAATAGGAGAACATCAGTTTTAAGGTATAGATCTGAATATTCACCAAGTGTTTGTATTTCAAATTTTTGCCAGACCTTTTCAGCATGATTGTAGTCCTCAGAAGATATAGCACTGTCAGTCAGTTTATTGTAGAACGCTTCCTGTGTTGGCGGCAAGTTTCGGAAATCCAATTTATCCCAGTCATCAATAAAATCATATGGGAAGACATCCTTGCGTGTAAGAAGTTTGATAGTGTCATCATCCAATCCCTGCCATACCGATCTTGTAGTGTTTAATTTATCCATCGGCAACAATGATGATAGCTTATCTAAAGATTCTGACATAAAACGGAAGGAATCGATGAATCTGAATTTTATGTGGCTGCCGTCCATGTGCTTGGTGAACGAGATATATCTTTCCTTGTTTATTGGCAAAGATCAACTTTTCCTGGGAAAGATGTAGCTATATCCCTAATAATGAAGTGGGCATCATATCCGGATAAATTGTGAAAAATGACTGGAACTATGGAGCAATCTTGATACATGAGATTGCATGCATTATGCGCTGCTCCTCGATATTTTCCTGTTAAGTGGCAATGATCCCGAACTCGTTCCTCATCAGCTGCAAACGTTTTTTCACATATATGGCAGCAAATATTTTCCATATGTGAACGTCGTTCCTCTTTAGTCAGAGGCTGCATTGGCCTGATGTTTTCCTGTACAGCTATGGATGCAATCTTTTGCAATTCTAATGCAAACCATTGTTGACAGTCCTTGCCTCGATATGCTCTGTAATATGAGAGCTTAGCATCATGTTTGCAGTGAAAGTAGAACCCTATGCTGTGAACTTCATGTTCCTGGATTCGCTGTGTATTTTGATCGTTTCCCTGAATCGGCTTCAATATTGATTCAAGATCAGCATACACACAAAACGGGACTGGATTCTTATGGTTATAATTCTTATATTCCAACCATTTCTTTTCCTCTGAGGGAAACATAATTCTGCAGTCGTTTTGCTTCTCGCATTCGGGAGTGTGTGATGTTAATTTTTCTTCAGAGTAAAAGTAGAGCAAACATCTGTCACAAATATGCCTTCTACCACCACCATGTTTCGAAATTTGTTTCGATATGAGGCGCGAAAGATCTTTAATCCAGCAGAAATGATATCTGCTGTCGTCATCATCATCATCCATATGATCATCAGCCTGGTCATAGTCATCTTGTAGCATTAAGAGATTTACATGTCGCTCCATTCTGTGTTTCGTAAGTCTGACTGGAACTGTGGTGAGGAAATGCTCTTTCTCCAGGATGAACACGTTTATTGATAAATCGTTCTGGTCCTCAAATTGTGTAATTTGCTTAAGTGTCATGGGAAATGTTATCCCAGTTAAATTAAGTACTGTAGAGTAATGTGGATACGATGAGATCCTATTGGTGTTAATATTTGCAGGATATAGCGCTGATGTTACGGCCCATGCGAAGCATGCTTCATCATTATTTTGCACATTGATGCAAGCTTTCTTTGATGCAATTTCCTTTGGTAGGGGTATATACGAAGATCCTCGAAGCTGCTCAAACTTGTTGATGTGTACTGCTAGATGTATTATTGAGTGCAGTGCCCAGCCACTGTCTTTTTCCTGGAAATCTTCCAGCTGAGTGTGTATTGGATCCGAAATGTTCGATTTAAACCACTCCTTTAAATTGTCATCTGCACTAATTGGAGCAGTTCTCGATTGGAAATATTTAACGTCTTTTATCATTTCATTGTCACCAGTTTCTTTAACAAATTCACCGCAAAACGTTGTAGAAACTTTAATATTAAAATAATGTTTTAAGGTATTTTTAACACGACGCGTAAATAATTTGGCAGCGTCTTGCATAAATAGCTTCGGATCGATATGCTTTAAATTTGCAATAACACCTTGTCGAATTCTCTCTGCGAACGCTGTCTTTATTTCCTCCCACTTTACAAAATCACTTCTTCTTATGCGAGTAATTCCTCCACCTCGACGGGGATTTCTCAATAGGGCTCTCAATGCTTTAATTTGCTCGAGACAGCTCTCGAAATGTCGTTTCCTAGCACTCTTATTGCACTTCCGAAATGCAACTTGAAATTTATGTATGTTTCTGTTGCACTTTTTAACAATATAGTCTTTATTATCTGAATTTGTTAAACACTTCAACACATCTTTTCGCAAATTTTCAATTACTGAAAAACTTTTATTTACTAGCGCGGTTGTCATTTTTATTTTATTTTTATGTACTATCACGGAGACTCACTAAAACTGACTGGTGCTCCTCAAGAGTTTGCTTGCGCTTTTATAGCAACGGTTTGTAAACATGAATGATCCTGCTGCTAAAATTGCACAGGATGAATTCCAATGAATTTGCTTACAGGCTGAGATGATATCGAATTACACGATAAAAAAATCATTCAAATTAATTTGTTTATTTTTTTCTGCTGGTCGAATTTTTCAAATGAGATTGTTTACATACAAGAAAATGTAAAAATTTGTTTACATTCCAATGAAATGTTTCGATTGGTAAAATTCTTGGAACAATAAAATTTTTTTGGCTGCCTACAGGAAGTGTGGTGTCAAATTACATGAAAAGAATAAATGTGCTGATATTGCTTAACTTTGTTTACAGCAGGATTGAAAATTTGTTTACGAATTCCAATGAAACGTGTCGATCAGTAAAATTCTTGGAATTGGGCGGCTTACAGGAAGTGTGGTATCAAATTACATGATAAGAATAAATGTGCTGATGTTGCTTAAATTTGTTTACAACAGTATATGAAAATTTGTTTACGAATCTTGTGATGATCGATATCTGCAACTTCCGTTCAGCAAAACAACAAAAACCGAGGTGATGATGCCATGTTGCGAAATTCGTTATCTGCTCAGCTAAGAAAACTTCAAGCATGACAAACCCCTTAGCTAATTTCCAATCAAGGTGTTAATTGGCATAACTTGAATTATTAATACGCTAATATCTCGAAAACCAGAGCCCGTAGAGGATTTCTGATGAAAATTTCATTACCCCCCCTCCCTATCTTTATTATCCCCCTCCACATACCCACCATCTAGAATCCATTGACACAATTTTTCAATGATATAAGTATTGGGGTTTCTTTTTTTGTTGATTTTCACACCAGGCGTTCTCGGTTCGATTCCAACACAAAGCCAATTTTTTATTTCAGCTAAGATAGAGCTTGAGACGCCAATGTCATGAGCAAGGACTTGTGAGTTGTGACGTAATACCTCAAATTGTATCGTGTGCATGTGTGTGTGTGTGTGTGTGTGAAGGTCAATGACATCAGGGTCAGGGACAAAGGTCAAAGGTCAAAGGTCAAGGGTCAAAGGTCAAAGGTCAAGGGTCAAAGGTCAAGGGTCAAAGGTCAATGACCTCAGGGTCGGTGACGTCACATCTGTCTGGTCAAACTGACCCTATACTTACTAGGGTGCAGTCAAGACCAAATGACACATCCCGGTAGTACCGGTTAATCCCCCACCTCTGGTATAGAACTCTAGCCATATATAGCAACTTTAAAGAATATTCATAGAACACCTCCATGGTCTCATGGTAGAGCGCATCGGATTTTACAAAACCAAGCGTTCTCGGTTCGATTTCAGCAAAATCCAACATTATTTTATTTAAAAAATCAGCTATGACAGAGCTTAATCATCTGAGGGGATCAGCCAACCAGATGACGTCATACTCTAGTTAGTCAGACGGTAGGAAAGGAATTCGCCCTGTGATGTAGACCTGTGCCAAGAGGCGATATCAAACTACCAGCCACCTGGCCCCTGGTGTGTGTGTAAATATCGCTCAATTTGTTTACTTTACTCGGTTGCGATTTTGTTTACATTATTCAGAATTTGATTATCGGACAAGTCAACATACCTACATTGGTTGTTGTTGTTGGCATAAGTATCCTCCTAAAAGAAAACTTCAAGATAATGTCAAAATTGCAGTACAAAAGCCCCCTTACCCCCTCTCCTCCCCTCCCAGAACCCTCAGTGATCCAGAAGGAATTCCCCAGGCAGGCCCTGTGACGTAGACCACTAGACGGATTCCCCCAGTGGCCCAGAACCCCGGTCCAGAACCACCAAAATAGTTGGAATTTTCCGGACACTTTTTGTATGGAAAAAGTGATCCAGAAACGCCATAGCTATACTACTAATTACATATATGAGAAAATCCAATTCAAAAATCAAACTTGCACAGACCATACGAAATTACAGACGGGCATTCATCTATGGTATCATAAGAATTGGTTTTATTGTTAGACCAATTCTAGATTGTTTCTATTTAGTAAGATTATTTTAAATTAGTAAAAGCAGTTTGAAATGTTAATAGTAAATGGACCTTCGAATAAAAATTTTAAAATGAATAATTTATTCAAGATTTTTGCACAAGCTCCTCTTAGAACAAGCAGAGAATACCTAAACCATGATGTGTTTTATTTTTTTACTTTAAACAATTATAATTCCTGAATGTTTCCTTATTTACGTGGTGGGGATTCAATTGTCGAAGTACAGGAGCAAGTGCCTTAAATTATTTACGAATGCGTTATAATTCCTTAAGTAAAGGAACAGATCTTAGCTGCTCAGAATATTGTACACTGAGGTCCTGTTCTACTTTAGTGCAGCCAGGGACGGATTTGATAACTTGGCTGCCCTAGGCCTATGGAATATTGCCGTCCCCTACTCCATGTAAAACATGCCTGCGGGCGGGGGGCCGTGGTAATTCGACGGATCCCGGGAACGATTATTCATCTTCTTCACGCGTATGAAAACTAACACTAGTGGCGCCGAAAATACTAAATAACCGAGTACTAATATATGTAGTCTGTAGTGGAGCAAAATGAAAATGATATGCTTGAACTTGGAGTAAACTAGTAAGCAAAAATACAGTTCGATGATCCAAACTCATCAAGTTTTGCCGCTACCTAAATTTGCCGCCTTAGGCCCGAGCTTACTTGGCCTATAAGGAAATCCGCCCCTGAGTGCAGCATGTTTTATGATGTATGTATGTGTGGAATTGAAATATCCATAAAAAACACAAAGATGTTATTTAAGTTGTTCATTTACCACTGCTGAATTATGTACTTCTGGTGTGGCCTTTAGGACAACCCCGCAGTGTCTTATAAGCACATGGTTTATTTAATTATACGAGTATTACAAAAATATTAGGCCAATGACTGTGTGCGACTGACTGCGCAACTTTTAGTGGGAGAGGGCTAGAATACGCTATTAGTACCATGAAGACCAAAGTTCTCTTTCCGGTTAAAGCCTAGAGTTAGAATTATACATATGGTTATATTTGGTTCTAGTCGAGACTATAAAATTTCAGCTCCGATTACATATTCATAGTTCATTTTCAAGCATTTATATACATACATCTATCTATAGCTACATATCCCGTAGATTATTCTGAATTGCTTCCTTTACTTAAGCTCCGGATATCGACCCATTTGGATCAACTTCGAGACCAACTCTGCTCGAATCTTGGACATAGCAGATATCTAAGACCAGAAAGAGGAAATGTTCACTCGAAAATTTTGAATAGAAAATAGCCCAAGAGAGGCAGCTCTGGCTTGCCCGAGTAGCAATCTAGAACACACTCTTTGATACCAAGTTTGTTTAAGTGCACGATAATTTGAGAGCGCATTTTATTAGGTCGTTTGTAACGGTCTGTCTGATTGGATTATGTCAAGACCCCACAACGACATTCCTCCGATGTGTTATCAGAGTTCTGCAATAATGAAGTCCGACATCCTCCAATCAGTAGAATTTAGACGTAAAATTATATTGATATCTACGAGGGATTAAACAAAAACCACATCATATGTGCTTCCATCAATTTAGCGAAGGGTATACTACAAAATTACCACCATGAATGAAAGAGGCTAGTGTGTCGGAATTAGCATGCGTATTTACATGTATGGCCTAGTTCGTCGCGGGGTGGGTAAGTTGACACACCAAACAACGAAATTCGATAGCTACGTTGGACTTCGGCGAGAGCTCGCGTCTTGCATGCTCTACTACAACCAACAAATATAACACAAAAAAACTTGATCACAACTAGAATATTTCCTGCTTCCAACAGAAGGTCGGACTGACGTAAACAGAAATCCACACTTAGGATCGATATCATTTTTATTTATTTAGGAGAGAGGAAAAGGAGGATGGACTCACACGTTCACCACTACTGTATCGCGCCCTTACGGGATCTTACGGGTTCATTCTTCTTTTTTTTTTTCAACACAACAGAAAACTCAATTCAATGTAACTATAATCACTTCTTATTAACAAAATATGAAAATCAAAAAAAAATATTTGGTTGTTTCTCTTTTCTATGAATGTTTCTTTTTATGATATGGACAATTTATATTTATCTTTTTCTCTTGCAATATAATATCGGTCCACAAATTCTAACTAAAATATTTTTTCCATTAATTCTTTATTATTATAAAACCACTTTTATATACACCCTTTTTATGGTAATTCTTCCTATTAATATTTAAAATTTATGAAACCATATCTAATTTAAAACGTTTTAATTTATTATTATTTCCCATTAATACTCCATTTTGTTTTCTTTCTTTTTGGGAACCAAACCAGGGTGCGTAAAAGCTCGCTCGCGAGCGGTTCCTGATGCGGCTCGCTGCTTCTAAAATGCTCGCGAGACAGAGCCATTATTTTCCAAGTGGCTCCCGCTCCCGAACAAGAGCTATGTAGCGACTCGGGCTCGCGAGCGGGAGCTGCCAGCTTCCTTCTATTGGCTCTTTTTTGCTCATGAACAATTTTCTTGTTTTGTTTACACTGTCCCTCATTATTAGGAATTTAAATAACCGACCTGTTTCAATAATAAAAGACGATTTTTTTTAAATTTATATTAGGGTTCACAAGAGATAAAACATAAAAAGTACATAGTATACCAACTCTGTATGTTAAAAAAAAAATAAATTTATATATTTAAAACAACGCTCAAAATACATAAATTGAAATACGGAAACTGTACCGAAAACGTAGTTTTTAACACATGTCATAAATTTGATTTGGGCAGTTTTCGTAAAAGTTTTTCTGTCATATATCCCTAACTTTAAAATTACACCGATTGAGTAGCACAGTGAAAAAACCCAAAACCTGTTTATATAAGTATGAAGAGCTGGAGGGGTCCAAGTACAATGGCTCGCTCGCGAGCCCGAGCTATTTAACGGCTTGGGCTCACGAGCGAGAACCTGTAAAAATTTTTTTTGGCTCCAGCTCGCGAGCGAGAGCTATTTTTTCTGGAGCGCTCTTTCGAGAGCCGTTCGCGAGCGATATAAATTTTTAATATTATTATTTATTTGGTTATCATCTGTGCTTTATATAAACTGACTTTTAGTTAAATTCTCATCATTGCCAATGGTTTTGTTTTCTTATTATTATATTTTTTTTTCATTTAATATTTAATTCGTGTTATGGAATAAAGCTAATATAAAATTAACTTCTATTTTTATAAGCATTTGTCTTCTTTTATTTTTTTTTCATTAATCAATATATGGAATAAAAATTGATACACATTTTTATATAAAATAAATTTCATATGAATTCTTAACTTTATACCATGTTCAGACTGCGCCGAAATTACGTAATTTCGATGGGGTAATTTTTGAGATAATTTCAACTGTCATATATAATATAAAGTACCAAATGTCATATTTCAGTGAAGTAATCAGTCAGTCGAAACATACCTCTTAAAACTGAAATTTCCTATTTAGGCATAAAACTACAAAATAAATTTCTCTTCAACCCATACATTAGAAAAGTCCTAAACAAAGCCAAGGCCGCATCTGCCATACTTAAACCGCTTCTTAGCTCTAAAAGCCTAAATAAAAGCACCAAAATTCTCATTTACAAAACCCTTATCGGACCAATTATCACCTATGGATATTTTACGTGGTTTTCAACCTCCCTCTCTGTCGAAAAACAACTGAACCTATTCGAAAGAAAACTACTTAGATTCTGTACGGGTAAATACAGAAGGCCCAATAGGAAATGGTTCTCCAACACAATCGTCTATCACGACACCGGTATTACCCCCCTTACACAGTACATGATTAAACTAGGAAACAGAGCCCTAGAACGTTTAGAAAATCATCAGAATCCTATAATAAGAGTAATATACAATGCTCAGGGCCAGATAGAGGGGGGGCCATGAGGGCCATATGGCATGGGCCCCCTAAATCCATGGTAAATGCAACTGAAATAAAAATATGTTTTTGTCATAATTTTTAAAATAACTAAATTTTTGCACAGCAAAGTACCATAAAAATTTTGCATAGCAAAAAGCTGAAGAGTATCGATAATATTATTTTAAAAATTCAGGAAGTACGTGAAGAATGGAATAAAATACTTTCAAAGTCAAGAGAGATTACAGAAAATTCAAAAATTCTGCCAGAGTTTCAAATAACACGCAGTATTAAAACACAATTCGACGCCGAAAAGCATTATAGAACAAACGTTTTCTTTTATATTATTGATTCGATTATATTTGGATTAACAAGGCGTTTTGAATACTTGCGTGAAGTCTGTAATTTACTTAAAATCCGATTTAAATGAGGAGGAAATAAAAACCTCAACGTACATATTACAACTTAATTCAGAATTAACCCCAGTAAATTAGCTACAGAGCATACTAGAAACAAATTTAATTGAATTGTTTCCAAATTTGTTTGTAGCACTTAGAATATTTTTGAGCCTGCCAGCTTTCGTTGCTACCGCAGAAAGGATCCCTAGCGTTTTAAGTAGAGTGAAGAATTTTAACAGATCAGGAATGTCTCAAGAAAGGTTAAATGGATTATCAATGCGTCATATACATTCTGGCATTGGGCAGACAATGGACTTTTCAACGATTATAAAGGAATTCTCAAAAAAAAAAAGCTCGAAAGGCATTTTTAAAGTAATTTATTTCCTTTCACTCTCAGTCCAGTTATTAAGGCATTTACAGTACCTACTTACATTTAGCACTAATATGTATATTTAAAAAAATTTTACTTCAAATAAGGTTTAAGGATTTATTTAAATAAAATTCATAAATGTTTAACAAAAAAAAAAAACTTTTTTTATGTTTTATTTATTTGGTTGACATATTTTTATGATTTTAACACGGAGAGGCCCCATTTTTGTGGTTGGCCGGGCCCCCCCATATCCTCTCTCAGGCCCTGTGCCAACCGCAATGAATCTCTACTCGATAACTACTATCTTTCTCCCATCAACATACTACATGATAGCTCCATGTCGCTTGTACAGCCTAGTCCCGTAAACCAATACACGGTATATTTCTAGAGAGAGAAGGCTGATCCATGCAACTACAGGGGATAATCAAGCTC
This sequence comes from Dioctria rufipes, assembly GCA_963924295.1. Classification (NCBI taxonomy): domain Eukaryota; kingdom Metazoa; phylum Arthropoda; class Insecta; order Diptera; family Asilidae; genus Dioctria; species Dioctria rufipes. Next base: position 377,524,080 of record OZ002740.1, on the reverse strand, counting down.
CCCCTAATCCTGGTTCGGTTATCCCACCTTGGGTCGTTCTTATATAAGCCTTCGCCAGAAACTTTTATGACAATGTGTCGAAACTGCAGTGCCATCAGTTTGCACGGCCCAAAATAAGGCAAACGAACAACTAAAATTATAATTAATTCTAACTAAAAGACTCAGCATTCATGTTTACCTCACTAATTTAATTAAGGTTTGTCAGTTAGATATCACAAAGATACGACCCTAGGCAGACGGACAAAATCAATGATCATTCATTCGTAATTGAGTTTTTCGAAAATCAAGTTACCCAAGATTTTGTGAATTAAAACGAAAGTCCTGTAAATTTTTGTATGTAATTTACCCCGTTCAAATGAAGCGGACTGGACTGGAATAGTACTAATTCGCATAGTACCAAGTGTTCACATGAGATGGACTGGATTAAATCGATGAGAGAGACATCTTTCTATTTGAAGTTTTCAATATAAAGTCAGCTGTCATTTGAAGATATTTTTATAGATATTGAAAGACGGGTCATGGAAAGAATTGTAATTTTACAATTTATAAAATACTGTATGAAAGCAGTAAGGAGTTCGAAGCGAAAAATGAAAGTATACCGAAAAAAATCCAAACGTAAATCCACTTCGATCCGCTCAAATGTTCACATGTCATTAATTCCACTCCACTACCGAACTAACGCCGGTGTAGGTAATTCCAGTCCGGTTGGTGTTCACATGGCGAATTATCTTACTCCGAAGTACGCTAATCCACTCCAGTCCGCTTCATGTGAACGGGGTAATTGACATATAATTTTTAATAATTGAAGTTCAAATTCAAGGGTAAAGCGATTTTTGAAAAATTCAATTACAAATGAATGATCATTGATTTTGCCCATCTGCCGAGAGTATTAGTTAGATTTAAAAACTCGAAAAACTAATTAACTAAATTAAACAAATAACCTAACAGCGTAGTTATCAAATAATTATCATTAGTCACAAATCCTGAGTCTCAAATAAAATATAGTTTAATTAATTCAATCAAAGCTTCAAGTTGCTAACGGCCGGTTTCTCAGTTCGAGCTTAAACTCAGGATTAGTTAAACTCCGTTCGTAGTTTAAACTGAGTTTAAACCAAAATGAGTTTTACAGTGTTCGCAATTTTTTAATATGGCAGCACTATGGAATTGTGAACTAACAACTAACTACTGTCAAAATATTACCGGCCAAATCGTCGCAACAAAAAAATTAATTAATTAAACCTACGAAAGTGAAAAAAATAAAATAAAAAACAATATTAATTAATTAAATCTACGAAAATGAGTAAAGACTCTTTGAAACGCTCGAAATGTCACTTCATTCACATTTAAAGATAAACTGAGTTTAAACGCTCAATTTTGGTGGTTTAAACTAAGTTTAAACAAGGTTTAACTTACCATTGTGAAACTGTGTTGAAGAGATAAACTGAGTTTAAACCACATCTTAAGTTTAAACTTGAACTGTGAAACCGGCCCTAAGAAGTCAAACACACAGGTCCTTACATATAAGACTACCAAAGAAGCTGTGAGTTCAAAAAACAAAAGACAAAAAAAATTTGAACTTAAATGTACAAATTACGTGGCTAGATAACACAGCCATGAAACAATGTGATACAATTAAAATAAATGTATTCGTTCCCTTGGGGGACTTTTTGACTAGTTTGTAAGTGTTGTTATTAGATTAAGTGCCCTATAGAGACAATGATGTGAATGTAAGTCAGGAGCAAACTTACTCTAGACATTAACTCTTTATAGACCTTTATATGAGTATACCTTCACTGAAATTTTTGTATAAGGAACTCAGCCTTACGTCAACAATATATATGTATATACGTAGCCGGACATACTCTTAGTCGGCCTCAATAAAGTTCTTTCAATCTTTGGAATCAGTCAGTCAAAATTTTTATTTAGGAAAAAATAGTAATCAAAATGGAAGAAAATATGTTAAATACAATATTACTCCATGAAATAGACACTGGAAAAAAAGTAAACATTATAAATAATATCTTTTATAATAAAAGAGATTATTATCAAAGAAAGCGACGACAGCATATCCAAAGAATTTTAAATTTGCAACGACAGAGTGCAATTTTATCGTTTTGCAATTGCAAAACAAAAAGTATGCAGGAAAGTCTGGATGAAGGTGAATGTGTTCAAAAATGTAAACATATTTAAGAAATAATGTTCCACGCAATTTTCAGTATCGAGCGGGTTGCTTCTGGGAGAAAGAAGTGGCAAGAAGTGACGAAGAGTTTTTTAAAGAATATTTTAGAATGTCACGACAGGTTTTTAATATTTTATGCAGCAGATTGAAAAATATTGAAAAGAGCGATATCAATTTTCGAAAGGCAAGAATTGCGATTGCTCTATACGCATTAGGATCATCCGCAGAGTATAGGAGTATCGCAAACTTTTTGGGTGTCGGAAAGTCAAGTGTTTGTGAAATATTACGAGATTTCTGCCAAGATGCGTGGAAAATATTGCAGCCTGAATTTTTAAATTACTACCCACTCAAAGAAGAAGTGATAAAGGACTGTGTAAATGGCTTTCAGCAATTAGGATTTCCGCAATGTCTGGGAGCACAAGGCAAACTGAAAAAGTTTTCGTTTACAAATTCCTTACTTACAATTTTTTTCTTTAGATGGTTGCCATATTGAAATAAAAGCTCATGCGGAAGACGCGGTGGACTACTTCAATTACAAAGGATGGTACTCTACGGTGTTACTGGCCTTAGTTGACTACCGGTGAGAATTTCATTAAACAGGATGATTTTATTAATATTTAAAATAATATAGATACCGGTTTCTGTACATTAATGTCGGCAGCCCTGGACGTTGTAATGATACGCAAATATTTGAAAGATCAGCCCTAGAAAACAACACCAAAACCCAATTCTAAAGCAAATGGCAAAATAGATGTCTGGAGTGAATGTGCCCATAGTTATTATTGGAGACTCTGCTTTTCGATTCTCTGAAATCATAATGAAACCATTTCCATTTAATGCAGTGACAAATGAAATGGTGAAAAACTTCAACTATGTATTGTCGAAAAGTCGGAGGGTAGTGGAGAATGCCTTTAGGCACTTAAAGGCAAGATTTCGGAGGCTCGGAAAAGGCCTTGATAATAATATTGAGAACACTTCTCAAATAATTAAGTGCTGTTCAGAGCTACCAAAACTGGAAATAATTTCAGTACCTCGTTGGATAGGTATATACTCGGAGTCTCAGACGCATCAGATGAAGCATATGCCGCAGTCGTGTACCTTATGGCACAAACACATCCAGGCCTCGAGGCTTCCTCGAGGTGTTGTCAAAATTTCCAACACGGGTTTTTAAATGATGCAACACAAAACCAAGCCAGCAGCTAGCCTCAAGGCCTAGCCGCAAAGCGCGCTTTGCTCAATGTTCGAAATTATTCTCTCTCAGGCCTACTTCTGTCAACAGATGTACTAACAAAATTAAAATGACAGCACCGAGCCACAGTATATTCTACGGAACCGGGTGGTATCATTTTGTTTTCATTTCTCTGAGGCAAGCCTTGATTCGAGCTGCGAGGAAGCCTGAGAAAGGCCAGGCCTGAGGCTTGCTTGGATGTGCTTCTGCCTTTGGGGTCATACAAAGCTACGAGAATATACAGGAGTCTCTTCTCTGTGCAAAAACTTAGCTTGCGCCAATCAAAAACCAACGATTCCAAGGCTCGAATTATCTGGTGCTCATTTATTGGCTCGCCTGGTACATACTGTGCAGTCTTAATTGAAACTTCACGATGCTCCCATCTTCTGTTGGACTGATTCACAAACAGTACTCACCTGGTTAATAGCACACCCGTCGCGCTGGAAAACATTCATTGCTAATCGGGTCAGCACTTTTCATGATATTCTACCATCAGTGTAATGGAGACACGTTCCTGGTTCATGCAATCCAGCTGACTGTGCCTTTAGAGGTGTTAAGCCATCTATGCTAGCCAGCCATCCTCTATGGTGGCAATGTCTTTCATGGTTAAAAAGTCCTTGTACATTCTGGCCGAAACAATGACTCTCTGAACCTGATGACAATGGTTTAGAAGAACGACAAAATGCAGCAACAAATATCGCAACCACGACATCGCCTCTATGGAATCTCATCTACAATTATTCATCCTTGAATCGATTACTATGCGTAACAGTATATTGTCAACGATTCTTCCTTAATGCGAAAGTCTCTCCAGAAAACAGAACACTGGGTTTGCCTTCTGCATCCGAACTTTCTAAGGCTCTACTTTTCTGGATACAACATTGCCAGAAATATAATTTTCCAGAAGAATACAAACGGCTGTCACAGGAAAAACCACTCTACACAACCAGTGTGCTACTGAGACTAACACCATATTTAGACATAAAAACAAAAACTATTCGAGTAGGTGGACGAATGCAGCACGCTACCTTACCGGATGAAGTCAAGCATCAGTATTTGATCGGTAAAGAAAGTCCGCTCGCAGGCTTAATCATCAATGATGCACATCAACGATGCCTCCATGGCGGTGTACAGCTGACAACGAGCGTAATACTGCAAAAATTTTGGATCCTTTCCTGCAGAGAAAAGGTATGACGTTTAATTCGACGCTGTCTAGTATGCTTCCGTCTTAGAGTATCTGCATCCAATCAACTGATAGGCTAACTTCCAATCGTCAGAGTCACCCCATCTCAGGCGTTTCAAAATACTGTACTCACCTACGCTGGACCAGTCCTGGTTCGTTTTGCTCCTGGAAGAGGACGTCAAGCCTACAAAGCCTACATCGCTATTGTCGTTTGTATGTCTACCAAAGCAATATATAATGAGCTTGTTTCGGACTTAACCACTGCTGCCTTCCTCAGTGCTTACAAATGTTTCATCGCTAGAAGAGGATATCCTGAAAAATTATACTGCGGCAACGGCATGTCTTAACACGAGGCCAACAGCTTCCAACGTGTTAATGCGGTTCTGTAGAAATGACGACAGAGTTTTGAAATTTGTGAGTTCAGTATCCTTGCTAGTGGAAGACTCCCAGTCTTTTCGCGTTATGGGTTCCAATTTATGAACGGTGATAAGCACGAGCCAATTATCTCATTGATCGACTGGTCGTTTAAGTCCCTTTAGCGCCTTGGTAGCTTCAATAGTGCCATCGTGTAGCCTTTTCAATTATTCGGCTGATTCTGTCTCCATAGTAGGTAATGAGGTTAGTAATTTAAGGTTTGTGTTAACAAGCAAGCGCTTGTTTTGATAGCGATCGCATAAAATCTTCCAAGCGGAAGTATAAGTGGCGTCAGAGATAGGTGTATTCCATAGAATCTGTTAAGCGTGACCGTAAAGACTACTTTTTAGGTGATAAAATTTCGCTGATGCACTGTACTAGGCTTTGAAATAGGTCACCAAATAACAGCCATTCTCGCAAATCACCACCGAAACGAGGAATTTAAATTTTTCCCAATAAACTGCAGGAATTTGTATGTGATTGGGAACATTCATGTAAGGTCTGATTGTTTAATAATAAACTAGATTTATAAGAGGTTCATACTCTCTCAAAATATCGGTTGAGGTATCGAGAGCTTCAGTATATGCTACCTCTGTAGTAGTGTAAAAATCCATTTCAAAGTATTCGTGATCCAGCTCATCACTAGTACATTTTTGAAGAAGTTGTTCATTTAATAATTGGAGTTTATCCCAATACTTTTTGAGGAGGGATACTCGCGCTTGTAAATAATCGTGGGTCTGCTTGTCTTTTCCCACACGATTTGTATTGTCCAAGAAATTGTTAATATACGTCATAAGCGTGCTCTGCTCTTTAACAAGCTTCTCCGTGTTAGTATTACCATAGATGGCACAAGAACTAGATGTCGCATGCAATACCAAATTTATATGGCTGGGTAGTCCATTCCGGAATGGACCACAACATTTGAAATGATGTATACGTCGAGTGATTCATATTTTTTCGTATCTGAAGTGTTGAGGAACTGCTATTATAAGAACATTTGCTTTCCGCATCCTCTGAAACATGTTATGGGCCATTCCATAATGCACTACCCATTTCACAATCTGTATACTCTGCTCTTGTATACCATGCGACATATCTAGTTCTTGTGCCATCTATGGTATTACGCTCTTCAAGATAACTAGCAAATTAAAAATATTGCCCAGTGAGAAGCTTAAAATATGCCCGATATGAATGAGTTGTATCTCCATAATGGTTGAACCATCACACCTAGGATGACGTAACAAAGTGGCATTATTGTTTGGAAAACAAACTCAATATCTCTTTGCACGTACATGGGAAAAATAGCTCGTTACAATAAAATGTAACAGAAAAATTTTCAAACTTCGAAACTCTGTCCGTATGCCTGGAGGATGCAGTATCCAGTCGACTTCAGTAATCGACGAGGATTCCAATCAATCACAATCAATGTCGCGGAAACACCGACAGCGCGTATCGGGAAAATAGCTTAATTAGGAGGACAAACCGTCTGTAAATAGTCATTGAAAGTATCAACAACTAAAAATCATTCAACGTAACGAGACAAAGTGGAGCGAGGGCGAGAGCGATGACGAACGGAATTGCTAAGCCATCATTGGTATTTTATTTGTTTTCCTCAGAACTCCCCTGCTGACGTTGATATTAAATTTGCTTTCCCCCTCCGTCCTTCCCAGTCTACTATCCCAATTTACCAGGCTGTTCATGCATTTATGATGAAATCGAACTGCTTCGTATCAATAAATCAAAATCGTGGGGCCCATTATGTTGAACAAATCATAATGGAAGCCACAGAAAGCTCAGGAATCGGAAAAGCTATTTTCGATACATAAATGTTGCTTAGCCCAAGCCCTATATATAATGAGTTGTGCTGCTCGTGAGCCGCCTACCTGCACTCCTGGCGGGAGTTCCAATTGATGACTTCGATTCCTTCATTAAACGAAAGGCACGGGACGTTAGCGGAAAAAAACTTAATGGGAAATTGTCAATTGTTTTACTCCCTATCTCGATCCCAACTTGCATGAACGTGTTTTACAATTGATGGAATAGATTTTACGAGCGGCTTTAACTCTAAATGGATTTCCGCATATTTTTATGAAACCGCCAAGCAAAAAGTCTGAACAAGAGAGGAAATGGGCACTTACTTTGGGAAAGTAATTTCGGTTAAAAGCCGGTTACGTGAGGAAAGCTATTTGCCACGAGAGATGCCAAAATCAATCATTCTCCTAGGTTTAAGGTGTTTTACGTTGCGGAAAAAATAAAAGGAAATTTGTCAAAATAACGAGCCCCTATCAGATATGCACCCACACAAAGGTTTGACAGGTAAAACGGAATCCTCCTGTGGGTCCTGATTTCGAGAAATCTCCACTGTACTATATATGGCAGAAAAAATATTTTTAAAAAATGAGCAAAACAGAACAATCTGTTTCATTGGCCCCAGGAGGATAAGGGATTTTCACGAGAGGTAAATCGAATGAGCCATAAAAACAACCCTACTCCACCTCCATTGAAAGTTAGCTGTGTACCTAACTGCGTATAGGTGAAAGTTGGCCGAAGCTGTCATCAATTCTGATAATTTGAACATTTTTTTCGTAAATCAAAGTGCTTATCTTCATGGGCCTTCCTTTCTGTAGGTGAAGGTCGAAGGAGGCTCCATAATAAATGTTAGGAGTGAAGTAGTAGTTCGCACTACCTCAATTTTGATTAAGGGATAGTAGAAATGTTTAGCAACGCTTTGCTAAATGAAGAATAAACCCACTTCCGATGATCCGTTCAGTAACATTTTTTCAACTTTCAAGGACGTCGAACTTGTGCTAATTCAAAGTTAGTCAAAAGGCCGTTAACACTTATACAGATGTTATTCTACAGTGGGTCAAAATAAGAAACCGGGAAATGAGAAGAAGACAAAATTGTTTGTAGTTAGATTAGAGGACATGGTAAGCCTCCCACGGGTTGTAAGTCTAAGCCCGTAATTCACAAATGATTCAGGACACGCTTTCACCCGCAAATCCTCCAGAGAGCGATAAAACTGTGATAAAACATTTTCATGTAGATACACTTAGGTATGCGAGAAGTTTTCTTCTTACCCGGGGGAAAATAATTTTGCGGGAAATGCTCCAATTTAAAAAGGATAGAACAAAACGGTAGATCGGAGAAAATTTTTCGAGAGTAATGTGCCGTTATGCGCATGTGACCAATGAAAAGGAGAAATTGAACTATTATGCTACTCCTGTGAGATATTTCAAGCGAGCCGTTTACAGTTTACCACAGTCCTAATTCGATTGTTGTAAAAGTTGCATGGGACTTTCTATAAGAGTATGTATGACACGTGAAAACATCAGGACTAAAAACAGTAATAAATAACTGTTAATACGCCCTAGATGAATTACACGGTACGCATACAGGAATTGCCGTTTTTGAAGAAATGAAGCTTTGCCATTGCTATATATAAAGAAATTAGGATTACGTATGTGACGGATTTCTCACGCGTAATGGTCTTAATGTAAAAAGAGGAAGGTTCTAAATTCTCTTGCCTCCCAAAAGGCTAAATAATTTAGATTTCTCGAGTTTCGTGTGAAACTCACAAGGAATTTGCAATGAAAATGTTTTAATCATTTCTTTGATTTTAAAATATTACTGGAGATTTTTCCAGCCAGATCTTATTCTTGCTTGTAAAAGTGAGCCTTATTCTTTCAGCACTTCCAGTTCAGTAACGAATTCCGATGAACTTAAATGCTGATTACACTTTGGTGATGAATTAGCTCCATATATCTCTATGTTAATCATTTCAAATAACACTCCTCCCTTCAAGAAGGCAAAATACGAACTAAGGTTTCTAGCACTCTCAAATAAGTTATTCAATTCCATTAATATTCTCTCTAATACTGGTCATATTAATCGACTCAGAGACCCTTAGTTTTAGTGAAAGTGTATGAGAGTCATCCTTCGCAAGCTCACGGGCATCTTCTTTCTCTTTGGTATTCCTTTTTCTTATATAGTTGGGTTTATTGATACTATTTCAGCAATAGTAAGCGTCTTCCAAGCCATTGCTCCAACTCACTATTTCGTAATCGTTGCAATATTTTTTGTAAGCCTTCCATCAGATTTAGAGATCTTGTACAGATAATATAATTATAACCTAGATGAGATCTATAGGGTATGTATTCTAAGCTTGTTATTCGGTTTGAAACACCTCGAAATATTTTCTACATGGGGTTTTAAATAAAAAGTAAAATTAAGTTCGAAAATGGGACAAATCGGGAAAATTCTTTGTAGGGTTGCCATACAAAAATTTCGTTTTCACTACATATGTGGACACTATCTGAGAACGCGTCGACGTAGATGGCTGAGATTTCATACACAGTGTTTTCATAGTAATAGTAAATAAAGTGTCAAGAACGGACTAAATCTCGCAACCCCTTCTTGGTGTTGCCATATACAAATTTAGGGGTTTTACGTATACTGTTAAAACGATCAGTCCTAGATTTCTTATTGTTATAAAAAGTTCTTCAGAATGTAAAATTCCATATAATTAATAAAAATAATTTTTACTGTCTGACGAACCGTTCTAGAAATATATGCGAAAAATCTCTTCAAAAATCAAATTTGCACAGATGGTGACCATACGAAATTTCATACATGCATTCATTTAGGGTATCATAAGAATTGGTCTTAGACCAATTCTAGCTTTTTTACTTGTTGTTTTTAAAATTCTACAACTGAATATATAAGACTGTGATTATGATTTTGTTTCTGGTGAAGAGTTACCGTCCTCTATTAAAACTTGCAGTATTATTTTAAATTCAGCTTCAAAGCGTTTACAGTTTCTGACTTGGCTGACCAACCTTGTTTGATCACTTGCTTTAACATTTGCTTTTGCGTATTTCTTCATAACGTCCCAGCGTAAAGTAGAAGAAAAAAAAAATTTGCATATCTCCGAACTCCAAACAAATGCTCCGCCTCAGGACAGACACAAGAAGGATTCACTCCCACAAGGTTCAAGGAGTGAGCAATACATGGCACAAAGTGACATGCTCATTTTTTTTCAGAATTCTGGCCTGGATTCCTTTATACATATAAGCCCTCCATATCCTATGCATTAACGTATGACTGATCACAACAATAGTTAATGTTTAAGACATCAATATTTATCTTATCACAAATAGTTTTCGCCAAGTGTTTACCACTTTTGCCGAACTTTAATGAAATCAATGAAAAACAAGCTAAAAAGCTAGAATTGGTCTAAGACCAATTCTTATGATACATAGATTAATGTTCGTTTGTAATTTCATATGGTCACCAATAGTTTTTCGCTTATACTTCTAGAACGGTTCGTCGGACAGTAAAAATGATTATACACAATTTCATAGGATTTCATATTCTGAAGAATTTTACAATACAAGAAAAACGTCTAGGACTGACTGTGCGTAAAAAAACCTAAATTTTTATACGGCAACACCAAAAAGGGGTTGCGCGATTTAGTCCACGAGAATGACAAACTTATTATTAAATCAAGGAGCAGTTACCCTTGGAAAAACTTTGTAATTCGAGAAGTAAGCAAAGTTACCTTTAAAATATTATTTTTTTAATTCGTCAGAAAAAGTCATTGGTTCATTAATACGATACCGATCTCCAAAGATTTATTTGGGATGAATCTGAGTCGGAGCCAATACCGGATTTTAACGTATTAACGGTTACATATGGAACAACATTCGTCCCGTTTCTCGCCATATGAACTCTACTTAAGTTGGCAGAAGATAATAATAATATTTCTTTATTAGCATACACAATTGAGATACAAAACTCTTTATAATGTGCAATTCTCTAAAATTTAAGGTAACCAAAATATAAGCAAGTATCTATGTATATGTTAATGGCAAAAATTAATTTCGAATGCGACTATAATTAGCAAATTATTATCAAACTAATATATCGTATGAAATTAGGTAAAGTTATTTCAAAACAAAACATCGATATGAAAAAGAGAAAAATAAGTACAATAGTAATTATAATTTCAGATTATTTAAGATATTATAAAAAAAAAATGGAAGAGGCTATGCATGCTGCGGAGCAAAGAATCTAAAAATGTTTAAAATACTCTTGGGTTTTCATCTTGAAACCCTTATGATTCTGTATTATCCTAAGATTTACACCGAGCTCGCTGCAAAGAAAGAAATTCTATATGGGCATAAAAATATGGAGCACTATGCTTATTTATAATTTTATGCACATAATTTAATAATCTGTAGCGAAGATAGTCACAAAATTGACATCCAAAGATTCTTCTAGAAACGACTTAGACATGATCATATCTCCTAAGACCAAAAATGTATCTAGCACAGGCATTAAAAGCAACGTTGAGCTTTCTTCGACTTGAACTATCTATATTAAAATAGAAGCAGGCACCGTAAGTTATAATGGGTACAAGTAATGTATTGACCAGACGTTCTCGTAGTAGCCGTGGTGTATACTCAGCATGTCACCATAAACTCCTTAAGCCACGATAGATCTTCGAGACCGTAAAGTCAACATGACCTCTCCATAACAAGACACTGTCAATGATCATCCCCAAATATTTTAATTCAGCCTTATAATCGATACTGATGTTATTTATACACAAAGGAGGAAACAAGGAGGCATCAATTTCACGGTTAAAAAGAATTATGCTCTGCGTTTTGATTTGGTTCAAAAACAGTCTGTTTCTTTCTGACCAATCAACTATGCAACGCAAGTCGTTATTGAATATACTACATAATATTATTGGCAGCTTGGTTTACGAAGGAAAGAAGAAACAATTGAATGTCGTCAGGATATAGTAAAATTGAGCGATATTTAGGAATTATGACGATATCATTAACAAACATCGTGAATAGGAGCGGGTATAAAATTGATCCTTGTGAAACACCCAAACAAAGTGAGAGAAGTTTTGAAGAGCGATTTTTTACTACAGTGGCCTGTTTACGGTCAGTTAAATATAACAATATGAGATTAGCCGCAGACCGACTAAAATAGATCTGTATTAATAGTTTCTCATAAAGGATAGAAAAGTCAACCGAATCAAATGCTTTAGAAAAATTTAACGAGCACAAAATCGAGGCCTGCCTTAGCTCAATATTACGTCTAACAGATTCAGTAAGGTGCAATAGTGTGGAAACAGTACTATGTTTGGATCTAAAGTCTGATTGCTCTTTAGCGATTAAGTTGTGGGCATCGGTAAAGATCTGAACTTGCTCATAGAGTAACGTTTCGTAACCTTGGATAGTACCGGAAGAATACTTATGGGCCTAAAATACTGTGGCCCGGAAGGATGTGATGTTTTCATTATCGGATGTACTTTGGCAAATTTAAATTGTAGTGGAAAGGCAGAAGTCGTAATAGAAGTATTCATAATATGTACAATCGGTCTAATAATAAGTGGTAATATTAATTTGAGAAATCGTATATCAATACCATCAGATCCAATTGCATTTGATTTAACAGACAAATATGACCTCAGTCGTAGTAACATGTCTAAATGAAAACTGAATATCATAATCATTTGTATGAGATGAGAATATTGGATTTTTTTAATAATTACCCTGAGAATTTTTTACAAAAAATGCATTTATTTCATCGGGATCAAAGGAATTACAGTTATTTTTATTGTTAGTAATTCCTGCATCTTCTATGATCTTCCAAATGGTCTTTTATGGCACTAATGGGTTAAATTTACCACGATAATAGCTTTTTTTGGCCTTTCGAATTACAGCCGTGGTTAAGTTTTGCAGCCTTTGATAATTACTTTTAAGCTCAGTGCTGCTATATCTTCTCTATGATTTATAGGCTCGATAATTAATGATTTAATATGATTGTTGATCCAAGGGGAGCAGTAATTAGTGGTCATAGTACGTATTGGAATAATTTTATCATATAAATTGCTGATAACGTTGTTGAAATATTCAACCTGGTCTGTGGTGTTATTGCTGGAATAGATATAACTCCATTCGAGAGAAGCCGTTCTACTATGAAGCCTATCCAGATCAACCGTTTTATAATTTCTAAATGTAAAGGTTCTTCTTAAGGGTCGGTTAACTAAAGGACATGTCACTGAGGCTAAGAGTGCACTATGATCACTAATTCCAGGGAGAGGAAGCTCTGTATGAGATTTAATCAAATCAGGTTTATTGGTGATAATAAATCGAGCAAGCTGGATCCATTATTATGATAGTAGGTTGAATTTGTGTTAATAATTTATAAGTTAATAGATAAAACTCTCCTTAACACTACTTTCAATCAACATATTAATATTAAAATCTCCACTACTGCACTACAAAGTTCATCAATGAATCCTTTTATATCTGTAACTCTAGGAAACTTATATACACAAGCTAATGCTCAGCACCAGGAATTTCGTTATTAGAAGGTGAAACTATTCTAGATCGAAGATTTTCGCTTACATACGCCGCTATGCCGCCACCTCGTGAGTACCAGGATCATTACGAAATAAATCGAAGCCCGATAAACACGAATGATTACTTATGTCATCCTTTAGCCAGGTTTCTGTAATCATTATTATTTTCAGTTTACTATTTTGAAAAATATGTTTAAATTCATCAATGCTAGAGAGTATATTTCTGACATTACTGTGGCAAATATTAATACACTCCATTAGCACCAATAAAATTCAATATTACATCTGTAGTATCTTTCAAATTTATTTCAAACAAACATAACTTGCCACTTAAATTGTGCGTTCCTTTTCTCGTTCAGAATGAATTTTTTCAATCCATGTCGTTCCTTTTCTCGGGCCGAACGATATAGTTTCAATCTGTCTGCTTTTTTCGGACTCCGAATCATTCTGAATGCACCTGAGTTTTTCCCGAATTTAAGCAGAATGATTTTAATTTGTGTTCGTGAATGGGTTGTTTACAATTAGTATGAGGTGGTAATAGTTGAGTTTAAGTTGCTTTCGTTGGAAAATGACTTTATTTTTCATAAACAACAATTTTTACGAATTTATACTTGGTTTTATCAAATGAAAGAAATGTCAGTCACTTGAATGTATCGTTCCTTTTCTATGAGCACAGAATTAAATTATGACATCGTTCTGTCGATTTATATAGATTCATTCAGAACGAGAAAAGGAACACAGCAAAAGGTAAGAACCTGCCGTTATGCCCTATGCCGAGATTTGGCCTGGAGCCTTGTGTCAGTCTCTTATTTCATCACTTTCACTGCTAGTAATCACTCGGAGAACTACTCAATATCAACTGCACTGTTCCTCAGATCAACTACGAGTTTTCCAATAAGAGGTGTTATTTTTATATTCAAAGAAAAATACCATTTTTTAAGAAAAATGATCGGATCTTTATTTCATTTTAAATAGGAAGATATGCCATCAATAATGGAAAATAACATCAGCCAAATAACCACCACGACCACGCCTGCAGGACCATAGCCTTTTCATGAAATTTTCCATAACCAAATCGCAAAGTGGCTGCACTATGTCCTCGATAGCCTCACGAATTCCATCTTTGAGGTCTTGAATCGACGCTGGGCTGTTGGCGTAGACCTTCTCTTTCACGTGGCCCCAAAGGAAGAAGTCGCAAGGTGTTAAGTCACAAGATCTCGGTGGCCAATTGTGATCACCTCTTCGAGAGATAACACGGTCCGGAAACTTTTCCCGTAAAAGATCAATGGTTTCGTTGCTTGTATGGCACGTAGCGCCGTCTTGTTGAAAGTAAACGTTGTCCAGACCAATACCATCCACTTCCGGCCATAAAAAATCATTAATCATCTGTCGATAGCGAAATCCATTCACCGTAACTGTTGCTCCAGCCTCATTTTCGAAAAAGTAAGGTCCAATGACCCCGCGGGACCATAAACCGCACCAAACAGTCACACGTTGAGGATAGAGAGACTTTTCAACAATAACTCTTGGGTTTTCCGAGCCCCAGATGCGACAATTTTGTTTGTTGACGAAGCCATCGAGGTGGAAATGGGCCTCATCACTCAAGATGAGTTTTCGATGGAATTCCGGATCATTTTCATGTATTTCAAGGACCCAATCAGCAAAGACTCGACGTTGTTGATGATCGGCCGGCTTGAGTTCTTATGTTAACTGAACTTTAAGACCCAAATCTTTATGCAAAATACGGTGTAATGACGTTTGTGGAATGCCTAATTCCAAAGAACGACAAGGAATGGACAAACCTGGGTTTTCTTCAACACTTTCGGCTACAGCAGCAATATTCTCGGCTGTTCTTGAGAGACGTGCACGGGTTTTATTCTTCACATCACTAATTTGTCCCGACAGCTCGAATTTTTCTACCAATTTCTGTATTGCGGTCCGACAAGGTGCTTCACGGCGACCCAAAAATGTTCGAGTTTTACGAACCGTCTCTGCCACATTTTCACAATTTTTATAGTGCATTTTAATAATTTCAATGCGTTGTTGAATCGTGTATCGTTCCATTTTTATTAATGGCGTAGTTTTTACTTGTCAAATGTTAAAAAATGACAGCTCCAAAAGTGACATCTACCTAAATAGCGGGCTAATTAAAATAACACCTCTTATTGCAAAACCCTTTACTTCTAATGCTGATGCTGCAAAACACTCTCGGCCACAACGACGGCAAAGTTTACCTAATAAGTTAAGAAGCTGTAGAGCAAAATGGGCAAATTTCTGTTGCTTTTTAGAATGAAACAAGTAATTTCATATACTTTCGTCTTTTGCATGAATGGGGGAAAAGAACTTGTCTATTCACTACTGTAGTGGCAACTGAGACAACGAGTTAAAAACAAAAATCGAGAGAACGTAGGATTACCCGAACGACAAAATCTTATTAAATCCCTCAAAATCCTTTCAACCTATTCATAATAATGTACTTCGGGCCACACTACCTCCCATTTTTAAGAAAAAGATAAATTTCGCTTTGGCCCAGATGCTGAAAGGAGATGTAAAATTCTTCTCAATGGTTTTGTACCGCAACATAAAGTCTCCTATGTATGTTGGGCATCCACATTCAGTTCTTGTTTTAAATAATTTCAGTTTCGTTTTTTTTCACCACAAAGCCAAGCCAATTGATTGAAAAAATCAGATGCGCATGACATTTCACTGAAAGTAGAGAAGTGAAGCAACAAGAACACTTGAAATTTTACCCTCAATTATAGTAAAAATTAAATGAAATACAAATAAAAATCTTCACTTTTAGTATGCATGAAAAGGAGAAAATGAATCAAAAATTCGCCCCAAAACAATTTTCATAGCTCGCCTAATTAAAACTCCCAACTACTTTTACTATTGTAATTTAGGCCTAATCACAGTGAACACATTGCCTCGGGTATTTTTATTTTTATCAAATAAAGCTTTCATCTCCATCTGTACCTGTAATTAATACTGCAAACGTCCCATAATTCACAGACTATAATTGGCTCAGACATCACCTTTGTCCCCGTTTTGAATTTCCTACACCCAAAAACTTTTGGAAGCAATTGTCGGGTATACCAGCCTCAGCAATAAGCAATTGATTTCAATTTAGAGATGTAAATTTGCGATAATTGGCAAGTTAAATTGGGTCCCCAATTAGCCGGTTCGTCAGGATAGCAAATTATTGAATTTGCGTCGTCAACGCAACGGTGCGCGGCAGAGCGTTACCTTCAACCCAAAATTTAAATGACGTCAAGTTGTTATAATTGCCAGTTTTTGAGTGCTCTAATGAAAATAAATAC
Source organism: Dioctria rufipes (assembly GCA_963924295.1). Classification (NCBI taxonomy): domain Eukaryota; kingdom Metazoa; phylum Arthropoda; class Insecta; order Diptera; family Asilidae; genus Dioctria; species Dioctria rufipes. The sequence continues at coordinate 377,507,373 of OZ002740.1, read as the reverse complement.
GAGCCTGGCCGGGAAAGATGGAATTCCAGCTGAAATTCTGGGAACTATGCCCGGCCCGGGAGATACTGAGCAGTTGTGGAGAGGTGAAAGGTGCGATGTAAGTATAAATGAGTTTCTGCTTGGAACAGACAAACATCCTTCTTTACGGAATTTTTCGGATGCTTCTAAGAATTTTTAAGAATGAGAATAACAGTAAAATTTGTAGTCAACAAGTTCAGTGAATTCATGCACACGAGTAAACTGAATGGCACAGAGAGCAGCATCAAATTAAGAAAGGTAAATCCGATGCACGGAGCTTGGGCAGAATCTTGAAATATTAATTCCATGAATAATTTTGTACAATTAACAAGGATATGAAAATTAAAAAAATTGGTTTACTTAAGAGAATCGATTGATTAGCGTAAATTCATTGGGAAAATTGCTATGATGTATCTTGCATACATTCGACGATGCATGAAGTATTTTTTTTCCTTGAACTTGACGGTCACATTTGCAAATCCCATAATTCAGCATACTAATACTAAAGTCTTTGAATACAACTCTTACATCTGGTTATGAAAGTCCCAAAGGCTAGGTCTTACTCTGTTTGACTAGTCATTTAGATTAAGAGCAATGCAGCAAATGCAGGTCCATTGGTGTAGCATAGCATTGTCGATTCAGTTCGAAATATGGCTGCTCTGAAGTACACCAGGAGCATTATCTATTACCTATATCCGAAAAAACTCTGCGAAAGAGAGCATGCACAGTGTGGTATTAGAAAACTGAGAACATATCGAATTTATAAAAAAGTGGAATACCTTAGGCTTAGATGGAATAATTTGTGAACGAGAATTTTACGAGTATTATTCTATCAAAGGCAATACTGATGTCGGTAAAAATCTAGTCAACTTCAATAGCTGATACATATGGAAAAATTGGAAAATTCAAGTAAATTTGCTGCACTTAATAAAGCCATTCTGAAAATAGTATAGGAATTGCTAGCAGTGGAAGTATAAAATCGAGTAGACCAAGTGCGAAATCACACAGGCTTGCAATTGGCCTATATTTTGAAATATCGGATTTATTACCATTTTTATGAAGAGGATTTCGGAAGGATGCCAGAATGAAAAGGAAAATCAAATTAATAGGAAATAACAGAAACAAAGGACAAAGCCCATCTTTTTTTTTTTTATAAATGAGGACCATCAGATCAAATCGAGAAACTCTCTTAACTATCAGCCATAGTTTTGCGATCTGATTAAAGACCTTCGGATTGCCATAGGTGAAGTCTTTAGATTGAAAAGACGTTGGCGGAAACAGCGCCAAATTGATAAAATCTTTAGTGCAGTCCATCTAATGTGCAAAACTGATTTCATTTCAAAAATGTACTTAAGATAAGAGACACCCCAGGGCCGAAGCGAACTGATCATGAATGTAATGCTTATGACAGAAATGGAGTATCGATATCTACAGAACTTTAAGCCTAACAAATTTGGAAATGGAAGTGACCAATATATTAGCTTTAACGCAGCCTAAACGGCAACAATTAATTGTAAATATACGACAAATTCAAGAATTGGAACGAAAAAATTTAAAATTGCGTTGTTTTGCAATAAGATCCTGGTTGAGGTGCAAAATGTATCGACGGATGTGGTCGACGGTTTGTTTAACAATTTTTTATTACATTTCTTCTTCTTCTTCTTTTTCGAATTTTTGGGTAATCACAGACACATTTTTGCTTAATTAAACATATTATCATATTTTTATCAACAACAAGATGGCGCTGCGCAACGTAAGAAGTGCCGATGATCAGGCTATACCAAGTAATCTTTGAGGATATTGATTGATATCTAGATATATCTAGTCTATTAGGAGTTTTTGATGACACACATGGAGTATAAAGGGATATTCCGAATATCTAGATATCTATATCCCATGTCTGTCATAAGCATAATGCCGAATTCACAATGCAGAGTGGAGTAGAGTAGCGTAGACTGGCAACTGGCGTCCTTTTTTCGCACGCAGTAGTGCATATGACTATCTGTGTTTGGCTCAGAGTAGCGCAGAGTGGAGCTGCATCAAAATAGGTTCTATTATAATTTCACACTAGCATTTCCGGAAGCTTACAAACTGGAATTTTGAACTACTAGCATGTAGACAGCGTTGAAGAGCTCCATATTTCTTTTTATACTAACCATGAATGCTAATAAATGGTGCAACAGGTCTCCTTTTTCGAATTTAGTATTTTGTCCCAGGATCAACGGCATACCCCGGTTCTGAACTAGGACGAGGTAGTATATCACACTTTGTATATGCGTAACTACACCAATCAACATACATACCTATATGTAAATAAATTATCAAATGAAGGAGCAGTTGCCCTTGATAAACTTTGTAATTCGAAGGAAACGAAGTATCCTTAGATTTGATGTAATTTTCATTTCAGTCAGAAAAGTTAAAAGCGTGCAATAAAAGGCTTTTCAGAATTAAGCGTGATTTCTTTTCTAATTTTGGTTCCGTAGAGTGTCATATCTGGAAATATTGTGATATCGAGAAAATTGCGTTTTGTACACCACTGCTAATCGCCTTAGCCTTAGGAAATTTCCCCATTTGCCATATGTGAAATAATTCTGTATTGCTGATAAAATATAGTAAAATTGCCCACCTATTGATGGTAAAAATTTCTTCTTTACGACACTCTACGGGACCAAGTGCAATGTATACTTCTCTTTAAAAAAATAACATCTTGAAAAATAAAAAATAGTTACCATAAACACTGCTGCCTTATTCTTATTGTCTCCTTATTATTTCTTGTTTAAAAGAAGTTTAATTTTTACACTAACAACAATTTTCTAGGGTTTGCTGAAAATTTGTCTAAATTTGTCTTTCCGACCTTCTCCCGATTTTCTTTAACAAAATTTCGATGTACGCTCTCAAACAAAATTCAATCAGCCTTTCCTCTCCCATACATTTCGTACATTTCTTGGAAGAGTATTGAATGACCGTTCTACTACGGTTGTCATAGTGGATGGGATTGTGTTCAAGATCGTATCCTGAAAGAACTGGGCTAACAAGCAAATGCAAAAACAACCTTCTTGAAGGTTTAAGGGTATAACTTGCATATTTTAAAAACAATAGGGTGGCTATATTTATGGATATGCATCTAGAGCCTCTTTAAAATATTAATATTAGAGAAATTTATAGTTGAAATTGATGCGACGTCCAAATCTTAAGTTTCTCGACATTAATCAATGAATTTGCGTCTGCAGGAAAATTAAAAAGCAAGGAGTACTTCTTTGAACAAAAGATCATAGCGCTGTACCTACTAACATTAAATGGTAGAACGGGGGTAGTGAACCAATGAAAATGACTAGATGGGAGTTTAGGAGAACACAATCGAAATTAAACGATAGTTTTTGGCATCGCATCACCGAAAATATAGTACTGAGCCCACATAATTAATTTAAATGATGAAGAGGAGTGGCCAAGATGAAACAACAGATGTGTTTTTGCTATCATGGGAGAACCTTACCCATAAGAGATTTCGATATTGTAGGTGAACCTCAGGGTAATGCACAAAAATTCAAGGTCCTCGGAAACAGCATCGTCCACCAGTTCACATGAAATATCGTCACAACACGAAAAACTCCGCACTCAACCGGATCCTCCACAGAGAAAACAAGGCGATTACGAGGAAATTCAAGTATTCTGTGTAGTTGAAGAGCTCAGTATCGCAGATTTTTTGACATAACCAGGTTTCGGTCACACATACGTGAAAGTTTCAAAATTATGAAAAAAAATGCTGAAAACGGAAATTGTGTTGATCCTTATACATGCAATCACTAAGATAACGGAAGAAAAGTCAAATTGATGTAACCAACTGTTAACTTGTGACTCATTTTCGTTTACAACTCAACTACCTCATGTAGACACGCTTTTATCTTAAGTCGCAATACACGACTCGATGCTATTTCAAAATTGTAGAGCTTTTGTCGTCCCGAATAAATCCTCCCAAAACCTCTGACATCATCCGTGGCGAGAAATTTCTGCTTAATTAATTGCAAACAGCGCCTAATTAACAAGTGTGAAATATCACAGCAGGCTGCCTCGTTAGGATCTATTACAGGGCCTTGGCCATGTTTTCCTTATTAAAGAGCGATTGATATGAGGAAAAGTCTCTCGGGTAATAAAGTCGTCTGGCGCCAGTACAGTGCAAGAACACACTCGACATGTTGTCGGGCGATTATTACTTGGAGCAACTTCTGCAATTCCAATGCGTCCCGCAGGGAGGAAGAGGAAATGGGAGGGAGCATCTCCTATTACAGGATACTTATTCTGGCATAATGAAATTATCATAAAGTGAGGCATTATCCGCACTTAATAGTTGAAAGCTTTTCTGGGTGGATTCCAATATCCTGCAGCAGCCAGTCCGGCTAATTTTCTAGGAACGATTTTTCACCACTGGCAATGGACTTTTTAATTTCAGTTTAGCTAAAGTGGGGAGGGATATATGGAATTTCTTATTACAAAAGAGCTACAAAGGCTCAAGTAGAAGATCATGACAATGCCCTTGACATTAAATCAAAACCCGAGTGGCTTTAATGATTCAAAAGAGAAATTACGACGAGGAAGATTCCATCAACATCTAAAGAAGGTAAGGTTTGAGAGAGAAGAATAACTGTGCTGTGTGTGGCCTGCGATGCTCTTGCTCATAGCTTACGATGCAGGCTGCAGGAGCTATAGAGAGAGGCGCGTCGGAAAAATTATCGAGAGGAAAATCTTGCGAACAGGAAGGTTACGAAAATCCGTCAAGTAATGAAATATCGTCTGAATTTTCTGCTCCATCAATCGAATAAATTGAAGAGGAGAACGGGAGCTCGTCCCGGGACGAAATTGAGATTTTTCTCTTCTTCCTCAGTTTGCCTAACAAATTTAAAAGGAAATTAGTTTTGCTCAGTGTTTCACGATTGATTGATTTCTGAAGGGGGCATAATTCGCGCTGATGTACTTACAAAAAATGTTGAAATCATTTGAATGCGGACGTTCGAGAATATTGGAGGGGGAATTTTTGATTTCAATGTAGGCCCCTAATGATGTTGAATTAAGGTAAACAGGGACTGGACTTATTCGATTGTTCCGATTAAGCTTATTAGGGACAGTTGCCAAGAAAGTTCCACTAACTGCCATCCTCACTAAAACTTTTAACTGTGTACATAGTATGAAGCGAAATAGAGGCTGCTGCTACAGATTCTGGTAGAACTGTTCTTCTTCATAGCTGTGCAATAATTTTTCGAAAATGGTGGATTAAAAAAGGATGTAAAGTGTCGATTTTAAGTTATCGACCCTAGTATTGAAAATACTAAACAGCACTGCAACTTTGTGCCACTTCTGTGCTTTGCTTTGTTAAATCCAACCTATATTGGATCATTTTTAAAGAAATTATTACTCCACTCGGGTTGGCTTTTAGAGTGCATAATGAGTTTTGAACCCTTAGTAAGCATTCCCTGTATATTCATATAGCGCGTGCTCTACTGACTCTACTTTTCGTTTCAGATTCGGTATTACTCTATGGTTGTGCTTATTTCCTAGAGCGCATATACATAAGTGAGTAGTGGGTAGTGGCCAATCATTAGACTAGTAAAAAGCTTACCTTATGTTTGCCATAATTGATGAGTTTTTTAAAACTTTTAGAGAAACTTATGAGCTTCTCCGCTTCATCTTAGGCTTAGAGTAGCTACAGCTTATGAGGTATTTCTATTTTGTCCTTTACCTTTTCTGGTAAGTACCTTTTTGTAAGCCCAGTTATATGACTATCAGAACCAGTTTAGCACAAGCTCGCTATAGGGACACGTTTAATAAATAAACGGCGAACAATACATGTTTTTCATCACTTAGTCGGTGTTAGTATTAGTACATTTGTTAAACTAAACATAAACCAAACACCTGATGAAATTACGTGCAATGCAACATAGAACAAAAAAGATTACGATTTTTTATAACATGCTTAGAAACGGCAACAATAAAATGCTCAACCATATTATTAACAGTAATACTATGCGATTAGCAGGTTCATACATGCCAACGTTAGACCTTGAGGAGTTAACATACAACAGACGTAGCCTTCTCAAATTGTGCGTACTATCACGGAAAGAGATTTTGTTACGTAACAACGGAGAGTCAATATTCGCGTTTAAGAGTTGATGCACAAAAGTTACAACGGCAACCATGCGACGTTTCTCAAGCGAGTGCATATTTAAAAGCTTCAAGCGATCCTCATAGGGTGGAAGAATTAATGAATTATTCCAGGGTAGGTGCATGAAAGCAAATCGTAGGAAGTTCCGCTGAACAGACTCGATGTGTGTATCGTAAAATGGATACCAGACTTGGTTAGCGTATTCAAGAAGTGCTTTTACAAAGCAAGTGTACAAACGCAATGTTATGGAAGGTTTCGAAAACTCTCCGGACCAACGTTTTTATAAAACCTAGTATGGAACTACTCTTTGATACCATATAGTTTATATGGGAGATATAATTCAATCTGTGGTCTTATTTGACATACACGTCACAGACAGAGCCGACACGGCGAATTGAGGATTGAAAACCCATAATCATAAGTGAATGGTGTTTGATTCCTATAGAAAGTTATAACCTCACATTTGTCGATATTGAGTACCAAATTATTGCTCTTGCACTTGCACTAATTGTTAAGTTTTTGAAGGTTACCCTGTACCTGTTTACAATTGTTAAAAGATTTAATCTGAGTTTAATGTCGTCAGCATAAATCAAGACACACACCAGAGACAATGACATCAATAGACAGAATAAAGAACAACGGGCGCAAGTGACTTCCTTGAGGTACACCACACGAAGCCTTCAAGGCTCTAGAGTTGGAATGGGGGAATAAGATTTGGTATGTTCTGTTTTATATAAATAAGACTCCGTTCATTTTAGAAATGTTGGGAGAAACCCATACTTTTCCATTTTAAAGAGTATCACGGAGTGAGATAACTTGTCGAACGCTTTACTAAAGTCTGTATAAATTAAAGTGACCACATTTTCATTGAGGCAAAGCGGAACAAATGGGATGAAATGAGAATTACAATTTAGTTATAAATATTTTATTGTATACATTCATATACTTCTACAAAAATGTATTTATTAATAATTATTGGTAACTATAAAAATATTTGTAAAAAATAATAATTTGAACGTCATGATTTTTAATCAAATTAAATTTTTTATTTAAAAAAAATTATGATTTTCTTTCACGATCATATTTTTGATCCGAGTGAATACTTTGCAATAGATTCGGATCATTTATTAAAATGTCGTGAAATATTTCACATGAATTGGTCAAATTATATTTTACAGTTAATATAGATTTTAATGTTTTAATGTTCAACTGCGTTTTCTCAGTTGTCCATATTTTATTGACACTAGAAAAAATCACGTTCTGTTGCTGCATTTGTTCCTGGAAGGGAGAGCGCGAGTTCTACAATTTTCGAAATATTTTGATAAGGAATATTATACTGTTTAAAATGAAGGAATAACTCCGTCCATTTTTTGTCTGTTTCCACATTTGCAGACAACCAACATTTAATTTTTTCATCTGTAACATATCTTTTTATCAATGACACCCCATCAAAAAGATCATGTTCGCAAATATTATTTTTCGGAAAATGATTACTAATATATTCAACAGATTTTTCCACATATTCCCATAAAATCTCCTGTTTGAATGTCACCCAATGAAAATTTGTAATATCTTCGAATTGAACTGTCCATTCTTCAAGATATTCCAAGCAGTTATTATAAAAATTTTTGACATGTTTCAGAAAATCAAGTCGTTTAATGGCACCTTGTTCTTCCAACCTAGTGATGTCTTTTCGAATAATTAAAGAAATGTAATCGTTATGAATTCTTTCTCGTAATTTTGTTTTTAAATTATTGATTACATTTGACACTTCCGTAATTGAAATTTTGTCCCCTTCAATAATTTTCACAGCATTGTGAAATAATGTAGCTTGGTTGTGGGTGGTAAACTGAAGCCAAATTTGTGATGTGTCATTTTCAAAAAAGAGCTGCAATATTCTTGGACATTTATCTTGTGATAAAAAGTATAATTTTAATGGTTCGTATATTTTCAAAATATTTTCTACAGCTGGTAAAAGATCTAGCCATCGTGTTTTGGTGTAACCAAGAATTCTTTTATATTCGATTTCTGCGTCTAAGTCAGATGCTGTTTGAATAGTATTATGTAGAATGTGCGCTGCACAACCTACTCCAATAATTTTTTGGTTCAAATGTTCGTTAAGTTTCGTAAAATCGTTATTGCTGCCTCTTCTAGCTTTTCCACCAAAATTTGCGTTAGTGTTATCCGCACAATAGGCAATAATTTTACTGTTCAAATTATTCTTTTTTAAAATAGTACTTATTGAATCAAAAATTATTTGTAAAGTTTCACCCGGCAATGAAACAAAATTTAATATTCTAATTTTAATTCCTTTTTCTGGATCAAAAAATCTAACAATTGTGGGAACTAATTTTAAATCTTTGTGGTTGGAAGCATCAGAATATATGTATGGATATAAATGCGCATTTTTCTAAATCTTTCTGCAAACGAATATAGTGAAAAAACTTTACAAATAACTGCTTCGGTTTTTGTCCTTACACATTGCAAATGTTTTGTCGTATAATGTTTTGATCATTTGCGACGTACAATCCATTAATCTGAAACTTTGATTGTGGTTTATGGTGTGGAAAGCAAATAGCCCTTCCGATAATCCTAACTGTTTTTCTGTGTTGCCAAAGCTAGCACTGCGAAAAACTGTTTCATTTTAGACGAGGAAGCGGCATTATTCAAAAATTTTTTGTGCCTCTTTTTCGCTAGATGTTAAGTAATATCGTTTTTTCCACCATGTGAGACCGAAAATTCAGCATTGCATTTATCACACCGTACTATATAGTCTATTTTGTTTTTTTTTTTTAATAAATGAAAGTTCTCTGCTTAGCTCTTCATTAAATTTCTCTTTTTTTACTCATCAAATAGTGAGTCAAACCGAACGTCAAATTGAAAACAACAAACTGCACTGTCTGCACTTATCTGAATTAAGCCGAGACGTAACGACAATACTCAAACACCACCGAGTAAATCTAAAGTGCCTAACACAATTCCAATGTTTCGATCCGATTCGATCCAACCCATTTCGATCTAACGGATTGCATGAGCACAATTGTTCCGTTCGGTTTCAAACACTTAACTTTAAAATTTTGCCAAATATTGTCTTTCCGCTTTACATCCATCCATGAAAACATTTTTTTTGTCATATAATTCATGTCTTTTTTTATTTCCTCAACAAAAGCCTTTTCATACATCTTTGAGTATAAACAAATCTTTACAGATGATTTTTCTAGGTTATGTCATCCGTAAAAGTTGAAATTTGCTCAACTTCTCCGTTTCAATTCGATCCATTTCGATCCATTTCGGTGTAATGTGTCCAATTGCACGTATGTCTCATATAAGCAAATTTGACATTTGTACGAATCGGTTCGAAACGGCGGAATTGTGTTTCCCCCCTAACTCGGTACATTGTCTAATTTAGTTTACTCTGCATGCATTTTATGTGTTTTTTTTATGTATTTTTTATTTCTTTATATTCACCATAATACTTAATAAATAATAGGTAATATATTTTTTCAGTACATTTATAATAAGAAATGCAGATATTTTCTAAAAAGCGGGACATTTTTAAAAATCGGCGGGACGTGGGACAGTCCACCAAAAAGCGGGACAGTTCCGCCAAAATCGGGACGTGTGGTCACTTTAGTAGCCTTTTTCGAACCCGTGAATGGTATCAGAGACAAATTCCGATAACCTAGTGGTTGTAGACCTGCCCGCCCGAAATAAACCAATGTTGGTTTGAAGAGAGCGAATTAATTCTTGCAGGAAGTTGATAGTTGACAATAAACGATAGATTGGAATAGAAATTTCATTTTTACTACCTTTTTTGTGGATAGGTATGATAAAAGATTTTTTCCATAGTTGCGGGAAACAACCACTATCGAACGATTTTTGAAAAATAATTCTCAGCGTAGCTGCCAGGGCAAGTCAGCATGGCTTAATAAAGGCTGGATGAATCCCATCAGAGCCAGGTGTGAAGTCATTTGGAAGCTCATTAATATGATCGAGTATATCCTCTTCTCTGACATTGAAAGGATAATCAATGAAACGTTGTGAGGGTCGTTCACATGACTGAAGCTTCTATTTTGAGGTCAAAAGTTTGACGAGGCAAAGGCATTGTCAAAAAAAGAAGCAAATATATCGCAAATTTCAGACGAATCTTCACTAGCAGAATCCTTGTACCTCATGGTATTGGGGTAGTTGTCCATTCTATTCCTCAATAAATAATTTCGTATGCATGCTTTGAATACACTCATCATAAAGTGTAGAGGAAAGTTCTTTGAACTCATTGTATGATGTGTGGAAGTTGTTGTGACTTATAATGTGCTTATCCTTCATATAACTTTTCAACAATTTATTCCTTTTATTTTTTAAGACGCGTCAGTTCTTTATTACTTGTCCGGTAGTCAATAATATATTTTACATGCCCGTCATATCTTGGAACCAATTTAAAGGCCTGTTTAGCTTTGACAAAATAGATTCCGAATAATTCGCTAATCTCAAATCGGGTACTTTACTTTTAGCTGTTCAAGAAGGAACTTTTTTTTGGATTCTCCGGTATATAGCAAAAGCTATCACACAACCCATTATATTTTTGGTGACAAGTTTCAAGTCTCGGTTTTGACTCATCAACAGGTCCCAAATAGCGAAATTGAGTGACTTGAAAAACAAATGAAAAAATAGAATAAAGAAAAGAAGTGAAAAAATGAAAAAAAAAAAAAATAACAAATTAAAAACATTTTTTAGCTTTTGCTATATACCGGAGAATCAAAAAAAGTCCTTCCTGAACAAATATTATTTTCCTATTAGCATTTGAGCTTAGTGCGTTTATTGTTGCTTCGGAGTGGCAGCTTATACAAATAATATATTTCCGTGTCGATAAGCTCTTTATAGATTAAATCTGATGCACGTTTCTATGTATGAATTCTGTTGGGTAGGAATTGTCTGACGCTAAGAGTAGCATTCTTTTCAGTGGTATGGAGAATAGGCTCAACTCGCTTCTAAAGCTGAGGTGGGCAGTACGTCATCTTCGTAATCCATGAAAAATTCATGGAAGGTTTTTCTAGGCGTCGTATATTATCATCGACCATAGTCAAGGCCGATAGGTTTTCAGGCCTCATATAATATTTGTTTACTTGTTTTATTGGTCTACACTCATACTTTCTTTAGAATTAAGATTGAAGACGGATGAATATTTAGAAGACCTATACCATTCTAGTGGTCTTTTGCAAGTGTATTTTGCATTCTGATTCCAGTTGTAAAGCCTTGTCTTTCTTCACATGTGTTATCATAAATTACGTTACATAATTTTGCTGTTATTTTGTTTCGTAAGACATCATGAGTTTTTGATGCTTAAAAAAAAACAAGTTACCATCGTGAAGCTGCAGTGCTGGTACTAGGCATTTGAGATGCTAATCGGTAAGTTTTTCGGATCTACATATCTTTCCCTTTGGATCTTAGTTTGACATTTGTCTTCTCAGTATAACAACGCTTCCTACTTCTAATATCGACTAGAGTTTGCAAAGTATCAAAAGATCTTGAAGCAAATAATTCATATTTTCAAAGTTTAAAGGCTCAGCGAGTTAATAGCTCATCTAAAACTGCATCTTTAATGCGGTAGAGAAAAGTTAGCCATTGTTCTATTTGGTCTCACTTAAAAGAATAATTTTAATTTTAAGTCTTTTATGTAACAACTCCCGATAAATTGAAACCAGACAGCGCCGGGAAAACTCTGAAACTAATAGTTAATGAAAAATGCTTTCGGCTTTGTTTTCAAGGCTAATGAAATTTAAATCTAATCTGAGATGACAAACCACTTAATCTACAAGTATGGCTGGGCTGGTTTTTCCATTTCGACACATCGTCACTATGGAAAAACCTTAATTCCCTGGGGTTGCGCTAATTGTTTTTTTTTTTTTTTTTTTTGTTTACAAAATCTCCTGAATTAACGGAATGGCGTTAATTTGTGGGGTGTCTCAGTTTTCCCATTAAGGTTTGTCCTCACTAACTAAAAGCAATTTCCTAGCTGTCATCTACAGAGATCCCTAGTACTGTACTGTACAGTGTGCCCTGGCATCCGGTTGTATTTCTTTCCGGTGACATGGGTTTTGTGCTCGCTCCACCAGCAAAGGTATGATTACAATAGAGGGATTGCAGGATATAAACCCGTTTCACACTGAACAAGAGAGGGGGGGGGGCGAAGTTTTGTTAGTCGATTAGATTAAAGACACTTGCCTGCAGCAGGTGATGCTCTTTGATGACTTATAAAAGATTTTGATTCTCCAAATCTCATCTAGTGGTTACTGGTAATTTTGAAAGTTTGCAACTACACTTCACGAATCGTAAATTGAAAAGGCTCAGATTGGGGTGTGGGTGAAAAAGTTGATCCACTTCCTGAACAGTGTATTTGATGTGATTCGTCCTATTACAGTCATAAGCTAAAGTTACCTTTCATTAAGCCTTCAATTACTTCCAATTGAGCAGATCTCGAAACACAATCAAACTTAATCGGATTAGCAAAATATCTCGATGCACATCGCTGAACAGAGAGCTGCCGTCCAACCAGATACGGAGATTCTATGTATCGGAGACTTGTTCGCCGATCAAGAGTTTGTTGTTCTGTTTTTCTATTGGAATTGTTACTGTTTCGGGACTCTTTCTCATCCCTCAAGTTTTACAACCCCACTTAGATCTCTTTTAAGGCAGCCAGCAAACCAGAATGAGGCAGGGGAAGCAATAGAGTGATTTGAATACACTCGAAACGATGTTAAAACATCCCCTTGCTCGAGTGGATCTATGGTGATGGTCTTTCAAGTGCTTTTAGATTTTGTTTACATAAAAAAGTACGAACCCAGAGTATTTCCGAACGCGCTGTCTGCAGCATCCCCTTTCGATGAGTATGGGAGAGAAAGTCTGGGTAAATGTTTTGGGAATGTCTATGAAAAATTTAAACGCATGTTTTGGTTCGCACATGTGTTTTCGGCGCATTATGTCTGTTGAAGCAAAAGTGATCCATTCACGGAATGTCTCGGAGAATTCACCAGGAAATTCATAAAATGCAAATATGGAAAGTGTACTTATCTCAGTTCTTATAGAATGAATAGCGGTCGTATGTATTTTTTCAATGCTATTGTGCACATATTTTAGTAAAAAAAATGCGTAAAGGAAGCTGTTAAATTTTTATTCAAGCATGAGGTGGCATTTTGGGGCTTAGATAAAAATACGAAAGTGGAAAAGGGTAATATTTTAGTAGTATTTAAGATACGGGCACTCCGAAATAGCTGTCAGAAAAAGGTCACTCATATACTGGAAGAGACTTCTAATAACAATTTCCATGAGCTGATATCTTAGTGGACAGTGACTAGCGTTAAGATTTTCAGTTCTGTTTTGTTTAATTTGAGGTGAGTTTTCATCCTTCCTCTTCTAGAAGTATGAATAACCATCATGTTTTGTTTGCCTATCCACAGTAGTAGTAGGTATAGAGTTGTTCGCTCGTAATCACATTTCCTGACCTACGTAGTTTAGTATTTTTGGGCTATATTCAAAGCACCAGGTGTAATTGCGTAATAATGGTCTTTACTACGACAACCTGATAGCCACCAAATTTCTGTACGTCAAAGCCAGAAGTGGTCAGATTTATAAGAAGTTCAGGTAATTACTATGGCCCAAAGACGCGGTAAGAAAATTAAAATTTGTGAGAACCTCTTTATAGTCTTAACAGTAATTGACTGTGGTCGTTACTCTTCTTCTTTGAGTAGGTAATTACCATAGAAATACAACGTTGAGAATATATATGAAAAAACTTTTCTTGTAACAAGTTACACACTAAAAAGCAGTCACACTTAAGAAATCGTTCAATCGTTCGAAGTCGAGTTAAAAAAAAGACAGCCAACAAAATTGCTTTAAGTTCGAGTATTCCACTTCGGTATTACATTGCTATGGAAATTTTAAAGATATTTCCCCACCCGATTGTTTATTTTCCTTTAACTACCAAATAGTTTTAGGTCGGTATTTTCTAATCAAAAACTTCTTATGCTTTGCTTTGAAATCTCCTCGTCGAAAAAGTCTCCTTCCAAAATTATTAAGACAAACGACACAAGATAAGAAGATGCCATTTAACTAATTTTGATAAACGTCCTCCATTTTATGATTCGAGAAGGACATAAGTCGGTGGCTATTTATTTTCCTCAAAGCGTTCCTAGGCATTCTACTGTGATACATACAGGAATTGTGAGGCAAACTTTTGTTTAGAGCGCAAAGCAAGGCCCGTCTAGGCTGCGGAAAGATGCCCTCGTAAATATTGAGTTTATGAAAATTTATGAGTTCTTTCATACTCTTGTAAAGAATAGCAAAGAAGATGGAAAGATTAAGTGCATTAAAGCTAAAGGCAGCCTTTATATGAAAGTGATGGGTAGCATCTGCTCTCAGATGAATTTCCCAGACTTTCTGGCTGCGGGGTGGCTTGTGTATCCCATTTCCTTTAGCCTATGTGGATTAATCAAATATCCCTGCCGTGCCGCTCTGAAGCTACATATATCCTATAGCTTAATTGTTTTTCACTAGACAAGACTAAATTAACATCATGTCCTTAATTTACAGATTGGGTCTGTGTTTCTTGTCATCTTCGGCTAAAACCAATTTCCCAGCTGTCAGACACAGCGAAAGTGCCTACTCGTAATTCTTCCAAGTGACATGGGTTTTCACTACGAAGAAAGGTGTTTTATCAGGTTCCGGCCGGGATAAATGTTTTCCAGTCAGTCCAACGGAAAATACATTGTTTTTCTTGCTGGCCGAAATTAAATTTCAGATCGGGGGTGATGAAGGGTTCTTATGTATATATGTAGACTTACACCACCGCATAGATACATGGGGATAATATTTCTGGAGCAAGCAACAAATTCTTATTTTTAATAATTATCTTGTAATTTTCAATCTTGCTAATTTAGAGATAATTGAATAAATTAATTAAAAAAAAAATGTTAATAGCTTCTAGCTTCCATCGCTACCTTGAATTAGTTTAGTTTAGTGGTTGTCAGAATGGAAGTGACAGGGTAGGCATTTCATAAAACCGAAAATATGAAGTACTAAAAGATAAATACTTTACAAAAGAAATATGCCAATACAAAATAATAAGCCTCAGTGAAAATCAGTGATGTAATTTAGATTCGTTTCCGCATGGAGAGGAACCACAAAATTTTAAAACAATTTTAATGCACAAAAGGTTCAATTATTGCCAAAATAAACAACAAAATGGAATTTTAGGTCTATTACGGGCTTAATTTAAGCCACATCAGCTACTCGTATGATGTCATGAAATGAACTGAAGAATGGTTACCAATTCTATTTCGAAATTTCCATTTCAAAATTTCTACAAGCCTTCAGTAAAGCAATGTGAAAACTTTATGAAGGCATGACAAATTTTACAGATTACTCACACGCACATCCATTAATTTTTAAACTCACTTAAACACGTAGAAAACAAAAACAAAAGTAATTAAAAACCCAACAGACGCTCCAGCTTTATTTTGACATTGGATTGGACTCTCATGGTTTAATCGTAAATGCACGAAATCTGCCCCAAACAAATCCACTCCCATCACTTAGCCTCTTAGTCTATGCTAACACGAAGTTTGTTTGAGTTTCGCTAATACGAGCCGAGCATCAGTTAATGGAGTTTGTGTTTGCTTTGGGTCTTGAACTTCGTCTTGCGAGAAGCACAAGGGTAGATATCAAGGCAGGCACAGGATATGTTTTCCTGGTGTATGGAAAGATAACTGTGGGAGCTCGGATAGGAAAATGTTTGTGTTCTGTGCAAATGTTAATAACAATAAAAGTGAATGAATAACAATGGCGTCTTAGATGAGATGCAGCGGAAACCGACTTTTTAATTCTTTTAATTTTTTTTCTTGTTACATTGAAAAAAGCTGGAGTAGGAGCGCATGGTGAATGGAGATTGAATGGTTATCGAAGGATTTACTGCATGCAAGCAGTAGTGCCGCCTCGTGGGTGTTCAGTTACAGTTTCAAATCAAATAAGCCTAAAGCCAGTTTTATAATAAATAAATTAAAAAAAAAATTTCAAACCCATTTTAGAAAATAAGAAATTTTTATTTTCCTGTAACGGTTTTATTAAAAATAAATTTCTCAAAAAAAAAAAAATAATAATAATTATCAAGTTTTAATAGATTAATTTTTTTATTGAGAGATTAAAAGATTGAATTTGGGTTGCCGCATCTTCAATGTTGCACGTCCGGCATGATGAAAATTTTTCTAAAGATTTATTAGTGTTTCATTCTACGTATTTATCTTTTGGCAGGATGTACAGTGAACACTGTAACGAATTATATTGTAGGGAAATATTAATAGAAACTTCCATGATGATTTAATTTTAGTCCATGTAAAATTTATCCCGCTTTATGATTCACAGTTAAAATTTGAAAACAATATATTAGTAGAGGCATGAAGCTCAGACAAAATCACTGGATAGGACACCATCCTGGCACTGCTCGATCATCGTGGGACTGATCATCTCTGGACCAGTCAAGACCTTAGGAATCTTTCTCACCTTGTAGATGGTAACGCCAGTCATCACTCCACAACAAGTTAGAATAATTTCTAACATTCAACAACCTCTCAATCCCATCCAACATCCCCATTCCATTAAATCCACATACCCCATAATTGTAAGACAGCAGACAAGAATACATTTTGCCGTCGCGCAAAAAGCTGTGATAATCATCGTCATCGCGAAATCAAGAGTTTTGTGTTATTCGGACAATTAAAGTGTAAAATATATTTAAGTCATAAGTAAAACCTAGACCAAAATAAAAGCCTGTACGTAAATTTTTTCAAATATCCGGGGATACCGGTTTGGTTTAAAATGTCGTCATAAATCGTTTTGTTTCGTTAATCGCGTGTGACGGACTCTGATTGATTGTTTGAAGCAAAATCCCTTCCAGCACAGGAATCCCCACATATTCCGACGTTTAAATGCTGAACTGGCTTGCCCGGGAAGCATTTAAACATCCAGAACTTATTATATGTTATTATTATTATTAATAACGGAGGGATGCAGATAGGACTCCCGCCTCTCATCTTGTCACCGCGATCTATAAGATTTTTTGTGACATTACCTCTAAATGCCCTACGGCGCCCATTCGAACTTAAGGTCTTTAATAAAGCTTATGATGTGCTTGGGACCATTTTCTCGATATCCTTTGGCAGTGGGAATGCCTTTCCTAGAAGTGTTATCCTTATGCGCTACACAGGGCCTCACATTCACACAGGATATGTTCATCGTCTTCCATACAGAAGCGACAGGTCTCATCATCGACTTTACTCATCTTTTTAAGCTGGTATCTAACTGGCCAGTGGCCTTATGAGCCTTAGTTCTTTTCTGCTGAGTGTGAGGAATGATTTTGTTTTCTGCATCCAGAACTTAGTCCGACGGTAGTACGTGTGTCAAAAAGAAACCCACACCCACTTCAATAACTCCAAGCAAGTACGTGAAAACGGAAAGTTGATTGGTTGTACGTATTTACAACGGAAGCTATCCGATCGTCATATTTCTGTCAAAGTCAGTACGCGAAAAACGGGAAAGGTGAAGGCCCAATATACGCGTCGCGTTCAATGCGTTTTCACCTTCTTTCATACGGCAGACGCGTATATGAGTTGAGCAAGATCAAATGAATGCGTTTCGTACGTACTTTTGAGATTTATTTATAAAAAGAAATAGTGATAGAAGAGTTTGAGTTATTAATCAAACGTAAAATAATGGATAAATCAGAGTTATTAGATGTGGCAGTTCTTGCATTTGCAGCTTAGGTAGAAAATAAACAGTTTAAAATCCAGTGACCGAAAATAACTGGTATTTTGAAAATTTTAAACATAAAAAGCTGGGATCAATTATGATCGTGGAATTTTGTGGAATATACCAAAAGATGTCTCGTGAAACCCGTGTCGATTCCTGTAAAGCTTTTGTAAACTTAACTTTTTTAGAAAAAAAGCTAAAAAAACTAAGCTGGAAAGGCTTTATATTTTTGCCAGAAAAAATAATAAGCCTTTCCAGCTTAGTTTTTTTAGCTTCAAACTATTATCGGTCAGGAATAATAAGTAAAGTAGGCTTTTTTCGTAAAAAGTCATAACTGTTAAAATCAATCAAAATAATTGTCAAAGCGTCTTCCGCGCATCAAAAATAGAAAATTGCTCTACTTTCACGAGGAATCCGGCAAACGCAGCCATTTCGCCAGCACGAACTTATACGCGTATATTCTATTGAATTGTCAAAGCGACGCGACGCCTGCCGCGTTCATTGGGATTTCATCAAAAGCTGTTTGGTTGTACGTGTGATAAAACGGAAGCCACTCAGCCTATACGTGTGCAACAAAACACAAATAGTCTACGCATTTCACATTTTTATCAGGACCTCAAATACAAGAAGCAATAAAACGACTAATATGTAGTTAAACCAGGTGTTGTCATGTGGCCCCTGTCACAACACCTTGAACACCCTGAGTAACCGCCACTGCCAAGTAACATAAATATTGGTTTTGATTTCAATACAAGTTTTTAAAGTAAGCATTTTTTGTTTACCGGTCTGGAGATTTCCGCAATTTACGTATTCTAGATTCTGTAACACGGAGAGTTATGGATTTGTGGAGATGAGATCTTTTTTGACATTTAACTGTCCACGGGATATTTTGTTTCTCTGGGATTTTTTTTTTTGAGAATTACCAATCTCTCTATTTCACTGGACAAAACCAACGAATAACGATAGTTCGTTGACAAAACTCTCGGCTGTTTTAGTTGTGGAGAAGTAAGAAGAAGAGTTGAGTTCTCAACTGAGAGCATTGCCTGTTTTTGTTGTGTTTTGTGCAATACTAATGAGAAATATGGATTTTGGTTTCTTAAGGTTTCCCAATAGAAATTATAAATCATGCGAAAGTGCTTTTAAATATGAACGTTAAAGCTTTTGTGTACTACGAAATCGCAACTACATTTTGTCCTCTAATTAAATATGTAATTAGTTTTTGAGTCTATCAAGTTACGTGAAAATGCTAAATAATAAAAGGAACAAGTTCAATGTGATTTTGATCGATAGTATAACAATACTATCCTGGAGCACGAGGCCCCGACCGTTAACGAGGATTAATTGTATTTTCCGTTCGTGGTACGGTAGATGTTTTTTTTTCGATGATTAAACGTCTCGTTATTTTTAAATAAAATCAAATAATTTTGCTCATTTTCGTTTTCGTGGGGTGTATATGACGCAAGTTCGGAAACCCTTTTTCGGTGGTATAAAATCAATTATGCCGATCAAAAGTAAACTACGCCACTCGATTACTCTCTCCTCCTTCTTTAATTTGATATGAAACATGTCATATTTTGTACAACTTCCTAGGGGGCTCTGATACGAGATCCCCCCCCCCCCAAATTGTTCACTTATATTTTTCTACTCTAGACCATATCGGGAAAAATCCCAATATTTTACAGCTCTCCTACACAGAGTTAGGCGCCCGTCAATATTGATACAAAAAACATTTATCGCGAAGTTTCCTTAAGGCTGCAAATTACCGTTAATCGAAATAAAATATAGCCTATTAATTCACTCATATTTAATTACCAAAGCAATTCTTCAGTTGTTTTATTAGTCTTACAGATCCTGAGGTTAATCCATCGACTTATTTTATTTTCAATTTTCGTTAATCCACAGGCTTTTTTATAACCGCACTCTCTCCACGCCATTTCCTCCCTTATCATATTCACCGTAAGTGCTAAATTTTTTTATACCACATGCATTCTTCTCCTTCTCACCATTCTCTCGCTATACCGGAAAAATTCGAAAAAGCGTCCTACCTCCTACATCCTTCAAAAACTACCTTAAAAAAAATTCAAATTTATATCTAATTTGGGAGGTAATAGACACAGGTACCTCGAATATAAAAAAAAAATTCCAGCCATCTACAAAAGAAAAGTTAGCCTTTAACGGAGATTCGCAACTTTTTCACACTTTTCACGTTTTTCCTGACTTCCCAAGTATGTTAGAGAATTGCGAATGGAGAGTTAGAGAAAATGAAATGGACTTCGTTAAAATTTAGAATGCATTAATAATTTCGACTTCATTGCAGTTCTGAAAAGTAAAGATTTAAGGAATTGGCGCTGCGCTTGCTAGCTTACTAGAGTAAGGGCATGGCGCCATAGATGCTGAAGTCACCACGTTCGCTGAGGATGAACATATAAAGTAGATTAAGAATATAGAATCTAGGTAAAGAAAATCAGTATATTCTTCAGTAATTAGTCAAGTTAGTTAGAATATAACATATAAAAAAAACAAGTTCTAAAGCAGTTATCGAAATTGTGAACGCGTCAGATTCGCCAATCGAAACGAAAAATTTGATTCTGTCAGCTGATGTTGTAACACAAACACAGTTAAGGCATTCTATAATTCTATATATTTACTATGCTCTCAACTTACAACTGTAAATGTAGACATTTTTAGACTGTTGTTTCCTCAATTTTAAATTTTCACAGAATTAATTTCTAGAATTACAAGACTACACCTAATGCAAGAAAAATAAGCTCCAGATTGAAATTAGGGAGATCATAATAAATCAAATAAAAAACTTGTTTTTACTATAGAACCGGGGAAAAGATAAATGGAAATAAGTCTGCAAGAAATTTCACCTGTATCCATACATTAGATACCTTTTAAGCGTCCCATCTAAATGTAAATTGCGCCGTCCACCCTCTCTTTACTTCGTAGCGTATTTCAGTTTATTTGTGGGCCATTTGCTTTCGGTATAATTTCTGCTTTTAAATTTTTAATTAAGCACCTGCAGGAGGAAAATTTCCCGTGGATCTTCCACACCAAGCACAGAAATACCGACCACCTGTTACTGTGAAAGAAGCCCCAAAACATAAATTTCAATTAGGGATCGAAGGTAAAAAGCGGAAGGAACTAACTAAATTAAGACCGCAGATATGGCGCTGGGATTCAGAATTATTGATGGCTTTTCCAGCTTCTCACGGAAGGTTGGCAATTAGTGTCAGGAGACTGTGAGCGAAGTAATTACTCTTTAGTGCTTTTTTACAAGGTCACTAGCCCAAAACTTTATGCAAATTATTGGGCTGCTGACTTGTTTTAGTGCCGAGTATTTCAACTTATTATAAGCAGCGGCCACATTGGGGAGTAAAAGTCGAGTTGGGCGGTGTTTTTCCTCTTGCATCATTTATGTACTTTTAGCAGCAGAAGCAATAGAAGAGCTCTGCTGGAATCGAACACACATACTTCAGCAGGTGTGTATCTAGGCAACCTTCTTAAAGATTCATTGTTCATTGTTGAGTGAAATCAGGTGGTCAGACTCAAAGCTAACTTTCGGTCCATTGGCACAATATCCTCTGATTCCTCTACTTGATGTATGCGGGCTTGCTCCAAATGTAATTGAAAATAAATGAAATTCAAAGTAGAGGACGGACGATGGGAGCCGAACAGCATGAGAATATTTACAACTCGAACTCTTCATGACAGTCATATTGCCACTTGAGATAACCAAAATGTTGCGATAGGAACTAGATTACATTCAGCAAATTTAATTTGCGGTTGTCGAGTTTCCTGGCTCCTAATGGAGAGGATTTCACATTTTTGTACAAATTGTGAGTAATATGGCATCGTTAGTCGCCATTGCGAATAAAATCCCCCGACTGTTAAAGTTGTTGCACCGGAAATTGCAATCACAGAATATGAGAAAATTGAATTTTAACTTTTATTGCACATTTTAAGATCCTTGTGAATTTCACCGCAGGAACGTTAAAAAGATTTGAGAACGATGGAGGAAAGTAATGATCTCATTAATATGTGTGTGTGCATATTTACTTGTACATTCTAGGTAGCATGTAAAATTTCTTAACGTATTTCATTTTGTAATTTTCGGTCACAAGAGTCCCACCATCATTACAATGAAGGAAATAAATGATCCAATTTGGAAAATTGCAGCTATACAATCCCAACAAAACTTGATTTCCGTCCTCCTTTTGGTCGGGCAATTGTCCAGTATTTTAGCATTTCATAAGCCACAATGTTCCAATAACCACAAATACTGTGTAGGTGTACCTTTATCTGAAATTTACATTTGTAACGAAATTACGGTCTCAAATTATACGAACATCCTTGTTTATGGGATCGTAATCTAGTTTAGTGGCACTTTACTGCCAAGGCAAAAGTAGTTCCAGAATTCTGCAATGGAGATGTTCTGTAGAATTAGAAATTCATTTGGGATTCATCTAAATTTCCAGCTTAATCTCTAGTTAAATCATGGTACCGGCTGAGAATACATTTATGTACATGTACACATAGCGGTTTACTTGTGTATTCTTATTGGAGTTTTGGAAGACTCCAGATAGAATTAGATAGCTTCTTGGTGAATTTAAATTAATTCGCTCATTTGTGGTCAGTGTGGAAATTGTGGGGATTAAACGCAATCTTATTGTAATGGGCAAGATACGATAGGAAAATTGCCATCAATATTTTTTAGATGCTTGCAATTTTAAAACAACTGCAGATTTCAGATTTTATGATAACAAAAACAGAAATCGAGAGTATAGCATTACGAATGGGTTACTAAAGCAATTGTGATCTATTGTATTTTTATTTGTATTTTGTATCTCTTGTATTGGTAATATTTATATACTCAGTTACTATTACTCATATGATGTGAGTCCTTACTTGATTATATGTAGCTATAATCACATCCCCGCCAATCAGGGATATGCATCGTTGAAAGAACCCAGCTTTTAGCCATATCGTTCGAGATTTTTTGTGTTTTTCCTGATTTCTCTTGCGAACAACTACTTAAAAGAGATTTTGCCTGCCACCTTTAATCCTTAGAATGTGCTCCAGCTATAATAATAAAACTGGAAATGTTTATTTTTGACGATAGAAGCCTTTTGATAATGCTGGGTTGATAATTCGATATAAACTCCAAACATAATGAGAAATTTTATTATAAATTTCAAACAATATATATAACTAAAATTAATAACCAGATAATTAGTCTCGCCTTAATTTTAAATACTCGTCAAAATGGAAATAACGAAAATACCAGACCAGAAAAGACTGCTCTTAATAGGGTCGAGAAAAATCCGACAGGATGGAAAAGTCCAATCTAGTTTTTGACAAACGTTGAGGTAACAGATTTTTTGATGGACATTTCTCTTGAATATTCTTTCTCTTCATGAATCAAATCACTTATTACCTCTGATTGATCATACTGAAATATATCCGTGATTGTCAGCGAATAAAATCTGAGTCCACCTCTGTGTGTGAAGAAAAGTTTATTTTCTACATTTTCATGCGGCTTGGCCTCAGTTTTGTTTGCAAACTCGATTCTTACTTATTTTATTTTCTGCCTTTTTCACGTTAACTAAATTGTTATTACGTGCTGCATGGAGATATTTTAAAACAATTTTATGACGGCTGAAAAGTTTTTCAAAAAATTTATTCGAGTATCAAATCGTTGAAGTACTGCAACGGTTTTCTGAAATTCAAATTATGTTTTGAACAGCGCTTTTTAGCTGTATTCTAACTTGATCCCATATAACATGAATTTTCCCGATTTTCCATGTTTTCCATAGACTTTTCATATTACTATGATATTTTTTTAAAAATTTACATGAATTATCCTCGATTTTTCATGCAAGTTTTCATGATTGTTGAAGAGAAAGTATTGATGCCAGTAGGACGGAAAAAAAATGATTCCGCATAGCTTTTAAAATTTTTTGTCGGAAAATTTTCCCCGAAAAGTCGGAAAATTCAGGAAATTTTTGTAAAATTTTCCAGGAAAATTTGAAAAATTCTGCATTTTTCTTGAAACAGATTTAACACTAATCATATCGATGAAAATTTTTCCGATGATTTTCTCGATTTTCCGGGTTTTCCATGGAGTTTTCCACAAAAGCAACTTTATGCAACTCATTTCGCTCTACAACTTTGTCTTTCAAAACGCTCAAACACTTCCTTGGTCGAAAAAACTCCGGAAAAGCGTTTTACATGAATTTTCCTCGATTTTTTCTGCAAGTTTTCACCATTATCGGAGAGAAAGTAATGATGCCAGTTGATAGGGAAATTGATCCTGCATAATTTCGAAAACTTTTTTACCGGAATATTTTCCGGAAAAGTCGGATGATTCCGGAAATTTTTTTCGGAAAATTCGGAAACTGCATTTTTCCTAAAACGGATCTCTCACTAATCAAATTTGTACCAAATTTTCAAATGATTTTTCCCAATTTTCCGGGTTTTCCACAGAAATTTCCGGTTCAAATTTCTATAGATTCAATTGTCACGCGACATGAACCTGTGTGCCAAATTTCAGCTCGCTGTGATGACGAAAAGTGGGTCTACGAAAGTGTCGAAAATAGTAAAAAGGAAATATATATTTATTTAAATATACAGACAGAAAAATTCGTGTATGAGTTAAAGGGACGGGCTGGCCTCAAAAAGGACCGAACGAATCAGTTGAAAAAGCTGGAAAACTGAAAACTATTCTTAAATACGGTGCCAATATTTAAAAAAAGGATGAGAAAACTCTGATTTTACTGTTGAACATAATCGATTTAATGATAACTCAGAATAAACAAAAATTATGACCTAGTGATACTAAATCCTGTACCAACTACTGTAGGTACTTACTTATTATGACGACGAGTACATACCTTTGTATGGCTAGAAGGTCAAGAATACAAAAAAAAAAAAAAGTCAATAGAGGCTGTTCCGTGAATTTGAGAAATATATTATAAATTTGACAAGCGACTTTCAAAACTCGTCACGTTAAAGTTATTGACTGCCATGATTGTGAAATGCAACCTGAATCATGTTCAAACTATTTTAACTATCGTAATTGTAATAAAATCTACTATATAACTCTCTAAGGCTGTTGTTTCTATTACATTCCTTTCTGCGTAGCATACGATTAGTATAATTTACACTATCGAGATAATATAAAGATTCAACATATTTAATTTAGTAGAAATACATAAAAAACAAAAACAAAAACTCAAGTGAAAAATGAAACTTAGTAAAGGATGTCCACCGCAAGTGACTTTAATTTTTAAACCATTTTTCCACTTTAAAAGTTGCAACATCAAAATATTTAATTAACACCCGCTTCAAATATCAAAAAGTGGTTGAATTTTTCTTTCTTTTCTTATTTTGTCACCTCAAACCTACCAAAAATTTCAACATTACCCACTTTCCTCAGGAGTACTTTTCAATTGTATGTATATATTGTAGAAAAATAATTTTTGGAACTTTGTTGTTTTGTTTTAATTGTATTCTACATTAAAAAAAACAATATTGCTTAGATATTACGATCTTCACCAATGAAAAGTTTTTTGACATTTAAATTTAAATGGTGCAAATTTAATTTTTCTTGGCCTCGACGTATATATTTAAAATCAACTTTGACTTCGTGTTTTGTGTCATTGTAATACAATTTTTAAAATGAGTTTGGAGTAATTAGCATTATCATTTGCATACAGAAATTAAAGGATGATGCAAATTTTGATTCCCCCCTCCAATAGCCATGTATCATACATCGTTGGATAGCTCTTTTCGAGCTAAGTAGAAGTTAGTATTGCGCTTAGTTCCAAATTCCTGTCCGTTCAGAGTTATACTGTATTAATTAATGTCAATTTTAGCCAGAGTCAAATAACGTAGTTTTTGGTTATTTCATAATCCACTTCCATTTTGTGCATCATTAGAAATGAGTCAGCGTCACATACCACCCAGAAATCGGTGCTGAGTTCCCTCGGAACACAACAACACAACGGGATATAGGAATATATACATACAATAGAGGTAACTGAGAAAATGCAGTGGAATATTTACCTGTTTACGCCATTAATGAAGATGTTTGGCTCTAACTTGGTCGCATGCAGTTACGACATGTAAGAGCTAGAAAGTACCATTTTTATACCCTAGATGAAATCATAGGGGTATACTAAGTTTGTCATTCCGTTTGTAACACCTCGAAATAATGGATTGGACACCCATTCATAATATTAAAAGTTATTTCGATTTTTGCATGTCCGTCCGTCTGTCCGTCTGTGCGCACGATAACTCGAGAACGCGTATACTTAGAGAGCTCAAATTTCGTACACAGACTTTTAAAAAAAAAGTAAAATTAAGTTCGAAAATGAGCCAAATCGGGCAACTCCTTCGTGGGGTTGCCATATAAAAATTTCGTTTTCCGCTATATATTTGGTCACGGCCTGAGAACGCGTCGACGTAGAGAGCTGAAATTTCGCACATGATGTTTTTACTACATTAGCAAATAAAATGTCAAAAATGGACTAAATCGGGCAACTCTTTCTTGGTGCTGCCATATAAAAATTTCGGTTTTTTACGTATACTTTGAAAACGATCAGTCCAAGACATTTTTATGGTACTAAAAACTTCTGCAGAATACAAAATCCTATAAAATTGGTTATAATCATTTTGTCTGTACGACAAACCGTTCTAGAAATATATGCGAAAAACAACTTCAAAATCAATACTTGAATAGATCGGTGACCATACGAAATTTAATACGGGCATTCATCTAGGGTATCCTAAGAATTGGTCTTAGACCAATTCTAGCTTTTTTACTTGTTACTTATTAATTCAAACAAAAAATACCTAAACGGACGGACGACGTATTAGGTACCTGTTCTAATATAATATGTTTTGTTTGGTACCTACACCGTAAAAAATATCTATTGTGAAAATTCCGCAATGGTAGCCTGCCTCTGTGTGTGGGTGTGCGCCTGCCTGCCTGTGTGTGGCTTTGCGCTTGGCGCAGAGCGTACTCCTCCTATTGATATTAGTGGTTTAAAAACTTAACTTACATAGATCAGGCAAAATTCATAGATCAGGTAAAGATACGTGCTATAACAATGCGTTGACCTTAACCATAGCCGCGCGTTTCCAAAACAATGCGTAATCCCTTAACAATAGGTGTGCGCTTCGCAAACTCCGGCTTGTGCGCTTCGCAAATACACCCTGTAAAGCAATTTCGCACTGTATGTAATTTTACATTGTTTATGTATTTTTCAATTTCCGATGTAAAATGGGATGTGTAAAGTTACATCATGCTGTGGAACTAAGTTACATAAGTTTAATGTGATTTGACATTATTTATGATTTCTTCAATTCCGTATGTGAAGTACACAATATGTGAATTTACCAAAATTTATGTAATTTATATCAATTGCCAATGTAATGTGTCATCCGGAAATTAATAAATTACATACATAAACAAGTGAAAAAGCTAGAATTGGTCTAAGACCAATTCTTTTGACCATGTCACTAATAAGTATAGATTAACAATCAACACGTAAAAGAAGTAATACTAGTTTCCATCCTAACAGTTACCGTAAAAACCTTGTAAAAATCAATAAATATTTGTAGGTATGCAGTATTTCCATGATTGAGTGTTTTTGAGCGAAATTCTATTATAAAAATACTGCGTACCTAAAAATATTTTTTGATTTTTAAAAGGTTTTTAAGGTAACTGTTAGGATCGAAACTAGTAACATTTCTTTACATCTTTACATGTTTTATGATTATTAATCCATCACCAACTGCACTCCACAAAATCATAATATACTGACCGGCGACCACATTCTGATACAATTTCCCGTATAATGATTCATAGTAACGCATCCTGATAAACGTATGAGCATGAACAGAGCACTGAAGGAAAGAATAGATATAAATGCAAACATCATTACTTTTGTTTTATTGAAATTTCCTTTTTAAATATGGGGAATTTAACGCAAATTTACAGTCGATACAAAATGTTTGTGTAATTAAATGTAAAATCACATAAATTATCTAAAAAATTACTTACTTTACTTATTTTTCCAATTAAAAATAGGAAGTTTGCAGATTACGTAAAAAGTATTTAATATATTAATGATTATGTGTATATTATACAGACATTTTAAGCGGTAGTGACTATTTTAACCATATTAATTTTCCACAAAGTTAGTTCATGATTTTTTACAGTGTAGGGTACGCCAGGCATGCGGGATTTACAGCCCCTGTCTTATTTCTAAACGATGTCATAGTAGAATAAATGGCAACCGAAAATACCTAATCAAGGCGTTTTATTTATAATTTATTATAATCACTCAAATCAATCAATCAATCAACGGTGGCAGTATAACGTGCAAAAAACCATACTACCCGAGGCTATATTACTCCGATCGGGCAAGGAATTAAGACAAGCGCAATCGGAATTCTTGTTCTAAATGTTAATACCTTTCCAATGATTAATCATTTATTGCTATTGAAGCGGGTACCAGAGTCCTTACATATACTGGCATCATCGTTTATGGAACTTTATAAGGATATCTCTCTTAAAGGTTGTTTCGCCAGTAAAAAGAGTTCATGAAATAAATTTCATAATGCTATTTCAAAGATTCAATAGCCATTTAATAGCTTCACCATGAAGAATGAACATTTTTTTGGTAGCATAGCCCACTCTAATTATTTCTTGAACACCCTGTATACATAAGTAAGGTATACCATATTCGAAAAGAAGATGAACAACGGATATCTACATATTTTGTTAAATCAAAAGCTGCAAATAAATCCTTTAGAACTCACAGTTCAGTACAATGCGACTGTTCCCATCATTTATACATTTGGTATTACATTTCACATTGGTTTTGTTTCAAAAGTGATTTATACCGGCATTATTAGTTCTTCATTTAGGCGAGATTGTGGATTATATATGTACTATATAACATATAAAAATTGTTGGCTTTGACTACCAACAAAAATAATTAAAATTAAGTAAAAACTTAAATAGAAAAATATGTAAATTGAAAAAGAAAACTAGAAGAGAAGAAAGATAATATGAGGAGTGAGTGGATGCAAAGAACTCAAAAGGGACTCATCCTTCTGAAGGTATTCGAAGACAACTTGGACTACTCACCTCACAGGCCTTCCAAGCAGCTGATTTTAAACGCGTGCCGGTTTACAAGGTTAGTGCGTTCAGTAGAAAAGCCGGGCCTTTTTGAGTCATAATCACTGAAACATCAATTCCGGTAGCATAAATTTACTAGGTTTTAAATTTGAACTTATTTATTTATAATTTTAGCAGATATAAAGCTTTTACATATGTCCTTTAAATTATAATTCTGTCTAGGTACACAGTATATTAAATAGATTAACTTTACATAACCTGAAAACAAAAAATACCTACCTTAATACTTCTCCACACACCCATTAACACACTGCACCGAACACTTTTGAAAACGCTCAAAAGAGAAATGTTATTGAACTGATTCGAGTTAGTAAATAATTTTAAATAAAGTTAATAAAATAAATTATTTCTAATTATTTTACGTAGATGTACCTAAACAGACACACATTCATATATTTTCTGCCTGCAGTGCTTCTATATCCTTATATCCTTTTGGCCTGAGCTTCTGCATTCCTTGCAAAGGGGCATCCCGGAGGAAATCAAATTCACAAAATGATTCGACGTTGAGAAGCTCTTAAAGGATCTATCGCATTATCTTGAAAATTCAATATTGTCCTCGCGCACTTCGCCCCCCACATACATCTGTATGTACTTATACATATTTAGATATGTATAGTTGCAACTCTGCTTATCGGATCAAGGATGGATAAGATGTTGGCGAAATTATCTTTTTCAATTTTCAATAAAATATATTGCCTTCTGCGACGATAAGACTTAATATAAAGAAAAGGCTTATGGAAGAGGATTTTAAGAAACGATTGTCTAGAGTTTAGAGATTTTTATCAATATGAAACTTCCTCAAGTAGATGGCCACATGTGTGTTTATGTGTGTTTGTGTGCCCTTGTCAAAAATCTGTAAATCAAGAAAAGTATTTGAGCCTGCCTTCAATTGAAATTCTTGCAACCCTCCTGTCTGTCATTAGGCTATGTAATGAAAGTCAGCTATCAAAATGCTGTCATGACAATAGCAGCCCCAAGGAATTTCATTTAGCCACTGGCAGTTTTTGATACTAACTATACTTTCGTGAAATTGTGATTGTGTGTGACTGGCTCTGGCTGAACAATAATTCTTTAGAAAAGAGAAAGTTTTATAGAAATTTACAGAATTTGTCAAAGGCTCAAACACTCCAATGACTCCAATCCCATTGAAAACAGTTGTAATTGAAATTCTTCAACTGAACACCCTTCTTAAGTGCGGTAAAGTTACAAATTCACTCAGATAAAGGAGCCAATGTTAATTGGAAATTTTGAGGTTTGGTCTTCGGTTTGAGATTTTAGGTAAAAAATAATAAATTTCTTGAAGGTGGAATTCAAAAGTTAAATTTCAGCTTAATTGTGATTATTTGAAATTTGGCTTTTATTAAAAAAAAAAAAATAGTTACAGGTAGATAAAATAATTTTCTTAAAATATTAAAAATTGTCTGCCTCAATGGAACTAAAGAACGATTTTGCAATTAATAATGTACAATTTTTGAAGATTTTTGCAAAACAAGGAAAAATATGGCAACAAATATATTGAGGGGAGGTTACTGTCTAGAGGCATAAAAAATGCATGTGAATTTTGGGATTTTTTTTTACATTAAATAAATACTTTTGGAAATGGGTTTTAATGTATTTTTTTCTTCTATGAATGGGGAGTAAATTCCAATTTTATATATAAAATAAATCCAAAATGGCGGCTCGAGTTTCCATCAAACAAAGTAGTACGCGGCGTGCTTTGGGACACTCCACAGCTCCGCATGCTCATCTGAAACAAATAGGGTTGAAAGTTATTAAGCTAGATGAAATTTGGGGGCCTTACCGGGTTTCGTTTTCAAAAAAAAAACCTCTGAATAACGAAATGCCAGCCGTTTGAAAAAATCGCAATGTTTTTGTACTGTTTTGTTTTTTTGCTTCAACGTACCAAAAAAACTATTTCTAAATCAATTTTTGATAAAAATCGTTTCCGTATGGCCCCGCAAATTAAATTTCCTTTGAATTGCGCATTCGTTGAAGCTGTAGAGCGGCCCGCGCGCTAAAAAACCAGCACAATACAGAGGCTCTTTATCTTCTTCCAAGAACTGATTGTGCTGAATTTGAAGGTTAACGGTTTCACGAAATTTATGAGGGTACCTCAGGTAGCGAGATAAGGTCTCCCCAGCAAGTGAGCTCCGAGCGCCTCAGCTACCTATTTCCAGCCAGCGGATGGTCCCGCTCTCAACAGGCTGTGAATTCTAAAATATTTTAGGTATGAAAAAATCCTTTTGCTCACGTGTTCTAAACATATTAAGGATAAACAAAAATTTAATTTTTCATCGTCATGAACCTCCTCATAAAGGATTTAAATTTGGAATCTAAAATTAAAAGATTGCGCTTGATAACGACGCTGATCTGCCTTAACCCAACTGAGATAATCAGAAGCAAATAGATACAGAAACAAAAATAATAATATACTTTCCAGGAATAAGAGGATGGCGTTGAATGTACGCCTTGAAACCTCTTTAGATGCTTGGTCATAACTTCATCATCATCAGAATATTTTGAATGAAATACTAAAGCAGATCTAAGTGTAACTTACAAAAGTACTGCTTCTTATTTAAACTATTTAGAGAATAGAGAACTTAAGAAATTTCTAGGGCTTTTAGTATTGGCTGAAGTTTTTAAGTAAAACCACTAAGATGTGAGGAATCTAATTGCCACAGACAATACTGGAAGAAACATTTTCAGAGGCACGATGCGCAAAAATATGGTTTTTACTGTTTGGGTCTGGATTGAAATTCAGTGATCTATTATATTCATGAGAAAGCAATGAATCAAATCCTAAAAGCTCGCAGTGCCTACATGCATATATGATCCGGAAATTTCTCTAATCATCAACACAAACAGGAATGTGACTAGGGGTAATTAGTTTAGCTTAATTTGCAATGAAAAAAGTAGAGTTAATATTTATTGGCGAACTTCGTAAGAATAAGCGAGAATTAAAGAGTCAAAATCTAGACTTTTTGTATTCACACAAGGTCAGACAGATATTGATGCATTTGGTACCGGAAAAAAAAGCTCTGACTATTTATTTGTCACAATCACAAGATGGCTCATTTCTATCTTTGAATCGTTATATGAATAGTTCAATGGTAGATGAGTGGACCGGTTTGGATAGGTATTAGGTATTAGACTTACCACTGGTGGGGGCGCGAGATAATAACTTTGATAGGACAGGCTACAGATGGGAAATTAACTTGATAGTGACTGTAGGAAAATTTTACTATCACTGAAAATGTTCTTACAATATGCCAATTTACATATAATTTGAGAACTACATACCAAGCTATAATTACACTTATTAATGGGCAGAGAGTAATACGCTATGAATTACTTACGCCTATATCGAGAATTTTGCTTTTCCAACAATCAACTGCTCAAGACAATTGATTAATTTAAATAATTACATACTAAGCGAAAAGTGTTGTTGTATGATATTTCAAGGATACCATACCACAGATAAGTGCCTAATATCCAGATTTGAAAACCATTGCCAAAAATCTGCTTCTCATGACCCAGCCATGATGTATGTATATATTAACCAGCCTATAGGCCAGCCGAACAATTTGGTTTCAGCATGTGCTTGAAAAATAACAAAAATTTATGAAAACTGACAAAACTGCTAGTCAAGATATTCAAAAGCTTTTGCAAAGACTTTAACCAAAAATAATGTACAAAACGAAAATCCAGAAAAATATTTTAGTTTAATAAAAATATACACAAATATTTCTATTAAACTAAAATTTTCCAGTTTTACTTAATAACAAATTTTATCTTTATTAATGAAAACAGTTGTAGTAATGTTGTATTGTTGTTTATTCATTAAAAAAAAAATTATTTAATCAAAATGGCTTACCAAAAATTTATGGAATCACAAAAGTATTAAAATGTCTAATTGCTCATTCAGAATTTGTTAGCAAATGTAATTTTAAGTTTTGATGCGAAATTTCAGTGAAATTCATCAATGTTCTAAAGTCGCTCAAAATACAAATAGTGATTTTTTGGCTATTTTGGATTTTCAATAAAACTCTTTCAAGATTTTTTTTTGTTTTGTTTATTACAGTGAAAGAAATTCACACTTGGATCGCAATACCAATTTTTTAAATCCGCTTAATTTTTTTGGACTCGTACTTTTTTTCTCTCTTGTATTTAATAATTTAATTTAGAATTTTAAAAAATAAAAATTTTAAAAATTCTGAAAATTGAGTTTGTGTCCCGCATGGGAAGTAATTTCAAAGAAAAACTATTCAAAAACTATTAAAAAGTTGTGAAAGAAAATATTGAAACAGTTTTTTGAAAATTCAAAATAGCCAAAAAATCATTATTCTCGATTTGAGTGACCTCTGAACGTGAATTAATTTTACTGAAAAAGAAGTAAGAAAGCTAGAATTGGTCTAAGACCAATAAATACCCTAGATTAAAGCCCGTATAAAATTTCGTATGGTCACCAATCTATGCAAGTTTTATTTTTGAAGTGGTTTTTTGCATATATTTCTAGAACTAGACTGAAAAAATGATTATAACCAATTTTATAGGATTTTCTATTTTGAAGAAGTTTTTAGTACAATAAAAATTTCTAGAAGTAATCGTTTTCACAGTATACGTAAAAAACCTAAATTTTTATATGACAACACCAAGAAGGGATTGCTCCATTTAGTCCATTTTTCAAATTTTATTTGCCATTACTATAAAAACACCATGTACCAAATATTAGCTCTCTATGTCGACGCGTTCTGAGGAAATGTCCAAATATATAGTGGGAAAACGGAATTTTTATATGGCGACCCCACAGAGGGGTTGCCCGATTTGTCTCATTTTCGAACTTAATTTTACTTTTTTTGTAAAGCCCATGTACGCGTTCCCGAGTTATCGTGCGCACAAGCAGACGGACGGACGGACGGTCACGAAAAAAATTAAAATAACTTTTAATATTATGCGTGGGTGTCCAATCCAATTTGCTCTACTATCATTATTTCTGTGCGTTACGAACGGAATCACAAACTTAGTACACCTTATAGATTTCATCTAGGATATAAAAATCTGAATGAGCACAAATATTTTGTTTGTTGTGTACATGCGCGGTTTCAAGGCTTCCCAGCTGATTCTAGTAAAGTCGGGGGTTGTTTAAAGTATGGTAAAGTTATTAGCTCTTGGATAAAATATGTATAAAAAAAGTGGATTTCTTTAAACCGAAGCGGACTTTTCACGTAATACAAAGATGTGAAATTCAGCGGGTGTTGTTCATATTTCTGAAACAGGATAGGCTGGGAACCCCACCACATGCAAACATTACTGAGCAATTTCCAAGTTAGCAGGTAGCCGTAGCACATCTATCCAAAGAGAACAATAAAATCCTGCAAAGATGTTATTGCACTTATGGAGGCAAAAACATTCAGGCCTGGCCGCCGCCGCCCGCCGTAATTAATGCACACCAGACATTTCGATTTTGCTTGTTAATTTAACTTCTTGGAACGGTTGAAGCCAATCAAAACTCAATTTGCTGCCAACATAGTGTTTTAGTTCAACGTGCCTTGAAAGTTTTCCCTGACTGATGGTCGTTCCTCTTCCACCCGGGGCATTTCAACATCAACACAAAATGCTTACTTAAGCTCAGGGGTTGGATGCAGATTCAGCCGTCAGGACGAGGCTGTCGTGCAATCGTAAACTAATTTTCTGCCATCAATGTGTGAAGTTTTCAAAGTGAATACTTTTTCCACTTTAATGGGCAACAGACGGGCACCATATGCTTTTGATTATGAACTGATGTTCTATTTTAGAAGTTAGAAGTTGGCAACGAAGTTTGTAGTCAGTTCAGTTTAGATATGTTGTTGGTCTTTTTGTTCGCTGTTTTAATAATAGGCTTCTCTTTTTCGTATCCTTCGTTCGATTTCGAAATAAAAAACATTTCATATAGGGAATTGTATCGATGTCGTAAAATCTAAGAAAATTAAGTTTACAACTCTTAACGGGGAGGGGGAAAAGTGGAAGGATTCTGAACCTTCGGAGTGCATAAGGTAATGCAACGTTGGTTAAGTGAGAAAATTTTAATTTTACGTTTACTCAAAATTGTTTTTTAGTCGTTAATTTGAAGTGGTAAGAGTTCTTTTAGTATACCTTAAATCAAAAAACCTACACGTTGAAGTTAATATAATTCCTTTTACTAATTTTTAAAAGATAGAATGGAAGGTGATATCTCCACGGATACTAAAAGCTAGGTTGCCTAATTTAGTCCATTTTTGAAGCTTTATTTACTATTATGGTACTATGAAAACACCGTGTATAAAATTTCAGCTCTCTACGTTGACGCGTTGTCAGGCACTCTCCAAATATATAAGCTGTGTTCTTTTTGTATACCTTGTTCTAGAATTCCCATATACTGGAGAGAACAAATTGTTCTGTCGATTGAAGCGAACTATTTGTACTGTTCGCTTCATTTATAATCTTCTATGGAGATTTATGAGGCGTTCTTTTGTGTATATTTTGCTCTGCCCTGTTCTGCGGACACGAAAGAGCACAGCTATAATAAAGAACGAAATTTTTGGGTGGCAACCCTATGAAATAGTTACCCGATTTGTTCCATTTTCGAACTTAAATTTAATTTTTTTTTAAAAGACCATGTGCAAAATTTCTGCTCTCCAAGTGAACGCGTTCTCGAGTTATCATGAACACAGACAGCGATGCAAAAATCAAAATAACTTTCAATATTATGCGTAGTTGTCCAACCCATTTTCTCTACTTGCATTATTTCTGTGCGTTTCAAACGGAATGACAAACTTAGTATACCCTATGATTTCACGTAGGGTATAAACAACCATTGGTTGGTGGTGCCATACAAACCTTTTTCATGATTTCATCTTGGGTATAATATTATCGGTCTTAACCAATTATATCTTTTGATTTTATTAATTTATCGTGTTTGTTTGGGTCAATAATATTTTCTTCTTCTAAGGAATATTTTTATATTCAAGCATTATTTGGTCTGATATTGATTCAAACATTTACTTCCTTTCGTCTGCTTTATTCCCAATGAAGCTAAATATTTATCTTGTAAAATAAAATCGCTTTTTTCCTATGTTGTATAGCACATCTGTATTTATGATTGATGAAATATCCTGGAGGGAAGCTCTACACCTATAAAGGGTATTTAACGAGGAATAGATGTATGTCAGAATGCCACTGCGTGTGAAACCCTATCACATTTTCAGTTATATTTACTTCAAAGGGATATAAAAGACATTCGATTCGAAAGGTTCCTGGACCATGAAATCAACTTCACTTGACTGTCATGGCATCTCAAGTTCATCTCTTTTGTGTAGTGACTTCTAGGAATTGACGCCGTATTTATCGAGATTACAAAAGGAATTCTTTGTAGCGCTGGGATTTATATATTTGCAACTCATGGTTGAGGTACCTACTGGTATAAAATTTTTTCAATAAGATTCGCTTGTATGTTTGTATCTCTTCACTTTTGTGGAATTATATGTGAGTTTTATTTATTTGCTCCTCTGGCATGGCAGTTGTCTAGTCTGGAGTTGTATTTTCCTGAGTAATCTTGTTGGTGGGGCATTCTATTCCACTTTATTTTTGGTATTGTTACTTATTTTTTTAAGAGAACTTTATTACTTATTGTATGTAACAAAATTTGCTTATATTACCCGTTTTTCATTTTTACTACTTTTATTGATTTTTTTATTTTACAAAACTGTCGAACTCATAATCCTATTAAAACAGAAAAACAAAATGGGAGAACGCCACAAACTAACTCGTAATTCCCAGGACAAAGTTTATATGCGAAATACTTGATTGACGTTAGACATTATGGAAGAAATGAAGTCTAGGTGATCATTGGAAGCCCTAATCAAGCGGTAGCCGTGTAATTGGTAAACGTATAGACTCTCTTATTTTTCTTTGAACGTCGACTAAGGTCGATATAGAAGTAGCGGTGCAGCATATTCAACCAAAGAACGGATAAAAAGTGGAAAAAGTTGATAAGTTAACATTTGCCGATATTTAAAGCCATACGGTTAATGTTGTACTGACTTTGCATTAATACACAGCCTTTCAGCGTATTACTAATTCCCAAAATTTTAATATCGTCAGTAAAATATACTAAGCAGGACTTAATTATATTTCATTGACTATAAATCGTCACCTGAGAATTCATTTGCCGTATATGCCAGTCAGAGGAATTTAGATAAAGCAAGTTTAAAGCTTGTGTTCTTATTTGTAAAAAATAGTACGAAAGAAATATTTAAAACTTATAATATAATAATCTTAAGATAAAGATCTTCCAAATTTATAATTCTAGGCAATGACTTTTCTATTAGCTATAGGTGTTTAGAAATGTATGCCTTTTGTCGTATACGTATCGTATCGAATGAATCAAAGTTAGACACGTACGCCAAAAATTTGTACATAATCTGGTCTATCAGAGAATTGGATTCTATCAGATTGAAATTGTGTGTACAAAACTATATCGACGCTAGAAACGTGGAAAAAAATTCAACGGATTTTGATAGGAAAAATCCACAAAATAGTCGTCTGCTTACTTCGTATCAGTGGCGGATCCAGGGGGGGGGGGGTGGCGGCCCTAGGGGTCATGACACTCCCCTTAAAAAATTAAAGGAAAAAATATTTAATTAATTGATTTATTTGAAAAAATATATTTTTTATTTTATGTTTTTTTTAATTCAACTTCAAAAAATTATAATATTTTTATTCCTAAACTTAAAAAAATAAAAATTTATATCAATGAATATTAATATATGCATGTTATGTATGTGTATAGGTTTTTTCTAGAATTTCAGTTTGGTACTTCAACTTTGGGTGATCCAACAAAACCCTCGAGAAACACTTCCCAAGCCACGAAACAGACTCCCTCACTACCACATCAGAGCCCCAACTTAGTCCTAACCCCTAACAAAATATTTGCAGCGTTTTTATATAATGCCACTGACATGTATAATATAGACTGACTACGTCCATAGAAATCGACTGCTGAAAGTGGGCTCACTTCTATATAGCTTTCTCTTTCGATCTAAGCACCAAGTACCAACTGAGTTTTTAAATTAATTATTTGGTTTATTTTTTTCCGGACGGGAATCGAACCTACACTTGTTAGAATCAATCAATGATGGATCAAGAAGAATTTTAAGAACTTTTATTTTTATAATTACTTGGATTAATTAGTGGTAAAAAGTGTTTTATCAAAGGCAATATATTCATCAGATACGCGGCCAAAGTTCGAAAAGTTTTTTAAAATCAATTTTCAACTTCCCGCAAATGATTTTTTCATTGTTCGCACAAAAAGTTGATACAAAAAATTGTACCCGCATGAATGGCTCCTGTAGTTTTCACCCGAAACTACTATTCTATTAACAAATGACTTTTTAAAAAAAAATTATATTAAACAAATAAAAAGTTAGAATTTATCTAAGACCAATTCTTATGATACCCTAGATGAATACTCGTATGTCATTTCGTATGGTCACCCATATGTGCAAGTTTGATTTTTGAAGTGGTTTTTCGCATATATTCCTATAACGGTTCATGGGACAGATAAAATGATTATAACCAATTTTATAGGATTTTATATTCTGAAGAACTTTTCAGTACATTAAAACCGTATATGATTGATCGTTTTTACAGGATACGTAAAAATTTTAATTTTTATATGGCATCACCAACAACGAGTTGCCCAATTTAGTCCAGGTTTGAAGTTATATTTACTATTTTTATAAAAACACTATGTACAAAATTTCAACGCTTTACGCTGATGTGTTCTCAGGTAGTGTGCAAATATGTGGTGAAAAACGAAATTTTTGTATGGCAACCCTACGTAGAAGTTACCCGATTTATCCCATTTTCAGCTTAATTTTACTTTTTTTTTTAAAAGCCCATATGCTAAATTTCAGCTCTCTAGGTGCATGCGTTCTCGAGTTACCGTGAGGACGGATAGACGGACGGACATACGGTACGGACGGACAAACAGACGGATAGACGCACGGACGGACAGATGGATAT
This sequence comes from Dioctria rufipes, assembly GCA_963924295.1. Lineage (NCBI taxonomy): Eukaryota > Metazoa > Arthropoda > Insecta > Diptera > Asilidae > Dioctria > Dioctria rufipes. The sequence goes on along the minus strand of OZ002740.1, from coordinate 377,468,149 downwards.
GCAAAAATCGAAATAACTATAATTTTATGCATTGGTGTTCAATACATTTTACTCTACCATCATTATTTCTAGGTGTTACAAACGGAATGACAAACTTAGTCCTTTAGATTTGATCCAGGGTATCTAAATGACACTTCTTCCACATCGCTTAATAAGGAAACACTCCAAGTACCTCACTACAGTACTGCAGTGGCTGAACTAAGCGACTTACGGCGCTGGACAAGTGATGCCTCATTTGAAAGGAAATCACTAGGTCTCATTTGAATCAGTCTTAATTTAATTTTTTCGAAACTGATATTTTTTAGCTGCCTTATTAAGGAAAGGAAACTGTGTATCTCGAGTCCCTTTAAATGCCTATCAATCGCATTATGCACGCTGTCCACTTCCCGAATCTCAGAGTGACCAGCATTTTTTGTGTGATTGATTTAATGTGACAGCTTTCAGATAAGAATTGGAATATGGCTGTTGGGATAACTCTGTTTTTGTTTTAAGGAATACACTAAATGTAACGAATTCTATATGCGGGTTGCGCTGTACAAACTATCGAAGTAATTTTATAACAACACTGGCTAAATCATTCGCTAGACGACCACTGTCTGTCTCATCCCACTGCGCACAGTAAGTAATTCTCTCGCCTTCAAAGAAATCTCAGGGATATGTACCTGACATAAGGCAAGCCAATTTTTGTAACAAATTAGTTTATATTTTCATACATTCATTGCCCTATACGTCAAAAAAAGGCATATACTTCAAAACAATATGGTTATTATTATCTTTTTAGCATTGAATAAATAACTAATAAGAAAACGGTATATCGGGTGAAAACCTAAGCCACTCGGCGAAATGTATTAGTGTGCTGTGTTTGTATTCATTTCGTCATGTCAGTAATGAAATCCTGATATTTTGAAGGGGGACATTTTTTATAATGCAAATTGCTATGTAAAATAAACAAATTTTTAGTTCCCCCTTATTTTCAGATAATATTTCTTAGCGTTGCCTTTGTATGACTGACATGATTTAGGCAGCAAATACATTTAATAAAATATGAAATGTCAGAAATATTGAACTGACGCAAAATAGGCAGTAGGCTCTCTTGTCATTTCTCTCCCCCTCCCCCCACGCGACCATAGGTCATACTGTCATTGAATTGCTTAAACACGTACACTGTATTCGTACGATACCCCGCTTCCTTATTAGTTATTTATTCAATGCTTTTTATGTGATATACGTCAAACTTCACACTAAGTATCTCAAAACCACAACAGGTAGGAAAAAACGGATTACATATTCGAAAAGAGCAATGTTGAAAACCTTTGTTTGAATATTAGTTTAAAATTCGTTAAAATAGCATATACGGCAAACAAATTCTCAAGTGACGAAATGTATAAAATAAAATTCAAAGGACCTGGATGGCTCCCTTGAGGTATTCCAGAGGAAACGAATATTTCGCTGCAATTTGCTGATCTAAAGAATACTGGATAATTCTATAAGTCAAATATAATTACAGTAATAAAAAAAACGGTCAACAATGTTTTTTTACTTTGTTGAAACTTCATTAAAAGCTGTAAATACACACATATGTTTTTCATTACATTAACACAATTAAATATTAATTCAATTTGAATAGAGTAGCACCGATTAGTAAGACTAAAATTGAAAAAAACTGTATTTTTATTTATTTTTGTTATTTCAAATATCATTCATTACTATTTACATATAATATTTCTGCGAGTTACTGTTAATATTTTTTGAGCTGAAAAGATCCAGCAGAACTTATATATGAAAAGTTCAAGTTAAGAAGTTCCATACAAAGTTTTTTGAAAAAGTTCCCGAGGAAACGCTCTAACGAAGAATGATTTCTATTGGAATGTTTTAATGGAAGTTTGGGCATGATATCTTCCTTGATGATGTCGAGGAGATGGATGCTGAAGGCACAAGTGCACTACGGATCTTGAGACGGCCTCGACATTGAAGGATACCTACATTGTATTCGTTACCGTATTAGGTTTCTGAGTAATAATTCCAAGTTTACGCCATCAATCGGAAAGGCTTTCAATTTGAATTCGGGGGTCATAGTTTTCTAGTTGATCAATTATCTCGAAAATAGGTTCTACTAACAGTTAACAAATTGCTAACTGCTGTTTGATACTAACATAATTGTTGCGACATTATTTATTTTATAATTACTAATTACTATTACTACTATACTATGAGTTTTTTATTATATGGCTAAAACCATTGAACTAAAAAATTTCATTATACAATTTAATCCAACTGATGCACACGAAATTCAATGCGTGATTAGTCAAGTAGTTCCATTCGTTTCCAAAATTAGGAAGATTACCTTTTTTCGATTTAATCATCCAGTTGAAGTAGTGCATACTCTATGTGCTCCATTGTAGCAACAAAATAGTGTAATATTACATGTATACACAATTCGCCATTCATTCGGTAGACAGCAGGATGCTATCAGAAAACAAAATGGAAACCTTCAAACACAACTGGATTTAATTGAGCCTCGTATCTGGGAGTAAAACGTTGAAGGATGCTTTTGCGTAGCTATATCCAATTTACAGTGTGATGCACCGTAGATGCCAAAGTGCACGTAAATGCATTTAACATTGCTCTTTGGCATGTAAATAATTCGTTGGGTAATAATCATAAATTCAGGGCCATAAATTGTAACTAATTGTCTCTCGGAACTGCAGCTCTCCGGGTACGTTACTGTTGGCGAAACCAAGTGAATAATTAAGATTTATTTCAAGTGAAGTAAAACAGTGCTGCTAAAGGAGTCAATAAAAATAAAATGGATACTTATGAGGATTTAAATACTCTCGTTTAGTTTCGGAATGAAATTTTCACCATAATTGATTAAACAAAAAAAAAATGATTCGAAAATACCACAGATGGCGGTTTCAAAGTTCCTGCTGCTGGCAATATTCGTGGCATGCGGCATTGATGTACTCTAAATTCTCGTGGAAGCGATCATAATACCTGCGAATTGAAACAAATTTGCAATTTTTTCGATTTGAATAGGCCCCGGGTGAGAGCTGAAATATGGCTGTGTAGTAATTTATGCTAATGTGATAATGACTCTGCTAAAAGCTCCCTCTTTGTACTAAAATTTGTCAGTAGATAAATGCGGTGGAAATTTATCATCGAAAAAATTATCAATTTCGATATCTCTCTATCTGGTGTAGCATTGAAAATATATATGTAAGGATATGTGCATACTATGAAAGTAAAATTTTTACGTAGTGGATAGTTATGTATTTTTTTAGCTTTAAAATGAAGCAATCGATAAACGAATGAACAGGCACGGATCTAGTATGAAAATTAGGAGGGTCGGGGGAGGGGGGGGGGGGGCTCGTATCACTGCAAAAAAAAAAAAAAAACAATTGTAAGTAAGGTCTTTAATTTACTATAAATGATTATGTATTTCAGCGCTTATATAACATTTAGATAATATACATATGTTATATGTTATTTGATATAGGCCAATTGACAATTATGCATATTAATATGCATAATTGTCAATTATTATTATTAGCGATGATTCAGAAGCAGTTAATTTAGTTGACATTCTGTGATAGTGAGCTAGTAAATTAAGTCGCTTTCTGTCTTTCTTTCTCTCTCCACTTACCAATCGCAGCCATTTTTTAATTTGCATCTGCTCAGTATGATCTACTACCGCAAAAGTTGGAAGTAATCTAACTTTTTCTATACCAGCACATTCTTGTGAACTGGTTGATCAGCTTAGTGTTTAAATTATACTTTTTTCATGCTGGTGCTACTAGCGCTGATTGATCAACATAAGTGTCAACTGGCCTTATAGGATTACCGGCTACACGGATTAATGGTTTGATACTGACTAAATGGGTGAAATGGTTAGATGGGATGGGATACCTGCGAAGCCTGGATGGGATCAATATCTGGGATAATTGAACAGATAAGATTGTTAGGTGGATTGGATTGGATAGATTAAACGGAATAGATGGATATGGATGAGTCGATAAAATTATTTGATAGGAAGGAACAATGGTAGCTGGTAGATAGATAGGATGGATACATGTGATGTGATGCTGAAGTGCCTGGATGGAGTGAATGGCTGAGGGGAATGAATGACGGAAAGGATGAACGAAATATTAAGTTCTGGTTAGCGCGCGGTAGCCACAAGAATTTACAGCAACATTTTAAAATTAAAAATAGAAGCAAATCGATCCTCAGTTTCAAACCAGCATTTTAATGTAGTAATTTATCCATTGTCCTAACAAATTAATTGGATTGACATTGCTGGTGTGTTATTGATAAAATAAATTTTTATAGAGTATACCACGATAACGTGAGAACGCTTTGAGTCAATAACCTAAAACTATGTAGATATTGTATGCACAAAACAAAAAAAAAAAGATCAAGCTCGCACATAGGCGAAATCGTACCAGTTCTTCATAGGGTTGTCATAAAAAAATTCGTTTATCACTATAAATTTGAGATTTGATAGAGAGAGTTGAAGTCGTTTTCGTAATAACTGTAAATGTTGGTTCGAAAATACACGAAATCGGGTAGCTTCTTCGTAGAGTTTCCATAACAAAATTGTTAGAATTATACATTTTTCACATATATTTGGAAAACAGTCAGCTGTAGACGTTTGTAATGTACTGAAAAGTTCTTCGGAATGTAAAAACCTACGGCCCGACCAACTGTTCAAGAAATGAATGCAGAAAAGCTTTTTACCGATCTAATTTGCATAATTTCAAAACAAAGTGCTAACAGTTTGCATATTTTCAGATCACCAAAGCATTTCAAGCACTAAAACCAACAGCGAATCTTATCTACAAGAAACAAAATGTGTAAACAAAATTAAGCATAATTTTTGGTTCGGTTTGTAGTTACCTGTAGTTTAAAACTTTTGTTAAAAGTACGAGTATTTAAACATATTTTGGAATAAAAATATTTTTTATAATTTTTTGAAGTTTAATAATAAATATTTTTTCAAATAACTTAATTAATTAAATAATTTTTAATAATTCTTTAATTTATTAGTGGTGGTGTCATTTTTGCAATAACCCCCTCCTCCCTCCCCTTGAATCAGCTCCAGCAAATGAATAATGGATCGATGGTGATTTTTAATTTGTTATAAAGTTTTATCAAATTTTATCAAATTTTCTTTAATTGAACCAGTAATAAGATTAAATCAATTCTGTCCCAGTTATAAATACTAAAATATAACAATTCAAATAAATTTAGTTTATTTAAAAAATAGTACAAAATGAAGTAATTAAACTGTACAAGTTGTATGGAAATATTTTAGAAGAAAGTATGAAAATCAAAAATTTGAAATACAAATACTTAAAGCAAAAAGTTTGAATTCATTTTGCAAGAAATCCGAGTATTATATTACATTATATAGTAGGTATTTTAGAAAAGAGGTACTGCATTGAATTGAAATGCAATTAATCAACGGTGTCTCTCTTTTCTTGGTTAAATGATTTGTTTGTGAGAGCTTGTGAGGCTAATTAAATGAAATAAAACTTTTAGCATTTCACGTTATAATTTTAATGAGCACTTATTCGGTTCATAGTTGATTGCAGGCTGACTGGACTAGAAGAAATTAACTTATCTGATTTGATAGAGAACTCAAAACTGATAACAAATTTGGTATGAAAGAAAACGGTATTTAATTAAAATTCTATTGCATATTAACTAGTATTACCTTGTATGTGTTATCATTGTACAAATATATGGGTATTGCTTCTATATAATTCTAAGTACAAATATTAGTGTAAGGTACATTAATACATGACTATCTATAATAATGTTTCATTCTCGAACAGATTACAATTCTACAAAAGTGCCAACAAAGGCAGTTACGAATGGTTTGCTTACAATAAATTTAGTTCGAAATTTGTAAACAAATTATATATACAGGGTGATTCTTCATCTATATTCCATATTTATCATGAGCTATTATTTCCAAGGTATATGCGTGTAGGTGAAAAATAACCTTGAATATGATTATTATACAAAAAGCATAAAAAGTATCAATTAAATTAATTATTTAGAATCTAATCAGCAGAGTGTCGGATTAGAAACAGAAATAAAACATAGTTTTGGTAAATTTAAAAAACAGGAGAAGGTACTGTACCTTGGTACCATTTTTGAAATAGTCTTTTTATTTTGACAAAACCAATGAAAGAAATCTTAAGCAAACGGTAGTTATAGATTTTCTAACCAATAATTGTCGAATATGAAGTTAAAAATGTATATTTCAGGATATATGGGAAGGAAATATGAAGGCCTTGCTTGTAGCCCACGGTACAACATACAGCTGTACGGTGGGCAGTGGGGTATTGTACCTTGGGCATATGTAATTTACTAATAAGAAATGACATACTTTTTATTCAAACGAAAATAACAATATTGGCAAACAGGTTACTAAAAAAAAAATTGCTATAGTTATACTTATATCTTGGACATACTATTTGCACCTCGGAAATGTCAATAGTACAAATGCTTACAGTGTTAAAGAAACAAAACTGCCAGTGAACCATTTTAAAACGCACAATTCATAACATGATACGCGATTTACAACACCAAATATAAAAAAGTTTTACCTGAGCTGGAATCCAAAGATATAGGAATTCCAACACTTTCAATTCTTTATCACTGGAAAATATTTACTATTTTCACGACGATTCTGTAAAGCACAATAACTGCTTGTTTAATCATATTGATTCTATTTTGTGTGGGCACTTGGTGAAACATATTACACATGATGTAATGTATATGATACACATGGGGTAAATTTAACCGATTAATTAAATTAGCCTACTTTTACTCCGTGTGTATCACCAAATACCCCGAGTATTCTGACAAATACCCCAAAAAGCAAGCGAGTAATTTCAGGGTATTCTATATCCTCAAAAATTGCTGGGTAATTGCAATTACCCTGATAACAGCGCTAACTGGTAGTTGCTAGAAATATAAAATTTCTGTAAGCACATATTCAGCGATACCCAAAACCAAAGTGGAAATGAAAAGTGACAATTCGAAAATTTTCATTTGCATCGCCTACTGACGCTTCGCTTGAAGTTATGCAATTATACATCCATACTAAACGTCAGACATGCGCGCTACCATTCAATTTACCCTGATTAATGTGTATCAGGGGTCTTCAATTAACTAGGTAATTCAATTGCAAATACCCAGCTAAATTTACCCTATGTGTATCATAAGCATAAGGTATTATAAATTTTAAGCAAATTTAAATAATTAAAAAAACAAAAAAACACTTGGCAATTTATGTTCCACTTTATAAATATATTTGTCATTTTATTAAAAAAAAAAAACAAAAAACAAAAAATTAATGCCGACGCGTTTCGTTCGATCTACTATTGTGTTTGTGCTGGCTGGATGCTCTGAGAGCTAATTTTAACTATAACAGGGTCTAGCAGAAGGCTTCTGTTAATGAAATCAATTTGGTCATTAACTAGAAAACTACCATTCTTCTGTTGCTTTCTGATTTCATAGATTTCGTACTTGTACCTGCACAAAACCTCAGTAAATTTTTAAATAAAATACTGCCGCCATTGATTGTCTTTGAACCCAAATTTTCAATCAAAAATTCGCTATATTTGGTTACAAAAACTAAGGATTTATATATCCCTAAAACGCTAAATTAATTTCATTTGACGTTAGTAATTTGTTTCCGTCGATTCCTGTAATTAAATTAAAAAATATTTTATACAAAAACATTGAAACCGAAATCTTAGACAAAAATACAACATTGCAATTGATTAGTTTAATAGACCTGTGCATTGAACAAAATTATTTCCAATTTAACGGGAAATTTTACATTCAGAGTGATGGTTTGGCTATGGGTTCCGATCTTTCACCTTTGCTATCTGAATTCTTTATGTGTAATCTAGAAAATGAGCTTTTTAATTCTGGTCTTCCGATTATAAAAAATATTTTATTTTGGACAAGATATGTACACGATATTCTATGCATCTGGACTGGAACCGAACGACAACTTGAAAATTTTGTGATTAAAACTCTAAATAAATTAGACCAAAATATGTTATTTACTGTAGAAGTAGGCAATAATAAAATCAATTTCTTAGATCTGACGCTTAAAATAGACAATAACAAATTATGCTACAACATTTTCTGACACTGTAATGGCTGATTTACATTACTCGAACATGCGATTTTACTGAGAAAGTGAGTAAGAGGGTGTTATTACTTTGCACTGTTAGAAAAACGGAAGAGGTCTGTCAAACTGTCAAAGCATTATTTCCCACTCTTTTATAGCGAAGTGTCACTTGTGACATTTCATCAATTTGTCAGTTGCATAAATTAGTTGGACGTTTATGCTGAAGTTCAAAATCGGGTAAAAGAAGGCACTATTTTCAAGAACAATACAGATACAGAATACAATAGAGAATACAAAATATACCCTTTAAAATTTTGACACATTCCAGATTTAAAAATTTTCTAAAAAAATTTATAAAAACTTTATAAAAAATTTTTAAAAAATGTTTAACAATTTTTTAAAAAAATTGCAAAAACAATTTTTACAATTTTTTTAAAAAATGATTAAAAATTTTTAATAAACTTTGACACACTCCAGCTGATGTGCTGTGACTTTCTTCAAATATTTTTAATTTGTGTGCGTGCAAACAATTATATTCGTACCCGCTTGTAGTTATATGTATGAGCTTGCTGCTATAACAGCAAAATTTACTGCCATAAAATATACTTCTGGCTAATTATGGCAGTAAAAATTTCCCCTTCGTCGGGGAATTTGACATTTAACTCAGCAAAATTTTGCTGGATTATCTTTTGTCCTTATCGTTCTAAAGTATTTTCAGATAAGGGGAAACTACTTACTCTGTTTTCTAGCAATGTTCGAGTAATGTAAATTAGCCATAATTCCAAGTAAATCTTGTCATCCTTGGAATACAAAATGGCATCTTTTCACTGTATGATTGAGAGACTATTAAAAGTTCCTCTTAGTGTAGCTGATTTTAATAAAGAATTGTCCACCATCTTGACTATAGCAATAAATAATGGATATAAAGAGAGTACAATCATCTGTATTCTAAACAAAAAATCTTTCAATCAAGTTGTCGATTTCATTTACCCGTCAGTGCGGGGTAATAGTCTAGATGCCATATACAAAACACTTTCCACATATAGAAGGTTTATCTAACCAATTCAAAACTACTTTAAAAAGCGCTAATATAATACCAGCCTTTTCCAATAGATAAACTCTCAAAAATTTGGTATACAATAACACGATAAAACCTAAAATTGATACAGTGGATAAAAGTGGAGTCTATAAACTTAACTGCAACGATTGCCAAGCTGTTTATATAGGGAAGACAAAAAGATCTCTTAAGACAAGATTTTCTGAACACATAAAATCTAGTAAATCCAATAACCCGAACTCTGGCTTTGCAAAACATCTAAGCGATAATAAACATTCAGTTAATTTAAATGACATGGAACGGGTGCATTGTTCAAAAGGTGGAAAAATATTAGACAAGTACGAAATTTATGAAATCAGAAAGCAACAGAAGAAGGGTAATTTTCTAGTTAATGACCAAATGGATTTCAGTAACAAAGGCCCCCTGCTAGACCCTGTTATAGTTAAAATTAGCTCTCAGAGCATCTAGCCAGCACAATCACAATTGATAATTAGTAGATCGAACGAAACGCGTCGGCATTAATTTTTTGTTTTTTGTTTGTTTTTTAATAAAATGACTAATATAATTATAAAGTGGAGCATAAAATGCTAAGCGTTTTTTTTTTTAATCATTTAAATTTGCTTAAAATTTATAATACCTTACATCACAATAACTGCATATTTGTCCGACATAATTCCTAGCATAACTTTAGTGCAATCTGTTTAATAATTAGTTCGGTATAAAAGTGGTTTATGTTTTAAAGTGAAGCTTTTGGGCTTTTTAAATCCAACATGAAAGATTTTTGTTGTTTTTTGATAAAATTAATAGTTAAATAAAAAAAAAACGAATTAAAATTCCGGAATTTTAATTTTGTTGATCCATAACTTCAAAACGGAGCGGAGTAGGGGAAAAATTTATAGACCATTATTCGAAAGATCCAACGATTATCGATCCAAAAAATTCTAAATCATCATCATAGAGTATAACGTTCAAAAGTTACAGAGTGTAATAAAAACATACCCAAATATCTTTAAGTCCCGTTATCTCGGAAATCTTTAGAAAAATGTTATAAAATAGTATTGCATTACATAAAAATTGTTTAGGAAAGTACGCTTGTTTTAATTAACACAAAAATTAATTTTCAATAATATACTAAAAATAGTGCTCCACTCCAGATTTGATGTCAAATTTATTTGAGCGTGATGGAGATAGACTTAAATAAACAAGTTGCAGCCAGTATACGCGACTCGAACACACTGTCGCATGCGCATTGTTATGTATAGTACTCCCTAATTCAAATAACACTAAAACACATACATACATTTGTAGTTGTTTCTCTTGACCATATAATAAGCCTAAATCTAGATCTCTCGAACAGATTAGCTTTTAAGACAACAGGCACTCTGTGCTTGCCTGCCAACCGAGACGGATGTAACTTAATTAATAAATCTGAATTATAGAATAACGGTGCGTTTAATTAATTGTTGAAAAATGGTGTTAACATAAAACGCATGAGTATGGCTGCCTGTACCGTTCGCGCGTGTGCGTGTCTGTGTAGTGTCTCGCAGAACTGGGCGCAATCTCCCCATTAACCGCTCATCGCCATCTCCTAGTATTCGGTTATATCGGTTGGTATTACACTATCGGCGTAAACGCTTGTAGCATTTTATGAAGTGGCTAAAAATTTCCAATACATCGTGTAAAAACTCATTAAGCACAAATTGTTACACTATCTGCCTACATTTCATAAAGTGGCTAGACTTATGTGTCTACGACATATACATTAGTGAACGAAACTACGTCATAGCTCATGTGTCAAAATTTAGTGAGAATACCTTGTATTATCCGTACAGTGGTGTGTGCCTGTCGCAAAAGAGAAATGAGTAATAGACTTTAAAAATATCTACCTATATATCACGGTCTACAGAGTAACAGTTAAAGTTAAAGTATTATTTATTCTTAACCTATTCTCAAAGCTATTCTGAAACCAATATTCAAAAACAATTTGTACCGTTGGTGACTGTAAATGCGTCATTTAAAAAAAAATATCGGCTAATTTCGGTATGACCTGAATAAGTTGTGAACTCCTTAACGCTTACAGATAGCACATAGGGTGCAATAGGTCAAATTAAGGAGGAGAGTCTACAGTTTACAGTTTTTATAAAAAAAGGTTAATGACCTTTCTGCAAAAAAAATAAAGGTCAAAGTAAAAAACTTTTGAGATGAGAACAGTACCGCGCTGGTTGAGCAGTTGAAGTTTTGCATACAATGAGCTGTGAACTGTGACAGGTTGTACGTACTGTACGTCGTTTTAAGGTAAGGGTGTTAAACTATTTTTTTTTCTTAATCACCCTTTAACTCCTAAACGGCTCACCCACTACCATATAACCATATGACCATCAGCGTTCATCAGCTCAGATTTCAATCACATATAGGAATAAATTGAAAGCGGAGCTGATTAGCTCCGATGACCGTAGCATAGTGTTTCTCGTTTAACCGGGACGGCTTACGTTTACTAGCAAGAGAGAAGACTAATCATCTGATTGTTGACGATTGTCATAATATGAGAGACTGGCAGCCGGCAGTTGTAGAGTTAGGTAATATATAAATAATAAATATAGTGTTGTTTATCAACTTTTTTTTATGCAGAGTTTTTACCAGGGGATCTGGATAATAGAATGCTTTTAAATTGCTTCGCGATGAAGCATTAGCAAATAAATTTAAACGAGAAAAATAAAATGTTCAAAAAAGTACACTTGCTGGTAATATTGACTAATAGCAAAATTGAAATTGCCGTTTTATTAGTCTGCTGTGCAGATAAAATGCAGACAAGACTTTTGTTAGGTATAATTTATCTATAACAACACTCGGTGGTCGAAACATAGTTATCACCTTTGTATGTTGATTATTAATAACACCGGTCAGTTTTCACTTATATTTATTAATTTAATTACTTCTTCTCTTTTTACAATAACTTTTTATTAGTTTAAATATGCTCAACCATGTGTTACTGTTACGGGAATAACTTTTCTTTAATCTTACAAAGAATACGAGGCGATACCAATCAAATTCCGGAATCAACTTTTCTTTTTCAGGCACTCAGTTTACCTGTAATCGGCGGTCAGTTTGCTGACCCCCCGGTTCAATTGAAAATTGTCTTAGTTTGCTTATTTGCAATTTCCAATTTCATCTCGAGTCCAAAAAACTGGCCGTGAACTATTCTGTTTTTATTTTTCTAATTGTCGACTTTTCATTTCATTCTTAGGATTGTCCACCGTGAAATTTGATGCTTGTTTAATTAAGCAAAGAAGGAAAATGCAAGGTTCAACGGGCCACGCCTAGAATGCGTCCCTCGCATAACACGGTACTTGTAAAACACGGATTCGATATTACACGGTACAAGACTTGAGATTAACATAACACGATTTAAAAAAAAATTTTATATTGTATTCAGCTGGTTCTTTTGTTCAATTCCACTCAATAAGGGGAATCCGCAATTGATTTTTTTTTTCAATTGCGTTCAATAAGAAGAACTTTATTGCTATAGAAAAATCTCTGATTTCCTTTTGGAGAAGTGACAGTATGCATTTTGTTCTTTTTGAATGCTTTGTTTTGGAAAGTAACTAGCGAAAAGTAAAAAAAAAAGTACACAGCGAATAGTAGCCTTCTTTTGAAAGTATAAGTGCATCATAACTTTAAGTTGAGGTATGTAAAAAATTAAGTTGTAACGTTTATAGTAAATATAATTTTGGATCCTAAATTTAGATAATGTCTGACAAGATCAAGAAGCAAAACTTTAAACGAAAATATACATATTTCACTCGAAGAAATAATTGGAATTTTAGATTATATAAAATGTGGAGAAAAGACTTTATCGTTATGCAAAATCATTAAATTTAAATGAAGCTAGAAATTGGAAAAAATGTTGCCAGTGGTTGTTCGCAAAGTTGCGAAACATGTATCCCACAAACGAGATATAAATTTCGTAAAAATGGAACATGTTCTTATAATGTGGATAGAAGATTGTTTAGAAAAAAATCCCTTTGAGCACAAATATTATTAAACAAAAAGCTCTCAGAATTTAAGCTTTTCTTTGCGCAATGTAAAATTTCAAGCAGAGCAAGTTTCAGCAGATATAGAAGCTGCCCAAAAATTTAAAATACTGGAAATACCACAAATTAGAGGGAGGATATTCAGCAGATCAAATTTTCAACGCCGTTGAGACACTTATACTGCAAGAAACTGCCGTCTAGAACTGTTATTTAAAAAATTGAGAAGCAAGCCATGAAAAAATTTCTGGGAAAGGTTCAATTTGAAGCAGAGCTTATTCGGATAAAACCGATGGGAGATCTGTTCCAATTGAACACAGCTGCCAAAGTTTCGTTGATGAGTCTTCGCTGTAAAGAATATTATCGGGGCGGTTCAAAGCAAGAAACAATTACAACTCGTAATTGGAGAATTCAACGAAACTACACCACGGCAAACAAATCATTGTGTATTGTTGTATTGAGTTATTACAAATACAGCAAGACATTTATTTTGGAAAAAAAAAATTTCCGATTTCGTAAAATGCAATAGTAGAATATTTAGCTAAAACGTAAAAAAAAATTAAATGCTGATTAGGAAATTCTCAATCAGTATCTTAGAGAAATTTATTGGTCAGTCTGTTTTTCTTCGAAGGATGTTGTTCAATGAACTTTACAACTTAGTGACATTCTTAGTCTTGGGATGCATGAATACATTCCTTATTCTTACAGCAAATCTCAACAAAATCTCTCTTGGTTTAATGATAAGATCAAACAAGTAATAAAAGCGAACGAGTCTGCTTTTCGCGTATAATAATTGCATTCAAGTCCAGAATTGAAACAAGTCTACAAGACTAAACAGAACACCTGCAAGTCCATTATCCGGACAGAAAATTTCCTTTTGATCAGAATGTTAGACAAAGAATCTTGACAAGCCGCAAAGATAACAAAGGTTTCTGGTCCCTGGTCAAAACCATGAAGAACAACTTAAGCAATTCCTCTATACCTTCACTACTTATCAATGTTTGTTGACTCCCTGGATCAAGCTAATATTTTGACTGGTAGATTCGCTTCAAATTCTCTATATAAGAGCCAATATACATCCGTAATAGAGATGTCTTCAAGGTCCTTAAGGGGATCAACCTCTCCAAAGCCGTAGGTCCTGATAGTTTTTCACCCCTGTTAAAAAAAAGCTGTGCATCATCCTTGGCTAAAACTTTGCGCAAACTATTGCGCTTGTTTTATTCGACAGAAAAATTTCCAACTAGTTTACGATAAGCCTATTCCCAAGACAGAAAATGATAGCGATCTTTGAAATTATCGACCAACCGCAATTACTTCGATTTTTTCAAAGTTTTTTGAATGTATTGTTAACTCCAAATTAATGAAGTCATTCGCGTCGAATTCAAGGCATCTAAGTCAAAAAGCTATCTCATCTCTATGAAGCAAGATCATAAATTTTCACTCCCATTTCTTTTGATGATTTACGATACACTGTCTTTATACATTATTGGCATTAATATTCCCTGTAAGCTAAGCTGGATGTTTCCGTTGTAAAAGAAGCATCGAAATGTCTAGGATTTCTGAAAAACTGTAGAAATATTTCAGCCCATCGACTCTAGAGCTCCTCTACAAGTCCTACACCAGACCTAGAATTTAATATAATTTCCATATCTGGGCTGGAGCTGGTCGCACAGTCTTACCCTCATTGGTTATTGTACAAAAAAAAGCTTTTAAGCTCATTGGCGATTTGGAAGTAACTTGTCATATCGACTCACTCGAGTACCGCCGCATTATTGGATGCCTGTCGCTCCTTTATCGCTACATGCATGATAAATTTTCCGATGAAATATTTAGTCTGATCCCGTGTAGATTACTTCCTGCACACATCCTTTTACCCATCAAATTACTTTCGTCCATACGGTAAAATTCCGTGATGCTTTTTATCTCGATCTCTGCGAATGTGGAACAGTCTACCATTTTCAGTCTTTACTCCGACATACAATTTGCGAAAGTTTGAGGTTGACATACATCAGCACCTCTGGAACTCTCCTCACGTTTCCTAATTCCTTTCATTATCATCTCCTTCCGCCATGCAGTGCTTTGAATTATAAGGTCTGGATATCCCCGAGCTTGAGCTGCATTTTGCAAAGTTGCAGTTTATGACTAATTCTTCAATTTGTACAAAATGTGTTTCCCTATTTTTACTAACTAAAATGGATGATTTGGAAGTTTTCCACTACGATTATTTACAAGTCAAAATCAAATAACCAATTTAACGCCTCGTTTGACATTGGCGAGTGGCAAAAGTTGGATGTTGAGCAACTTTCTCCGTTCCGAGTGGTAGCCACTCACTTATCTGTTCGACACGTATCTTCTAAATGATAAATTTTGTGCATTGACATTTGCGAGTGGTGGCGAGTGTCTTCGAACTTTTGATCTGTTTCCAGTTTCCCCCTTACAGGAATCATGGATCCGCCCTATCTGGCGACCAAATAAAAAGGGCTGGATGACGCAAAATTGTTTTGCAGACTGGTTTAAAAATTGTTTCATACCAGAAGTAGAAAAGTTTTTGAAGAAACAAATTTGATCCTTAAAGTTTTATTGCTCATTGATAATGTAGGTAGCCACAGTAGAGAGTTGAATCATCTTAAGGTAAAAATTGGATTTTCCTCCAAATTGTGCATCATTGATCCAACCATACGACGATCTACATAGGACTAGCATTCTAAAAAATTTCGAAAGACTGGAAAACGATAAAAATGTAACGCTTACTCAAGCTAGGAAAGAGTTTTCTATTTTAGATTGTATTTTAATTATAGCTTTGGCTTGTAAGGCATTAAAACAAACAGTCTACCCTTCATGCGTCCTGGAAGCCTTTGTTGCCCCAAATGGTCCAGAGAGGAATATTTGTCCCATTTGACAAAGCAGAATATAAAAGCATAATATCGGTTGTTTCTAATTTAGAAAGGGACGAATTTTCAGATATGAACATTGATAATGTTCGGGAACTATTTGATGAACAAACTTTGAATGGGGAAGAGCTAATTGAACTGCTAAATACCTCCAATTTCAAATAAGCCGATGATTCCGAAAACATTTGTAATATTACATCGGTTTCTCATTTAAAATTAATTGATCCGCAAGCAGAAATAGCTTTAGCTATAAAAAATTAGAAAAACTACTTGTTGAAAAAGATCCCTCAATAGTGCGTATCGGAACGTTTAAAAGAGAGTTGCAAAGTTCTTTAGCTCCTTATAGATAAATTCTGACAGAATTGCAAGATCGAAATAGGCAGGTAATTGCGACTACGTCAGATAACTTTTGCAATGTCGGAGAAATAACTAGTGAAGAGGAGTGTCAACAACTTTGAGAAAAAAATAGGTTAGATGTAATTTTTGATAAGAGTGATGATGAAAATTAATTTTGTGATCATAATTGTTAAATTTTGAAAATATGTTTTGTTGTATTTTTAATTTTCGAATTTCATCATAATCTGGAATTTCATATTTTTTCAAATAAAACCTTGAAATTAACTCACTTTTTCATTTATATTTGAAACGAAATTTCAGCTATCATAAAATTTGACACCTTAAGACTTCCTTTCAATACAGCACGGTATACATTGCCTGCTTTTATCTTATATCTAAGATTAAATTAAATTATTCTATATATTAGTTTAAAACTAAACCAAAAAGTCTCATATAATACGGTTTCGATATAACACGGTACGAATTAGTCGTGGGGACGCCCGTATTGGTAGCTTTTTGTTTGTTCTATCTGCAGAGTGCAAGTATTGTAGATTATAATAAAAGGTGAACGAACCGCTGATGCAATGCATTTCACTAATTTGCATGATTTTAAGTTGAAAGAACTTTTGATGCATGCAAATGATTATTTAGGTAGATGCATGTACCTTCATAGCATTTAAGAGATTCCCAGATTTTGGGAATCTGTACTGTAATTCTTTACACCATCATTAAATTGCTAAAGTGCAACGCAGAGCACATAATAAAATTGGAGTCGTTTATATTTCTTCATGTGTGACACAAGCACACAGCTTTCAAGTAACTTGGGAAGCATCTTATCAATGAAATTAAAAAGTCGCCATAGCAGTATCTTAAAATAATTACCAACATGGCACTTTTAGCCCAAAAATTTCTAAAGAAGCCTCTTTGTCTTTTTATATAATACCTGTGATACACATAGGGTAAATTTAACTGGGTATTTAAATCATCCAGTTTTTACTCCGTGTGTGTCATCAAATACCCTGAGTATTCTGAAAAATATTTTAAAAAAATAAGTGGGTAATTTCAGGGTAATCTAAATCGCCAAAGTTTCTGGGTAATTGCGATTATTCTGATAAAAGCGCTAACTGATAGTCTCTAGATATATACGTATATCAGGGATCTCCAATTAACTTGGGAATTCAATTACCTTGTCGCAAATATCCTGTTAAATTTACCTTAAGTGTATCACAAGGGTGTAAAGGCAACAGTCAATCTTATGATAAAGTGTGACAGTGTTAAAGTAAAAAGATGAAGAAAATGCTTATGTATTTGGATGGTCTGAATTCTAAATTTTTGTACATTTTGTAAAAATCTAAAATCCAATTCACATACGTAAAAGTATTGTGTGAAGTGCATCACCTGTTAAATGAGGATCTAAATACAAAGTCAGAACATTTAAAATATAACAATTTACTTGGCTTAGAATTAATCATTTTCAGCTTATTTTTTTTTCTTTCCAAAAGGAAACAAAAATGCTGTGAGTCAACAACTCTTGGATAGTTGTTCCCTATCACTCACAATTCTCGTATTCCTTCAAGAAATAAAATCTTTTTTCTGTTGCTGTTTGTAAACATTGATTGCTGTTAACCCCGAGGATATTCCCGTGTACACATATCTGACAGCTCATCTCCTTGAGATGGGGGTGCATTACGAAGAAATCAGCAGAAGATGGCTGCCGCAGTCACCCTCGTACCTACCGATCTAACCCTCAAGCTCTTCAACAGACATATCGGATTTTTATCCGGAGACGGAAAAGAAGGGAGAAAAGCACCCCTTAGATTTTTTTTTTCTTTATGCAAACAATCTGAGAGAATTGAGAATTCTTAAAAGCGACCATCACTATGGATTCACATTCACATTTCCAACTAGGGAAGTTATATAGGATTTCTATAGAGAGGGGTTCTTTAAAACCATCGAATAAAAACTCTCTAATCACGATGAATATCCAGCACTTGGTACCGTTATTGTCGTCATTCGCAATGAGTCTTGCAGTCCGCATTTAAAGCGATCGCTGCAACTGCAGAACTGTTACGACCCTTCGGAAAACACCAGCGGGAAAAAGTAGCGCTTTTCATTTCTAAAAATTTTTATAGCACATATGCTGGTACTTTCCTTGGCTGTAAAAGTCTCGCTTCCATTGCACGTAAAAACTTGGAAAATCCAATTGACCTAAAATGTAATTAGTCTAGAAGCAGGCAGCCCGGCAACTATTTGCTATATGGGCGAAAGAGAGCCACTGTTCTGCCATCCAGTACTGGAGCAATCTGTTTGCTAAGGCAATTACGTTGTTTACTGGTGCACATTCGCTCAGGTAAAATGTTATGCACTCTGAGCACTTTGATTCGAAATGTATCGGCAAAAGCTCGTTTAACTTTATGTTTACGCTCGTGGTGCCTGCAAGTGTACCTTTGCAATCACCTATGCCGAGGCGAAAGGTTTCCATATGAAACTGAAGAAAACGAGAAAATGGAAAGGCGCTTTGACTCTCAGACATAAAAGAACAAATGCCAAAGCACGCTTGCTTTCCGTAGCTCTTAAATGCTTTTTAAATTTGCTTGTTACCGGGGGATGCTTACACAGTTGACATATTAATTAGAGGGAAAATTGCAAAAATACTTGTCATAAAAGAAATTAGCTTATTACACGGGAACTGAACTATTCAAATTACTGCAAAGTTTAGCTTTGATTTATGTTGATATGCGGTTAAAAGAGATCAAAGCGAAAAATTCTTATGCTCTACAGACTTAACCTACAATTCAAATGGAAGAGATTATGCAGTATAATCCGGATTAATAGCTAATTACATTACTAAGGGTAGCTCATTTATCTATTTGTAGGGTAGAGCAAATACAACAAATATCCAATATATAAAAATGAAGCCAATAAGATTCTTCACTTTTGCTGTGATAATTTAAATTTTTATTTCTTAAGGCTCCTCATTTGGTGTCCCTAAAACTTACGGTTCTAAGCATGCCCCAATTCAATGCCTCATGTTATCTAAGAGCTTATTTAATTCCTCAGAAGATGAGTGGATTTTGCAGTTATGTAACTTGCAACTTATATCATTACAGGGTGTTTCATAATTGGTGCACATAACTCAAGGGATTGATAGCTGAGGTTGAGATAAGCAAAAAATTATAAGGTGAAATAAAATATAAATTTCACAAAAGATTTTGCTCTTCAAGCTTATTGTCATCGGATTTCTTCTTTTTTTTTTTAATTAAACGGCTAAAGTCATATTTATTTAAATAGGATCCATCAAGTTCTGCTTAAGTCGGCTGTCTCTTGCGAAATTCATATCTGTACCTTCCGGTGTTCCTCAAGGCAGCCATCTTGGTCCGCTGCTTTTCATCTTATATATTAACGATTTGTCAAACGTTATTTATCTATCTGCTGACGATGTCAAAATTTTTAAGACAGTCGAGAGCTCTATTGGTTGTTACGTTTTGTAATCAGACATTGACAGTTTTTTCATTTAGCGTAATAAAAATTTTATGTACCTAAATATTGGCGAGTGTAAAGCCATTAGTGGTACCCATAAAACTTGTCCACTTCTGACCACATGCCATATCAATGGTATCTCTTTAGATAAAACCAATGAATTCAAAGACCTTGATGCACTCTTAAGATACCAAACTTAGCTTTTTACCACATATGACAAGACAATAAATAAGGCTAATGCCGGATTAGGGTTTGTAAGAAGATGGACGCCTGATTTTCATGATCCTTTTACTTTATTGACCTTGTATCTAGCTTTTGTGCGACCTCTTATGAGTATGCTATCCTCGTTTGGTTTCCTTTTTATGGTATTCATCTAAGGCGCTTGGATCTATACAGAGGAGATTTATTCGCTTCCACTTAGACGTCTCCCATGCGATACTTCTCTCACGCTTCTTCAGCTACCTACGCTCACTAGAAGAAGTGATATAACTAAGGTAGTCTTCTTGTTTCAAGTAATTACTGGTGCCGTTGACGCTTCTGAGCTCTTATCTCTAATTAACTTTAATATTCGCCCACGAATATATACCTTGTTACAATCGTACCAACTATGATTATAATGAGCCTATTTGCTCTATGTTGAGACAAAGTTGAAAAATCTGCTTTACGAATAAAATTAATTTGTTCGGTTTTACTTATACACATTTTGCTGTATTAGTTTTACAATTTATTATTCTTGTTTTATTTTTTTATTTTTTTATTTTTTATTTACATTTAATGATTTTTGTTTTTTTCTTTTGATTTTTTATTGTTCTGTGTTTGTATTATTTTTTTATTTTAGCTTTCTTTTCTTTTCTTTTGCAACAGTTAGGTGGAATTTTGTCCTGCTGGCTCTGCTAAATAAATAAAATAAATAAAACCCAGATTTCGGGTTTCTCAATTTCAAGTTTATTTCACTTCAATTTCAGTTCAATTTCAAGCCAGACAATGATTTTTTCACAGTACAGGTAAACCAAAAAATATTATATAGGTATTACATATACTTGGTTGGCTCTATTAACCGTAAACATTTGGCAAGGATTGATATGTATAGTCGAGATAAAAAAAAAATTATGTGAGGGTATAAAGTGCATCATTTGGGAGGTAAAGGGGCTTATAGATTTTTCTTAATATGGATCACCTTATAACTTGTAAACGATACACTGTATGATAAAGACTTTCTTATTCTCATTAGAGTTTTCCATTGTTTCAAAACTTCTTTCTTCACCTCTCCCCCCCCCCCTGTCGCCCATTTTTCGGATCTTGTTCAGTTTTATTCTTTTAACTACTATTATTATCAACACCAGTTTTCCGAATCGAACTTCAAAAACCTATGGACTTTATAGGCATATCACACTCTGCACGCAAAATGCATCACGTAAGCAAATCGTAGTCCCATTCACAAAATTCCTGCTATGTATTGGATATGTAGATGAAACACAGACTCGACTTGCTAAAAAAACCAACAATCGATCCGGAAGTTTACTTGTACAGAAAATGAAATGAAAATTCGTCACGTCGTAATTGAATAGCATTCAAACAGAGTTCATACGAAATTGGTTTGTGTATAAATTTGGACGGATATTTTTCTGGAATGTACCATATTGCTGTGCGTGATAGTGCGTGATAATAAAAGAAGCGATAACGACACCGAATCGTTAAAATATTAATCAAAAAACTTTTAATGAAGCTAATGATGAAGACACTGAAGATGATGCTATAATCCTATGAGTCTTTCGTGTTCACTAACATAAACAGAAAAG
The DNA here is from genome assembly GCA_963924295.1 of Dioctria rufipes. Classification (NCBI taxonomy): domain Eukaryota; kingdom Metazoa; phylum Arthropoda; class Insecta; order Diptera; family Asilidae; genus Dioctria; species Dioctria rufipes. Next base: position 377,446,403 of record OZ002740.1, on the reverse strand, counting down.
CGGAAATGAAATCGGAAGTTTTTTTAGAAATTGATAAATCAACTAATAATCGAATTTAAAAAGATTTCAGTTGTGTAATTATTTTTCTTCTTCCCACTCTAGTTTCTTTCTTTCAGTCTTGTGTTAAATTCTTTTTTATTGGGCATTTCAATGGACAATTAATCAAAGTCACACATTTCATTTGATTCAATTATTTTGTTTTTAATGAATTGACTGCAGCGATCAATTGACTGCTTTCTTCATTACAGGTGTTTTCTTTAAAAATTGTTCGATTAAAAATTCATTACGAATTGAACATTTAAGCAATAGAAAAATTACACCATCTTCAGCGCCGGGTTGGGAGCTTGATGGCTAGAATCAAACTGATTCATCCCTATGGGCCATGCTACTTAACCCCACAGAACAATTTAAAAAAGATTGAGTAGGATAGAGATATACATAAGTATATAATTCAAGAAGTAATTGTAGCATAAAGGTTTAATATTTATGTCTATATTCTAAGGACTGTCCTAGGAAAAATTTGCCCTTTTATTTTTGTCAATTAAACAGAATCATAAAGACGTAGACCTGAGTTCTGTAAGGTGAAGATAATGTTAGAATTTAGTCATTAGTACCTATCATAATTTTTGTAAGAAAAAGTGGTTCAGTAAATGAAGCAAATGAACCACAAAATTAATTTTGTACAAATTTTTGGAAAATCCAGCAATAAAGAACAGTGTTCTTGCAAAACACGTAGGTACATCTGTGAGAACCGTTATTCGAAGAAACCAAACACTTCAATTAGAGATATGGCAAAATCAAGAGCTTGACCTGACCTAATTCGACTTTGTGATAATGGATGACGAGACTTACTGCAAAGCTCGTTTTAACAATTCTCTGGTCATGAGTTCTACATGGCGATGAAAAACAGTAAGTGAGCACAGAATTTTCAATAAGAAAGTGAGCAAATTTCCCAAACAATATGTATATGATATGGCAGGCGAGTTTTGCAGGACTCCAGGAATTTACCACACAGGGATCATCAACTCAAAAAAATACATAGACAACTGTTTGCAGCTGCACTTGCTGCTTTTAATTCAAAAACATAGAGGCTCTGTATTATTTTAGTCTGATCTGTCTACGTGTTACTACGCTTCTACATCAGTGGAGTGGAATAAAACAAATAAGGTTAATATTGTGTCTAGAGAAGTTAATCCACCGAATTACTCGGAGCTTCGTCCAATCAAGACATACTGGGTTCTCATGATGTATGCTTTGAAGAATACAGGGAAGAAATCTAATCAAATGGCGTATAGTGCTTACAAGGAGGCTACCAATATAACTATACACACGAAATATAATGGCAGGTGTTATGTGAAAAGCTAAAAATTTGTATTCTAAATAACCTTTCTTTTTGTCCTTATTTTGTGGAAATTGATGCTTTTAATAAAATTACTCATGAGAATTTTTTTTTAATAATGTTACTTGCCGCCAAATAATATCCCCTAAATAATCACCGTACCCAACCAGTGGCATATTTAGGAATAATATCTAGGGGGGGCCTGGAATTCGGGTGTATACAGGGTGTCCCGTTAATAGTAGTCCAAAGAAATGGCAGCGATAGGGAACATCACTAACTATCCTCTGAATATCATATGGGCTTATACATACAAAAGTTCACGGTTTAGCGGTTATTCTGCATTTTGTGATTTTTGAGATAAGGACTGATTCAGAAAAAAACCGACCACTTGTCCCTTCCCATTTGTTAACACCTTGGATTAAAGTTCCCGACTCAAACTGAAATTAAATGGAAGTTACGCCAGCCCGTGACTGTAGTAGTGAACGCAAAGGATGTCGACAAGGCGCTGGAAAGATAATAATTAAAACAATATTGTTTTAACTTTTTTAGAGAAAACTTAAAGGAGACAATCAGGGAGTGGGACTCGATCGGGCACGTCGATAGTGTCCTTATAAGCCATTAAGATCAAAGTCTTTATCCAGTGAAAAAGGAAGTTAGACAAGTACGTCGCAAATTAATTCATTCTATTCATATGGAAAATTTGAATATTTCTCAAAGAGACTTAGCTCAAAAGTTGAAAATCTCGAGGACAACCTTTCAAAATATTCCCAGTAAATTTCAGTAATTTTGTATGGTATAGAGAAAGCCCGGCTTAGGAAGGAAAACAGATTCAGTAGATCAAAAATTGGTCAAGAGCTGCTACACAACTTTAAATGAAATGCCAACATGTCGTTGAGAGATATGACTGATAAGGCTGGAACGCCATGTGCTACGGTACATTGAATTAAAAGAAGAAAGGCCTACAAGGTTTCCATGTTCAGAAAACAAAGAAAAGAACATCAGAAAAGAGCTAAGTTGCAGAATCCAACAGCAGGATTATGTATGAAAATTTCCTAACGAAATTTGACTGATGCATTACGGATCATGAACCTTAGGTGAAAGCGGACTTCAACCAGCTTAAACCAGTGCAGAAATTTTATGTGGTAAAAAAGAACGTTGACGCAGGTCACAGGTTTAAAAATCGTCGGTACATCTGGTAAATACAATAAGCGCAATCAACGCGGATGTGTATTTTAAGATGTATCTTCAGAAGCGCTTTCTTTCATTCTTTAGAAAACATAACGTATCAGCTTTGTATGGCAGAAAGGCGAGGAATTTCTGCGATACTCTGTAATGGGATGAGCCCTCTAGGGTTCGCTTTCCCATCCATTTACTGAAATTATCTTATTTATTATATATCAACAAAAGAAATGAAAAGAAAACTGACTTTGTGGCACAGCTGTATTTCCAAAATAGCAGCCTATCTCTTACAGAAATTAAAACGTATGGCCGTCCTGCTTCCATTGTATAGCTTAGGTTAGTTTTTGTTAAAGATTATTTATTTAATTATTTATTGGTTAATTGTTTAATTACTTGTTATTTGTTTAGTTATAAAGACATTTGTATTAGTTTACTTGTCTTCGCAGTGCCTTTTTGCAATCTGTTTTCTAAGATGGAAGCGGCTGCTGTTTTCAAATTTTCGCATGCTGGGCCTGGGGTCAAGTTATCTTCACTTGCTGGTAAGAATCGAATTTGGGGAATACTTACCACGGCGATAAACGTTGCCATGGCTGTCAATACGACTTCTTTCCTCTCCCTATTGCCTTTTCGGCAAATTAATTTTTTTTTAATTACCGCAGCTTAGTTTTAAAAATACTTGTGCACACTCCTGTGGTCTAACTTCAATTTTCTTTCTTTTCTTTTCCCTGAAGCTGGTCGAGCTTATTTTTGGCAGTGTATCATTCAAATGTTTCACGTCAACATTTGTACGGTTTTCGGGTAGTTTATATATTTCTTTATTTTTGTTTGTTTTATTTAAATCCAACTAGTTTTTTATATTATTTATTTTATTTATTTTATATGAAAATGAATATGTGCTTATTTTTATTTTATGACTTAGGCTAAATTTCTTTAAGTGTAGGTTGCTTACCCCTTACAAGCCAATGCATACCCATAGTACCCAAGGAAGCGAATTCAAAATTGTCCGGAATGACGGCCAATTGAAAAATATTGGGCCAATATTAAAAGAACATTTAAGAAAAAACCACCTCCTCTTATATAGACACTTTTGAGAGTAAGTATAAAAGAGCGTCCAATACTTTCGATTCTGTCTCTGTACACAATTTAATGAAGAAAGCAAAACAAAAAGTTCACCAATGTTATAGTACGTTGTAAGTAATTTTATCATGTCATAGTATAGAATAAAATAAAAAATGTTTTTTTCTCTTTGTTAATTTAACATAGGGCTTGATAATGGGTCAAAACTGGCCCGAAACGGTACCACCCTAATAAAGTTTCACCAAAATAAATAAAGCCTTTTTATACCGGAGAATCCCAAAAAACAACCACTTTCTGAATTATCTCATAAATATTGAACACCCGGTAAAAAATTACTACCACTTTCAGTTACAAAAATAACCACTATAATAAGTATTCACTATAGAATTGGAGTTTGGCACCGAAGTATCTTAGTAACGCAGCTACAAGATCAAGTACCTACCAAATTTTTATTTTTATCTAATGCAAATACCGTTATAAGTAAATCTTATGTATTTGTTCGTGGGACTTTTTTCTATTTTTAACGGCATATAATAAAAAAAAATACATTTCTCTTGATGTGCTCATGATCTCAAAAACTAACTACTTACCTTGATTTGTGCTAATTACGGGGCCGAAAAATTTCAACATACAGTCCCTGTCCAAATTATTAGACGCACTTAAAATTTTAACCCAGAAAAGTATTCAGATCTTTTTAAATCGCTCTACTTGATATTTGGCATGCGTTAAGCACTCTACCTGGATTCGTATTTCTCTTACCTATTTGGTATCACCGACAATGTTGATATCTCGCTCAGACTCGTTTGTATATGACATAAAACAAGTGCGAGTACCTGGCTCAGTCTGCGCGCCGATTTTGAATTAGAAAGATTTACTATGGTTTTTATTTTATTATTTCAGTAGTTTTTTGTGTTTATGAACTGTGTTTTAATTCAGAAATGTTTTTTTATTATTTTGAAAGACATTTAAGTTTTGTATTAAGCTTAAATAAAATTTAATAAAATGGGTAAAAGTAGCGATCTGACGAAAGAAAAAAACCACGAAGTGAAGGCCTTGATCGATGTGAAAATATTTTCGAATCGAGAAATTTCCAGGAGATACTGACCCCTGCGATGAAAGCAAAATGTTTACTATGGGCAAGGAAACATCAGAACAAAGATTTAGATTTCTGAAAATCGGTAAATATACCTATGTTTATAGTTGTATACTTTATTAATTGCGTTTGTTCGTAATTTAATTATAATTACGTAAATTTCCATAGATATGAATATTATTTCAGATGTGCTTTAGTGATGAAAGCACTTTCGAAATTCTTGCTAATAAAGCGCAATACATCAGAAAGCGTCCAAGTGAGAGATTTCATACAGACTGCGTGATACCGACAGTGAAGCACCCTACAAAATTGATGATTTGGTCAGTCATCACTGCAAAAGGAACTGGACGTCTGTACATTGTAAAGAGTACAATGAAACAAGACCAATACAAGGATGTCCTCCAGACAAGATTGTTTCCTCAGTTGAGGGAGTGGTTTCCAAGTGGAGAGTTCAAGCAGGATGATGCACCCTGCCACACGGCAAAATCTGTCAAAACTTTTCTCCGCGAAGGAAATGTACCTCTTTTGGATTGGCCAGGCAATTCTCCGGACATGAATCCAAGTGAGAATGTGTGGGCACTTATCAAAGGTATCAAAGGTGGTCATTACTACAAAAACCCGGCTGATAGAAAGAAATAGAGGTTGGAACCATAGTCCGAACTTTCAGGAAACTGTGCAGTCATGCATAAACAGTATGCCGATGAAAATACAGGCGTTAATTGCTGCCAAAGGAGGAAGCACAAAATATTAAGCTCTTAAAAAATCTGCGATCTCCCATTTCTTATTATAATTTTTTAAAATATACATGTCCTAAAACATTTTATTGCAGTTACGAGTTTTATTTCCCTAATAGCCTGTAAAATGCAAAAATAATAATTTTACTAGATTCCTTCTATAGAAAGTTTTAATTTGACTTCATGAAGGTAAAAATTTTAAAAAATTTCTGGGTGCGTCTAATAATTTGGCCAGGGACTGTACTGCAATTGTAAAAAATTTATAATCGACGTTATTCATGGAAGAGTTGATAGAACTACAAAATTAGATCAAATCGGAATCGAGTGTTGGTTATCTGGTCATCACTGCATTCTGATTTGAACTGCTACTTTCTATTGCCTGGGCCTGGACCATCGCCCAGATTCATGAAGGTGTTATTTACTATGCACATGAATATGCGAAGATGCATTACGTTTTGTCCTTTACATTTTTACATCCTGCCAATATGCTTCATGTGTACGATAACTTTTAACGTCTTTCCACAAAAATGAATCGATTGCGTCGGAACAATTACATCGCCAGCGAGATAACTCGACCTAAATTCCACAGATTTTTTTAATTAGCAATTTTCAATGAAATTGCTAGAGAAGCTGACTTTGAACAGGATTTGGGAAACAGAATTAAACTGGAAACTGACAAGATCAGAGAAAACCGGCAAGAGTTTATTAGAGTGCGATGCTGTTTTTTACGTAGATGTAGAAGGTGCATCACAGTTTGGGGCCGATAATTTGATGTAAATTTAAATAAATCTGTTTTGACATTAGTTGTGTTTTAACAGTGCTCCCATAACACGTCCTGTTTTCATTAGCTCCATTTTGTAGACTATTAGAGGAAAGAAAATTTTAACAAAATTCCACAAAATCTGACAACAAGAATGGACGACAATTTTGAGGATTTCTTGGAATTTTGAATTTGATCTGATTTTTTTTAGCTCTATCGACTCTTTCATGAATGACGCCGTGTTGGAGTTTTTACCAAACAAAGTAATAATCTGTAATCTCTAAACGGGACATATAGTATTATAAATAGCCAATTGATTGTAATATTATTGTTTTTATGTTATGAGTAAATAATAAATATTGAAATAATTTGTGTGAGGCTAATAGAAGCCTCCAGGTTTCCTAAGCCCCAATGTAAATACGACATTCTACCAAATATTGTAAGTCTTAAATTGGGGATTATAGCAAAGATGTTTTGATTTGGTTATGAAATGAATACTCTTGTTACTTTGCTTTTAAATATTCAGAAATGGCTATCATCCAGTGTTTATTAGTGAAATATTTTGTGAGTGTTTCTTTTTTCTTGAAATTTTGTTATTTAAAGCTGCACAATTATCCCATCAGTTTGCGGGAAATTATCGACTAACAAAAATCAAAAAAAAAAACTATGATTTTCTTGTTAAAACTTATACAGGGCTAAATACTTTAATATCCGATTTAATTTCGTGGAAGTTTTATACAGTGAGTTACCTTCGCTCTCACTCAAAGAGTTTGCAGTGCAGATAACCACTGCCATTTCAATTAATTAGTATAAATGCAGACACTCTAACAGAGTGGACGATCAAAAACTTCATACTCCTAATTACATCAGGGATAATGTTCACTGAAAAAAAGAAAGAATTTTCCGGTAGTACCTACTTACTTTTTTTTCCAGAGAAACTATATTTTTTATATATGTACGTACATCCAAACATGTGTATGAAATAAACAACCTTTAAGTAGCCCTTAAAGGCCTTCGAACATATTCACTTCGAAAAAATTTGGCTTGTTTTTGTGGGTAGCAATTTTGCTATAAGCACTTGAAAGTGTTATTCTGCAGGCGGTAACACATGTTCGGAAACCCTTCAGAACCCTCATCGGATAACTATCTAAAAAGTCCCATCGTCCAAAGTTTCATTAAGTGAATGACAACAACAGGTTGGAGTTAGGACCGTTATTGGACGAAAGTGAAAAAATCTCTCTCCATGAATGTTATTTTTGGGCTCAATATATGTACATACATATAAAGAGATATAATATATGTATATGGATATGAAGTTCCATAAAGGCGTAGAACAAAATTTTGGGGTTGTTTTATTGCAGTTTTGTTTGTTCAGTGAACATGATTTGACCTTAACAATTTGCCTAATCCGAAGCTAATTCAGGTAAAGTTATTATTTAGTACACTATTGTAACCAAAAAAACGTACTAAACTGCTGCACTCTTCGATGTGAGCTTTGTGGTTTTACAGTTACGCGAGTATAATTATTATCCTGTGGGTATCCAGTTTATATTAAAACTGGATGCATTTTGTTGTTGTAGGTTAGGTACAAAGTTTCAAACGAAAAGTATGAAAACCTAATTTAATTAAAATTTTCCTGAATTTAATTGGATTTCGGGCTCACTGAAATTATTATTGGTTTACTTACTAACTAAATTAAACAATAGTTAGTATCGGTAAATAGATTTATTATTAAACAAAGATGTCGGGTGAAAAGCTGTATATTTTAAGAATTTCTGGATACCTTCGACACAATAAATAATAATATTAAAATAATATATAGAGAAAACATACGCAGCCGGCAGAGTCCGTCGTGTAACCTTGGGGGAAATTCTGAAATCTTACGAATCTTGATTCTTACAACGAAATAACCAAAAATTGCCATCAAATATGAAGAAAATTTTCCAATCCTACAGTAAAAGCGTTACTTTTTTAATGGAGAAAAATTGCTAAATATATTATCGGAAAAAAATACTCTAGTATGAGTATATACCGCAGGTTGTGCTACATACATATATTGTAATAAATCCACGTAAAAATATTTCTGTAAAAACAGGATTATTTTTTTAAACGCAATGTAGTATTTATTATTACTTCAAAAAAGTAACTATGTTTATTACAATTTTTCTAATAATACAGCATTGCTATTTCAAAGAGAGGTATCAAAATTAACTATTTTTAAATGAGTAAATTTTTTTAGAGTGTAGTATAAGTTAGAGAGATTTCTGTACTATATATACCAATACAAATTCATATAGGATAGGTATGGAGAGCACAGCTCTCCATTAATAGCTATGTTATGCCACGTGTAAAGAGACTCGCACACGCATTTTACATAGGTACATGTCACTTCTTCTAGCAGATCGATTTTGAAAAGCAACGATATTTCAGCATTCTCCAAATCGAGACGAATGATTTATGCTTGATATCATCCCTAGAAACTAATTCTTACGCTGTTTTTGTAATTATTGAAATTCTGTAAAAATTTATACGATTAACCGAATTGGCAGAAAATTGGTTTCCAATCACTTTTCGGTCGTCCAAATATTATATAACCAATTCCGTCGTGGACAGCTTTTTCTAATTGTAATAATTTTGAAATCGCACGCCCTCCACGATTTATATGAGCCCTTCTTCATTTACAAAGAGAGAGAGAGAGAGCTGAGCATAATCTACCAAAAAAACGTTGATTCACCCATAGACAACACCAGATCCACTATTGCACTCGTCTCTCTAGCTATGGCAATTGCCTTAATTTACTTTCTGTTTTAATTAAACTTTAATTAAGGCCGATTGTGTTAAACGGGTACCGCCGCTTGTTCAGTCGTGACCAATGTCAAAATCTTTTTCTTGATAAAATATTTCATTGGCGACACTTGATTAGCAGCAATTAGGCATAAAACTACGATTGTTGGTCGGCTTTCTGTGCTACTAAAACTGATCCGCTTTAAGTTACGCTAGCCAAATGATTTTTCTTCATTACCCTAATTCCCTTCCTCTAAGATTCGTGAAAACGCATCAACCTTACAAAAAAGTAAAAAATATTTATTCGAAATTTTTATTGTTATACCCTAGCTAGTTGAAATCGATAGGGTATAGTCAGTTCATCGTCATTCCGTTTGTAACACCTAGAAATAAAGATGGTAACGCAAAATGAATTAGACACCCACGCATAATATTAAAAGTTATTTTGATTTTTGCATGTCTGTCTGTCCGTCCGTGCGCATGATAACTCGAGAGCCCATGTACTTAGAGAGCTGAAATTTTATACGCGAACTTTAAAAAAACAAAGTAAAATTAAGTTTGAAAATGAGACAAATCGGGCAACTTAGTCGTCGGGTTGCCATAAAAGCATTTCGTTTTCCAATATATATTTGGATACTGCCTGAGAACGTGTTAACATAGAGAGTTGAAATTTGGCCCTTCTTAGTGTTGCCATATAAAAATTTAGTCTTGTGAAAACGATCAATCCTAGACATTTTTATTGAACTAAAAACTTCTTCAGATTATGAAATCCTATAAAATTGGTTAAAAATTTTTTTCTGTCTGACGAACCGGTCTAGAAATATATGCGAAAAACTACTCCAAAAATCAAAGTTGCTTAAATGGGTGTCCATACGATACTTCATACGGGCATTCATCTAAACAGTAGGGTATCGTAAGAATTGACTTTAGACCAATTCTAGCTTTTTTACTTGTTCTTTAATTAAAAACAAATATATAATTGCATTAAAGCACCATGAGACATTGTCTAGCGACTCAAATCAGCTTATTTTACTTTTTAATCATTTTCTTCGTATCTTTTCCATCAGACTCTTTTCAAGAGACTCCCAATCTACTTTCTCCTAAAAGGATTTTTGCAGATTTCGCTATTCTATGTGATGCGGCTAAATCCAGTCTCCTTTGACAATCTTACTTTAATAAAAAAAAAAACGAGAGCATTTCCCCGCTCATTTTTAAGACAGACATTTCCTAGCAGATTTATGCTCATAAAATTTCAAGCTCGTTAGATTTTGATGACTCCAAATGACTCGACTAGCTGCAGTAACTCGCACTCACGCTTACATCCTCAAGCCTCTTTAGCTTTATATCTGTTCTGGGCATTAAAATATAGTTGGAGTGGAAATTATTTTTTTTTTTTTGTTGGAAGGACACCCTTCCATCCAAGAGTCACTTAACCCTCATTCTGGGCCCATAAAAATCAATAAGGATTCCCTTCTGATTTCAAATTTGCCTGGGGCGTGACGCTGTAAACAGGATGTTAATTGTAAATTCATCATAAAAGCTTTGGGCTAAAGGGGGGATGAAATTAGCTTTATTGCTGTCGTCCTTACTCCTTCTCCCATCTCACTTTCCGGAGTGCAGCAAGCAATAGGGAGTTGCCTTAGTTTTATCTATATCGCGGGTATTGGCATTATTTTAACAGGATATTGCCTCAGAATTTCGTTTGACTTTGTGAAAACTTTCCATTTGACCCGAGGGTGGGTAAGTGATAAGCGCGTTTATAAGGGGGAGACCGTGCGTATAGCATTTCTTTGGCAGTGTTGCAAAATCTGCTGTAGAAGTATATTCTGGCAATTTCTAAATTGGGATCTATTTGTATACATGTTTCCTCCATGGAGAAGTATTTTAATTTATAATGCTATTACTGAACGAAAGATTTGCAATAAAATTAATGCAAAACATTGAATAGAATGGCCAAAATAAATGGAATATAAAAATTATGCGAGCCTTCAATTTATAGGCCGCTTTTATTCGAAGAATTAGGTACTTGAAATCCTTGTTTTTTTTTTTTGCGGCAGAGTGTTTATTGTTTCGTCGATCTTTTCTTGATTTAAATATAGCACTCGCGTATACTTGAAAGCTTGGTGTTTCAGCGAGTTTATAGGGTTCAAGGGATAAGTTGTTCCCTACTTTTAAAATATTTAGCGTGGCGAACGAAGTGCTCCTCTGAAACTTTGCATATTCTTTAAAAATATTTATCAACCAAATCTGATAGTTATGATCTATTTGTGTTTAAGTTAGTTTTTTGAACCTATGATGGTCGAGTTGCTTCCATCCGTTTTAATGATATGGTACCAGTAGAATTGATTACCTTGACAGATTTGAGCATTTATGTCATCCATCATAGTGTCCTCGTTCAATCATATATTAAACTCCTTTAAATGCTGGTTTGCTTTGCAGCCATTATCATGGTATTGAGAATTTGTTATCAATATGATGTCAGGCATTCTGTAATAATTTTGCATGCAATGGCTGAGCAGATACTGGTGCTGGACTTGACTTTTTTATCATCTATATGAAACTATCTCTCCCTCTGTTAGTGTATAAAGAGTTTTCTTCAGCTGAGAAAATTTGATCCATATCAAGGCGGCTGCACTAAGTCTCAGAAGAAAAACTGATTTGTACCAGAGTAAGGAAACGCACACTCACGTGCGCACACGAACGACTCATGAGTAATTTACGGCTCATGTGCGCGTTCCATTTTTAAAAACTCATGTGCGCGTGCGTGAGTCGTTGTCATTTTATTAGCGCACGCGCCCATGAGTGAGTAATTCACAATAAGAAAGCGCACACTCGCGTGCGCACACGAAATTCCTTTCTGCTCATTACTCACGAGTGAGTAATTCACAATAAGACAGCGCACACTCGCGTGCGCACACGAAATTTCAATATAAGAAAGCGCACACTCGCGTGCGCACACGAAACTTCTTACTGCTCATTACTCACGAGTGAGTAATTCAATATAAGAAAGCGCACACTCGCGTGCGCACACGGAATAACTCACGAGTGAGTAATTCATTGGAAGAAAACGCACACGAAATTTTTCATTGCTCAATCCCTACTTGTGTATGCAATTTCATTTATGAAATACTTGCATTATGTAGATAACGTGGATAATTAATAGTTTTAATGTTTATTCGCCTTATGAGCATACATATGTATGTGCAGGATTGAAGGGTTTAATAAGGGAATTTGACAAACAATTTTCCGTTCTTTAAGATAAGTTACAATTTATAAAGACTGTCGCCTAGCAAATTGGTGTGGCGGTTCAGTAATTAAAATATTTGAAAGAATAGCCGAGGAATGATTTTCACCTATCAAAACCCGTTTTGCACCTATCAGTAAGGATAGGAATTATAATTAGTTCAACAGAGCAGTAGTTCGAAATTTACATGGCTACCTTTACTAGTAATTGCTTCATTATATGTACATTTGAGATGAAATCATCTCAGACGTTCATCACAGCTAACGTTTTTCAAATTATCATCAAAGATTACCTATTTTAAATCAAAGTTAACTTAATAATAAGTTAAGAATCAGGCGAATAAACATTTAAATATTAATTATCTACGTTTTCTACATCATGCAGATATTTCATAAATGAAATAGCATACACAAGTAGGAATTGAGCAATGAAAAATTTCGTGTGCGTTTTCTTCCAATGAATTACTCACTCGTGAGTTATTCCGTGTGCGCACGCGAGTGTGCGCTTTCTTATATTGAATTACTCACTCGTGAGTAATGAGCAGTAAGAAGTTTCGTGTGCGCACGCGAGTGTGCGCTTCCTTATATTGAAATTTCGTGTGCGCACGCGAGTGTGCGCTGTCTTATTGTGAATTACTCACTCGTGAGTAATGAGCAGTAAGAAATTTCGTGTGCGCACGCGAGTGTGCGCTTTCTTATTGTGAATTACTCACTCATGGGCGCGTGCGCTAATGCCCAAGAAAATCGCACACGACTCACGAGTATGTGCGCTTTGATCGCACACAATTTATTACTCACGTGCGCGTGCGCACGTGAGTGTGCGTTTCCGTACTCTGATTTGTACCCATTCATTTTCTAAGGATTCTATCCTACTTCCAATTCGTCAGTAGAGCTCTCCCAATCTATTAATGAAATCTATTAGTGTTCTTATTCTAAAAGCAAAATTTGTCAAATTTAGCCTCATTCATTCGGAATGCCAAAAAGACAATGGCTAACGTTCAGTCCAACTTCTTCGTGTTCTCTTCATAATGGATGATACGAGAATAGATGTCTGTCTGTATGTTTGTCTATTCGTCCATCAGTCGGAGAAAGTGCGTTGATTTAGACAGTTGAAATTTTGTGTACGTCTTTCTTCTAAAAATGTTGTAGGTCTGAAAAAAAGAAACATAAAAAAAATCGGTTAAGAGCAATTCGGGCTCACGCAAACAAAGCTCCGCACCTCGTTCAGTTTTCAAATGTTCCCGCCTTTGAATTTTCAAAAAATCCATCGTGTTTAATGCGTCTGCCGGCAGGTGCATGTTTTTTTGACAAGTGTTGGTCGCGTTTTAAAGTTTTTCACTCAAAAAGTAAATTCTTTCGGGTAAGTATTACCTTAATTATCTACAACATGTTACAATTAACTAAATTGCAAAAATACATAAGTCTTTTATTATATTTTAATCTTTTGAAACCAAAACTGTTATAAATTTTGTCCATGCGTTTTGCCTTAGACACAATAAGCATGTGATACCTCGGACTGTTGACGGTACAATGAGATGTCTAAGATACAACGTTTATACTCACAATTTTAATAATTTCCTTACATTAACGTTAAACTTTATAGCTGAAAATATGCCGCTTAGCAAGAGTTGAGTTAACAGGGTACCAATAGATAATGAGAAATTGATAAAAGCTCTTAGATTATTAAAAAATGTTATGTCAACACTGCTGGGTGTGTCAAAACTTACAGGAATACCCAGAAGCAGGATACATCAAGACCACATCATGAAGACTGGGAACGAACAAAGTAATCTACGCGAAAATAATTCCACTAAGAAAGTGTTCACAGAAGAAGAAGAAGAGCAACTTCTCCTTAACTACATAAAGGAAGCTGCTACATTACAATATGGTTTAGTAAGAGAGATTTAACTTATCAATTTGCTATAACAAAAAAATGGTGAAATGTACCCGCCATCATGGGATAAGAAAATTTCGGCTTGTGACTTTAGACTCGTTTATTTAGAGAAAAATTCAGCAAAGAAATATCTACGCAAGCCAGAAGCTACAAGTCTGCACGGTCAATCGCTTTTAATAAAACTTTTGTTGCCAAAACATTTTCTAACATCAAAACAACATTAGAAAAATGTCCACCAAACATATTCTCTTCAAATATGGAACATCGATGAAACTAATGTGCATTCCACCAAAAATCCTAGCCCCTAGAGTTTCCAGAGATTTGGTCTATGACAAGTGCACAAATACTTCGATGATAGAACAATTAATGTTGGTGGTGGTTTAATACCAGCGATGTTGATATTTCCGCGTATTAAATTTAAAGATTTTATGCAAAGTGAGTCTCCTGCAAATATAATTGGTGCACCAATGAATTGCCGAATCAAGAATTATTTATTTGAGCATTTCTTACAAGATGCCAAACCATCGAAGGAATCTCCTCGTATCGTAATGTTCGACAACCATGAAAGTCACATCTTCGTTCTTTCATCGATATGGCAAAAGAAAATGGTGTGATTTTAGTCACCTTCCTCCACATACTAGCCATAAACTGCAACCGCTTGATCGGACAATATTTGTACGTTTCAAAACACTGATATGACGGACCTCATCATCACTCCAGGATTTGTCGGTAAACCCGTTAACATTTACGATCTTAGCTTTCACGTGATAAACCTTCAATTTCAACTTCCAATATTGCGACCCTTGGTATGATTAGACCACATCCGAAAGCTGGTTCCAGAAAAAATATTCGTAAACGAAGAGAAAAAGAAAAATGTCGTATATTGACTAATACGCCTGAGAAAAAAAAATTTGAGGAATTAAAACAAGGTTAAATTAAAGAAATATAATAGAGTCCAAATTAAAGAATAGAAAAACAAAAACGTCAAGAGTCGTGCCAGAAGGAAGGTCTTTTCAAACAGTAACTCCAGCATCTCTTCAGATGAATGTGAAATGTTTTACTTTTAAGACTCTTTGGTATCTAACGAGCCTTCCGACTTTCAACAAAATTTTTAACCATGGTAGATCATACAGAAAACTCGCATCATAGTGACGACAGATATGGAATTGGAGATTTTCTGATATTTGTTTATGAAGCCGAATATTTTCCCGGACGCATATTTTTGAATAATGAAGAGGTTGCCTCAATATATTCCAAGCAAAAGTCTCTAAAAAACTGGCCTAATAAAACTGATTGTATGCTGTACCGCTGGTCCGAAATTGCTAAGAAAATAAAACCGCATAAAAAAACTTTATCAAAAAAAGATAATTTTAAGTCAAGGAATTGCCAAAGTATTGGTAAATTTTCTTTAATAATTTGCTAATAAATTTTTAATTTAATTTTTATTTTAAAAAGCAGCTAATTGCGCTTTTGTATTTCATTTATAATACAGATTTGCTAATAAACAGCTGTAGAAATTAGTCCGTTCTTTTAAGTTCTAGGTAGATAGGCATTCATAAATCAAGGAGAATCAATGTTATGGGAGTATATGGCTGTCGCCTAAACATCTCCTTCTTTAATTTAATTTTCTCGAATAACACTAAAAATGCCTTATTTATCTCAAATATTTTGTTAATAACTCTACTGTCCGAGGTACATCAGGTAGATTGTAACGCTAAGAGCATCACAAATTTAAAGAAAAAAACATAACTGAAGAAGTGGCCGATGTACAACAGGTTCCACTATAAAAATCTAATCCAAATTTTCTTATGACCACTGAAAAATATTCAAACAGATGGCCATAAGAGTTGGTCTTATGAATAAGAGTTATCTTATAAGTTAACACGAAAACCAATTTTGTTTCAGCAACTATGAAATAGCTCACGTTGTCCTGTTATCTATCACTCAATGCCTACTAACTCTGATAATATTAAAATTTCAGCTTTAGAAACCCTGAAGGTCGGAGGGAACGATATTTCTTTGCATATTTTGAGCTAAATCTTTATGACGAATTCACCATTTTTATTTTTATTTTTGGAGTAATTAAAAGGGCTATTTTAAAACAAACAAACAAATTTTTTTGAAGGTGCTTAATCCACCCCAACGAAATATAAAAAAATAAGTATATTTTATAATCTTTACCTGCCGAAGTATGTCACGTCATAAAGTCCGAACATTCTGCCAAATTTCAAATTTTTATGTCACGTCGTTTTCGAGAAAAGCGTCTGAGACAGACAAAAGCACGGACACACGAATGATCTTATGACGGCACGTTTTTTCCCTTTTTGTACGGAACCCTAAAAGTCGGCGAAATCGAATAAATTATTCATAGTGTTGCCATATATTGGGACTGGTTTCGAACATACTAACGTAAAGACGTAAAATTTTTTAGGTGTAGTTTAAAAAACTGTCTAAAATCGGAATTCTGATCTTCCGCGTATGCTGGAAAAATGTTCAGTGTCAAAAGTTTTTAATTTACTGAAGAGTACTGAAGTAGAACGAATGAACCTATGAAATTATTTATGACATTTTTCTGTCTCACCAACCGTTCTAATAGAAAATAACAAAAGCAAAGGTCACGATCTAATGAGAACACTTTCAAAACAGACCCGAGCGTGATATTTATGGGCATTCGTCTCTAGACATAACGAAAATTGGCCTTACAGCACATTTTTGCTAATTATCTTATAGTCTTTTTTTATAATTTTGTCTTAATTTTCAATCTATAGCTGTCAAAATATGCATGTATTATTGGGTCTCTCTCTGGGTTATTGGAAACTCTCCAACACATTCCCACACATGTAGTATTAACTTTACTCAACTGTCTTCTCCGCTAAATCCTAGCTAGTATTAATAAAACTGAAAATGTACTTTCTTAGTGGCGAGGTGTGCGCGTATAATTTAATCTAGGGCGAAAAAAATTCATTTATCCAGAGTAAAAGTAAAACTCAATAAAGTGAATTTAATTTTTTATTTTTAGTTTTCACAACTATCTGTTAGAGTATGAACTTTAAGTGCATTATCTTCCAATTTCAGTCAGCGAAATCCATTTCAGGCTAATAAAGGTCCTCCTGTTGTGCTGAAATGCAAGCCTGGATATTGTGATAAGGCATGAATGGGGTGTCAAGCCCTTCAAAGTTGTTTTATTTTCTCCAACTTTAGGGGGATATTCGCCACTACTACTTGTAAAATCTACCCAAATCTCCTCCCTTACCGTTCATTGCCTTTTAAACTTGATACCCCTTACAAAGCAGAATACTAGGGCTCCCCTAAAAACTGAAAATCGACGATCAATACCTTCAATAAATTTTATTAAAAGGGACATGGGGTCGGTACTTGATGTACGGCTACAAGAGCAGTTATAGACTGAATGTACCACTCAATTTCTTTATTTCCCTGGAGATGTGGCTCACTTTTTCAATAAAATTTGTACGAAATTTGTAATTATACTATTGCTACACAGGGTGTTTGTGAGCCCTTGTTTGTAACACATGAAAACGTAAATTTTCCTTCTCTATCTTCTTTACTTAAAGCTGTCTTTTAAAGTTATCAAAATCATCATAACCATCACACTTTCATCTACATAGGGAGCAAACAAATTTTTTACTCATTTTGCTTGGCATGCATCTCTTATCACGGAAACTGATCCGCAACTGCATCATTAATAGCACGCGGATATTAAATTCAAAAAGAGTGTCTGTCACGACTACAAAAGCAATGAACTGTGTGCGGTATGTGCCGCATATCAGTAAAGTTTTATTTTCGCCAAATTTAAAAGTGCAGGGCTGCACTGAACTATTTCCATCCGGCACACAGGGTATTTAATTGGACCCGTACTGCATAAAATTCGGGTGAACCTTGAACAGTCATGACCGAACCATTTACTTAGTCCATTCTCTATCCTTTCACTGTCCGGTCCGCCCAAACTGTTTCCCTTTCCAAAAAACCACACGAGTGGACGGTGCTGATCTGCCGGGAGCTGAGTGTATCTGTTTACCTCAACGTTAACCAAGGCTTTGCCATTTTCCAATTTTCAGTTTTTAATTGAAACTCGGATTTTAATTGAATTTTGAAATTTATTTTTTGCATTTACCCCCACAATATAAAATAAAATATTTTCCACGTCCACCGTTTTGAGCAGGATGGTCGACGTTATATTTTCCATTTTATGAAGTCGGGTTGATGGTTCTCATATTATGGCGTGCAGTGAAATCTGTGAAATGAATGTGCAGGCCGAAAGCATTAAAGTCTCCTTGAAGTCCTTGAGCGGAGGTGTTATTAATTCGTGACTTATGATTTTGAATTATCTGGGGAATTACAAGAATTTCCCTTGTGAGGTGAAGCATTAGATTAGATATTCTTCATAATTGTGTATATGGGTGGCAATTAGAGCTCAATACAATTATTTTCTGGGCGTTTTTTGGGTATGAAAAGCATTATTTACGGGACTCAGAGGTTATAAAATTGTTGGTCGGTTGGGGCCAAACTGAAGGTCACAGCACTGTCTGCTGGCAATAAAAATTTATATGGACCAGCAAGCATTAGTTGCGCTCTTTTATACTGAGTTCATTAGAGTTTTCAACCTGATTTCGTTGATTAAATTTATAAGAATGGTGTCTTATGGGGACAAAGTGTATAAAAATAATTCCAGCAAACACAAAAAAATCACGGGAATCACATAAATTGTTGGTATGCCACCGCCCGCTAATGATGCTTGATACTAGGCATACATATTGTTACGATTGAATTGCCGGATCTACCAGAAGAGAAAGGGAAATATATTTTAAAAAATAGAAGTAAATGTTACTTTTTTCTTTTATACACATGGTGACGAGAGATCCCATCCCAATCAAGAACTTGAAAAGTAACTCGAAACACGATTTGTTTTCTTTTAAAGCAGGTCAATCGCGTTCTAATTTATTCTGACCTTCTTACTTAGTCAAAACACCTCTGATGATTAAAAGAGGTAGTCTATTAGGTAGCTACTTATTTTTATCTCTGGGGGAGCTGCAAACTAAAGAGTTCGGATGTATCCCTAAGGGAAACGGGATGAATCTAGGGCGGTTTCTCAGGTTGTCCCATGAGGTCAAGTGGCGCAATAGACCACCTGGAGGCCTAAGTGAAGTAGGCTAGTCACTTCTGGCGGCACCCCTCTTACTTAATCTAACCTAACTTAGTCAAAACACCTGAAAAGGAAATTTTATTAATTAAAAAAAAATAAAAATAAATTAAAAACAAGTAAAAAAAGACTAGAATTGGTCAAAGACTAATTCTTATGACACCCTAGATGATTGCCCGTATGTAATTTCGTATGGTCTGTGCAAGTTTGACTTTTGTAGTGGTTTTTTGCATATATTTCAAGAGTGGTTCGTCGGACAGTAAGAATGATTATAAGCAATTTCTGTACAGTAAAAGCATCTACGAGTTATCGTTTTTACAGTATACGTAAACAGCTTCAATTTTTATATGGCAACACTAAGAAAAGGTTGGCCGATTTAGTTTTTTTTTTTTTAATTTACTTTTACAATGAAAACACCGTGTACGACCGGAAATGAATTTCATACTTTTTTATTTCTGGCTGTGGAGCATTGTTGTCGATCGTCCAGTTGGTTTCAAGCCAGAAAGAGTGTAGGTAGTCGGAAAGAAAGAGTTAAAGTCTGATAGCCATATTTAATTAATAAAAGAAGAAGAAAAGAAAAATACAGAGTTTCAAATTTAAGAGGCACGGATAAAAGAAGAGTTTCGGATGAGCAGCGGTTTCAATTCTGATAGGACATCAGGACTTAATGGTCTTTTCACCATATAAAAGATAAATTTCTTTACTTTTCCTTCAAATAATTTCTTTTTAACTAATAAGTTATTATCTAAGGGTTTTCCAATAAGAGGTCTTATTTTGATATTCAAAGAAAAATGCCATTTTTTGAGATAAATGATCGGATCTTTATTTCAATATAAAGAGGAAGGTATGCCGTTATTAATGGAAAATAACATCAGCCAAATGACCACCACGACCACGCCTACAGGACCATATTCTTTTCATGAAATTTTCCATAACCAAATCGCAAAGAGGCTGCTCTATGTCCTCGATAGCTTCACGAATTCCATCTTTGAGGTCTTGAATCGACGCTGGGCTGTTGGCGTAGACCTTCTCTTTCACGTGGCCTCAAAGGAAGAAGTCGCAAGGTGTTAAGTCATAAGATCTCGGTGGCCAATTGTGATCACCTCTTCGAGAGATAATACGGTCCGGAAAATTTTCCCGTAAAAGATCAATGGTTTCGTTGCTTGTTTAACACGTAGCGCCGTCTTGTTGAAAGTAAACGTTGTCCAGATCAATACCATCCAAATTCGGCCATAAAAAATCATTAATCATCTGTCGATAGCGCAATCCATTCACCGTAACTGTTGCTTCAGCCTAATTTTCGAAAATGTAAGGTCCAATGACCCCGCGGGACCATAAACCGCACCAAACAGTCACACGTTGAGGATAGAGAGGCTTTTCAACAATAACTCTTGGGTTTTCCGAGCCCCAGATGCGACAATTTTGCTTGTTGGCGAAGCCATCGAGGTGGAAATGGGCCTCATCACTCAAGATGAGTTTTCGACAATTCAGGATCATTTTCATGCATTTCAAGGACCCAATCAGCAAAGACTCGACGTTGTTGATGATCGGCCGGCTTGAGTTCTTGTGTTAACTGAACTTTATAAGCCTTAAGACCCAAATCTTTATGCAAAATACGGTGTAATGACGTTTGTGGAATGCCTAATTCCAAAGAACGACGAGGAATGGACAAACCTGGGTTTTCTTCAACACTTTCGGCTACAGCAGCAATATTCTCGGCTGTTCTTGAGCGACGTGCACGGGTTTTATTCTTCACATCACTAACTTGTATTGCGGTCCGACAAGGTGCTTCACGACGACCCAAAAATGTTCGAGTTTTACGAACCGTGTCTGCCACATTTTCACCATTTTTATAGTGAATTTTAATAATTTCAATGCATTGTTGAATCGTGTATCGTTCCATTTTTATTAATGGCGTAGTTTCTACTTGTCAAATGTCAAAAAATTACAGCTCCAAAAGTGACATTTACCGAAATAGCGGGCTAATTAAAGTAACACCTCTTATTGGAAAACCCTTTGTTATTGAAAAATATTTTATTAGAACTATTTTATGGCATGAGTTTTATTTGCGTAAGAAGCAGTTTTTTTTTTCTTAATGAAAGGGAGATTTCGGATCATATACCGGCAATAAATTGTAAGTGCCTATTGTCTTAAAAGTGCGAGTTCTTGTTCATTAACCAGAGTTCACGGTCAGCATTCAGCTACAAACTGAGGTGGCGCCCAACTTATTCTTATAGCACTTAGAAGGATATTATAAAACTCACCTCTTCTCCAAAAAGCAGAAGTAAAATTTCTGTATGTCATTGGTCGCATTAATCGATTCAAAAAGATTTTTTCTTAATTGAGAAGTATTTAAACTATACTCCGGTCCCAGGAATAATAGCAACCTGATGCAACATTTTATTTATATTATCCAATTGTCATTTTTTCCAATATTATTTTCGTTAAATTTACTCCGGGTTACATATTTTAGCATCACAAAGTTTGTTCGCATAAAGCAATCCTTTTTATAATATCCCGCAAATGCAAAATCCATAAATTCCACAAAATCCTTAAATAATAATTTCACCAAAAAGGTTTTGTTACAATATATGCATTAATAAATGCCTTTTAATAATAAGAATTTTTTACTTTCTGCTTTGTCCATAATCTTTTAATAATTTCTTCTGCTATTAATTTTTAAATTTTTGCTTTTATTATGTGATGTACATCGTTCAACTTTGAGCTCAAACTGCCAAATTCAGTTGGTCCATGTCGATTTTCTTCCGCTTCTGTTAGCCTAAGTTGTCCCAAAACTATCACTTCTAAAGCACAGTCATAATCCTAACTTCAACCAAACGATATCTATCCTTCAGTTGCTAAAATGTAACCTGAAAATATGGGTCTTTTCCCAAAAGGAACTTCTCCATTTGCTCCGGAATACATGAAACAATATGAGGAAATTAAAGCTAAAATGTCGCTACAAAGTCTGCCACAGGAAGTTTACTGTTGTGTCTCTCAATAACTTCGGAGTTTTATGAGCAGGAAAATGTAATCAATTCTTATAATAAATTCCCGGAAATGGGAGCGCAAAGTATATTCTGCTTAACGTTTCGCAACAACCATTCAAAAATTCCGGGAACTTTCCAAGTGGTATGACTTTCGAAAAAAAATTGGGTGACAATGAATTCATACATTTCCAGAGGATTTAGCTTCGAAAAAGTTTAGCGCGCGAAGTTTTCTCTTGTGTTTTTTTTTTTAACATGCTCCCGGAAAATTTTGACTCCAGCTTTTTTTGCAGTAGCATCACGTACTTTTCTCCCATAAAGTTTTAAGATTGTGAGATCGTTTCGGGTCGATTACTGTGGAAAATATAGAGTTGCAGTCGACGTAATGGATTAGAGTCGTGAAAACTTCGTCCTTAGTTACGTCAGTAAGCCAATCGAATGTCCGAGTCAGCGGGGAGTAAGAGGCGGCTACTCTATGATCATTGATACCAAATACCCAGATTAAATGAGTTCGTGCCATTGTTCGTATCACTGGAATTTTCTCGTCCGATGCAAAAGTTTGCGTTGCTGTCAAGTGCTCTGCAAACAACATTCGATTTCGATTTCAATTAAATTTTAATTATTTACTCAGACGAGGACTGTGTTGTTACAGTGATTACGTTTCGAAAACAAGCGATTATTTCAAAAGGGAGCTGCGAGCGAGAGGAGCTAAGTAAAGTGAAGAAGATTGAAATCAGCCTTGAATTATTATGCCTGTGTCCGATGGCGGATTGCAAGGGCAATTATTTGACAATGGACGACAACGGTTAAGAAAAGCTTGAAAAAATGTTGTCATTATTTCTCCCTTAATAAATTTTAATTGTGATTCCCCACCCTTGAATGTATTTAGCGTTTCATTTATGATTCAACACCTTGCGATAACTCCCCGCGCTTTCAGGACTATAAATTTAATTTTATCGCAATTTTTCGTGGAAATTATGTCACAGCAGGAAGTTAATGAGATTCCATTTAAAAAATACAATGGTAGAGCAGAGCAGAAATTAAGGACCGCCCCAAAAAATTTTTTCCATGTTTACATAAATTCTCGCGGCTTTTGCATATCAAATTTTGAATTTAAATGGGAAATAAAATTCCGCGGAAAATGATTAAATGCGACATGGGAAAAATTTTATGGTGATGCGATTAAGCAGTTCAGTTTAAATTATATGACGTGGATGGGTATTAATTTCGGTACCAATGAGGCACAGTTACCTGATGAAAAAAAAATATTTTCAAATTATGTTAATGGTAATAAGTAGTGGTCAGAAAATTTTAGGTAGCTAAGGCTACTATTGACTTGAGATTATTAATTCTTGATCTGAGTTGAATTTGGGTTTTTTGCTGGATTCTAAGGTGCATGCTATTCTACATAGTTTCGGAGAGTTGGTTACATGCAAAAATTTCTTCTAAACTGGTGAGCATACTTATTTATTTATTTTAAGATCATTTCGTAAAGGTATGCGTGCCGATGAAGCAGGCCAGTGGCTAACTGAGAACATAGATAGCACAAGAACTAGATATCGCATGCTATACAGAGCATACAGATTGTGCGATGGGTAGTGCATTCCGGAATCGCCCACAACACATGTTTTAGAGCATGCTGAGACCAAATTTTATTTTTACAGGAGTTTTGCATACATTTGATCAACCTGATAAACACGGCAGATGCGAGAGAAAATATGAATCACTCAACGTATCCACTATTTTAAATTCAGGAATGGACCAATCAGCCATACAAAATTTGTATACTCTGCTCTGGTATTGCAATCGACATCTAGTTCTTGTGCCGTTTATGTTAATAACAAACATTATCCACAACTTTCTAGTGGTGTTGAAAAAAATTTAATAATTGCATGTTTGTTGTCGGTCTAATACGGTGGAGGATATGGATGGGTTATATGCCTTAGAATGAACGGAATGCCCTAAGAGAAAATGAAATAAACTGGTGTCAATTTATTTAAAAAAAATCTTACAAAATTAACAAAAATACATTTAACAGAAATACGTTATTTAAAAAATTAGTATTTAACAATAAATATAGTTCTTCTAAATTTAGTATCATAAACAAAAATAATCAAAGTACATCATGTTGTGGCATAGCTTGTTGTAGCATATATATTATACAAAAGAAAAACAAAAAATACTAGTAAAATATAAACACTGCGACCCAGTGGGCATCTATCCCCTATAGGCGTTTATCGCGCACCTAAGCCAGGGCAACTGTCCTTTTTGGTACGGATAGATGCCTTCTTACATTTTAATAAAACTCTCACAAAGAGAGGTTAGAAAAAAATTGAATACATCTATTTGTTACATAATTCATTTAAAAAAAGGAAGATACTTTTGATTACTTGTCTCGCTTCTTCTCAAACAACAGTAGATTCGAGTATGAAGAAAACTTTGAGGTAAAATTTCACGCATTAATAGCTGTGTTCTTTTGTGTCAGTATAGCAGAGCAGAACAAAAGATACACAAAAGAACGCCTCATAAGCCTTCATAGAAGATGTATAAATGAAGCGAACAGTACAAATAGTTCGCTTCAATCGACAGAACAATTTGTTCTCTCCAGTATATGGGAATTCTAGAACAAGGTACACAAAAGAACACAGCTAATATCACAACTCGGACCGCGTGAACTTTCACTGGCTGTCGTCTCTTAACTGAGTTAGTTGAGAGACTGAGTATGTAAGCAATGGCGTCGGCAAAGTTTACCAAGTTCAGAAGCAGTAGAGCAAAATTGGAAAATTTTTGGTGTTTTTTAGAATGAAACAAGTAATTTCATATACTTTCGTCTTTTGCATGAATGGGGGAAAAGAACTTGGCTATGTACTATTGTAGTGCAACTGAGACAACGAATCAAAAACAAAATTCGAGAGAACGTAGGATTACCCGAGAACGACAAAATCTTAATTGAATACCCTCAAAATCCTTTCAACCTATTCATAATAATGTACATCAGGTCACACTATCTCTTATTTTTAAGAAAAAGATAAAATTCGCTTTGGCCCAGATGCTGAAAGGAGATGTATAAAGTTCCTCTCAAATAAAATTCTCATTTTTCCCGAAAATATCAGAGAATCCAGCATGAGTTCTCTCACTTAATCTCTTCATAGCAAAACGAATGTAAACAGAAACACGTCCTGTTCAAATATCATAGGATTACAGCAACAACATGTTTCCATTTACAGCAACAACATGTGACCAAAACATTCTCAATATTTTATGAAAACCGGTTTCACAAAAGCGCGGGAACATTTTATGAGAGTAAAACGTGAAAACTCCGCCCCTTCTCATTTATTTACGAAAATGAAACATTTCCCATTCTGTTTCGTTGCATGCGCAAGTCGCTTTCACATTTTTTATCTTTATTCATAAAAGTTTTAAAGAGAGTTTGATTTTTTTTTTCTTTCTTTCTTTCTTTTCTTGCTGTGTGCATTTTAAATGTAAAACACTCGGAAATCTCCCCTGCTTCCTAACTTGTCATTAGGTAAACTTTGGCGTCGGTTTGCCTCAAGTTGTTTCGTGTAAAGGGGCCCATACATGGTTACGCATGCTTGCCAATCCGATGCTGTCACGCAGATTTGACTGTGTGTTGGGCTGTTTGCAGTGTGCCACGCAGTATGTCAAGCAGTTGGATGAAAATCAAATGAGTTTGGTTTTAGTCGCGGGGCTACGTTTTTGACAACATATTGAACCGTGTAGGACGATGTTTGTCACGCATTCGTCATTTTTGAACGAACTCTATTGAAGAAAAGATAACAATTAATAGTTCTACCAATTTCTGATATCAGTTCTTGTCCTAAAGTTGGACAATATGTTTGACAGTGTGTGGAGAAAAAGCTTTCATGTGTGACACACACTGACTTATAACAATGGACTGAGCGATTTGCTATTTCATGTGGCACAAAAAATATTGTGTTTCTGTATATCACCGTTAGAGCACTCTTTAAAACAATTATGTAAAAAACATGTAAAACTCAACCAATCAGATGAAATTTTACACACGTAAATCGAATTTAATTAAAAAAATATGTTTTCTTATGCTCAAGTGATATTTTAATCGCTTATAAGGAATTAAACTCATTCCGACTTTAATTTTCAAAAGTTATTCTTAACTGAATCCTGCTTATGGGCAAGAGAGACGGAGCATGGTAAACACTATCTTTACCTTATTCCTTCTGCGGTGATTGCATCTGTAGCCAACCTAAAAACATCAAATGGCATAAGCAAATGTTCTAGAATGCAATATTTTGTGTTGGCAGCTCTAACTCTGCCATAGGGCGAAAGAGAGAACTATAAAACTTGTGCCATGCCTTCCTATAGGAAAATGACAATATGCTCAGTCCATTGTTATAAGTCAGTGGTGACACACCAAGTTGGACAACATGTTCGCCGTGTATGGGCCGCTTAAGAGATTTAAGTACCGGGGCAACTATCCGGCCGGGGCATCTATCCTTAATTTACTCTACAGAAATAACAACGTAGTAAACAAAAAAGGGATAGTGCGTGGGGTATTACATTGTTTTACACCTTGTAATTCTCACGGTTATTTAGGTTAAAGGCAAATCAACACCGAAATAAAGTCGGAATCTTTTAAATGGTTATCAAACTTAGATTACGAAAATTATACGAAGCAATTGCAACTTACCGATGTGATGATCAACCAATATACACCTGAAAAAAAAACACTCGAAAATTCAGATGCAAGTTGCCTGTCCTGCTCTCGACACGATGCGAATAATATGGGCCATTTTGACTTTTCCGTGATACAAAACAACAATTTCAAAAGAATTTAAATTAAAAAAAAAATATATATATATACAGGGTGATTCAGGTCAAGATACCTTCCGGTATACCACGCGATTCCTTGAGGTAAGTTGATCAAAAAATTGTTCCACATACCCCCACATACCACATACCTTCCTTGAGGAGTTGTGGCCAGTTGAAGATATTCGTGAACCCTGATGGGAATAAATGAGTATAACTTTTGAACCACACTATAGATTTTGGTTATTGTTGGCTTATTAAATAGCCAAGAATAGTAGCTGTCGAAAAGTGTATTACTATGTATTTTTTAATTAGGCATCTTTAAATTATTCTCAAATATTTCCAAAACATTGATTTCTTTACACACAAAATTTTTTTAAATAAATAACGATATTTATGTATGTGCAACAATTTTTTTGATCAACTTACCTCAAGGAATCCCCGTGGTATACCGGAAGGTATCTTGATCTGAATCACCCGTATATAATATTTCAATAAACCGCCATGAATTCCCACTCATGAAGTTAAGTGAAAGTGAGAATCCACTTTCAACTGAGTCAATATTTCCGTTTTATATTGAAAATGCGCCTGCGTTTGCAAAGAGATCGCATGCGTATTTTTCCCTTTTAGGGCAAAGGCAGCAAAAGCTTAAACAAATGTGGTGGCAAGATGATTACTTAATTTTTTAAACATAGTATGCTTTAGTTTATTAATAAAATTACCAAAGAATTCCAACAAGGTTAATTTCTTATTTTGCATGAGGAAATTCACCTGATTTAGCCAAGTCCTATAAGAGGGAGCAGCTTCCATTCCACCTTGATAAAGAGTTTAAAATTATTAAAAAGTAATTTAATTTGGGCCATTCTTGAAAGAGGGAGGACTAGGAATAATTTGCTTTTTGTTTAGCTACGAAATTTAAAAGCCTACTATATGCTCTGGAAGCCCTGTGTTTTTCCTTACACTATCCATATGCCACGTATCAGCAGTAAAATAGAAAAATCTTGTTGAATTTATTAATTTTTTTATAATTTCACTTGAAAAAATGATTTCAATCTAAGCCGTTGACTAGCTGAAGTTTCTTTAAGATAATTAGGAAAGCTGATTCCTTACACGGGACGAAAAGTTTATTTTTCATAAACAAGAATTTCACGCCGGTGAAACAGCCGCAGCAACTGCTTCTAATGCTGCTGCTATTGCTGCACGCCTTCAGTAAATTTATTAAGAGTTTCATTGAGCTCTTGGGACAAAGGCTGTTTCCGAAAAACAATTAGAAAACTTTTAATGAGTTCTGTTGCCACGGTGTGATTGGATTTCCATCGACAAAGAGCTCTTCAACCGAAAACTTCATGGACAACAACTTTTACTGTTAATTAAAATGTTTTCTGTTGTGTCAATTTGAAGGAAGTTCCAAGAAGAGTGCTTTTCACAAACAAATTTTAACTGCAAAAGTGCAAACCAAAACGTTTTGGAACGCCATCCAGCACTGATGTGGGGGAGTGGCAATTTCTCATGAGTAAATAACTATAACCACATAAGTTCTGCAGATGGAAGCTTTTTCGGACATTTTCACACATAAATTTTAATTAAGCCAGAATAACGAAACCATTGATTTTCCTGGGAATATAGGTGGAAAGATTTAGAATTTTTCGAAAATGGTCAAAGGAGAGCATTTTAGTGACTGTAAAACTTATTGGTTCATGCATGATCTTAGCGTTGCAATGCCAATGCCAATATATATTATAACGGTTTATTCCTGTCTTCTTGAAGTATTTCTAATGCTGACTATGGTCCAAGAAAGAGGAGACTGACGTAATGGGGATAGTTATCATATTTCTTAATATTTATTCTTTGTTCGCAAGCTCATTGGTAGTACCTGGTCTTGTTTCCTTAGAGCCTATACCAAATGCCTTCCCGTTCTTCTCATACAACCTGGATCTCGGGTCATTCAAGATCTTCATAGTGACGGTTGCTGGACTGGTACTCGAAAACGTGCCGAGTCGATTTACTTTACCCTCTATACATGTATGCATAAATATAATATTCAATTTACTACATAAAAGCAGGAGATTTAAAATTTATAATTATCACATTGATAATCAGAGTAGGCAAACGACGTCCTAGTCAGCGCTCTCGACAACTACAACCTCTGCATTAAATGTCGACCCTTACAATGTGCTTCAGATCTCTGAATTTGCTGGGTAATAGAAACTAAGACCTCAACACCATGATTCAAAATATTGTAGCAGAAAGTCGTCCAGCTGGGCTACAACTTAGTCATCATCTTTTATACATCATTCGCTATCCGCAGACCTTTATAAATGGGTGTATATCCTGCATTCTAAAAATAAAGAATGAATTCTAAAGACATATCTGGCTTGAGTGTTAAAGAAGCAGACACATCGGCAGACCAAAACTCAGAAGTGGTATTGTTTAGTAAATCCCGGAACGAACCAAATCACGTAGTTATCAGGCAAAGGCGCAACATTTTTTAGAAGACGTGCGGACAGGGGAGGAGGTATCGGAAGAGATCACTATTTAGTTGTGCCAGAGGAAGGAATGGGCCGCACTGCATCCCTTTTTGATAACTAGCATTTAAGGCAATCGGCTGCTCTATCGTGGCAAAACGTGGATGTGGTAATCCAATTCATGATCTAGTATCCTGAATCGTTAAAAAAAGTATTATATTGCAATAATGGGGAGAATTTGGATACGTTTTGTTCAAGACGGAGCTAACTGTCAATTGGAATTTGCAAAAAAACTCGAACAGCAGAAAGACTGAGTTTTGATTGAAGGAGGACTGCAGACTCCTTTCTCCCTCAAGGGATTAGATTGATGATAATGCTTTGGTTACTTTAGTTAAGTAACTTTGTTCCTTACATTTTACAATTTTTCCAAGATCGTAACATTATATGTAACTTAAATGTGTATTTATGACGTAGTAGCTGTAACTTTGTGTCTCTTTTGATCTGCTGTTTATTGGGAGACTGATAAATGTTTATGATACTTAGGATTGGAAGATTACTGATCATAACACTATCTCGTACTTTTTTATTTAATCCAACAACAATATAAAGTAGTGGTGTCAAACATTATTACGCAGGGTTTTCATGCTGTTTCAAGTTGATTTTAACTATTTTCTAATGCCAAATGAATAAAATCGAAAGAAGGAACTGCTGCTACAACACCAACATAATCGTATTCGTAACGCTCCAAATAGTAATCTATTTCCCAAGTCCTCTGATCCTTATTAATGTCACACAAGCAAAAAGGTGTAATTCTGTCACCTATGTAAATCAGGATTAATGTAGATTGAAAATAAGCTTAAGCATGAAGGTGTTCTACACGAATCTAAAAATTATTTCCAGAGCGTGGAGCTCGTTAAAGTTGTGCACGGTAGGTACATATTTTACCGTCTTTCACTGCATTTATTAAAGGAGAAAAATAATTTATCGCCTGAATGCTATATTTTTGATGGAAATACAATTTAAGGCCTGAAAGAGTGGGGTCTGGAAATCAAAAACATACATACATAACTAATATGCTGTCGTGTTCTGCCCAGTGTCATCGTAACAGTTCTAACCTTTAATCAGGATACCATTTAAAGGATACCATTTAAGTTTATTTGCTGCCCTTATATATGATGCTCCGTTCCTGGAGCAAGATACATATGTAATTTGCCAATTATTTTATTTTTTTTAGCTTCAAAGGAAACACAGAAATTGGGTCCTTTGATGGCAACTCCCTTAGCAATTTATTTTTTGACTTCTGCTTATTGTAGCAATTTCTGGAGTGTGAAAATGGAGCGCTTTCTGACTGATGGTAAGGAGTGAGCCTGAGTGCTTTAGGATGAAAAACTCATTTGCCTGGAAATGTGATTTAAGGCTTCGCTGGTATTTGAAAGCTTTTGAATAAACTCCAATAAGACTTCGTGCGGGATGGTGGTTAGGTTCTACCAAATTTTCTTGCTTTACGAGTCAATTTCTTCCCAAAAAATACTGGGATCAAACGTGTCATATTACGGAGACGGAATATGTTTGTTTTTTTTTTTTTTTACTTTTTATTATGACTTCTGATGGTAGTCAACTCTTACAGTTCAGCTGAATTTCGAGAGCTGTTGTTATTCTGTAGCGGGTTATGCGGAAGACTAGTGGATTTCTCCATAGCAACTCAAGTTTTGGTAGCCAGTAGTAGCTCCCTGTCTACTGATTCCTCGTAATTAGCTTGATGATATAAAGTTATGCAAAGCCAGATGTTACGTATGGGTGAGAAAATCTGCACAGCCACGCACATGCTAATATAACTAGAAATATCAAAGTTTTAACTTATCTAAGCATTGGTTGCACCAGCGTCTTTTACGTACTCGTCACATGGACATATTGAAACACTTGTTACGGAAGAAATTTAGTTAAAAGTTCTATAACCTTCCACAGTTTGTGACCATATGAAATACCTACTCTTTTCATAAATTGCAGTTGAAAAGTCGCAGTAATTGTGATTTCATTGGAGTTCCATATCCAACTTATATGGACAAATACACTCCTTTATTGTTGATATAGAAACTGATATCTTTTCTCTATCGACTTATTTGGAAAATATGTTATTGAGGGAACACATTCTCCAATGTTTGGATAATTTATGATTTGATGAATTGCTAATTTTTTCTAGAATCATTCTAAACGATTTTCCTCATAGCTGATATTGTTTGATCTCTTTCTTTCCATCTGTCGGGCAGTGTATGTGGAAGTTATAGATGCTCTTTGACTTTTCGAGAGTTGGTAAAAGAACGTCTGCTGACATCCTTAGATAAAATTCGAGAAATTCGAATTTATTTTGTCCATTTCTGCAAATGGATCTGACTGAAAATTTTTTGATGGAATTAATTTAAATAAAAAGGGGAATGCCCACTTTTCATACAAATTTAGGCCCGATACCTTCATATATGAGAGATGTTTTAATTAAACGATGCATTATAATACTCTGAACATATTTTATTAGTAACGTTTATTTCAATTAAACGGCGAAAAGCTTTGGAGATTGGATGAAGCTTGAGCGACTAGTAGGCTCTTCTATTTCTCGTGATTGCGCGTAATTGGTGCGTCGCGGAAAACGACTTCCTATGAAAAAAATGTTCATAACAGGGCAGTAATGGTCACGGAAGAAAGAACTCCAAAAATATATGCGAGATGTAGCAACTGGGATGCATGTGACTCCATGAAATAGGGTTTTCGGAAGCAAAAACGTCCGGAAAAGTTTTCTTCTGAATCAGGATAAAAGTACACCATCTGATGATATGAGATGAAAAATGCCATTATGGAATCACCCCCCCCCCCCCCCACCCGGGTTTCCTACCTCACCCGGGTTTCCTACCACACCCGGGTTTCCTACCCGACCCTAAAAGTATACAGAGAAAAACTTTCTTCCAAGAATTGTAGCTGGTAATGCGCTGGACGAACCATAAACCCATTTTCCGATCGGATATATCCCTATCGAGTTAGAGCCGATCAAAAATGCGAAAAATTTCATTTCGAACAAAAAAGGGAAATACTAAAATTGAGTATGGGTATATATAGCTATTTACGACTCCGGGTATAGGGGTGTGTCGTTATTCAAGCTTCTTCTCTATACCAGATTTTTCAAAATGTACTAGACCAAACGTTGAGCCCCCAAGGCTTCCCCCGGTTAATTGAAATAAAATTGTTAATAAAATATGTTCAGAGTATCATACATAATGCATCGTTTAAGATATCT
This sequence comes from Dioctria rufipes, assembly GCA_963924295.1. NCBI lineage: Eukaryota > Metazoa > Arthropoda > Insecta > Diptera > Asilidae > Dioctria > Dioctria rufipes. The sequence continues at coordinate 377,413,601 of OZ002740.1, read as the reverse complement.
CCCATGTCTGGAAGTGTCGGGCCCAAAATAGTCATTTTCCTTTAATTTTTTTATTTTGAATTATTTTAATCCATAGAACATTTGATTTCTAATTGTTTTTCAAAATTTTTCGTATCTATAAAATGAAGAAAATGCGTTAACGTAAATATAAATCGTTGCCCGTTACTAGCATATGTGCCTGCCGAAATGGAGTTGAAAGCTAAAAGTGTTTCTGTTTCAGATGAGGCGAATACATTCACTGTCCCCGAGATAACAGCATACGAAATATCGTGAGAATAGGTATTGACGGCTATTATTTCTGTGGTAACACGATCAGGTGAAATTTTAAATGACTAATGCAGATGACATCAAAACAGTTACCACCTAACATTTACTCTTTCACTAGTATGCAAAAAACTAGAAAATACAATCGATAACTTGCAGAAGAATGAAAGGTAATTGCAAAGAAGAGTGGACCTAATGGAACTAAAGTTTAGACAAAAAAAAACTTTTCTTTAATAGCGTGGAAATGAGCCCCAATGAATGCTGTCAGCAAAATCAGCATAGCAGTGCTATGCCTAAAACGACCACCTCATATTGAGAGAGAAGAAAAACGCTTCAATTGTGGTGGAATTTGATTCTTTCCATTTGACAATGGATGTTTTAAAAAGCGCACGAGAACATAAAAAAATTCGTGTATTGTATAATGAACAAAGGTTACACACTGAAAAGATGGAGAAATAATTGAGAGAGATGTTAATGCGAGAGTCCGCGATGATTAAATCTTAAAAGATGAAAAAAAAAATGACAGGGAAAAAGGCTACAGAAATAATTAAGGACAAACCAAAATTTTTGCAGAATTTCAACGGTGGCATCACTCATAATGTTAACGCAGATTCCCGAGACCTTTTTTAATATTGAAAAATTGAACAAAAATATTCAAAAGTTTACGAAATTAGTTCCAAAGAGTTTCGAAAATAGACAAATGCAAATTTTCCTAAAATTTCTGTTTTCATTCCTAAGTTTTTTGTACAGGAATTATAGGAAATCATAGGTAATGTTTCAAATTTTCCATATGTTTGTAAAATTCATAACTATGCTCGTGCATATTACGCACATTTCGCAGAGACATTGACCTCTTTACCACATAATTACAGGAAAGTTTGCTAAAAAAAAAGTTTTACTTCACTTTCGAGAACACTCCTTCTACCTCAGTAAACGGTTTATTATGCAAATTATCGGAAAAACATTCGCCAACGAGTTTTCATAAAACCTTGAAATAATGAAAATTTGCAGAGCGTTAGGAAACTTCTCGAGTGTGATATCATGTTGAAAATGGAAATTCATGTGCGAAATCAAACACCTGACACATGGTTCTCCCGTGCCCCTATTCTCTTTTCAACGTGGCTGTCGCTAGGCCACAGGGTTCAATCTGTACCCACACAAAATATTCATGCAAATTTATGGAACTTTCGAAAGCCTTTTCTACTGGAATCACCTTCAGACTCTTTGGTTGCATCACCAATCGATGCTGGGAATACTTATTTGTGCTTCCAGTCATCTCCCCACCTCCGTCAGGGCATGTAATTGAAATTTATGTTTTATTTATTAGACAACAGGTGGCAGCAAGTGTGGTTTTTAAGTAATTCGTATTTATGGCAACACTATTCATTAGTAACAGGAAAGCAAATTACTACTTACGGAGGGTGTTTTTGCACGGAACGTATATACGTAGGTGTACAGAGAAAATTATTTTCATTTGCATACCTCAACCCTCATGATATAAACAGGTGCGTGTAATATACTCGATAAATTGTGGCAAACAGATGAAGAGTGCTGCGTAAGGTTAAATTAAATAACTCCCCTCTGTTATACGTTTTGCCATCGCGGCGCCCAAAATTGCCCAGGCTAAATCTGATGCGCGTTATATTTACCATTGAAAGTCCACCAAATTCCTTTGAAAAAGGTGGAAGCACGATTTGCTTATAATCCTCGAGCATTTGTTTACTGACATTGTTTGAGTTTCATTTTGCCTCAATAAGTTGTTCTTATCAATAGTTGCCACAAAAGGGTTGCGAAAGGGTTTAAATTTGTGTATAACAGTTTAAGTAACATAACACATGATTGTTTTTAAAGGAATGATGTAACAGGGGATTTGCATTAATATACCTTGCTAATTAATTTCAGATTTAAGTGGTTGTTTTGAAGCTAAAAATGGACTTTAAACAATATTTTTTCTTATTAACTTAATGGAATTAATATAGGTGAAAATTCACATAGTAGGACGTGCGGCAATAACGCAACTGTACCTCGCCAATGAGGTGCTCAATATACTGCCACGGATTTCTAGTAAGCCTAATGGGGCTTCAAAACGTTGGTTGTTCTCTTCCTGGAGAGCATGATTGTAAAGAGTAATACATACGAAAAACTTTGGAAGGTTCGACTCTTGGAATACCTTGAAAATAGAGACGTAATAGCAACTAATCACTAATCAGTATGGCATCAAGAACGGTTGGTATTCATAAAATCCGACTTAGATAAGAATGAAAGTTAGTTACCGTACTAATGAATAAACTTGATAAGATTGGTAGGGCACTTCCCTCAATTTGCTTAAATCATTTAAATAAGGAGGCATACTTTGTGAACAAATGTCAATTATATCTGCCGTTCCTCAAGGCTCAGTACTAGGTGCTATTTTGTTTTTCATATACATAAGTGCTCTGTGTAAATTGGGAGTGGAAATAATAGGTCACGTAGTTACATTTGCTGATGATATTTGAATCTTGTATAAAGCCTCATCCTCAGTACTGACAGCACATCAAGCTAATGAAGGTCTCAGTAAGATTTACAAATCGTTGAATTGTCACAAAATCTCTTTAAATATTTCAAAAACTAAATATGAGCAATTTGGCGATGATATTCCTAATAACATAGCAATCTACGATGACAATATGAACGAAATGCATTAGTTATCCAAGCCTCACAGAAAAAACTCTTAACAGTAATTTTTGATAACAAACTGAAGGGTGACAAGCACATCACATATCTGCAGCTGATTGAGGAAGGTAGTTTCTAAAATTCTTATGATTAGAGAGAAGAATGATTTATTTTGAAACTGTCCATTCTATTATTCAGTATGACATAATTAGCTGGGGCGCAGCCTACACTAACACTATTAATCCGTTGCAAAATCTGTAAAATAAAATAATTAAGCTTTGCCTAAAAAGATCAAAATATTATCCTACTCAGTCGTTTTTGAGGCTCAGTGTGATGAATGTGAGACAACTATATTCTTTCGTGGCTTTAAAATTCGTATACAACAAGCTAAGAAAGTTTCCACTTCATCGTACTCGCTATGCTACTCGGCATCAGTGATTAAATCACGAATTTAAATGTCATAAGATTTATACTCAAATACATGCTAGCATCTAAGGTCCTAAAATGTTCAATAAATTGCCTATAGGACTTAAAATGACCTCACAGTTACTAATTATAAATTAAATCTGAACATTTTTCTATCTGAAAACAAAAATTGTTATTCAGAATCCATTCCAGACTAGGTTTGGAATAATTGCATAAATAGAATTAAAAATATAAAAAAAAATTGATGTTTTCTCACAAACAGGAGTGGAGGTATGAAGTGTAATATAAATATTTGTATTATATCGTATAAATGGTAGTGAATAGTTCTCTTCATTCTACAATGTACAAGTTTAGCTTAAAATTATATATTTCGGAACTATTGGAAACTATTGGAATATGTATACATATATTTTAATATAGATGAATGAACTAAATTAATTAAATTAAAAAACAAGTACCGAGGTACTGTCAGTTTCTGGCCTAAAGCCGAAGACCATGAAATTTTTGGGAAATAGGTACTGTGTGTAAAGTGTTTTGATCAGCAGTAACAGGACAGCAATGAATCATCAAACTGCTTGCTGTCTAAACTACAGTGAACTCAGATGCCAATGAGTTGCTAATGGATATATATAGACTTATTTAAAAATCATGTGAATCATTTTAAGAAAAATTGCTTGTCTTTACAATAAAAGTCATCCTGATGAGATCGCCCTGTTTTTGCTGATCGAAACACTTTACACACAGTACCTATACTCCCAAAAATGTCGTTATGGAATTTTTGGTCTTCGGCTTTTAGCAAGAAACTGACAGTACCTCGGTACTTGGTTTTTAATTTTCTCTGCTCATATGCAGTTGGTTGAGAATTGTACGGGTCTCGAAAGTGTAAAAACAAAAACTCATTACTACTTTCCACTTAAATTAATTAAAATACTGGAAATTAATTCATAAGGACTTTTTTCTTAAAGGATAAACTTTAACAAATAGTCCGATAAATTGTGTACAAATTTATACTGAAACAGTATCACCATCTTATAATTAATATCTTTTATTTTTAATCATCAAAAACTTTGGTTATATTCGCTCGTAGCTAGATAGACCAACGTTTTTTTCCGTAGACTATGCCCAGTTCTAAAAATTATACTTGTAAATGAAGGGTCCATATAAATCGTGGAGAGCCCCAGATTTCAAAATTATAAAAATTCGAAAAAGCTTATCCATGACGGAATTGGTTATATTACATTTGAACGAACGAAAAGTAATTGGAAACCAATTTTATGCCAATCGTGGCAGTTTTGAAATAAAAAAAAAAGAACCAAAAAAAGGGAATATTAATGCGAAAATTGTCAGGTTGTTAAACTACATACCCGAGATTGTGTCTCCAAGATCAGCCGTTTTGATGTTGTGATTTTTTGAAAATATAAAAAAAGTTATTTGCTAAATATAATTTACATGCAGAAAATTGTATCATTGAAAACTCATTGAAAAGTAATTTTCTGCCAAATTGACCAATCTATTACGTCATAAATTTCAGAAGTGGTGGTTTCAATAATTTTGTAGTAATTCGTTATAATTTTGGTGCTGGTCGAGAATTCTATTCCAGAGCCACACACACAACCTACACAACGATAACATTGGTATCGGGATTAATTTCGTGGTCAACCTCATTTGGAAAACTTTTGTGATCCGTGGTTATCAGCTCCTTCATTTTTTGGCATATCGTCGGTGATACTGCATACCGCGAGACTAGCAAAATCTAATTTCGAAGTTAATGGTAACGTAGCTTAGAAACTCAATTTGTTTTATCTATTTTATGCCAAAAATCCAAAAATATCATGTTTCTCGTCATATCCAAGAGTTCAGTAGCAATAATTTTGTCATTATAATAAAAAAAAAAGTTTAGTGCCTGCTGAAAATTTACCTTTGACTTCCACTTATGCGGTAGTGGCATTAGTAGTCTCGCGGTTATGCATTTATGCGGTATCACCGATGATGCAATTTCTTGTATCCTCGGATTAGTTTCAATTTCCGAGCGAGCTATTATCCGATGAACGTTTCACGTTAATTCTTTGGGATGATGCAATTTCGTATCTTTTTTGTACCCTAAATCAGTTCTTTCGCGGCCGTCGGAACCCTTCTGCTGATAATATTATTCGTGGATGATGCCAGTAAATATATGAATTCTGGGTACCCGCTCCAATAGAAATGAGTGATTAATCATTGGAAAGATATTAACATTTGGGATAAAAATTCCGATGGTGCTTGTATTGATTCCTTGTCCGATCGGAATAATACACTTTTATTTATATAGATTTAATAATATAATATTGTTACGCGCTACAAAGCGACACAAGCGACATCTGTTGGAAATGGATATAACTTTAGGTTAGTCACATCTTAGTAAACTTTGGGTTCGGAAAACGGAATATTCAGGAAGGTTCTAGGATAACTCGTAGAGTATAAATATGGCGCTTCTCACATCCAGGAGGCGAGTCTTATTTCAGACAGTGAAGTGAACGAAGTAAACTATTTGGATTGCGATAATTAGAAGTACAGTACTAGCGTTAACTATAAAGACTTGCTTTGATAATTGTTTTAAATGTTATAAAAGTAAACAGTGAACGAACTAAGGCCACGCTCGTAACAATATCTTTTCTGTATACAGTGTCCAGTCCTACATGAAGGACAACGTAGTGCTACACGTGCTACAGCAAGCAACCGTGCAAGGTTTTACCTGGTGATATTAAACAATTTCGAAATCCTCTGTTTGAAATCACCAGTTCGCAGCTTTATGAGAAATATACCGAAGTCAGTTCTAGAATTTTTATATCTCCTGCTGAGTGAAGGAGTTTGCTCCAACATGGAATGGAATTTAACGCAATTGCGTCTAGTCCAAAAATGCATCTGTTCATTAGTCACAGCACCTCTCGTGTTAAGATCTAGCGTAGAGCCTCCTTGTAAAGCGTTCCTCATCATGTCACTAATATCACTAAGCTGGGCTGTATTGAAGTCATGAGTGCCATTGCAGAATTAAGATAGTTCGACTCAGTTATTGCTCTCTAGGTGTTCTCGACACGGTCTAGCACCTTCGGAATGTACAGCTTGTATTCACAAAATATGTGTATCTTTATAACTTCTGGTATTTTATGACGGGTTTGATTAAGACAGTTGCTAAAACTACAACGCCTGGGAGTGTCTGGTCCTCTCTAACTGGTAGAGCAGGTCAACGTTTACAAAGGGAAATTCTATCACTTATTACAGACATTAAACATGGAAAAATAAATACATTCGTCCTAACACCTGCACAACTTAACGGACAGCTGACAACAATTCGTGAACACTTACCACCCAATGTACAATTACCAGGGACTGGGAGTAAGTCCTTTCTAATAACACTTTACAACTCAATGCATGTGAGGACAAAACTCACGGAAAATAATGTACTATTCCACATTCGAATTCCTCTGGTGAGCACAGAAGCCTATCGATTGTATGAAATAATAACTATTCCTACTATTCACAATGAACAATATATCTACATCGATGCTTCCAGCAAGTATCTGGCCATAAATCGACAACAAGATCGATTTAGCCCAATAGAAGAAGAAGATCTCAAATAGTGCGAGAGGTTAACAGAAGACCAGCTTGTATGCAACTTAAACCAACCAATATTCACTCTCAAATCAAATCAAAGTCATTGTGAAATGGAGCTCTTCAATAACGAGAATCATATATCACCATTCTGTACACTACGAACTAAAGAAGCGAATAACTATTGGAAAAGATTACACCAGCCAAGTACGTAGGTCTTTGTGTTACGAAAAAACCTGACTTTCGAAATCAGTTGTGACAATAAAAGACAACCATTATCACTTTATGGCAATGGAATCATTCAAACAAGAGGAGATTGTATTATAAATCAAAGACTCTATACATAAACTTAAAGTTCGAAAATGCACATATCATCTATCCCAGAAAATACGGTTATATCTAACTTCATAACCATGAATAAGGATCAGCTGTCGAATTCGTCAAAAATTACTATCCACAACTAATTCAAGAGGTAAACAATAATGATATAAAAAAACTAGACGACGCAATCAGGTTTCAGCAAAAACGCATAGAAAATATGCCAAAACTAAACATTCATGACCTACATCACTACAGTATGCCATATCTGATCATATGTGGTGTCATTTCCATCGGTCTTTGCACATACTGCAGACGAAAGAGGAGTGTCAAGTTAAGAACAAGGGCAAGGCCGATCCCAGCACCAAGGTCCATCAAGGAGGAGCATCGAGTTACCGACACTTAACCTAGAGGCGGGAGAATGTACAGAGTACAATAATTATTCTCTACTTACAATTTGCATATTTTAATTATATACAAAGGGTCAATGCAACCAACAACTAATTTGTCATCATATTTCATTTACTCAATGCGAAGTTCATTCATTGCAGCAGTGACAAAAAAAATTGTGAAATTGTAAATTATAAATCTGATAAATGTTGCGTTCAGCATTATTGATGACTAAAAAATCATGGAAACTATAAAAGCATTCAGTAATTCCTCCCAAAATACAACCTGCCCAAGATTTTAATTTCATATATTAGTTGCATTTTATTTATTTTCAAATTTGAAAATGTTCGTATTTGCGCCTTGAAGAGAAAGGTTTACTTAATTAAAATTTGAAAAAATATCTAAAAGATAAGCTGTTTGTTGAATCCATTTCGTATAATTTAATTGGTGAGAAATTTCATGTTGGTGTTCAGTAAAAAACAATCTGATTTAAGTGAAAATCTAGTCAAAAGTCTGTGTGAAGTTATATTGTTTTATGTATACTTTACATATCTTTACATAACAAGGTGAATATTCTTGAATTCAACAGCCTTGATTTGATCAAATTTGCAATTTTTAAACAATCATTGACAACAATTTCTAGTTCTTCTGACATTCTTTTTACTGCAAGGGCCTGCCGATGAAAACAGCAATGTGTTATGTGTCGAAATCATAATAAAAAGGGTGTGGTGACCTGAAAGAAAAAGAAATATTAAAGATATTGAAATAGTGGATTCGAGTGTTATGTACCTTGATGTGTTGTCCCGTGATGTCCAACAGTATTCAATTTGATTGATTCTGCAAGGAATTTTAATTTTATTTACAGATTGTGATGGGAAACAAGTCAATGTACCTTTATACATTTATATGCACTTTCTGAAAGATGAGATGCTTCAATCCAGCTCTTAAAAATGATATCGTAATGACACTGCGATACTCATTGGCCTGGGAACGAATAAGGATACAAAGGACAGTCATGTGATATACATTCAGCTACATCTACCATACCTGCAGGATGGATAGAGATCTATCCTTTCTCGAAACAAATTGAGGATGCTTCCCGTAATCTTAGAGGGTTGGGTTGATTTAAATCCCTCCACATTTTTTGTCGTATAAGTAGTACTAAGTTGAATTTAAAATTTTTAAATTAGTAAATTAAAATTTACTTACCACTGTCAAGATGATGTAAGGCAGGTAGGGTACGGTGCGAAGTCCAGGCCAAGAACACTGAAAAGGAAAAGGTGGTATTTATCTTCTATATGTGTAAAATCGGTATTAAAATAGCTTGACATATCTCGTTCGGTCTTCCCTCAGCATCACTATCAACATTACGTAAACATAAATTATCACTAAATATGAAAGCGACAATTTTCCTTACTCAACTTCAAACTTATTGGACCGACCGTAGCCCAAAGCATAATACTTATAAAGAACGTTCGACCCGAAAATAAATATTTGAAAATTTCAAATTCAAAAAGCAATCAAAACTATTCCTCGAACTGAGCCAATTATTTAGGCCACTTGCGAGAACAACCTTGATGTAATAAAATGCAAGAAGCTGCTAGAAATAGGGGTCGGAAGTAGAAAATAGGGGGCTATGAACTTTGGTAGGTGAAGCGATCGGCCATTACGAGTCAGTCAGTGAATAAAGAAGTATCAGTGTCTAAGAAAATAAGAGTTAATGAAGATAATAGTTAAAAATTTGCAAGTTAGAAATAAAAAGAAAAATAAGGATTAAAAGATTGAAGATAGCAAAAGAGAATCAGAGGAAAAGCTTGAGTAAGGAAAAGGCAGCTGCAGATAAATGGAAGAACGTGCTCAGGGAAGATTAAGCTGGGATCAATTCGCATAGATCATCGTCTGCATGTACACAAAAAAAAACAGTTCTTTTAATAGCGAAGATAAGTACCTGCCCCATTTAATTCATTGTTTCAATTTAATATATATACATATATATACATGAAATACATATATCAATTCTGTGATCAATAATCAATCGATGTTTCGCGCTACCTTGCCTTGCCGGCGAAAGCTTTTGTTGAATATATTTTTTTTTTCTAATCTTTGTGGAGAAATTTAATTAGCATTAAGGCTCGATTACGAATTAAGATTTGGTTCTCTATGCGGTTACGAATTATAACGTTTTTAGTGCAAACGATTTTTTTTTTCATTTTTTATATTCTATTCTCGAGTTCGTGGACTCTAATAACCACGTGGCGCCCAAAGGTGTTTAAGTCCCACCATTCTGTTTCAGATATGAATCAATTATTTTAATTATTTTTTCTCTGTTTTTTTGCTGGGTAGAGCTTTACAAAAAAGCATAACTTCTTCAGCAGCCATTTCATCAATGTATCATATAAAAACCAGTAAAATTGCTAACTCAGGTACGTCTGGAGAGGAGATTCGTCCAACTGAAGAGAAAAAAAATCCATGAATAAAATTTTTTAAGCGTTTTATGAGTTATACTTCACAGTAATTTGCCATGTCTTTAATGCGCCTTGATGCAATAGTACCAGAGACAGTGGCACATAATCAACTTTTTTAACATGTTTTTCTTTTATCATGAAAGAAACTATATCTATGGCATATGGTTTCTCTAATTTTTTAGCAATAGTGTATGCTTCACCCTGTTGAGCAACACGATAACTGACCAAGTAAGATGCTTCCCAGCAAACATTTGGATGAAAAATCTTTAGGCCAATATGTGGATGATATTGCCAAAATATCTTCCACACTAAACTAAAGCAAATACTGTGAAATGATTTCTTCCTTGTCTTGCGTAGACGAAAACAAGATGAAGTCACAAACAATTTTATTTTCTGATTTTAAATGTGGAAGCAAGAAGAAAATAGTTTCGCTTATTTGTCATCTCTATGATACACAAATTTACCATTTGGAAGAACGCGTCATTAGACTCCATGACAGTAATTAATTTGTGAGTTCTCTAGTGATTTTAATTCCACCAAACCATATTAAAAAAAAATTAATTTAATGAATATA